>JAWZSL010000001.1:53425958-54675958 GCA_034769285.1 Lutjanus argentimaculatus
ACAACACACACACAGACTCACAAAATGAAATTTTACTTGATGTCTTATAGTGGACAGGAAGGATTGAAACTTAGGTGAGGAGAGAGAGAGGAGCACCAGCACAGAAGCTAAGCAAACAAAAGGTATTTTAGGCACCTTAAAAAGAAAATCAATATTAGTTTAAGTGTACGCTGTATTTAGAATATTTTCACCACTTTTCTCTACAATCAGACTCCCTTTTCTGAGAGGAAACTATTGTTGTATAAGCCAGATGTCGCCCACTCCAAACTCCAAAGGCGAATTCAATCATTTTACCTTGCAGAACACAGGAGTTGCTGATCTACTGCTGCCTTAATCTATTAGTTTGTTTGTTATTGTGTGGCTTTTGTGAATTCAAACTGTCCTTTTAAACCACCAAGGCCACACAATAACACAAACAAACTAACAGATTGACACAGTGGTAGACCAGCAACTCTCGTGTTCTCTGTGCAGTAAAATTACTGATTTTTCCTATGGAGTTTGGCTGGTTTGGAGAGAGTGATATTAGGCTGATAAATGTGTGGTTTCCCAATAAGAAAAGGCTGTCTGATGGCAAGGTAAAGTGCTGAAAATATTCTAAATATAGTGTACTTTTAAACTGATATTGATTTTTTTTAGGTGGACCTTTTTTAAGTGGCTAAAATACCTTGGCTACTGACCCTGTCCACAGCAGTTCATTGTTCAGTTTCCATGCTGTACTCCTCTCTGCTTCTCCAAACTGGGCGTGCGCCGACCATCATCTTCTGTAGTTATTACACTGAAAATCAGTAGGTACCTCATGCAACAAGACAGAACTACATTAAGTAATCTCAACTATCCATTTAAAGTTACTTAAGGGGGAAAAAGGGACCAAACTGTCTGTTAAGGGGTTAATGAAGAGCTCAGGCGGCCAGAACAAAAGCTTTAAGAGCTGTGACACTTGAAGAATCTATGTGTGACAGAGAGAAAGAAAGAAAGACGGAGAGTGTGTCTGCAGATGATCCA
Organism: Lutjanus argentimaculatus; assembly: GCA_034769285.1. Taxonomy (NCBI): domain Eukaryota; kingdom Metazoa; phylum Chordata; class Actinopteri; order Lutjaniformes; family Lutjanidae; genus Lutjanus; species Lutjanus argentimaculatus. The sequence continues at coordinate 53,426,961 of JAWZSL010000001.1, forward strand.
TCTCACCAATGACAAAGACAGACAGGGTCACAGAGGGAGGGGGAAACTGTATATGAATGATCCCCTCCACCCACAAACTCCTGTCATTAGTCACAGTCTGAATCTGTTTCCCTCTGCATTCGTTTTCTCCTCCATGTGCTGATACGTTACCACAGAAACGTCTTCACTTTAAACTGTGGACAGCTGAGAAAATGAAGAAGCTTTCAGGCTGCCGGAGCAAGAGACTGGACCTGATTTCACACACGCATGCAAACACACACACACACCACACACACACACACACTGCCCGCTGCAATAACAACCATCAAATAAGTTCTCCGCCTCTCTCGCCCTGCAGTCCTCCTCCCTCCAGGACGTGCTTAAGTGCTTTGGGACAGTTTTTATTCCTGATTACACACACTCACTCACATGTTAAAACATTTTCAAGAGGCTGTGGTCTTTTAAGTTTACAATGCTGTCGGAAAACAAGTGATTGTGTGTGTTTGTGCGTGTGTAAAAGCTGAATAGAGTGTGTATGAACCCTGTGCCCTGCTGCACTGTTTGCACTTCCCGAGTGTTATGAGGAATGGAGTGGTTTATTGACAATAAGCATTTTCTTCCCTCTCCCTATCTGCCTTTCTACATGCCACTCTTCCTTGGAGATGAATGCTTCGCTGTCGTCATAGCGACCACCGCGGCGCTATGGGCCCGATCATCTTGGCAACCCCGCAAACTCTCAAACCATCAATTCTGTTTCTGGGTGCAATGAAGGGGAGTTTGAGAGAGATGTTTGAAAGTCCTTGTTGTAGTTTGTTGGCCTTGAAAAGGAGGGAGGTCTGTTGGGAAATCTGCTCTGAGTGCAGAGGGATGACATGCGCAGGGAAATGACACTGGAGCAGAGCCGAGTGAGGGCGGTGGTGTTCAGAAGAAGTTAGGTGTGGAGCATTGGCTGCAGTACATAGTGAAAAAAATCGCATTATTGACTTGAATACAAGCAGTGCAGAGACTGTTGATGACTTGCAATTGCAAAATTTCCCTGTTGTGGCACTAATAAAAGAATATCTTATCTTAATTTAAATTTTGATACCCCAACAATTTAGCAACACACTTGTAAAACTCTGGGAAATTGAGGACAGATTTAAAAAAAAAAGTTTATCATAGCCAACTAAAACTGAACTGAAAACTAAAACTTGGTGTGAAAAAAACTTTTAGAAAATTAAAACTAACCAAACTGATATTGTGTACTAGCAAACTAACTAAAATAAAACAATAATAGAACATAATACATAAATACATACATAAATAATACAACGCAACAGGCAACAGTCAGTTGCCTTCACAAGTGTTTGTATTGTACAGTAATCCCTGTCCTGAACTTCTTAAATCTTGCCCACCCATATTATAATAAAAAACCCTAAAACTAATACTGAAACTAATAAAAACTAAATGGAAACTAAACATTTTTAAACAATTAAAAACTAAACAGAAATGAGCCACCCAAATTGGAAACTAACTGAAACCAAACTGAGCTGAAAACAAAAATTAAAAACAAAATAAACAAAAAAATACCCTAATATGGATAAAGCTCCAAAAGCATTTCTCTTAATGCAACTCAGTAGCATCTTTGGTTCAAACCTCTGTACCTGGTCAGCATCTACAGTATGTATCTCAAACTCTTCACTCTCCAACTGTGAATGCATGATTTTGTTAAAAGTGACGAATTGCCAAGAAATTAGGAAAGATAATGTAATATTTGTAATAAACTCATATTCATTTCTTGCTGAATGTTAGATGAGAAGATTGATACCACTCTCATGTTTGTATGCCAAATATGAAGCTAGAGCCATTCGCCATTTAGCCTAGCTTACCATAAATAATTGAAATGGGAGGAAACAGCTAGTCCAGCTGTATCCAAAGTAAAAAAAATACTCCTACCAACACTTTTAAAACTCCTGTACAACCACACAAAATTGTTTTTTACATATATATATATTATATTAATAATATATATATATATATGTATGTATGTATGTATGTATTTATCTCCACCAGGCGTAGCCTTGGAGGGGATCATGTGATCGCTTGCATGTTAGCTTGTCCGCAGCTAATCTCACATACTTCTGGACCTGTCAGCATAATTTTTTTTTTTTTTTGGCACATTCATGACTGTATGCTGAAGGACCTCTGTGATTCACAATTTTTGAAAAAAAAAAGTTTAATGCCTCCAACAGCTGTGGCCAAGGGCATTATGTTTTTGAGTCATTCCATGCTTGTAAACAGGAAATGAACTGATTATGCTAAGCTAGGCTAACTTCCTCCTCTCTAGCTCCAGCTTCATATTTAGCACACAAACATGAGAGTAGTATCGATGTTTTCATCTTAACTCCTGACAAGAAAGTGAATAAGTATATGTCACACTGATTCTTTGAGATTTCCAGCCAAAACAAAGGAACACATCACCTTGGGTTTTGGGTAATTAAAAGATTTTTCAAGATTTTCTGATATTACAGACAAAGCAAGTGACCAATTATAATCAACAGATTGATCAGTAATGAGTATAATCACCAAAGGAGCATGTTGTTGTTATCTTTTATCAAGGAAAACACATTTCAGACCGTCTAGTAAAGGAAGTTTTTTTTTTTTTTTCACTGGATCAAATCAGCAGCCAAAACATTGAGCTAATCTTTGATTTTATCAATATCCTGAGCCTTACTGTCTCCTTCCTCATCCCCCTTCTTAAAGCACTGAGTCTACATGTGTTGCAGCTCATATAGCGATTGTCGTGTCCAGTAAAAGAGGAACAATATTGTTTCTGTGGTCGATATCCTGCAGGTGAGTGTCGCGGAGGCCGTCGGAGCACGCAGGGGGCATCAGATAAGCCGGACTGCTGCTGCAGGTTTCTGTCATCAACAGGTCGTGCTTGGCTGAACCGAGGAGTTTAGGCGCTCTCTCTCTATGTGTTTGCCAAGCTAGAGGTGCTCGTTATGGACGGTGTGTGTGTGTTTGTGTGTGTGTGTGAAGGGTGGAGATGACAGGGGGACTGTATTTAGATTCAGAGTGGAGGTTTAGGGGCTTCGTGGGTCAACGGACCCTCAGACCATTAGAGAGAGGGGTCGTGCTTCTTGGGGTCTGCTCTGTGTGTGTGTGTGTGTGTGTGAGGGTAGTCCAGGGGGTCTTATTATTGTGTTGGAGAGGAGAAGGGGGTGGTGTTAGCAGGGCCCCATGCTGCTGGGACCAGTCCCTGTCTTTAAAGAGGGACGACTAATAGTCAACACATTTGCTTTAGTGCGTGAGGCTGAGGGCCCATTGTCTCACGTGTGTCTTCCTTATGGGACACATGGCCTGTCCTGAACTATGACTGCTTTCTGACAATATACACTTCAGAGCAGTGGTGCTCAACATGGGGATCGTGACACCCATGAGGGGTCACAAAAATGACGAAGTTTTGTTTATTATAACTTTGCTCGAAGCTTTGCTTTTTTTACATTTTAAATTGACTGAATTTGAAAAGACAAGCTGAGGTAACTCTGTAAAACAAAACAAAACATTTCAAGTCAAATAAAGTTTATATTCAAAAAACGTGCAGTAAGGCAGCAGATTTTCAAAGGTTAGCTATGATTCACCAAAGTAAAACAATAACACAAACAACACAAACTGACTGAGGCAGCGGTGGACCAGCAACTTTCTTGTCCTGCCAAGCTGATCTAAGTCTGTTCAGCAGATTCATTCAACACATCATCATCAACAAATCAAAAGACTGGAAGTTAGAGGAAGTCATGTTTATAAGATCTGAAGTGGAAATAAATATTTTGAAAAATTTTCGGTTTAACTAGAGTAAATAAAACTTCTATATTTAAAGTTATGAAATGATTAGTTGATTCCACTAAATTCCTGTATGTTTTTGTACAGTGAAAAAGGAAAACAAACTCTTCAGTTGAACTGGTCACAACCTGTTAACATGTGCAGCTGCTGCCAAGGGCAGGATATCAAATATTGATTCTTGAGTTTTTTTTTTAATGTTCCAAAGAATTGAGCATCGGAAACTGTGAAGTATCGAAAGTTGGCACTGACTGCTTGGTCAGATTCTTATCTTTTGTCTTTGCTCAAATATTTACTTTATAAATCATCTTCTTTTATATGGCAAAGTTCTTGGTTGACGTGTTGTGCTAAGGCCACTAAAGGGTTACTCCGAAGATTAAGTGCTGCACTTCCGTGAAGTTGGGGGACTTGGGAGACGTGCTAAGATTAAAGAATGGTCAAAATCAAAGCAGTAGTGGTTGAGATGTCTGGATTTTAAGTGCTCATTCAGACAGAATCAGGCGTTGCAGCGAAAATGCCAGTCATCTCATTCTTTTTACACGGGGATAGTCTGTTTAGGCTGTAGCAATGCCAGAAAGAAAAAAAATGGAGCAGCCTGCAGAGAAAAAGATCAAACGGAGTTAACTTCTGCAGAAACACAACCTGATGTCAAAGTGTCTGCTGCGCTCAAACGAGGCGCTTGACTGAGGTTTGGAATCTGCGTGCAGCAGTGGCCTCTGAGTGTGAGCGCTATATGTAATCTGTCTGAGCTTAATATGACTTTGAAAACACCAAATGACTTGTTTTAATGAATTTCATGTGTTTATAATATAAAGATTTGTGAAATATCACTTCCATGAGATTGTTCAGTCAGACAGCGACGGATCACAGGCAATAAACTTGGCACTTCATCCTCAGAGCTGTAGCAAAGTTCAAGCTGCAAGCAGCACGCACAGTTTTTAATATAATCACCATAATGTTGAGTAAGGTTGAAACTGTGTTCCTCTGCCTCAATAATTGTTGATACCACCAGATAAAACAGTAAAGCCTCCACGTTTTGAACCCACATTTCTCCTCATTACATGTCGTGTTGCCTGAAAATATACCAGTGTGGTTTGATAGGAAATTTTATCTTATAACAAGTGTATTTCCCAGGATAATGTTCTTCCAGGACAAAAAATGGCTCATTTTTGGGAAAAATATTAATTCCTACCACCCTCCACATCACACCATCTAACATGGCCTATAGTCCGACATTTTTGCCCCCCATTCAACCCCATTCATCACCCATGTATACAACTCTTAACTGACAAGTAAACTGAACTTAATTTCTAAAATTGGTGGTCTTTAAACACAGATGCACTGGGAAGTGTTGTGTGTTTTATTAAATGAAAGACTTAGAAAGACATTTCAACAGTTTAGCGATAACCAACAATAACGAACAATCCAGAAAGGTTGTGAACTGAGTGTGTAGTTCATCTGTGTTCACCGATGTTCATGTATTTCTTGAGTCCCACTTCTGACATTTTGTGCACTCATTCAGTCCAGCCTCTCTCTGATCTGATACACAATGAGCGGTGCAGTGTCTCACAGTGGACGAGGAGCTTTTGTTTGAGCTAGGGTCCCGGCCTATTGATCAGCCATAACCCCCTCTCCCACCCTCTCTGTAAAGTGTGTGTGTGTGTGTGTGTGTGTACGTGTGTGATCTCTGGAGCTGTGCGCGAACAGCGGCAGTCCAGCTGCCTGCTGAGCGTGCAGCAGACGAACACACACAAAAGGTGTCGCCAGCCCCTATACGAGCTTCGTGGGACTGAGCAAAAAAAAAAAAAAAAAAAGTTTGAGTTTTGGAAGGAGAGGAAAAGAGGAAGAAATGAAAGAGTGGAGAAAAAAGATAAAAGAAGGAGAGGAAAAAGGAGAGGAGGCACTTAATGTGGAACTCCCAGCTCCTTGTAATTTGCTGCGGGAGAGAGGGAGGAGGAGTCAGGGGGAGGGGAATACCCAGCAGGGAGGGAGCAGAGGCCATTCACTCTGACACACACACACACACACACACACACACACATGCAAACACACACATGAACACTTTTAGACACACACACACATGTAGGCAGTGGATGTGTTGCCACAGGAGAGAGGCATTCAGACAGAGGAGATCCTCAAACTAAAGTGAGAGGAGGAGTGTGTGTTGGTGTGTGTTCACAGCCTCAGAGGGAGCGTATGCTCCGGTGTGTGTTTTGGAGGAGCGGACCTGCATGTTTGCTCCCAGGAGAAAGGATTCACAATGACTGGGAGAATTTGGGAAATCTAAGGGGATTTTTGTCTGGGCTTTTGCTGGGAATACTCCTGTTTGGAATACTCTGGATATGTGACCTGCTCGGGGAAGTCCTGTTTAAACCTGCGCCTCACTTTTGTAAAAAAAAAAAAAAGAAAAGAAACTGAGCCTCATTTACTCTAATTTCTGTTGAAGGGGAGCCAAGCCACAATGCCTACCGGTAAGATGTTTCTCTTCTCAAATATATTCAGTGATGTCTCCCGGCATGCTCAAATTAAAGACGCTCACACAAGTTTTTTCTCCTGTGATGTGGTGGGACTAGAAGGTGTTGCAATGCCTACAGACCCCATCAAACAGGTTTAAATCATATTTATGTAGCATAATTTCCTGTTTTTAGAAGTCTGTGTGGTGAAATGAAGAGATCAGAATAAGAAATCATGTGTGGCATCACAAAAAAATGCTTCTTTTTCAAGTGGCATCTGGTCAAAGCCTCCCTCAGCAACTTTTAAATACAAGGTCTTTTTACTAGTCACTGATGGTTTTGGGTGTTTGTCTTAGTGGCTCTTTTTGTGCGGTGTGTGTGTGATATTTTCTCCTCAGCTGACACTGCTGTGTGAAGTGTCTCTGCAGGATCCGTCTCTCAGCAGTACAGTTGTATGAACAGCGTCCTCTGGTTGTTTTCACACCCCTGGCGTTGAATGGACCGTGTTTGCTTTCTCGGAGAGGTTGCGGGGTAGATTCCTAATGATGCTGAGATGATGGTGTGCACAGCTTTGTGCCGTGTTTTAACGATTATGGTGGTTATAAAGTTTATTTTGTTGGTAGGTGGAGATGTATTTTAAAGCTACTTCAAGGAACTTTGATATTTTGTTGATTTTGGAGGGCGCTGTGGAGACAAGCAGCAGAGTTTTCATCATAATAACCACAAAATATAATGTATAAAAATATCCTCCTGGTTCTTTTTAACTGACTAATGTATGACTCACTTTAACTTTGTTTGTGAAAATATAAACACAGGCTTGTGTCACCTATTTTTACCGAGAATCTGACCGTTGGCAGCCATTAAGAACAACTACGTAGAAACAGCAAATCTTCTTGCTGATGGTCTCATTAACTTATGTAGGTCATATACAGGCATCAGGAATAAACTGAGACTGTTTAATAACGAGTTAAAACTCCTCGTAGGAGCTTTAAATGCAGGAATGTTTTGTTTATTTGCTCAGGAATTGCAAAGGGAAACTTTCTAGGAACTAAATGTACCACAAATAGGGCTGCAACTAACGATTATTTTCCTAATTAATTAATCTTGATAATTTTCTCAAATTGATTAGTTATTTTTGGTATATGAAATGTTAGAAAATGGTGAAAAATGTTCCCAAAGCCCAAGTGATGTCTTCAAATGTCTTGTTTTGTCCACAAACCAAAGATATTCAGTTTACTGTCAGGCGTAAAGGAGGATTAATCAATTTTCAACATGACCACTGACTCTCTCTCATTCTTGAGAATTGGTATTTTAAGATTGTTTTGATTTTTACTCTTCAATTATGCTGGGAAACTATATTTTAAAAGATCAAACGCTTGGATATTAAACCTTGCAACACACCAGCCTCCTAGTGAATAAATTTTTTGTTAAAAGTAGATGCCAACCCTGTTGGATTTTCCATCTGACGGACGAATTTCTGACAGAATTGTTGGTATTAATATTTTTAACATGTCTTTTTTGGTAGAACATGATTTGTCCCAATTTTTGAGAAGGTTTGCTCTATTCTACTTTTGTTTTCTATCTCATGTCTCTTAAGGCGTCCACATGTCAGTGTCCTCTTGCTGGGTGTAGGTTTGACTCGGTGTTGAGATGCCATTCTGCAGCCTGTGACCCAAATTAGAGCCTTGAGGGCAGCAGTTGGGGGGTGGCTGGCTACAAATGGGGATAGAGAAGGAGGGGAGGAGAGGGGGGGGATAATTACTGTTTAGAGCAAACTCTTTGGTTTAGAGGTGCTGGAGACAATAGGACCCCTCCGTCCTCCTCCTCCCACCCTGCTAGCCCAGTCCTCTGGGGAGGACATCTGCCCCCCATCCTAAGCAACTCACATGTGAGGAACTGCAGCCCTGCAGAGGGGAAGGCAGGGCTGCAGGTCCCTTTGGAGTAATCTGTCTAATATAGAAAACAAATCAATAGTTTTCCAATCTTATGCTTCAGTGTCCACTGACAAGGGAGTGGCTGCAGTGTGGATGCAGAGAGTCCAGTGGCGAGCGTTTTCTCTGGGCAGAAATCCAGAGAATGAGGCTAGTGTGTCACACTTGGACACAAGGAGGACAAGGGTGTGTGCAGGACGGGTCACATCGGTGTCCCAAGGGTGGGTGCGAGGGTGTGTTTGTGTCTGAAAATAGGGAGGTGTAAGTTTGCGGGTGGACATCTTTTCCCACAGAGGCTAAACACCGGTGCTGTCAGCTGAAAACTACACTGCACATTCCTCCCTGATGTCCACAGTGTCGATGACAGAGAGTCTTCACTGGAGGATTTAAAGGGATAGTTCGGATTATTTGCAGTGGGGTTGTATGAGGTACTGATCGATAGTTAGCGTAGGTACAGTAGATGCTGGTTGACATGCCCCCAGTTTGGAGAAACAGAATGAAGCATGAGCACTGTGGACAGGGTCAGCAGCAAAAGGTGTTCTCGCCACTTAAAACAAAGTCCCATCAAAAAAAAAAAAAATCAATATCAGTTTAAGTCTATGCTATATTTAGAATATTTCCACTCTAATACCTTGTTGTCAGACTGCCTTTTCTCTCAGGAAAACACGTAATGTAAGGCAAATAAACCAAATATGGCTCTCACCTCACCAACCAAACTCCATGGATGAAATCAGTAATTTTACCTCACAGAACACGGGAGTTGTTGGTCTACTTGCTGCCTCTATTTGTTAGTTTGCTTGTGTTATTGTGTGACTTTTGTGTTTTTAAATGATAGTTTAGATTCACTGAAGTCACACAATCAACACAAACAAACAAACTTATCATGGCAGTGGTGGACCAGCAATGCCCTCTTCTGTGATGGACTTTGGTTGGTTTGGAGAGAGCATTATTTGGCCTATATAATTACGGTTTCCCATTAGAAAAGGCTTTCTGCTGGCAAGGTAAAATGTTGAAAATATTCTAAATTAATTATTTTTTTAGGTGGACCTCTTTTAAATGGCTAAAATCTGTTTTGCCGCTGACTCAGTCCCACTTGAAATAATCCAAACTATCCCTTTAACTCACATCCCTGCAGATAAGAAGGTGTTAATCTGTGAATTTAACATGTGTGACTGGATGTTTGTTGTTTCAGAGGTTTTACTTGATCACGAGAAAAAAGCCATTTGTTGCCAATTAGCCTCCCAGCTGTGTGTGTGTTTACTTTAACCATGTTTTGTGGGGCAGTGAAAACCACAGGAGTCTATTAAAGTTGCACATCAAGTTTGAACTTCTGTCTTTACCAGTCATGACGTGTGTTTGTTGAGATGTTGGAAATGCTGCCTCGAGCTTGCGTGGTGCCGACACACAACTTTCTCCATCCATCCTCCGGAACATCTGCATTATAATGTATGTCCCCAGACCGCACAGCTCTTTGTTGGTCCAGTGATAAGTTGCTCAGTGAAAACCCCGCCTCCTGTCTCAGATCCCGTCCGTGGCCTCTCTCTGTCTCTCCCACCTCTGCCCTCTCTCTTCTTCTGCCTCTGCTCCTCCGCAGTTGTTCGGCTGCGGTGTGAAATCCTGAGTGACACTTTAAGGTCCTTAGCGTCAGTTGAGATCAAGCCTGCATCTCTATCAGAACGGAGACTGACCTTAAGAGGACGCGGCGGAGGATGTGAGGCCGTAGCTAAACAGACAGCGAGGGCTTTAGATGTTTCTCTCTGAAGTTTGTATTTGATGCTTTGAAAGACGAACATCCTCAGAGAATTTTGGTCGATCGGTTTGAGATAGAGAGAATTTTTAAAGGGTTAAAGTTCCACAAAAGGCAGGATTCAGCGAGTGGGAAATGGAAAAGAGAAAAAGCAAAGGGGAGTGGGTGTTGTTTGACCTTTGGCCTTTCCTCTCATCTCTTCTTCCTACTTTCATTCCTTTGGGTGCTCTCCTCCTCATTTCTCACTCTCTGTCTCACAGTCACACATGTTTCCACACTACGTCTCTCTTAAAGCCTTACTAAGATGCTGCCACTGAAAGCTTCCAAGTGCATGAAAACAATCCTTTCTAATTTTTGCCCTTGTCATCAAAACAACCTCTGGATTCAGTTACATTTTAAATGCTCACAGTCAGCAACAAGCTGTAGGGCATTGAACCATGCATGCCATCTGGTACGCCCGGTGCTGCATAAACAAGAACACACACGGACAAACAAGGTTGATTAAAGGATTCGTGAGCAGTACGAAGTGTGTGGTCAAGTCTGTCTGGTGAACTCGCTGTCAAAAGTACACTTGAGTCTTTACTCAAGTAGAATTACAGATACTTGTGCAAAAAAGACTCGAGTAAAAGTAGAAATACTGAAAAAGTACTGGTTCTGAAATGTACTCAAGTAAAAGTCGTCCTCTGAAGGACGTTTCTACCAGCTGTTTCTGTGCAAAGCAAAACGAACCTCATATTTTCTTCGTGGTTGAGGCTCCTTCTCTGTCTGTTTTGTCTTGTTACGCCTTTCACCTCATGTTACATCTTGTTACATATTTTATGTCACGTTACTTCTTTCTCTTCTTTGCCTTGTTATATCGATATTACATCTTTTTTTGTCTGTATTTTGTCTTGTTAGTCTTTATGGTGTGTTACGTCTTTTTCATCTTGTTATGTCGTTTTTCTTTTTTTGTTTTTTTTCTCTTGTTACGTCTTGTTGCATATTTTGTCTTTTATTTTACGTCTTGTTAACTCTTACGTTGTTTTTCCTCTTGTTGCATCTTTTACATCTTGTTACTTTTTTCGCCTTTTGTCTTTTACGTTATATTACACCCCTTTTTTTTTTACCTAATGTCTCATTGTGAAGTCTTTTACATCTAATGTTTGTTACTACTTTTGTCACTTTTTGTCACGTATTATTTGTCTCGTTATGCCATTTTCGTCTTGTTACTTCTGTCATACGTGATGTGCATTGATGGGTACACCAAGGAGTCATCTTTTCTAGGTGTTATTGTCCTGTCCATTTAGGTTAAAATCATCACTTTATCACCATATATTATGTACCCATTTAGTACTTAATTGGGCTTTTGAGAGTAAAAATTTGTCTCAAAACATGCTACATGATACCTGTATGTGCCAAATGTCAATCATCACACTTCCAGAGACGCAGTCCTGCTCATTCTTTTCTGAGGTGTGACTCATGTTTTAATATCTTATCACATTTGTTTTACACACAACTGGGATTTAAGATATTTTAACAAATAATTCCCTGGCACTATTTTTTATTCTGCATGTTGCATTTGGACGTGTTCTGCTTTCTTTTTGTCTTGAATTTATTCCTTTATTAGTGGATCATCCATTTTAATTCAACACTTCATTTAGTTAAAGTCTGAGCAGCTCAGTTTCCTGCATGCAAACCTGAATCTGCAGTTAGAATTTAACTAAAACATGTCCACAAAATCTTCTTTTCAGGAGATAGTTAAACTAATTTAACAGGTTTAAAACCTTCCTGAGTATCATATATATGATCAAAAAGTACTGAGACACAGCACCCTTTGTGACGTCCTCTTAGATGTTCCCTTCACATGAGACTCAGTAATTTGAGTGTGAACAGGGAGTGTTATGAACACATGTGCTTCAAATGCAAATATGAGCCCTGGTGGTCTGTAGCCATACACACAGGCCGGTCAATGTGTATTTTTACATAGTAAAGTATATGCTTGGAGAGGGATGGTCTGAGCCCATAGGAATGTCCTGCGGAGCTCATATGCACACAGCAGATGACATGCCGAACATATTCATAGTTTGAATGTATCCTAGGAAGAGAGGGGGAAAACAATGGCAGGAAGGGAGAAAGAAAATGGCAGGAATCGAGACAGTGGCTGGAATGTCGTGAAAATTTGATGTAAATGATGAAAAAGGTGTGAGTGAGCAAGTGGAAGCAAGAAAGAATGAGAGTGGAAAAGAAGGAAGGAAAAAAAAAGTGGAAACAAAGATGGAAGAAAGGGGACAGTCTTTCACTGACGTCATGTTTAAAATGATGCTGATGTGCATCATCACAAAATAAGTGGTTTGGAGGATTGGTAGTGTAGTGACTACTTGTGGATCGTCCAGTGGCTATGTTTGTCGGTGAGTTTTTGATATGAAGAGGAAAGCTCAGTTGGCATCAGGGCTGCTACTTGGTCTCAGTGTGATGGTGTTCGGTGCTAGTTCATACACTTCACTGATATACCACAGAATTATAGAGTAAGATTAGGCTTTGTGATTCAAGAAAGTTTTTATACCACATTGACTGTTCTTGCCATATTCACTCTGATTGGCTTACCCTGATATTCTTACCCTAATCCTGCCCAATCACACTCCTCATGCCTAAACTTACCCATAACCTACCCGACCCGATGGCCCAATGCAACGATAGCAGCGAGGGGTGGGACAAAGGAAGGTCAAAGGGGCAAATTTGTGCATCAGAGATAACCAGCAACTCTACATGAAGGTACCATACAAATTTGCTTTTCCTCCACTGGCAGATCCTCTCATATAGGCAGTTCCTTTGACATGAACTGATTTTGGTCAGAACATTTCTAATAAATACCAGTGCAATGTAGCCTGGAAACCAGACGAATCTGCAAGCTCACGTTTTATTTGGTCTGACAGATATATATCGAGCGACCCTCCTGTTCAGACAGATTTCCACCTGTCCTGGATCTCTTTGAGTATCATCCGTTTAGATTTGAGAAGTCACAGTCAGTGATGACACGTTTCGAGTACAATGCACCAGGCTCAAACTAGACAGTAAATTCTGTCTCTGTTGACTATTTCCCACCTTAGATGTTTCCACAAACACATTTTAGTGGACTTTTTTTTCTGATTGAATCAAAGCAAGCATTGCCCTAACTAGCATGTGTCACTCAGTGCTACGTCACATGTTTTATTGCTCTGATTGGTTTTCGGTCTATCCAGAGGCAGAGGCGTTTTGTTCTGCACCTGTCAATAACACCCCTTGTAAATCGCAGAAGAACTGAGAGATCAAGGCAAGGTGCATCGCACTCTTAGGGCAGTTTTTGTTTTTGGAATCGCATGTTGTTCTTGGTGATTTTATTAAAGGCTTAAAGGAAGTCCCAAAAAGTTTAAAGCCAAATTATACTCTCTACATCCTCATTGCCACAACATAAATTTAGTCATTTACCCAGAGTTTGTCCGCACGGTCCCCACTGACTGTCCCAATGCAGTCCAAAATTTATGACTGCATGGGTTGTGCACACCCAAACACAGACACCCAAGCAGCTGTAGTGTAACTGCATGCAAGTCTGCGGTCTGTACGCTCCATGTGACCTAATCCACAGCATATCTTCCCTTTTGTTAGTCACTGTAATCATTTGTCCACTCCAAACTGACCCTGAAGTGTTCTCTGCAGTCCTCACCGTGCAAAAATGTCTTCAAAGTTCAGCCAAATTTAATGTAAGCCTTTAGATCCAGCCAAAATAAGTGGGTATTTTCCAAAGTCTTTGCAGTTTCGTCTTTGATTTTTCTGGGTGTTTTACTGCTGAGGGATACTCCCTGGCAGTCACATGTAGGTTTTGTTGCTGGAACCGGCATACTACACATAGTCAGTTTATGACACTTGTTTTAAACCCAATGATTAGGGATGCCATGCAACTTGAAATAAACATGGGGAGGTTTTTTTTTGCAGCTGTTTTGTACCCAAAGTCTGCATATGACATAATACCTTGATATATTTTGGTTGAAATGTCCACAAAGGATGTTCACATGCCCATTACAAAACACTCACACAGTGGTTCGTGCTGTTTGAGCTACTTGTGAGGGTCATCAGGGCCGTAAAAAGAGGACGAGGGTGCTCACAGCTGTTTGCTGACCACTCCAGAGTAAAGACCACTTCAGGTGACCATAAAGTGTGCGGCTGAAGTGGACGGGTTAAGTGTAGCATGAGTCATTAAACCTGGCTGGACAGGTAGAGAGGCTCGAGACGCACGGCATCAAAGGAGGAGAGCTTTCAAGTCTCAGTTGTAATGCATGTGAATGAACGTGAACCTTTAATGCTTTAAATAGTGGTTTTATTATGTGTGCTATCTATATTTTCATCTTTATTAACATAACTAATATTGGCAGTTCAAGTTTAAACCAGTTTTTCTTCATTTATGGCAGCACAGGTGGCTCAGTGGTTAGCACTAGAGCTGCAACGATTAGTCGATAAGTCGACTAGTTGATCAAAACAAAATTAGCTGCCAACTATTTTTGATAATCAATTAATCATTTCAGTCATTCAGTCAAAAATGTCGAACATTTGCTGGTTTTAGCTTCTTGGATGTAAGGATTTGCTGCTTTTCTTTGTCATTTATGACAGTAAATGAAGAGTCTTCAAGACTCTACTGCAGAAAGAAAATAGTTCCTACATTAAACTGTTCACAACATTATTTTGAGTACCACGTCATGATTTTCAGATGAAAATTTTGGTGCTCTGAGCACCACAAGTCAAGCACCCTTTAGTCCCTTTATACTGGAAAGAAGGCAGACGTCTCTACAGCTGATATTTCCAAAACTCTGTGTCTCACCAAAAAAAAAATCTAGATGGATAAATAGCATTACAGGCCAGGGGAAAATATGTATTTTTGATTTTGGGATGAACTGTCCCTTTAATTTGGCAAAACAGTCTTACCACGAGGTCCATTCAGTGACTGCTGGGGAGATTTTAATTGTATCACAGTATATGGAAATTTAAACATCTTTGTTTTGTTTATGCATCATGATTCTCTTTTGAAATAGTATGGATTAATGCAGGAAAGTAAATAATCTGAAATTTAAAAACCCAGTTCTAGACATCACTTGTTCATCGCCTGATCACCTGTTAACAGTTTTGTAGTTCCTTACAGCTGAACTAACTGACTTGTTGAGTTTTGGTGAGGATGGCAGAAAGTGAGCAACAGCAGATGCATACGATCCGACTGGTACTAGCTGGCATAAATGTTTACCAATTTGATGCATTAAGATGCATTGATACTTGTCTTAAAATAGCAACTATCCTGGGGTTATTTTCAGCCCTGAAACTGCTTTGGATAAAAGTGAAGATAATTCATGAACTGCTCAAAGTGTCCATTAGAAGAGCTGTGAGAACCACCACACTCTCCTAAGGAGTTAAACCCCAAATGAGGCTCTCAGTATTCTGCCAGTGTTTTGTACCCTCTCTGTGTACATTGTCTGCTCAGTCTTCAGTCTGGTTCCTCCTGGTTCTCGCTGTTTGCTCTCCAGACAGGCCCGATGTTCAACATATTAAACTTGGCCGAATAACTAAAGCGCTCCGGCTCTTTTGTCTTTTTCAAGTTAAATGAAAGCCAGAGATTGAAGCCAGGTTGTTCAGGCACTCGCTGATTCACCCCCTCTCTCTTGTCTGGCAGGCAGCACAGCCCTCACACACTATCCTAATCCTCACATGCACGGACACACACACAAACACAACACACACACACACACAGAGGAGAAACAGTCCCAACCTGCATGCTTAGGACCATAATTAGAGATCATTTACAAGGATCAGGTTGAACATAATCTGGACAGGAGGTAACTAAAGCTTGGCCATCTTTGCTCTCTGTCTGTGTGTGTTCATGTGTGTGGTGTGTGTGTGGGAGAACCAGTTCACCCAGGAAACGGCCAGGGTGTGCCCCAAACATGAAGCTGGAAGGTGGGAAGGAGGGGCTGGGCAAACACAAGATGGAGCAATCTCTCCCTGAGATGTTTGGGTTTCACTGCAAACGGAAACACATGGCTGCTCCGTGTTTGCTCTCCTTGCATGTTTGTGTGTGTGTCTGTCCGTGCACGTGCACACTCTGCACGCCCTATATCTAGCTGCAATAGTTGGTGTGAGGACCATTAAGTTATTAGCTCCCTTAGTGTTATCTTTGGAGTGATAACCTTAATGCATTTTGTGTGAAACATACACACACGGCATAGATTTACATACATCACCTGCTGTGATTAGTACGTATATATATCAGATTTGTCAAATGGTCAGTTACCCATTAATGTCATGTGATATAATATAACCCTTTGTGCATTGTGTACGGTGCCTTGAAAGCAGCCTGCTGCTTATCAGAAAGCCAAGGCTGTTAGTTTGTGTGTGTGTGTGTGTGTTGTGTGTGTTGTTTTCTCCCACCAGATTCCTTCTGCCGTCTGATCTGTAATTGTTAAAAAGTGGGTCAGGCTTCGGGAGCGCAAACATTTGGACGGACACACGCACGCACAATGAATCAGCTCCAAACTTGTCTGAGGAAAATACAGTTTTCATGCCACTTCAGTTTTTGGATGCTCCAGTTCCTTCCTGCTTTTCTTGGCACGGCGGCGAGGTGAAATTAAAACTGGAGAGAGCTGTGATTCAGCGCATCAGACTCTCTGCTTTCACAGTTGTTTTTGAGACGTGGATTTCAAAACTTTTCATTTTGCTTCTGTGGAACGATGCAACCAGGAATTTTCAGATCATATTCCTGTGAAAAACGCATACATGATGGTTCAGTGAACCTGTATAGACATGAGAGCCCATATCTATCAAACTGCTAGACGTGAATTTTTCAAGTAAAGCTGCACTAATCAATATCTTATATATTAACAATGCCTTAAATGACTATTTGTGTGATAAACAACATTATCACCAAAGCTTCCTTAGCTTTACAGATATTTTAGGACAACTTTTAGCTTGGTTACATAATTATTTTGTTTGGTTTGCATACTTTCCTCTTATCAAATTTGATTCCAGTTGTTTTTGAGACGTGGATTTCAAAACATTTAACTTTGCTTTTGAGGAACTACTGTACACGACCAGGAATTTACTTCAGATCATATTCCTGTGAAAAACGTGTACATGATGGTTCAGTGAAGCAGAACAGACATGAGAGCCTGCATCTGTCAAACTGCTCGACATGAATTTTTCAAATAAAGTTGCACTAATCAATATCTTTTATATTAACAATGCCTTAAATGCGTTTTTATGTGACAACATTATCACCAAAATTCCCCCAGCTTTACAGATATTTTAAAAACAAGGTTAGCTAATTGTTTTGTTTGGCTTGCATACTCTTCTCTTATCAACCTTGTTTCCAGATGCAACAGGCAGCCGTTTCTTCAGCAAAAAAGAAAAAACAGCTGATAAACCAGCATCAAATCATAGACAGACGATGTTAGTGACTACCTAGTGAAGACAGTGGAGGATGTAACACCTAAAAAGCCAGACATTTCCCTCAGGAGTTGATGGAGACCAAAACAGAGTTAAAAAGAGGAATAGAAGAACATCTAGTTGGACCTCTAAAGTTCAGTAAAATAGCCAGGAAATAGTTCCAGCACGTAACTCCCAGCTTTTCATTTTTAAAGTTCTGTTTGTGTGGTGCAAACAAACAAGATGTTAATTATTTAGCCTTAGAGGTTAATAGTCTGCATATTTTGGATCTTTGGACAGAACCAGGCAACATACTTGCCAACCCTCCTGATTTTCCCAGGAGACTCCCATTTTTCACTGCCCTTCCATGTTTCCCCCTGGGATCACAATTCTCTGTATTTCTAACAAATTTTCACAGCTTTTTTTTCCCTTTTCATTATCATAGTTTCTGACACTGTGTGTTTAAAACCCACAGTTCTAAAAGTCTCCTGTTTTATACTCAGACAACAATGCAGCTCAACTAAACCAAACTAGAATTCATGCTTCTTAAGAAAAGTTTTAAAGGAAATGGGCATGCATTTTGTTAATTCTGCCACTTCCATTTTCTTGTAGGGGCAGGGGAAAAAATAAATGATTGAAAGAAAGCCGATGAATATGTTTTGGTTTATGTCCTTCAATGTCATGTCAAGTTCATGCTAGAGACATGAATTATTTTGTGAGCATTAAAAATTAAATTCAAAGTATTCAACATTAAAATGCTGTTGCAGTGTAGTAATTTTGTTATTTTCATTCTTTAAAAGTCACAATATTGCACAAATGCCCAGATTTTATGGTACTGAAATACGTCCTGTTTTTGAAGTCTCATGATTGGCAAGTGTGCCAGGCTAGCTTTCCCCCCATGTTTCTGTCTTAATGCTAAGCTAAACGCTACCTGGAACTAACTTGGCACTTAACACACAGTAGTACTATCAAATAGGGTTGGGTGATGTGTTAAAATTAGAGCTGTAATGATTAATTGATCAATTATAAATTATTAAATCAATTGCCAAGTATTTTGATGATCAGTTAATCAGTTTGAGTAATTTTTAAGAAAAAGAAGTCAAAATTTTCTGATTTTGAGCTTTTCAGAAGTGAATATTTTCTGTTTTCTTTGCTCCTCAGTGACAGTTAACTGCATATCTTTGGGTTGATCGACATTTTTCACAGCTTTCTGACATTTTATGGACCAAACAACTAACTGCTAAAGTAAGAAAATCATAGAATATTAAAACAGTTATTAGTTGCAGCCCTAGTTAAAAATTCCCTGTCAGCCATCATCAGCACAGCAAGTGGCTCTGTACCTAGTTTCAGCTTGGAGATGTGAAACAGAAAAACACAAACTTCTCAATCCAAGTTTCTCTCTTCTACTGAACTAAGACAAGTTTAATTGCCATGTTTACTCATCGTAAAACAAACTTCATACAAACTCAACAGAAAAACAAAATGAAACTCACCAAAAACCATCTTGGTCAGTCTTTTCACTGGTCCAACAATCACAGATCATGGTTGTGTCTAAATAATTCCTCGATTCATCTCATTAGATGTGTAAATATTATGATTCTACAGGCTGTTTTCCTCCCACTTGTTCTTCAGCTTGTCGGATGTGTACTGTGCCGTTGAATTAGAGTCCCTAAACAGTGGCTCTTGCTCATTCTGTGGAGGCAGACCTTTAAATTAAAAAAATAAAATTGCAAATATCGCCCCAAAATGTTCCCCAAAAAACAACCAGCGATGGATTCAGTCAGTCGCTAATAGCCGATGTATTTGTATAACTGCTCAACCCTAGTATCAAACATCTCATCAAACTCGAGAAGGAGAGACTAGAACTTTAATCGGGCCTTAAAAATCAACCCTGAAAAGGCCCAAACTCGACAAAATTCTGTCCTGACATCACCCGAACCCATCCCTCATTAGCATATTTGGCCCAAACCCGATTACAACCTGACATTTTTCTTAACAAGCTTCCTTTTATACACCAAACCTGACGTAAGCCCGTTGGGTCCCGTTGGGTTCAGGCACAGATCTCAAGCTCTAGAAGAGGCACAACCCCGATTTTATATTACTTGCATGTTAATAAATTTATAAGGTGATAATATGTCAGATGTGGTGTTTTAAACTTGTTCTTCTGCCCCAAGCTGCCAAAAAACTCAAACATTTAGTAACACAGGTTCAGTCTCTTAACCTGGTATCAGTACAGTGGTGGTTGCCAGAATCAAACCTGTGATCTTCCCATCACAGACCAGTCTAACAAGCATGCCAGCTGTTAAAGTGCTCTCAAAAGAGGTGTCACCATGGCAAAAAGACCTCCAAGGTACCTATTTGAAAGGTGAGAGAGAGGGTATGTACCGGGATTCTTTGTGCATGTTCTCAGGTTCACGTTTCATGTTTTTGAACACGAGTCTGTGATCTTCGATGCTTTGAAGTGAGACGGGGTTTAGGCTGAACCGGTGCTGCTGGCAGCGAGACAGCGACACCGTCCTCCTATAGGGCACCGGATCCCAGTGTTGCCACAACACCGGAGCTGCCAGGGTCACTGGTGTATCGAGCTTTGATGATAGAGACTGGTGTCAAACTCCCACTGAGCTGGAATGAGGTTTTCTCATGTTGTCCTCCCCTCGCTTGTTTCTTTGCTCCTTGTTCTTCCCGTCATTACCGGTCTTTCTACGAAGCAAGACCTTTGGAAAACGTTGAGGGAAACTTGGAAGGCGTCTGCGTGATATGCTGGCTGCATGTGTGGTTTCACTTCAGCTGGCCAGACTGCGGGGCCTTGGGAGTCGGTAATCATATCTTAACGGATCTTCCACAGATACAAGGTTGTGAGCCAGTTTGGCACCGGCTTGATGCCAGATAGACTCCTGTAGCTGCGCACACACAAACACACAAACTGTTGGAATAGGGCTTTCATTCATCGCCTCAGAGTGGAGTTTTCTCAGCATTACACCGTTAATCTCATCATTTAACACAATGTCCTTCACTGTCTTGCTATGAAAATGCTTACACACATGCATTTAAATAAATCAAACATTCTGTTTCTTGTCTTTGTGTGAGTTTTCTCCAGGCTTGGATTACATGTAACAGGATTACATAATTAGGATACAAATAAAAGGCAACTGTATTCCATTACAGTTACAGAGAAAAGACAGTCAGATTTCAGATACGTTTAGTAAAATAGGGTCATTTTCAGGCTTACATTTTTAAAATATGTTTTAGATAAACAAAGATACACCACTACACTTAGTGTCCACACATTACAACACTGTCTCACAACACCACTCTGGTGAAACCAGCTAATCCAACAATTGCCAGCTCATTATCATGGTTTCTCGAGGAAAAAAAGTTTCACTGGGTGGAAATTTCACTACTATTTTGTCTTTAAATCAGGAATAACGAACAGCATCACTGTACTGTGACAGTTCTGCCTTTAGCTGTGAAAATGTTGTCATCATCCAAAAACTCAACATCTAATTTATAGAAATATTTACAAGAAAGACCAGCCTCTGTTAGCTACACAGACCAACAGCTAACATAAGTGCAACAGACCAACTGATAATGTTAGGTACCCAGGCCAACTGCTAACATTAGCTACACAGACCGACCATTAGCATAAGCACCACAGACATCTGCTAACATCATTGACACAGACCAACTTCTAATGAAATCCAGTTAGCTAGCTAAGTTGTCAATATCTACTACCACTATTAATAATACTACTAGTGAAAAATATTTTGGGTTTGTAGGGGGTGATTCTGATAACTGAGATGGTGTGTGGATGAAAACAGAAGCCCCAAAATAAGTTTATGTCAGTTTACTTGAAGTTTGAGTCTGAAGTGTGAAGTGTGAATAGCATACTTTAAAAAAAAAACTACATTTAATGCACATAATTACAGCTATTAATCTAAATATGGATTCACGCATGAGAAGGGAAGGAATAGCTGGATAGACAATTAAGAAACCTGCAACAAATTAGATTACTGACTACATTTTTTAACAGGTATTAGCAGCTGTATCAGAATATATTTTTAAAGTAACCCTTCCAACCTGGGTTTCCCCTTCACTCTCCAGCTACATGAAACGTGTCCTTGGGTGGAACTGAGGACAAATCTGGGAGGGCTGGTGGTCCTCATGTGGCGGGTGGTCAGTCAGACTGTGGTCAGCTGGAATGTCAGGAATTGGGATGCTGAACAGATAGAGACTGTAAGACCATATGAAAGTGGTATTGTACATGTTAGAAGTGACATACAGTGAGTCTTTTTAGCACTTAGTTTGAAAGAGGGAAATACAAGGTCACTGCCTGTTCAATGTTTGAATTTCATTTGAATTTTAACAGCTCTGTGTGTGACTTTCCAGCATCATGAAATCATTAGAGCATTAATTTTGAGAGGCATATAATTACAGATTTTACACTAGGCCTGAAATAGGCCGACTTAAACTAATTAGTTACTATTTAATTAATTTGATAGATTATGCACTTATATTTGTACTCCCTGTTCTGTTCCGTAGTGTTGCATTTTACATTTTGTGCCAGATTTCATGCACACATGCATGGGAAAATAAAAATAAGAAAGAGAGCGCTGTTTTTCTGGTTTTAGTGCACTAAAAGACTTTTATAGTTTCTTGTAAAGGTAAACGTGGCCCCAAAAACAAGTAGCAACATCTTTGCGACAGAGAGCAACAACATGCATTGTATATGCAACCATTTATTTAACAAAACCAGGACAGTAATTCCGATGTTGGCATGTATTAGAGATACTGATTGTCTAGACCGTGGTCTTAATTGTTTGCAGTAATTACACACAGGCACCATGATTGATATGACAACCATATAGTTAGAAATGCAGTAGACAAAGGCATTGTTCAGTACAACAATAGCACTACAGCACAACAACGCAGGGAGCTGCATTGGTGTGGGTGTGTTGCTGCAGGTTAGTATAGATAGAGCAGGAAATAGAAACCAAGAAGTCCAGTTTTCAATTTTTGAGGTTTGCAGCTTTGGAGAGTTCCCTTGGCAGCAAGTACTAATCGTAACAATTGACTCTGTCAGCTTAATGTTTGAGAAGTAAGACCAGTTGCACTTCAACCTTTCAGAGGCAGTTGGTTTGCAAAAATTGGTGGGAGCTTGGCGCACTTTTTGTAATGCCAACACCTTGTGCGTCTCATTTTGATGTTGCTTAGAGAACATTCCCACATTCTCAACATAACCCACTTTGAGACACAGTTTCCATTTCCTGTCCAGTCTCCAGATGGCTTGAGTCTTGAGCTGGAATACTTTTTCTAAGTCACTGTTCTATAGCAGTCACCATAGTTGTCATGGTAGCTACCAAACTGGCCATAGTGCTTGGCTAAGCGGGATAATGAGGCAAAAAGGTGCCAAAATCACATCAGAACTCAGGTGCACTTACTGGCGATGTAATGTAAAAAACATTCACCAGTCTAAAATATAGCCCTCATTTCCCATCATGCCTAGTGCTAGACTGATTAGTTTAAGTTTTCTGTTTTGTTTTACAAAATGCATATGTTAATTTTACTTGAACATGGTGGTTTATGTTGGTACTTGTCATTTTTGTACTGGTTTATAGCTTTAACGATTAGTGGGTGTAACATTCCTGGAGGCAGGCAGTGTTTTGCATAATTGAGTGCTTGTCCCTTTTGTTAAATATCATCACGGGGTTGACTTTGCTGAGAGCTGTGACCTGGCTCTGATTCCATGCTGTGGAAATTACAGCCCATTTCCAAAAAAGTTAGGATGTAAATAAAAACAGAATGCAATGATTTGCGAAAACATTTCAGCCTGTATTCAATTGAAAACAGTACAAAGACAATATATTTGATTAACTTTGTTTTGTTTTTGTAAATATACACTGAATTTGATGCCTGCAGTACATTTCAAAAAAGTTGGAACAGGAGAACGTTTACCACCGTGACAGTTCATCTTTTCTTTTAACAACACTCAATAAGTGTTTGGGTTTTGAAAGTGAAATTATTTCCTATTCTCACTTAGTACATGACTTCAAGTGTTCAAGAGTCCGGGGTTTCTGTTGTTGTATTTTTTGGTTCATAATGCACCACACATTTTCAATGTGAGACAGGTCTGGACTGCAGGCAGGTCAGCCTACTATCTGAGCTCTTTTACTATGAAGCCATGATGTGTTAACATGTGCACAATGTGTCTTGACATTGTCTGACTGACATAAGCAGGGGTGTCTCTGCAAAATTCACGTATTACACATAGATCACACTTATCCATGATGCCATGGACAGTGACACAACCCTCAGAGAAGGCTGCAGCGTTTCTGGATGTTGGCTTTCGCTTTGCATGGTAGAGGACTGGCAGTTGTATCTAGCAACCCTATGTGGGGTCCCAGTCCCCAGGTTGAGAACCACTGAATTAGACCAAGGGTTCAAGATAATTGCTGGAAGGCATTGCACCACTTGCTCACCATTATGCACTTGATACTTGATGCTCAGTATTTTGCAAGAGCTGGAGCCTCTGCAGCTCACAAGCCAGAGGTTTCATTGAAATGAACAAGGAAGTGTGCGTGTGTACATGTGTGTCTATGGTGTGTTTATGAACTAAAACTTAAAATCAAAAGAAGCAGAATTGTAATTTACACACTAATGACATATTTGAAATGAAATTGATAAACGAGAATCTTTTTTCTTCTCTCATTTTCCTCTCCAGACGATTATAACTACCTGCCTGATGCGTTGCCTCCTCTCCCAGAAGTCCCGGACTCCGGCTCTGTCCTGAGCTCCGTTGACATACCGGCCCGCTGCCTCCGCAACCCGGCCTTCCGTCACACCTCCTCGCGCTACTGCTCCGCCCTCAGCATGGACTCCTCACCCGACAGCGCCGAAAGGCCCATCAGCTACAGCTCCACCTCGTCCTCCGCCTCCTCAAGGGACAGTCACTGCTCGCTGGGCAGCCGCTCCACCCTCGTCACTGCCCCTCACTGTAACCCGGTCAACTCAGACCAGGACTCCGGGGCGATTCGGTTGGAACTGGTCCCGGCCCGGCAGCTGGGATGCCGGGAGGAAGAGGACAGAAATGATGGAGGGATGGACTCAGGGAGGGGACAGGAGAGACAGGGCAGTGGACAGACTCTGACAGAACATTCAGAGCCGGAGCTGAGTCCAGATGGAGGGGAGCGGACAGGTCAGGTGCAGGGACCCAGGACGTACGTGGACCGGGTGGTGCAGGAGATACTGGACACAGAGAGAACCTACGTCCAGGACCTGCGGAGCATTGTTGAGGTAAGAAACACTCAACCACATTAATAATGAAACACAACCTGTGTAAGAAATCAGAAGCAGATGGTTTGCACATATTGGCAGGACTTCAAAGGCGTATTAGCACATTTGGCAGGACATCAAATATAGAAGTGAGGCCTTGAACAAATTTGTGCTTCAGCAGATTAAATCAGCTCCAAATGTGACGTCTCAGCTTTCACTCACGACATGTGTGTGATTTTAAAATGTTTAATGAGGAATAATCCTGACAGTTTTCACTTAGGAATCAAGTTTGTTTACTTTATACAATAGTGGAAGAAATGAACCAATACAATGGTGTAAAAATACTCCATTACGAGTAAAAGTACTGCATTCAAGATGATGCTTAAGTGCATTATCAGAAACATACACTTATCATCATACAGGAATTTAGAGGAATCAACTAATCTTTTCTCATTAACTTAACACAAATATAAGTTTTATTTATTCAACTTCACTAAACTTAAAAATTTCTAGTATTTATTGCCAGAACACATCAGAACTTATATACATGACTAATTAGATGTTAGATTAGATTTTAGTTTGAAACCAATGCACTTGAGTCTTTTCAAATTCAATCCACTGGTTCCCAACCTGTAGGTCAGATCCCCCTGAGATGGTCACAAACTAAACCCGAGGGGTCCTGAGATGACCCTAACCTGTCAGCATGTTTTGAACTTTTCTCTAACCTTTACTTTATTTGTGAAAGGTTGGATAATTTCATCTCTTTAAGCGTTGACTGCTTACAGCTTTAATGTAAGACGTCACAAGCAGAAATGGTTGGGACCCACTGTTAAAGGGATGGTTCAGATTATTTGAAGTGAGGTTGTATGAAATTCTTATTGATAGTTTGTGTATTACCTGCAGTAGGTGGTGGTCGACACGGCCCCAGTTTGAAGGAAGCTAAAGTGAAATTGCAATCACTGGTTCCCACTTTAGCTTGAGGCCCTTAAAACAAAGCATCCCCTCATCACTGTCCACTGATGGTGAATTTGTTGTTTTAGCTGTTTTATCTGAAATATTTTTAGAGTCCAGAAGAGACGAAATTCACTCAAAGAGAAAAAAAAGTGAATATTTAAGTAAAGTCTGAAAAACTAAACCTTTCGCACAGCAGAAATTCTTTTTCTGATATCTGTTGGTTGGGAAACACTGGTCTAATTCAGTAAATAAATGGCAGAAAATTGAAATTGGAGCACAATTTTTCATCTTTCTCAGGTGTAAAAAGATAGATTGAACTAAAATATTTCCTGGCTGACCCAGCTGAAGTCCGAGCAGCAGTGCAACGTCATAAATGTGTTTCAGTCCAGCGCCTGCTTGACCTTGATCCTTTCAGGAATACAGGGCTTTAAACCACCAGATAACACACATCCTTTAGGTCTTTGTGGTTTTTCCTCACACACGTGACACACACCGCTCGTTGCCTGCTGGGAACCTCTGATACAATAAGGTCACCTGCGCTCGCAGGCGGGGTTTGGCCGAGTTACACGACACCGGTGCCTTTGTGCCTGCGGGCACAGGCACACATTCAAAACTTTAGACGTTTTTAAGCACACACACAATACTGTATGCACACACACTGATAAATACACTCTTTTTGTGAGGTTGGCTTTGAACTGCAAGGATACACATTGCCTCTAGTCAGTGCTTTAGTGGCTTTGTGAAGGGTTGGGTGTAGTGGTTTGTGTCAAAGGTTGCTCTCTTTTCTCTTTGCTTCCTCTTTGTTTCTCTATTCAGCTCTTTTTGGTTTTCTATGAAACTTAAAGGGATAGTTCGGATTATTTGATGTGGGTTTGCATGAGCTTCTTGTTGATAGCTAGTGTATTTCCTACAGTAGCCTAGATGTTTGAGTTTGGAGAAGCACATCATGGAAGCTAAGCAGTGGAAGCTAAGCAGTGAGCTGCAGTGGACAGCTGGTTTGTTGCTGACCCTGTCCACAGCGTTTCTTTGCTTAGCTTCTGTGCAGGTGCTCCTCTCTGCTTCTCTAAATCAGGGATGTGCCGACTGGCATCTAAGGTAGGTAATACTCTGACTATTGGTAAGTACCTGATACAACCCCATTTCAAATAATCTGAACTTTCAAATTCATATCATGTGTGCTTAAATGTGGTGCCCACATGTGAACTGTGTTTCACATTTGCGTTCTGGAGCTTAATTTGAATTGATTGCTATGTAAAATGATAAAATGTGTGCATGTAAATTTTTGTATTTTGCATGAGCGTGCACGTGTTGGAGTTTTGCTCAACTTTTCCTGCATCCTTCCCTCATAACCGTGCGTCCTCCCCCACTCCAGGCTGTGGGTTCATGGACTAGTGTGTGTGTGTGTGTTATTTGGGGTTAAACAGGTTCATTCGGGGAATAGCTGTTGTCAAAAGAGAGCAGGAAACTCATATTCCCAAGAACTGGGGTAAGCAGGGGGAGTGAGGTTTAGGTTTTGTGGTTTTGGCCTGTCACCCCTGATCGATGTCCCACCCTCTCCTCCTGCTCCTCCTTCCTTTCCTCCCCTCTTCAGGATGAGGAAGTGAGGAAAAAGGGGGAGAAAGAGAGGAAAGAAGGTAGAGGGATTTAGCTCCGAGATAACGATGTCCAAAGTAGGTTAGGAAAACACCGAACAGAGCTTAGGAGCTCTACTTAATAACCCTCTGCAGACCACCTATTGCCATTAGAGAAGCAGCAGACCACCCAGTCCTGGAAGACCACACTTACATCGCAGGACAGCTAATTCTTCACGTGCATTTAGCTTTTCTTCACCCCTTTAATGACAGTTCCAGAGAGTGCACAGTAGATGGATTGCACTGATTGTATCTGTATGAATGGAGCTTTTAACATGACAGTTAACCAGCTGCTGGACAACACAAGCTCAGCATCGACCCATCTATTATCGGCACGGTCCGCTGTGAGCTGGTCCTGCAGCCCCCATTTCAATAATCCCTCTGCCCGCACTGCTTCCTGCAAGGGAAGAGGGTGTGGACAGCTTTAACACAAATATTTACCCAGACTCCCATGGGCTCACCTGTGTTTCATCTGTCAGCGGCAGTGTTGTGGTCCACACACACACAGACACACACACACTCATTCTCTGCCTGCATGTGTGTGAGCTGTATTTGTGGATTTAGAGTACTTACAGTACATGACAGGGTTTAACGGTTGGTGCAAGATTGAGTGCATTTCTGCAGCCTCCCTGAAAGCTCAACGTGCCTTGGTAGCACCACATGACTTTGAAAACTGTACCGCTCACGCAACTTTCTGTCTTGTAATTGGGAATCTTCAAGTTGTTGTGGTTTGCACACGACATGACGGATCAGCGACAGGGGGTCACACATTTCAAGATCTTTCACCTGATGAGCCTCTCTGGTCTACAAACTATGTTCTGTCATGAAAACACATGCAAAAAGTGACATTAAATAATTAATACTGCAGGATCAATGTTAAGAATATTTTCACAGCCTTATTTTGTCAGCAGGAAGCCTTTTTTGACGGGAAACGTTCATTAAATAGGCCAAATATCACTCTCTGCAAACGTACCAAACTCAATGGGCAAAATAGGAGTTGCTATCTACCACTGGTTTGATCTTTTAGTCTGTTTGTGTTATTGTGCCACTTCCATGAATCTGAACTAACCTTTAAAAAAAAACAGTCACACAATAACAACTAACCAGATCGAGGCAGTGTAGACCAGCACCTCCTGTGGAGTTTGGTAGGCTTGCAGAGAGCAATTTGGTCCACAGCAGTTCATTGCTTAGCTTCTGTGCTAGTCCTCCTCTCTGCTTCTCCAAACTGGGCCCGTGCCACCGCACACTGAGTATCATAAAACCTCACTTCAAATAAGTTAAACTATCCCTTTAAGCCTGCTTTATGTCTTTCGGGCATCTCTGAGGCATCTGCAAGCTCTCAGATTTCGTCTTTGGACAATTCACACATAGTGAGTTTGTGCTGATTTGCAAGCATGAAACAAATGTTGACTTGCCCCTGATCTGGAGGATTTTGTTGACAAATTGGGGCTTCAGTCCTGTACTGTGAACATTAAGATAACACATGCAAACAGACCAAAGAAAAGCAAGTAAAGAAAATATTTTAACCGATTTGACAACACACGCACAATTGGAAAAAAAAGAGAAAGCACAGCCAAATACAGAAAAGCTGCAAAACGCACAGCACACAATGGAAATTAGTTACAAAACAACTTTGTGTTCCAGGGAACACTAAAAGTGATTAATACTCTGGCAATATCTAGGGTCCCTGGAACCATCTGTTTTTGGTAGATAAATTCCATTGTTTTCTGTGTGATTTGCAGACTTTCTGGTTGTGTTTTGTCACTTTGCAGCACGTTGCTGTGTTGAGGATGTTCTCTTTGTCTATTTGCATGTTTTTTTCTTAAGCTGCAGTGTGTTGAGCTCTCAGGGCCAGAGAACATTTCTGTGTGTGACCACTGTTTGGTGTTTGTTAGTTTTGTGTGATCACCGCTCCTTGGCTCGATCAGTGTGTTTAATGAGGCCAATCCAGTGTCCACAAACAACCTCAAAGACAAAGATCTCCTCTTTCTTTCCCTCCTCTTCTTCTTTTACCCCATTTTTCCGCTGTGAGACCTGGCACGCATCAGCAGGCCATTTGAAGTTGACCAGGAGTTTGGAAGTAAACTGGGAAAATCATCCAGCCTGCAGAAAACATTCAAAGCAAAGAGATCTGGATGTTTGCACTCGGCATTGTGCGGAGAAATGACTTCCTACTGAGTGAGGGATGTGTTTGTGTGGAGGAAAAAAGTGCGCACTTGAGGAGGTTAATGGTTAACACGAGAAAATATCAAGTTTGTACATGTTATGTCTGATGCTTAGCAGGGAGTGTACCTTAAGGCGTGTGTGCTCGTTTGTGTGTGTACGTGTGTGTGTTTGGATCTGAACACTGCCCATTGTTGAGCTCATTGAGGCTTTGGCTCAGTGTGATGAGTGAACGGGTCAGGCCGGGTCAGATCCGTGACCCCGTGACTAATAAAGCATCACGTTACACATCACCTCCGATAGTCAACAAAATCTAAACATGACCCTTTGACATGACCCCCGACGTAACCACCAACATGCCCGTTAGTCTGATTGTGTAACTCTAATCCTCAAAACCAAAGTCTTGGCTTGAAGCTATCTTTTAACCTTTGAAAAATAGCTTGCTAAAGCACGGCCCGCGGGTCAAAGGCGGTCCTCAGAAAAATTTTGTGCAGCTCCTGAACATGACCTGAAACGCATGAATTATATTTTAATCATCCAAAATCCATTTCAACACTTTCACTTTCAATGACCTATATTTAATACACTACTCAGCTACTGTGTCAAACTGCACTTCTAACAAGCTTCTGTCAGGTTTGGAATGACAGCTGGTTGCATGACAATTAGAGGCACCTTGTCACAATAATTATGTTTTTAAATCAATGCTAGTGCTGTGAGCTACAGTTGATGATTTCTGTGGACAACTCTACAGTTCAAAGGAGAAATCTGTGATATATTTACATTAATAAATCATAAAATGACCATGATATGTCATCAGAGATTAAAGAATATATGTTAGGTTGAAATACTCGCTACTCTGACAACAATGCCGCAGTGTCCCAGCTTCTGTTTAGGTTTTCAAATGAAGCTTTGAATGAATAAAGTGATTTGTAAGATTAAATGACTCAGTCTTTTTTGTTTTTAATTAAATCAACTTTCTTTAATGAATATAACTCAGAAGTTTTGTCATCATAAAAGCAACTTATGATGCTGTTCGACATCCTCATTAATACAGGTGTTTGCCTCCCTTTTCCGTGCAGCAAATGCGAGAGCAGCCTGCAGTGAAAATGTTGTTTTTTAAAGACTAAATGTTAACAAATATTGATTGAATCAGAATATTTCATTAGATTAAAACATGCTGTGAATTTTGGAAATGATTACATCTATCTTTTTTCAACAAATTTTGACTTATTGGAAATGTTTGGATCACATGAGTTGGCAACAATCCTGCAGCCACCACTGGAATCTGCTTCTACAAATAATTTAATTGTAATAATGTTAGTTTAGCCTAATCTTTATCTGCAGCTGTGCAGAAGTACTGGCTTTAAACAGAATGAATCACCATGCAGAAAAACAAAAAAAACAAAAAACAAAAACGAATGTCAGTGTTAGGGACAAAGCTTCGGAGCTTGAAACTATTTGGTACAGCCCTAGTTTAATGTGAAAGTGACATGGAAAGTCACCACAAAGTTAATTCAGTGCTCAAGCAAATGAGGCCAATCACAAATCCTGTGACAGGTTTATGGATTTTCTTGAGCGGCCCTCAATGTTTTGTTGGCTAAATTGGCACTCAGTCATCAAAACTTTGTGACTCCCCTGCTTTAAAACCAAATAATCCAACATGGCCGTCATCCACTGTGTAGTGGACTCCAGTCTTTGTTTTAGCTGAGATCATTTGGTCTCTTTTTTTTTATATCCCTCCCTGAGCCTAACCAAATACAATTAAATGAACTGTTCAGGCTCGGCTATTATAATAATAATGGCTAAATACATAAAGCATTACCAGGAACAGAAACCACACAGCAGACTGGAAATTAGGCAAACAGAGTCTCTCTCTCCTCTCTTAAAAACACACCCGTGTTGTGTGCTGAAATGATCAGTGGGGGTGTGTGTTTGTGCATGTTCAGGGCAGCCTGGTACTTTTCTCAGTCTTGTAATGTCTATCCTGCTCAGCTACAGGTTGTGGTCGCATTTTAAAACTGTCACCAGGATGCTTCTGCCTCCTTAACCCCTATTGAGACCCGATCCTAGTTTAAAGTTTAAATACAGCTGCATTGATGACTGAGTTTGTGTGTGTGTGTGTGTGTGTGTGTGTGTGTGTGTGCAGGTGTTTCAGGTGCTCTTCCTGTGTAGCTGTGTTTTGGGAGTCAGGCTGGCAGCTATCGGAGCGTAACACACTATCAGCGCCACAGACACAGAGACGTTCCTGTTAAATTACTGCCAGCCTGCAGCAGAAGATGTAATAGTAGTTTAGTTTTACTACTTTCCTGATCTCACCAAGGCGATTAGGGGAGCTGCAGAGCACTTAACAAGCACCATCAGCATGCAGATGATGGAAACAGACTTGCAACAGAAAAACATGCAGTTAATACCTGTGTAACACAGATATCTGTCTGTCTGTCTCCACCTCTCACTTTCTTGCTGCAGGGCAGACTGAGACCTGAGGCTGCTGTTTAATCACCCAGCAGCTCCTCACTAACGACAGTGATGGAGGCAGAGATAAGAAAGTGAAATCCTCCTGAATACACTTACACCTGTTTTTCAACATGTTAAGGTTCCCAGCATTCATCTGACCGAGGGATTCATTTACTCTGAACCTGCTGACCTGTGTGATTTTCTTATCAAGCTGTTTACACAAAATACAGGGATTTGGCAGTGTGTTACACAAATTCGCCGTTATCTACATTACACCTGGCTTTGACAGTTGGCCTGTGTTCACACCAAATCCAGCATTATGACCATTAGTGCAGGGATGCGGGCATGTTTATTTGTCACATGGATGTAGATCTCTTTTCGACTTAGGGGGGATCACGTAAAAATTAGTAAAAACTTAATTTTCACCATCACTAAGACTCTTTTCTGATTCACTTTGATACACTGGCACCCAAGTCGTTTAGTCGGTAACATCATTAAAGGGAAAATGCAGGATTTCCCCAAAAAACTATTTATAGACTCATACAGAAATAATACATCACCTCTACCTTCCTATTTTCTTATTTGCTATTATTTACAGGTGTAGGGCACCTGTGCAATTAGTGGGCATTTGTGTAACAACTTGTTACTGTGTAATTTGTGACTTTTGTGCATCCATGCAACACTAGGGTTTAGGGCATCAAGCAATACTGTGTGTTTTTTGGGGGTCACGTGTGTTCTCTTGAACGTCCAAGACAAATAACGGCTATTTTACGGCTAGTTTAATCTATTTTTCTGGGCTCAGGACACAATACTAACACAAAACTTTGCTATGTAATGTCCTCAGTATGAGAACCAAAAATTGATTGTCTTTCTGGTGTTTAAAACAGCATCTGACAAATTCTGTGTGTATTTTAATCTCTTTGCACTGGCTTCCTGTTAATTTTAAATCCATTTTGTGCATTGTCGACCTCCTGCACCCTGCCCCTATAAGCCTCCACTCAGGATCTCCTAAATGTTCCTTGGACACATTTCAAGACTTGGACTTAGATGATCGTTCTTCTCAATCTGCAACCCCTAAGCTTTGGAATAGTCTCAGCTTGAAATCTTTAGACTCTGCGGACTCGGTTCAGACAGGCAGTTGGGTAGCATGTGGTATTTTATGTTTTAATCTTGTGCTTTTTTCTGCTGCCACTGTATATTTTATCTGACATTTTATCTTTGTTTTATTTATTTGATTTCTAATACTGTTTCTGTACTTGCGACTGTGAACGGTGCTATATAAATAAACTTTGGTTGCTTGCTTACAGCGTTTGTTTTCACTGCATGACAGGTGCATGACAGTGATGTATGCGGCTCGGATGAATGAGCAGAACAGATGAGGGGACATAAACAAAACCTTAAGACTTTAGTTAAAAAATTGAAGTGGGACACATTATACTTCTCTTTAAAGCAGCATTGGAAAATCATTAGCATCTGAGACAGAAATCTTGAGAAAACACCCTTTTAAAAGCCCTGCATTATACTGCTAATGCTTTATTTCTTTGAGTCTTAAACAAAAGAAATGTTACTTAAGCAGCTCTATAAATGTGAATATTCATACAGTAACACAGAAATTGTCAAGTTGCCCAAGAAGAGCCGTGGGCTTTGAAAGTCTCTGGGAGTCACAGTGTGAGCGGTCTGTCTGGCAGTGTGAGGGATCTGTGGGTGTGCCAAGGCTGGTGCCACTCAAAATGGCAACCATGTAGCTCTAACATGACTGCTTTCTCCCTCTTTTTCTCTCTGCAGGACTACTTGGAGTGCATCAGTAACCAGTCTCGTCTGGCCTTGAGCTCTGAGGATAAAGGTTCTCTGTTTGGTAACATCCAGGACATCTACCACTTCAACAGGTACAACACACACACACAGAGAGGTGTGGACTTGAGACTTGAGTCAGACTCAATGTCATATCAGATGGTAGACAAGGGAACAGTTCCCTCTTTTATGAATTGTGAGTGTTTACATCACAACTCAAGACAGCTGTATGATTACAGTGATGGTTAAAAATACTCTGCATTGACAATAACACACAGTATCCATTAGCTTTATATTGGATTTAATCACCTTGAACAATGTCGGATACATCAGAAAAATCTGTTTCTGATTATAGTTACGACTTGGAGGTCGATGTGAGCACTATTCACTAGTTTGACCCGTGAATTCTGCATTTTACTTGACCCCCTGAGGGCTTGAGTGTTCATGAGAGTTTCAGGTTTCAAGTTTTGAAATTCTTGAACAATAAAAAATAAACAAGAGAACAGACCTTACATTGCCACATGCTTTCAATATTTCAATATTAGCCCTCCTCACAGTTCAGTCCAGGGACAGTTCAGATTATTTGATGTGGGGTTGTGTGAGGTACTCATCGATAGTCAGTGTGTTACATTCAGTAGTTGGCTGTTGGCATGTCCCCAGTTTGGAGAACCAGATAGGAGCACCAGCACGGAAGCTAAGCAATGTACTACTGGGGACAGGGCGAGCAACAACATGTATTTTAGCCTCTTAAAGAACCCGGCCATCAGACAGCCTTTTATATAAGCCAATTATCGCTCTCTCCTAACTTACCAAACTCCATGGGTGAAATCAGAAATTTTACCTTGCAGAACACCAAAGTTCCTGGTCTACTGTGGCCTTGACCTGTTAATTTGCTTGTGTCATTGTGTGACATTGGTGAATCTGAACTGTCGTTTAAAACACCAAAATCACAAAATAACTCAAAAAAATGAACAGATCGAGGCAGCAGCATATGAGCATCTCCCCTGTTCTGTGAGGTAAAATTTCTCTTTTCGCCTATGGAGCTTGTTGGTTTGGAGACAGCGATGTTTGGCTTTATAACGGCGGTTTTCCCTTGGAAAAGGCTGTTTGACGGAAAAGTAAGGCAGTGAAAATATTAAAAATATAGCATACGTTTTTGTGGACCCTTTTTTAAGTGGACTGAAATACGTTTTGTTGCTGACCCTGTCCACAGCAG
The DNA here is from genome assembly GCA_034769285.1 of Lutjanus argentimaculatus. Taxonomy (NCBI): domain Eukaryota; kingdom Metazoa; phylum Chordata; class Actinopteri; order Lutjaniformes; family Lutjanidae; genus Lutjanus; species Lutjanus argentimaculatus. Next base: position 53,461,784 of record JAWZSL010000001.1, read on the forward strand.
CACACTGGCTCTCTCTGCTTCTCTATATTGGAGGTATGTTGACTGCCATCTACTCCAGGTGATACACTGATAAAACATTTACAAAATGGCACATCAGGAAATGATTAAAACACCCACTGACTCTCTCAGTCTCAACAAACAAAAATGTCTTACAAAGAGTGAAACTGGGCTGAGCCACCTGTTGATTTCTGGGAAGGGCGTTGTCGTGGCAGTCAGGTGTGTGCAATAAGTCCCCGTCTGCATATTTGTCTCCTCCGGCACCGCTCTTAACTGTGTGGTTGTGTGTGTGTGTGTTCAGACGAGGTGGCTAGTCGAGCATCAGCCATGGTGGTCTGCAGACACAAACACGCACGCTCTTTTCTCCCACCTATTCATTTCTCAGCTGTCACGCGCAGACAAACTGGCCTGTAAAAGGAAGCATAAAAGCAGTTTAAAGCGATCACAGTGACCTCATGCTTCAGCCATGAAACAATAACTCCCAACAGTGGCCTTTTTTTGTGTGTATGTGTGCACCGACACACACATACGTGGCTACACACGGGAGATGCCTTTTTGAATTCATGGAAGTTTCTCATTTGTTCACAGCCGAGTGCCCTAAGACCTAATTTCTGTAGCCAGGCTGACTCTTGCTCCTGAAATTCACCGTTTGGAACAATGAATCGTGGGAGAGTCATTTTTATGTTCATGTGTGCATTTTCACATCAAATACTGATTACTTTGAGCGCTCTGTTTTTGTTTCAGGGACCTTCTTCATGATCTGGAGAAGTGCAACGCTGACCCCGTGGCCATTGCAGAGTGCTTCGTATCCAAGGTAAAGACGGCCGCCTCCCTGCCCCCTTTTTCTCCACCTTCATCCATCTCTCTGTCTCCAGTGGTGGAAAGTACATTTATGCAATTGCTATATTTAAAGGTATAGTTTGAAGTATTTGAAGTGGGGTTGTATGAGGTACTTATCCATAGCCAGTGTTAGCTACAGTGGATGGCACTCCCCATGACCCCAGTTTGGAGAAGCAGCAGGAGTATAGCTACAGGAAGCTAAGGAATGAACTGCTGTGGACAGGGTCAGCATTTGGGTTGTATAACAACAGTGTCCTGTCAGAACAGGCTGTCTGACAGCAAGATAAAGTGGTCAAAATACTCTAAATATGGTGCACACTTTCACATGAAAGGAAAAATGTGGTAAAAGTGGTTTTATCTTTTTTCGTTTTGTGACAGAAAGGCAGTATCTGGTTTGGACCGCTTGTCACATTTCATATTTATGACTTGTTAATGAGACATTTCCCCTCCGAACTTCTCAGCTGGTGGCATTTAAATAACAGTCCGAAGTCCAACGGGGAAAAATTATCCCAATAAATAATACAAAGGACTTAGTTTCATCTTTTTTTCCTACACAATGTTGCATCAAAATTGACAATATAATGATGAATCATAATAATATATGAGTCACAGCAGCTGTTTTCTGCCTAGTGAGTAGTTTTACTGTAATTACTACTTGTCATTGAGTATTTGTGGAGTATTTTAGTTTTCTATTTTGTTGATTTTGGAGGCCCTGTGAACAAAACCAGAAGTATTTCCACTGCCAAAACCATAAAATGTAACTTTAAAAATGAATTTATTTGAATAAATATCTCCTCCTGCGTCTTTTTAACTGCCTAATGTGATACACACTGTAACTTTGACTGGGAAAATGTAAACACAGCCTCGTTTCATCTGATTTAAAGAGAGTCCGACCCTGTGACATTAAGAATAAATATAAAGAAATGGTTGATCTTCCCCCTGATAGTCTCATTCATTTATGTAGGTCATATGGAGGCATCAATAATAAACTAACCAGTTAAAAACTCCTTGTAGTAGCTTTAGTGCTTCTTCCAACCCTGTCTGCCCACATGCACACTCCTCCTCTTCTTGTTGAAACTCGTCCAAACAGCTGGTTTTAACACACAGACACACACACACACACACACACACACACACACACACACACGCACACACACATGCTTACACATGCACACACAGACAAACATGAGACAGAAAATGAGAAACAGGCTTTTATAAGAGATAAGTTCACAAAAATCAGGTGAAGACGCAGCATGAGGTCAGTTAAGTTTATTGAGGCTGGTAGCATGATTTCGGTGGTCGGAATTTCAGATTTAAGTGCGACAGGAGGGCAGAGAGGGAGGGAGGGAGGAGACAACTCCAGAGGAATTTTAAGGTCTGTCCAAATGTATAATCACCTTTACAGGAGGGGGATAATAGCAGGGCCTCATCAAGAAAAACTGGACTCAGCAACACTGGTGTCACTGCTCCTTCTCTCTGTGTTCTGTCTGCGCTCCTCGCCTGTCCGTGCCTTAAAAAACAAAATTATTGCACGATTATGTCCCATGATAATGTGCTGCATTCCAGCGCTTCCCCTAAAACACTTTACGTTCCCTCCCTGCCCGACTGCAATTACACCCAAGACCGCAGAGCAACTGTCTGACCATCAAGTCACAGTCAGCGTCACAGACTCCCTAAATACAGCAGCTGTTGTTGAGACAAACCCGTTTTATAGCAGCCCACAGCACCGCTCTGCATAATTAACTCAGATCCATAAACAAACCAGCATGATGACATCTTGTAACCAACTGATTCATGTAACAGTCACAAAAAAACTCTCAACGGGAAAAGAAGCTGGTCTTATATAAATCCTCTATCCTGAAATTCAGACAAGCTATTGTTCGCTTCTGTTCTGTGGCCAGTGCAGCTTTATCATAAAACCAGTATAACATCCTTATGGTATTTATTCTGTGATTTATTCAGGGATTAAGCTGGGTTACAACTGTCTGAAAGCAAAGCTCCACCTTTGTAAGTCCAAATCACATCCTGCCAGGAGCCTCTTGTCTCAGATTCTCTGCAGATGTCCATTAAAACTATTAAAAGTTTTCCTCACCTTTAACTGGAAGAGCTCCTTTCCTGATTTGTGTACTTAGATTTGCTAAGTGCTATGGTTAATTTTGAAGATGGTTAAAAGATGCTGCTGGTGAACCCGTAAAAGCAACATAGAGATCCATATAGTCACCTTTTAAGTTAGCTAATTTTAGCAAAATGCTAGCTAGTTACATATGATAGTTAGGGTTAATGTTAATTAAACACTAGCTAACTAGCCAGTTGATCTATATAAATTGTTAAGTTTGCTAACATTAGGTAACTTAAGATGTTACTAGGTCCCCCATCAACATCTTTTAACCATCTTAAAAATGTAGCTTTCTGTCAGTATAGACATAACTTGGAAGCCAAAATTTCCAAGTTCCTAACTGGAAATTTCAAATGGAACAACCCGGAGGAACGTCATCAACCCCAACCTCAAAATAAAAGATGACTGCTCCGCATATCAACAGTGGTGAAAGCTGTTTATTAGCACTTCTGTCTTTTGTGTCTCATTAATTACAGAGTATGATTTAACCCCAAAATAGTCCTAAATTTGACTCTTTAGTCAATGTGTTTGTCAAATTCAGCCTAAAACAGGCATTTATTAACTTTACTATATGAAAGTTTACTGTATGAAAACATGTTTCAGATTAGTTTGAAAGTTCATTCTTGACTTTTTAACAGTTTGTGGCAAAATAATCTCATCACAAGTTCCATTAGTAGCTGTTCTGAAGCTTTCGATCATATCAGCAGATGGTTTTGATCCATTTCCTGTGGGATTGTAGTTGTTCTGAACACTTTAAACCCTCCTCCATCCAGGCTGGCTTAAAAGTTGAGATTGAAAGTGTACTTTTGACCTTGGAAACAGCGCAAGAAATCCTTTAAATGGTCAGACAAAATTGAATCACAAGCACACTTCAGTGGGTCAAACTTCATCTCCTGAAGAAGATATGATTTAAAGCTCAAGAGCAGATGTTTTCATGGTTTTAATATCTGAAATAATTAACTAAATTCCCCTATATAGTCATAGAAGCAGTTAAGATGAAAATACGGTAGCTGTGTTTATAGAGATAGCATCTTTTTGCTTCTATAGATTTTATTAGTGAGTAGGAGGAGAGCTTCGTCTGCAGCCAGACTGTCGCCTGGAAAGATTTAGTCACCGCTGACCATCAGAACACCCCCCTTCCTTTACATTGAGACATCCAAGGACTAACATACAAGTGTGTGTGTGTGTGGCTTCATCATTTCACAGGCTGACTTCTGGTAAAAGGGTTGTAACCAGAATAGTAACCAAAGTTCTTTTGTCCTGCTGGTGGTTAGTCATGGTTGCTAAGACCCAGAAAACCCACAAAACCTCTCTTTCACTATCTGCTGTGAAATGCACACCACACGCGTACACACACACTGCACACACACACACACACACACGCACGCACACACAGTGGCCCAGCGTAGTGTTTGAAGAAGACACAGATCTAGTTGTAAATCTCTTCCCCTCTCTCAGATAATTGGCTATCTATCCTCATGTTCCTCACTGTGCTATGTGTTGAGTAAGCCTTTAAAGCGTTTTATGGGTTGCTACATGCTGACTGAAGCACAGAGGGCACAATTACAACAAGATCAGAAGCTCCTCTTTTTTTTTTCTTCAGCTCCACAGTGATCTGTCATGACAGTGCTCACCTGATGACTCACTGTGAGCGGTCCAGTCTCGACAAATCATAACAGAAACTGCTGATTTATCACTTTCTCGTTGCTGTTTTTTGTTTTACTGTTTTTTCACTGTGTCATCATCAGTAGCCACAGTGCAAAAAACTTAAAGGAATAGTTCAGATTATTTGATGTGGGGTGGTAGAGGTACTTATTGACAGTCGACACACCCCCAGTTTGGAAAATCAGAGAGGAGCGCCAGCCCCAAAGCTAAGTAATTTCACATCTCTACTTTGCTGTAAACGGCCTTTTCTGATGGGAAACTGCTGTTATATGAGCCAAATATCACTCTTTCCAGGCCAGCCAAACTCCATAAGCAAAATCAGTAATTTTACCTCACTGAACACAGGAGCTGCTGATCTACTGCTGCCTTGTCCTGTTAGTTTGTTTTTGTTATTGTGTAAGGTACGTGAATCCGAGCTAACCTTTTAAAACACTGAGGTCACGCAAGAACACAAAGACATTAACAGATTGAGGCAGCGGTAGACCAGAAACTCCTGTGTCCTGCAAGGTTAAATTACCGATTTCTTCTATGGAGTTTAGTTTGTTTGGAAAGAGCGATATCTGGCTTATATAACAGCAGTTTCCCATCAGAAAATGCTGTCTAACGGCAAAGTAAAGTAGTGGAAATATTCTCAATATTGCATACACTTAAATTGATATTGTTTCTAAGGTAATACACTGACTGTCAATAAAATTATCCAAACTACCCCTTTAAAATCTTTCTATATAATTTGTATCCTGATACTCCGGAGAGGGATATGTTTGACTTTCAGCCAGCTCAGAGTTCAAAACACTCACATGCAGCATTTGGACATGCTGATTATATGATTAGCCACAGTTTGTATATTTCTTAAAGGGAAGTATATTATAGATCTGAGCTATTTCAGGGTCTGCTGGTTCCACGGTCGGGTTCAAAGAGTGTGTGCAGACATGCATGCTCGGCACAAATTTTGTATTCCATAGAAGCATTTGTGTATCTTGTGGTCTTGCGTTCACTGGTCCAGAAGGATATTAAAGAGTGTGTATTAGGAGTGTGTGTTGGTGTGCGTGTGTCATCAGAAATCGATGGTGGCACATCTGGTTGTGTTTAGGCCTGGTCTGTGGCGGCAGACTGCTGGAGACGAGGAGGAGAGCTCTGCTCTTCAATTTAGGAGGTTCCCACGGAGCACCTCAGGCTAACAAATCACCACAAACTGTCTGTGTGCATTTGTGTGCGTGTGTCCAGTATATTTGGGGTGGGATGCACTGCGTGTATTTTGTATAGATTGAATTGTTTGCTGTGGCTTGAATAGGAATCTATATTTACCTGCAGCAAGAAACAAAACATTCACATACATCCTGATATATTCATACTGTAGGTTTACTATGCATCACATGTTGGAAAATGTGAGTGAATGTCCACATTTCTCTGTACATGTGTGTGTTTGTACATTATGAACCAGGACAGACCGCTGTCATCTGCGCTGTGTGTTTATGATGTCGCTTCCTGATAGCTGTCCACATCCTGCAACCCCCAATGTTTATGGACACAAATAGAGTTCAATTAGATTCTCACGTTATGCAACCGTGAGGGGGTTCATCTCCCGGCCTCCAACACAGCACGATGAACGGAATAGCTAACACCAAGGCTACATCAGAAGGCTCAACAATGTCCCTACTTTTGACAGAAATTCAGGAGTTTTAATGAGGACAGAACCATCCTGACTAACATGAACGTTGAACTGGAAATATTTATTTAAAATGCAAATGTTTTATTTTGATGACAGATGACACAGACTGAACGATAAGGAGTCAGGGCGGTAGCTTACTGCTATGAGCTATGGTTCCATTACATTAGCTTAAACATGGCAGCCTTTAGCTTTAGGCCACTGCAAACATTGTGGAACGTATTTTCCAGCTGTAATAATGGTAACGTGTATTTCAGGATAAGGATAACAAGGACAGCACTTTAGATATGTTGTTAATGTACCGTTAACATGGAGTGAAACTCACTCACCATCTGGATGTCTATCTTAAACGTGCTTCACTAAGTTGGAAAGGGTTTCCTCCTTTCGTCTGAGAAGTTTGATGGCACCGTTTGCACACTAGTTATCGCAAATTTATATTAATCCCTGATGAGCTGCTTCATCCATAGACAACTCTTTTTTTTCATTTAGTCGAGGCAGAGCTGTCACTGCAGCTGCACTTGTTGCCATCTTACAGATGTTGTTTTTCTTCTTCCAAGCTGGTAGGCAATTTTCTTCTTCCTTTGGCATTTAAAGGCAGACTAAAACAGTTGTAGGCATACATGCTGTCCTTTTCGGGTCTGGTACCCACAGCAACTGTAGAAAAACAAGTACCGTCACGTTTCAGAAATCGACTACTGAAGCATCAGTTGTCGTGATGTCCTACTCTGTACAAACCAAGAACAGAGTTGTTCAAATGGGTGGCAAGATAACAGGGGAGCCGGTGTGCAGTATTACTTACATGACAGACCAGTACACCATGAATTTAACTCACAAGATCATAGCAAAACCACTGCAGCCTCTATGGCCTGAATTTGTACTTTTATCTTCAGGGCAAAGGTGTAGCACGCACAGGATGCGGACTAAAAGAGGCGTCACATCCTTTGTCCCACACAGCTGCTACACAACCTCTGATCAAATGGGCTTGAATTTGCACCTGAGGTCCTTTAAGAATTTCCCAAAATGCAGCTTTTTATGGTATTTTTATGATGTTTTGTGTTATATTACATCTTGCCTGGTTGTCTGGTTGTGCTCGATGTGCATAAACAATTCCCTAAGGGGCAATAAAGGTTTCATTCATTCTTTAAGAGGAGTGGACGAACGCAAGATTATGAATGCGAGGAAAATTAAGGGAGTATCCATGAAAGATCGATGAAGAGATGGAGATGGAAAATGTGTTACAGAAATAGAAATCAGGACGATACGGATATGGAGAGCAAAGGAAGTCTCTGAGAGAGACAGAGGTTCATTCCAGCTTTGACGAGTCACGCCGTTTCTGTCTTTGATGTTCAGAGAGGCATGCAAGGTGGGAAAAGTCTCAATTAAAGGGGCGGCGATGAAGTATGAGGAGATATTTAATCCGAGCGCTCAGGGCTGCTGGGATCAACAGAGACTTAAAGGCCAGGACGAAAGGCTAATCACAAGCTACAGGGTTGACTTTCAATTAGTAGCGATGAGCGGAGGAGAGAGGATGCCTTGTCTGTGTGCTCGGAGTGTGCAGAGCTGTAAACATGAAATAACCGTCCGGTCATCAAAACTGCACCGGACCACTGCAGAAACAGTACAAGCAGTGATTAAGAGATGAAAACAGGACGATAAACCTCGACCTTAAAAAGATCGTACAGTGACAGTGGTTTTGTATGTTTTAATCCTTTATTGCAAGGCACATATACCTTATATTAATAATAATCATTCTGTTAACTGTGCTGCTGTGTTTTAGAAAGTTTAACCTATTTCTTGTTCCAGGCATCCATTGTGCTCAAATCACTTTTGTATGATATGAAAATTTATTAGCAGACTTATGAAACTCGCTTTGGTTGTGTAATCCAGCTTTGTGAACATCATGACCGCAGAACTTTATTGTTACAAGGAAACTCACTCATTCAATCACTGCAGTACAAGGAAACAATAATGTAACACTGACAAAAATTAATATAGACCTGATGTTCACTTTGATCGGTCATCTGCTAACAGATTTTCTCACCATCGAGAAGTGAATGGAGACAAACGGCTGTCTGCAATGATGTCAAAAAAAAAACAAAAAAAACAAAACAGAAAATCTTTGGCTTTATAGCTGCATGATCAGCAATAATTTATATTGAACTGAAAATTTAATTATATTTTACAGAAGTGGGAACAGGTCGTTGTTTTGCAAGTCATAAGTAACTTGCGCTCGTGTTCCACATCACGTTCCAAGACCTAATCTCTGAGTTTTTGGGGTTTTTTTGCAGACAAAATTATCTTTGATACAATTTTTTCCAACTACGTCATGGTTCTGTCCTGCAACTTGATTGGATGCTGTCAGATTGGTTCAGATAAAGCGGATCTGGGGAATTCAGTGTGTGTTTTTTATGAAAATGTTGCATATTATGCCTTTAAACGCATCATCTAATTTGTCCTTGTTGTGTTTTACAGAGTGAAGAATTCCACATTTACACACAGTACTGCACCAACTACCCACGGTAAGACGGCATCCAGAATGTGTGTGTGTGGTGTGTGTGTGTGTGTTACAGTATCTACTGTCCATCTTCTCGTTGCCATTGTCATCCTATCTTGATCTCACCTCCTCCACATACCGTCTTCCCAGCGTCTCACATGGCTCCATTGTGTACGTCGATCAATGCGGTACCTTTTTTTTTCTCCTCCCTGACAAACTGACACACTCCATAGAAGCAGGAGTCAAAGTGTCTACCTTCAGTTGTGCCTCAGGGTCTCTGTACCTCCCTCCCTCCTCCTCCTTCACCCTCCCGTGCTCCATTTTTTTCTCCTCCATTCTTTTCTCTGCTGCCTATTGACAGAGTTACAGCTCACACGCTGACAGACGGGGTATTACAGTTGTCACCTTATCATACCCGACACTGTTAATGTTTTATTAAGGTTTGTGTGAGTGTGGTCCTGTGGGAGAACGTTAGGAGGAACAATGTGGAGTTTTTTCTGTGTCAGTGTGTTTAACTGTGTGTGATTAAATGAGCTGAAAAGTGAGGCTGTGCTCTTAGAAATAAAGGTGCTAACTAGAACCATAAAGGGTTCTTCAGCTTGTCCCCATAGGAAAACCCTTTTTGGTTCCTGGTAGAACTTTTCATAAACTTCCACTTGTAACCCTTTTCAGAGAGTTCTGCGTAGAACCCAACATAAACGGTTATACCTAGAACCATCTGTGAAAGGTTTGACTCAAACCCCCTATAAGAGATTCGAAAGAGAACCTGTCTATGATGTAATGGTTCCACCCAAAACCCTTCTAGTTCTACAGAGAATCTTTCATATTGCAAGGGTTTTCTCCAGAACCCACCCAGGTCGTTCTATAGAGAACCTTTTCATAATCCAAGGGTTTTATCTAGAACACAATCAGGTGGTTCTTCTGAGATACCTTTTTATATTCAAACAGTTTTATCTAGAACCCACAAAGGGGGTTCTATGGAGAACTCTTTTATATTCAAAGGGTTTATCGAGAACACACTCAGAGGGATCTACTGAGAACCTTTTTATATCATAAGGGTTTTCTCTAGAACACACTTATGGGGTTCTACTGAGAAACTTTTTAGATTCAGTTTTATTTAAAACCCACTAAGGGTGTTGTTTGGAGAACCCTCTTATATTCAAAGAGTTTATCAAGAACACACTCAGGGGTTCTACCAAGAACCTTTTTATATTCCAAGGATTGTTATCTAGAACCCACTAAAGGGGTTTTACAGAGAATCTTGTTATATTCCAAGGGTTTTATCTAGAACCCACTGAGTGGGATCTACCAAGAATCTTTTTATGTTCCAAGGATTTTATCTAGAACCCTTTTATTAGTGGTACAATGAACCCTTGATGAAAGAGTTCTTTAAGGATCTCAACAATCCTTGAAGAACTTTCTTCCAAAAAGGGTTCTTTGGATGAAAAGGGTTCTTCGGGGGGTGGAACTTTAGTCTTACAAAGAACCCTTGACAAACCCTTTCTTCAAAAAACGTTTTTTAGTAGCAAATAGTCATGAGTAGAACCTCTGCCCTTCATGAAGAACCCTTTTGGAACGTTCATTTCTGAGAGTGTATTCTTCATGCTGACACACTGCACCTACTGAACTACTGAACACCTTCACCTGCGGCTGCCATCTTTCTCTGTTTCTCACCGTGTGATGAAAAAGACACGTGGGGAAGAATATTTACAAGCTAATGATGACTAATTGAATGCGGGATGTGGTGTGTGGCGTGTGTGGTGTGTGTGTGTGTGTGTGTGTGTGTGTGTGTGTGTGTGTGTGTGTGTGTGTGTGTGTGTGTGTGTGTGTGAAGGGACTATTGTCAGCTGTTTGAGATAGATCTTCTCCCACTTCCACACCACAGCTGGTGACCCCAACCAAGGTCACACACGACAGACACACACACAAACATACACACATACACATGGGAGACACTCACACACACGCACACACACACACACAAACACACATACACATTGGGGCTGCAGATGTATCACTAAGGTCGGGTTTCCTCCAGAACAATGTGAGGCCTGTGTGCAGCTTCACTGGAATTTAGGCATGCAGACATGCACATGCATGCGCGCACACATGCACACACACACAACACACAAAGACACAAAAGAAAGGCAAGTTTAGGGCAATTCACAACTGTCTTTTTCTCCGTCTTTTTCCACTGTGCATGTGTCCACACACACACACACATGCAGCCTACATTGGTTAGTGAAAAAGGCTCTTTCTTCCCCGGTCAGTCACACAGCAAACCAGCTCCAGTGACCAGTAGATTCAGGTCTTAAATGTTGTACATTGCAGTTGTTTTAGTAGAATATGTACCCAAACAAATCAATTAATGCTTTTTTGTAAAAGAATAAAAGCATCAAATGTAGTTTGAGATTGAGATCTGAGGCTAAAATAGGACCAAATGATCATTTATTGACAATCAGTGGAAATCAAAAGGAAATTAGCATTAAAAATACATTTAAAAAATATTTTATTTTTACATGTGGGAACAGTTTTCTTAATAATGTGCTTCCAGTGGCATTGATGTGGGACAAAATCTACAGTCTTCGTTCTGTTAAAAACTATTCCAAAGTCTATTTGAAGTTAAGGTCCAGTGTGTAAGGTTGACTGGAAAAATATGGAAGAAATTGAACATAGTATTTGTTTATATTGTTATATGTTTTTGATTAGTGTATAATCACCTGAGAATTGTGCTTTTGCAACCTTAGAATAAGTCATTTAATGAGCCACAGAGGGCGCCTGTAGTAACTGTGATGGTTTAGCAGTATCTACATTTGGATTATACCCACTTCATTTGTTTAACTCACACTGCTGAAGTCTCATATTAACTTCAGACAAACTTAATTTTTGCACTGACTGATTTTGTCCCCTGCCACTTACATTGGAGGCATATTTTGAAAGGGATCTTTTCAAAATCAGTTTGAACAGGAGGAACAATTCTAGCAGGAGTTGGGTCAAATTACTTTAAAATATAGTCAGTTAGTGAACACAAATTACATGGCAATTCTTGTAATTAGTACCGTAACCCATTGGATTGCAAAAAATAAGTAATCTAATCTGAACACTTCCACAATATCAAAAATCTTGCACCCTATATACACTTGCAAAAATGTAATTTAAGTTAAATTCTTCATGTGATTTGGCATACATTTGAACTATAGAGCATCACAGCTAGTGCATATAATTAAATGGAAAGTCGACACACCATGGTTTGTATATAGAATATTATTAAATGTATTATTTTGGATATATTAGTCATATAGAAATCCTACAAATACTCATATATGTTCCCACACAGTTTTTTTTAGTATCGTCTGACAGGACATACATCACAACTCTTACTTGTCATCACACTTCTTTTCACTTGTCAAATTACGGTTTACTACACATCCCTGATATCTTACTCTCTGCGTTTGTCTCTGCAGGTCGGTGGCTGTGCTAACAGAGTGCATGAGGAACAAGGCGTTGGCCAAGTTTTTCCGCGAGCGCCAGGAATCTTTGCGGCACTCCTTGCCCCTGGGCTCCTACCTGCTCAAGCCAGTGCAGAGGATCCTCAAGTACCACCTACTGCTCCATGTACGTCTGTCTGTCTGTCTGTCTGTCTGTCTGTCTTGCTCAAACACACACACACTTACACGCGAACAACTTTTTTATCCCACATACATGCAAGCACAGGCACAGGACACTAATGCTTTTATCTATACCAATACAAATGGATGCGTGCGGTTAAATAACAGCATTTTTGACTCTGCTCCCAGTGAAAATCTCCACTGGAGAAGCCAAATGTTTGGCCATATGGTGCTCAGTATGTATGTTCCTGTGTATGTACACGTGCTTGCATTAGAGTGCATGCACGAGTGTGCGTTTATGTGCAGAAACACACACAGGGGGTGCCTGTATTATGAGTGGACTCCTATGCATGTGTCTTTTTGTGCATGCAGTTTGTGCAAGTGTTGACTCCCAGCATTGTGTGTGCGTGTGCAGGAGATAGCCAACCACATGGAGAAGGACACGGAGATCTACGAGGTTGTGCAGGAAGCCATAGACACCATGCAGAGAGTGGCCTGGCACATCAATGACATGAAGAGGAAACACGAGCACGCCGTTAGGTTGCAGGTACGGATCACTAAATGTCAAGCGTGTGATCTCATCCTCCACACGTTCCACGTCTCTCATTATCCCTGTAAATAAAACAGACACGGTGGGTTCAAGTCTTTAAAGAAGCCGAGTCTTTTATTGTTGTGCAGAACATTTATGTGAACTCTAGGTTTGATTCAGCCGAGCCTCTGATCCTCCCCACGTGTTATACAAGTCGCTGTGTTTTCCACTGAGCTAATGATGGCCTTGCATAAGGAGGACACATAAAAGGGAAGCTTGTTTCTTTTATCAGCTGGGAGCCAGAAGGGTCAGATGGATGCAGGAATGTGTGTGGAAGCGTTTACTCTCAGTGTCTGGAGAATCTGGAGAAAGAACTGGCTCAACTGAAATTTTCAATTGTTGTCGCTCTGTCCTCATTATCATCAATTTTTGCTCACGGACCATGCCTTTCTTTTTGCACTTTTTCTCAACTTTTTAAAATGTTATTGTCTTTAGAGTGGGTTGCACCAACAAAGATTAATTAAATATAAGATGAGTTCTGACCAGAGTTTGGCAAAACTAACTAACTAACTAGACTAGACTTTGCATGCTTTGCCAAAAAGTTTACAAAAAGTTGTATTGTTTGTTTGCTAGCTAAAAAAAAGTTTGTTATCTCACTCAAGATGGCTTGACAGAAACAACTGGAGTGGAAGAAAGAATTGGGTTGAGTCTGTCCTTAACTTTATTTGAGGAAACTGATTATTTTTCTCAAACCATCTCAAAAAGGCGGCTATTTTAAAATTAAACCTCCTCAAGTGTAAGTTTAAAGTTAATACTGGATCACAGTTTAAATTAGAGTTTAAACTTTTGGTGCAACAGAAGTACATTTAATCTAGGTTTGGACTATAACTAAACTGGGGATTACTGTCTCTCTTATTTAAAGCTACAGTGAACCACAATATGTGTTGTTTCCACCTATTGCCCTCCCACATACTGGGGTCCCTAAACAGTATTGGAATTGCATAAATTGGGAATGACTGGAAAGCTGAGACTCTCGAGGATTCAATGATCCCAGTCATATTCATGTGTGATGATGTGAGTCTCCATAGTAGTAATTTCATTGTAGTGAGGCAATTTTTTTAAACTTGACTTCACTCTATAAAATGTGGATAATCACAGCCTGATGAAAATCCACAACCACAAACTTGAGACCTGAGGCCTTCAGACGATGCCTGGCTTTCCTACCTATACTGACAATAACAGGGTTTGTAAGCAATGTCCAGAACAGATGTGCTTGCCAGCAAAAAATGCAATTCTTCCAGTAAAATATCCAAATGTCAAGAGGTTTTGATACCAAATCACACCAGATGGTGATCCTCAAGGTCTTGGTGTCTTGATGTGGTACTTAGGAGGGATATTTAACCATTTTCAATTCTCAAGTGGTCAAAAATGTGACCATTTTGTACCAAATCTATGTAATAAATGCTATAAACCCAAAAACTGCTAAACTGCTGAGTATGGGGATGGTCGTCATATACTTCAATTGTAATGTTCAAATGTTTTAGCTTTTTGCTGAGCCAGATAAGTTCAGCTTTATTCTTTATGTTTGGTGGGTCAATTGTTCATTTTTCTGCAATATTGTTTTTTATATTTTATTATATTTTTTTTTTATTATTTTGTTTTATTGCAATGGTCTTTCCTTCTCTCTGTTAAAATAAACAACATTATTTGACTCCTCTCACTCTGTATTTCTCTGTGCTTTCTGCAGGAAATCCAGAGCCTGCTGACCAACTGGAAGGGCCCCGATCTGATCGGCTACGGAGAGCTGGTTCTTGAAGGAACGTTTCGTCTGCAGCGAGCCAAAAACGAGAGAACTCTCTTCCTGTTTGACAAGCTCTTGCTCATTACCAAGAAACGAGAAGAAACCTACACGTACAAGGCTCACATACTGGTCAGTCATTACATGTCCCAAAGAGACGCTAAAAACACACATGTTTCTGCTCAGTAAAAGTATTTTTAACTCTGGTTCCTACATGTCTCTTGCAGTGCTGCAACCTGATGCTGGTGGAAGTTATTCCTAAAGAACCGCTGAGTTTCAGCGTGTTTCACTACAAGAACCCTAAACTTCAGCACACGGTTCAGGTACAGCAACATTGCATAAAAGGTCACACATCATAACACAAGTCCAAGTCTTTGTGAGTGTAATAACATGTTTTGATTGAACTGTGCAGCTACCTGCAGCATTGAGCAAGAAAGCAATCAGAAAGTGTGGCGATTATTTGCAGGTGTCTGATTGTTTTGTTGAGGGCCGTGGCTCACCTCAGCGAGCTGCTCAGACATGTTGAGCGCTTAGAAGCTAATTGAATCATTGTTGTTATCTAACCACTGCATTCTGGACGAAAATATAAGACAATCTGTGTGACGTAAGAAAGCCATGTTCCAAATGCTAAAGCGTTTTATCCCACCCTCTCAGCCACCTTTTAAAGAGCATGTCTGATGTTATCTTCTCTGTGATGTTTCCCAACTCCACCCTCAGGCCAAATCGCAGCAAGACAAGCGCATGTGGATCCTACACCTCAAGAGACTCATACTTGAAAACCATCCGGCCAAAATCCCTGCCAAGGTAAGAGCAGCTTGTCTCCTGACAGTTCACTGATGGCGTAAACACAGACTTTGAGTGGGATGTTTTGGAAATGTCACTCCCTCTAGCCCACTTCCTCTCTCCATCATCTCCATCCTTCTTTCCCCTCCTCGCTCTCCTTTAATGTCTTCAGAGTTCTTCCACTCATTTATTTTCATTCAAACACAATCCCTGTTCTGTGTCTTCATCCGCCTTTGGCCGTGTGTGAGTGGAAACTGAGGGTTTGTCTCCAGGACTGAAGGTCACTGAGAAAGTTCACTGTGATTACATAAAGGGGCTGCTTGTTAACTGTCAGACTTATCCTCAGCCTGTCATGTGGCGCCACCTAGTGGCAAAGCTCATGTACATCCATGATCTAACCTGTTGAACTCACCCTTTTTTGTTGCTTGAATTCTAGGCTAAGCAAGCCATTCTGGAGATGGATGCGATGCGTAAGTGCCAATTTTAATAAATTAATGAAAATCATATTCTGCTACATATTTTTGATAACACTCTACGTAGGTAATGTCTGTAGTGCATTATAAACACATTCATAAGACTTTCTGATCACGTATGGAAACTTATAACAAGGTTTTATAAAGTATTATAAGTGCTGGACATAATGTTTTATAAGTTTAAAATTCATAATACTTTATACCTCCGTGACAAATGGATAACAGTGCCTAAAAGAAGAATCTGAGTCCTGGGTTGCACAGCACATTATAACTATTGTCATGTCAAGATTCAAGATGTTTATTTACACGCCAGTTTCATAAATATAATCATGTGCAAAACTTCAGCTGGGAAGCTTCATTGCAAAATTTAAGTAACCATACAGAACCATAATATAAAGATAAAATACATACAGTAATAGAATAAAATGTACATTTATAAAATAAAATACATAATGATCAAATAGAGTATGTACAAAGACATAAATGTAGACTAAAATATAAAATAAATATAAATTATAGATTTTAGTCAGTTTAAGACACTTAAGCCACATTCACACTGCAGGTCTTAGTGCTGTATTCGGATTTATTGTTCAGATTTGATTTTTTGTTTGTTTGTGTGGATGATTACATTGTCTTTTAAATGTGGCCCATACCAGATTCCAGTATGAACTTGTCACGGTCCTCAGGTGACCTGCTTGCACAAATGAACAATAACAAAGACGTCACACGCAGCTGTGTTGTATTGAAGTAAACATGGAGGCCACTGATGTCAGTGTTTACAGCTTCATTTATAAATTTTATTATGTGACTGTGCTGCTCACAGTGTCTGAATCACAGGTCTGAGTCACATAAGAGGAAAAAAATGGGATTTGGGACACTTTGTCTGCAGTGTGAATGTAGCCTCAGAGAACTGCTCTAACGTATCATAACAGTTTCTGAAATGGAATAATGTCTTATAAACATCAATAATACAATGGCACCATCACACCAACCACAGTAGCCATAAAACACACCAAACAGCCAACCTACACTGAATATGGCCTTATAATTCTTAAGTCTTATGAATGTAGTCATAATGCACATCAGACATGACCTCCATGTATTTTAATGTTATGTTCTTTTGCCACATGTTTAACCATATATTTAATGCTCTGTAATCTTCATGTATTTTTTTGTGTGACATCTTTTCTTCAATGTCATTTCCTCAGATCATCCCGGGTTTCATTACAGCCCTGATGGAGACAAGAAGGATTCCCCTCAGACCAAGGAGGGACCCACCCCTCGTAGAGGACGCAGGAAAGGTCAGATATAAAAGAAAATACTGTGTTTAAAAGATTCCACAACTTTATAAGATGGACTCATTAATAAATAATTTGTCTGACTTCCCAGAACCTCTATCTAAATTATTGAAGAACGCCAAGCAAAATGCTGCCAACACAGACGGCGAAAAGGTGAGTGATAACCAGAGATGATGGACATGTTTAGGTTGAAATGAGGACAAGCACTCACACTCATACATAGTGTGTCATTTAACTAAACATCTTAACTTGCTCTTCTCCAGCGAACAAGTCTGGGTGCCACCCTGCTCTCCCCAGTGTCCCAGCTGGCTTTGGGCACTATCGGTCGCAGCCGCAGCCTCATCAACCAATCACAGGAGTCCCTGGATCCTGGCGATCACTATGACCACAGTGACAGAGAAGAGGAGCCACATCAGCAAGATGCTGATGATGAAGACGACAGTGGTCTGGTGAGTTTAAATCTGCCCAACCAGTGATATTCACTACATATACACTTCACCCTTAATCTCTAGTCCTTCAAACATGTTAATGCTGACATTTCTGAATTCAGGGAGGTGGAAAGAGGCTGCGAGTCCCTGGCAAGAGCAGCAGAAAGAGGCTGAACCCTCAGGCATCGGTCGACAGTATAGAACAGTGGAAAACTTTCAACATGAGCGCCTCAGACCTACAGGTATTGATCATAAATACACCACTTAAATCTACTTCTATCTTGATGTTTTTAGTGAGGCAGTAGTCACCAAAGAAAGTCTTGGTCAACTGGAATTCAACCTGTTCTTCAATCAATTGATTGGGCGATGGGGGAAAATCCATTTCTTTTTCACATGCAGCTATATTGTACCTCCAGGGGTTGTCTAACAAGTAATTTTACACAAAGCAGCAACACACACACACTGGCTTCTGTAACAACAAAGCTAATGTTAGCTGAGCCAGCACTGCAATGACGTCATAAACTTTGTAACGTTCCAGCCTACTACTATCATTATTTAGTTGCTTCAAATTAGGCTTAGCATGAAAACAGTTTCTCTAGACTGTCCCTCAATATTACAACATTAATCACTGCACCAGCCTGTGGTAACAGCCATGTTAGCAACATGCTCATGCCAAATGCAACAGGCTAATCTCCAAAATAAGCACTAAAACATCATAAAACATGGAAAACGTTACAGCTTTCGGGTTTTTGTCTATAATTGAGCTTGAACTGTTACCGCCCGGCTTTTGGAGGAAGAAGTCCACTGATGTAAAATCCACACTCATTGTCATCAAAAATAATTATTTTAGCCACTCAGCTCTTCTGTCCTCTGAGGCTGGTTGCAGATGTAGCAATTTGTGCTGGTTCTTTGACTTGGCTTCTATTAGTTTGGAGCAGAGTAAATGTTTAATAAGTGCCTGTCAGTCAAAAATAAAATACATCAGGTCTGCATATGTCCCTCCCATAACCAACAATAATGGATTAAGACGCGCATCACTCCTTGTGACATCGGGGACTGTCCAACCACTAAGAATTTGGTCTGACAAGAACATATCAACCAACCAATGGACCAATGGACCAAAAGGTGTCAGCCCTAGTTTATAGACTGCCTTAACAACTTCTTTCCTTTTCCACAGAGAGCCAGAGAATCCCTGGTGAGGGAAGGAAGTCACCACCCGCCACTTCTCAGGACACCTCATGTGATGGAGGAACCTCCAGAGACGCCCATTCCTTCTGTAATAGTCACCGACAGTGATCCTGCTGTGAGGAATATCTGGGCAGACCACCGTGCTCGCAGGGCCATGTTCCCCACCCGCCAGAGAACCATGCAGCCTGATGATGAGGACGAGGACATCTACCAGATGTTTGTCCCCACAGAACCAAGCGGACCTGAACCAGAAGCACCCTCGGAGAGGTCAGAGGCCACCTCGTCGCCCAAGACAGCTCGGCCCTGCAGCTGGCACGTTGAACAGGTTCCCACTGTACAGATTGACCCGCCGCCCAGTGGTGGCAGAGTCCTGCGGAGGGCGAGCAGTGCAGGGGAAAAGGCTACAGAGGCTCGACAGAGTCCTGATGATGACCAGTCTGGTCATAGTAACTTGGAAGTGATCCACACTGAATCATCCAGCAATGACATATCTGGATCATCATCAGCTGAGCAGCTGACGATAGACGATATTGAAAATGTGTATGACAACATCAGCTATGAGGACCTGAAGAGCATGGGCCTCGTCAGAAGAGACCCAGAGGAAAGCCAGTCACGGAAAGAAACATCTACAGATGCACAGGGTTCCCAGGTCCAAGGAGCAAGAGTACCAAGTGCTTCAGAGGTTCTGGGTGTCACAGAGCCGATGATTGAACCAGACAGTTCCTCAGAGAGCAACAGGTCTTCCACTCAGGAGGGGAGGCCGTTTGGGACATGTGACGTCAAGATAGAAGAGGAGAACATCTATGACACCATCTGTTTCAGGGATCCCCCGTCAACAGAACTTAAAGGAATGAACGAGGGCAACAAACTGCAACAAGAGAGAGACAGTCTGCTGGCCTCTGAACAAGACCTGACCGAAAGCCTTAGAGGGTTTGTATCTGAGGAGAGCCTCCACTTTGGAGAGGACGAAGGGCCAGACAACTCCCATCCTGCCCCATGTTCCTCTGAGCCAGATTATTCCTCCTCATCTGCCTCTGAGACGTTTTCTCAACAGAAAGGGGATAAGATGTCTGAGCAGGTTGACGAGATCTGGAATGACCTGGAGAACTACATCAAGAGCAATGAGAAAAAAGCTGATCGACTCCCTGCTGCTTTCCCTGTTAGTGCCAGTGAGTCTCCTAAGAAGGCGCCCTCGGTCAAAAACAGCCCTAAAAAGACCCCCGTTGTAAGTAGTCCTCAAGCAGCCTGCCCTCCAACCAAGAGTCCCCCAACACATCAGCCTAAACCCCCACCTGTCACCTCCACACCATCATTCACCATCCCAGTCATCAACCTCCCTGACATTCAGAGTGAAGGCACTGCTGCCGAGGAAAACCACAGCCCTCCTCCTGCATCACGCCCCCTTCCTGACACCCCAGAGCCCCTCCCAGGCACAGTTAAGAACATTCGTAAAAGACTGGCTCGCCTCAGCAGCGGCAGCTTCCGCCTAGAGGACGACGACCTGGTGGAGCTTCCTCAACGAAACACATCTCAGAGGGATAGTGCCCTCAAGGATCTTCATAGCTTGTTTCCAGGGGAGCTGGCAGGTCTGGACTCACCACTGGCCTCCTCCTCTCTCCTGCTGGGTGAATCTGTGGACTTCCCCCTGGAACTGATGGATAAATCAAAGAGCCGGGTGTTCCTGATGGCACGACAGTACAGCCAGAAGATCAAGAAAGCCAACCAGCTGCTGCGCATGAGGAGCATGGACCCTGGAGACTCTTGTAGCCGGGCCAGAGCTGAGAAGAAGCAGAAAGATCTGGCAGCCATCTTAGAAGAGAAGAAACAAGGGGGCGCTGCCATAGGTAACTAAAGATCATGTTTTGAAGGGAAACCTTGATTTGCAAAACTCTGGCTAGATTTGTTTGTATTGTTTCTTCATTGTGCATCTCATTCAAACTAATCTCTCATCTCATTCAACTGTTACTAGAGGACAGAACAAAAATTGGCAAGACTTAGGAAAATTCCTCAATACCAGTTCCTGTACCTTAACTCTGTATACCTCACCTCTAAATATGGATCATATAAAAATCATATAAAGCTTTACATCACTAACTATAAGTGGAGACAATCACACACCACCATTCTTTTTAGGCTTGGTGCTGACAAACCATGTCAGTCTCTTCTGGCCAAACTTAAATCACTTAATAAGGTCAGGGTCAGTGCCAGTACCAATTTAGCAGATCAAATCAGTACATTCCTAGAGATGACTATGTTTGCTTCTGTTTCTAAGATTGAACTGGATTACTTTTTATATTTGAAGTGGCAATAATCAATATCTTTATAGCAACAATGAATGAAATGATTATGTGTAATACCAAAGTGCTCAGTGATAGTGATGAACCCACGGAGAATTATCACCCAACTCTGCAGTTCCCTTCAACTTTATGCAGCTTTATAGCATCTTTCAGCTCATTGTTTTGGTTTTCCAGACCACAATTTTATTGCTTTCATCAATAGCTTTATTTTTAGCTACATCAGGTAGCTGTTTATAGCAAAAAGCTCTGATAAACCCACTGTACACTACGTGCAGCGAGACAAAGTAAGGAGCGAGCTGGTGAACAACCCTCAGGAGTTTGTAGAGACCAAAAGCAGAGCTGAAATGGAAAGTGGCCAAAAACACAACTAATGAAAACTAATGTTGCTCTGTATCTACTGACTTTGTAAATGGGCAACTGTATGCTAACTAAGTTGTGATAGTATTTCCAGTTTGGGTTCATAGCTCTTTCCACTGTCCTGAATGTCCTAAAAAAAAGTCAGATATTGCATATTAAGAATAATACTAATACAAACATACCATTCTGACACCTTCTTTACCTCCTCTGTGTTCCCTCTTCAGGTGCAAGGATAGCAGAGTACTCCCAACTCTACGACCAGGTCATGTTTAAGGATCCTTCTAGTCCTGCTGGTCAGACCTCTGCTACCCCACATCACTCCCATCCAGGGCTTCCATCTTCTCCGTCCATGCCTGAGACCTCCCTGGCGGAGCACTGGCTCCACTCCACCTACAGCAACGGAGAGCTGGCCAGCTTTGTCTCCTCATCCAGTGTGGCGGAGGACGCTCGAGCGTCTTCTACCCCACATCGCAGACTTACCTCTTCCTGCTCCATCCCTTCTCTCCAGACCGTCCCTCCCTCTCCGACCAGCCCACCGTCCCAGAGATGGAGCATGACGGCGCCGAGCGAGAAAGAGGAGCACGTGTACAGCTCCATTAAGAGACATCCTTCCTTTAACTCTCCCTCCTCAAAGTCCTCCCCCTCCAATCACTGTCAGTCGGTCGGCTCTCTGAGCAGCCAGCAGCAGGAGAAGAACCAGTCAGGGCTCAAATGCAATGGACCCACAGTAGATCGATCCACAGACAGACTCCATGGCCCCAGTCTGGGTCGGGCTGGTCGGCAGAGTAGCCTCCCAGAGCGCTCCACCCAGGGACAGTCAGACCTCACTTTACACGATGGTCAACAGGTGGTGGTCCTGAACCGGGCTTCTGCACTGACCATACTCAACGCCACGCAGAACTACCTGGCGAATTTTAAGGACAATGGGGAAGACGATGATGACTATGTAGAGATCCGCTCAGAGGACGAGACCGAGCAGGAGCAGGACAGGTTGGCGCAGCGAAACGGCAGCTCGGCCAATCAGACCCGGGGTCCGCTTGTCCACTCCCAGAGTCTGCCGTGCACACCGGTGCGCTCCTGTGACCCACTGAAGTCTCTGGACCGTGAACAGCTGGAGAAGTACCTGTGGAGCGAGCCGCAGCAGAGCCAACCCAAAATCGTCCAGTCTCTGAGGGAGAAGTTTCAGTGTCTGAGCTCCAGCAGCTTTGCCTGAGTCTGATGACAACTAAAAGCCAAAAATATATAAACATACAGCATATAGCAACAAATGGGACACTGCTGCTTCGCCTTGAATGCTCTATGTCATTCAACATCATAGTCCACAATCAAGAATTAAACCAACATAACCATCTCTCAACATAGACCAGAAGCAATTTCTTTGATTGCAGACATGTTTGAACAACTGAACTCTCTGTTACAGGGCTTCGATGTAAAATGCACAATAGGTTACTCTTAATAGTCAAAATGCCACATCAAAGCCTGCATGTGAGCTGCCTTAGCACTTCCAGGTTCAAACTGTCTGCACATGTATGTTTCAAAAAGATGGGGACAAAAGGGAGAAGTGGTCAAAGAAATTTCTAAAGGCATTCAGTGTGACTGAATGGTTTCAAAGGAAGTCAAACTCTTGTATTGCTTTACGTGGGGATAATTGGAGTCGTGGGGACTTGATTCTGCTGGAGGACTTGTGCCAATAAACTGTTGCACAGATATGGTAGTTCAGGATATCTGTTACCCAGTGTACAAAACAGAATCTCCTCTGTGCCCAACATCTCAAACCGAAGTACAAGAGTCAAAAAATCTGATGATCTTGACTCCACACGTCAGGAGTACCTCTTCAAGCTCTTTCTTTTAATTTGCTGTTAAGGTTATTTTAACTGCATTTTCAGCACTAGTTAATCTCAAAGTGATAGTTTGGATTTTTGAAGTGGGGCTGGATGAGTTACTTACCAATTAGTCAGCACATTACCAACAGTGGATGGTGGTCAGCACTCCCCCAGTTTGGAGAAGCAGAGAGGAATACCAGCACAGAAGCGAAGCAATGAACTGCTGTGGGCAGAGTCAGCAGCAAAATATATTTTAGCTATTTTTAGAAAAGGCCCGTCTATAAAAATCCATGTCATTTTAAGTGTACACTATATTTAGAATATTTTCACAACTTTACTTTGCCATCAGACTGCCTTTGCTGACAGGAAATCGCTGTTATATGAGCCAGATATTGATCTCTCCAAACCAACCAAACTCCATGGGCGAAATCAGTAATTTTACCAAGCAGAAGGCAGGAGATGCTGGGCTACCTCTGCCTCAGCCGATTACTTTGTTTGTGTTATCGTGTGACTTTGGTGGATGCAAACTAACCCTTTAAAATACCGAAGTCACAAAATAACACAAACAGACAAACAGATTGAGGCAGCTGTAGACCACCAACTTCTGTGCTCTGCGAGGTGAAATTACTGTTTTCGCCTATGGAGTCTGGTTGGTTTGGCAACAGCGAGGTTTGGTTTTTCCTTAAGGAGTCTGGTTGCTTTAGAAAGAATAACATTTGGCTAATATGATGGCAAGTAAAGCTGGGAAAGTATTCTAAATATAGTGTACACTGAAGTGGCTAAAATACCTTTTGCAGCAGTACATTGCTTCGCTTCCTACAACAGTACTCCGCTGTTTCTCCAAACAGGGGGTGTGCCGACCACCGTCTACTGTAGGTAAAACGCTGACTTTGTATAAGCCCCGCAATAACCTCAAACCTTCAAACTTCAAATAATCCGAACTATCCCTTTAACCTGTATAGGAGTGGTGAACCACAGTGGTGGCTGGTGTTTTTACTTGTGCAAAACACTAAAACAGTTCTCACTTCAAAATTGCGATCTTCAGATTTGCTACTCAGGCTAGATGGTCACTTTTAACAGCTTTTTAGCGGCAATTGTAACAAAAAAAAAAAAAGGATGCAACTGTAAAGAAAACACGTTGGCTATTACAAGATCCAATAAGTTAAGTTTAACTAGACTTAGACCTGTAAGTCTATTTGAAGTTATTGTATTTCACTCTACCGACCTACATTTGACATCAATAGGGTATCACGCTTTAAACTCAAGAGAAGATGCTGATATTTTTAGATCTATAAGGAAACCGTAGGACTTCATATTTATTTTGAATCTGTGAGTGAATCAGATGACGTGTTACGGTCTGGGGACGTCCATCATGTAGAGTGAAATGTGCATCTCAACAAGTGGATGATGTTTGTCTTTTTTTTTTTAAATCCTACTAATTTTAACCTTTGTTTTTAAGAGGGACCACGAAGGAGAAATAGTTAAAAGACTACAGTACTGTATTTGGTGTATATTTTCTTTTCAAATGGATAGTCAACTGTTTGTTTACTTTGTTTACATTATTATGGGACACTGTCACACTACTGATATTGCATCCACAATAAGTCACAGAACAGAAGTCACAGTCAGATAGTTGTCACTTCAAAAAAGTTCATATAACATAGTTTTCTCTCCCCATGAAGCATAACAGTCGCTGAAGGTGTCCTATTTATTTTACCCCTGTTATTTTGGCCCTTATCACCATTACTTCAAGCCACAGACAAGTTGTAAAATAAAGTAAAATATATTTATTATTAAAAGATGGTTTTATTCAGATTTAAGGGCGCAGACAAAAATTTGAATCAAATACTGTGAATATTTTCAGAAGTGGGTTTTCTATCACGCACTGCTTAATACAAGTTCCAAACCACAATAAACCACGTGAAACTTTAAAAAGCACAATATCACTACTACCCTACTGTTCATATCAGGAAATGTGCATCAAAAGCAAGTTAGGAATATGAAGTATGTGTTTTTTGTTTTGTTTTTTTTTCATTGTACATTTTTGTTCTCTGTTTCACTGGTGGGGATCGTCAGTCTTCATTGACTCTGTTTTGCACTTTTCTGTCTTTTTTTTACGTTTTATTTGTAAACACTTTGTAAAGATGTACATTTTAGGAAAGTTATTCTTGTATGCCATAGGTATGCTTTATAATGCTTTAATGTTTAAGTTAAGTGTACTGTATTTTTTTAACTGCCTAGTTGTCATTGCTCAACAAAACAATGTATTGGAGTTAATAAATTCAGATTAAACTCATCTCTGTGTTTTTGTGGTTATCATTGAATAAATCTGTCAACACATTAAATGTGGTACAGAACAGCTGTTGATTACGTTCATAAGTATGAAGTATTCATTGCTTTTACTCTTAAGGTGAATTATGAGACGTCCAGTACAAGTGCAAGAGCTGCTTGACACTATGACAAAATAAGAGATGATCATCTAATAATGTCTAAAGAAAAATAAGTGCAATTTCAACAACGTCTCAGTTTTTCATCTCTGGCGGAACGGCAGTGGAGAGTTCTGCATCTATTCGTGAGACGACAGCAGGATGAACAGGCTGTGGATCAGGTTTATTGTTTTAATTTATTTAGATTTAATGCATCTACAATCTGGCATTTCACTCTTTGCTTCTTAATTGAATTCAGGAATAATTTTAATAAAATGCAAAACAATCTGCTTAACTTTCAAACAAGACATGCCATATCAACCAAATGAAATACTGTAAAGGTAAAAAGTCCATATTAAAGTATCACACACTGTTGGCAGTCATTCTGAAGGAACCTAATGTGCTTTGTCTATTTTGATTTTACACAGTGTGCAAATTAACTAACTTTCCTAAAATAATAATATGTAATCTATATTGTATATTAATAATCTATTTTAAAAATTAGGCAGAGTGTTTTTTGTTTTCTTTTTAGAAATGCTTTCCATTTGAGACCAAAAGAAAATTGTGCAAAGTTAATTTTTATCTGTATTAGTTTATGGTGATGTAATTTATATGGATGCCACTTCATCTCTATTCAAACAAACTGGATTCTGCATATATGATATGTTTTGTTACAAGTGCAGGCTCATGTTCTCATTGTTGCATTTTACACAAGTATAAAAGGATAGTTTTCTTTGTACCAGAGGAGAAAAATACATATGTTGCTGTTTATTACCAAGCCACTGTCAGGTAAATTACCTAGTTATATCTCCAACATTTTATCCTATCATATATGAATTCTTTAAGTGTCCCCAGGGTGCACTCTGAGCTGGGTATAACGGCCATTTCTTTTTATGCACTCCAGGAATGGAATGAGTTGCAACCATGACCTTCTGTCTTTGAAACACTTCTGTCTTTGAGTCCCTTTAAAGGTTTACAAATTGCATAAATAAAGTAAAATAAAAATGTAAATGAATGAATGCATGCATGAATAATGAATGAATGAATAAATAAATAAATAAAATGACTCAATACAAGGAGAAAAAATAAAGTAGGGGGAAATAGATAAAAATGTAAGAAAGGAAAAGAAAAGAAAAAAGAAGAGAAAAAACATCAGTAGTGTAGTCTTCAAGATACTTTAACATCAGATACACCATGAATTTGGACACCATAAATTTCTGTATCGTTAAACCAAACTGAACAGCAGAGGGCGCACTGAAAGCCCACCATACGCTCGAGATTATGCAAGAACCACGAAGAAGAGGATGAGGCATGCTGGGAAATGAAGTTTAAAAACTAACACGACAAAAAAACGTTATTTTCTAATTTGATAAATGGCCTGGCTAACGTGAAACTTCATTACACTTTTGAAGTAAGGGTCCTCTACATAATTAAAATCCCTCAAAGTGTGATGTCGGAGTTGTTTTAACAATTTTTTCTTCTCGAACCTTCTGCTAAATGCCGGTTTACCCATAGTGCACCGCGCCGCTTCCTTTCTTCTCGGTTGTGTGGTGGTCCAAAATGTCGCTATTAGACGGTCCGTTAAACGTGCTCGGCCAGTAGGACAACTGGCGAATCGTTCGCACTCAAAATGGTGAGTTATGATGCTGATTGACTCGGTGTTTAATACACTGTTCATGTATCTTATGTGCGTCACGAACGACCGACAGGAGAAGTGATTTCATTTACTGCGTGAAGCACACGTGTGGCTAATGCTAATGCTAATGCTAGCCAAGTTTAATGTTAACTTTAAGCACCTGCTCAGTCTCTGGTGAAATGATGAAAAAGCACGGAAGTAAAGTCGCTGCTTCTACATAATGTGCACTTTACTTTACGCCAGTATCGTTAATTATGAAGTCGTAACGTCAGTCCCTTTTAGCACCTTCTGCTTCGCATCACTCTGAATGGACGGCTATGCTAATGGGACAGAAAAAACACTGTCGTGATGTGAGGGTGTGGCTAACATACTGTGTACCTCACTAAATAAACTGACAGAACATGTTGATGATGCAGACATTGTTATTAGTTAAGTAAGACGTATTTAAATGATGGATCCGCTGTATTTAGATGATAATAAAAGGCCATTTAGCACTTGTAAGCTAGTAGCAGCTTCCTTCCTCTGTTTCTGCAGTCATGGCCGCAGCATCCATCGCCAACATCGTCAAGAGCTCCCTCGGACCCGTCGGCCTCGACAAGATGCTGGTGGACGACATTGGGGTATGCGTTAGATTCAATATGTTTATTTAGATTTAAATCAGTGTGACTTGAGTCGCTCATATGCGTCATGGATGTATCCACAGGACGTGACCATCACCAACGATGGAGCTACCATCCTGAAGCTGCTGGAAGTGGAGCACCCAGCTGCCAAGGTCCTGTGTGAACTGGCTGACCTGCAGGACAAGGAGGTCGGAGATGGGACCACGTCTGTGGTGAGTAGGGACAACAGCTGCTCCTGCATGGTGTCGTGAGTGCTGCTCTCACAGGGAGAATGCATTGTGCCTGCAAGTGGTCATTATTAGCTGTACACAGGGGTGAAAGCAGATTGAAGTTCTTGCCGGTATGGCTTCATATTGTTCTTCTGCCCCCAACTCCACACATCCCTAAACGCTAACATTTAATATTCACTGGCTGTATGGTGTAAATGGTGTAAATGCCATAGAATCATTTATGAATCTCGAGAAAACTTTCAAAGTTGCATCGTTTTAAATGAGAAGAAACTGAAGTCTCTCTCTTTGAATTTTTTAAATCATTGGGCGCATAAACGAAAGAAGGGATGATGAATAAATTGTTTCGAAATGCCTCTGATGTGCATGTTAAAATGGTGGACAGCTTCTAAGCATTTTCTCTATCAGAGCAACAAAATTATTTATTGCCCTGTAGTTTTGTTTGTGTTTCGAGACCAAATCAACACAAAATGCATTCTTCCAGGAACTGTGTGTGTTTGGAAAGTAAAGATGTGCACCCACGGCGTTGTTATGCCAGAGCTTGCAGAGCAAGTCACATTGCGTGTTTCGACCTGCTGTCTGTGTTGCTGAAATAAATCTGAACATCATGACACATCACATTTTTTTTGGTCATTTTTACTTTGATGATTTTTGCAAGAAACGACTGCCTGCCAAAAAACCTACAGCCTTGATATCAGTCAGCTGCAGCAGAAGTTGACATTAGCCAGCAGGAACTTAAAAGTTTGGGAAAGGCAGCACAAATTAAAACCACAGTTCTGTGCTGGGCACAAACACTGTTGTTTATGTTTACCAAACATCATCAGAAAAGTTTTCTTGCTGAAATGCAGTCATGACAGGTTGTTGTTAAGTGGGTTTTGGCAGGCAGCTGCTGTTCCCCTGTGCGGTATTGTACCAGCACTTTATTTTGTAGTAATATGGAACACCAGACCGCATCGGCCTACTTTCACCCCTGGCTGTACACATAAGTTAAAAGTGAATGTCCTGTTTTAGTACCATTCATCTGCCTTTTATCACGGATGTGTGGCTATGCTAACAGGAGAGAGAAACTGTCCATCAGTATCTGAAGGGGTTGAGCAGCTACATTTCTGCCGCCCCTAATGAAATGATGGCACAATGTGAAACTTTTATTAGTGGTATAACAGAGAGAATATGAAGTCTGACGTATTTTATCTATAATGTTGATCATGTGACATCCCCTTTAGGTAATTCTTGCCGCAGAACTGCTAAAGAGTGCAGACGAGCTGGTGAAGCAGAAGATTCACCCCACGTCAGTCATCAGTGGATATCGTCTGGCTTGCAAGTAAGATGCTAAGAGCTACAGTTTCTACATAGCCGCTGGTTATTTGTGGATGCTTCAGATCTTTTGACATGACAGTTTGCTTTTTCATCTTCCAGGGAGGCAGTTCGCTACATTAATGAAAACCTCACTATTGGGACAGATGACCTGGGCAGAGAGTGCTTAATCAACGCAGCCAAGACCTCCATGTCCTCTAAAATCATTGGAGTGTATCCTTTTTACTGTACAGAGCACAAAATGTTACGTTTCCATTCAACCCACATACCTGGAGTAATTGTTTAAACTGTATTTATTCAATTAAAGCCCTTAACCCCGAGCTCTCAGTGATGCAGACTTCTTCGCTAACATGGTGGTGGACGCTGCCATGGCTGTGAAGTTTGTGGACGGCAGGGGGGTGGCCAAATATCCCATCAACTCTGTCAACGTGCTGAAAGCCCACGGCCGCAGCCAGAAAGAGAGCTTCCTGGTTAACGGATATGCACTGAACTGCACAGTTGGCTCACAAGGTGCGTTGGTCAATTCCTGAATTTTAAATCTAAAATGTGAGAATTTACTTGGAGGATTTCTGCAGGTCATTTTTAAAAAAGTCTGAAATCCAATAATCTGAAGTTGAAGCCTTCAATATGATTTGATAGGTCTTAATTTAAAAAAAAAATGAAATTAATATTGCTTTTATTAAGTTACATAAACTTCAGTCTCGCTTTTAGATGTGTTTATTTTTTTAGAAGATTTGTTTTAATCACACTGTAAGAACTACAAAATTAAACCAAGTTTGACGCAGTAACTACTAATGCAAACTGTGCTTGTACTTTTTTTTTGCCAGTATGGGGTTGTAATAAGTCTTACATTGTATTAACAATGATCTTAAAAAGGTCTTAAAGTCTTAAATTTAACTTGTTGAAACCTGCAGAAACCCATTACCACTGCAGATGATTAAGCTCCCATTTAAATTTGCTGCTATGTCTCACCAAATGATGTAAGCAGTGATACGCGTGGGAAACAGCACACTGGCTTTGAAAGGACTGTAGACGCAGTGGTTTGTAAACTGTGGCGCTTCCTTTTTAGCCAGACAATTGACTGATGGCCTCAAGTAAAATGTCCTGTGGTATAGCAACTTGAATTGATTTTTCAGGTATATTTTAACATACATTTGGTGTTTTTCTTTTCAAAGGCATGGTAAAGCGTGTTGCGAATGCCAAGATTGCTTGCCTGGACTTCAGCCTGCAGAAGACAAAGATGAAGATGGGAGTCCAAGTCATCATCAACGACCCAGAGAAGCTTGACCAGATCAGACAGAGGTACAAACCGTTTTTCTTCAGTATTATCCTAAAGACTTATCCCATTTAAATTTGCTGTGAAGCTGAACCAATAGTTTACACAGTGATACGCGTGGGAGAAAATATCAGCAGCCCGAGTCAGGGAAGCAGCTTCTCTCTTAGCTGTTCTACATATTACTATGGGCTGGACAATTTTCAATTTTGTATTTGTAATGTATCTAAATAGTGCTGGTGATATTGAATCAATATCGGATTTCTTGCTCCAGAGAATCTGACATCACCAAGGAGAGGATCCAGAAGATTTTGGCGTCGGGTGCCAACGTTATCCTGACCACCGGAGGCATTGACGACATGTGTCTTAAGTACTTTGTGGATGTAGGAGCCATGGCAGTGAGAAGGGTTCTCAAGAGGGATCTCAAGCGCATCGCCAAGGCAACAGGAGGTAGGGTGGAAGTGCGCTTAATGTTTTAACGTCTTGGTCAGGCCATTTATATTCAGTGCTTTAAACTATAAAATATTTTGGTGACCTTTTGTTGTGTTTGTCCATTCTCAGCCACCATCTGCCCGTCTCTGACCAATTGGAGGGAGAGGAGACCTTTGAGGCCACCATGCTCGGTCAGGCTGAGGAGGTTGTGCAGGAACGCATCTGTGACGACGAGCTCATCCTTGTCAAGAAGTAAGAACTGGAAGTATATATAGCAATATTTTATATACTGTTTTTCTTCTAACGCAATGCTGATTCATACAAATGTGACTACGACTGTAGTTTAAGAACATTTCTGTGCATGTATTGTACCACATCTGTAGTTCTGGTAGGAGTTGTGATAAACTGAGACAAGGGTGACTCATGTTAACTGTACTGTTTCTGTTCTCTCCTGACTTTTTATCCCCTCAGCACCAAAGCACGCACATCAGCGTCGATCATTTTGCGCGGGGCCAACGACTTCATGTGTGACGAGATGGAGCGTTCGCTGCACGATGCCCTCTGTGTGGTCAAGAGGGTGCTGGAGTCAAAGTCTGTAGTTCCAGGAGGAGGTGCTGTGGAGGCAGCTCTGTCAATCTACCTGGAGAATTATGCTACCAGCATGGTGAGACATCCTATAAATTTTTTTGTAAAGCATACAGCTGTTGGGTGCTTCTTTTTGATTAACTGCAAGTGTAGTGTGTTGTGATGTAGTTCCCTGGTGCTGAAACATTCTCATCAATTTTGTTTTCTTTTTCAGGGTTCTCGGGAGCAGCTGGCTATTGCTGAGTTCGCTCGATCTCTCCTCGTCATCCCCAAGACTCTGGCTGTGAACGCAGCACAGGACTCCACTGATCTGGTGGCCAAGCTTCGGGCCTTCCACAACGAGGCTCAGGTTAATCCTGAACGCAAGAATCTCAAGTGGTGAGTCTCTGTGAATAGATCTTAGAGTTTCATGACCGCTGCTGTAAGCAAAGTGGCACTACAGATATTGCTGTCTGTTCTGAAATTCCTAAGGCTTAGTTGATGCACCCTAATTTTTTATAAATCTTGCATCCAACGGCTGTTTTTTGTTTCTATCGGGACCAGAATTTACTTGACATTAACTTTTTTAGGCCAACATGACAGTTCATTTTCCATAATTCCAGCCATATAGAATAACTACCAGACAAAAATTACAAACAGCATAATATAGCAGATGTGTAGTGCTATTTGTGTTGTAGTGCCAGAGCACACCTATGACCCTTACATGCATGCAGCCACACGCTCAAATTGTGGCTTGTTTCAGGTCATCTAACCACTATTTGTATGGTGGCAAGTTTACAGTCATTAGTCAACTGTGACTGACCACACCATCAATTTTAGACTGACATGATAGATAGTTTCATCATGTCGCAGCAGTTGGTCCACATCAGTGTTCACTCCCTCTCTGCTGCACTGCAGATCTGCAGAAAACAACTGGAAAAAGACGCCTCAGTGCAAAAACTTCGCTCTGCCTGATCAGGACCTTAAGCTTTCATGATCATTTGATCTTCAATTGCTTGAAAAACAGATAATGTGAACTATGAATATTTTATTTCCTCACTTAGAGTATATATGGGCTATTTGGCATATTTCCCAGTGACATTTTGCAGCATTCCTAAGCAGTATGGAATTTGATTTTCATAGTTTCTAAGTCTAAATAAATATGGAAAAAGAAAGATGTATGAAAATGGCATCCAAACTGTTGCCCCTGTTCTGTTTTCTAAAATATAAGTCCAGAATTCCTAAAAATAAATTAATCATAGAAACAGATTTTTTTCATGGTGTTTGGAGCAGCCAACGCAGCCAAGATATTAACCACATCAAGCCACTAATGTCTTTTTCCAGCTTTCTGCAATTTGAAGATGTCACCTTCTGATGGGAGTTTTTTCAGACAAATCAGGAAAATAATGAGCAAATGAATTAGTAATAAAAATAGTTGCTGCATCCCTTAAGTCAACCTCTTGTTGCTGACACCCACATAGAACATACAGTATTTGAATTCTTTCGTTGTCTCGTAGGATCGGTCTTGACCTGGTGAACGGAAAGCCCAGAGACAACCGTCAGGCTGGCGTGTACGAGCCCACTATGGTCAAAACAAAGAGCCTCAAGTTTGCCACAGAGGCTGCCATCACCATCCTCCGTATCGACGACCTCATCAAACTGTTCCCGGAGCAGAAGGAGGGCGGGCAGTCGTACCAGGACGCCGTGCAGTCAGGCTCTCTTGAGGGTTAAGGGGCTGTGATTGGTCCAGATTAGGTTCATCGTCTGTATTTATACATGAGGAGCTCTTCATGGCTGTTGCTTTAGTGTAGCTGTGCACTTTGCCTGTTTACTGTCTCCCACTCCCTCTCGCTTCCAGAGGAACTATAAGTCATTGGTTTTTTTTTTTGGACACTTAATAAAGCTCCAATGGTTGTAAATCACCGTTGATTTGTTAATTCAGATCGGCTGGCTGTGGTTATTATGCAGGCTTTGATGAATGAGTTTCAAAGAGGTTTTTGACTTTATGGCTTATAATTCTTTATTGATATGTAGAACAGCTGGATTACAGGAAACATTTTCACAAACATCTGGTTATGTACAGGAAGCACGAGGTTAGAGAAGGTTAGCATACTTAACCTTATGGCACTTTGCTGTGTTTCAAGGCTGCTGCACAATTGACCCTATCTAAGTCTCCCCCCTTTTGCTTTGTAATCCAGAAACAGTTGTGTGAACTTGGTACCTCGGCCAACTTTCTTCTTTTCCTTTAAAAGTGACATACAGGGTCACATTTTAAGTTGGCAAATCCAAGCAAAACTCTAGCGAACTAACTAACTAATGATTGATGTAGAGTAGCTATCTGGTAAGCTAACATCAGTTAATTTAAGATGTGAATGTATGTTGCTTCAACAGGTTCCCCACCAGTTTCACATTGCATTTAGAAGTACAAAAAATGTGAGAAGGAGGAAGGTGACTGAGGGACCAAGCTCGTTCAATTGTCATTGGAGCACAGAGCAAAACTGAGTGGGACTTAGGCAGGGTCAGTTGGTTAGAGAAAGTGGAATGTTAATCGGTATCTGTTTTTTTTAGCACATGGGAGAATTTAGTTTTCAGGACTTTGTGCCAGAAAGAGCTTTCTGGCTTGGTTTAGGAAGTCGGTGACATTTAGGGCTTTTTTTTAAAGTGCTTGGTCTCTGGAGGAAACCCAAGCCCCGCTTGCTGTTTGGCGCAGCAAGATGACTTAGCTGGGTCAACAAGGAATGAGAAGGTCTTTAGAGACATAGCAAGGGAACTGGAGGAGATGGGCATCCATTGTACGTCTGTGCAGTGTTGAGAGAATTAAACTAACTCTGAAGTTAGTTCCGAGTTAGTTTAATTCTCAGCACAGTCGCAAAGGAGATGATTTGTTGTCAGTCACTGCCATCATAGTTTAGCTTGTAACTAATGCAAGTGAGTAGGCAGCAGGCTAATATTGAAACAAAAATATTACAGGAACAATAACTCAATGTTATGGTTTAAGAATTTTCATTTGAAATTAGTTTTCTGATTATTTAATTTTCAAAATTTTAGGAGATTCCTTGGTTTACCACCAGAGAGAGCTCAAGTGCTACACTCCTAGTTTGAGAATCGAGGTTATGAAGAGCAACCAAGTCCACACTGGGAGAGATAGTGGTTTGGGTTAAAACGAGACTGTTGACCACGTTATAAAGGCTTTCTGGCAGAAAACTCTGAAGGGTAAATTCTCCCATGTGTCAATTTTTAGAGCAACCAAAATCTGTTGAGTGCTTGAAACAACTAGCAAATAAATTACACCTCAAGTTAAAAATTATACTGTATAAAGAAGGTAGCAGGTCTTCCTCACTTTTGCAGTTTTAGTGTTTCACTTTTTCCAGTAGAAAGGTAACTGTAAGCAGGTCATTTTAAGGAAAAACAACCAATCTAACTCAATTGCCAGCAATTACTAACTGTAATATGGTGCATATTTAATACATCTAACACCTGGGTTTTAAGAGCATTTTTAAGTTACTACTGGTTTACGTTAAAGCTGCCAGCAAACACTAGATTTACATCATCTAGACGTCTTAAATCCTTTAACATTAAGCCACATGCTACACAGCTAAAACCTGAGGAAGGGTGAAATTAAGTTCACAGTGAGAATGGCAAGCTATGATTGGATAAGATCCAACAATTACAACACTTATTGATCGCTCGTACCTCAGTGAGTTGGAAGAACCCAAGTAAACCATTTTATCACTGCAGTGTAAACACCAGAATTTTAGTATCCCTTATCTATTTAAAAAAATGTGGTTGAGTGCAATCTCTAAAGCAGCATTTGGTTTTCACCTCAAACCCTTTCTACGCACATGGCGATGCCCATCCCTCCTCCGATGCAGAGAGATGCCACGCCCTTATTTCCTCCAGTCCTCTGGAGCGCGTGCAACAAGGTCACCAGCACTCTGCAGCCCGACATGCCGATGGGATGGCCCAGAGAGATGGCACCGCCGCTCACATTCACCTGAGAGGAGGAGAAAAAAAGACAACACATCAGTGTTAACATGCTGCATGTAGTTGGATCCTGGAGGGAAATTTACACTAAATGGAAAATTGGACAATAAACCTGCTAGATGACTGCTCACTAGCTTTTTACAGTAATTTTTAGGGCCTTGGGTCTTATGTAATCCAGGCTGTTAAAGAGACAGTTTAGATTATTTTTTTAATGTGGCAAAAATACCTTCTGTTGCTGATCCTGACCACAGCAGTTCATTGTTTAGCTTCCTACACCAGTACCCCTGCTGCTTCTCCAAGCTGAGGGCGTGTCGACCACCATCTACTGTAGGTAATACACTGACTATCAATAAGCACCTCGAATGAAACCACTTAAAATAATCTGATCTATACTATATTAATGTAAGGTTTTAGTTTATTGGCTATGTTTCAGTTAATTCCTGGATGTCTATGCGGCCATGTTTATGTTATTTGATCACATAGACACTCAACAATTGAGCCAAGATAGACTAATACAGATGTTTTCTATTCCTGACATAACTTCAGACTTCACCAAATACATAAAAAATTAGACCGACTATCTCTTAAACCAAATTACATACATTTAGGTTATTCTATGTGCTCTTTTGATAACTAATATACTAATATGATACTAATATACAAATTTTAAAATCCCCAAATGACAAAAAAATCCTCCTGTTACCTTGTCTACATTCAGTCCGAGCTCTTTAACCACAGCGATAGACTGGGCAGCAAATGCCTCATTGATCTCAAATAAGTCGACCTGGTCCAGCTGCCAGCCTGCTTTCTCAACCTGTCAGAGAACAAACAAGATAAGATGAACAAACACAAAGAAGAATTTCCTCATTTATTGTTACATTTTAGGTGCTTCTGATTTCTTACCGCTTTCCTGATGGCTGGTATTGGTCCAGTTCCCATGATAGACGGGCAAAGACCAGCTTGAGCCCACGACACGATTCTGGCCATGGGTTTTACGCCCCGCCTCACAGCCTCCGATTGGCTCATTAGGACAGTTGCTGCTGCTCCATCATTAATACCTAAAGCAATAAAAAGAAACTGCTTTATACATCAGTTTAGACTAAAGTTAGATATCCGTTTGGTTAGTGAGTTTAACCCAAGTGACATCATCTCTACATGTCAGAAAATGATGGAGCACCAGCTCTCATACCTGAGGCGTTTCCTGCGGTGACGGTGCCACTGCTGTTCTTAATAAAGCAGGGTCTGAGTTTGGACATACTGTCCATGTTGCTGCCGTGGCGAGGAAACTCATCCACCTTCACCTCCACCGGACCTGAAGACGACAGACAGATGTTGCAGTGCAGCCACACAAGGACAGATGAGACGGTTTCTCTGAGAAAGACGGATTAGATCATAAATCACTGAAAGGCTCCTCACCTTGTCTGGACGGCACAGAGACCGGGACAATCTCTAGATCAAAGTGTCCTGCTTTCTGCGCAGCCTCCGCTTTGTTCTGGGACTGGACAGCAAACCGGTCCTGCTCCTCTCGACTGACTTCCCACTGCTTCGCCACATTCTCAGCTGATGAAATATGTTGATATGATTTATCACAACAATAAACACTCGTTTCGAGGTGTGATGATGTATAATCTCAGCCGTGCACACACCTGTGATGCCCATGTGGTAGCCATGGAAGGCGTCTGTCAGGCCGTCAGCCACCATGGAGTCCTGCAGGGAGGCGTCGCCCATCTTCACTCCTGCTCTCATGTGCACGGTGTGAGGAGCCTTTTGGTGGAAGCAGGAAACAAAAACAAGACACCTTATTATGAAGGAAGTATCACCCTTTTATTTAGAGAGAACTATTGGGTCTCGGTAAATAATATGTATGTAAAAAGTACTGTGTGTGGACCTGCTCTATATGAAAAATGCCTTGAGATAACTTCTGTTATGATTTGGTGCTATATAAATAAAACTAGTTTGACTTTTCCTTCCTTTGCTGGAAAACACTGCCCCGTATTCAAGAACATTTTCAGAAGCTTATCCTAAATCTCTCTTACTTTTTTGGCGCTTTTTTGTACAAGTATTCTAAGTTGTTTTTATCTCTCTTAACTGCAGAAACTTTGCCGGAAAGCCCCTTTTTTTTTTTTACTTAAGTCATGTGAGATTTGGTCATTAGCATCATCAGGCTCTAAAATGTTCACACAAGGTTGCTGCTGGAAGCAGGACAAAAAGATAACAAGTGTACCAAACTCAGCCTTATTAAGTCTCAGTGTTTTGACGTGAAGAGGACGTGACAATCACAGGTGGGGAAATTATTATAGCCTACAGCAAGTGATGTTAAACTCCAGCAGAGTGTACTGTACTTCACATACTGTGAAGAGATCTGCATAAAGAGCCAGAGGCAGCGTTCAGAGTGAGAGGATTTCCCAACCAACCACTCAACAGTCTGAGTTGCTGTAATAAAACATGGCAAAAATAATAAAAATCTGTTAAACTTCTCAGTGAATTAGGAGGCTATGATGATGAATGATATAGTGAACAGAAAATTCATTTGGCATTAACTTTGTTTCATTATATTTAAACTCTTACTTTCCTTCAAATTGAGGCACAATGATCTTAAGTCAAACAGATGTTTTTTTGCTCTGCAAGGAAAGGCAGAGTTCATGACTTGTACGACAAGTTTGAACTACCCATGAATTGAGTTTGAGAGGAGAATTTTGTTCCGAAGAGAAAGCTGGTGAATGCAACAAATTATCTTTAATCACTTGAATGTGCCTCTTCAGAACAAATCTGTTAGTACAAAGTGGTTCATGCACGACACCCACTGACGTAGTTCTGTTGAGTCCAAATGCACTATAGAGATGAAACAATTCCTGGTTTCATGATACAATGTGGTAAAATTCCTGACAATTATTCACATGAATAAAAAATAAATTGAATTATTATTAAAACTGTGTTTGATTATTGTGCTTTGAAAAAAATACAGTCCAGTCTCAACCAAACGATCTCACAGGCACAGCATGGAGCGTTGGTTTGTTGCAATGAAAACACGACAAAGGACATGATGCCATTTTAAACTGAGAGGTTTTCAGTATTAAACTTAATGATTTCACTCTGTGCATCAGTACATTTTGAACATTTTCAGCACATTTTAATTTTGGTCGCAATAATCGCAATATAAAATTTTCATGTTTCATATCTAATGCACTCAAATGAAAACATTTTAATAACAGAGCCATTCAGATGATAATAGTTACTGGTACCAAAAATAATGTTTTTCATACCTTTGAGAAATACATGTTTTTTTCTACAAAACCATTTTTCAGTCCACTACAAGACCCACAGATCCTGTTGGGACTAGATGATGAATTACCGCAGACCTTTTGCACATTCTGCTGCACTGTGCCCGGAAATGTATCCTGGCCTTACGGATCACTGATAAAGCTCCCACTCTCAATCAGTGGAAACAAACTGTGACCAGTATTATTCCATTTGAAGCTTACTCTACAGCACTGAAGGATAAACCCTTTTCATTTTACCGGACCTGGGATCTATTTCTTGACTATCTGTGCGCCACTGCGCCTCGTAGGATGAGGTCAGGGCTTATAGACCTGGCCTGGGAAAAGGATCAGACTTCCAGAACTCTTGTCCTTCGTTTTTATTTTATTTATTATTATTATTTCTTTTTTTTTTTTTATTCATTTATTTATTTCATTTTCTTTATCTCTGTCAGGTTTAAATGCCTGTATTTTTTGCACTATTACTAGTGCTATATTTTATATTGTCCCTTTCCACACATGCTTTGCAAAAAAAAGTTAAATAAAAATATGTTTAAAAAAAAAGACCCAGATCTCTTTGCCGAAGTATAACAAGTCTAAAACTGGCAATTTTTATATATATAATCAGGTTGATGCCAACTTTTGGTAGATGACAGCTGTCAGAACTCAATGCTACGGAAACATATCGAGCAGTGCCTTAAAAATATTGCTGTTTCATCACTTCATCATTGTTATTTTATTAGAAGCTTTTAAAGAGACTCCTTGTGTCATAACTCACCCTGCTCATGCTCTCCATGCCTCCTGCCACCACCACTGTGGACTCTCCTGATTGGATGGACTGAGCTCCCAGACACACAGCCTTCAGCCCAGAGCCACACACCATCTGACAGCTCCAGGCCGGGACAGGGTACGGGATACCTGCCCCAACACTGGCCTGACGGGCCGGGTTCTGCCCGTGACCTGGAGGACAGGAAGGGGGAAAAAAGTACAATATAAGAGTGAACACCAATGAGACAAAGTCAAATCAGACTCAAACATGACTGACTCCCTGATCTTTCACCTGCTGTGAGGACGTGTCCCATGATAACCTCAGAGACCTCCTCTGGCTTCACCGCAGCTCGCTTCAGGACGTCCTTGATCACCACTGAACCCAGGTCATGCACAGGCACCGTGGACAGAGCACCGTTCAAGGACCCTGAGTAAAAATGGAAGGAAGAAATTGTAGCACAAGGACACCACAGTGCATTTTCATTTTTCCCCATAAAAAGGAGGGTAGACAAGCAAGTCATGTTGTTGCATTAATTTACATAATTAATTGTTTGGATCATTTAGAATTTTCTTTTTTATATCATCAGATCCTGTTGGATTTTGGAGCAACTGTCGACAAAATAAGTCAACTGTAGATGACAGTTTATGCTCTGGGAACCTGAGAGGCTTTTTTTCATTTTTTTTGCTTCATATTTTGATTAATTTGCAAAGTTCTGAACACATTCCTGCAGATGAAAACAAATGAACCCTCACTGGTTTACTTTATACAGATCATCAACCGCAAAAAACACTTTACAAAACAAAAGAACATTATAATAGAGCATACTGTATATTATAAATATGTAACACAAAGTCACAAAAAGGCATATGAAATGTGTGTGATATAACTCAGGTGTCAGTTCTGACCAGGTAACCTGCATGTTAAGTGTTTGATTCTTCCTTGTTTTTTTCCAACTGACAAATATTTTCCTCCATTAGGCCTATTCGGTCTTGTGGATTTGATTATAAATGTTCTAATTTAATCCCGTCTATACCATTTTAACTCTGTGTTCACACGTCTTAGCGAAGCCTTTGACCAGGTCTTCAAAAAGGTCTCATGTAACACTTCAATCAGTGTCTCCCAAAGCCCAAGATGATGTCCTTAAATGTCTTTCTTTACTCACAATCCAAAGATGTTCAGTCTGCTGATAGAGAGGAATAAAGAAACTGAAAAATGTTGACATTGAAGTTGGAGATTCATTTAATAATTGATTAATAATTGATTAAGCACTATTAGCCCTATTAGAGATCTGCTGCAGCCTTGTCACCAATCAGTCTCTATGGTCCTCTATGATCAGAGTTTATTGATTATT
Organism: Lutjanus argentimaculatus; assembly: GCA_034769285.1. NCBI lineage: Eukaryota > Metazoa > Chordata > Actinopteri > Lutjaniformes > Lutjanidae > Lutjanus > Lutjanus argentimaculatus. The sequence continues at coordinate 53,502,997 of JAWZSL010000001.1, forward strand.
CTTCGCTCAAATCTCAAAACTAAGCAGACTGAGAATTTATGGTTGTGGCCTCTAAACTTTGAAACTGTTTATGTGATCTGTAAAGGTCAAAACCCAGCTGTTAAGACTTGCATTTGCTCAATTTTATTTATTTTCAGGAAGCACTTTAGACGTCTGGTCTAGAAATCTGCTACATGAAGACATATTTAGTTAGTTAGTCAGTATAAAGTTGCTCTTTTTGTAAGAATATCCTGTCGTTACACTGTTGACTTTACTGAACACACAGTGACCCTGCTGACAAATTAAATGCATCATCTTGGAGAGGAGACACGCCCAACTTGCTCTGACACACCGGACAAGTTCTGGGTAACCAATGGTAACAAGCTCGCGCTCCGTGGCACTATGACCAGCCAGCCAATCGCTGGTCAGGGAATACTCCGGGACACATGCGCGAGCCAATCAGAGCGCGGCGACACTCGGCGAGTTGATTGAATGGACATTAACCAATTTAAAAAATTAAATAAGACAATACGACTGTAAATGCAGCTCACAGTAAGTATTTACAAAAAAAACCACACAAAAATAATTAATTTCAATTACAGTTAACTGACAACGAGCAACACACAGTGTAGCTCCAGCAGGGTAACGTTAGCAGCATTAAAAACTGTCTCAGTTTGGTACTAGCGGCGTATTAAACCTCACCAATTGGTGTCCGAGCGGCAGAGACGATGACAACAGGCTCCGAGTTCATTTTGACAGACGGGTGGTTGGAGTTTGAGTTGGAGTCTTTGCTTCAGAGTGCTGTTCCTGTCCGTCCACACTGCGGTGAGCTCTGTTGACACCGACAGGTCTCTGCGCTGAATGAGGTCTGTGCGAGTGTAACTGGTGGGAGGACGAACCACAGCGCCACCGCGTGAGCTGGAGGAGAACAGCACAGTTCATTCATCACACCGCTTTGCATTGAGTTTAACTTCACATTTAAAGGCCTCACATTGAATCAGGGATCCTCTGTACTTTTTTTCATAGTTTATTATTTTCTATATCATGCCTTCCTTAAGCACCTTGAATTGCCTTGTGTATGAATGGTGCTATACAAATAAAATTGCCTTGCCTTCCTAATATACTGTATCTACAATGCTACACTGGTTAGGGTAGCATACTGGGTCAGTGCTGATACATATATCACAGAGTTAAAAAATTCCAATATCCATATATTGGCTGATATTCTTTATACTGAATACAATATAGAATATGGGTATAAACACATTTTTTTGCAGTCATCCCCCAAAAGTGGTTTACGCTTGTGACAAAGATAAGTCATGGAGACAGGATAAAGTTAATCTAAACCAGTGTTTCCCAATCCTGGTCCTCAGGCCCCCCTGCCCTGCATGATTTAGGTGTTTCCCTGCTCCAGCACACCTGATTCAGATGATCAGCTCATCATCAAGCCTCCACAGAAGCCTGATGACAACCTGATCATCTGAATCAGGTGTGTTGGAGCAGGGAAACACCTAAAACATGCAGGGCAGGGGGCCCTGAGGACCAGGATTGGGAAACACTGATCTAAACAATGTCTTATTTTCTGTTTTGAAAAAAAAAAAAGTTTGCATATAGTAACATATCAGACAACATATATGTGATAGGTCAATATCAGGCGATAATAACGGTCAGGCTCTACCTTATATACTTTTCTAACTTTGATTTAATTGTACATTTGTATGTTTTCTACTATTGCATTAATGTTCCTTTCTACTGCTCTGGTGTTCTTCATGTGCAACTCTAATGTTTAATTTCCCTCTTGGGATTAATAGTTTTATCCCACTGACTGTGTATCAGCAAGTTAAATCCGTGTTTACTTAAATGTAAGGCCAAATTGGTGAGAAAAATACACATCAAATGTGAAAATATAGTCATACTTCTCTGAGTAAATACATATGTTGTCAGTTCAAAAACACAAGGTAAGATAACAATAACTGGTTAAACTAGACAACATTTAAACATTTTTTATATTCAATATTATTAGTGTGAAAAAAATGTATTTATCCTTAATGATAATGAGGCTGTATCAAGGTACAATGCCAATTTCTATGCTGAAAGTCATTCAGACCCTCATAGTTTACAGATCACTTGAGATAAATGCGTAAACATCATCCTGTCTCGTTAGTCTACAGACAGCCTGCTGTCTTAATAAAGTTTGCAAACACAAATGGAAAAAAAACCTAACACTGTAACAGGATTACAGGAGGCATTCTTATTCAACTCTTGTTGATTTTACCAAAGATTAAATGTACATGTTTTGCATTTGGGATGAATTTTAGACCATGCTTACAGCATTAAAAAAAATAAAAGACCTTGTTTAACAGAATTTAAAGCTTTTTAACACTTTTTAAATACTTTTTTAGAGCACTTTATTAGAAAATGTAAATTTAAAACATTAAGACTTTTTAAGGACCTGCATATGCCCAGGTATTACATCATCCAACTTATATTCATCTGAGATTTATATAAAAACATTTAAAATTAACACGTGCATGTTGTTACACAATCAAAGCCCCTCATTTTCATACATGCTCATCCTCACATTACTGTAACTTCCAAAAGGTGAAAGTTGAACACTTTTAGTTAAATCACTCATTGAGATGTTTTTTTATACCCAGTGGAAAATATATATTTACACTTCATTGAAGTCATGACATGTTCACAATGTATTGTCATTCCCTGTTTATTGTATTATTCATATTTGTACAATTTGTAATGTCTCTTTTTGTTGGGGACTAGCAGCTTTACTAAAATCTTACATTTACATCAATGTAGTTTTATTCTTTTGTTCCATTAATGTGATGTCCACAAAATAAATAAAGAAAGCCAATAGGTTATATGGGTTTCTATACTAATACTGATGGTAGTAATAATGGGTTTCACTCTGTAGTATTAAAAATCTTTATTGGTATTTGGTCAGTACATGAAAAGGACTGAAGTCAGAATAATATGAACATCGCATATAAACTAGTCACAATTTAACAGAATCTTTTGAACAGAATTTTTGTCAATGAAAAATTAAAATTGCATTAAAAAAAAAACACCAGGCCAACATCTAAAAATGACCTTGAATATTGCGAAGCTACTGTAATTCAGTGATTTTACTGACTTTTTGACGATGAGTTACAACACCAGATGCCTGATTTCAGTGTCAAGAGCTCAAACAAGAACAGCATAGACGTGCTCAAATAAACAGCAGAATGAAACGTACTAGTTTTTAAATCATACATCCACTCAATTCAAATCTAACATTAACCCAGACCTGTTATATCCCTGTTTAGCAACACAAATGTGACAGGCATCACGATAGGCAAGGGGAGGAGGGTGAAAACAAAACGTCTTGGACAGCAGTGCTGTGTTACAGACTATGCGTTTGTTGCCTTGTTTGTATACTGTATAAAAAAGAAAAGACAGTACATGTCAGAGTACATTACAAAACCGCACTGTCGCTCGTGCTGGAGTCCAGGCCGTTCTGAGTGTGCCGTGACCCTGCAGTCCTGGTGCCCTTGGTCACCAGGGCAGCCTTATCCTCGTGGGGGTCGGTGGTGGAGTCTGTGTCATTCGAGTGCTGAGTCAATGATGTCTCGCTGCCCGTTGGAGAGTCCACGCTCTCGTACCCTGCGCTCAGCTGGCTCCCGAAACCCACAGGTCCTCCAACTCTCCCGGCGGCAGTCTGACTCCCTGAAGCCTCCTCCGAGTGGTTGGACAGTTTGGTCTCAGCTTCGCCAGGGCTGGAGACCATGGGGGACATGGGAAAGTCTTCCTCCGTGCTGCTGACCTCCCGGTACAGGCTGGGTGTAGTGGTCTCGCTCCTCTGGGATGAGTTGCCGTTGCTTGGTCCGTTGGAGACCCTCCCGTAGTCTTTCCCCATTGGCTCAGAGGGCGCGCTGGCCTGCTCGGGCTGGGCGGACGGTTCACCGGACGAGCTGGAAGCGGCGGGTGAAGTCCTGCTGGGCCCGGCTCCGGCCAGTGACCCCTGAGTCTGAGACAGCTGCTGACGGGACTCCTTCAGCTGCTGCTGCAGGACGAGGATGGTGCTCTGCATCCCCTCCACCTCCTCGTCCAGCTGGATGATAAAGTCATTCAGCTCTGGGAGAGACGGAGATCAGGAACAGAGAAAAGAAAGTCAAAAATCTTGTTTACAACAATGTGTTAAAGTTCCCATGAAATGGTTAGTGGTGTCCTTGCAGTGGACATTGATTGATGTTTTACAGTAGCCAATATGTATGTTCTTGTCCCCACCATGCAACCATAGCTGTCCATGGATGTAGGAGAACAGCCCCATTAGGTTACTCTTGTCAGGTTGAGAACTGCCAGTGCACACGGTTGGACCGGGACTGAAAACATCCTCCAAGACCAATAGAGACCAGTTTGACAACAGGGAATACGCTACAGTACCTGAGGTGGTTCAGCTCCTGGCACCCCAGGGCTGATTCAGAGCTAACCAGGCTAATGGCAGTTAGTGGTTACGTTAGCAACAAGTGAAGCTATCTTTCAATAAGGAAACTCCGTAAACAACCTTGGCCTGTATTCCCTGTTGGTCACAGAGGTTGTGTTCAGCCCCGGCGACTGGGCATGTTCACTGGGAGGCTGCGGAGCTCGGTTCTGTTGCCTCCTCACGGCAGCTAACAGCCACAGTTAGCAACAAGTAAGCTGCTAAAGCCATCTGTTCATCAGGTAACTCTGTAATTAAATCACGGACGAGTAGCTGAGCTGCCAGACATCATCATCAGAGAGAAAACCAGAAAATATGATTCAGTTTCACCCAAATTAGTGGATAAAGTTATAAAGTTGTGCTTTTTTGCACTGAGGCCTGGTCCGGCGACACCGTAAGTGAGAAAGCGGTTCATTAGGCACAAATTTAGCTTATGCCCCCAGTTTCAGGATGAGTCACCAACAGTTAAAGGCAAACTCTGAAATACAAACCCCAATTCCCAAAACGTTGGGAAGGCACTGCATTAAAAAAACCAACATAATTGTACAAAGGATGCTACATGGGCTCAGGAACACTTTGGATAACAGTTGTCTGTGAACACAGTTTCTTGCTGCACCTACAAATGCAAGTTAGGACTCCACCATGCAAAGAAAAAGACATTTATCAACATCCAAAAATGCTGCAGATTCTCTTGGGTCTGAACTCATCTAAGATGGACTGACGCAGAATTGACAAGTGCGCTGTGGCCTAATAAATACAAATTTAAAACTGTTTTTGGAAATCATGGACATCGTGTCATGTTCTCACCGTCTTGACTGCTCTTGAGCTCCTCGCTGTACTTCTTCTGCAGGGCCAACTCTGCCTCCAGCTGGGCGATGCGTCCCTGGGACAGCTGCCTGCCCAGCTCCTGGTTTTCCTGAATCAGCATTCGACACTTGGCCATCAGTTTCTTCCCTGTTTGGCTGTAAGGGAAACAAGTCTCACATCACACAGTGAACCAGGAGACAAACACGACAGGTAAACAGACGCCACTGAACTGCCTTATCACAGCCTAAGTGTCAATATAAACTCTTCATCCCGGTCTGTCTAGTCGTAACAGGACTTTCATAATATCCATTAAAATTCCCAGTGCAATATAAAGTCATCAGGAACTCGCTGACTCAAGTCTGTTCTGTACAAATAAATGTAAATTATTTTCTTAATCAAACCCACTCCCCCCCCCCCTCTAACTGAATTAACAGTAAGCCATGAGAATGTATTAAAAATCTCAGGTCCTAACTGTGGCTTACACCTAACAAAGGCTACCTAGAACCCACATTTTTAAGGAACTAATGCACCTGTTCTTCCAGCGTAACTTAATTCACCATGTTGCATATTGAAGACAAGTGAGCACTTTAAAAAACAACAGTAGCAAATCTGCTTCTCACATTCAAAACACACTCGCTACATCACTAAATGTGGAGAAAAGGCAGAATGAAAAATGTAACAGAGTAATATCAGAGGAAAATCTACAATTTAAATATAAACCCTTAACTGTGAGCAGCAAAAGAGGAAATGTGCTCTGCAGAACCCGGCACTGGGTTTGTGTATTAATCACTTCAAATACAAAAGGACCAAGTATTTCAACAGTAAAATTCAAACAGCTTGAGGTGCTGCGTTCTCAACTTCGTAACAGGTTTTAAGGAACACTCCAACAGTCCAGCACACCTGTTATTTTTACATTAGCAGTTATTGTGATTATGCTTTACAAAGGCCCTACTCAAAGCCAAATTTGCAAACATATGACAGGCACACATGTTATTTAAAACCATAATTAACTGCCATCTATTTCAGTCTATAGAATGCCTATGGAAGTCAGCTGGCCAGAGCAAAATTAAACAGTGATGGCAAATAAACTCAACAACTGTACTCTATGAAATCAGAAGCAGTTATCAAAGTGGTAACAGCTCAGAAAACCATGTATGTTCTTACTGTTCATAAAAATTAAGCACTGTACATTTAGTTAATTGCATTTACTGCACTTCTTCTCTGTAGTTTAGTAGTTATCATTACCATTAATTTCTCTAAAGGACTGGGAAGATGTGCTTTTAGCTCTCAGAAGGCTGTGTATACACTGCCAGCTCACATCTCACTTTAAATGTGAGTTTAGCATAAATTTGTTTTTTTTATAGACAGGAAAAAAGACATAACACACTCCACGTGCGTTTCATTCTGGAAACAGTGGCTTAGGTGAGAAAGAAATGTCTAATCAACTACTAGCTTCAATGGCTGAGGGAGAGATTGTGAGGTCAATAACAAAAATACACAGAAATACAATAAATACATTCTCATCAACTCATAACATGACTCGTTAAAGACATTTGCATTCACAACTTGAAAACAGGACTCAGTGCACCTACAGCAGTGTGTTTCAGTGTGTATCGGAAGAATTAATGGTGCAAACGCTTTTACAAAACGTTAACAATCAAAGCCGATTCTTGGTTCACACACACACATACACACTGCAGTAAGTGTTTGTTTCAGAGAAACAAGAGAAAGATCAAATGAAATGCCAATAAAAAAAGAAACAAGTCACAAAAGAAAACATGTAAATACACTCTACCGTGAGTGGGCCCATGTTCAAAGACACAGGCACAGAGTGGACCCTCACGCCTGAACCACAGTCCTCTGTGGACCGGCTCCGCTCACAGTCTTAAACATCATTTCTAGTGGCTCTTCCTCCCCAAAGTCTTACTTTTTAAAATCCTAGAAACTTTCCTCATGTTACTGCTGCAATGTATCTAGACTGTCCAAAAAAGTCTTTAGGCAGACTAGAGGGGTATGTGTGTGGTGGTATAATCCACAGTTAAATGTCTTTATAAACCAAAGTATGGGTCTGTAAAATGTTCAATTTTTAGGCTAGGGATGCTCCCTGCCTAACTCACCCCCCACCATAACCCCCCTATTTAATGTGTGAGCTGTCTGGTGCGGGGAGGGCATATATCCGTGTTGGGAAGTGAGTGACCACCTCTTCAGGAACAGTCCGGACTCCTTCAGGCCCATGGACGGTGTGGGGAGAGAGCTGAAACACAAGTGTCACCTGACCAAACTGTCTTTAGGTTATGTGATATGTAGCTGGCACAGTGCGAGAGTACAAAAACAGTTTTGTTCTGCAGTGACTGGCTTTCTGTAAAAGTCTGAGTCTCGTGGTGAGTACAGCATTTGTCAGCCTTCCCCCCCACCATTGTTCCTGCATGCCTGCAGTGAGCGTGAGGGTGGGGGGCATGAGGAAGTCTTGACTTTTTGTTTGTTTGGGGGGGAGGGGGGTTATTTTGATTGTCTTTACCTATCAGGTGTAAATTTCCAGGCACTCAGTTCATTTTGGGCCTGCTCCAGTTTGTCTTTAGTCTGTTCTAGTTCAGCCTTCATTTTGAGGAAAAACAAGTTGATGGCCGGGTCCACCATGGATGACCGTAGTTGGGCCGCACTCGGCTGCTGGACTTGCTTGAGGTACTGGATCTGGGTCTGCAGGATAAAAGAAACAGGTGTTACTGACTGGTAAAGAGGAGTGTATCTCTTCTATTTAAAGGACCAGTGTGCAGGATGAAGTCCCATCTAGCGGTAAACTTGAAAATTAGATTCCATTTCTGCCACATTCTGCCAATAAATCCCCATAAATCTTACACACTGGACCTTTAAGAACTTTTGATTGAGTTCCAGTCCTTTAGATTGTCAAATCTCCAGCCAATGAAGCCACATTAGCAGCTTTTTACAAGAATCTGGTTCTTATTTAACAGATGGATCCTCCCCTTGTTACTTACATATTTAAAGTATTTTTTTACCTACCATTTTTTGTTTATTTTGTGTTTTATTCTCTTTAAAGTGTGTGTTTTGTGTCAAGTTGGCACATACTATATGCATCCTTTTGGTTATCTGTGTTCTTTAAAACAAAATCTTATAGAAAGCAAAAAAACAAAAAAATCAACCAGCATCATCTTTAAGATTATCATCTGGCTTTCTGATCCTCTATGAGAATAAACTGGAGATTACTGAAGATGAGGACTTGAGCAATTTTTATGCATGCTGCCTTTTCAAATAGCACAACCAAGCAGCTTTGAACAGAATCTAGATTTACAATCTAATTGCTGCAAAATATTAGTCATAGCTATTAAGATTAATCTTGTTACAATGATTAACTGATTAGCAGTCAACTACTACTAAATCATTGCCAACTATTTCAGAACCGATCTATCAGTTTGAGTAATTTTTAAGGAAAAAAAAAGTCTAAATTCAGCTTCTTAAATGTGAATATTTTCTGGTTTCTTTACTCTTCTGTGACAGTAAACTGAATATGTTTGGGTCGTGGACAAAACAATACATTTGAGGACATCACCTTGGGCTTTGGGAAACACTGGTCCACCTTTTTTAGACCAAACAACCAATCGAGAAAATAACTGACAGATAGACCAACAATAAAAATAATCATTAGCTGGAGCCCTATATTACATCAAAGCTTTGTGAATTCTAGAATAAAAAGCTTCTGTTAAATATGAGCTGCTTTCCTGGACACACCAAGCAGAGAATTTTCAATCAAGAAGACTAAAACAAACAGGAACTCACCTGTTGAAGCCACAGTTATTATGACCTCAAATTTCAAAGCACATATTTGAATATATTTACATAAGAGGCAAAGCTGCAGCAACTAACATACCAAAACAAACATCCAGCTAAGAACAAGCCATTTAAGTTGTAAGCAGCTTACAGCTCAGTTGTTAAAAGGAAAATGACAACAGGGTTCGATGTTTAAAACCCTTCTAACTTCCACCTGACAGTGTGTGCTGTGTTTACCTCAGCTGCTCTGTAAGAATGACATGTGACACCATAAAGCCACTGGGTGATCCACTGAGCTGTCAATCTGTTAAGAGCAATGGATGTCCTCCTTGACACCATTTACCTTTGGCCCACATACATGATAATGAATGAATACTATGTGTAGTAAATTAATAGAGAAGTTGATAGAGAGAAGATAAGAGGATTCCAGATAAATGGTTTCTTGTTTGAGTAAAATTTACAAAACATTTGCAGAAATGTTGCTTGCTTTATGTAATTAATATTGATTGGACTAAACAAGAAGTTTAAGACATGGCAACTTGATAAGCATCTGTCAATGGTAGCCATTTAACCCATCAATTTATTTTAAAAATGTATATAATAATCAGTCAATAATCATAACCACAGTTACGGTTAGCTGCAGCAACAGAGTAGCTGGACTTAAGAGACTTAGAGATAAGCAATCATGGCACAGAACAATATATTTTTAGTCATACTTGTATCAATTTAAGGAATATATTTGAAACAAAAAACAAGTTTCCCATAATGATATCAAAGGGAGAGCCGGAACAATTAGTAGATTAATCTATTAGTTGTCAGTTATTAAATGAATTGCCAATACTTGTGATAACTGATTCATCGCTTTGAGTCATTCAATCATTCTCTGATTTAAGCTTCTCAAATCAGAATATTTTCTGGTTTCTTTAGTCCTCTATGACAGCAAACTGAATACTTTTGGGTTGTGGACATCATCTTGGGCTTTGTGAAACAGTGATCAACATTTTTCACCATTATCTGAACCAAACAACTAATCCATCACTCAGGAAAAGGACAGGCAGATTAATCAGTGATGAAAACAATCATTAGTTGCAGCCCTAATCAAATGCATTATTAAGAAAGGTTAGGAATAGATACATACTGTGCACTCTTGCATTTCCTGCTCCTTGGTGGCAAGTCGCATGACCAAGATGTTCTCCCTGCGTGCAGACTCCTGCTGCTGCTGCTTGAGCTTCTCCTCCGACTCCTTCAGCCCTGTTACATCATTGGCTAAGACGGCAACGAGAGGAAGGAAAGAGAAAGTGCATCAGAAGAAGAAAAACATCCCTTTCACAGGCAGCCAAGCACAGTGTGAAACATGCAGCGATTGCTGCTGGCAGGAGAATCCATGTCCATCATGTTGTATTGGATTACATTTATGTAACAGCAGATGTACTTACAACATAGATCTGCATATTTTGCCTCCAGGACCTGGACATATGCTTCATGCTGTTTCCACCTGAGAGGAGCAGAACGAACATTAACAGCTAAATAGATCAGGTTTCCCCACATTTCTATGAACATTCAGCTGCAGAGCTGTTATTTACCTTGCACACAGCTCCTCTCTGGTCAGGGTCTTCATGTCAGATTCACTGAGGCGAACCTGCAGAGAAGAAAAACCAAAGACCAGTTCGATAAAGAGGCCCATCCGTTCAATTAAGCTCACGTTCAGACGTGATAAATAACATGTTTTGACAAGTCGAGACTTTCACCTTCTTGGGCAGAGGCTCCTCGTTGGTCATTGTGAGCTCTGGAAGGTAAAAAAAAAAAAGAAAGAAGATCATCATTAATCACACCTCGGTGTCGTGTGTTGAAGCGGCTGCATCATCTTCAGCTGTCCGCACGCAGTGAAACATGCCGAAAAGCGACAAATACGATGGTTTCCTACATTTACATGCAGCTAATTCTGTGTTTAGACACGTTAACCACCCGTCCGACCAAACAAAAGTTAACATCACCAGTTAATGAGAGCTGCCGAGCCCCGTGTTAGCTGGTGTGGCAGGCAGCAGCGACGGTGAACAGAAATAAGCTAACCAAGGTTAACTCTCGCCTGCTAATAACATTTAGCATCCGCTAGCAGGATAAACACAGGCTGTGAAAGGAGAGCGTTAAGCTGCAATAATTTCTTTATGTTCCGCCTGGCAGCATGCGATTCTTGGCTGTGTTTTCGCCTCCTTGTTATCACAAAATGGCGGTGAAGGAAATGACTCCCTCCCTTGCGCTCCTTTTTCCTGAAACTAGCGGGCTCTCGGGCTGCAGGGATCGGGCCTCCTTCGCCGTCAAAAACACTCACCGGACCCGCTTCTTTCGATGTTTCCGGAACCCCTCGGCTTCAGTGGTTCTTTGCGAGGCGCAAGGTTGCCCCTACGGTGATGATTTTTGCCGTGAATTTTATATGTAGTCGACTCGCTGCGGCGTGATCACTATCATCTTCGCTGAAGGCAGGACAGAATGGCTCTGGACGGGCTGCTGCAACTCGCGTTGCTGCAGAGAGGTGCCAGAGATGAGGAAGACAGTGAAGACCTCTCACTCCGCGGCGATTTCTGGGGCCTAAAACGCGTCAGAGATTCACACGAGATACCGGAGGAATCGCAGGAAATGTGGAAGCTTATTTTTTGCCAGTGGGTTGAAAAAAAAGTTCATTTTTTCAAAATAAGGAGTTAATATCGCAAAATAATAGTTTTTTTTTTCCCAAAACAATGAACCATTAGTCATTATTTTGAGAATGTTTCCATTATTTTGAGATATTAACTCTTCATTTGAGTTAGTATCTCAAAATAATGATTTGCTCATCTCAAAACAATGAGTCAGCATTTCAAAAAAGAGTTAGTGTCTCAAAATAATGAGAAACGTTCTCAGTATAATGATTTATGTGTCGTATGTCAAAATAATGGCTCATTTTGAAATAAGTTATTATTTTCAGATACTAACTTATTATTTCGAGAAACCTTCTCATTATTTGAGAAACTAACTCAAAGGCGTGGACAACCAAGAGAAAAATACAGAGTGAAATAAAGTTAAGTGAATATGATTTATTCAGAGAAAAACAAACAAACAGGGGTTTGCTGATACTATCATACTGACCTTTATCACATTAAAATTCAACTTGAATTATTTTTAAAGTTGCTTCCTCAATTATTATTATTAATTGGTAATAATTATGGGTTGTGGGGGCTGAACTTTTTTCAGTTTCTGGAGGAGGGCATGAAGTTTGGGAACCACTGACTTACAGGATATTTTTTTCATCACATCCATATCTTATAGTTAGTTGTTTATTTAAAAAAAATATGTGACATGATATTTCTTCATTTTTACTTTCATTGTATTCAAGTTCAGGTTTGGAATGCAACAATATGTATAGGACGCAATTTTATTTTATTTTTTATTTTATTTTATTTTTTTACTTTTGGGTGACTGAAACAAGCAATTTGAAGACATCACCTTATAATCTGGGAAAACTTACTGGATATTTATAATTTTCACAAGTTTGTAAAGCAAATTATTAATCAAGAAAACAATCTGCAGATAAATTCATAATGACAATGATTGCATTGCAGACTTAGTGTAGTTAATTGTGGCATCAGTTGTAGTTCTATGCTGTGACTGCTTTTGCCCTGTGATCCAATTTTACTTTTTCAATTCAGTGCCTCAATACATATTTTTTTTGGTGCATAATCTCTTCTTGTTTCCTAGTGATACTTGATTTATACATGATGGGAATTTGTGCTTGTTTTGTTAGTATGTGAAATCCATTGAGTGAGAAGTTGGAAAGTCTGGACACCCTGATATTTTTTGCAGATTTGTGTGTTTCTTGGCCTTCAAACAGACCAGTGGAGAATTGCAGAGCCATTTTACATTCACTTGTTTGTCCATAACATTAAATCAAGAATCAATTAGTTATGGTTATAATAATTATAGTAATTAATTCATTGTTATGTAGTCTTTAAGGCTGAGTTAATTGTGAACCCACCAACTTTTACTATTGCAAACTGAAAATAGGTGTTTTATCACAAATACCGTGGTCTGGTTAGCTCAGTTTCTCAGTGATTCTTTTGCCTTAACATAGACGATCTTTGGTATTGCCTCGGATGGAGAGAGATGTTCACGTGACTCTTTACTTTTGTATTAGTTTTGATAATTATGCTAAATTTTAGACTAGTTGTACAAATTAGTTGCAATTATTTTGTCTATATTATATTTTATTATTTACCATTTATTTGATAAACATTAATACATTTCAATAATTATTATAGAATTTTAGAAGATAATAAAAATACATGATAAAAATATATTGATATGAACACATCATTTCCATTATTTAACAAAAAATATGCTTCAGCTGTGCTCCTATGACACTTACATTAAGGCCATGGAAAACCAACAAAAAGGGTGAGCTGAAAAATGTTAAAAGGGGAGGGGTAAATGCATAACCCAAATGTTTAAATACATGTCAATATATTGTTATCATCGCACATATGATTATATATTCTCTCTCAGTACTTATGAAAAGAGTAGTGGCTTCACTTGTAGCATTTGAGGTTTATCTAATTATTGTACTCTCCATACAGTCAGCGGTACACCCCCACATGACGATAATGGTACGGTCCTCCCTCTGTCAAGTTGAAATCGCACATTTTCAAGGGCAGTTACCAGCGTGAGTCTACTGTTCTGTCCACCATATGAGCACTATTATGAACATGCTTTGCAGAGCGGGTCAGATTCGCAGGTAAAACTGATATCGACTTCACATCTGGTGCCATCATCCTGCTCAAAGTGCACAGTGAATAGGACGGCTGACTCCTGCTAGCGACGATCGCTCATGAACTTGAGACAGTTCTTTACTCAGAGCTAACAGTCAGCTAGCCTGGATGCTAACTTAGTTTAGCAGCTGAGTGAGGTTCGCGTTGTGGCGCATTAAATAAAGGAATTTGTTCAATTATTTCATTGTCATAAAGTCGTGACCTTCCTTGTTAATTAACGTTTTTATATTCTTGTTCATCTTAGCTGACTCGGCGCCACCAGCTTAACGTTATTCAGTTAATATATAGTTGAGTTAACCATTGAACTAAACTGTCTGTTAATCCAGTTAACACGTGCCAGTTGTTCAAGGCTCATCAAAGTGTTCTCATGCCAGGCTATCTTGGGCTAATATTGCTCCATTTACTCACACAGGTTACTTTAGTTATGTGTGTTCGTGTGCCATATGTGTGGTCGTGCTCAACAAACGTTTGGTAAGCCTTTCCTCTGCTTTGTTTCAGGTGTGCAGCCAGCCTGAGCCAAACTATAAACCAGGTAGCTGCATCAAGGCAGAAGCACACGCTGCCTGACCTGACCTACGACTATGGCGCCCTGGAGCCCCACATCAGTGCAGAGATCATGCAGCTGCACCACAGCAAGCACCATGCGACATATGTCAACAACCTCAACGTCACAGAGGAGAAATATCAAGAGGCACTAGCAAAGGGTATGGACATCAACAAATCAGCAAAATGCTTCTGTATATGGAGACTGTAGTGGCCATTATAACTGCCTCAGGTTCTAAAGTTCTTGCAAAAACCCCATGTGCTCTCTCGTGAAGGAAAGAATGAGGTTTATTTTGATATTAATTAAGCATCACAGCAGATGATGATCCAAATTTGTATCTCAGCTCAGCCCGTTACCAGCTCGATGCCCTATTCATCCTTATAGGTCTAAATCATAGACTGTATACAGTCTATGGTCTAAATCGGTTACATCACTTCCTAACTGGAAACAACGAGAAATGAGCAGACAACCGTCATATTGTTTCAGTTTTTTTCAATGAGGATGTCCTAATCTGCTCAGTGACTCAGCAAAACGGCTTAGTGAGGTGTTGCTTGTTTGAAAAACTGCTTCCCCGGGTTCTATTTTCGTTAAGTTTCACGCACTTGCTTCACCTCCGACCACCTGTTTTCATTGGTCAGAATTGGCACTGACATCCTTGTAGTTTCTGCTTCACCTCCAGTCAGCAGTCAGCACAGACGATGAGAGACTAATTTAACACTACAAGGTTTAGAAGGTTCACAAGGTTGTATACAGTATGATCCAAGGTACCCTTTTTTATAGGAATATCCTCATGAAGGAAGTTTAAAAGGAAAACTGGAGCTGTTGGCAGTTACAAGAAAGTAAACTGTCCCTTACTACAGAAACAAGGCTTACTTAAGAAAATTACTTCAGTTATAAATAAATAAATGAGACACTTAACTTACTCACCTGCAGAAGAAGAAATTAGCAGCTGCATATTAGCACTGGCATATTACACAATACAAAATAACAGTGACTGTTGTTTAAATTTAAATAATATTAGAATGTAAATAACATGTCATGACAACATGTTTTCCCCAAATAAGGAGTTCCTCTCACACAGATGTAAAGGTGGATTCATTAATATCAAAGAAGGAACAAACTACATGAAGTTATAATCTACATGATGACTATCAGGACACATTTTTTACATTTATGTGGCGAAGACATTCGTATGAACTCTTTATATTCACCTGCATGTATTTGATTTGTATTTTAGGAGATGTGACTACACAGGTTGCCCTCCAGCCTGCCCTGAAGTTTAATGGAGGAGGCCACATTAATCACACCATCTTCTGGACAAACCTCTCTCCAAATGGTGGAGGAGAGCCACAGGGTATGGCAACAACAGTTTGTCTTCTCTCAGTTTTCCTACTCTGCTTTACTTTGTAGTTAAAGCTACCATGATGAGTTTTTAACTGGCTATGAAACAGTCTTAATTTATTACTGGTGCCGCTATTTGACCTACATAAATTTGCTAGGCCGTCAGCGAGAGGACTGGCTATTTCTGTTCTTACTGATGAAACAAGCTTGTGTTTACATTTTCCCAGGCAAAGTTACAGTGAGTAGTACATTAGCCACTTAAAAAGAGGAAGGGAGGGGTTTTTATTTAGTTTATCTTATTTATGATGTTATATTTTGTGGTCATCGCACTGCTTATGTCCAGAAGGGCCTCCAAAATCAACAAAATATGAACATTTCTTGCAATAGCTTAAACTTAAACCTGCATTAAGTAACACATGACTCTAATGTGAAAGGGAAATCAGTAGTGCTGAACCTACTGTGAGTGAACAGCCAACTTTGAAGCTGTGTCCAGCTTTTAGCTCCTTGTTTTGGGGTTATTATTGTTAATATTGTAGTATTGGCAGAGTGTTTATTTTGAGTCTCACCATCAATATAAAGAGCCATTCCCAGTGAACAAGCTTAGACAAGCTGAAAGTATATTACCTTCCTAAAGGTAAACAGCAGAGAGTGAATTAAATGAGTGGTATGTGAAGCATTCAGTAAGCTCAAGTCCAAGATGTTTTCATCAAGATGTTGCAAACCAAACCAGAGTGAAAAATTGAGTTAATATTGACTTCCATTCATCAGGTTGGCAGAAACATGACTCCAGTGTTTGTAGAGTCAATGCCTGAAAAGCTGGTGGTATCTCAGCACACAGACATATATTTGCCTAGACGCCACATTAGCCTTTGGATCATACGTCAGTGTCCCCGGCATATTGGGACATGGCAAGACTGGGCTGTAAACAAATACATGTAAATGGGGGAGCTGCATTTTTTCTGGTTAACAGGACTGTAAGGTTTCTATTCAAGGGTTTATGAGCCATTTATTAGAAAATGGAAGTTGAAAAAACTTTTTTTTTTTTTTTTAATCCCCAAATATACAGAAAAAGCGATTAATTGAAACATCTGTGTTTTTTTCTTTTTTCAGCCACAATTATCAGACACGGACATTAACTCATGTTATTCTTCAGAGAAAAGGACATCTTATCTCTCTAAAACAGATTTCCTTGTTTCCTCTCTCCTTCACGGTTTCCTTGCGTGCCTCCATGCATCCTCCATGCAATTAAGATTCTGTGTTTCACTAGTCGTTCAACATGCCCTCGTTCACTTCCCCTTAGCATGTGTCCTCGAGGGAATCCCGCCGCCATCATAAGTGTCATTCCATTTGTCTTGAACTTGGTATTAGAATGAGGGAGCAATGGTCACATCATCTTCAATGCATTGCTGTCATGCATTCAGTGCAAAGAATATTTTTTAAATTTATTTACCATGGACAATACATATTAATCAACATTGCACGCATGGAAAAAATGCTGTTGTGCAAGATATCACAAACCTGCAGCAATCGTAGGTCCGATAATCAGGATACAGATTATTAAACAGACATTTCTAAATCAGAAACTGATGCAGCTCATTACCAAGTGCAGAAGACACTCTTTTCCTCATCAAAATGAGTCTGCAGGTATTTCTGATGATTTGTAGAAAGAAGTATAACACTAAGCTACCTCTGGCAGTCGATCCATCATAGTTTTGGCTCCAAGTGAACAGGGGTGAGTGTGTTTCATTAGAATCGCCCACTTCTCCCCTGCCTTCTGCTGTCCACATGGCCACCATGCGATGTATGCTGTTACGTCATACCAAGGGCTGAGGGTAAATGGAACTATTAATGAAATGCAGCGAGAGACTTGTGATGCGCCCAGTGTCTCAGAATGGTGTCACACTCGGGTTGTTTTCTTTAGTTATTGTGCCCCCTAGTGGTCCAAGATAGAACCTAAACAGGTTATAATGGGATGTCATTTAGCACACACAGTATTATCTGCCTTGCCTAAAAATAAAACCGACTCGTTATTATTCATCACTAAAGAAGGAGAATTTATTTTCAGTTAGTATGAGGCAGACAGGGCAGCTTTCTTCCAGATAATGTACAGGATATAAATTATGTAATGAATTATGCTAATTAAGTTGACTGAATTTTTTTTTCCTGGTTTAGTTTCTTGCTTTTAACATGTATTAATGCCCTGTAGTAATCTCTGTCTGTGTCACTTCCTGTAGGGGAGCTGATGGAGGCCATTAAGCGGGACTTTGGCTCTTTCCAAAAGATGAAGGAGAAGATGTCTGCTGCCACAGTGGCAGTGCAGGGCTCAGGCTGGGGCTGGCTGGGCTACAACAAGGAGAGTGGAAGACTTCGTATCGCTGCTTGTGCTAACCAGGATCCCCTGCAGGGAACTACAGGTCAGCTGAAAGCGGCTTCGTAGTAGAGATAAGACTCTTTTTATAGTATGTTAGTTATATTTTCCTCTCATACTGTTTCCTGTCTCTGACCCTCAGGTCTCATCCCCCTCCTTGGTATCGATGTATGGGAGCATGCCTACTACCTTCAGTACAAAAATGTGAGACCGGACTATGTTAAGGCGATCTGGAATGTCATCAACTGGGAGAATGTGAGCGAGCGTCTCCAGACTGCCAAGAAGTAGAATCTAATCTTCAAATATCTCCCATAATCCTTTTCACCCTCACCCTGGACCTGGATCAAATGGTAGTTGCAAATAATATTTGGTTTTAACTTGCATGGAGTTTACAGATGATCAGCAGCATTAAAGTTAATTTACTCCTCCCTACACACATACAGGTTGAAGCAAACTTAAAATTATTTGCAAGTGCTTTTTTGTTCTCAGGTCTGTTCCCAACCCCGAGACTTTTTTCAAGCGCACAAATTGGCCTCCTGTCACACGAAGGCTGGCTTTGATTAATCACACCCAAATATTGGCTGCCATACATGTAAACTAGGAGTCAGATAACCAGAGTGCATATTCAGTGAGCTTTGTCTTTCTCAGAGTAACTTGCTCCCGAATCAGACAATGTTGTTGCAGTCCATGTTTTTGATGTATAATAATAAAATTATAGGATTTCAATTGTAAAAGCTTGATGGTTGGTGCCTCATTCTTCTGTTTCTATGTGCTGTGATGGATATCCCCTAAGATGGTTTTTACAGCTGTTGTTGGGGAGTTATTTATGTCAGAGGAAGGCGACAGAGGAAATAAAATATGATCATTGTAATAATAATAACACCACCAAAAATAATAACTTCACAAGACACAGATTAATAAGGAGTTCGATTAAAGACATCCTAAAGAGATAAAAATTAGAATGATACTAGTAATAATTATGGTAATGGTATGGTATTTTAAAGGGGAAATCTAATATATTTACTGTAATAAAACATAAAATTATCATGTTATGTCATCAGAGATCAAGAAAACATGGTAAGTTGAAATACTGGCCTCTGACAACAACACTACAGCCACATTGTCCCCCTTTGAAATTTCTATTCTGTTCTGTAACTCGTGTTGTTTGTTTATGTCACATCAATCAGTGTTCAAATTAATGCTCAATGTTTGACGAATGAGCGTCTGTTTGAGTCATAAGAAATCATCAATAATCTTTTAGAAGGAGTAGATTTTTACAACAGTTAAATTGAGCAACTTGTTAAAGGAGTCTGGCAGACAGTTACTGAACTCAAACTCCAGAGTGTGTATTTTCAGAGCAGTGGGCTTTTGTTTTCAGGATAACAGGTTTAACTTTACGTTGACAGACAATTGACAGTTATAAACAGCTGATCAACTTACCGAGTAGGTTGCTCTCGTCTTGTGCTCCTGCAGTGTTCCTGCAGCCTGCCTGAGCTTCCTCAAGTCTGAGGAGGAGATGGCGGGGGGAAACGGCTCGCTTCAACCGTAGACTAAAAATGTGATTTCAACCTATTCTGTGACTCCCAACTTGCTATTTGTACTGCAGTACTCATTTGTGGATGTGCAGTTGTAACATACAGTGTTGCTTCTTTAAGATATAAAAAAACTGTTTAAAAAAAGATGGAATTAATAAAAGAGTTATATTTTTAGACTATCAACAGAAGTTGCTTGTCTTATTTGTAATGGGAGTTTGTTTTGAACCTTTGATGCACAACAACAGAAGGCTGCTTCGCTTTATTGTTTGTAAATAATTTTTGGTACACTGAGCAAGTCAGGATTAAACAACCTCAGGGAACAGTCTGGAACAAACTCAGATAAGCACTCTGAGAGGTATGAAGGCGCTAAAAACAAGTGAAAGAAATTTAAAATAAATCCTAAACATGACAGATTGAAGTCGCAGTGGTGACCAGCTCAAACACCACAGTTCAGATCTTAATACTTCCACCACAGGACAGTAAAAAATACTATTATTGGGTGTTTAACATGGGCTATGGAATTTCTAAATCTAAAAAAAAAACAAAAAAAAAAACAAAACATACATTTTGGAGGTTTGTTCAAATTAATTAAAGTAAGCAGTTTTACCAAATTTGGATGAGATATGTAGGATATTTAGAAGTCAAATAATTAGTCCACTTCAAAGAGTTCTCTGCCTGGCTGTCATTCTCAGCTTTCATCTCATAATGTGCTACATGATGATTACCAACATTGTTTTTTCTGCAACTTGTTTAAGATTTTCTTTGCTAAAGCGCAGCCAAGTTGGCTTTGGTCCATTCAAAAGATTTAGTTAAAAAACAGTGCCTGCTGAGAAACCACGGCCCTGCTCATAAAGTCAGCTCTACACTTATGGACAGTCTGAGACATGTCCTGACTGTCCAGAACTGTAATGAGTCTGTCTGAGCTCAATCATACTTAAAATAGTTATTGGTCATACAGTGGGCTGTATACTATATACATTGATCTTCCACAGTATTACCAGAAGAGGGCAGTGTTTCCCAAGGTTTCCTGCTGCTGATGCTCTTTTGACCATTGAGTCCCATGCACAAATTATCAAGTGCATTTAAATTATGGATGAATGGGAGTTCAGTTTTCTTTTATTATCATTTTGGGAGGATTTTTGCCTTCAATGATAGGGACAACTGAGGAGTGTGACAGGAAAGGAAATAATCATGGTTCAGACAGACTTTCAAAAGTTAAGCAACCTCTTTACCCATGTATCTCACAGTGGATTTTAAAGGGCTTTAGCAGCAGATTTTGTGTGTCTTTTGAGTTTAATTTATGTCAAAATAGATTTCCTTAGAAATAATATATGGACGAATTTACTCTAAAGAGAAAATTCTGCTCTTGTAATGTGGATTGTCAACTGAAGCATTAAATTTCTGCGTGCATGCTATAGAGTGTTTTCAACGATGTTACGGTTTGGTCAGTAATCCAGATGCGTGGCCATTTTGGAAATACTGTTATGTAAACAACAAAATGGATTACATGCTGAATATCCAGTTCAAGCCAGCTTTAGGATGTTTAAACCAAGGAAAAGTTAGAAGCTCCTAGAACTTACAGAGAAGGACTTGTTCAGCAGGAAAGGGCGCTATATTTTTAAGGTTAAGGTTAATATGTGGTGAAAGCTGGCTCCTTCGTCTTGGAATAACGACTGGACAACTTTGGCTTCTATTTCCATCCCATCTCCATCCCAGACTACCTTGATTTTTCACCAAGCTCATACACAGCTGAAGACCTTAAACGTTACAAAGGTTTGATTGTGTGTGGATGCTGTGAGAGGCAGTATCAGCTCATGAATCACATGTCATGTTAAAGCCAAGGTAGGTGATCAACTAATCTTTACATTTTGAACATTTAACTAAACATCTATGACTTTTGGGATTCCGATTCCCCTTGTACAACACTTTGGAGCAAACATTTTGGTGCGGTCAAGACTGGCATGTAAACAATACATGTAAATGCAGAGCTGCTGTTTTTCTGGCTAAAAAACATCATAATGTTTACTTTTCTCAACTGAATTTTAATGAGCCGTGTTATATTCAAGGGTTTATGATCTACATGGAGTAAGAAAAAAGTCATTTTTCTAATTTATTCCACATAGATCATGACAATATAGAAGCAACCAATTAAAATTGGTTGAAAAATGTAAATGTTCTAGTGCTGCATTCGACTATTTACTTGTTTGTGTTTACCGGCCATTCTTAATAGGACCAAAATGGCGGCAGCATTGATGTATGATCCAAAGGCCAGTGCAGCATCTACTTATACATATGTCTATGGCAACAAGGGCACAGGTGTCGGAAGCTTTCACTTAATGCATCTTCGCACATGTAGGCACTGCCAGTATGGCTCTGCAAGCAGAAGAACTCAGATTTCTTGATCAGTAGAGCACATTGGGCCCTTTTCCACCAAATAAGCTCAGTTCTTGGGATCCTTGGAACCTTGATGTCATCTTGTGAACCATGCCTGTGTTTTGACTGGAACCACTGTAATCATGGATGTCATCAACAGAGGGCCTTGCACAATGCACAACCTGCAATTTTTTGGCTCCAGCTGGGAACCAACTTTTCAGGTTCTGATCATTTCATTTTTGGTGGAAATGCTCAGAACGGTTCAAAATTATGTGCTTGAACGACTGGGCCAGATTCCATTCTGGTGCAGAAGGCCTAACTGAGGAATTTATTGCTTCAGTTAACTACATTTACCATCAACAGTGAGTGCACATCCACACAAAAAGTGCCAAGAATTTCCCTTAAACTGTACAAATGGCTTCCAGCTGGTTAATCTCCTGTCATCCAAGTGACTCCGCTCTTCCTGTCAGTGATTAGGAATGACCAGTTTGCCAGCGGGAATATCACATTCCAGAGGTCTCTCCCTTTTCCTGGAGGTGGTGTCGTGGTGTAGAGGTGAATTGGTTTTCAGTGGACATGGTCAGTTCAAGCACATGGTGACCAGACCAATCGTGAGACAGTTTTGGTTGTATTGAATTATGCATAATTTTGGTCAGAGTCTACTAAGTGAATGAAGTTAGTGAATGAATCAATAAAAGGGAAAACACGCCATTTAATCACGCCACTTAATAAAAGAATTTGCAAACGCACAAGTGAATTATTAGAAATTGGCGTAGTTTGACTCTATTGTTACATGCCTTGGATGATCGTTGCTAAATGTGACCTACAGGCCTTTTGGGACTCACACATATCAAAATACTACTGATGTGGCGGAAACCAGCTGCAGCAGACGGTCTGTGGGAATAGACAAACTAATGACAACTGACTTTAGACTGCTTTTGGAATGAACAACTTTGAAAGAACTGTTTCAGTTTATCAGACCCATAAATACATGCGCACAAACTCAAGCAGTTTCATTTGGGAGACACTGCCAGCATTTAAAAACAGAAGTCTCCCCGTTTATAAGATGATGGTTTGTCTAAGTGTGGCCTACTTTTGCTCCGTAAAAGTTTGGGTGTGCCAAAAATTATTTCCCTCTTCCACAACTCGTAAAAAAGATGGAATTCGCTCAGGATTGAGTTTCTTTAACCTCTGGAAGTGAAGAGAGGAAAATATATTGGGGAAACATCTCAGTCACTGAGTTTAACTCCTCTAAAGTCTCTAAAGTGGTTTCTTCTTCTCTCACCCCGTTTCCTTCTGTAGTGCTCCTTGAAACTGCCACTAAAACCTCTTTCAGTGCAAAAATCTGAAAGTGAAAAGTAATCTTGTGACTTAACCCATTTTTAGTCTTCATCAGGCACTTTGAGAATGCCCGGGCCAATAGCACCTTTGGGAACTGGAACATGCTGACCGTGGTTAGAAAGAACTTTCAATTGCAACAAAGAAAACAGTTTTGTTTAACTTTCTTCAAACACACACACACACAGATACACACACTTTGGGAAATACGAGCTGCTCTATTGGTGCGGTTTCTCAGCGGGTGCACACAAGCATGCAGCGAGGCTCGCATGTGGCTTTGTTTCACATCCTTATTTTCACTGTCAGGGTATAAGTGGTGGAAGTGCGTGCCCATCACGTACTGTATTCTTTAGTGATTCAAATTATGGCCAGCATCACCACACACAGAGGTTTTTATTTTTGTTAGTGTTGTCCCACATTTCAAAGATAAATGTTGGGTGGCCAAGGGAGAGAAAACCATAGAAACCATCGAAAATAATATCACATTACTTATTCAGACTTGTTGCCATTTTCTTTGCTCCTCTAGGCTCTTGTTGGGTTTTTGAACACAGAAACAGTGTAAAATTACTGACAGATGCATAGATGGTTGGATGTAAGCAGTGACTCTACAGCAGATTACCAGCCAGGGTTATTGTTGTACCCCAGGGGGCACATGGATTGTAGAATCGCTCAACAAATCCAGTTTTAATGAAATTATGATTTTATACAAAAAAGTTCTAAAAGATACCTAATGCAACAGTTCAAATAATTGGGTAAATGGTAGAAATGGACAAAATAGTTAGCTAAGTAGTGAAAATGCTAAAGGCAGTTGAAATAGTTAGCTTAAAGCAATAGGCCTAAATAAATGGTGAAAGAGCTCATGGGTAAATGGTTAGTTAGCTAAAAGTAATAAATACGGTCAGTTTGCTAAAAGTAAAGGCTAAATGTTAGTTAGCTAAAAGTAATAGGGTCAGTTTGCTAAAAGTAAAGGCTAAATGGTGAGTTAGCTAAAAGTAAGGGATAAATGGTATGTTAGCTGAAAGTAATAGATATAGTCAGTTTGCTAAAAGTAATGGGTAAATGGTAATGGTAATGTGTAAATGGTTAGTTAGCTGAATGAAAAGGAAATATGGTATTTAGCTTACAGTGATGGATAAATGCTTAGGTAGCTAAAAGTAATAGATGTGGTCAGTTAGCTTAAAGTGATGGATAAATGTCAGTTAGCTAAAAGTAGTGGGAAATATTAAGTTAACTAAATGGAATGCATAAATAAGTTGGCAAAAAGTAATGGATACAGCCAGTTAGCTAAAAGTAACAGATAAATAGCTAGCTAGCTAAAAGGAATGGATTTATGATTAGTTAGCTAAAATGAATGGATAAACAATTGAAATAATTAGCTAAAACTAATAATTGATAAATAGTTAATTAAAATAGTTAAAAGTAATGGATAATCGGTTTAAAAAAGTCAATAAAAGTAAAGGTAAATGGTTGAAACAGATCACTAATGTAATGGATAAACTGTTGAACTAAATTAAAGTATTGGATATGTATAGGCTAAAGTTTTTTTTTGTGATCAGTTTGAGATAACATCTACTCTAAATTTGTTACTTCAAATGAAGCCATTTGGAACATGAAGGTTGAGGTATCTGACAGGGCTGTGTAGTAGACAAAAAAAGATTTTGAACCATGTTAGCTTTCACACCTGCAATGAAAGATCAGTTACCTCCAAGCAAATTTAATATCCAAGCTATGCATACTTGTCATAGGACTCTTTCCTGAATGGAGGCCAACACCTTTAGTCTCTTCTGTCTCACCAACCCTTGCAGCTTGATCCAGACTATCCTCAACCCTGCAAAGCTGTCCCACATTGCCCCCTGATGTAGATTGCTTGTGCTACACAAGCTGTCATTGTCCCATTTGGACTGGAAAGGCATTAGAAAAAGTGAAGTGTCAACATTAAGGAGGTAAAACTTTCCAGCATTCGCCGTCCGTTGTTCCTGGCAGCCAGGGTGACGGAGTTAAATTCGGGGCACCCGCTTGGGTATGAGCCTGAGTCTGAGTGCTCTCCACCAGGCGCTACGAGCCAGGAACTAGTCATTTCAGTGGGTCTGAAGCAGGAGGGTGTTGTGGGAAGCTTTGATACCTCAGCCTGACAGGGTGATTGATTCATCTTGGTTTCCGAACAGACCAGGCAGAGAGAAAAGCATCCTCAAGAGCTTGAATAAAGTATAGGTGTATACAGTACATTTCATCAGCTCTCCAGGACTTGGTCTCTTCTGCCTCCGTTAGCGTTTCATGTGAGCATTAACATTTCTTCACCTGGAAATCTCTCTCTGAGAAAGTCTTAAAAGAAAATAGAGGAAAAGATTGTTTAAGCAAGAGGGCGTGACTGTGTCTGGTTAATTCTTCTCAGTTATGTAACAGTCACTTGCACCAGTGAGTCTCAAGGCTTGTGGACATCGTTCAGGCAGCAGAGTGCGATAAATCACTGCAGGCCTGGGGTCATTTAGGTTTATGTGGGATTGATCCAAGCTTGACAAATCCACACGGATATCACTGGCTTTTCTTTTTAAAAATGAAATGCTCTGCTCACTGCCAAACGTAGCTCATACAAGGACAAAAACTGTAGACCTAAGATCCTTTTATCCATAAAATGAACAATAATTGCCCACATTTATACTCATAAAGCCACCTCTGCATTGTTTCATGGATCATTTTACAGGCCTACAAATCTGAGATAGGGGAGCAGCCTTTGAAATTTAAAAGTGAAAAGCTTTATAACCTCAACACCTTGTTTAAAAGTTGTGTGGAAATTATTATTGTTTTGGCTGTATTTTCTCTTTCCACATCACTGGTGGACTCAAGTGGGGGACAGGGGGGGACAATCACCCACCCCGTACCCTCCAGAGTGCCCTTCCACTGGATAAAACGTGATAAAGTGCCATCCAGAGTGCCCTTCCAGTGGAGAAAACGTGAAGTACCCTCCAGAGTTCCCTTCCAGTGGACTAACGTCATAAAGTGCCCCACCAGATACAACTGGTGCCTTTTATATTTTTTTCACCCCTGTCTCTCAGACAACCTGAGTCCGCCACTGTTCCAGATCCATCATTTTGGAAGCTACCATCTCCACTTCTGTATTATTCATTTTGGCAATTAAGCCCATTGGACTTTGATTCAATAATCCCGCTGGATTTAATCAAGAGTGCGGATAAGTTTTTTTCTGTCAAAAATTGGCCGTCTTCTCTCATCCTTTGCTGAGAGTCAGCACTCGGCAGGTCCTCTTTGGCAGGGCACTCAGGATGTCAGAGGGGAAGAGACTCAAACGTAATAAAAAAGTATCTGGAGGATACCCAAAGACTGAGTATTATAATGCAATAAGGTGCCTTTATGTGCAGCAGACTTGACTTCCTTTTTCCACGGTGCTTTGAACAGTAAAAACAAGTGGACGTGGTCATATTTAAAGTCGTATCAGTCTCTCCGGGTGGCCTCATTCAATGCAGAACTTCCACAAACACATAAAAACATCCTTCTTCCTTCATTTCCAGGTATCCACAAAAGTGGCTGATGGTGACAGACAGTAGTAAAAGAGGCAGCTCCTCTGGTTTCTCTCTTTGGGGAAACCAGGAATGAGCTAAAATTGCCATTAATCACCACGTGCCTGAAGGATTTACTGCTGATTTACTGAAATACAGTCACATTAAATGGGAGCTAGCTATCAAATAGAGTGTATTTAAGAACAGAATAAGTTTATTTTTTTCATATACCTCCTCTTTGGCTCCATGCTGTGTGTATTTACAGTACATCTGCTTCAGCATGGCTATGTATAGAGAAAACCTGACGTGATTTTGGCTCCAGATATCACTTAGATCACACATGTTGACCTCCAGAGAAATTATCTGATGTCTGAGTCTTTGGTACAGGTCCAGCAGAGATTGAAGCCCGAGGGAAAGAAAGCTGTAAGCCAAGAAAGATTAAAGAACAAAAGACCTTATCTCATCGGTAACACTGTCTTTACAAGGTGACAACAATGTCTGGACACAACAGTGTTCCGGAGGTCTTGTATGTACGTAAGCCAAGAGGTGAAAAGTCATTTTTAACTGTGAAGTATTGGCTTAGATTCATGCACTGGAAAAAGTACTCATTGTTCATCAATGCTGAAGTGGGCGGATCAGAGAAAAAATGCTTTTCAGAGACACAGAAGATACAAAAGAAACTTAAGTTAAATGGACCAAAACCTGCAAACTAGAGCTGGATTTGCACTGGTACTCTCATACAACACACTGTAACAGCTGCAATATAGTATACTCAACAAAATATAAACAGAAAATTCTTGTTTTTGCTTCCATTTTTCATAAGTTAAAGTAAAAGATCTGAAACTTCTTCTGTGCATACAAAGAGTTTATTTCTGTCAAATCTTGTCCCCGAATTTGTTGAAATCCAGGTCAGTGAGCATTTCTCTTTTGCTAAGATAATTCATCCACCTGACAGGTGTGGCACATAGAGATGCTGATTAAAAAGTATTTATTATGACAGGCGTGTCTTAGACTGGTCACAATGAAATTCCACTCTAAAATGTGCAGTTTTATCTTTAATAAAGAAATTTATTTGGCACTGAACTATGGATATTTCACATTGGGCTGCAGATACATTTTTTCCCCATGGACAGCAAAGTCACGACCCACCTTACTCTGGCTCTGATCGGCTAGTATTTGATTCCTTCATTGGTTGGGTCAGTTAGGTTTGAGGAGTGATTGGTCAGGGTTAGGGAAAGAATATCAGGGTTAGGAAACAGAGGCAGAGTGAGTCATGAATTTGCCCAGCAGGATGAAGTCAAGTGGGTTTATTGTTGTAAATTGCTGAGAAGTAACACAGGCCAAGGCAGAGGAGCAAGGGTGGATGGCGTAAGCAGGCTGGAGTTGGACAGCGATAGCACGCAGGCAGACCCATGAGGAACGCCTGAGGCATAGAAAAAGGTGGTTAGCGACAGGCTAAATCTTCACAAGTAACAAATCACAGAAATTGTGGAACACTGGAAACTGAAACTGTCACTGAAGCTAGTGAAATGATCCAGCAAAGAGTGAGTGCAGATCCAGGCTTGATATACTGGTGAGGTGATGAGCAACAGGTGAGCAGACGATGATGAGGAGATTGGAGACAGGTTAGCACAGGAGCAGAGCTGGCAGCCCACAACACAAACACACAAAGACAGACAGGAGACACAGGAGGAGAGGGGAAGAAGAGAAAAGCACTTGAGATGTGGCTGTTGCCATGACACTCCTGGGGAAAAAACTTTCTGATTATCATCATGGACATCAAAAAGCTGCATGCACATTTCTGTCATGGAAGTACTGGTGTACCTCAGTCATCCAGACAAGTTATCAAGCTGCAAAAATTGAATTAGATGGTTTATAAGCACCAAAATCACTGAAATGTCTGGTTGTTGCATGTACAGCTGTCAGAATCAATAATCCACTGGTCGACTCAAGTTGTACAGGATTATGACAAGATCATGACCGTTTCAGAGCAATCAGCGGCATCTACGGCTGCAAGCTATTTTAAAATGTTCAATGGACTGAGGACACTGTCAAATTTGTGTTTGCAGCGCCCATTGACAAGCTGTTGTGGTCCGCCATACTTCTGTTGCCAAACTGTGTGCACATCGTTCTCACTGTTTACTGTAAAGGGTCTATACCCATAGTTCAGTGCCTAATAAATGTGTTTTTTACTTCAGCTTCGAGTGTTGCATTTATATTATTGTTAAAGCATGTATCCAACAATCTTTGCAATAAGATGGTATAGCCAAACACTTGCTTTGGAGGAGGATCGTTTATTATCATCCCACAAGTATCACTGGAAATCACAAAACATGACATTGACATGTTATCTATAGATTTGTGTGCATGGATGTGATATATCAGCACAACTTGCAAAGTAAGAAGGAGGAACGCAGTATAAAGAGCAAGAAAGTCCCCATAGGAAGGAGGAGACTGTAGTCAATATTGATTGTTTTAATAAAGCACTTATTTTAACCCAGACCATGAACTTTTCTTGAACCTTACCTCATAGTTTTAGTGCCCAAACCTTCCCACCACAGAGGAATAACGATGTTGGATACGATTTAAAAGTCATTGCCACTCCCCAGTCTCTGCTATGCTGCCATGATTGTTTTATGCTAACAGGGAGTGATGTGATCAGAGTCTATACACCAAATATAACTTCTGTACATCTTCTGTTTGCAGATAGAAACCAGGCTGATACAATTTTTTTAAAATCCCAATGATGATATCTATATTTGGGAGTTTAATAAATCAGTTTACATACATTCTTCTTTTATACTGTATAGCCTAATGCATACCTAAACATGTTTTGATAGGGATTTAAGAGAACTGTAGTTGATATATACACAGAGCTGGAAAAAGTGGAAAAAATAAGCTTTAAAGCTCTCTGGTGGATGTAATGAAGACACTGTTTCTATTTTCTTGTTATTTATCACCTGACATAAACTTGTTCTCTGATATCAGCCAACATATCGCCACAGTCAATTTATCAGGCTAGCTCGGTCGTGTGTGAAAATATGAGCTATAAGAGCTGTGAACCCGACCAGTGGTAGCAGATCAAAGTTGCATGTTCATGAGACAAGACATAAATTCTCTTCGCAGTTCGATATATGCCAACGCATTGAGCTGTGTCTGCAATTTTTCCCTCTTAACCTTTACCAATGCTCTGTGGAAAGCTGGCTGTGTTAGCAGCAGCAGCAGCAGACATGTTTTTTTTCCTGTTGAGGTGGAATGAAGGAGAATCTTCTTATAACACACTGGCTGCAAAACAGGGCCTGTGCATGCTGGAGAAGTAAGAACACAAAGTGAGTTGAGACTTACTGTTACTGTACATGACTGAATATGTAATCACACACGCCTTTGTCACCATGATGCATGCATGATTGTTTATATTATCAGTATGTCCTCTTTAAATTGCTAAATACAGTATGTTTTCCCAATAGATGCTGGTGCATTTTCCTAAAAACATTCAAACCTCCAAATCTGAAAAAGCACACCCCTATCAATGCAGATTCTTGCTTTGTTTTTAACACAGAGATCTCTGAACATCTGTTATGGGCCTCAGAGTATTTCAAATGAGGTGCTTGTTGGACTGTCGAACAATGTCTGAAACAACCTCCTCCCACATATTTCCTACGCTGGAATTGACCATTTTTAGCTTTCTGAAACTTAGAATAACATTTAAAGGTGTGCAGAAATGAGAAAATAGGCAAGATTTGAACTCTGTTTTTTCCATTCCTTGCACAACTATTTCCCTCACTTTTTTGTGTAACTGATTGCATCCATTGTAGTCTCACAAAGCCAGACCTCTCTCCACAGCGCTCAGTGCTGGAGAAATGTTTGGCTCCATGTATACACCCTCTGCTATAAGGGAAAAAGCGCCCTGCCTTGTTTGCATTTCTTTAAAACAATCACAAACGTCTTGGGGCGCACCATGCCCAGGATGCAGCGACTTTGCTGCTGCAAAAGAGTTTCGAGGGGGAACTTGGTAGAACATTTGCACATCGGGAGGCGAGCTCTGGCACTGAAATGACTACATTACTGCAAAAGAAAAGGTAACAGCTGTTGGCTTGTTTACGCTGGTACCATTAGCATCCCAGGCGCTAATTTACCCTTTTCAGTGTGTAGATTGCAACTAGGAGGTTGTTCTTGTTTCCCAGGCACTTTGGAAACGTAAATAGAGGACGCTGCAATGCCACTTGAAGCAAACAACCAGTGGCAGGACTTAAACCCACAGTGTGCATCCAGTGTGTCAGACTACATCGATTACAACCTCATGAATGTCTGAAAGGTGAAGAGTCCAAAAATTTGTATTGTCGAACATAAAAAGACACAGAAATGAACTAAAACCAGACCCTTCTATTATTTGATCACAGACACAGACCCTATAAGCACCAGTTTTACAGCTGATTACTAACAGCAAGTCAACATTTACAAGTTTTGTATCTTAGCTAATTCAACATTAGTTCTAGGGCACATTAGCAGTGTGCAAAACACTTCCTACCCACAGAAAACAACTGGAAAAAGACGCCCCTCACTGCCATAATTGCACTTTGTCTGAATCGGACCCTAACCTCCTTATTATTTCAGCTTAAAAGTCAGCTTTGTATTTGGATTGTATCTTGCATAGTAAAGATGACTAAAACTGTTTGTCCTTTTGAAGTATAATAACGATTGCTTGTTCTTTGCCATGACTGCTAGTTTTATCATGATTAGCGCTGTCTGATCATGGCCAGGTCTTCTTGGATCTACTCTGGTTTTAACACATAATGTAAAACAGATATGAGAGTCGGGATCGGCAGTAATTCAACGGAATCCAACCCAGACCCACTTGACTGTATAAAGGCTCATTCATGCCTGCTTTATATATGAAAATAGATGTGTTTTTTTCAAACTGTGTAACATCACTGATCACATAATTACATGCATCCTTTACATTGGCATGGATGTTAAAGGATAAGTTCGGTTTTTTGACACCTGGACCTTATTGTTAGGATTAAATACGCTCGTAGACTCACCCAGACAATTTTGGTGGAGCTCGGAGCCGTTTTCGAGCAATTTAGATCCAGCCGACGGCGTTTTTTCTCATGCCATAGTAGCGGACGGGGCCAGAAATCGAAGCCCCTAAATTAGACATTATCTGCTGCGAAACTTGTGCAATGTCCACAACAACACCACCAGTTAGCCCCCGTTCATGGACGTGCAGTGGTTGCTTGTTCTCTGGCCAGCTGTTCGGCTCTTTCCCTCTGCATCCTCCTTTCAAATAGCTCCTCGTCGGTGTATTCTGGCTCAAAACGATACGGGCATCCATTATACTCAAAGTCGTCGTCAGACACTTCTACATTGGATAAATATTCCGCCATGCTGCACAAAAATAGCCGTGTTGCCGTGTAGCCTAGCAACAACAGCGTCTCTATTCAGCTGCGGTGCTGCGGCGCACGTCTATGACGTCACCAAAAGTTACCCATCCTCGTAAAGTCCCGGATGACCATAACAACGAAGTTGAGCTGACATGGTGATAACACTGGCCATTCATTTATAAAATGTAGGTGAAATGAGCGAGTTTCGCAGCAGATAATGTCTAATTTAGGGGCTTCGATTTCTGGCCCCGTCCGCTACTATGGCATGAGAAAAAACGCCGTCGGCTGGATCTAAATTGCTCGAAAACGGCTCCGAGCTCCACCAAAATTGTCTGGGTGAGTCTACGAGCATATTTAATCCTAACAATAAGGTCCAGGTGTCAAAAAACCGAACTTAACCTTTAAGCAACACTTGCTCAGAATCAGAAGTTACCCAAAACAAGAAGAAGAAGAGTCAAAAGTTTCTGACAACAACAAACATGGTGATGCTGGCGGAGGCAGCGTTGTAGATGAGAGTGGTCTGTGCAGCCTTTAAATACAGTGCTACATATGAAGTGTCCTGTGGTTGTGTCTTGCTTGAACTGTTGGCTACACTGCTACACTATCCTCATGACTACCGGTGGTACTGCTCCATTTTATCCATATTCATAAGAATACAAAAATGCACAAATATGAACTGCATGAATGCAGAGTACAGACAGAAGGCTCTATACATATCTGTATACATATACTTATGTAACAGTACGCCTATATAATGCTTAAAATGTGGATCTGAGCCTTAGACAGTGTGCAGGAGTCCTTTTGCAACTTTTTTGGCTTTTCATCTCATATTTGAGTATTCTGGGTAAGACACTGAAGATCAATAAGTATCTCATACAACCCACTCCAAATAATCCAAACTGTCCCTTTAAAATGGCAGATGAGCAGCGATTGACGAAACATTTTCAAGATGTTGCGGTCCAGTTGCCTTTGACATCCAATGTCCTGGATGACTGAGAATCTTCATAGAAAACTTATAAACCCATTATCTGATGTATAGTGGGATTCAATAATCATAGCAAGCTATTTTAATCTGAAAACTGCTCTCAGCTGACTTCATGTGTCACACATAATGAGATCATGCTGGACAGAAGAGACGGTTGTCTGTATTTTTGCAGGAATCCATCAGAATCCATTCATCATTCTGGTCTGTTATATTTCATTGTCTGTCTAAACACATCTCCACATGGAAAACTAGGAGCAGAAACCAGCATGGAAAAAATGACTGGGTCACAACAGAAGGTATTTTGAAAAGAGAAGATGAAAAAAAAAAGACTTTAAGTCAAAAGCGACTTCAAATGTTGCAATGGTGGATTTTTCACCTCTTGTCCCCTGAGTTTGAAAAAACAACAGAAAAGATAAGCTTCCCTTAAAGGAGGTTTCAGTCTTAGCGGAGACTTTTGGAGGCTTTTTAACTAATTTCCTCTTCTCGTCTTGTTTCACCTGCCACGGGCCCTCACGAGTCTGAAACCGGTTTGAAATGGTGACTCCATAACAGGGCAAAGAGTCCAACATTTGTTAATAAGTCTAGACTGCAGCTCCGTAACAAGAACCAGCCCGACTGTGATTGTCGATCACTTTAAAGCCCTCGAATGTGGCATGAAGTGTTGGTTGCTCGTGGGGAAGGAAGGAGACAGGCATGTGAGGCCAAAGAGGATGTGGTGGGAGATGAAGTCTGGATAAAATCAAACGACATGAAGGGGCAAGCCTGGGGGGGGCAAAGGTCAAAGTTAGAGCCAGTTATGTAAGAGATCAAAATGTAGATATGATGAGGATATAATCGCAGGTTTGATGTCCATGTTTGTGTGCATGTATGTGTGTGTGTGTGTGTGTGATGGAGATTCTTCCTGCCAGGGGATTTTCCATAGTCACTGCCGTATTCAGAAACAGATGCAATATTGGCAGTCGGAGCAGTAGTCGGGTAGAAAGTCTTAGAAAAATAAGCCCTCAAAGCATTCTTCCCGCTGTCCCAGCTAATTTCACACTCACCCACTTTCTCACTGCCGTTCCCTCTTTTAATACAGCCTCTTTGACTGCACTGATTCCTCCTGTGCAGTCTACTAAAACCGCACTATTTTACTCCGAGTCTGGGCCCATTTTCACTTTTTCATTCTTTCACTTTTTCTGTAAGGATTCTGGATTAAGCATCTTCTTCGCGCCAGTCGTTCATTTCAAAACAAACACGCTGATTAATGTTGGAATTTGAGAGACATATTTCCTGCACATCATTCATTTCCTGCAAGCTGAAATCTTCCACTGGCAACACTTTATTTGAAGGGATGTGCATAAGACTGTCATTAAGCTGGCATAACTATGCCATGACATGAAGGAGTCTTTCTGAATGTTTATGACCATTGTTTTTATCAGTTGTGTCATCTTTAATACAAAGTTGACATTGTTTGAGATGTCTTAACTCTGACAACTTGACATTAACCAAGGCAACATAACCTGTGAATGTCTTTGTTATGACAACTTGACATTATCAAACTTAAAGAAAGTGTTAAGCTTTATGTTTTAACATTACATTATACTGTCATGTGTGGTTGCTTTTGACACTGCCGTCATCAGACCATTATAAGTATGTCAGGAATATTTTCCTTGACCTCAAGTAAAGTGGTACATTTTGGACTTGTCATAAAGATGTCATTAAGTTTTATTACACTGGCAAATGCCTTTGTAATGGTGTCATTAATAATTCCCTTAACCTCAAGTTAGGGCTGTCCCAGACTAAGATTTTTTTCAGTTGAATCAGATTTGGCCATTTGATACAGCTATTCGACGATTTGTTCTTGTTCTTTTTTCAGTTCAGTGTGTCACACTAAACTCCTATCAGCCAACAAGAGTCTGTAAAACTCATTCTTTGTCATCTTTGACATGAAAATATCAGATTTTCACACAGTCAGAGAAAGTAAAAGTATGCGTCCTGCTTATAATTCAGTTATAAAATCAGCACACGGCGGAGCCTCTCTCCCCGCTGTTCATCGTCACCTGCACGCTCCGTCCTCCTTCACACTATAAGGATTTATTTCAACCAAACCAGAGCCGGTGATTGCTGGAACAGTAGAAAGACAAACCGGCGAGTTTTATTTAGTTTCTGTTGAGATTGAGTTTGGCCAGAGCGATAAAACAGCTGTTTCTGGTTCAATAAAACATATCTCACTCTTTAATAAAAGGTGTTTTACTGTTGCGATGCTTTCCATAATGTTGTCAGACACTTAGAATAACAATCTGAGCCTGGCAGTGGCAAAAACAAGCACAAGCAAACAAACAAGCACGCTGCTGATGCGCTCTGGTGAAGTGGCTGACAGTGCAACACCTGTGCTCCATTTCTATCACTCTACTCTGCTTCCATCACAGTTAGTTTTGTGATTTGTGGCGATTTAAAGAATCGGTTTGAAAAGTTTACAGCCTGCTGTACCTGCTCTTTGTTTAATGATGCAGCTAAAAATCAAGAGCTGAAGCTTGTTTACCTTTAACCATTTAACTGCTACCATATTTGTCACAAATGTGCCAACTAATACAATGATACAGTTATGACTCCCCTTAATTATATTTTATCACTGAAATGTCACACCTGTGCATTTTTTAAAGCTTCTATCTGTTTTGTCATGTTATAATGCAATGTGGAAAAAGGAATGCTAGACTAGAAGAATCTCAGTCAACTGACAGGTCTCTGACTATAATGATTTAAATCTTCGACTATCAGGGGACAGCCTGACCTCAAGTAAAGTGGTACGATTTAGACTTCTCATGAAGATGTTATAAGGCCTGACTGACAACAGAGAAGTACTTGGGTTATTTAGCTGGAGCTAGCTGATATACAGATAGTGGTTAGCTAGTTTAGTTGTTCCAAATAGGCCAACCACTGCCTGCTGTTACCTGTACCTGGTGTTAACTAGTTAGCTTTAAAGCTAGCCGCCTGATTAGATGAGTCAGCCTCAGGGTGCCAGGAGCGAATGTAAAGAAGGTCTTGGCCCAGCTGGGATCTCCAGTTCGGCCACACTCAGCTAGTGCTGATCAGTACTGTGCACGTGGAACTCTCAACAGAGATGAGAAGGAAAATTATTCACTCCTTATTTACTTTCATCATCTGCGCCAGAAAAAAAATCATGTTTATTTCAGAATGTGACTTTTTAAAAACACATTTTAATGTTCTCTGGATGCAATCTGTTAAAACAAAAACCTTAATCAATAACATTCTGAATTAAACACATTGTTTTTTCTGTTTTTTCTAATCTTTGTTGAGAGTTGCACAGGGATCGTTAAGTGTTAGCCTTCCACTTTAATGACACACTCTTATTAAGACAGGACAGATTTAACTCCCACCTAATTTATTCTCTGGCTTGTGCTCTGTGTGCTGTCTGTTTCTCTCACTACTCGTCTCCTTTCCTCCCTCTGCTGCTACTCTGTCCATGTGAGGTGATTCGGCATCAGCGCAAGTCTTTAAGACCGCACGTGATGCGAGTGACCTCATCCTCACACATCTGCTGCAGTGTTTTACCAACCAGGGCACCATGCAGGGCCTCAGCACTCTGCAGGGGTTATGATCAACACATGCACACACACATGCAAACGCATTCTTGATGGCTGAATGAACAGGGTGTACACATTTTTATCCATTCAGACACAAGAGCACTGCACATTTGAATACTGACACACCCCATCCACGCTCAAGTAATTACTCTCAGATTTGCACTGGATTTGGAAGGAAGTCCTTATAAACATCCACACAACAGAAACACCCCAACTGTTGAAGAACTGCTTGTTATCAACATTATATAAGCTTTTTAACGGCTAATTAACAACATAGGACAGGTCTTGTTATGGACAGAGTTCCACTTTAAACACTATAGTGATGAATGTGCGTGATATTGAATAAGTAATTACTCCGGTAACTTGGCTTGGGCCTTGAGGCTGTAATGCTTTTTCTTTGTATGAGCTGTTAGATAAACCAAAGCTGCCAAAACATTTTGGACAGAAGACCTAAATGATGGTGTGATGATGATGATGATGATGATGATAGTAGATGACGATGCTAGATGAAAGGTCAGGGCATTCA
Organism: Lutjanus argentimaculatus; assembly: GCA_034769285.1. Taxonomy (NCBI): domain Eukaryota; kingdom Metazoa; phylum Chordata; class Actinopteri; order Lutjaniformes; family Lutjanidae; genus Lutjanus; species Lutjanus argentimaculatus. The sequence continues at coordinate 53,540,329 of JAWZSL010000001.1, forward strand.
AAAAGATGATGATGAATGTGTGCACCAAACTGCATGGGCATCCACACAAAAAATTTGTGCCAGCCCAACTTGTATTTGTAGAGATATTTCACTGGTTGAGGGTAAGATTTGACATGCTTGTGGCACTAGCAGAAGAGTAATGGGATCACCAAAGTCAGCAGAATTCATCACCCAGGGAACATTAATTCCTGTGGAAAATGTCATGGCAAACTGAGATATTTTGATTTGCATGAAAGTGGTGGACAGACTAATAGACTGAAAGGTCAGCATTGCCATCCCAAAAGCCAGACCACTAGCAAGGCTCAAAACAGGCAAGTCACATTCTATAATTCATGTTTTGTTTTTTTTTTAAAACAATTTAACTGGAATAAGCTATTAAGTCATCATCATAAATTAGTTTGCAGGTTTTGCAGGCACTGCATTTAATCCATACATTTGGGGGAGTGGGTCATAAAAGTGAACATTTTGATTAATAGCAAAAGGGTGGTGGATAGAAATAAGTTAGGTCTCCCCAGTAAAAGTGACAGGCTGTGTGCACATTTACATGTGAGGCACAGCACCGCAACTTCTTTAATCATTTAATTCTGTTTCCTCTGGAGAGTTTCCTCTTTCCTGTCAATTTTAGAACTACAGTTTTTAGTTTTGCTGCTTAAATGTTCCGCAATATGTGCTGCAGTGACATTAATGCAAGCATGGAAATGAAACCGAAAGCTGCCTCTTTAATCATTAAAGTAAGTCATTAAAGAAAACACTCATCACACAATCAGGGTTATTCTGCCCACAAGGAAGAGAGCGGTTGATTTCATGAACTTTTATTATGCATGAGACGCAGCAGCACGTCTCTGATTATTTAATTCAGATTCTGAAAGTCTCCTGTCCTGTGAAGTTTGTAGCTATGATTTTTCGTTTAGCTGCTTAAATATGAACAATGTTTGCGCTCTGATATTACTGCACACATAGAGATGTTCAAAATACCTGAACGCAGCATCTATAAACTGTAAATTGTTAAAGAAAACACTCATATGCCACAAAATAAAGAAATCACCTGGAAAGCTTGTGTTGCTTGACATAATATACATGCAGATTTGGATGAAACCAGAACCCATCCATGCATCACTAGAACTGATGTTCAGACTTGAATAGCAGATTTCTCTGGTCAATATGAAAGCTTCATTAATAGTGGTTAGTTTCTGGGGTGGTGTATCCAGTGAACATGGAAACAGGACATTGTAATATTACTACCTCATGAAGTTGGTAATACTGCAGTTTTTTTTTAAACAGCAGGCATGGAGAATCATTAGCACTCAATTGGAATTTCTGACTCCCACTCTCCTTTCAGCTTCACCATCTCTTAAGAGAAACATCTGTCTCTTTAGCTGCTAAATGCACCACTGTGCTCACCTGTTAGTCTCTAAGTTTGTCAGTGTGCTTCTGGGCAGGTAGCACACTGTTGGTTTTTAGAGCTTTTTTTGCTGAAAACAGCTGTCTGCAACAAGGTTCAAAGAGGTGAAAGTGAAACAAAACAGTAAAACTGCAGGCCATAAAATGAAAACAATGAGGTGACAGATACTAAAACGCTCTGTAGAGCCTAGAGGAATTGGAGAATCAGGTAATAATTCTCTGTTGGTTTGTCACCCATTTAATATAACACGTAATTTCATCCATCCAACTAATTAGCAGCCACATTTTAAAGTTGCCTACCCCACTTTTAATGCGTGCATTCAAACATATATACAGCATGAGCCTAGACAGTATAAAGTCGCACCCACAACCTCCATAAACATCTTATGTTGTGCTCCTTTTATCCCTCCTGTGCTTCCGTTCATTGGCCGTCGTCTTGCCTCAGCCAGCCAGCCAGCCAGGCAGCTCCTGTTGTGATGTGACTTTTCCATCCAGAGCTGTGGGACTCTGATCAGCCAGAGAAGACCTGGGCCGACTGTTTCACAACATCTCCTGGCTCCCCCTTTGAGGATGTTTTTTAATGCGGAGTGATTAATAATGCATTAAGTAAAATATTGCCTTGGAAACCTATTTGGGAAACTGCATTTGAAATTTTCCATGTATGACTTCCCTTTCATATGAGATGGCTTTTCAAGATGTGATGTTTTTCTTTGTAAAAATCCAGATATAGTAGTGCAATGCATTTGCCAAGAAGGGAGAAGAGCAATGCATATCTTTATTCCCTAGTTTCGGATTCATAAGACATTGCATGACTCTGATGTTTGGATCAAGCATCACTTCCGTTCATTGAGCTTATGTCTAATTTTTATGTCTATAATGTTTGCGTTTCATCTGTTTGCAAGCATATGAGCAACGCATGCCTGCACACACGGAAGTACTTGTGTTTCTGTTTATTCCACATCTGTTAGTGTCCCTCTGCGTATATATAAATCTTGTCCCTGAAGTGCTTTCCAATGGCAGTTAAACGATAAGTAACAATGTCTATCATGAGCACAAGGACCAGACTGATTACGTCTTTTCGCTCAAAAGCTACCGCCTGTAAATCCAGCTTGTTTTTATGTGTTGTTGTCCTCGTTGTCTGTCTGTTTCCCCAGCCACTGGCAGAAGGGTGTAACATTTACAACCCCAAAAAGTCAGACAGGGTGGGATTTAGTATAAAAGACACATGGAAATGGAAGAAAGCCTCACAGAAACAGGGTAGCAAAATGCAAAATTTACCAAGCTTAAGGCTAGAGGTGGTCAGTCTGGGCCAAGCAGCATTTGCAAACAATTCTTCACATTTGTTTTAACTTGCGTGGAGAACCAGATGAGTTTTGATGGGTAGGACAATACAATGAGCCATGAGTGACTTGGTTTAGCATGCCACCACCATCTGAGCAGTTCTGGGCAACTTTGTGGTTCTCTACCAGGTTCTCAAGAAGTTAAAATTGATGTTTAAGTGTTTTTTATCACGTGTGTTGCGCTATACGGCAGTATCTAGCCCAACAATGACAAATGAAGCCTTTTTGTAAGTATTTTCTGGTATTTTAGCAGTACTGTTAACCGGAGTGGACTGGAGTGTTTCTGGGAACCAGGCTTCGCTGTACAAAAGCACAAATTTACAACTTTATTCACTGACTTTGGTGGAACTGGGTCATATTTTATGGAACAAAAATTGCTAATGTTCTTGAGTTGCTCAGCTTCAACTCTAGCTTTCACAGCTTATGTGTTGCTAAAGTAGCTAACTGTGACCATTAGTGGGCAACAGAACCAGGCTCAGCAACCTCCCAGTGAACACGACCGGTCACCAGGATGAACCTCTGAGACGAGAGGTAATACAGTACCAAGGTCGTTTGTGTAATTCTCTCATGGACAGATAGTTTTCTCAGCTTACTCATTGCTAAAGCTAACTGTGACTGTCAACTGTTGTTACCTGGCAACAGAACCAGGCTCAGAGGCCTCCCAAAGAACATGGCTGTCATCGAGACGAAAACAGCATCTGAGACCATGAGGAAAACAGTACCAAGTTCGTTTACAGAATTTTCTGATAGCTTACTTGTGGCCAAAGTAACCACTAACTGCCGTTAGCTTGGCTGGCTGTGACTCAGCTGTGGGGTGTTAGGAACCAAAGCCAGCAAGAAAACACCTCGGTACCATAGCCTACTATCAAACTGGCCTCTGTTGGGCTCTGAGCTTGTGCTGGTCTCGGTCAGGATGTGTTCACTGGGAGCTCTCAATCCAGGAAGAGTCAGCTAATATGACAACTTTATAGTTTCATTCACGAATTTGGGTGAAACTGGGTCATATTTTATGGAGAAATTATTTTCTGGTTGTCATTCTGATGCCTTCAACTCTTCCAGATGGACAGATAACATCCGCAGCTTACTTGTTGCTGAAGTAGCTGTTGCTATTAGTGACTGTTAGCTACCTGTTAGCAGCCTCCCAGAGAATATGGCTGGTCAGCCAGAATACAGTACCAAGATTATTTATGGAATTTCCCGATGAAAACAGAGCATTAAATGTTGCTAAAGTAACTTAGCTGACCTAACTGCAGATGAACCCAGTAAGAAAACCACCTCCCTGTCATCCAGCTGGTCTCTGTTGGTGTCAGAGGCTGTTTCAGTCCCTGTTTCACTGTGTTCACTGAGAGCTCTTTGCTAATATGGCCGCTCTGCTTTCTACATCCATAGGATATAGATCTCTAGCTTTAGCGTTTTAGCTGCATGGTTGGGGAGCGTAATGCACAGCACTCGCTTGCTGGAAACACGTAAGCAATAAGCACTCCACTAGCCCTTACACAGAAACAAACACTAATAGTTATTTGCAACAACTGTTTTCCCTGTCTGACACTGGGCCAAGGCTGATTGACTTTGATGGATCACAGCAGCTGAGAAGCACTATTCAATAGCCCAGAGACCCACAGACATGTGGGGATGAATTCCAAAAGGGTAACGCACATATTCCACCTTCATCTAACACATGGCAAAGAGGAATAAGTCAACTTGTCAGTTTTTCTCAGTTCAATAAATGAGCTGAGAGAGAAAGAGAGAGACATAATATAAACCAAAACAGTTTCCATACCGTGCTCGCATGCAGAGACATGTCTGCTTTATGTTATGCAACTGCTAGCCGAGCCTTATTTTATTGTGTGTTTACAATTTAACCTACTCTGTGGACTTAAGGCTGTCTCACTGTGTGCACGATACTTGATGTAACATCCTATCAGGTTATGTGATGAAATGTGATAAAAGTTTTAGCACCGTTTTAACAGTGAGCTACAGTCTTTGGCTCAGACATGAGTCATTACCGCTGCATCAAAACAGGCGACCTCCTCAGTCATTTCATTGAGACGACTGTGTTGATGCAGTGGGTGGGGTGCACCAGCAGAGAGGTAAAAGAGCGGGATGCTGGGCCAAAGAAGTTAAGTTGGAAAATGGCAACAGATCCTGACGTTGGACAGGTATGGGGCGAGGGAAGCACTGTTGTTGGAGTTGTTGCCCTAATTCTGCTGTCTCCAGAAAACAGTAACTGCCTTGATAACCTTCCAGAAGAGAGAGATCCTGCTTCAAAGGAGAGCGCTGTGCAGTGTCTTGGCGTCTGATCAGCCTTTAAACTAAATTTCCTGGTTCGTATATTATCCACGCATTGGCACATGTAGCAGTACACCAACACGGCCTCTTGTGTGCTTTTTCATGCAGTTATTTTTGGTCAGACTGAACACCTGAAGGGTTGAGACACTGGAGTTTTCTCAACGACAATAACAGCGTAGAAAGGGAGAGCAACTTGTGATCATTTCTCATCTCCTTCATCTGAAGGGGAACAGGGAAACCACATAATTACTGTTTTTAAACAATTGACCTCAGATTTATTTCACATAACAGAGAATCAACATTAAGACAGATGAGCCTTTGGTTCAGCCCAGTGATGACCAATTTGTTCCTCAGACAAGCTGCAGTAAAATAAATTCTCATGAATGCAGTGCTTTCAGCTAAAAATCTAATATTTCATGAAAGGAATCATTTAACATTTTGGGAAATAGTGTGTGTTAAATATGGAGCCGGAGCTAGGAGATAATTAGCTTATTTTAGCTTAGCTTAACAGAGAAAAGCCCACTAATTAACATACTACATCTCGTTTGTGTAATTGGTACAAAAATAGAAATCTAAAAATGCATTGGCAGAGGACTTGCCCATGACAGAGCTATGCCAGCTGTTTCCCTATGCTTCCAGACTTTATTGAAAGCTAAGCTAAGCTAACTGTCGCTGGCTCTAGCTTCATACATCAGACTAGCATATTTGGGCACTTTGGGGAAAAAGAACGAGGATCCTATGATGTTAATGCAGTTTGACCTGTGTTTGGATTAATAAGTTTGTATACATTCATCATGTTGTGTTACACAAACCTATTTTAATTTAATTCGTTTTATAGACTATTCCTAATAATTATTTTGTTTCCTTGCCTGAACCTGACTTTGTGATACAAGGATTCAAGGATACAAGGAGATTTATTTATGATTATAACAAGGTTGTATTGCAAGATTTTGATGTCTTCTGTCTTTGATTGATAATTATAAATAAAACAAATAAATAAAAAAATGAAAGAAAAATATATAAGAAAATAATTTAGATGGAGGTGAGGTGTGCTGATTTTCCTGTTTATTTCGTTATATGAAACTGTGATATTGTCCCCAAAAAGGAGTGCAGCCTTGATGATGTGTTGCCAGCCTGATGTGTAAGATTTATACACATGTGAGTGTGAGTGGTATCTTATGGTCTAATTCTTGGCAAGAAGAGGAATAAGCTTATTTCCCAAAATGCTGAAATATTCCTTTAATGCTGAAAACATCTCCCGGGTGTGAATGTGCAAATGTGAACCATTGCTGAGAAGTTGAGAAACACACTGAGAGTCTTTGTCTTTCAGCTTCTCCTCATTAGGGGTCGCCATAGCGGATCATCAGAAACACATTGAGAGGCAGATTTCATTGGCACATTGTCTCTTGTCTCTGTGGCACTTTTTACACACAGTCATAATTGGATGTTTGAGTGTTTTGGAGCGATAAAGTCATGTTCGAGCAGTGTAAATATTAAACTACCCTTACTGATTATGATGATATCATATCTTTGAACTCAACAATGGGGGCCACCGTCTTGGAAAGTTAACATGGAGAAAAATGACTTCCAAAACAATAAACTTGTCAAGGGTTGATAGTTCTGCCAACGTTGTGTTTTGATTATCAAGAAAAGCCGCTCCTGGCCTTGGCTTCCACTGGCATGGACTTTTCCGATGACGTATTTGTATCTGCTGCAGAGGTGAAGGATAATAATGAAGTAATAGAAAATTTGAGCAACTTTGGCATTTGACAAGAACAGTGGAGGTGATTTAATGAACCACAATCCAAAGGTCTGTAACTGTGCCCAACGTCTGGAACACAGTGTCAGATGAGTTCACTATCAGATTGATGGGTATATTCTGATGTTAGCTCAGCTGTCACTCACAAAAACACACTAGCTTCATGTTTACCCTTTGGGCTAACACTTTACTTTAAGTAGCCCTGTTTAGCATTCATAAGCAGTATACAGATTTAATAAATGGTGCATCACAGACTGTAATGCAATTGTGAGAAGATAAAAGTCTATTTAATACTGCTGTAGTGTTGCCATTAGTTTTATTAGCTTTGTTGGTTAGGTTGCAGGCACACTTAATTTTTTACATTGAAGAATTAAGTCAATATATTGTCAAATACTATTTTTTCGATAGCCAACGGTGAGATAAGACAATTCTGACAGCCCATTGCTCTGCTCGGGGTTTTGACCTAAATAGGCTATCTTTCTGGTGTTACACCAAACAACTTCTCAAACCATTTTACTGTTGCAGACAAATGTTCCAGTGTTGGAATAAAATCATGAGAGTTTTACCTCAGTTGTTAGGGGGGGGGGTTAGGGTTAGCAAGTGCAGGAACAGTGTGAATTTTCTGAGCAATGGGCTGGAGTATCGAGGCTCAGGAATCATGAGCTGTCAGAACAGTGGCATAGCACCCTTTTAACTCCTGCTTCCAGTCTTTATGCTAAGCTAAGCTAACTGTCTCCTGGTTGTAGCTTCATATTTAACAGATGGATGTAAGAGTGATTTCAGTCTTTTCATCTAACATGTGGAAAAAAAGCATATAAACGTATTTCCCAAAGTTTCTCACTATTCTTTCAAAATCTAAGCAAATCACAAACCCAAGAATTCTTTTCCATCACATTGTTCCAAAGTTTAAAGACACACAATCACACTTTATATATGAAATAAACAAAATATTAACAATATCAGTGCTTGGACATAAAACAACATAACTCTTGGTGCAGTCAGTCAAATTTGAGATTATTCAGCTTAAAGCCAAAGTCTGTTTTATCACAATCTGGGTTTTAATTATTTTGCTACTTACACCTGACAGGCATCTTAACTATATGCTGAAAGACATCTGTGAAAAAAAAAACAAAACTTAAATAACCCTTTTTACATGGCTCCATGCCGGTGACAGCCATGGCCACAGGAATTATGTTTTCAGGTCACCCTATTTTTGTGATTGGATAAGAAGGTCTTGAGTCATTTCTTCAAACTTGGCACAAACATCCACTTGGGCTCAGTGATTAGATTTGGTGGTCAAAGGTCAAGGTTCCATATTAAATTCTCTCTAAGTCTTCACTACATACATTATATGAGTCTGGACGGACACTTTGGTTGTTAGAAACATACAACTGTGAGGCAGTAATTCTATTGATTGACAGCTGACTTCTCACTCTTCTTAACCGACCACTAAGGGCCACAAGTGATCAACAACTGCTTCAGTTTGAAATCTTGTTTCAGCTCGAGACAACATATGTGGAGATCATGTTAATGTTGGCTGAACTAGGCAAATCTCTCCTAGTTGCGTCTCTGTTGGCAGTTGTGGCTGCATTGCAGTGGGTGCTTCATCATCTGTTGTCTGATGGTGATCTGAACTCTACTGAGTCTACTCTTAGTTGTCCATCATTTCTATTGGTTTTGATAACTGCTTAGATCTGGGAATATGACAACATTGCTGCAACAAAGTCCAACAAGGCAAAAAACAATTGCACAAGCTGTAAACAAGCTATGTTAGCCACATTACCTAAACCATTTTATTTGAACAGAAAATAAACACACCCAGAAAGTGGGAATGCTAATAATCACTCATTGTGCAATAAAACTGGGTCTGTAAACTGTGATGGATGTTTACAACAGACAGTTCGGGTAAGTTTGTTCTCTCCATAAGTTTGGCAAATGGTTTGTTTTAAACTGTCTGATTTTGAGCACTCATGTTTCTTGGCACATCAGATCTTTTATGATGGTGCCATGGTCCCAGATCTCAACAAATAAAGTCAGTAAGCACCCATGGGAGGGGTGGACATGATTCTGAAAATGATATAATATTTAGATATTATATAATTCTATTATATAATAATATAATAAATTGAAGAAAAATACAGGGAGTGCTACATTGGGTAAAAAAAGAAATATAAATCTATGAAAAATCAGGTGCTCTATAAAGAAAAGGGCCAGTAAGAAAATGTGGTCTTTTAAAAGTTGCAGAATTAACACCATGTGAACAGGTCACATGACCACTGAGTTTTTAAATATAACACTGTTATGGGTTCAGTTCTGAGGTGGACACAAATGCAGAACAGGACGGCGCAGCTGGAAGAAAAGGAGATTTTAATAAATTTACTGCATGTGGAACTGAGGAGGGCAAGGCAAAAAAAAAAAAAAAAAAAGTAACAAGAAGCGGCTGAAGATTTCAGGAGAAAACAAACCCAACAGTTCAGCAAAGTAATCACAACAAGGTTCAAAAACCACAAAAAATTATGCAGAGTGAAAACAGGAGCATGGAAAAACACAGGTGAGCAGGTACAGACAACCTGACAACTGGATAAGAGAACACAAACTGACTATAGACACCAGGGACTGATGGGCAGGTGAAACTAATCTGAAATCAAAAAGTTGGGAAAAACAAATACAGGAAGTGAAGCAACAGAAACAAGAGTGAAGACAAGGACTACAAATCAAAACAGGAAATAACAAACACAAAAACCCAAACCATGACACACGTTTCTCATTGCACCTTATGCCCTGAAGAAGACTGTGTGAGTCACAACACTTTGTCTGATACATGAGTTAATACAGGACTTTTATATTCACAATCAGAGTGCCTCAGATTTCTCCAGACTTCCAACCAATACCTTGGATTTCATTATCACTAAGTTGGAGCTGGACAGTTAACATTTATGTAACTTCTTGTACAAGATGATTGAGTTTTGTTAAACTGAATTTCTGTCTTTATTGTTCATGTCACTAAGATTTAAATAAAAGTTCTAGATGTGACGTCTTTTGTTGGGAGTGTCAAGCAATCAAGCATAAATTAAAAGTCAGGTGTGTCAGATTTATGGGGACTGGCAGAATATGGGAGATATGTCATTTATGTTTTCCCGTACCTGCTAAATCAGCAGCAGTTGTAGCATGGCTAACGTTAGGTGCATTACTATCTGCGCTTTCATGATGGATTCTGAAGTGGGGGATAAGTTTCTTGCTCGTGAAGTTGCAAAACAAATCCTGATTGTGATTGGTCAATTAAAGCATTCTAAGGTCTGTTCTGTCTGTATGGCACATCGTTGCTATGAAGCACAGCCCGTTGCTATGGATGCAGTTCTGATCACAGACTCTGGAGGAGCAATACATTTTTAAATCCATAAAATCATTTAAAAATTAATATTGTGTGTCAAATTATTGCTTTTTTTTGTTAAGTAACACAATGATTCAAGATCCCCCCACGTTACCAGCCTCCTACGTCACCCTGCTGAGGTTTAGTCCCATTATTACAAGATCTGTTACAGACCATTGCTATGTGCAACAGACCATTGGTATGAAGAACAGACCGACACAGTTCTGACCATAGACAGTGGACGAACAATAAAATCATTGTAAAATCACTAAAATCATTTTGAAATTAATATTTTGTGCCAAATTGTTTGATCTTACATAACACATACACAACAATGTAATAAGCAGGATGATGTACAGTGAACTGGTCACTTAAAATATTTTGTGTACAAGAAATGGGCGCCTTTTTTTGGTAAGTGACCGTGTAATAAGTGGGAGAATGTACACAATCAAGATGCTTCATGATGGGGTCCTGCATCATCCTACAGTTTGCCATTATGGATGGATGCTGGACTGTGATTGAGAAGCCAATGTTTGTCAGTGTTCTGTAAATTAAATGTTTTTTTGTTCTTTTTTTTTGGTAGAGAGGCAGGTTTATCTTTGCTAATAATATGCTGGAATTCATTTTAATGTGTATTTTCAAACCAATTCTGATATTTGTCTGCAAGTTTGCCACTAGATGCCACTAAATTCTACACACTGGTCCTTTAAAGATCGTGTCTCATTTCTGGGATATTAGTAACTTCATTTTCATCACTTACAGCCTCAGTCTGCTTCTCCATCCTCCCCTTCTCTTAATTACTCTCCTCCTCAGTCCTGAAGACAAAACACGTTAGCCTCTCAGTGCAGACAGCTTCTCAATACGTCACCTCACACCACTGATTTATTTACAAGACTTGAACTCTCTCATCATTCACTCACAGAAAAAGAAAATCCTGTGGTTAAAATGCATCATTCTTCTGTAGCTGTGAAAGAAGTGGATTTCAAAAGAGTTCAAGAACCTTCAGAGAAACCACAGCATCAGAGGTGCTGCTCGGTCCTGGCAGGCAGGAATTTGGCCTCTTTAATCGATCACAGTGTCTAACATTGACTTCATTAGGAGTTTAACAGCGACTGTAACTCAGTCAGGCTCTTTCACTGCCTCTTTATCAGATCTATAAGCCGACCATGTACTTGTAAGATAAGATGACATAGTGGTTTGGTTAGCCAACAAACCAAAGCCATGGGAACTATTACCCATAATCCTAAACCCCTTCTTTGTGCTTTATGGGCCAATAAAAGAGAATATTATCAAGAAGCAGTTGGATTAGGGAGGATTTACTCATGATAATAACAGTGTCATGAAGGTGCATGTGTGCCCTGTGTTGACACAAGTGCAGCGATGACCAGCATGCATATGTGTCTTTGCCGGTGCATCCACTGACTCGTGGGAGATGTTAAATGCACCTCAGACCTCACACGCGGTCACAGAGGAAGCTCAGTAGCAATCAGCATCAGTGCATAAGTGTAAGAAAATACCCCGCTCTTCCTGAGGTAACGATGTCTAAAATCGTCTCTGTTTTTCCAGGTTTGTTTCCATCACATGAAGTAATTTTAGAAATCCATGTCATTAAATGAGTTTAGCTGTTGACAGAATTGGGATATGCTGCAGCACTTTTCTCTCAGTCTGACCTGATTACCTGGAAATTCGCTTGCTGTAAAAAAATATATCCTTAATTTACTGCCTTAGACTGTGGCATGCTCTCTGTGTGTGTGCGTGTGTGTGTGCGTGCGTGCGTGCGTGTGTGTGTGTGTGTGTGTATGGAGGCATAGGAGTACCATAAGAAAGAATAAATCTGTAAATGAATAAGAAAATAAATGTATTTTCAATTTATTTTCACATAAATTTTTCATTTATTTCTCTATTTATTTATTTATTTATTTATTTGTTTGTTTGTTTATTTGTTTGTTTTCATGTTATTTAATTTTGTTTTTCCTTATTCTTTCCCCCATTGTTTTTGCTTTTCCCTATAATTTTGGCCATTTCTGGAAGTCAGGCGGCTGATCTTGGCCAAGGCTGAGCAGTCAATTCTAGGACTGCAACTAACAATTATTGTCATTGATGATTAATCTGTTGACTGCCTGTCAGTGCCATTGCTGCCTTGTATCAGTGTGGTGCTGTGGTGCCACCACCCCGGCATCCACCTGCAGGCTCTGACAAGGGGTCCAAGATATTTGTTCATCACACCTCAATATCCCTGTGTAAACATAATCTGTGGGGGGTGATGAGTCGGAGTCTAGACACCAAACTCTAACTAGGTTCTGCTGCTGTAATAAACATACTAAAATGTTAGTTGTCTGACTGAAATATGTTAAAATGCCAGGCCAACAACAGCTGTGGCCACAGTCATTATGTTTTTGGGCCATCCCATTCTTGTGAATGCAATCTCTCCAGAACGCCTTGAGGGAATTTCTTCAAACGTGGTACAAATGTTGACTTGGACTCAAGGATGAACTGATTAGATTTTGGTGGTTGAAGGTCGCTGTGACCTCATGTTCACTCCCACTCTTGTGAATACAACATCTCAGGAACGTTTGGGATGAAGTCCTTAGATTTTGGAGTCACTGTGAACTCACAAAACACAAATGTCTTAATAGGATAGTAGCAGTGCTGGAGAGGCAACAATGGTTAACATGTAGTATCATGAGTAACAGTAATTAAATTACTAAATAAATGTATTTGTAATCCATTACAGTTTTAAAAAAGTATTAAATCACATTTATTAATCAAAATGTTGGTGATTACAAAGGGGTTACACCTGAATATTATTTTTGTGTCGTCTGGCTGAAATCTGCACTCTACAAAGTGCACTCTTCTAGTATTTCCACATTTATTTTATTATTTTTATTTGTACTTTTTATGGCTCTCCTATGACTCCATACGTGTGTGTCTGAAAACAACAGGTCTTTCACAATAGCGTGCGTTAACGTTTTAAAGGGAAGTTGAATGAATGTGGGCAGCAAGTTTTAAAGACTTCCACAGGATTTCATGACATCAGTAGTATGTCTCTAGTTCCTAAGCTGCCCGTCACTTGTCTGTCTTTTTTCCTCCTGCAAAATAGGAAATGAGACACTGAGGTTCATATTTCAGACTGTCTTCTGTGTTAACATTTAAATAACAATAACAAACATCTAACTGCTGGTAATCTGAAAAGATAATGATTTAATTTTTTGCCCCTTTCACACTGACCCGTCAATTCCCCCTGCAGAGGTTTTTTAAGTTTATGCGTGACCTTTCCATGTGCCAAAAGAATGATATAATTGCAAGGCTCAGCAGGCTGAGTTCATAACTGACTTTTACAATGAGCTCAGAGTAGTGAGCAAAAAAAAAAAAAAAGAGCCTGAACTTTCATCCAAAGCCCATTAAAAGAACAGTGAGCTGAGAGCAAAAACAACTGAGTCTCTGTCACTGCAGCCTGCCTGTTATGTCATCCTGGAGTTGGGTAAATATTATGTCTCTGAGCAATTGAGAATTCCCAGATCTTTTATTTTCATGAGACTTTTCTTCTTCATGAAGAGCTTGTTCAGGAGGACAGGACATTTTCTCTGTGTCTCTGTTGTTTATGGCTCCTGTTTGTGCAATCCGGTCGTGTCGTTCCAGCTGATACTGTCGAGGATACACGATATTCCCTCGATTCTCTGCATATACTCTCTCCTGCCAGTGCGGCTTCTCCTCCAATACATGTAACATTTTTTATATGTCCTTACAGAGCTGAAACCTGAGAACTGTATTTCCTGAGGACCTTACAACCTGCTTGTCAATCATGAGTAGTATTAAACCAAAAACAGCAAGAGAAAGTGACAGTTTGGTAATAAACAAAACAGCTGAAGTTCAGACTTGACACATGAATATTCTTCCAGAAACTCTCAAACAGAAAACGATTGCTATGTTTTATCCAGACTGTTAAAGAAAAAGACAGTATACAGGAAAAAAAAAAAAAAGATTTTAATACATGCCGGTCATCTGCTCACCACATATACCAGTTTGAATTAATAAAACAGGCCATGGACGATATTTCTGCTGGTGCTGTTTTTGTTCAGCTCTTCATGGCTTTACTTAAACTCTGTCTGCTGAGTCCACTCTTTTGAACTGGATTGTCTCCAGTTGGCCTGAGCAGGAAGAGGTCCTGTGACTAAACTCAACAGCTAAACAGTAAATAATGCAGTTAACTTAGATATCTTGGACAAATAAAAGCCTTTGTAATTCACAAAAAGGGAAACCACAACCCTGAAACATTTTAATTCAGCTGTTTTGTTCTTAATCCCAATGACAACTTTCCAAAAGTGAGAAAAGCCACGTCCCGTGATGTTTCCAGTGCAGATCTGAATCACTTTCATAAGAATCAGTGTTTTAAAACTGCTCTGATCGATATCTTTATATGAGCAAAATTACATAATAATGCATAATGTGAGCAAGTTGGTCATAGTGACACACCCTCAGAGAATCAACTCCCTCTGCTGTTCCCCTCAGCCCTGTAGTGTTTTAATCATAGACTCTATAAGAGGAGTGCTCATATAACCTACAGGTATGACGAGTGAAGCCAGTGCACGCCTGCATTCTTTCTAATGGCCAGGGGGGAATCCACTGGTTGCAAAAAGAAGCCTGGCTGTCAATGAAAAAATGATCCTACTTCTCTCCTGATTTATTACCTCAGTAAAAATCTTACTAATGAGTTTATGTTCTCAAGTTAAACCTTTCAAAGTCCTGGTCCTTTTTGCTGAACTTAGGTCAGCTTTGTCCTTTTTTGTTTCCTGTACTTAGATATGCTATGTGGTAGGCTAGTCTATGTTGACAAAACCCAAATGCTAGCTAACTAGCTATCTAATCTACATCGATCATTTGATAGCAGGTTACATCTGATAGCTAATGTTAGCAAAACTCTAGCTAACTAGCTAGCCAGTCTACAGCAATTGTTAGCTAGCTAGTTTTGCTAACATTAGCCATCAGATGTGACAAATGAGCCTAGACAAGCCTAGCACGTAGCATATCTAAGAACAGGGGTTCCGCCAGTAAGTTTACTCAACTGTTAATGAAGCTCAGTGCAAAAGGTACAGGACTGGAGAAGAGTTTGTACTTAGTCAGTTTTCTTCATACACCATGATGTATATTATAATTTAGGTCTCATTAGAGAAAATATTCCAGTGATTTTCAAACTTTTTGTGCCCCAGGCATACCAAAGGCCAAGCCAAAATCTCTGTATTCACAGCCATTCAAAAAAGCCTCTATAACCGACCTAACCAATGGAGACAACGAGTAGCCGGTCACAAACGATAGTCCTGAGACCTTAGAGTCTATGGTTTAAAGGTCTTTCAGTACATTGTTTTGGTTATACTGCCCACAACTTGTAAAAAAGCTACCTGTCCAGCACCAAACTGCGGCCAGACAGTTAGCAACTAGCTAGTGAACAATGTTGAGCATTTAACAGCTAAAGAGGAAAGAGAGCAGTTCATACTGGCTGAGAGCTCCAAGTGAACACAACCAGCCCTGGACTGAAACAGCCTCAGAGACCAACAGAGGCCAGTTTGATGACAGGAAATAGCCTACAGTAGGCCTACTGAGGTGGTGGTTCTTGGCTCGTGCTTTAGCTCCTGAGAGTCATTGCTAATTGAGCTGACCACAGTTAGAGGTTAGCGAAGGTACGTCTGCAACAAGTAAAGCTATCTATCCATCAGGAAACTCAATAAACAACATTGGTACTGTATTCTTGACGGTGTCTGAGGCTGTGTTCATCCCAGTGACCCGTCGTCTTCACTGGGAGGCTGCTGAGCCTGGTTCTGTTGCCCATTAACAACAGCTAACAGTAACAATGAGTTACTATAGCAAAAAGTAAGCTAAACCTATCTGTCCATCAGGAAACTCTGTAATTAAATAATTGAAAGCTGAAGCAGAGCAGCTGGAGAACATCAGAGGGGAGAACAAAAGACATTTTCTGCATAAATTATTATCCAGTTTCACTCAAATCAGTGAATAAAGTTGTGCTTTTGTACAGTGAGGCCTGTTTCCAGAAACACGGCTGCCCACCAGTGAATAGAGGTATTCACTTCTCATGCTCAACTCTATCATAAGTGAGGAAGTGTTTCATTGGACACAGATTTAGCGTACACCCTTGAGTGCAGGATGAGTCATCAACAGTTTTTAATGGGTTTCCAGGAAAAGGCAACTCTGAAATACCATTAAACAGACCTGAAAAGTATCTACGAAACTTATTTTTTGATCTTGTTAGATACTTAACCTTGTAAGGCAGCTGGATTCACGAGATCACCCGAGAATCCATCCTGCCAGGCTACAAGAAATGGTGCCAGCCAATCAGCATCCTCAAAGGGACTACTGGCAGCTACGGGCGTGGTTTTAGGTGCGCTGACAGCGAGAAGCATCCATGGACACGACTCGTCTTGAGCAAACAATGGCGGCTGTTGAAAAGGTTAGCGAAGATACTGTGATAGCATCACTTATATGAGAACTGGAGAGTATTTCTTCCCTGAAAGAAGAGCAAAGAACAGCACTGTAGGCTTTTATCAGCGGAAAATATGTTTTCGCTCCTCTTTTGGGCGGCCTTGGCCTCGGTTCAGTGAGTTGATCTGATTGGTTGAAGCTAGCCTGTATTAGACATGACAGACAGTCCATCCAATCACCTGCCAGGTGTTGTTTGAAAGTGCTCGTCCTTTTCCAAACAGTTTTTATAGACGGCTTCCCAGATGGTTCTGTGTAACAAACCATCTGACATGTCATGTTATCAGATTTGGCATATAGGTAGAGTACAGCACCATATGTATGTGATCGAACACTTAGACATCAATTTTGACTTCACTGGAACTTTATTTTGGTGTCAAACCTTTAAATCAAAAGCAAGTGCTTCTCTCTAGTCTAGACTCACCATTTTGCAGTCATGTGCAGCGATCACACAGGGAGAAGTAACATCATACAACAAGCAGATGCCAACTGCTCCACAAAGCAACGTAGCCACAGCCTTAATCAGCAGTATGTGAATGACAACACCGGGGAAAACAATTTTTTCATTCTCACTTCTCACTCTGTCCTCCTACATGCAGGTTATAGAGCACACAGGCACCTCTTTTGTGGGAAAAGATTGTGGGAAGTGGCTAGAAATCGATGACGGATCCAACAAAAAGACAACACTTTCACAGTCAATCAAGTATCACTTACCTAATTATTTCTGTACACAAACAACAGAAATAAAACATGACATTGGTTGTAAGATTCTTGATTTTGAGTATCTGTTTCTCACCCTCTTTCCCTCCCTCTGGCTTTTCTCTCCTTTCAACCTTCAAACTGATTCTTCTTGCGATGATTTCAGCTCTCTAGAATGAAGTCTAACTTTTTCCAGCCCAAATAGCGTGACCCACTTCTATCAAAAAGAAACAAAAAAAAAAAAAAAAAAAAAAAAGCAGCATGTGGAAAACAGTTAGAAGACCTGCATTCTTTCACAGCCACAAATCTTTGGTTATGAGATTTTAATGTTCCTCTAATTAAGCAATTTTGTGCTATATTAAAATGTATGGAAATGAGCTTTTTCTGAATCACTACAATAATTCCAGGAGTAGCTTACTGGCTTTTGAAAAGTAGCTGAATTTATAATGCAAGATCCACGTGTGGAAAGTCAGCCGGGCCTGGACTCAATCAAGCAAGTGTGGCCTTTTGCCCCTTTTTTTATATATATAAAGGATCTGCAGTTCGCTGTGTGCACAGACCCTGACTGAAAACTATTACAGACGATCTGACACACACTGGAAAATAGCTGACATGTGATGTTTTAGTGCCGTGTCATTATGGATGGATGTCATGGTGTTAGCTTGGCTGCAAAAACGTGAAGTTTCAACATGTTTGGACAAGTTTAAAAGGCAGAAGTTGTGTGTATGTGTGTGTACATAGGGCTGATGTTGACGGCGGTCATCATTTCACTTCTTCATCATCACTTCTGTCTTCTGATGTCAGCTTTTGGCTGCACTCCTTCGATCAAAGCAGATGCAACCAATCACAATCAAATCATTGATCCAAAGCTGAAGAATGACAAAGTAAATTCCTAACGAGAAGAGAAAATGACAACAACATCAGTGATCTTATGTTTTGTTTGCCAAACTCTGTGTATTTCATTGGTGTGTGGAACAGATGTTTTCCGGAGGACCAAGAAGACCACCCTGCCTGGATGAACACAGACTCGTATATAAATGTGGTCTATAGGCTTTTATCAGTATTAGCTGCACTGGAATCTCCTGGCACCCTCCTGTTTTGTTGTTTTTCCTGGGAAACTCCCGTAATTTGCATAGCCATCAAACTTTGTTATGAAAAATCATCGTAAATGGATCCATACATCTTGTATGTTTGTCTGACACAGGCCCTGTTCACGGTTCAAAAGCACGCACTGCACCTTCAGTTTAATATTGTGCACCCTCCTGAAAACTGAATAATAAATGCCAAGCGGTAGGTCTGGTGCATGGACGGTGCGTCATCATGCGCACCTCTGAGACAGCTGTGGCAGTCGCAGTTACACGTGACAACGAGAGCTCGGCAAACAGAAAGATTTACTTCAGAACATGTCCAAAATGTTTGAAAATGACTCAGAGAGCCATGACATGAACACACATCACCACAAATCTGCACCCAAAGACAGACAAGGCTTTTCCATCAGGTAATAATCGAAATGAAAAATAAAGAAATGGATTTCGTGATGATCACATCAGGCCGACGCTATTTTAGCAATAATTCTCATGTGTCTCACCTTGTATATGGTCATGTAGTTCAGTGATTAATGTTGGAAAAGAGATGAGCCCTGGTAACCTGCCATCAAAAAATCAGAATATAGTTATAACCAGTCTGGTGTGTGCACAGGTCTGTATGGTTGTACTGTAACAGCCTGGTATTGTTTCCAGGTGATTTAATGAAGGTAAACTTAAAAAATTATTTCACTTGGTAACACTCAAATTAAATTAACAAGTTAGATTAGCATAACAGAAGAAAACTGAATTCATCATTTGTGTTTTACCCCCTGAATTATACATGGTAAAGGTGGGATCAAGTCATTTTTTGCAAGTCACAAGTCAGTCTAAAGTCTTTGCAATCAAGTTCCAGCTCAAACCCAAAGTCTGACAAGTCCCATATCAAGTCCCATGTTCTAAACTTTGAGTTTAGTCATGAAGTAACAGTGAGTTTCCAGTCTCACTGATTTACAAAGTTACTTAACTGTTAAACTAGAGTTAGCTAAGCATTAGCCTGCTAACCATGTTGATAATAACCACAAGTTACCATTCTTTGTGCAACTTCAAATGTCAAAGAAAGTTGGAAGTTGTTTTTCGTACATGAACAAAAAATTCTCTTTTGTATCATTATTTATCACTATTTATCTTTCCCACATGGCACTCAATAACGTAATTTTATTTCTTTTTGGTTCTGTCCTGCAACTTGATTGGATGCTGTCACATTAATTCAAACAAAGCGGATCTGGAGAATTAAGTGACGACTTGCTGGGAATGAACGGTGTTAACGTTAGTTGATTCAGGAAAAGCAGAGACATAAAATTGATTCATGGATTTACAGTTTTTAATAACATAATTTTCAATCTTTGGGCTTTGGGAGAGGTATCAAGTAGTTTCAAGACAAGAGGCTCAAGTCCAAGTGAAGTCACAAGTCACTGGTGTTTTAGTCCAAGTTGAATCGTAAGTCTTTTTTGATTTGGTAAAGTTGAGGCGAAAGCCAAGGACATTTTACTTCTTTCAGTCTTTCACTAGCATGTTTTCATGACTAAATGTAGTTTGGAGAGCAGACAGGGGATTCCTCTGGCGAATGATCTTGTAGTTAGTGACCCATGTCTCTGATCAGTAATGTAGTGTGTAAAACACAGCAATTTCAAGACTTGCGGTTAATTAATTAGGCAGAGATGTGGCGTAGCGTGAACGGCACAGTGATCTGACGACTTTAAAAGTCATCGTGTAGCCTCGGCATTAAGTCATCAAATGTGTGACTGGAGTCTGACTCGTATCCAATTCATGTAACTTGAGGCCACACCTCTGCTGTCCTTTTTTCAGTCTAGTCAAAGCTTGATTAACACAGCTTTAAAACAAGCAATTATATCGTCATTGAAACCCTACAGTGCAGTAATTGCATTTTTAAATGGTCTCTCTAAAACTTCACTGAAAGCAACGTTGTTTTTAGCTTCACAAGGTCAAAATTCTTGTTTGAAGCCTTGCTTTTTATTTTATTATGATGAAAATATTGTTAAACTGCCTCAATTAGGAGTTTCAGCATCACATGCAGTAAATGCTGTGTTTCAGGTCTTTCCAAGAAAGCGATGCCTCGGGGGAAGAAGCAGCGTTGCAGAGTTTAAATCTTTGGACCACAGTCCTGTTTTCCTGCTTGTAGCTCTGCGTCGTCCCGTTGTATTGGTTGTGGTTTATCTATTTTTCTTCTCCCCCCTGACAGCAGTCATCATTTCTGACCGGGACACACACGCACACACATACGAGGCTCAGAAGAAAAGGGGCCAATGACTTTATCCTCTCTAACATCTGTAGCAGATGTGGTAGCCTTCATGTACACGTGTTTATCAAGGGTGTTTATCCTCCTGTCTCTTCTTTTCCCTTTTTCTTCATTTCCTCTGCTCCTCTCAAACAAAAACACTTTCATAGATAGAGATGAATTCCTTCATATTTCCTTGTCTCATTGTCCCTCTCAGATCTCAGAGGAGGACGGTTCCCCACAGTGCTTTTGCATTAAACCTCATGATTCTCTGCTCAGGTCAGATGGCACTGCAACCTGCAGCCAATGAAAATATTTTGGGGCAAAGAGAGACTCATCACTCACTGACAACACATGGTAGCAGAGGCTTTCATCCAGACACAGCATACCTGGAAAATATGCTTGAAATCTGACAGCCATCCACCAAAGTGTTGACAAATTGGTCAGCTATCACTCCAACAACAGTCATTATCTCTCCATCACTGCCCGGGGAAAATATTTTATGCCCTCCGAGAACTCCCTCTGCATTTAATGTCTTTTAAATCTGACTACCACAGCACATCAGAGCCAACCTCAACAAAACGCTGCATGTGCTCCTCAGATAAGGGAGTGCAGGAAGACCTTTGGTACTGTGCAGTATCTGAGTTTAAAGAGCTGCAACAACTTTCCTTAATGGAATGGAATACACTTTTTTTTTAAAGTATTTCTGCACTTAGATAGTTGATTGCCTCAACTATCTGCATGTTGAAGAATCTTTGGGCAAGATAGTGAGCCCCAAATTAACTATCGGTGTGTGAATGTGTGTGAACGGGAGCAGAGGCACCTTGCATGGCAGCCTCTGCCATGAGTGTATGAGTGTGTGTGTGAATGTGACATGTGTTGTAAAGCACTTCAAGTTGTTGAAAGACTAGAAAAGTGCAATATAAATGCAATGCAATTCCATTTACCATTTAGCCCCAGAATTGCCTAGTGTAAGTCAATTTTAAAATGGCATTTTATTGATTCTGTAGTTTTACTCTCAAAGAGTTGATAATGTGTCTAGTTTTTATGTCTTTTAGATCATTTTCTTTTTCTTTTGTTCTAAATATCTTCTGTTTTTATTGTACAGCACTTTGTAACTGTGTTTTTAAAGGTGCAATATAAATAAAGTTTATTATTATTGTTATTAACTACACTCCAGTAGGTTGAATGCAGACAGAATTCCCTCATGTTGTATGAAAACAAATTAATTTCACCATTTTACAAAAAATCATCACATCTAAAGTGATTTTAATGATGAAAATTATTGTTATTACCCCATTTTCTCACTTTAAAGTTCCCATGAAATCAAAATAGATGGACCGTGATCTTTTCAGTCGCACATGTCACATGGATGTATATTAAGAACCAGACACTGGACCCAAAGATGGCACATATTCAGTTCAGTGCATACTCTGGATTTACTTCTGTGTTTTACTGCCCAGTGAATACACACAGTAGTATTCCTCCCGCTGATCCTGCCCACGAGTTCCCTTTCGAACTCTTGACTTTACATTGTGGTGATGTCACAGGTTTTTAAATCATTTTTCACAGCTCTAGGAAAGTTTTACAATATAAAACCCCCATGGATCAAAAAGTTCACAATAGAAAGAGTCATAATTGATCGTTTGAATGGTGGGTCATGGGGAAAATGCTTTTAGGGCCACAAGGGATTTTTTGACTGCAATATCACGAGTAGGAAAAATTGGAAGCAATGCCATATCTAGTTCCGCATCTGCACACATCCATGGACAAAGGTAGTGCAGATAGATTTCCTAGTCATGTGATGCCACCGATTATTTGTCTCATCTAACTAAAAGATCCCCTTTTCACAAATAAAACAGTAAAACAGCGATGTCGTATTACTGTCTTTCTGTAAAATTTTGCCATTTGCAACTTCAAGCAGTGTTATCTCTCCATCACTGCCTGGGAAAATATTTAATGCCGTCTGAGAACTTAATGTCTTTTAAATCTGATTACTAGAGCACATCAGAGCCAACCTCAACAAAGTACCACATGTGCCTCTCAGATAAGGGCTTGCAGGTTAGACCTTTGATACTGTGCAGGGTTTAAGCATAAAAGAAAGAGCTGAATCGAATCTGCTTAATGTAATGGAATAAAAGTCTTTTGGTTGTTTTGCATTCACATACATTTCTTGTAGCCTACTAACGTGAGAGAAATTTGAACCTCCTTCTTGGCTAAAATATCGGTGTAGTAATATGTGTTGCAGTCATAGATGTATGGCATAATCATAAAGTCTCTCGGCTCTTGTGGATTATAAAGATTCCATTCCTGAAGGAATGATGGGGATTAATGAGAGCAGTCGTTTTGCTTTGAGTTTTGCAGTATGTGTTGAAAACGAGGAGCCTGGCTGCTACTGGATATCATCAATTTCGCTCACCAAGTCAAAACTGACAGTTATAATTAGTTTCAGGCAAGCGCTGCAAAGGGCAGCATCGGCTCTGCTGTTGGGCTTTAGGGAAATAGCGATCAATCTCTCTGATGGAAATTAATCTAAAAATCTCATAACTGGAGTAATGATCAATTGGCAACACACAAAAATGGGCCTCTCCATTCATTCATTAAGCCTCATCTGTGAATCTGATTTTCCACCTGGTTTATTGTAGCACTGACCCATTTATGATCATATTTTTCCCTTTTTTTAAAATCATTTATTATCCACAGATGGACTATAATTCCTGTTCAAACAACACAGTAAAATCTGAGCTCCATAACTGGCTTCGGGCATGAAGATGAAAGTCTATGCCTTGTGAAAGATTTTATCTCAATTTAGCAACATTAGAAGCAAATTCAAACAAGTCGACCCGGTAATTTGATTAATACTCAGTTTCAAATCATCCAAATGATAATTGGTTCGACAAATGTGCTCGATGGGCCGCTCCAAATCTAACACAGCAGATGTGAGGTCTGTGTCAGAGTGGTGGAAGACTATTCAGAACATTTACTTGAGTAAAAGTACCAGTATAATCATGTAAAAATACTCCATTACAAGTCCTGCTTAGAAGCAGACACCAATGTACAAAATGTACTTAAAGTATGAAAAGTTAAGTGGTGGAATAATGTGAGTATGAAGATTTACTGTATTTAAGTACAAATTTTAGGCACAACTTGTTCTTTACTTAGTATTTCCATTTGATGTAATCTTATACTTTTATTCCACTACAGTTGAGAGGGAAATGCTGTGCTTTTTGACTTGACTACATTTATTTTATAACAAAAGTTACAACCAGATGAGACCTGCATTTTTTTTTAAATAAAGTTGTTTGTACAGTATAATATAGTATAATTTTACAGATATACGCAGAGTTTTTAATCAAGTAAATTTTTGTATAGTGCAGTCAAGGGGTGTGCAACATTTACTCCTGAAAGAGCTATTTATGGCTAAATAAATAAATGAATAAATAAAAATCTTTCTAGAGACTTTTCCTTGTTTGGATTTGGCTTCATGGCTGGTCTGGGGAGACTCAAGACTAGCTACTGCCGAAATGTAGAGGAAAAAGCCGTCCACCAGCAAGTATAAATTTATAATTTTAAAGATCGTTTCAGCTCAAGTGGATGGGGGAGTGATTGTAACTGGACTGGTTGTGGTGTAGACTCCACCATCCATTGAGTTGGAATAATTTTTAGAGTGTATATTTATAGTTATTGTTTCAGTTACAGCTCTTGATGTGGATGGCCCTGGAAAGACACCGAGCCATAAATGTAGGTTTATGACTCCCATTTTAGTTGACAAACTTTTCTTTTAATTCACTGTCCAGTTTTACAGTTGTAAAATGTAAGAATCTCTTTAGGCCTGCAACAATGATAAATGAAACTTAAGTGTTCTAAAAAAACAACACAACAGCTGTATAGGGACGAAAGAGGTGTTTGTGGCTCGGGAGCCACAGCTTACAGACCCCCAGTATAGTCATATCCATGGCCATGTCTCCTGTGGTTTCAGTGTTTCCCTCTCTTTTCCCACTCCCTCTGTGTCTCCTGTTTCTCCTGTCTGTCTTTATGTGGTTTGTGTTGTGGGTGTGGTCTTCTCTTCTCCCTCTTCTGGCTCCCAGCTCTGCTCCACACCTGCTCATCATCAGCACTCAGCTCACCTGTCCGGCATCACTCGTCACCTCTGCTACAGAATCTCTGCTCTACAGCCAGTCCTCGCTGGATCATTGCATCGACTAGTCTTCAACTAGTAAGCTTGAGTCTAGTTGAAGTTTCTTCTACTTTTGTGTTTGTTCTCTGTGGAGTCAGTGGCTACCTGTGGATCTTCCTTTTTCGCTTGTGACCCTGGAACACTTCAGCCGTCCATCCACCACATTCATCACCCTGCAACTTAAAATAAACCCTCATGTCTCACCTTGCCTCCATGTTTGTGTCTTGCGTTTGGGTCAGCTAACTAAGTGTAATATCAGTTTTCTTTGTTTTGGCCGTAAGTAACCACATATTCAATTGTTCAGGTTTATCAAGCCAAATTTAATAAAGATGGATTCAGAATTAAGGAACTTAGCTGAATTTGAAGGGAAGTCTGCATCTCATTTGTTAACGAGCAGAATTCAAACGCTCCAATATGGCAACCGTGCAGTGCTAGTAGCAGCTATGAAGTACTGTCAAGATGGTGGGGACATATTCATCTCATAACTTTAGTAAATCATAACATACCATGTATGGAATTAATCTGCAGATGCTCTGGTTTAAAATGAAAGGAAACTTTTCTGTGGACATCGGTTATTGAGCGTTGACGAAAGCTGTGAAAAAACTGTGAATCACCTCAACCATGAGAGCATGCAGTCATAAATGTGCACAAAAAATATGAGTCTGATTGGTCCAGTAGTGTGCAAGAATAGCTGGGGACAAACTCCAGTCCACGTTGGTCATGCACACACACTCACACGTACAATCGATTGCATGATCTCCTCCTGGCTTGTGCCTGGTGGAGAAAAAATTGCAATAGTTCCCTCTGGAATGGAGTGGAGCAGAAGTATAAAGTAGAATAAAAAATAAATAATATATGTATTTAAGAACAGCACTTGAGTAAATTTACTCATTTACTTTCCACCACTGTTTACATTTTATTATTAAATTGTACTCAACTGTAAAACTTAACTTGAAAAATAAGTGGTAACTATAGTTACCAGGTAAATGTTATGGAGTAGAAAGTACAATAAACAAAGCTATAAAATGCAAATATCAAGTAAAGTAAAAGTATCTCATGAGGTATACTTTAAGTATTGAAATAGATGAATTTCTATCATTTCTGTGCAGTACTTTAGTAAATATACTTACTTGCTCTGATTTCAAGCCAAATATAATTATGGAATAAAAATATCTAAATTTTAGTTGTAATATACGTATATATTTATGGGGTAGTGTGTTGATACTCTACACATTTACTCATGAACCTTATTTTTTCTCTTTTACTCTTTGCCCTTCACCTGCTTCTGTCCACAATATGTTGTTTTTGACATTTCATCACGATTTGAACAGTCGCCGTTCCAACTGGCTCAACCAAACATTCTTGGTTACTCAAATGTTCCATTAGGTTGATTAAGTGGATCTGGATCACGTGTGGAAGCATTTGCTAGAAAAGAATGTGGCAGCGGGAGAGAGAATATGATATGATTCATGTTTTTGGATTGCTGTGGTTTCCATAGCACCTTTATTCAATCTCTCACAGTTCCTGAGCAAATATTTGGTCTTTTATTCTTTGTCTGTATACATACAAATCTTACACAGTAACTTTTAATGAAGGGTGTAAAAATAAAAAAAAAACAGTATGATGTTTTAAGAACACAAATAAACAAACAAAAAGTAGCTGTCAGAGGCTGCTACATTAAGAAATACAAATCTCACGACTGAAAATTAACAGACCTATACACACCTTAAGTGCCCATTCTTACAGTTCGCTTTGCAGCTTGTGCTTTGGTCCAATGTCACTGGTTTGTGTGGCTTTGTGTGCATTATTGATGAGATAAATAACACTGGGTGAGGACCTGTCTCTGGGATAGTTGGTAATAGTACAAGGACACTTTCAGACAAGAGTTAAACTAAGCAAGGAGCACACATGCTTCTTTTTCCCTCATATACAGACTGCTTTATATAAAAAGTGCATGGTAATGATATACATTGAGTTGTTTAAAAAGTACTATATTCTCTTTCTGTGAAGCTGTAATAAAGTCGTAGTGGTGTCTTTTTCATTGTTGCAGGCAAAAGTCTGTTTTTAAGGGCAGGACCAGTGACGCTAAGAGCCTGCAGCAGGATGCAGAGGGGTTGCCCTTGGTAACGACGTCTCCTACTCCTCCTGTGTTACCACTTCCCGGGGATTGGCACCCCGCATTCATACCAGCCCACGAACGGATGGGGTGTGCGTCGGCCAATAACTCCGAATGTCACTGGCTCCTGTCTGTATGCACGATAAAATCCTGCAAAAGAAACAAACGAAAATGCTGCTGTTCAAAGCCATTTATAGAAATGTGTCAGGAGACCTGATGAAATAAACAGTGAGCGCGTCTGGATATAATCATCATGTGGCGGTTGTTAGCGACCATTTAGTTATTTCTCTGCTTGTGCTCCAATAACTGTTGAGAAACCTTGGTACCTCACTCAACTTTCTCCTTTTCCTGTGAAAGCAACATAGACCCTTTTACAGTTTGTAAACAATGAGAATGCTGCGCACGCAGTTTGGCAACGAAGCATGGCGGACAACAACAGCTTTCAATGAGCGCTGCAAACGAGCAGTTTTGATCACGTCCTCAGTCCAGTCAACATGTTTAATAGCTTGCGGCCACAGACGCCGCTGATCGCTCTGAAACGGTCGAGATCCTGTCGGAATTCTGTACAAATTGAGTTGACCAGTGGAATGTCGATTCTGACAATCATACACACAACAACCAAACATTTTGATGATTTTGTTGCAGGTAAAACATCTAATTCAACAATTGCAGTTTGATAAATCATCTGAAAGTCTGGGGGAGAACTACCTCTTTTGCCAAAATGCACAAGCAGCTTTTTTATGATATTGGCTGTGTAGAGTCCCATCTTATGTCAGCTAACAATAGCAAAATGCTAGCTTACAAGATAGGTAATGTTAACAAAACACTAGCTAACTAGCTAGCTAATGATTGATGTAGATGGCATAGCTAGTTAGCTAGCCTGTTACTGACATTAGCTAACTGGAGATGTGGAGAAATGTTGCTTTTACTGGTCTTCCAGCAGCATCTTTCAACAAACCACAAAATTTGATTTTCTTTCAACATAGTTGAGTCAAGAACATGAGTACATGAAACAGGAAAAGAGAAACTTGACCGAGGTACCAAGTTTGCCCAGCTGTTATTTAGACTACAGAACAAAAGGGGGTTTGATTTAGGAAGGTTAAATTGCCTGTGTAGCCAAAGCCAGATTCCTCTGCAACTTTCATTCTTGACCAAGAACCATTAAAAACACATCAAGGAGCCACATCAGTCCACTGGATGACCTATTCCTTATGATCAACATAGGCACCACAGTTTGTTTTCATTCAATGCCATCCTGCTGCTGTAAATACTTACTAGAGCACCAAATTTGTATTACTCCGCATCTAAAAATAGTCCCCATCAAACGCACCATTCCTCTTTGAGTAAACCTGGCTTAAAATTACAGTCCTCAGCTGTTTTAGAAAATTACTGAGCTTAAAAACAAACAAACAAACAAACAAAAAACTATAAGGAATGGGATTCACAAAGAATTCTGGGGCGGTGCCACCAATTTGGGAGGATACCGTTCATAGCTGTCATTATCTGTCACTGTCACCACTGATTTGCTGATTTTCATCTATCAATCGAAAAACAAATGTCTATATAAAGGGAAACTCTCAACAGAAACAAAGGAGTGATGTATTTGAGCAATATTACACTAGAGGGAGCATTTCAGTGATTTTTATGGTGGCCGTATCGTTGTTATGCTAATAATGACATTTAAGCACACCATCACATGTAAAACTGTGATTATACAACAGGTGAACCAAGGAAATAAAAGATGTAATCAAAATGTATTCATACTGTGGGAGAATCCACTCTCAAAATAAAAAAAAAAACTTTGCTAGTATTATCTCTGTTTTCCTGGAAATACATGGGGCCTGACTAATAACTGGAAAACAATAGTCATGTCATTAGAAGCCTAGTACTACTCCAGCAAGTCGGCTGACCCTAGTGACCAGCAACAATTTCTAGTCCCTGTCAAGCCAACTTGAGCTAATGCTTTGTAGAGATTGTGGGATTCCCCAAATTGAAAAAATACCACACATACAAACACAAAACTGTTTTGTTAGCTCGATCTAACTGAAAATAAGATATCTGCTGAAAAAAAAAAAAATTGGATGCACAGATTCAGCTACAACGTCCGCAAACTTCACATGTTTTTTTAAGCTAGTAGCGCGTCTCACAGACTCACTGGCACAGCTCATGAAGGAGGATGAACAGAGTTTCTGTGTGATCCAAACATTTCCAGAAACTCCAGAGCATTAGCAAAGTACAGTAAAGTCCAAAAGTCAAACATTTAGATTTCCCAAACTCCCATTTTTCATATTGGTTGCTGTTTAGCCTTTCAAAAACAGGCATGCATCTGTATTAAAGGCGCGGTGTAGCAGCAATCTGTCAGCACCATATATTATATTAATCTCAGAAAGTTGATTTAATATCTCTATAAATGCTACATTAAGAGCTGCAAATGAGGCTGCCAAGCTAGATGGGTGGTGATGGTGTAAAGGTCATATCCTCCAAAAAGAGCCAACTCGCTGTCAGTGATGTCACATTTCTATTCCTTATATATTTGTGATGCATTCTTCTACTCAAGATTTACATCTTCACACTTTAAAAACAAGCAAACACACAGTACTTCCACAACACTGCAAGTCAGTTTTCAATAAGCAAAATATTTACAAGGTATGTGACTGTGAAATCAAAACCAGAGTGCAGAGAGTTAGCAGATACTCAGAGTTTAAGTTTTCTTGCTGTTAAGAGCACCAACAAGAGAAGGTTTTCACCACCACCTCCAATTTTCAAATAATCATACTGAGTTAATGTGACTTTGATTAAAAAAATAATGCTAACTGTGAGTAAATGCTGGTCAGTGTGGTGGATTACTCATCTCAAGCAAGTATTCTCGTTACGCTACTTATGTGCTGATATGCCCTGAAACCAATAATTGCTGGGAAGTTATGGCATTAATCTAAGAAGTTATGTTGTAATTAGGAAAGTGGTTCTGCAGTAAATGAAAAGCATGTGAGATTTGGCCAAAAACCCTGGTAGGTCCTTTAACAAGTATTCCTTTTAAACCTTGTTCTGCATCTGTATTCAGCATTGATAAGATCAACACAGCTGGTCCATGAAGGAACGAGAGAGCGAGATCGCATGGAAAAAATGATAATAGGCTGCGTCTAAATGTCACGGCCACAATTGTGCAGTGTGTGTACCGTCTGGTCTTGTTTACCTTGTGCTGAGGGCAGATTATTTGAGAGGAAGGCCGGGCCTGTCCGCCCGTCCCTGTAGGAGTCCACAAACTGGCAGTGGTCCTCTCCCTGGCCAAATGTGTCTCCTATACTGTAAAATGGCTCTGTGGAGGGAAAACAGGTTTTATAATCAGGACATTTTCAGTCACATCAGGTCGATCTTCTCCAATAAAATCAGCTTTGGCAATCAGCTGATTATAAAACAAGGATAAAGTCATACGTTACCTCTGAGACCATCTCCCATGAAGATCTTGTATCGCAGAGAGTTACACAAAACCACGCCCACAAACTTCCTGTACCACGTCCGCTTGACGTACTGGCTGCCCTTACAGCTGCTGTGGGCTGAGTGGTATACTTGAAGGTAAAGGGGACAGATCGGTTCTCCACCTGAGGAGCAGAGGGGGAGCAGAGGAGGAGATGCATCAGTAAAATATGCATCCTATGCACAGACACATCGTGAAATTAGAGGGTGAGAGATGGAGAAATAATTAATCTATATTATCCAGTGTTTGTTGTTACTCTTATGATTTGATATTAAATGGTCATGGTAGCCAGAAGGCATATGTTTTATACATGGAGCCAAATCCAGTTTATATCTTGTTACTTAGACCTCTGTTTAATATTATTCATATTAGCTTATCTTTTATTTTATTTTACTAGTTTGAAATTCTACCTGTGTCTCTTTTTATATTGCCTTTTGTTTCATTTATATCTTGTCTTAATGCCCTTTTATATCTTAAGTCATATAAAAAAAGTCAACGGAGAGCCCTAGGAGCTTAGGAGTCCAGCGGCCTGGGTTTGATTCCAGCCTGCAGCCCTCTCTGTCCACCCACTTTCCTGTCTGTTTGTCTAGAAAAATAAGTCCCCCTCCCAAAAAAATCTTTCAAACTGCAATATTGCTTTGTTTTGTTTCGTGGAACAGAAATCCTGTTTGTCAGACGAACTTTTTATGGTTAATAGAGCATCTTGTAAAAAGTCTGATAATTTTAAAATTGTTGTATTTTTAAGATGTAATCAAATTAATCTGGGCTGATTTTAGTCACTTCTTTTTTGTAATCTGATTATGTAATCTGGATTACATGTAATCATATTTTTCTAACACACATACACAATTTAAACATTTAAACATGGGCTACATCTTAAATTAATCTTTAGGTTTGCAGCTTTAGATAATGTATACTACTGCTATGTGACTTATACCGTTGGCCTGCTATCTTCCACTAAAGATGCTTGTCCCCCATAATACTGTCAAAATAAGTGTATGGCAGTGTGGGGTGGAGTGGAAGAGGTTAATACTTATTGGCCAACATATACATACACACTAATATATATATATATATAAAACAGTGTATGATGTTCCTGCAATAAGTTAGTATTGCCTGATATCGTCTTGGCTGATTCATCTGTATATTAGTTGTGCTACTGATGGGAAATGGTCGAGAAGTGAAAAGCCACACAGAATAGCTGCATATCCTGTCATGTTATTTCACAGAATGATGTCTGTGTCTTTTTAAACCCTCAGCGCAGCTACAGCAGGACAAGGTTCGTTGAATCAGGGCTGTGCAGTGCAGTGTATGGACTTACCAGGTGGTCTTTCGATGAGAAGAGGATCGTCTGAAAGAAAGAATGCGATCATTTCACCAGGGAGGAAAAGCACACAGACAGTTTAATGTGTTCACCTGATAACGCAGCGTACATCTGGTAGTCTGCTTCTACTTGCAGGAACGGTTTTTATATTTGAGTATCTTGCATTGCAATAAAATCACCATCACATTTTCCTTAAGTGGTTGCATACTGCCGTTCAGCAGAAAATCTTGACTGAGGGTTGAACTGCAGTCAATGGGGCGTCTCAAAGTTTATCTTTGCAGACGTTGACAGGATACACACCTGATTCAGTGACATAGGTGAGCGTTTCGCTGAAGGGTCCCAAACCAAACACATTCTTGGCCTGCACTTTGAAGTAGTACCTGAATGAAAACAAATCACAACAGGAGGATTTAATGAGAGATTAAGTAGTTAAAGTCTGACTCGGCCAGTGTTGTTGTGACTGGGCGAAGGTGAGGAAAATGTTAATGACCATAGCAGATGACTGGGCATGCTTCAGTCAGGCTGATTTAAGAGTAGTCTGTTTTATATTGGGTTAAATCCAAAGTGAGCGCAGCACAATAAAATGGATATTTGGCTCATGTTGAAGGGAGAAGGAGGGGAGGGAGAGTGGAGGAGAGGGTGGTGGTGAGGGGGGAAGAGAGACATGTAGACAAGTGGAGATTAACAGATAGGAGGAGAGGATAAGAATGAAAGACAGAAAAAAGGAGGGAGAGGGAAAAAGTAAAGCGCAGGGGTCGATGTATGCTGAAAGAGATGAACAGGCCAGACAAGAGTAATGGATTACATTTAATGTCATCACATATTTTGGACACAAAAAGGTAACTATTCCACTGCAGTTATAGATGAAGAAGATGTAATCGAATTACAGATACATTCAGTAAAAATTAGGATTATTATTATTCTAGTCTCAGTGAAACCAGCTAAACTTACAGTAAGTTCATTATCCGGCCTCTGGTGAAAAAAATTCAACATGATTTTGTCTTTAAATCAGAAACGAGAAGCAATACAGTAGTGACAGTTCTGCCTTCAGCTGTGAAAATACTGTCATCGTCCAAGAACTCCACATCAATTTTAGGGCTGCACAGTTAACTGAAATATTAGTGAAATCACAATATGGCCAAGTGTAATATCCAAATCACAGAACCCTGTAAATTCTTGATAAAGGTAAAAAATATGTGACAAAACAGCATAATAATGAACTGCTGTAGTGATGCAGAGATGCCCTGACATAAGAATCCCTTTTCTCCAAATGTAAGAAAACATGCTTGTTTGGTGCAGACCTCAACAAATGTCACAAATGTTTGTGACTGCAAACATTTTGAGAGTAAACATATTATTTCACGCATTCTGGTGATTTTTTGTGCACCAGTTTGTGCACAGTTGCATCAGTTATATTAAGGATTCAAACAACAGATCAGAGACATTGGGCAAAATGTTTGGTCTGTAAAAATAAGTCCACTCCGGCCTCCGCCCTTGTACTTGCTCCAGGTTGGACAGTTCACCATAGGAACAAAAAATACTCTATGACAAACTGCACAGTTTGCCTTGTAATCATTCCCGCTCACAGGACTGATCTACTTGTGGTCTGTCTGCCATTTAGATCTGTATTTGGACAGCTTCTCTCTCTCTCTACAGGTGGACTTGAGCTAGAGGTATTTGTTGGCATTAAAAAACAAACAAAGAAAAATTATGTCTGAGTCTGGGTAACCAGGGCAGTGATGTTGACTGACAGACAACTTGCCTGTCAGTCTGATTTAATACTTCTCCACCATGTCTCATAATCTGTTTCATTCCAAGTATGTGAAAACGCAGTGTTACAAAATATAGTGCATTAGAGTTGAGTGTGCATGAAAATATTGCATCCTGTATTGATTCAGTGATGGACAGTGCCTTTTATTTTTCAATACAGGACAATCCTGTCACCTGCATCGCCACCTGTACTGCCTGTTGCTACCTGACAGGTTGCAACCCCTACATCTGTAAAAAGAACTGCAAACAAGGCAAGGGGGGTGGGGGGGACACTACTGTGCACAGTAGAAAAAACTTTTTTCGGTTATGTGCCAGGAAAGCAATTCTCATTGCACTGAAATGGCACCATCTATAGGTGCAGTACTGTATCTGGTTCATTATAACACATCTATGTTACACAGATAACTGCTAATGTTAGCTGCACAGCAACACCAACCCACATTAACATTAGCTGCACAGACCAACTGCTGACATTAGCTACACAGACCAACCACTAACGGTTGGCTACACAGACCAACTGCTAATGTTAGCTATACAGAAATACAGTTAGTTAGAAAATACAGTTGGACACAAAAACAGACCAGACTGAGTTTATGAAAGTTTACTTTAAGGTTGAGAGTGTTAGCTACACAGACCAGCCGCTAACGTTAGAATGTGAATAGTATAACTTTACCTAACAAAGTAGATTGTAAAATTTCATAGTTACGACTATTAGCCTAATCTAAACATGCTTTTGCACATAACAAAGGAAGGAACCACCGGACAAACAATAAATAAACTAAATAAAAGGCATAAAACATCATTTCAGGCTAAACAATTTCACCATAAAGTGAACAAAGTATTAAATTTAATATTGTGGTACTTGGATTAGGCTACTGACCACATTTTTTAACAGGTAATTAATAATTGTATCGGAGCACATTTTCAAAGTGACCCTCCCAACCCTGGAGACAAATAGGAGTCCAAACAGAACAGAACAGATATTTCTCACCAAGAGCTTCACTTTATGACATAAGCTTTCAGAACAAAGTTGTACAATGAGCTCATTTTATCTCTGGGTGGTGAAGGAATTATTAAATCCTATCACATTAAAAACAACAGCAGCCAGTGACAACTTCAAGAGTTTGCAAACTTTTCCACTGTATAGTGGAAATACGCGGCTGATGTGTTTGTGCAAGTGTGTGTGTGTTACGCGCTTTCCTCCATTCTGCAAGGTCACATACAGTAAGTTCATGGTCTGTCAGTTCCTGGCCAAAAACTTTCACCACGTAGAGCCACGAGGACTGGATCCAATCACCACAGCCACGTGACAACAGTGACCAGAATATATATCACCAGAGAGAGAAGAGAGAGCAAGAGAGCAGCTGCAGAGAGATGATGTAATGAAAGAAGAAATCTGAGAAGGTCAAAAAAAAAAAAGGAGAACAAAATGTGAGCCAGAATATAAAAACAGAGAATAGACCGCAAGATGCTACATCAAGCCAAGCGAGCCATTTGAATCTTCATTCAGAGCATCTCTTGTCTTCTCTTCTCTTCAGATGAAAATCTATGTGGTAACTGCACATTTATCCTCCTCAGTGTACGGTTCAGCCACAAGAACTAGTGAATTTGTACAAGTCAATCATAAGCTGAAATCTATTATGTAATGACACTCATATGTTTTATAGTAAGTGGAAAAACGAGCATGAAGGTTTAAGAATTCACAACATAACTGTATATATCTTATGTAATCTTTATTTAATCAGATCCCTTTAGCAAGAGAGACAAAAAAAGCAGAGGAAATAAGTACCGCAAGAGGACGAGGACAATTATTTTCATAACTGATTGATCTGATGATTATTTTCTCAATTAGTGGAATCCATTTGTGGTCATTAAATCTCTAAAATATTTATTAAATATTTAAGTATTAAATATTTGTGACTGCTAAATTGGCACTAATCAATGTAAATATTGGCAATGATGAACATAAACTCAAACATATTAGCTTTAACATTACAAAAGACATTACAAAGATACTGCAGGAAAACAAATCCTCTAGATCATTTTGACCCATTTACACATCTAAATTTCTTTTTGCACACCCACTGTTCTGTATCTAACTTCTTGTCTCATGTAATGAACACTTTGTGTGGACATCAGACAAGAAGACATGCATAAACTAGAAGAGTGCAACAGATGGTGAAGCACCTACTGCAATGCCACCACAACTGACAGATACAACCGAATGAATTAAAATTAGAAATTACAATACAATTTAAAAAAGAAATACAAAAACTATACTTTGCATCCCTTCTCCTCAGAATTTTTCATCTGTCCTGGCCTGCACCTGTGCACACTGTGCACACTAAAGAGTGATGCATAAGTGCTCATCACAGACAGCCCACATGCAGATTGTGGATGATGCTACAATAGCTGCTTTCCCCGACCAATATCAGTGACATTTTATGATTTACACCTGCCCTGAGGGCATGTGTAGGCTTATTAATTAGTTAGTACTTGTAACTTCTCTCTGTGGTGCAGCTGCTCTTATTTTAGTGATGCATAAATCAGAACTTAAGTAATATTTTAAGTTATAACCAGGCTACGTTTGAACTTACACACAGGTGGTGCAACAGGCTGCAGCAGTTGGTTGTTTTACTCTGCAGCTACATGTTTTACTTGTAATAGGCTGATATTTACTCTATAACTGTTCAGATGCACTCAAGGAAGATGCAGATGCCCCCAGCTGCTGGAGAAGAGACATCTGATCTCCATCTGCACCTCTCTGTGAAACATGTAAGTTCAGCTTATTATTTGCTGTCTCTGTGTGATTGATAACACACGGATATGTTATTAATTATTATTATTATTTTATTATTATTAATACTGTGGTTGAGTGTTGCAGTTACACCTTGCATTATTAACTACATGGAGGTCAAAATAAGACAAATTAAAGTTTATTTGTACAGTGCTACTTTATATGCTGTAAAATGACATAAAGCACTTAATGCAGCGGTGTATGTTTGAATACAGAATCTACAGGTCAGACAACATCCAGCACCAACACATCCACATCACAAGAAGGTGAACATAGTTGGTAGAATTTAACAGTGTATTCCTTCTTTGATACATGATTTGTTTGTTTGAGAAGTAATCTTGCCTCAGGCACCTAAATGGCTAGAGCTGGCACTAGCTGGCATGGAGCCATTAAAAAAAGAGAAAGAAAAGTTTTTCAAGGATTTAAAAAATGAAAAATGAATCACAGAGGTCCTTCAGCGTACAGTCATGCCTGGTGGGGATAGTCATGTTTTTAACATGGGCGGCAGTGTGAAATTGTGGTATCACTGATTCAGTATTTTTCAATATTTTCCCACACTTGAATTTCTTAAGACTTTTAATATGCTATAAATGACATATTTATGAGACTAGAGTTGTTGAAAGAGTCTCTGCTGTCATTTGTGTGAGGTCATGTCGTATAATGCCTGTACTATATTGTAAGACAAAGAGGAGCAACAAATTCTCCCACAAGCTGGAATCACTAAATGCAAGCAAATAAGTTAATCATCCAGTGAGATGAGATATTCAGCTTTTAAAGTCCTTCCATTCAATTTATCAATCTTATGAGCAGGAAAACTTGTGGATCCAAGGAAATTTGTCCACATGTGTGTACATACGCATGTGTGTGTTTAGGACTATAGCAGCTCAGTGTTTCTGGCAACCAGAAGGAGCCTGCAGCATGGGAAATGCCAACAGTGTCCCGTAAACCATCCCAGGATCAACCGTAACCACGGGAAACGCACTATCGTGGATACAGACCGGTTGCCAGGGAGGGAAACCCTCTTTGCAGACTCTTGGAAAATTTTACCCGTGCACGCACGCAGCTCTGCTGTTTGTGTTCAGCAGCAGGTGTTTGGTTTCCTACGGCCCAGGATGAGACATCTATCATAACACCTCAAACAGATTTGTGCTTTTAGAGCGGATACTTCTATCCATGATGAACTCACACATCTGAAACTGTTTTTCCACCAGATAATGGTTAGATTATCTGCTAAAAAGAATGAATAAATCAATTTTTGTTCAGTACCAGATGGGGAACTGACACTTTTTGGACAGTAACTGGTTGGTTACATGTCACAGAAGAATCAAAATATGCTTCATCTCTCATCTAATTTCTACAACAGACCTATGAGATGTCGCAGAGCTTGTGTATATTAATGTGTGGCCCACTCAAATTTCACGCTTCCACTGAAGTCTTTGACTCACTGTTAATGTGACAGACCGCTTGCAAGCAGTTTCACCTTTGTGTCTGACATTTATTCATCTCTCTTCATGCCAGTGCCTCATCCAGATGTTTTTCATGAATGGTATAAGACAAATGACTGTATATTATTACACAGATTTGCAGAATGCTCGATTTCAAAAATTCTGGAATGAAATGGAAATGGAAAAAAATGGAATTCTAGAGTCTATTTTTTCTGAAAAACATACCGCTGCTATGAGTAACAGAACTGCAGTGGACACAATTATGATTATAGAGTCTGAAGGACATAGCCTAATCAATAAAATCAATAAAATCATATAAAAATCAGCATTTTGTGTCAAATTACTGAGCTTTTTTAGTAAGTAGTCATGTAATAAGTGGGTTAATGTGTAATGAACGGGTCATTATTGTGAAATAAACCTACTGAAATAGCCTTTCTTACCCTCAGTTGTGCGTCGACTAAAGGACATATGAACTTTTAAACACAATAATATGAAATTATTGGTTATTTTATCAGTACTGGCATAAGCAGCCGATAATTACTGGTTATCTGTATTGAAATATGAAATGAAATTATTTTCATTGTGTGTATCCATACATTTTGACAATAATGCTGATAATGCTGATAATTTTAGTCACTATAATCATGACATGACATTTTTGTTTGTCTTTGACATTTATCACATCACATCACATCAGTACTGTTGTTAAACTGGCCTTAATGACATCTTTAGACAAGTCTAAATGGTACCACTTAACCTGAGGTCATATTTTACATTATTACTTTACATTATAACTTTGTTGTTGTTGTTATTATTTATTTATTTGTTTATTTGTTTATTTATATTCATTTGACAGTGTAATGAAACCAAATGACATCTTTATGTCCAAAGTGTGTCACTTTACTTTAGGAGAAAATTCACAACACACTAATAACGGTCTCATATCAGCTTGTGTCAAAACCAACCACATATTAAAGTATAATGCGATGGTAAAACATAAAGCTAAATAGTTTCATTAAGTTTGATAATGTCAAGTTGTCATAACAAAGTTATCTCAAACAATGTCAATTTTGCATTAAAAATGACATATCTGAGCGAATGACACTGAATCATAAAGACTCGCTCATGTTTATGACAGGTGTCATGACATGGTTATGACAGTGTCATGACAGTCTTATACACACCCTGTCACATAAATTATTGCCAGAATTTCATGTCCTTTCATCTCTAATGAATAAATAAATGATAAAGAGCAGAGAGCAAAGAGAGTTTTGGGTTAGATCATCTCCTCTCTTCTCTCGGGTCCACATACTAAAAGCTGTTCCCATGCATTTATTTTGAAAACTGTGAACCGTGTCTCGTAAGACAAGGTTGTGGAAACAAGCTCTCATAACTGAAACAGACCGAGGTGATCGTATCTGTGTGAAAGTGTCAGAAAATGTGTGCTTTATTTATGTTCCATCAAATTTTCCAACGTCTCGACAGAGTTTTACAGCACGTCACGTCTCGGTGCAGAGTCAGATGTGTTTCTTAACCTACCTCCAGTTAGTCAAACTGATTTATTTCACTCTGAAGGCTTTCTGATCTCTTGTACAAACATTACTCTATCAGTATCCAGCTCACACGCTGCTCTGATCAGTGTCAGCCTGGTTTGATAACACAATTGGCAACATATTCCCACAAAAACATGGCCAACAGACACATAAGCATGCATACATGAACTCAAGTGCAAACATCCAGACGAGATGCGTATTCTGTGCATTATGTGATGACGGGATAATGACATAAACACTCCCCAACAGAAATAAACGCTCCCCAAAACCATAGCCAAACACCTGCACCCGAGGCAGCAACCTGATCATAAACATTTCATGCAGGTCAGAGTTAAAGATCTAACAAACAAGCACATCTTTGTTTGAAGGTTCAGGTTCTAGTTTTCTATGACTCCCATGTGTGAGATGATACTGAACCTGAAAACACTGTGCCTGAGCTCACATCAACCTCTGTGCAAATGTGTACACAGTATGATATAAACACACAGCAGGTGGTTATGTGTTACCTGGAGTTGGGTTTGAGATTCTCCACAGGCAGGTGTGTCCCGCTGGAGGATCTAGCGGACCACCTGTTGTTGAGGACATCGATCATATGAAGCACTGTGGACCATGTAGCCTGCAGGGAACAGCACAAAATGAAGGGCAGAGATCATCAGCTGTTAGATTAGAATTAGAATCACTATAACAGGTATAACAGATATATAAGGTTTTAAAGTGAAACATGAAAGAGTTTCAACATTAGAAGAATACTTTAGACATTATAAGACTTTAGCCTTTTTTTTTAGCCAAGAGTTACATGACATAATCGATACAACACGAGACAGAAGAGACGTCATTGTTAACAGAGACTCCAGTCTGCAGTGTAGCCTGGGTCACACACAGGTTTTATATCACGTCGAGGCTTTATTAGCCCTCTGTCTTGCTGCGAGTCTGCATCACAGTTTAGTTTTATCAATTGATGATGTGAGTGTTGTTAAGTCTCTCAGGACAGCACAACACTCAGGTTCATGTTCATTAGTTGCAAACTGACCCAATCAATTCACCGTTCACCAGAAACACGAGCATGCCCACAAACACGCGCTCTGTAAGCCTGTTCATGCACAACACTAAAAGTGGATGTGGGAGACAGCAGACGCAGCTGTGGATGTCTGGGAGGAGATGTCTGCCAAATCTTCTGTAATACCATTTGTCAAACTAAACCACAGAGAGTTAATCTGCAACATGGCGTCCAAAAGAAAACACGCTGCAGTGTGTAAATTCTGCAATGCAGCACTTTCTGAGATGGCTGGGACCACGGCAAACTATTACTGGCACTTAGAAAGGAAGGATAAAGGAAGATAAGCTGAGTGTAAATGATACTAGCTAGCTAAGTTTTTGCTTGTGATAAATGATGAGACAGGCCACATAAACCTGTGTAGTTGTAGTTACAGTATCATTAACGTTAGCTAATGTCAGCTTGTACCACTCCTTCACTTAGAGATGTGACAACATTTGGTCTTGACTTGGTCTCAACCTCTCAAAGTCTTGTCTTGGTCTGGATACACTCTGGTTTTGGTCATGACTTGGTCTTGGTTTAGGTGGTCTTGACTACAACACTGGAAAGAGTGCAAAAACAACTAGCCTGACTCTTTCCAAAGGTAACAAAACCACCTCCCAGCACCTCTTTAGCTCGTGCAACTTTTTTTCTGCTTATCAGACTTGTAAAGTATCAACATTCAATTATATTTTGCGTAGGTGGTCTCCCATATATATTTAGCTACAAAGTAGAGCCCTGGCATTTTGTGTAATTCATGCTGACTGTCCTCCAACCTGCTGTCTCTCAGCTGTCTGTTTTCTTCTTCTTCTCAGTCACGCAGACTAATCCTCAGAATCCGGGCGAGCAACCTCAGGTCACGCGGCTCTTCATCACTCACTTCAAAACTGTAGAGACCAGCTCTGCTGCACATCAAACTACCAACTGTTTCTATTGGATATTTGAATTTGAGTTTCTATTTTCACTGGAGCCTCACCAACACAGCTGGCTGCTGAGAGTAGAGAAGGGAAATACTAGCTACTTTGTTTTTCTTCGTTTGGTTTTTCATTCCTTCTTCATTCTACATTGTCAAACGGATGGTTTGACAGAGCAGTATTTCGACTCTTGACTTTGCCATCTGCTTTACTCCTGGTTGGGGCTAAATGTATTAAATGTTTCCCAAGGAGTTGGTCTTCTGAGCCAAATGCAACACTTATAATACTCAGTGAATAATGTGTATGTTTTGCCGAGAACCTTAAAGGAAAATGCCTTCAATGAATCAGAGTAAATGGAACCAGAAGTTGGGTTCAGGTAAAGACTCATACCACCGTCCTTCATCTCTTGAGTCCACTTGCCTACAGCTGTTTCCATCCACTTGTTTTGAAAGCCGTGACCCATAACTCGTAAGACATGGTCATGCAAACACACACTAATAACTAAAACAGCGCCTTGTGATTGTATCTGCATGTGTGAACTGTCCCTGTATGTGTGTGGCTCACATAGTGTCTGCTGTATTTACAGTATATTTCTTTGCAATACTTTAATACTACAGCTTATAAGGAAAATCACATAATGGATAGAACTAAAAGTTCACAGAGTTTTGGCCAATTTATCTTTGATACATGACCGCATGCAAACACTAAACCAGCATCACACAGTTTAAAGTAGAGTTGTCTCAAATCTTTCCTTCAAGGACCTAATGAACAAATTAGACACAGACCCCTTTGATGAGATTTTCTCTTGTAGATGCTTATTACAGAATGTACAGTGTTATCGTATTACTACGCTTGTGCTTTGGCCAATAATTCCAATTGTGCCTCATATCTGTTGCTGTTTGGGTTATAGTTATGCTTAAAGTTTAGGTTCTAATGTTACAAATCTTTTTAATTATTATATAATCATCATTTCTAAAGTATCTGGACTGCACTTAGTTTAGTTATAAATAACATAAAGACTAAATTACAATGTAAATAAATATTGCAGTGGTTGTGGTTTCCTTGCTGTGGTGGTGCACCACTGCTAAATGAACTCAGAGGAAACGCTGATATATGAAACCCATGACCAATACATTTTGTAATTTTGTCACTTATGGATGTAATTACAGTGAAAATAAATTATTTCCCTTTTTACTGGGGACTCCCTGGAACCCCTTCAAGGAGCCCTGGGGGTCTCTGGAACCCATTTAAGAACCAGTGGTTTTAAAGAAATATTTTTTGGAATGCAACATTGTATGCAAGATTAATGAAGATCATAAAGAATTTAAATTTAGCAAATTGACCCTTCCTAAGTCTTGCCCCTTTTTGCTCTGTGCTCCAATAACAGCTGAGCAAGCTTGGTACCCTGCAGAACCTTGATTAATTTTCTCCTTTCCTTTTTAAGTTAAACAGAAAAATACATTTTGTTATGATGCTGGGGACCTGTAAAAGTGACATACAGTCACATCTTAAGTTAGCAAAATGCTATCAGATGTAATTAGCTACCTTACCATTGATATTGACTGGCTAGACAGTTAGCTAGCTAGCATTTTGCTAGCTATGAGAAGTAACTAGAATTGATGTAGATCAGCTAACTAGTTAGCTAGAGTTTTGCTGGCATTAGCTATGAGATGTAACCAGCTAGCTAACAATGATTAAACTAGAGTTTTATTAGCCAGCCAGCTAGCTAACTTAAGATGTGACTCTATGCGTTACTTTTACAGGTCCCCCAGCAACATCTTTTAACCATCTTCAAAATCTGGTTCTCCTTTCAACATACACTGGCTGCATGAGTAGACAAGCTTACCACGTAGCAGGACAAAGTTGACTGAAGTTCCAAAAGAGGCAGGACTGAGGGAGGGTCAATTAAGGACGAAAAATGCATTAAAATAACACAGAATGTGTCAAGATTGTGTGTGAGCACAGAGGAGACACCAAGGAGAACAGATGGAAAGAAAGAGGGGAAGAAAACACCGGTGACAGTAAAGACCATTTATCTGTTTTACACATCAGAGGACAGACCGGCCCACAGCATGACCAGGAGCTTGTGTCTCCCTGCCAAAGACAACACACTGTCTCGCTAGCTGGCCAGACTGCTACCTCTGATAGTCCACCACGTCCCTACAGTAGGCCGTTATCTCCGGCCTCTTCGCCGTCCCTTTTTTCCCCATGTGTCTTTTCCAAGGTCATAGGAATTTTGGTTTTTCCTGAGAAACTCAGGGTAGCAGCTCAGGAGCCCTGTTGCATGTGCTGAATGAAGTCATTTTTTATCATGACTGATTCATGATAAACTGCTGGAGTGAGTTCTTAAAAGTTCAGTAGGGGTAACATGTTAAAGGCATATCCAGACCACAACAGAAGAAAGGTCGATGAAACCGAAACACAATATTGCTGTATACTTATGGTTCAATACTTAGTGAAACGTGAACACTGCACATATTCAGCAGTTTTTTTTTATTATTTTAAAAGAGAAATTATGTGTAGAAACAGCATCTAAGCTCCCTATTTAAGAGCCTAACAGTGTTGCAAGGAGACAATCTTTCAAGTCCCATGGTGCACTACTGACTAGATGATGCTATAGCCTTGTATCTTCTATGAATGTTAATAGAAGACATTTTATCAACTTCTTAACAAGGTCACTTAGTTTTGGTTATGAAGCCTACCATTAGCGTTTTAAGACCTCTTAAATCTCTTTAATATTCCACATTTGGGAGGAATCATTGTGTTGTTAAACAAATAATATGTAAATTCTGCCTGTAGAGCTGTCTCACATTCAGACAACAATAAAAAATGTAGTTTGATGGGATGGGCGAAGTTATCTTCACTTCATGATATCACGTTCGGTGACAAGGTTTAAATCACATTTTGTTCTGTTGTGTTTGCCATCTTTCTTCTTCACTGTCTAATGTATCTGGTGTATCCTGTGCTTTCCTGGAAGTTACAGCATCTAGTAACAAGCTAGCAACAGCTCGCAGGGAGCACATAATTACTTTTATCAAATGATGTACTCCTCTGCATTTGAATAGGGCAATATGAGTACACAGCCTAACAACATAGTTTTGACCTAAAATTCACCTGGAGAATGCTAATGTAAGGTGTTTCCTCTTTTTTGGTAAATACTGTTTTAGCAAAATTACCACACAAATCAAAACAAACACAATGACCTTCATTTTAAGTTTAGTTTGGAGAAATTTTCTTACCTGACACCATGTCATCCTTCAGTGGGCGGGCCCAGTCTAGGATGATAAATGAGTGGCAGCCCTCCATGGCGACAATGGTGAAGTTATGAGGCTTGTTTTTGGGAGGCAGTTTCTGATTGGATGCCAGACTGTCCTTCTCCATCAGGTTTTCTAGGACATCCACCTGAAGATACTCCAGAGCCTCCGTCAAGGAGCAGGGAGCGCCTGGGTCCTTCCGGATGTAGTTCACATAGGGAGCTGGTGGCAGGAAAAGGGGATGGAGAAGAGTCACATTATTCATTTTTACAGTATAATTTCCTAACACAGACAATTAAGAATGAATTAAAATATTTAGCTTGTATTATTTATCACTTATAATACTTTGTCGTGTTTTCTTTTGACTCTTGG
The DNA here is from genome assembly GCA_034769285.1 of Lutjanus argentimaculatus. Taxonomy (NCBI): domain Eukaryota; kingdom Metazoa; phylum Chordata; class Actinopteri; order Lutjaniformes; family Lutjanidae; genus Lutjanus; species Lutjanus argentimaculatus. The sequence goes on from JAWZSL010000001.1 coordinate 53,585,227, forward strand.
GACAACCAGTAAGTTAGTCCCAGATGACCTAAAGGCTCTGGCACAAGCAGATCAGAGATGTATTTGGGCCCAGAGCCACAGGGTGATTTGTAGATGAGCTGCAGGATTTTGAAGTCTGTTCTGTGAATGACTGGTAGCCAGAGTAAGGATTTTAGAACTGGTGTAATGCGGTCATATTTCCTAGTTTTTGTCAGAACCCTGGCAGCAGCATAGAGACTGAGCGCATTTAAGCCCCGCCCACACCAGAGGGGAAAGCAATCCATGGCTCTCCATTGACTTGTATTGTGTGACGGTGCCTCTTGTCACTTTCCGTCTGCTAGCAAATGACAGAAAAATATCTAAAAGCTATTATGTGCTGGGATACTCTACCAATAAGTTAAAGAACCCAGAAGTAAGTTTTTATGAGCTGCCGAACCGAAAAAACGAGTCCTTAAGAAGACAAAAGTGGATACAGATGTGAAGCGTCAGCAAGCTGAATGGGGAAACTGTGAGATCCAGACACTCAGTAACGTTATGCCTGGTTACGCCTGGTGGGTGTAGTTTTCAGAGTATGACGCGTTGCGCTCTGTCTCAATACTGAATACATTGGCGTTGAGTTGGCAAAGAGCTGTTTTTGTAAGCCCTGTGAAAAGATCATTGAGTTTCCCGATCTGTTGGAGATAAAGGCATGGGTAAGTTTTTCTAGGTCTTGCTTTTACGTTACTTCTCAGATTCTTGCAATATTTTTTATAAGGTAGTGAGCAGATGACGACTGACTATTGACTTCTGAAATTTGTATCCGAGTCCAAAATAATGCCAAGATTTCTGGCTTGACTCTTAGTTATGAGAGATTGGGAGTTAAGGTGAGAGCAGACTTTCTGTCTGTCTTTCTGTGCTCCATATACAATTATCTCAGTTTTATCTCTATTTAGTTGGAGAAAATTTTGCTTCTTTCAAGCCATTAATTTATTTGATGCAGTTGCACAAAGATCCAACTGTTAGTCACCTGAGGTAAGTGAAAATGTAAATTTGCGTGTTAGCTGTGTAACAGTTCTGAGCTACTTTATTATTTTTGCATAATTTGGCCAAAGGGAAGCATGAGGGTAAACTGGAGGTGTCCCAAGATTGACCCTTGTGGAACCCCACAAGTCATGGTGCTCCTTTGATATTAATAATTTGTGGTGGTTGCTACAATTTATTGAGAGTCACCCTAATTCACTACTCTGTTCCTCATAAAATCTGCCACTCTTAAGGCTTATGAGCCTGTGCCTGAGGTGTACCGCCAATGTTACAGATCTTGGGAAAAGAGAAATGCCCAGATGTATGCAGATGAATATGTGCTGCTCCGTTAAAACAGTTTTAGAGAGTGCATTCCTCCCTGCGATGATTTTGGGTGGAGTGGGAATAATAATGGCGCTACAGCAGCAGACCAGATGCATTCTGGGAAGGCTGGGTCTTGGAGACAAAGTACTCTCTGTCCTGAAGATATGACTTGAAGCACTTAAGGACAGAGTAATTTTTTAAAGGTGGAATCAGAAGTTGACCTGGTCATTTATGTGACTGTCCCTCTACCTTTCCTTAGTTTACTCTCCTCCCTTATCTGTCATTTCTTGTCCATTTTCAATGACTCTGAAAATACCAGCTGGACCTACAGCTGTGAATACTTCAGATGTCCCACAATTCCAAGTCTGACTGGGATTTGGAGGGAACCACTGGAGCCTGGAGTCGCTCCCACCATCCCAGATGATTGGCCCTCTGCGAAGGCCAAGAGTCCAACACGTGTCAGTATCTGCGCATCAACAGATGAGGCTGTGTGGGTTTAGGCCCGTTACAACCTCCTACTGTATGTGTACACACAGTCATATGGCTTATGTATTACACATTCATACACTGAAATACTTGATCTGTCGTCAAGGTGAGCAGATTTATGTGTCTGTCTATACACAGGGTGCTTGTAAGGCCGTATTTCTGAACAGCATCCACATGTCCAGACTCATGCACACAGAAGATCCAGATGTTTTGCTTTGCTCATGTGTTCATTTTTAAATTCTGAAAGCACCTCCCTGCAGGGACGCACCGTCTCCTCCTTGTTGAAAATCCAAAAACACTGAGGAAAACTGGCATGTGTGAGCCTGAGGTGGATCAAATGTCACTGAGAAACAGTATCGGGATCGTTCACATAATGTCAATTCAATATCAGTCTGGTAAGGCATAAATTAGCATGGTAATAGTCCAAATATCCTGCTGCTGATTCTCTAGTCCAATGTGGCAAATTCCATCCATCTGGATCTTAGTGTAAAGCAGAATCACGCAACTGTTAAGAATTATTAGTTAATACTTTGTGTCCCACGTCCGCCTCCGGCTAGATTCATCCCAACAAATCCATGCCTGGACAGATAAAGAGACAAAGGGGAAGTCTCTGTCAGACAGTTCATGCAAAGCACAAACTGGCAGGCTGCTGAGGTGGACCTAAAATATATTAAACTAGTAAATAGGAAAGAGGATGTCTCCACGTTGAGCCAGCGCAGCCTTCTCTCCATGCTGAGCTCAGCATCCTTAACTTTTATGATTTCCACCCCCCTTTTTTTTTTGTCCCTGACAGTTTTTATCTCAGTGAGAGTAATTGCTTTCAGATGGCTCCATGAGAGGTGTGTCATCACAAGACAGTGGTTGTTTACCAAGATAGATGGTGTCCTGAGTAAGTCATGTTATTGCTCTGCAGATGATACTTGGAGCTATGACGTTGCACTGATAAAAGCACGTCCATAAATCTTCCTTTTAAAAAGTTTCTCACAAAAATCCATAAAAATGACAGTGACAAGTTGCATTTAATCTAAACTGATAGCGAAGCCATTAATCAAGGTTTTATCCACATCGTTAGAAGAGCAACAGGCGCACACTGAATCTCATTCCCATCCAGACAGATAACCCACAACGTGTCCATTGTTTTATGACACTCCACTAATTTTAAATGTCAGCGTCAATTTAGTTTGGCTCTATAAGGACCTTTGTCAAGTCTGAAAGAATTTACTCATGGGTCATCTGTCATGTATCTTGGCTTGAAGTGTGTAACAGCCAGTGTTTTTGGAACTTTACCCATCCTAAGAACTATAAGTCACAAGATCTTGGCTTTCACTGCATTGATCTGGACCATTGTTTTTCTGATTTGTCTCTTACAAAAAGTGTGATATTAAATCACTTAAGTTTTCTTAATATTCCTTGAAAGAACTCTCTTTGTTTCAGCTATTACTAGGCTATGTTTTCTCAAACATAGCTAAATAGTAAAAGTACTACTACTTTATTTCTATGTTTGGACAGACAGTCTGAAAGGAAAATATAAACATTTTTACACACTGGGTTTAGATAATTGACTATGGTATAAGTTGAATAATAATCTGCCTTTTTAGTACTGGTCTCTGGTAGGGATGGGCGATACTAAACTTTTTAATTTGAGACAATACAGTACTTTTTCTCATGATCCGCCCATCCCTAGCCTCTGGCTGAAAATACTGCACTTGTATCAGAGAATAGAGTGCCTCTTTAATAATGCTCTCACACTCTCAGACAACCTCTAGTAAATGTCTTCCTGATATTATACACCATATTTTGCATATATATAGAGTTGTTCTGAGGATATTTACAGAGTGTTATCTCTCACTATGGAATCAGACACTTAAATGAATGAAGGGCTATGTCCATTACCAGGTAATTTTGTATGTGTACATGTAGACGGACATTAGATATGTGTTTGTGTGGACATGTGGACATAAATCTTTTTACACACTGACATTGTGCGGACTCGCCTGTGCATCCAAAAATGACAAGCAGTGAGTGCTGGACAGAAATGCAACCACAAAAGTATAAAACTGAGTCTGCATACCAGAAGCTGCTCCTTATAGCGAGTCCCCATAACATAAATCTTAAATTTTAGGGTGATCACTTGGGTTAGGGGTTTGGGGAAGGGTTGGGTTTAGGTTCAGGTTAGACAAGTTATGGTTATGGGTAAGGCTGGGGCGTCTCTTTCCTGCAGGTCACTTCTTGCAGTAACTCAGGGTACTTTGGCCCAGAGACTTGAGCTTATTTAAGCTACTGCTGCAATCACTGACTCTCTCTCTCTCTGTTCTTCCTTTCAGGCACCAGCTTTTGGTTTGGTTTGGTTTGGCATGCTCTTCAGTTAGTTATTTTGCCTTCTGCACTCATCCAGACACTCACACGCACCCATCATTAAACCTTACACATTGTACTGATTTCAATGACATCCACATGCCATTTTTTAGTGAGTCTCTATCTTTTGAATTCGGTTTATTGGCGCTTTGATCTGGTCTAATTTGGTCTAATTTGGTTACTTTAATTCAATCAGGTTTCTTTGTTTAAATTTTTTCCACTCACTTTTTGTTGTGACTCTCTGAGCTGGGTCATGACAGTGTACACGGATATATATCTGTTTTTATTTATGCTACTTTATCACATTAAAGAGACTCTGTTCATGTGATTTATCATGTCACTGTATAATGTGCATATGTGTAGTATGTGGGGGCTCGTTGCCTCCATGCTGTGGGTTAAATTTTGATAAGCACACTGCTCTGTCTGAGTAAATAAAATGACTTCATTCCAATTGTATTCAGTATAAAAACTTACTGGTACATGCTGTTATTATTAAAGTCTGTGGTTACAGTATCTTCACAATTATTAACAGCTGAAACACGGCAAAAAAAAAAGTTCAGCCATTAAACAGAGCAATATTAACGGGACTTCTGCCATGATGTTGTTTTTAGAAAGGTTGGAGTCAAATAGATGCTGTATTTATTTCTGTCAGGAGAATATTGTGGCGTGTTTGTGCAACCAGATGAGGTGATAGCGTACGAGAGGCCAAAGAAAGCACATAGGAACAGTAAAAAGAAAGCAGGGGGGCAAAGTTTACTGGGATCAAGTCTGGAGACCCTGAACAATGTGTCCTCGGCGAACTTTGTTATTATGATCCTATTATGGTTGGATGGAACCAATTTGAATCCATTACTAGAGATAGACTTATTTCCATTTTCCACAAAGTCATAAATTCATATTCGTGGACTTCACCAATCAGTGGTTGAGTGCTGTGATTTGGCTCTTAAACAGTTTGCCTGGGACTCAACTGTAGCTGCAAGGGCACCAACATTACGATACGGATGAGGGGAAAGTTGCCTAAAGCAAAGTGTTTGTAGACGTTTCCCTTTTTTTTGGCCAGTAGTTACTGTAAAGTCTGCTAGGGTCAGATATTTATGAGGCACTGCTGAGAAAGCCAAGATAGAGGTCCAGATGTATTACTCCTCCTCCACGAAACAAAACAGAACTCCCATCAGCCCGTCATTATTTACAGCACAGAGACTCCTTCATCGCACACATGCGCACACATTCATGACACACAAAATAAATGCAATACTCCAAGGCCAAGCATGAATGGCCAATCACGCTCTTGGGCTTTCATAGCAAAAGTCGTATACTATTTATTATGCATGTCAGATAAAGATTATATACGTCTTTTTCTGGCTTGTAAAGTAAACTAAACTCACAGAAACCAATAAAAAGGTATAATCTCATGATTCCTAAGATAAGTTTTAGGTTATTAGGGATTTTAAATACATGTGGTGAAAATTTTATACCTGAGGAAGTTAAGTTCCTTTCAAAAAACGATCCATCATGCATAATGAGAACGTTATATTAAATTTAATGTCAAAAAGTTTCCAGCTGCACAGCAAACTCATAGCTTAATTCTGGAAGACAAACCAACAGGACTTCTCCCAGCATGATGGATGGTTTTTCATGCATTAGATGAATGTAACTTACTCTCTTATATATGTCTGAGTGGGTTAAATTTCTTTTAAAAAGAAACTCATCATGCATAATGAAAATGTGATATTAAACCTGGAATTTAAGTTTACAGCTGCACAGCAAACTCATGGCTAAACTCAAAGGAATAGTTCGGATTATTTGTGGTAATAATAATAATATAAATAATATGTTTCTTGGCATTGTCAACCCTGATAAAGACATCATCTGGATGGTAGAATATGTTGCTCCAAAACCTGTATGATGTCAGACCCTTTTCACACTTTTCCACTTTGCATCAGTCCATCTCAGATGAGGGGATGAGTGAAGTCGTCAGCGTTTTCTGTATGATATTGATATATGGCTTTCTCTTTGCAAGGTAGAATCTTAACTTGTTCCAGCGCCCATGTAGTATCCTTTATACAATCATGTCAGTCTTCAGTGGAGTGCCGCCTGAGGGGTCAAAGGCTACTCTGGATTCTCTGAATCTTTTAATGATATCATGGACTGCAGATGGTTAAATCCTTAAATTTCTTGCAGTTTTATGTTGAGAAATGTTCTTAAACTGTTGACTATTTGTCCACGCAGTTTTTTACAAAGTATTGAACCTCACCCCATTCATGCTTGCGAATGACCGAACTTTTCAAGGATGCCCTTTTAATACCCAAACATGATACTGTCACCTGTCACCAGTTAATCTATTTACTTGTCCAGTGTTCAAACAGGTGCTTTTTGAGCTTTTTTGCCGCTGTCACAATTTTTTTAAACATGCTGCAGGCATACAATTCAGAATGAGTGTATATTTACAAAAAACAGTTTATTATTACATATCTTCTCTTTGTTCTGAATTCAATTGAATACAAGTCCAAATGTATTTGCAAATCATAGCATTCTGCTTTTATTTACATTTTACACAATGTCCCAACTGTTTTAGAATTGGGGTTTGTTTCATGCATAAAATACATGTCCTAAATATAGCGTATGCTTAAAGTGATATTAATTTCTTTAAGGTGGCTAAAATACCTTTTGTTGCTGACCCCATTCACAGTAGTACATTGCTTAACTTCAGGCTAGTACTCCTCTCTGCTTCTCCTAACTGGAGGTGTTGTGACCGCCATCTAATGTAGCTAATACACTATGAATAAGCACCTCATACAATCCCACTTCAAATAATCCGAACTATCCCTTTAAGCTGTGCACCAAAACAGAGGAAGAGAGGAGGGCATTTGTGCAACAGTAAATATACAAAAGCACAGACTTGTTGTTATTTAGTACCTGTGAATCGCTTCTTCCCGCTGAGGTCAAACTCAGATGAGGGGCCTTTGTTGAAGGGTCTGGTGTGGGCTCCGGAGTCGAGACCTCTGTGGTGGTGGTGGTGGCTGAGGTGGTGGTTGTGGGCGGCAGGGTGGTCTGGACAAAAAGCTCATCTGGCAACAACACGTATGTCAGTGAGCTTTTGATTGTAACAGATTTCTATATTTACATCCTAACTCTATACAACATGCTGCTGTGTTTCATTAATCCTTCGTAATTGGCACCGTGATCTGTGTAATAGGAGTGTCAAACTGGTTTAACTTTTAATTAATTGTGGGCAGATGTGTGAGCTCACTTCGAAATAACTCCCTATTTCCCCGAACACCCAAAGCTGCATTCTTATGTAATGTTTTGCTACCCATATTTTCCATGTGAGGGAGGGGGTGCTCGAAGACAACGGCTATTTCACAAGTCTCCAAGGCTGACAAATGTGAAGGGATTCAGTGGGTGAAATTCAATTAGCTCCCCTCCTCTTTCATCACTGTTTTTTTTCCCTGTGCCGCATCAGTGGACTTTGGCATTACATCATGGTCCATACACATGCAACAGCTTTGAGCCATGGCAGGGAAATGCTGAGAAAATATTGTAACGCTCAATGTGTCTTTCCTAGCAAAAACCCGAAGAAGAAAGAAAATATGAATGCTGCTCACATGCAACAGCTTCCTCGAGAGATCCAAACACCTGTCGTGAAACTACAAAGTGCAAAACACTGCAGTTTTCCATTCAGCTTGTGTTTGGCTGAAGCCGGGCTTCATCTTACAAAGCAACATTGAGAACAGCAAATACGTTGCATTAGATCATAAGCCAGGGCATTCTCTTCAGCTTAGTAATGCAGTTCACATGCACTATGGGTCCAGTTTTTGGAATAAAAGTGATTAAAAACAGCCCATGATGGAAAATATCCAAAAACCGGGCAATGAACCAAAACCAAGCCAAACAAACTTACAAGAAGAGAAACAAAGTGAAGACCACAGGCAAGGCGAAGAGGAAGAGACAGGAAGAGCTGGCAACCAGATCCACTGACAGATAAACAGACGGTAAACAAACAGGGCAGGACACAGTCAACAAACAACAAGCGTAAGTGCAGTTGAGTCCATCCCAGCCCGGTGGGCGGTAGGTCGGGTCGAAGCCAAACTCAGCCAATACCTTGAGCTAAAGCATCAGGCACCATGTGGTCCGTTTCCATTCCTGAGGATTCCTCTGTCAGAGAAGTAGAACAAGCTGTAGCATCAGTCTCAGATGACCACCACACATGGACACATAGACATGTACACCCACATGGACAAACCCACTTAAACACATACTGTTGGTACAAGCACTTACACATACTTGGTCACTTAAAGGGACAGTTCACCCCAATTTCAAAAATACATAATTTTCCTCTTGTGTCAGTGCTTTTTATCCATCTAGACTTTTTTGTTTGTTGCCGAGTTTTGGAACTCAACAGCAAAGTCTCTTTCCAGACCATGACCGGTTACTCAAGATAATCCACAGACCTTGTTGTGAGCAGTTTCATGCTGGAACTATTCTCTTTCTACCGTATTACACCCGCAAACCGTATAACCGGGGGAGAAGGAAGCGTGCATCTACTCATGGTCGAGAGGCTCATTTTTGTGACAGAGGGTGCAGGATGGTAACATTTCTAGTGTTCTCCTTGGCTGAGCAGCAACATTACCACCACTGAGTAAGCTATCAGTTATCGAGTGTAGTTCAATAGAAAGAAAATAGTTCTGACGTGAAACTACTCACAACAAGGCCTGTGGATTATCTTGAGTAATCAGGTCATGATTTCTGGAAAGAAACATTGCTGCTAAGTTTTTCTAATGCAATTTTTGGCGCTTTGAGCACCACAAGCCGAGTACCATCTAGTTCCATTATAATAGAGAGAAGGCAGACATCTCTGTTGCAGATATCTCCAAAATTCTACAACCAAAACAATCTAGATTGGGGTTACCCAACTAAAGCTGAAGTGGGTCAAATAGGAAAATCACTAGGGGTTTGTTGGCCACACAGAATACTTTGTCAATCGATGGCTACAAACAATTCTTATAGTATAATGTTAATGGATATAACCCTACAAGCTCTAAGGAAAACTGTCAGAAAACTAGCCAGGATTTGACTTGTGGTCTCTCTTCACATTGTATAATTTCAACACAGAAATGCACATTTTGAAGCTTGTTGTTAGCTTAACATGAGTTTTTCTGTGGCCTACCAGCCCAGCCTGCAGCATGCATGACTGAGTGAATGGCAGGTGCAGAACAGGTGTAATCCTGTTGCAGACAATCACAGTACATAGGTACTTTAAAAAGATGTAACCAGTACCAGATTGGTTCATATTATAAAGTCTTTGGTCCAGATGTCTCAAAGTAGCTCAGAGAAATATATCTTAGTTTTATTTATTATATCACACACATGCTTGCCTGATTCACTGGCAGGCTTTTGAAGGCCACAGAAAAATTAAAAAAGGCTGTATCCAGCACACGGACCACTATATAGACCAATAGGCCTAATCTAGATGAATGAATAGCACTTACAGATAGGAGGGAAAATGCATTTTTGTCCCTTTAAATAACTGTGGTTGGATTCCAGTCAACTTAAGTGTGTAAGGAGTGAGCGAGCAAGTAGAAAATGTTCTCTATTTAAGACTTTACAGAAACAGCTTCCTCCTGTCTGATCTGCTGGGTGTGTTTGAGGTTATACATGCTCTTGATGCACTAATAATGGTTGTATGATACAGAGCTGCGACAGCTGGAAACAAACCCTTGTCTTGTTGCAATGGGAATGTTTACTCATCATAACAAGTATACTGTATGTCATCATAACAAGAAAATTATGCCATTACAATAGGACGTTTTGCAATGAGACGCTTTTTTGTGGGACCCAATCTATGTGTCAGTATCACCGTGGTTCTTTCCAGCACGTTCTCATTCCCAGTGTGTCAAATACAGCAGCTTGGTCAGTGCCTCTGTGCTTCAAACTATGATGCTGTAAGTACCCCTCAAGCATCATTTCTGGAGGTGATGTGTCACTGAAGTCTAGTGACAAAGTATAAAATGTGAGAAAGTCTGGATTTGGAGGAGGCTGGGGTGGATGGATGGGTCAAATAAGCATGTAACATGCATAAGTTAAGTTGTTTGCGTTTAATAAGGGTTTAAGAGGAGGTTCAGTGAATGGTGAAAAAATATTACATCAGTTATCAGAAGAAGATCATATAGAATAGCCTGAATGTGGATGATTTTGTAAAAGAGATACAGTAGTTTGGGCAACTTTTACTGTTTTTTCCCTGATAAATAGGATAGACCTTTTTTATGTAATTGGTGTAGTCTGAAATAATGCAAAATTGCAATATTAGCCTAACTTGCCTGAACTGTTGAGTGTCTGTGGGATCAAATAACATACTCATGATCCAATGACATCCAGGAATTGAGCAAAACTAAGCAATTAAACAAAGGCGGGGCACTTTTTTAAGGGCACTTTTTTTTTGTAAGGCCCAGAGTCTCAGACTAGGAAAAGCCCTGGCCTAAACCTTACCAAACCGCGACCATTTCACAGTGTTAAACATGTGTTTGTTATTCTTACCATGATGATGAAGGTCACCTGACTTCATTCTTTCCTGCACGTACAAAACTCATAAAATGTGAAATGTTTCTCAGCAGACTTCAATTAGAAAGTCTACTCAGACCACGGAGTTGACCATGGAGCCCTGCATGTGCCAAACTGACGTTAGAAGGTTACCAACAGTGTCATAGCTTGAAGCATGCTGTAATTGACGAGTTGGGAGTGCGAGAATGTGTTGCGGCATTCTTTCTTAAATAGCTCAACAATGTAAAAGAAACATTTTAGATCCACACACCAAAATGAGTTTTGTTCAAGTTTTTTTCTTGGTTTATTGTAAATCTGGCCTTATAGAATTGGTTTAATTAAATTATTTTTCCCCACCGTGTTTGCTGTAATAACTACAATACCAATGCTTTGAGTGTCCATGCATGTGTGTATCTATATTTCCTTCCTTGTCTTTGTGTGATAACGCTAATAGCAGTGCAACTGGCAGCTCATTGTGCATTTAAACCAGCAGTACTCTGACCACAGCCAGGCCCCAGATGTGAAGACTCACATGTGGTTCTTGTGGTCTCATATAGACACACACATCTACACACACGCGCACACACTGACCAGATCACACAGTTTAGACACACACAGTGTTATAGAGTTATAGGACTCTGTGGGTACAGACGGGAAACACTCATGGCCTTGGCCCAGATGTATATGACAAACAATACAACTGAGAGATTTAGTGAAGTCATACTTATTTATGTTCTCTATTCTGGCTCTAAAACACTTCACTGAACTTGACTTGTGGAAAAACTATTTACTGAGAAATATTGCAAGTGGGGGTTCTGCTGTATTTCATTCCTTTAGCACAAATCTGTATTTAGATCAATCTTTCAAAAAGGCATGTTATGATGAACATCAAGAGCTTATGTCTTTCTCAAAGACTCACCTTCTGGATAACAGTCCAATATTCCCTCTGGGTCCAGCACTGGATACCCGTATTCATCTGTTTTGGAGAAGGTTCCAGGTGGACAGGTCGGGTACGGGAATGCAGTGGTAGTCTCCTCTATGAACCAGTCAGTCGTGGTGGGTTCAGGTGTGGTGGTAGGAGCCGTTGTGGTGGTGGTGGTGGTAGTAGTAGTGGTGGTGGTGGTCTTGTGGTGAGGGAGGTCCAAGCCGAGTAAAGGTTTCCCTCCAACCATGAGGACTTTGTCTTTGGGGTTGACCACAGGCTGGCTGTCTCGGCCGTGGCCAAACAGAGCCATACCGTCCTCGTTTACCAGAGGACTGCCCATGAGGTCTGATGGTCAGTGGAGCAAGGAGGAGACAAAACAGAATATTTATGACTTTGGAACTGTGAGCTAATAATAACAATGATTAAAGTTTTTTTTATATATATATACATATACATGACAACATTTAGGTTTCTAAATACATGATGTTTTTTGGTGGGGAGTGGAGGTCTTTTTGGTGACAGATGGCTGAAATTGTATGTAGTCTGTTTGTATCTGCTGTCCATAGTTACTGTATGAAAAACTTTTCCATCACTTCATGAATTGTGGATTCAAGGCAGCATGATATGTAGCTAAAGCTGCAGTCTCTGAGAAGTGCCACGCCAGACTACCAAACCTGGTAAAACGAGAGTATTGGCAGGTATGGCTGTAAGTTTAAATGCCGTGTAAGACTGAACGAAGCATTTCACCAAAAATCGTGCGTCCATCCTCTCCGAGCACCACTCTCTTGGGTTTGCCCTGGGAGTCCTGGAGAACTTGTCCATCCTGGTTCATCAGAACCCCCTGCTCCAAGTCTACCACCTGGAGACGCAAAAAGATTTGTTTGATGAAATATGATTGCCTCATCCTACTGTGAGATTTAGTGAAGTCACACTCCTATTCACTACTCTTCTTGTTCATCCATTCAATAGTTACAATGGGGACAATCGATCCACAGCATTTCAAAGACATGTTAGAAGGATGAATCACAAGGCGAAGGATTAAAAGAATAGTTCAACACTTTCAGAAATTCACTTGTTCTTTTTCTTGGTGAGAGTTAGACAAAGAGATTTAAGCTGAGCCAACGTAAAAACAACACATTGTGATATTATTAGGGGTTACTGTATGTGCTGGAGTATTTCTGAACAGGCACAGTGAATTCCTCGAGTCTTATTGTCACAGTGAGGTTGCCCATCTACCAGCGGAGACTACCTTTGGATGGAGTCAGGCTAACTGTTTCTGTCGTGGTTTTGGTGGTTTGGCAGTCTTTTTTCTGTTGCTTTACTTCCTGATTTTGTCATTTTTCTTACCTTTTTTGATTACTGTCACCTGTCCTTGATTAACCACTCTGTATATTTAGTCTGTGTGTTTCCCTTGTTTGTTTGTCAGTTCATATTTGTGTTTCAGTGTTTGCCAGTGTTTTGGACTTCTGTTGTGTTCTCAGACTTTCTGACGGATTTATTGGACTTTGGATTTCTTGCCTGCTCTGTTGGAATCATTTGCCGGACTTGGACTGTTTATCTGGTTGTGACCCGTGTCTGTCTGACCCTCTGAAACCCTTTTGTATTTTGACTTTGTATTTACTTTTGGTTTAGTTTGAGTTTATAATCTTTTGAACTCCACCTGCTTTTCATCTTGTCTGCATTTTGGTTCCTTTCTCTTGTTTTTCCTGGTAATCCCACTTGACAGTTGTGACAGTTCCCTCCCAATTTCGAGTGTTTATGCTGAGCTAAGCTAACCATTTCCTGGTTGTATGTTTACCACAGAGATATTAGAGTTCTCCTGATCTTCCCAGCTAACTCTCAGCAAGAAAGCAAATACACATATCTTGCAAAATATTGAACTATTCCTCAAAACTGATACATTACAATACAGTCTACTGTATTTCATGCTACAAATGCCACAAACAAAAGAAAATATTTAAAGACCTTATCTACTTTAAGGCACAATGATACATTACACATGGTTTAGCTCAGACACTCAAGAACAATATTCTTCACAATGTAATATTACAATTATTATACGAATCAGTTCATTAAATATCGTTACCCATTTGGCCCCATCAGGTCCAGTGATAAACCTTTGACCATTGGCCTTGGTCGTTCCATGAGAAGATGAGGACTCTTTTTCACTTGTTGCTGTCAGGTTGGGTCGTCCATTTTTGCCTAACGATTATATAATTTAAGCAGAGTCATTTTATTACTAAATAGTTTACAGTCTCATACATTAACACATTATCTATAATTTAGCTTTTTGCTCAAGCAAATCCTTGTACCTTTTGAGAACTTTTAATCACATGCACTTTTGCAACAGACTTTACCATTTCCAACGCCTGGCTTCTGTTGTCCTCCATTGGTTGGTTTTCCTCTGGAAATGGGATAGCGAGATCTACCCCCCTGGCCCCTAAAGCTGTCTCTAGATGAGGATGACGATGCTGAAGATGATGATGTGGACTGGGAGCTGCCCCCAATTAATCCCCCTGTCTTTGTCACGGTAGTGCCACTGCCGACGTCCCGATCTGAGGTCAAAACCGGCTGGGGCACATTTGAGGAAGAAACAGATGATGATGATGCAGAATCGGACGTTGAAGAACCCAGCCTTGAGTTCTGTGCTGGCTGTGGTCTGATGGGAAACCTAGATCCACCAAACTGCCTGTTAGCCAGCAGAGGAGAGCGTCCCCTCCCATTCCCCCAAACACCAGGACGGCGATGAGTTGGAGTGACTCCAGACGGTGAGCCGGGTCTTGTCCTAGAAGAAGAATCCACATTCTGATTGTCCTCTACATTTCTGTGAGGGTCAACTGAAGTTATAGGAGTCTTTTGGGCTGCTGAGGGGTCTGTGAGTGTATCTTTATTTCCACTGATTTCTCGACTCCTTTCGTCAAGATAATCCGTATAATGATTGTTATTGTCGTCAGAAGTTCCTCTATGGATGGGCTCACTTGAGTCTCCATGTCCACTTGAGGAATGACGGGAATTGTCTGAAGAAGTGGCTGCTGAAGAGGAAGATGATGAAGATGAAGAGGATGAGGTAGTTGGGCTTCTAGTGTCACTAGATGCTGTATTCTGATTGGTTAAGGAAGGCTTAACTGAACCCGCCCCAACACCATTCTTTAGCGAGTCACGAGTGGAAAGTTTTCACATCTTCACTAGTTTCCTGTATCCTGGACACTCCTGCAGCACCTGTGGCCCCTGAAACTCTAGTGGGTGTCCCCCTCAAGATGGGTGTCCCCGCCCCCACGGAGGATGAAGTCCTGGTCGAGGGAGTCCTACCATCCTGCCTGGAAGATGACGTCCTCGTCCCTAAACCGAACCTGCCTGGGTAACGACTAGCCAGCCAAGGGAATCTTTCGGCAAATGAGGGGCTAAGTCTGGTACGAGGAGGCACAGGTTTTTCTCTATTGCTCTCCTCCCTCCGCTCTTCCTCCCCTCTATCCTCCTGTGTGGGTTGTGGGTTAGAGCTTGAAGTGGGCTCTTCAGCTTTGGCTACTTCTGCATCTGTGTTTTTGTGATAACTGCCATAATTTCCCTCACTGATTGTTGTGTCTCGCTCAGGCGATGTGTGTGAACTCTGTGTGTTGTGTGAAGTTGAAGAGGTGTGAGATCCTCTGTGAGAAGTTGACTGAGTAGAGCCTGATGTGTCTGTAGTGGACGGGTGGTTTGAGCTGCTCTGTGATGTGGACAGACTGGTGCCTGATCTCTGTGACGTTGTAGAACCTTGAGACCTAGATTCTGATGTGGACTGTGATTTGTCAAAACTATATGGATCTGATGTTGCCTGGCTGTGGGTTCCACCTCGTGAAGGGGACCTAGATGTTGCTGAATTGTGGTCTTGAGTCCTGTCTGGTAAAGTTGACTGTGACGTTGCTGAATTACGTGTGTTTGATGTTGCTTGGTTCGGAGTTCTGCTTGGTAAATTTGACTGTGAGCTCACAGAAGGTTTGTAACCATTTGGCATTCGAGTTGAATTCCCTCTAAACATGATTCCTGGATGTCTTCGACTGTAACCATATCTAGAACCTAACCCAGACCCGTTGGGGCGCCCTGCTGAAGCCGAACCTCTACCTACAGATGTAGCATCTGTCTGCTGAGAAGTGGCCTCTTTTACAACTGTAGTGGAAGGTTTTGTATCTGTTACGCTAGGCTTGTCATAGGTGTTTTTGCTTTCTGGATATGTGGAAGCTACATAGTCCTTTCTACTGGCTGCCGACTCTTGAATACGAGAGGAAGAGGATAATGAGGTTGTAGATGGCGAGGATGATGAGGATGAAGAAGAAGTAGAGGGAAAAGAAGGTGAGGATGAATCAGAAGTGGAGGAAGAGGAGGCAGAGGATGAGGAGGATGAAGAAGAAGAAGGTGAAGAGGTGGATGAGGAGGAGGAACCAGCCTTGGATCCTGGTTTTTGATGACCCTGATCTTAATGGGCCTTCTGGGTGGTGGATTGGGACGAGTGGATGGTTTTGTTGGGGAAGGTGTCAGAACCTTGAGGCTGGGAGTCTCAGTAGTTAGAGGCTCCTCAGGGGCAACATTGTTATCTGGTTCTGTTGTTTCCACTACAACCTCCATGGTTGTTGTCTCCTCTACTGGAGGTGGCGTTGTGGGTATTTTCTCTTCTTCGTCCTCCTCATCCTCTCTATCTTGAGATCTTCCTCTGGACGACCCTCGGTTCACTGTATTCCTGACTGAGCCCCTTACAGAGGAGAAGATGCTGTGATAGGAGCGTGTCTGGGAAAGTGGGCGTACACGCCTGTTGAGAGGCACAGCAGGGCGTGGCTGTGGGGTTGTGGTTGGTTCCTCTGTTGGCTGGAGGTCAGATTCATCGTGGTCGGTATCCTGTTTGGAAGGAGTGTGGCTAGTCCTGCTGCTGTCCTTGGTTTTTGAGAACGATGAGGCAGCACTGCTGGCTGGCAGTAGACAAAAATTGTCATGAAGTTAGGATTAATCAAACTGTTTAGCATAAATGCACACACACATATTAAATACAATCAAACTTTATTTTGCTTACATCCTGGCATGGCAACACTGAAGACTTTGCTCTGTGGTCCCTGTCCCCTCCTGTTGGTGGCTCTAATCTTGAAGATGTACCGGTCTCCAGGAGTGAGGCCATCTATGGTGGCTGAGGTGGCGCTGCCACGGAACGTCACACTTTTCATTCCAAAGGGCTTCATAGCAGGAGCATAAGACAGGATGTACTCTGTGTGGAGGTAGAGTGTAAACAACTGTTGTCTCATCCCTTTTGGAGCTTTGGTCAACTTTCTCCTGTCCTATTTCTTGTACTTGGAAATGTTATGTATTATACTCCTCAATGTTGAAAAGAAAACCAAATTTTGGAGATGGTTAAACAATGTTGCTAGTTACATCTTAACTTAGCTAGCAGATAATCTACATTAATTGTTATTTAGCTGATTAGCTAGTGTTTGCTCTGTAGCAAAATGCTAACTAACTAGTTAGTTAATCTACAGTAATCGTTACATTTCAGACAAAATAAATAATTTATATATATAGCCAAAATAATATACAAATATAGCGCAAATGTGGCTATATTTATATGTCATTTTTACAGCTAACCCAGCAACATCTTTTAACCATCTTCAAAATTTGTTTTTGTTTTCAACATAGACAAACTTAGCACATACCAAATTGAAGTACAGGAAACAGGAGAGGAAAAAACTGATTGAGGTTCCACTGGGTAAGCAATAACTTCTTTCCAGGATGGCGAAGGCATATCCAGACCTACCCTGTCTCTGATTGGCTTACTCTGATATTCTTACCCTAACCCTACCCAGTCACACTCCTCATGCATAATCCTACCCATAACCTACCCAACCCAAACAATCCAGTCCAACCAAGGCAGTGAGTACTAGCCAATCAGAGTCAGAGTAGGGTGGGTCATGATTTTGCCATCCTGGGAAAGAAATGTGCCCTGTATCAAGC
Organism: Lutjanus argentimaculatus; assembly: GCA_034769285.1. Classification (NCBI taxonomy): domain Eukaryota; kingdom Metazoa; phylum Chordata; class Actinopteri; order Lutjaniformes; family Lutjanidae; genus Lutjanus; species Lutjanus argentimaculatus. The sequence goes on from JAWZSL010000001.1 coordinate 53,602,802, forward strand.
TTGCTCAACTGTTACTTTTGACCGAAACAAGTCCACTAGTCAAACACCAATCGTATACTGCTTATCATGATTCCTTAACAAAAAAATGAATTTATTTTCAGTTTGACCTCAGTCCTCCTGGCCTGACCTCTTATCCTCCCATTGGGTTCTTCAGGTGGATCCCATGTTGCTATGACAGCAGTTCCTTTCCCACGCAGGGGCTTGACCTCAAAGTTCTCTGGTGGCCCAGATGGTGCTAGCATGTGAGGAGAACACAAGTTGGTGAGAAGACAACAGCGAGAGGAGGAGCAGCAGTACAGAAACCAGAAGCAGCACAGGGGGAACGGGGGTGAGGAAATTGCTACTTAGAGCGCGTAAAAACAGTGAGGACGTCCGTGCCAGGAGGCTTCATCTGAGAAAAGTACGGCTGCCATACGTCGTCAGAACCTCCCCTTGAGATCATGTATGGAGCTGCAGATGGAAATCTGAGCTGTGAGCCAGGCAGTAAATGCTGACATTCCAATGAACCATGGCTCAGGAGCTGCTATGACATTGTATAAAAGCTGCAATCATGACCGAGCTGCAGCCAAAGCTTGAATCGAATTTCAAATGGGAGCAATAGGCAGCGAATGTGATGAAGTGTGGTATGAGGAAACAAGAAGAAAAGAGCTAACAGACATGGTTATGCAATACTGAATTCTTTTCTGCAAGAAATAAATTCACTTTTCATATTTTAAGTAAAATGCAGGGCTTTGGCTCTCCGTAGCTATTCCTCTGAAAAAGAAATCACCATTCATTACTTTTCCCAAACTGCACTGCAACCTATAAAAATGATATTCTATAAGTAAATCTAAGCAGGCAGCAGCTTTGCATACCTGACTCAGGGGTCCTCTGGAAGACGGAGACGCTCCACTTCCCCTCATTTCCTCCCTGAGAGATTCTCACAGAGAATTCGTACATGCTGTCAGCAGTCAGGGTGTCGATCAACATTCTCCTCTGGGTGCTGTCCTTGTACTCCCAGCGCGCTGACTCACCCTTTTCCCTGAATCGGATTGTGTAGGATCTGAGTGAAGAGAAAATGGGGATGTTTTATTCCTGTGGAGAGGGTTAGCACTCTCTCTTAAGGCCTTTGCACACCAAATGTGTTTTTTCGTGCAATTCATTTGCACATTAATGATGTTTTTCAAACCTGTATGTATCCAATGCAAGCTTTCACATCAGTGATACAATTCCAGTGAGCTATATTGTGGCTTTGACTTCTTTTGGGCCAAGGTCGATTGTTTCTAAGCTTTGCTTCCACCAATCAAACTTCGAGAGGAATAGCAAATGAGCTACAGTATGATGATGAACGATGGGGCCTATATTTAAAACTTCAACAGTCTACAGATAACGTCTTTTTTTCAACTTCCATCCAGGCAACCACCCTCCTGTTGAAAAGTATGAATGAACCAAATGCTCTTTGCACACAGCTGGAACTGTTCACAAATCATATAACACATATCAGACATACGGCTAGGCTCTGCTAGAGTCAATTCGCTCTCTTTAATTACCGCTCTGCTTCTTCAAACTTGGTACCATCCTGAAATGCATCATGAAGCAGGTGTACGCAGGTAAAGGGTTCTTCTTCTTTTTATTAAGTAAAAGGAGCACCAGGTTATCATCACTTCATGTTGATTTTATCTTTTCTGCTGTGGCACTATTTTTTCAGAATCTTAAAGTCTGTTCTGTGAGTTCTTCCTCTAAATACATTGCACATGTTAGGAAAAAGTTGCTGAAAACATGTGAAAGGACTGAGAACTATGAAGTAAATAATTAATTAAATAATTGTGGAGTTAGACCGTTGAACTGTAGTTCACGATTTCTGCGTTCCGGGTGGACCTGAAACATGGCTCGGTGACGTCCGCTTCAGTTCCAACAACCCGTCAAGAAGAGAGATGAAATATTGCCTGTGACAGTCCTCTGGGTGTGATACCTCAAACATGTCTGGACATGTCCAATAAAGCTGCTAGATGGAGCATCTGTGTTTCAGGTCATTTTCAGGTCGTGGTGGTGTTTGACACTGAGACAGCCATATGCTTCAGAGCAGAGGATTTGGATGATTTTGTCATCATTTGAGTCCTAATTTCATATACTTGCAGATTTTTTTAGTCATTCAAATTTGGTTGGGTGGTTAATAACACATGTTTGTGGCGTGACAAACTCAGAGCAAATGTTCATTATTGTTTTACATGAACTTTGATAAATTAATTCATAAAATTATGTAGCACTTGATGTAGATGTCAAAATTCATGTCTGAATTATTTGCAATTTTGTGCCGTTTATTCGCATCACTTTTGGTGTGTGAAGGTCTTTGTTGTAACTCACTTTCTTTGCCTTTATGTCACATTAAAATACACACACACACTTTCACAGATTCCCACCTGGATGCCCCAGGGGAGACCTTTCCCATCTCAACAGCAGGGTCAACCCAGGAGATGAGGACTGACTGAGGAGACATGACCCTGACACTGATGTCCCGGGCCTCATACTCTGGTGGCTCTGGACAAAACACACAAACACACACAAAGACGTAGAGACAAAAATGTCCAGCTCCAAACCAACATTAAAAATCACCTCTGAGATGGTCAAAAGAAAGACAGATAAATGTGTAGAGGAATGCAGTGATTCTCGATAAACCTGGTGATACCTGGTGTGGTTGTTTTGGTTGTGACTGCTCTGTTGGCGGGTGCGCTCTGGCCCAGGGCTTTCTGTGCCTGCAGTGACACCACATGAACGGACTCAGATGCTATGAATAGAAAGGGATACCAGGCACGGCCAGGGTTTACACTATGGACACTAAAGATAGTACAAACAAAATTTATGCATTTAGCTTGTTTTCATTTTAAAAAAAATGAAATAAAAATCTCATAATAGGATCTGCAAAATTTAGTTGGAGGCTGCCAGTTGTTTCAGCATCATATTTTGCCAGAAATAAAAGGCTTGGTCCTTTATTTTACCCATAGTAGATGCTGATCAGCATGCCCCCAATTTGGAGAAGGAGGGAGGAGTAGTACAGAAACTAAGCAATTTACTGCTGTGGACAGGGTCAGCACCAAAACATACTCTAGACATCAAAAACTCAGTATCAGTTGAAGTATATGCTAAGTTTGGAGTATTTTCTGACAGGAGTCTCACAGTTATATAAGCCAAACCAACCAAACTTCATAGGAAAAACATAATTTTACCTCACAGAAAATGAGAGTTGCTGTTCTGAAACACCAAAGTCACACAATAACACAAACAAAGCAACAGATCAAGATCAAGGCAGCAGGAGACCAGTAACTCCTGTGTTCTGCGAGGTAGATTTACTGATTTCTCTAATGTTTGGTTTAGAGAGAGTGATATTTCGCTTATATAATGGCGGTTTCCCATTGCAAAAGAGAAGAAAATATTGTAAAGTTAGCATACGGTTAAAATGTTGTTTTTCTTTTTAGGTTGGCCTTTTTTAGATAGCTAAAATACCTTTTTTGTTGCTGACCCCATCCACAGCAGTTCATTGCTTAGCTTCCTGCACTGGTGCTCCTGCTGCTTCTCCAAACTGATAGCATGTCAATTGCCATCTACTGTAGGTAATACACTGACTATGGATATTTACCTCATATAATCCCACTTCAAATAATCCAAACTATCCCTTTAATCTGGTGGTTAAGCGTCTAAAATGAGGGTTCTCACTTAGTTTGTGTGTGTGTCGGTTCCTCTGGTCAGACTGAGGCTTGGTGTGGTGTTGGCGTCTCCTCTCCAGAGGTGGGGTTCCAGCTGAAGCTCTCTCAGGCTGTCTGGGACCCGAGGAGGACTGAGGGGCCCTCCTGTGTGTCCTGGAATTAGACATGCCCAGTGGCCGAGCCGTTCTGTCTACCCTGGTGGCCCGTTGCACAGAGGGCTGATTTCGGGCAGCAGTTTGTGGAGACCTGACTGGACCTGTTGGTGGATGAAAACAGAGGGTCAGAGTGCACTGGAATTCATCTTAAGGCTCATTTATGATCCCATTACATATGAAAATAGATGCATCCATTTTAAACGATGTAACAGTCACTGCCACTGGCATATAGTCTAAAGATGGACACAGCAATTCCACATCCTCTCACTGTTCAAACCTGAAGCCAAAATATCCAGGATACGAGTACTGCTATCCTGCACTAATGACATCATTGGGAGCCAGAGTCTGTGCAGTAGTGATCAGGGTTTTAGCCTTCCAAGATGTTCTCCACCACAAATCTTGTTCTTCTTCACCAAAATATCATGGTTACAGGCCTGCCGGCAAGAATTTGGTGTCTGTGACAGCAGACTTTGTGCGAGGCATTTTGCGGTGGATCGTTTCATCACCTAAAGTTAGCTACATGGAGCATATGGCTGGCTGGGTGCTGGGCCTCACTGATTATTCTCCCTGTGTAAAAACACAGCTGAATAACTTTATTCACTGATCCTTTCTGGTTCTCTTTCTTATGTCCTCTGCCTGCTCAGCTTCCACTCTGGGTCAGAGTTTAGTTGCTGCTAGCAGGCAACAAAACCAGACTCAGCAGCCCCCGGGTGAAACAGCTGGAGTGGGACTGAACACAACCTTAGAGACCAACAGGGAATACAGTACTCGATAGCTTTACTTGTTGCTAAAGCAGCTAACCACTGTTAGCTCGGTTAATCGTGCAGTAGAACTAAGATAGCTGACTTAGCCCTAGGGTGCCAGAAGCCAAACCCGACAAGAGAACCACAGTTGTAGTGTATTCCCTCCATCAGTCTCTGAGGTGGTGTTCGGTCCCAGTCTCTTTATGTTTGCAGTCTGGGAGGAGTCTGCCTGGTTAATGGACTGTAGCTCAATGGCCAGGAGGTCCTTGAGTGCTTGTTTTTTACAAGAAACATGTCAATATGCTGAAACAAAGCATCTGATTTCCATTTCATGATGCCTTTAAAACATCCTCATTGTGCCCTGTGGTTGTGTCTCACTTGAGCTATTGGCTACACTGCTACACAGACCCCCACAGCTACAGGTGGTGCTGCTCCATTGTATCTGTATCTGTAAGCTTTCAGAAAACATGCAGAAATATGGACGAGATGAAGGTGGAGTACAGACAAAAGGCTCCATCCATATCCGTATGCGCATGTACCGTTAAGCGTAAATGAGCCTTTACTTACACCATAGCTCACTCATAATCTGTGCTCTCTGCAGGACTTGTCTTTGGGGCCTTGTTGAAATTAACTGCGATGGAAAATCACTGAACATAATTTCTCCACTCGAGACACATCCGCTCAATGATAAACACATAATTACAAGTCGATTTTCATCCAACAGTGACAGTAAACATGCCCAGTTGTCACAAAGGGGATCTGCTCCAACTCCTGGTGTCCCGCTTCCTGCTTTAATCCCACCCGAGCAGTGACTCCATCTTGGACAACGACTCAGACACTGACTCAGACATCCAGACAATCCCCCTCATCTGGCTGCAGTGCTGAGTGATAGCATTGGCAATATCACAAAAAAAAAACCTCCTCTGTCCCTCCCACTGTTTCTTTCCTCTCCTCCCTCTATCCCTCGTTTATCCGTTTCTCATAATCACTGTCAGATGAGAAGGATCTGCCCTGTTTCCCATCAGGAGAGCTACGACCACAGCTGGTTGAGTATTGACAAGTCAGCTGATGTAACACAGTGGATTTGATGAAATTCAAAGTGGTCATAAGGACATATAATACTGCGATGTAGGGTTTCTCTGTCCAACAAACAGGTAGGGACGGCCAACTGAGAACAGTGTTCCAAGAAAGGCCACCGCACCCAAAAAGTTTTCCTTAGCCATGGCTTAAAAAGAGAGTTTTGGTGCATATGGGGCTCCACCATGACCAGAAAGGATGTGCAGAGGAGTATAAAAGCTCACCAGAAAAGCTCACAGGAAGAGAGAGGAAGTTCGTGTCAGCAAGACTTGGAGACTTGGAGCTCTCCTGTCATGTCTCTAAGTCTCTCTGTCTCTATCATTCCCTCTGTCCTGCCAGCACAGCTGAGTGGGTTTCTCCCCTTTGGATCTAGACAGTTGACTGTTGGGTTATGCAACAACTGCTGTTGCTTTTTCTCTCAGTTTTTCCTGTTTTCAGTTCTTTCTCTCCAAGATTCTCCTGCACCTGCACACATTTCTTAGATAATCAGCTCTGTGTGTCCTCCTTGTCTGTCTGCCAACATGACAGCAAACTGTCTGTAACTCTCTGAATGTCTGTTAAAGGTGTAGTAAGCATCAAAATTGAACTAAACACCAGTGTTGCTGCTTTTTAAAAGATCTCATTTACAATAAATCACATATATACTGTCAACAATTGCTTTAGCTGTTGTTAGTACACAAGACCAATACACGAAACATCAATTAGTTTCAACTTGTTTTATAATGTGCTGGAAATATATTTGCAGAGGTATGACCTGAATTACCACTCAACAGTGACATACTGATGGTATATACAGGGATCCAACACCTTTTCCAAAGTCAAATTAAAGCACTTTTCAAGGTGCATTTTCATGTTTTTCCCAACACATTACACCTATCATCAAATGGCATATTTAGATATGATGAAAATGATTAAGCCCTACTTCATTACCTCATTGCATTAAAGGTCTAAACATTTAGAGAGGTCTATTGGCAGAAAATGGCAGAAATAGAACTAAACTTCATGAGCATATTTTCATTACCTAGAATGAGCCCTTTATATCAACAGAGGGTGTGAGTTCTCTTTAATCGAGTCCGCCATGTTGCACTGTTATGTTTCCACAGTAGCCTAGAACAGACAAACCAAACACTGGCTCTAGATACGGGCTTTTGTGTGCCTACATGCTTGGAGGGGGAGAGTGAGGCAAGCTGGTTGCAATCTGCAAGCTAGATACCACTACATCCTACACACTTGTCCTTTAAATCAGATGTTATTGTGCTGTAAACAACCAAAATTAAGTTCCATGATACATCTCTACAGGAGAGTGACAAACTAAACCAAAACTAAACTTAACTAAACTGCGACTAAACTTAACCAAACTGTGACCATGTAACTGTTTCAGTCTAAATTAAAGCTATAGTTGGTAATCCTGTTCAGAAACACTTTTTGTTATACTGGGTAAAATGGTCCTTCCATCCTGAGAGTAATCAATACATTATGTATTCAGAAAAAGGAACGAAAAGAATCAGACCTCTGTGTCATCAGCAGGCCTGTAAAAACTCTGACCAATCCCTGCCATTCGGTCCGAATGGAAAGAACCAATCAGATGCCTTCATGTCTCGTCCTGCCCACGCCCCCCTCTGTCCCTCCCTCCTCCCGGCATGCACACTCATCACGTTTCACCGTTGCCGGAAATATTCAGCACACTCCTCAGCAGAAATACCAAGTTAGCAGGAGAATAAGTTCATAAGGGTACAATGGCAGAGAAAATGCAGCCAAAAATATCACTTCCAGCGTTACTTGTAACGGCTCGCCTGCTAAACAGGCAAAGAAAAGAAAACCAGAGGCAGAAAAGGCTGCGATGAAAAAGGCTCTGGATAAAGCTAGAGAACAAACCAGAGTCAACATCGGTGCAGCCTTTGAGCGGTGGAGACAACTGAGGCATTGAAGGGCCTGAAAAGTGATGCAGAGGTCGCTGTCTTTCTGTTGGACAGGTAATTATCTGTTTTGCTTCAGGGGCTTTGTTATTTTCATGAAATATGTAACGTTTGCCAACATAGCTACTTTTGTAGCTCGTATTAGCCCAATGCTAACATTAGCTTCTCTGTCGGTGTAAGCTGGTCGTCGGTACATACTGCTTAGCTAACTTGTAGGATCTGTGCTTCCTGCACGGAGCATTGAGCGTTTTTACTCGACGTGGGGCGTGGCTTTGGACGGAGCACTGACGGGAGGGGGAGGAGGTGGTGGAGCTTAGAGGGGGTTCCACTTTCAAATCTTGCTAGCTCTCCAACATTACAAACTATAGCTTTAAGAGTGCAATGTCACGTGAGTTATGTCATTAGTTTAACTCTGGTCAGCCTATCGCTGTCTTCTGCCCATAATAGATGGGGGTAACTTGCAAGCGATCTATTCTGACGTGTAGGTTTAAGGATGTGTTGGGATGTAACTAAACTTGGCATCCCGCGTAACCTGGCTAAGCTAATATAAGCCAATCACCGAAACAATTACTAGACAAATAGCTCCAGTTTCCCCCCTTTTTCTTTCTTTCTTTTTCGTTTTCAAGCCAACGCTCATTGAAACAGCAACCTCCCCGGCACGTTGTCATCTGTTAGCCTCCCACTCACTGTTCCATCATAGGGGACACATCAACAAAGACTGACAGATCACACTAACTGAAGCCACATGTGCTGAGTTGCAGGAAAGTCTCGAGCAGAGTCGTCTTCATTTTGTGCAAAAGGCAAAAGTAATCAGGCCCTCTCTGACTTTTTTTTTCTTTATCTAAAAAATGAACTATTCAGTCAGAGAGCTATTTAATATGAAAGTAATGCAGTGACATTTCAAGCGGTTTCAAGCACTTCCAAAATCCAACCACTTTTCAAACCTTGAAACAATTACATTAAAATTCAAGTGTTTTCAAGGATTTCCAGAACCTGTGATAACCCTGAAAAATGAAACAATATCTGTTCATACTTAATGTGCAATGTTTAGATTTTTGATAACACTAATTTGGTCCAGTCCTCTGTCTCATATCCATTGTACCTGTTTGACTGTCTCTCCTCATACTAGCTGACTTAAAAAACAACAACATTTGGTTTTAATCAGCCGACTCCTTTTCCTTATTTTCTTCTTGCCCTCTTTCTCTCTCTGTCTCTCTCTCTGGAAAACTGTCACAGTGCATAGTTTGGCCCAGGTCACCACGCCACGGACCACAAAACCATTGACTCCACAATGCTCTCACTGCCAGATCCTTTCTGTCTTTTCCTGGAAGCTTGATGGTCGGAGGTGCTATGAGTCTGGCCTCCAGACAGACAGACAGACATACCACTCCTCCAGGGGAGACCCACCTCAGTGTGCTCAGCCTGATGCAGAAGAATGTCACTGTTGTGTGCTACTCCCTCCTCAAAAAAAAAAACTAGATGAAGAAAGCTAAACTAAACTTTGCAAAAACTTTGCAAACAAGTTTTGGTCTCACTGTGGAGTACATTGCCCAGTTTAGCCACAGTTTCATTTATACAAACAGTTCTCAGCGGTAAAACTTTCCTGGAGGCAATAATCAATTTGAGCCTAAACTGACAGAGACAACGATAGCAAACTAACGACTGACAGACCCAAACAGAAACAATCCCAGTCAGGATATGAAAATATAACACAAATGCCTTTCTTCATTCATTTGCTTACACGGCTATCAACTAGTACAGAAAGTTAGTAGTAAACTGGACAAATTAGCTGCTAAATGATTAAGCTAACATTAGCATTTGTCAGTTGTTGCTCCATGTACGTATACTAATGCCAATGTCTTTATTTTTTCTTTACCTTAATTCATTCATTAGCTGTGTGCTTTCAGCTAGCATAGTATAAGTACATTTGAAATGTTTAGCAACTGAGCTAAAGAGCTAACAAGATAACTAAAGCCAATGTCAACATTTGTCAGTTGGCAGCAAGTGTGCTAGCTTTATAACAGTTGTTTGGCGATTTTGTTTGATATATGGCTATAATTTATTGTCAGAATTGTTGTGTTGGTGTGTGCTTTTTCTGTTGTTCAGAAAAATGCAAATAGAGATAGAACGCAATGCATCATACGCTGAAAACTATGTCCAACAGAGGGGAAAATGTTAACTGCCACAATATAAAACCAAGGGCTTGTGCCTGTAGCTAGCTAAAAACATCAGATTTTGTGTGTCACGGGAATACTTTAGCACCCCATGTCTACCAGAGAAGAAAAGGTAAACTGACAAACTCTACAAACTCTTCATTGAATCACCAGGTAAGCTCATCATATAAACTAACAGAGACCAAAACCAGGCCTTTCATAGCTTAGTTAACTTCAACCTCTACAACTCTTCAACTCTACTGACCAAATTAGACACTGTAACACCGACACTCAGGATCAGGAAAAACTTGTGTTGTGGGTTCTTTACCCTGTTGGTGGTACATCCCACCATGCAGCAGCTTTTAGACATTTTTTTGTTGTTTTCTAGCAGGCAGAAGTGACAAAAAGGCACCTTCACACAATACAAAGTCAAAGGAGAGCAATGAATTATTTTCCCCGCCGTTAGGTGGGTGTTAATTGCATGCTGTCTCTGTAGCAGAGCTTTACCGTAACTTAGCCTAAAGTAACAAAGTTAGCTCGCTAAAATAAATGATAAACACACCAAAAAAGTCCAAACTATCACTTGCAATATTACTTTTCCTTCATTAATTCATTCGGAAATCAGCTAGTACAGTATAACTTGATAAGTGTGCTAATTAGCTAACCTAAAAGATAACTCAAGCTAACGGTAAGGTGTGACAGTTGCTAATGTTTGCTTGGCTAACAACCAATAATGGCTGATAAATAGATTGTCAAAATTGTTTTGTGCTGCTGTGTATTGTTTACAACAGAGGCAGATATAATAAATTCTGCCTCAACAGTCAAATACCATGTATTCATTTGTTTTTTGCTGTTATTTAATTAGCTCACTGTGCTGTCATGTAATGACTTGTAATGTTATTTGGCATAATCAGCATTAGGTAGTAGCTAGCTAGATAACTTAATCTACTTTAATCCTAACGTAGGATTTTTACAGCTGGTAGCAAGTGTGTTTCATAACATGCTACATATCTAATTTTGCTCTTTCTTTTTCAATGTTTTTAAGTCTGGCATCACTTTGCCAGAGAGACGGCGGTTCTTTGGCTCCCGTCACCGAGGTTAAACTCAACAAATATGATTAGCTGTGTCTCCAGAGCAGCTCTGCCACAAACAAAATACAACTGAAACTCCAGAGCAGCGTGGTGGTTCAGTGGTTAGCACTGTCGTCTCACAGCAAGAAGGTCCTGGGTTCAGTTGCTGGTGCTGATCCTGTCAGGATGGAATCTGAATGGGTTTTCTCCATGTTCCCTGCCACGTCACGAAGACATGCCAAGTCAAGTGGTTTGGAGAGACTAATTGTCCATATGGCACAGTACGAACAAGAGTGAGCATGTGTCTATTTTTGCTAACCCTGTGGTAGACTGGTGAGTGTTTACATGACATAAAATGTCCAAACGCCCCATGTTGCTGCACACAGTAAGCACATAATGGATATATAATTTACTTAATGTCTAGTCTGTAGCATATAAGATTAATTTGGTGTGCTTGACTTCAATTGAGAACATCTAATTTGCTGTAAAGAGCTTAAATAGAATATAGATGAATGTTAGAGCTGCAAATTATTAATGAAAAATGCCTAAAAAGTGGAAAAGCTGCCAAACCATAAGGTCAAAATCCAGGGTAATAAATTAACAATGATATGAAACACAAAAAACTCCACATTTGAGAATTTGAAACCAGCGAAGGTCCAGTATTTAAGCTTGATAAATGACCATTAATCATTAATCAACCAAAACTATCACACATGTTGGCAGGTAATTTTCTATCAAGTAATCAGTTAATTGACTGTGCGCTCATGAATATGTCCACAGAGGACACTTTAATCACTCACGATGGACAAACTGGCAATAAGCAGTTCTGTCTGCTACTTATTTCCTTTCATTTTACAGTCTGTTGAAAGCAGTGACAGGCAAGTATGTGATAATTAATGTGGTGTGTTCACCATTTAAGGCAACAAAGCTCTAAAATAGATGATAAATTTGGATCACCTGCAAGAAAAACATACCTAGCTAAATATATGGGAATCTATGAGTCAGAGACATCTGAGTGTTTTTCCCTGCTGATCCCGTAGGAACAGAACAAGTGAGGGAATGAAGGATGAGGGAAAGGGAGACTGTCGCCCCAAGACATGTAGCATTGTGAATCATCCTCACATTAGATTCAGCGGTTCCTTTTATATCCATGATGACAGCAGATAATTTCAGCGAAACCGCTTTTAATGGACTTAGCCAGATAATTTTACATCTATGTCTGTTAACTGAGACACACCACTCCCATGCATTGTTGGTACAGTGAAGATGCCTTGAGATCAGGTTTACCTGCTGATGAGTTGCTGACAGGTGCACCGCCCAACACAGCAAAGCCATCCAAGTTAACCCATTCAGGGTCTAAAAGAAAAGAAAAAAAACACGGGATAACTGGTGAAATGATGTTGCCGATAGAAACTAGCCAGCAAGCAGCAAATTAGAAAATAAACATAATGTGGAAGGGTTGTGGGCTGCTGGCCAGCGTGCATCCTGGGCAGGTTCATCATATCGAGACAAACAACATTGACACTTATGGGCAATTTAGAGTCAACAATTAACCAATTAGCCTGTGTGTCTATGGTCCAAGCGTGAATCAACCGTGATGTCACCCACTGGTTTGTGGACTGTGCACATTATGGGGGTTCCAATCTTACAGCCAAAGCCCGAGCAATGCCGATGAGAATGTCCATTCAGTAGGAAATAATGGAGGCCTCAAAAGTTTCTTGCGTTACAGCTTAACAGTACACTAAAATATGTTCCCGAGAACATTTTAGCTGAGAATATTGATCCATATTTGATCATTGTTTTACAATTTGATCTGCATTTCAGGAGTCTCCATTGGAAACCATAAACACAATGGCAGCCACCTAGTCGTGATCACGTCACCATTTTTCTCATATTTCAATTTAACAGTACACCACAATATGTTTCTGAAAATATTTTAGGCAAGAAGTAGACAATGTAGTAACAGAATATCCATATTATATTGATCCATATTTGATAGTACTGTCTAGTTTAACTGTTTTATTTGAGTTTCATGAGCCCTGTGTGTCGCACTGGATCAGGGGTCTGCAACCTGCAACCTCCGGAGCCACATGCAGCTCTTTTGCCCCTCTCCACTGGCTCCATGTAACGCTGACCAGAAATTATATGGCAATGGACAATTTCTTTAAAACAATTACATTTTTATTTATCATTGCTGTAGGCCTAAAGTGGTTCTTGTTTTTTCCAACTGTAAAAATGTGTAAGCTATACACAGAATTTTAAAAAGTTTTCATCTTTAGTAAACTACAATGTGCATCATAGCCTAATAGTCTACAGCTCAGTGCTTTTTCCTCTAATTTTCTGCTGGTGGCTAGTCTTGATTAACCCTACTTGTGGGTGCTCAATCCAAAATAAGAAAGGACTTAGAGGAAAATTGAGAATTTAATAGTTGTAGCTCCATTTCTTTTTTTCTTTTTTTTTCTTTTTTTGGCTAAAAATGCCTCTCTTGAGAGTAAAGATTGCAGACCTCTGCACTGCATGGACTGCATACCCTGCTTTATCATCTATTTAAGTCTAAACGGGACTATAATTTACAAAATGAACATCATGTTGTACTGAAGAAGACTTAAGACCAGTGATTCAGACCATTAACTCATTAGGAAACTGTTTATTGAGGTCATACATCTTGTAGGGTCATTTTGCCATAAGGGCACATATATTCAGACTTCTTTTTGCAACCAATGGATTTGCCCCCTGCTGGCCATAAGAAAGAATGCAGGTTTTCTTCCACATTGGCTTTATTTTTCAGACCCAGAGGCTCCATCCACTGGTTAATACATGGCTTACCAAACGCTAACCCTTACCCTATCTAACCCTAACCCTATGTGTTGGACTGTGGAAGGAAGCCAGAGCACCTGGAGACAACCCATGCAGACACGGGGAAAACATGCAGACTCTACGCAGAAAGGTCCCAGCCACAGCCACAGAAAGGCCCCAGCCAGCCAGCTGATTCCAAACCAGAACCTTCTTGCTTGCCTGGCTGCCCAAAAAAGCTCAGATTAACCACATAATTTCCACCTGATATGTTGAGTGGAAATGTTAGTCCTCTTTTTTTGTGGAACAGGTCCATTTTTAAAATGAGTATAATTTTCAATTTCCCCTTATCAGTGAGAAAAGAAATCTCCCCTTTACTCTCCATCTCACTCCCTGCTGCTCCCAACAAGTCCTCCCTCCATCTTTGTTGTTTTAACCGCAGCTGGCCAGACACATTAATGATGTGGAGGCAAACAGCATGGTGTTATTTATGACAACTGATGCTGCTCTTATGCTGCTGAGGGAACAACACACGATCTGCAAGGAATTTCTGGAAAGGCAACACTGAGACGCAGCTTGGTTGCCAGAGATTTATGGCAAACTGCGCCGGAGCTGGAGAGACCACAAGGCCACTGCCACAACGCGCACTGGTTGGGACACACACACACACACACACACACACACACACACACACACACACACACACACACACCACACACACACACACCACACACACCCCACACACACACACACACACACAAACACACACACAAACACACACAAACACACACAAACACACACCCACATGAAGACAAACATCTATAGATGCATGTTCGAAGACACTGACACATCATACAAGACAATGTATGACTTCAACACTTGGAACCACCCTATCCTCCACCACAATCACCACCAAACACACACATGTTGCACACAGACGCACACACAAGTGACCACAACACAGGGGATTGGGTTATAGGAGCTGGGCTGGGTTTGGATGTGGAAAAGAAGGGTTGGCTGCAGACTTTGAGCCGCTGATGAAGTATGGCTCTGAGAAGCCAAGGACAGAGGAAAATGGAATAATGACAAAAGCAGGCTAGACTGTGTCAACACTGCAAACTGTGTGTGTATAGAAACATAAAGACCTGTCTTAGGTTTTACAAGGCGGGATCAGGACTTAGAGAAACTGTTAAGACCTAAAAATAATCTTATGTGTCTGACTCTTAGAACGTAAAGGTTAGAGATGATTTCTTCCTGAAGGGCTGAGGTTCTACCCACCATTTGCTACCCTTTTTTGAAGAAAGGGTTCAACAAACGTTCTGTGAAAGACTAAGAGCACCTTTTTCATCCTTTTTCACCCTTTTTGGAGGAAAGTGTTCTTAAAGGATTGTTTAAAGCTTGTGTCCTATCTGTCATGCTGCTGATTCCACCTTTGGAATATAGAAGGGTTCTCTGTAGAACCCCATGGGTGATTTCTAGATGAAACTCTTAAAATATAAAAGGGTTTTTGGAGAACCCCCTGGGTGGGTTCTTGTTAGCACCCTTAGAAGGGGGAAAAGGTCTGGATAGAACCCCTGGAGAGGATTCTGGGTGGAACCATTAGGATATAGAAGGGTTCTCTGTAGAATCCCCTGGTTGATTTCTAGATGAAACTCTTAGAATACAAAAGGGTTTTTGGAGAACCCCTGGGTGGGTTCTTGTTAGCACCCCTGGAAGGTGGAAAGTTTCTGGATAAAATCCTCAGAGAGGGTTCTGCATGGAACCATTACACTATAGAAAGGTTCTCCGTAGAACCCCCTGGGTAAGTTCTAGATGAAACTTTTAGAATATAAAAGAGTTCTTGGAGAACCCCCTCAGGTGGGTTCTTGTTAGCACCCTTGGAAGGTGGAAAGGTTCTGGATGGAACCCCCAGAGAGGGTACTGGATGGAACCATTACAGCATAGCAGGGTTCTCTGTAGAACCCACTGGATGATTTCTAGATGAAACTCTTGAAATATCAAAGCCTTCTTGGTAGAACCCCCAGGTGGGTTCTTGTTACCACCCACAGAAAGGGTCCAAATAGAACCCCCAGATGCTCCCTTTCCACCAAGCTGGTTCCAGGGCCGGTGCTAGTGCTGGTGCTAGAGCCGGTTCGCGGTTGGTTCAATGTGAGAACCGGTTGAGAACCGTTTGCTTTTCCACAAGCGGGTGCCGGCCAGAGAGCTACGTCATTACGTCACTGTATACGTCTGTATACGTCACGTCATTTTCCCAATACAACTAGCGCCAAATTCAGTCGCCACAACAAAGATGGAGGACTACGTTGCGCTGCAAGTGTTGCTGCTGGCTTTTCGAGCCTTCCTTGGAGAGCAAAACTTTGCAATCCAGCAAGTTAGTGCTGCTCCTCCATTGACCACTGCTGCTTTGCTTTCACTTCCATTGTTTCACCACGTATTCCAAGCTCCGTTTTTTTTAAAAATGGCGCTCTTCCGTGTTCACTCTGCTTTGGTTGTTCAATAACCCCGCCCCCAGCCCCTGACGTAAGCCTGTAGCCCCCGACGTAACGTGGTTCTTTCCGCTAGACCAGCAAAGAGTTGGTGCTTGCCTAGCACCAGTTTTGAGAGCCAGGAAGCGGTGCTTTGGCTGTGGAAAACCAAAGAACTGGTGCTAAGTCTGGCTCTAGCTCCGAACCAGCCCTGGAACCAGCTTGGTGGAAAAGGGGTAAGAGAGGATTCTGGGTGGAACCATTAGGATATAGAAGGATTCTCTGTAGAACCCCCTGGGTGATTTCTAAATGAAACTCTATGAAAGGGTTCTTGAAGAACCCCCTCAGTGGGTTCTTGTTAGCACCCTTAGAAGGTGGAAACTTTCTGGATAGAACCCCCAGAGAGGGTCTTCTGTGGAACCATTACAGCTTAGCAGGGTTCTCTGTAGAACCTGTCATAGGCAGTACTAGGTGAAGGCTATTTTTAGATCCACCTGGATGGGTTTTAAATGGCACCCTTAGAATATAAAAGGGCTCTTGGCAAAACCCTATGAGTGGGTTCTAGATGAAATCGTCATAACATGAAAGGGTTTCCAGCGGAACCCCATGGATGGGTTCTAGATAAAACCCTTGGAATATAGAAGGGTTATTGGTAGAACCCCCTTGGTGGGTTCTAGATGAAACCCTTGGTCCTTGGTAGAACCACATGGGTGGGGTCTTGTCAGCACCCTTAGAAGGTAGAAAGGCTCTTGATAAAACCCCCAGAGAGAGTTCTGGGTAAAACCATTACACCAAAGAAGAGTTCTCTGTAGAACCTTTCATGGGGAGTTCTGGGGGGAAACTTTCACAGTTGGTTCTAGGTACAGCCGTTCATGTTGATGATGGATTCTGATGGAACCCTCAGAATGCAACTGGGGTAAGCTGAAGAACCCTTTATGGTTTTATTCCTGATAGTGAAAAGTAACCACAGCCTGCTGAGCTGGGATGATGATCTTCATCTCCAGTGATCTTTCTCTCCTTCTGGCGAACTTGGATGACAGTCCATCCAATGATGAACTAATCCACTGATAAAAATCAATCATACACACATTCACATGTGTGTGTGTACACCTCACCTCCTGGCGTCTCCGCTTTGTACACAGCTTTGCTCATCCCCTCCTCATTCTTGGCCCTCGCCTTGAGAAAGTGCAGAACTCCGAGATCTGAAAGCTCACTCCACGGTTTAAGCCAAACTTCTTTTCCTTCCCCTCCGTCCATTTATTTTACTCTGAATGACTTTTTTTTTGTCTGGGTCCCTCAGAAACACGCTCGTTATTAGCTCTCACGTCAATCTCAAACATCTCAACCTCTGTTTTTAACTTCCCTCCGTTTCTGCCTTACCTACATCCTCCAGTAGAGGAGAGCGACTGTCCTTTCCCGCTTTCGTGAAGCGGTGAGACCTCGTGGGTTTGCTGGAGCTGATGACGAAGCGGTCCACAGGTCTTCCATCCAGATGGATAGACGGCTCCCAGCTCTCCCTCAGGCCCCTGTCCACAGATGTCTGCTTCCCATTCTGCGGCCGCAGGGGCTTCTCTGCTGAAAACAAATGAGGTCAGGATAAATTATGTCTGTATTGTTTGTTTTAACAGTCCCTTATCGTACAGGCCTGTTGCCGCTACACATCATGACTGTATAGACCTACTGTTCAAGCTATGCAAGCTGTTAAGATACCTCTTCTTCAGTGCCACCAGTGCAATTTCCTCTGTATTTATTATACTTGGCATTTAAAGTCTGATTCTGATGAAGCATAAACTAGCGTGTAAGGCGGCCCTGAAAAACACAAACTACTTTGATGGTTAAATAAATAAATGAGGATTTGCCTGGATGCTAAAGGCTCAGGACAATAAGCAGTCCTGAGTCTCACTCTTGGCTAGATTTCCTCAAAACAAAACAAAGAAAACAGTTTGGATAGCAACTGCCTCATTGCTCTTCTTTTGCTTTGCATGCTAGATTAATGGAATGTAGCAGTGATGGGACAATTATCCAACAGGCCAACATTACACTCAGATAATAAAAGTGAAGCATTGAGTTTGACTTCACAATATAAAATAGTGAGTTGAGCTTGTATGAAAGAGGGAGAGTTGCTAAAAGGCCCCTGGACAAGGCTGCATACAGGGGGAAATAATAAACAACCACTAGAGATATTCCAAAATTCAAAACTGCTGACTTAATTCATCATGCACAAAATAATGGCCTGATGCCTGAGAGCTTTCATTAATGCTGAAACCTCAGCTGACTCAACATAAGTAACAAGAGTTTTGTAAAAAAAGTCTGACACATGGGAAGAAAAGTGCTTAATATTGTTTATAACTCTGAACCAACAAGCTGTAAATAAAAACTATATCAGTATATGTGAATTTCATTGTGTCGCTCTCTTCAAAGTCAAGCAATTAACCATTTCCAGAGACCTGAAGCTGGAGAACAGTACATATAAATGAACGTCCATTACACTGAAGCCTTTGCAAACAAGTTCACACAATGCTGATTAAGACTGATCATCATCAGGTAAAGGTCTCTGTATTTCATAGTACACTGGAGTTTTTAAATCTGGTGTCTGTGGCGACATTCCCACGGTGGCTAAGGCTGTGAGGATAACCGCATTACCACAGTCATGTGATGTTCACCACAGAGATGAGCTTATTACCATCATCAAGGGTTAGTTTCATGTTGAATCGACCTATTAATACATCAATGGATCAGCACTGTCACACACGTTAGAAACACAGACTCAACCAGAGGCATATTAGGATTGCCAGTGGGCGGCTAACAACATGCTAACAACAACAACAGCAATTGTTTTTAGGATGGAAAAATGGATAAATAACTACAGAAGATATTCAGTGTTAGATTTATTATGTCTCCAAAAACATGCTACAGTTCGAGGCTGGATTATAAAGCCTCTGAAATGGACAGGATCACCCTGGAGCTGATGTTGTAAAGGTACAATGATAGTGTTAGCCTGGAGCCTTTCTGGCTCAGCTTACCTCAGGGCTAACCCTGTCACTTTTCTAGCAGTTGGAAAACAACAGACAAAACTTTTCTTGGTCTGCAGAGAAGCTGCAGTGTGTATTTAACTGCTATACTGACTACTTACAGCTAAGTTTCTGTTCTGCCATGAGCATGACCGTCACTCAGTCTGCTGCTCGCTCTCCCTAACTTACACTTATCACAGTATTCTTCAATAAAGTCCAAGAAAAAGCAGTTATAAAGGTGGTCACAGTAAACTGTGGGAATATCTCGCTTTGTCACTAAGGTAAGAAAAAAATCCATACCGTCACAGCCCTAGCACTGTTGCGCTGGTAGTTGTGCTTTTATGTCAAACAGCATGATTGGTTTGCCAGAGGTTAAGGGACAACGAGGAGTGTGGCAGAAAAACATAAGAAGCATCCAAGAAAAGTTTATGATGCTACAGATAAAAAAGGAACTTGGCGTTCAGAGGAAAAAATACAGTCAAAAAAAGAAAGCAACCGATGGCGAGGACAAACACAGACAACTTTTGGGGCAGCTCTGCCTTGTTGGAGAGCTAAAAGAAGAGAAGGGACTGAGGGCAAGACACAAATGTCTCATTCTTGCTCTTGGACATGTTGGTAAAATATCTGGAGTGAGCTATGTAGCATTACTATTTACTATATTACCCAAATACTGAATTATTGTTATTATCTGCCCTTATTTGGACAGGAAGATTTGAAGAGTGCACTCCTGAGGGCGATGGAGATGGGGGCAAGCTCACCTGTAGGCAGAAGAGGTGAATAAGCCAATGATACTGACACATACTGTATATGAAACAGCTGATGCCAGTCAGCCAATACAAGCTAATTAAACTGCTCTGTTTGAACCTACCACAGCAATCTGTCAAATCGCCACTGTGGCAGCCTCCCCACCTCCACTGTCTCATCCAACTATGGCCATGTCTGGCTCCAAAAAACCAAGATGACAACTCAAGGCTTCAAAACAGTGCTCCAAGAACCAGTGGGTGATGTCACAGTGGGCTTGAACTAATGCTCTGCTTCTTTTGTGGTGAAAATGTTAGCAAAAACCTGCCGATCAACACATTCAGAAAATATGGAGAAATGTTCATATTAATTTGGAGTCCTGTTTCTGTCCACCTGATGTCTATAAATCCAATTTTCACTCTTATTTTAGCTCCAGTTTTGGTCTCCACCAACTCCAGAGGGAAATATTTGGCTCTTTAGCAGTGAAATGTTGCATGACATTTACCAGCTAGTGGCTAACTTGTTTGCCTTTGCTTCTGCGTGCTGGACAGGTAGTGCACAGTGGGTTTATGAGAGTGGTTTTCTTCTTTTTTTTTTTCCTGAAAACAGCTCCCAGCTGCAGTTGGAGAACTTGCTGATGAGTGCCGACCAAAACAAAGACAATAAACTGAATGATACTAAAATATTACGAAGAATACGGTCCAGAACTGCTCTATCTTTAAAAGTGCAGTAACAGATTCTGGAGAAAGATAGTTGATTGTTGAGTCTCATTCCCAGGTCGTGAAGTACAGATGTTTTGGGAATGAGACTCAAAAATCAACTATCTTACTGACCTGTGATTGGCCAAAGTCTCACATCATGCGCCAGATTTTCTAAAAACTCAGCTCAGAGAAGGAACAGAGGTCCACTTTTCTCTTGACCACTTAAATTACATCAAGCGCTTTTGTCCAATGATGCGGAAAATAAACTTCCTTTAAAGTGCCCTGAGATAACTCCTGTTATGATTTGGTGCTATATAAATAAAACTGACTTGACTTGGCTTAAAATGCTCCACAGAGCTGAAGGCATCTGCAGAGTCTGGTGATAATTCTCTGCGTCATTTAATCCATTGCTGAGACAAAAATATTGATGAGAGCAGCTTTAAATCTCAATCCAAATAGTGAGTATTCATGCTTTGGCTAAATGGAGAGGATAATGCAATACTTCAACAAAAGTAGTGCAAGGTTTATTAGCATGCTGGCCATTCATCCCTGTCACATATAATTGTCAGTAATGTCTGTGCATCTCATAAACAGCTGGTTCTTATGACTGTCTGTGCTCCCCAAAGGTTTACAGCAGCAGTTTCAGTTTAGCGTTGTCTCAAAATCACTTCATCACTTTGAATTCTTGTTGTCTGCAGGTGTGCGCCCAGCTGGATCTGCACTCTCACTTTTCACATTTAGGAATAATTGCCACTTTGGTCTTGTGTGTGCTGCAGTTTACAGATGGTCATAGGTCTTCGGAGGCCTATAATGTTGTCTCTGCTTAACTTGAAGTTTAAATATGTGCTGAGAGATTGTTTCATTGTTGTTTCTGTTGACTCTGGACAGCGCCGAGCAGGACCACAACCTTATGGGGGGCCACATGATCGGTGTGACTTTCAGGGTTGCTTGTTCCTATGAACGACTGGAAAATCTGGCTAATTACGTATGATGCAGACTCGCAGCAGACAGAGAGAACGAGAGAGAGTGAGACAAAGTACTCAGGTGGACGGATGTGAGAAAGAGAGCATGCAAATATGGACAGAAATGTGGATGTGATAGAAACTTTAGTTTAATGTTACTCTACAATTCTGTGGTTTACACTGCAGATTGGAGTCTCTGTTAACAGTGACAAACATTTCTTCTTATTTTGAGATACTCCATCACTATTTTGAGACACTAACCACTGGGTTCCTCTGGGCACAGCATGTCTACACCACAGTTTTGATTTTTGGCGGTGGAGCATTTTGCCTGGCCAGTTATGTTCAGTTGCCCAGATTTTGTTGACTTGGTCCTCTTTCCCTGATTTTCATGTTTCTACCACAGATAACTAGGCTACGTAGTTAAAGCCACTATAAGGAACTTTGATACCGTGTTGATTTTGGAGGTCCTGTGGACAAAAGCAATAATATTTCCACAGTAATAATGACAAAATATAACATTAAAAATAAAATTATCTAAATGAAAATCTCCTCCTGCTTCTTTTTAACTGGCTAACGTACTACTCACTGTAACTCTGCATGGGGAAATTCAAACACAAGCTTGTTTCATCTGATTTCATGGAGAATCTGACTCAGTGGTAGACATTTAAAAATAGCAGCTCTTGGATGGTCCTGTTAACTTATATAGGTCATATTGAGGCATCAGTATTAAACTGAGTTTCATAACCAGTTGAAAAGTCCTTGCAGTAGCTTTAAATAGTTTGTTTTTATGATCACAAGTCAGCACTGTGTCTTTTATTTTGAAAATTGACTGGATTCTCCATGGTTTTTCTGTGTCTGACTTCCTGTCTGCTTGATCTACCCTGTGCTGATTAACGGGGCATCCGTCAAAAATAGACTCGGGACGTATTTGGAGTGAAGAGCAGAGCCTCTACTGGGACAAGCCGAGGCTTAAGTGAAATTCATTATTTCCATTTTATTTGATGACTACTCTGGCATTTGGTTTTTGTGCCCTCAAAAAATTGACTACACCAAGGACCAGGTGGCCTTGACCTTAAATGCTGATGCTCCTCACACTTTTAGCAGTGTTAAATATATAATCTGCAACATTTTCCTAAAATAATTAGGTATAGACTCTTATAACATACTGTAATCCCTATCAATCATCACTTATGACCCACTAGCAGTGTGTTGTGGTTGTATCTGCAAAGACCCTGCCCTCTGCCTGTATTCCCTTGTGTTTTTCTTGTTGTTTTGCTGTGCCCGAGACATTTCACCAACCCAAAATGTTGGCATTTGACATCCTGATGTGCTTATAAACAGCTCAGACAAATCCTATCCTAAATTATTAGTACATTCATTACTTTCTTGCCAGCTTGCCAGAATAAAATTATTGTGGCTATGTTCGGTTTAAATCATTCAAAATCAAAACAAAACTTTAATGTCACAAGAAAACATTGACAGGTTTAGTTGTTCGTTCAGTGTGTGCGATTTTATTTTTTGCACTGGAGGTGTTTTGGGGCCACAAACAAAATCTTGTCACCAAAATACTTGGGCTGGTCCTGGCACCGAGCCCTGAGGTCCAGACTCAACTCACTTTGTGTCTGGCAGCTTGAAGAAGTGTCAGGGTGTTTTCCCAAAACAAAACAAAAAAAAAAATCACAATCTCCACTTATTATTATCTCATTCATGCAGGGTTACAGTAGAGTCAGTTTTATCAGCTGTTCATGGCAGACTCCATTGACACAAGTCTGGACACACTACAATCACTCGCACCCTGTTTCCAATAAGGCCGTGTATTACAAAGGAAGGGATCTGCTCCTCTGTCCAGACATCATCCTGTGATTTGGCTTCTTAGGAAATTTATGATCCAACGGCAAACCAGATATTTCTGATTAAATCAAGACTCCTTCGAGCACAGCAGATGCATGATTTGCCATCCAAGAATAAACAGTTTGGGAAGCAACTGAGAGGCTGTAACATCATAATCTTACCGAGCGAGGCTTGGTTTCTGGGCGTTGCCATGGGAGATTGGAGCAATAATATAACATTTTCTATGCGGCGTTTGAGAATGTGAAATGGAAAGACAGGCAGACATTTAGAGTGTGATTGAGTTAGACAGTGGAAAGTATTAAGTATGTGAGGAATGAGGGCAAGGCCTGAGGGTCATTATGTCAGTGTCTCTTTTTTGATAAAAAAATGTTTGTGTGTGCAGGCCTACGAGTGTGCGTTAGATAGATACAGATTCAGAGACAGACACACATGTATGTGCATGTGTGGTTTGGTACAGAAGCATATGCAGGTATAAGCCCCGAGGTCAAAGGACTCCTGTAAAACTGTTCTAGAAAATACTTGCCCTCATGCACCTGCAATGTGCTGCACTTTTACAAGAGCACCTTCTCACCTCGCCACAAAATCACAGACGCTGACCCGCCGCTCACCCCTAATGAGCACGCCATTAACCCCTAATAACTGTCCTCCTCCACAGACTCCACCATCAATAACCAGGATCACCAGCGAATGTATGTGTGTGTGTGTGTGTGGAGAAGGTAAGGTAGAGGAGGCTCATCAGACTGTCCATTGTGTTCTGAGAAACGAGACTGAAGTCATACATCTGCAGGTGTTTAGATAATAAAATAATTTGCTGTCATGGCAACAACAAAGCAAGGCATGCACATGCTGACTGAGGTGTCTTTTCTCTCCAATAATTGTAGGTGCTGGAGGCATGTAGTGATGTAGAAGTTTCCACTTTCCTATTTTTTTGAGATTTTTCTAATCATTGCAGCACAACAAGCTCTCGACAGAAATGAAAGATGCCTGTGCCGTGTTTCTTTGCTGGGCTTTTTTTTATGTTGTTACTCAGCACTTTTGTTTTAGCTCCCATTTTGCACACAAAAGTTTTTATTTTTTTATTTCTTAGTCAGTCCTTCATCTTTGCCAAGATAATCCATCCACCTGACAGGTGCAGCATATAGAGATTAAACAGCAGGATTATTGGGCCTTGGACTGGTCACGGTAAAAGGACACTCTAAAATGTGCATTTTAATTAAAAAAAAACAAAAACACTTATTAGGCACTGAACTACGACTATTTCACATAGGACTACAGATACCTTTTTTTTTCCTAGGAGGGCAGGTTAGGCTGGTTAGGTTTATGAATGAGGAGTGATTGGTTAGATATCGGGGTAAGCCAGACTTGCCAACCCTCACAATTTTCCAGTTTTTCATTAGCCTGCCCTGGTTCCTCAAGGGGTCATGGCTCTCCTGTTTTCTCCCTGTTTTGACACCTTTTTATCCTTTTCATTATCACAACTTGTTTCTGGCATGTGAAGTGGAAGAGGGCTGCCCACTGTATCCAGCTCTCTTTAATAAATCCATACTCCTGTCTCATCCTCCTCAGTGAGGGAGCGAAGGAGAGAGGAATGGAGAGCACTAAGAGAAAGAAAAACTCGAGCAAATTTCAGCAGTCCTGGAAAGAAGAATTCCTTTGGCATTTTTCCTAAGAGCAGCTTAACTAACATACCCTTAGAAAAACATCTGCAGGCATCTGTTTGCAAAAAAGTCACCAGAGTGCAGGAAACAAAAGTCTATGAACTAACTTTTTTCTTCCTCTTTATTCAAAATCTTCCCTGTTCTTGAGGTCTCAAGGTTGGCAAGTATTGGGTAAGCCAATCAGAGGGAGAGGAGGGCAGGTCATGACTTTGGCCTCCTGGGAAAAAAATGGTATCTGTAGCCCTATGAAACGACCACTGTCCAGTGCCTAATAAATGTCTTTAGTCAAGCTAAAACTGCACGTTATTGTAGCCTTTTGCTGTGACCAGTCGGAGACACACCAGTGTAATAATCCTGCTGTTTAATCAGCATCTCTATATGACACACCTGTCAGGTGGATGGATTATCTTGGTAAAGGAGGAGTGCTCACTGACACTGATTTAAAAAAAATTGTGAACAAAATTTGAGAGAAATAAACCTTTTGTGTGCACAGAAGAAGACCTTTTATTTATTTTTTTAAATCTCAGTTGAACAAAGTCTTATCTCATCCGTATCTTGTCTATTTATCTCATGTCTTGTGTTGTATTGCAATTGGCTGTAAGTGGCAAAAAAAAAATAAGGCTAAACGTCAGTCTGAGCTGTATTTTCAGATTTGGGATCTGAATCACATTTAAACCACCCATGAAATTGATTTAAAGGGCTGGTTCACCCAAATTACCAAATTGATAAATAAATAATTATCAGTTACCAATAGTTAGTCATGCAGATAGTTTTGGTTTTATTTTCCCAGATATCTGTGTCTGAGATTTCTGATGCCACCCAAATTGAATTAAACTGAATCTCATATTTATTTGCGGTGCTCACAGCACTGGAAATGTTCAAAAACAAAGTATCTTTTCCAAAAACAGCGTTAATCTGGATAACAGACAGACCTCAGCGTCGACAGTTTTCACTCAAAATACCAAAGAAGCTAACTCCCATGATAATCGTTGATAGGATGTTTTGTAGATTATCACAAAAAAACAGAACATGGATTCTGGGAAGAGACGTTTTTTATGCTTCCACAAGCAAAATTCCTTTAACTGACTCACTGAAGTCAGGTGGCCACAAAAAATTGATAGAGAATATCTGAGAACCTGAACAAATAAAACCAAAACTTTCAGCATAGTTAGAGCCCTCTTCTGGTGAGTGAGTCTTTTTATCAATTTTAACCTGCCCTTTAAAGGAATAGTTCGACATTTTGCGCAATATGCTTATTCACATTCTTGTCAAGAGTTAGATGAGCTCAATACACTCTCATGTCTGTTATATGCTATATGAAGCTACAGTTATCAACTGGTTGGCTTAGCTTAGCATAGCATAAAGCCTGGAAAAAGGGGAAACAGCCAGGATCACTAATTAACACATTATATTTTATTTGACTGGGATTTTTCACCTTTAGACAGAGCAGACAAACTGTTCTCCCCATGTTTCCAGCTTTTATGCTAAGCTAAGATACTTTAAGGATCTCCTGTCTGTTGCTTCATACTTGCGGTATAGAGATGAGAGTGGTAACAGTCATCTTTACCAAAAACTATTCCTTAAGAAGTCTCATATATACGATTTACAGGTATTTATTGGCAGAATGTAGTGGAAATCAGACATAATATTCACAAGTATGTTTTTATTAGTGTATAATCACCTGAAAATAAGAATTGTTGTGTTGCTGCAACTTAGAAAGAGCTGTTTATATCTACGTATTGAGCTGGTCCTCAACCATGGAGGCTGCTTGGTGCACACCCATGTTTCTACAGCAGTCCAAAACAGACAAACCAAACACTGACTCTAGATATGGCCTTTTGCGTTTGTGTTTGTGGGCACTGCAGTTTTCTCCTCTGCTTGGAAGAGGAGAGCTAGACGAGTAGGTTGCCCAGATGTCCTGCTTTCCCTAGAGCTGTCCCCGCACTATACTGTGTGTTATCAGGCAATAATATTTGGCTGAAATATTACATTTTATTGAAAGAAAGGCCGGGCAGCAGAGACTACCGATTGATGTCTCAACTGTGTTGTGCTTGTTTTGGCCAGCAGAGGGGTCTGTCACCCTTCTTCTACTAACTACGTGTTCTCGCTAGTTTTTGAGAAAATTGCTGTGGAAAACTCAGCCAGAGGTTATACGAAGTGTCAAGTGTATCAACAACAGTCCCACAAACATCTTTTCAAGCAAAGCAGAGTGGAGAGGAGGGAATGGAGGAAGACTAGGGAAGGAGATAGAGGAGGAAAGGTGCGATTACAGAGGCTGCAAGCAATGTTTTTGAGATAAAATACAAAAATTAGGCATGCAGTGGGAATCTGTTAACAAATGTATGTTATCTACTGGTGTACTATTTATTATTAAAAAGAAGGGCAGGCAGAAAGAGAAGAAAGATGAGTTAACAAAGGAGTAGTAGTAGTAGTAGTAGTAGTAGTAGTATAGTTTGACCATTTTCTTTGATTGATTGTTCTGTAGATAACCACAGCTTCACTCACTATGGTACAGTAAACTATGATTTCCTGACACAAAACATACTGAAAGTTTTCATGATATATTTCCTGCCAAACGTCCCTGGTTTTCATGTCATAAATCTGGTCACCTTATAGACAAAATGTTTGCAATCTGCAAGCTCACCACTAGATGTCACTAAATCCCACACATCGGCCCTTTAAGACATCAGATTCTGGTTTGCTGTTCAGACTAAAAAATGTGTGGGACTTGCAGATTTGAGCACAGATTCATCAAGGTGGGTGGTTGGTGTCAAATCTTGCCTGGGGCTCCAAGATTCTTGGTGGCACCTCTGTCAGCTTTTAACTCCTCTCACCTCTGACCTTCAGTAAACTCTCAGTAATCATCTTTGTCATAAAGCCGACACACACCAACAGACTGAGACCATAACCGTAGATGGCTGCTGCCCTCTGACTTCAGTCAGTCACACCAACACATCAATCACCACACTGACGACCTACATGCAGTCATTTTATTAATGAAAGTTAAGCCTCATTTCAGCCGCTTAAGTGCCAAATTTGGGTTGCACCAACAAAGATTAATTTAATATGAGATTAGCAAAACTGAAATTCCAGACTGAATATGAAGCCGAGCATTAAATAGAGTTTAATCAATATGGAGATGCCTGCTCGCCCAAATTAAACAAAATATACCTATATATACAAAATAAAATTGAGTGCTAGAGGGACATTGTTTGTTAGTTGGTGAAAAAGCCAGTTAGCCTATTTAGCCTACTCATGATGCCTCGGCAGAAAAGCTTTAATTCCTCCTCCTTTGAGAAAAACTTGGTGGCCAAATTAAGTGAAAGAAAGAAGAGACACATCATAAAACTCATTTGGGTTCAGTCAGTCCTGTAACTTTCTACAAAAAAGAAATGATTATTTTCCTCAATACATCTCAAAAAGGCAGCTTTTTTTAAAAGTTGAACCTCCTCAAATGTAAGTTTAAAGTCAATACTTGATCACAGACAGAGTTAAATTTATTCTCGGTTTAGAGCAAAAAGTAAGCAAAGAGGGGTTTAAATTTAATTTTAAGGCAGTTTGAAAGTTAAGTACCTCATATTTTGAAAATAAACTGTGATTTAATCAAGTTTAAATATGAATCCTTGTTGGTGCAACCGAGCCAGAGAACGCATTTTTATTTAAAGCGACAACCAGGTGTGAGTAATTGTTTAGCTTGGGAGGGTTACATGCATACATATAAGACATTTACGACATATGACATCTACACACAGAAGCCGGCCAGTTAAATTATAGTATAAAAAACATATTTTGCATTTCTGTGTTGGTGGTCACAAGCTTCACTTCTCGACCCAACGGACTTTCCAAATGATTCAAATATCCCCTCACTGATGAAGACTGACATGTTACACTGTTAGTTTATGTTATATCTTCCTGAAACGCACTCAGTATGCTGACACCGTGCTGTGGCAGGTGTGTTCATGGCCCAGGTGGTACTTGTTTAAACAACTGGAACGGCGCCTAGAGATGACATCATGACACGAGACATACCATCGCTGGCAGGTTTGACAGGCAGCCAAGCTGCAGGTGGTGGGTGGGTGGGTGGAGGGGTCGCTGGGTTGCTGGGTCAGGCTACATCAGGTGATCAAACATACCTCGCATTGTGGAAAATATTAGAAATATTAACTCCTACACACTCAGAATGGATAGCTTCGTTCTTCCCTACATGGAGAAAATTAAACATACCCTATGTGGGATGATTACCAAATTTAACTTTACCTGGCAACCTATAATTAAATACATCAAAAAAATTCCAGCTTCAGCCTCCACCCCTTCTTTAAATGTCTAAACTAAGTGTCTAACCCAGAACTGCTTCTGTCTTATCATTGTGAACCATGTTATTTACATTATCTACACTTAAAAACACCTCAGTTGAAGCCTATATAGAACCAGTGTTATGTTTACACCCCTTGTCTATATGAACTGTGTAACAATCACTTACTATGGATGCACGATATTTGCAGATATGCTGATATTGTCCAACACATTTTGGATGATTGACAACATATGCATATGATTTTTCCCACTTAGATGCAGAGAACACCAAGTGTCTGTTGTAGTGGAATTACATACAACTAGAGTGACTATGAGCCGCTACTGACACTATGAAGGCAGATTTTATTATCATTATTTTTTATACTCCCCTTTTTTTCTGTATATATATTTATTTTTGTCTGTCTTTATGTCCTTGTATTCCACTGTTTTGCATTCCTTTATCGTGTTTGCATGGAATAAGAAAATCTTATAAACAAAAAAACTGTCTGTAACTGTCATATTTTCCCGATGCAAAAAGTTCAAGTTATGAAATTCCTGATTATGAAGGTTTTCTGTAGGGGGGCGCGCTCCTGCAGAATTCCAGCATGTTAAGTGGAGCAGAGAAATTAAATTCCACTGGCCTGCAAGGACATGATTCCCTCTTTCCCCTCACTCTCTGTCCCAATTACTCTCCCCACTCTACACTTTTCAGGAGTTGACGGACTGTGGCTGCATGGAAGAACTTGACATTATTTATTATCCAAACACACAATGTTTCTGTTCTCTCTATTTGCACTGCTCCCGCCTAGGTGTCCAGATATTCCCACGGGCCCAATTTCATCCGCTGTTGTGAAGAATTTTGCCCTGACGAGCTGATGACATGTGAGTGGAGAAAGTTAATGAGTAACACTCTGCTCTTCCTCAACAACTACTGTCAAAATGCCCGAGAGGGAGGCATTTAACTCCAAACTGCTGCGGTGGAGCCGCTCAGTGGCCTGCAGTGGTGAACTGTGGCTGCATTAAGTGGCTCCCAGGTGTGAATGAAGTGAATGAATGTGAAACAGAAAAAGTGCACGAAAGTGTTCTGAAAATACTTCCTAAAAGATGGAAAAGAAAACGACTCAAGAGGAAAAGACCACAACAAAAAGCAGCTGCCTATATTCAGAGAAGGCAATGACCTCATGCACTAAGTGCTTACAGTTGAGAAAGAGGCATATAGAGACTTACAGATCCACTGACAGTATAAGTGGACTGGAGTTAAAAGGAAGGCCGGCTGTAATGTGACCTTTAAAGTCAGCCAGAAGGGTGAGCTTACTGCCCTCCAGAACTCCTCGGGCTTTATGGCACTTTTGATATTTTGGATGCTTTCACTGTCTGGAGAATGTGGGCGCCTAGCCCTGAAATTGATTTTACAAACAGCACTTAAGAAACTTTAAAAAACATGTGTGTTGTGGTGCCTTTGTCAAATAAAAGCTGCATCCATTTGATATAAATTTGTTAACTAAATTCAAAAATGCAAAATAAATGTTCTTGTGGATAAAAAGTATTTTGACTTGCTTTTAATTTATTTCACGCATCCCTGGCGAGCTGATGATTGATACAAGCTTGAATTTAGTGGATCCAACAAATCTTACCTCAAGTTTTATTTATTCCTGTTAATTTAACTGGAAAATTCTAGCATTTATTTTCAGAACACTTCACAACTTATAAACATGAGTCATGACTTCTTTTAACTTGAAATAATGAGTTGAATGAATGTACTGGACTGAGTTCAAGCAACTCATTAAACTGAGTTTCATTCCCAACATGCATTGTTTGAGGGTTAAAACTCAACTGAGAACCTTATTTTTATAGTTTGGAAAAAACTTGATGAAAACTTATGTTATTAAAAAGTCGAGAAAACTCAAAATTTCAAGGCAACTTACTTAATAGATTTTTTTAGTTTTGAGCCCTATTCAAACTCTTAAAGGTATAATCTCAACGTTATCTCAAAGAAAACAATGTATAGACTCATATAAACATGATCCCTTTCAATCATCACTTATGACCCAGTAGAAATGATGGCTGTATCTGCAAAAACCTGCCCTCTGCCTGTATTTCCTTATTTTTCTCTCGTTGTTTTGCTGTGCTCAGGACTGAAAACGTCGGTATTTGATATCCTGATGCGTTTAGAAACAGCTCGGACAAATCCTACTGACTCTGCCTTTAAGTTTTGAAAAAGTTTTGCCAACTAATTATCTTTTGTTCAGATGCTTTACTTTTCTTTTTCAGGTAAACTTGAAACTTTTGAGTTTTAGAAACCCAAAACTGTATTTCAAAAATTGTTGAGCAGACTCATTGAAGTGAAAGTGAATAATGATTAATAATTTAACATTTTCAGTTGAAACAATGTAATTTTCAAGCACCCAGTTAATAACAAATGAGGTTCACACTGGGTGGCTTTTCTAAAACTCAAAGGTCAAGTTTATCTAAACAAGAAAAGTAAATTATCTCAACAAAAAATTATAGGTCAGTCAAAACTTAAAAGTTTGAGTTTGATTCAGTAGACTGAAAATGAAAACACTGCAACAGTGTAACCGAAGAGTTGTTGGTTCAACATAATATCTTAAACTTATTGAATGTGTTTTCTTAAGTACAACTGAATTAATATGATGTTTATTTGACCAGAATATCTTATTTGTTATGAATCATTAAAAAAAACTTCAACGCATCTTCTCAAATTCAGTCAACTTAAATTTTAAAGCAGCCCACTGACAACTTTTATTTTTTACAGTGTACAACATTCAAAGTGTGCAGTAAATTAGCTCAGCAGACAGACAGAGATCACTTCCATTCTCCCATTAAACTGAATTTGAGAGACATTTATCATCACCATCAGCCAGATTAGTCACCACTCTGGCACAACACCCCTCAGAAGAAGAAAGCACAACACTTTCCTCTCATGATGTGGCCCGATATCTTTCATCATCTTCTAATTGTTGATCACAGCTCCTCCAGGATGTGCCTACTGTATGAGCTAAGGACTTGTTCCATGACTGCTGCTGCTGCTGCATAGAGGGCAGCATCATATTTTCCTCCCATAAAGTAACAACGACAGTATTTTCACTGTAAGTCTGTATAATTGCTCACTTAAAGTAATGCTTTCACAACTGCAGGCGATAAATCAAACTGTGCACTCTAAATTAAATATTCTAATGCATTCTAAGTAGCTACAATCAATCTGTTTTGTTTTTATTAAAAGTGACATCTGCAAAAGTTGGGGATTTGGAAATGTTTAAATGTTTCATTTCTTTACAAAAAAAACACAGTATCAAGAGTCTGAGTTTTAAAAAAAGTTGCATTTGAAAGCCCTAAAACTGCACACTCTGCAGTAATACACTCCTGCAGCAACTGTCTCATCAATCAAACTGTGTCTTTTAACTACAAGAGGAGAAAGTTAACAGAGCCCCCTGCAATTCAACAAAACTAAACAATGCATGAATGCAAACCGTGCACCTGCACAGGAGTGAGTAAACAAATCGGTTTTTACCTGCCCATCCGCATCCCGGTGCGCAAAACGTGACGAATAGCGCCAAAAGCGTCCTGCTTGCGGCTAAAGCCATAGTGAGTGTGGCGCGTTACAGCTGCGGAGCGACGCACCATGCAGCTGGATGCAGAGCAGAGGGCTGGGACACAGCGGCAGACCTGCCCTCCCCTCCTCTCTTCAGACTGCTGATTTCCACCGTGAACTTCTCTAAGTCTGAAAAAAAAAAGAAAGAAAAAAAAAAAAAAAAACTTTCAAAAATCAATAATAAATCACATTCATGAACCTTTTCAGTCTTGAAAGAAGTGATAACACATGTGAAGCTGGCTTGAAAAAACATTCAAACTGTGAATCAGAGAGCTGTTTTTTTTATACATGAAGACTTAAACCTTCTCATCGTTTAAATTTATTCAAATGCTATTTTTCTTTACCATGTAGCCTGCTCTTAAACTGCCCACAGGGTGCTGCAGGATATCATTGACTTGGACAGAATAATAAAATAAAAATGACAAAATGTCTCCCTCTTCAGGGAGAATCATTGATTTCAACTAAAACTAAAGGTAGCAGGTGGAGGAAGAAAAACAACTGCAGGGTGAAAAGGTGTGATTAGTTACAGAATAACATAACAAAATCACATCAACTCTTCCTGATTTTGCTTGTGTTTTTGTAAAACTTTATGCTGTTTTTCCTTTTGAAACCACAGGAAGGTTATTTTTATTTTCAGTAGCCTGCACATAAATTTAGGAGAGCCTGACCAATATTCACAAATTACCGATATAGTACATTTGTAGACCTTTAATGTGGCTTGTGCAAAGGAACTCAGAAGAGTGCTTTCTTAAACAAATAACTTTACTGAAACATAATTAAGCAAAAATATTTTATGCATGTTGAATAATTTAACACTAACAAACACTCACAGTTAGTGCCTAATAAATGTCCTTCTTCCATGATCAAACTGCACATTTTAGAGTTTATTGTGACCAGTCCAAGACACACCTGTGTCATGATCAGTTGTTTAATCAGCACCTTTATATGCCACACCTGTCAGGTAGATCTCAAAGGAGAAGCGCTTACTAACATATTTTAACAGATTTGTGCGACAGTTTGAGAGAAATAAACTTTTTGTGTACACAGAGTCAAAGTCTTTGATCTTTTACTTCAACCCATGAGAAATGGCAGCAAACACTTATTTTTGTTAAGCATAAGCAAATGAAAGTATATTTTGCAAATCAAGTAGCACAGGAGGAAAGATTTTTTCTAAATGACTTGCCAAAGGAGGTGTAATGATTTAGTCAGGCTAGAAAGAAGACCCATATTTTTCATACAAGGCTGTTTTCCTCCTTACACTACAGATTTTTTCAGGTGTACTCCAGGATGTTAATTCTTTTAACTGTTGCCACTGTGAAGGAAGAAGTTCAGATTTCCAGTTTTGTAGAATATGCTTTTTCCCAGCTGTGTCTGCAAGTAATATGAGGTATTTTTTTTTAAATATAGTTACATAGTGAAACTATACACTAGTTACACTAAGTTCAGTTCCGCTCATCCTGTCATGTTCCAGTCGTCGTCTTCTTGCAGATCTGATCCACTTCAGGTTGATTAAAATTTCCATGACGCCATCACTTCAGCAGGTGTGAGAGAGCAGCGCTGTGGGCCAGGCTGCAGATCTAAATCTGTGGAGACTGGGTGCACAGTTACATCCATGTTCCAGAGAAATCATTTGACCACTAGAGGGAGCAACAAGCCACGTTTTTAAACAGAATAGCCTTTATGCAAGAAATGTGAGATTTGGATGTTATCCAGTAGCAGCAACAGAGTTTAAGCATCTAAAATTCTTCCAGTATGTAGTTAAATGTTGTTAAGATGACTGAATTAATAATATACAGTATGCTTAATGTAGTCAATCTGTCAATTACTTGTTTGTTTTTGTGTGATTTTGTGCTCCAGTGAAGCCAAAAACAATTTAGCAGATAATGAATATGAGATTCTGCTTCTGCTAATGATAAACATTGTGGTGGTGCACGGTTTTATATCCATTTTAATTCTGTAAAGTTTCAATACCCTATTTAATACTGTAGAAAATGAACATCTAGAAACGTTGTTGTTACTTTTCAGGCTATTATCACAGTACAATGGGAGCACTTTTTGTAAGAGTTTCTCAGAGAGAGAGTTTTGCAGTAAAAAACTCTTGACCTTTTTGTTCTATCAGCAAACGTCCCACAAGATCTGCAGAAATCTGACAGATGGGCAATTACTGAATCCATTTTTCTGGTGTCTTCATAGCGCAGAGGTTAATCCATCAGTAATATTCTCATTCATACTGAAGGGACTGGAAATGTTACTCAGATCTGGTAAAAAAATATGATTAGCAATCGACTTTTCTTTCTCTTTTTCTTAAACTTTTTGGTCAGACATTACAATTAAATAACAGTTACATTATTACAATTACATGAACGACATATGTCTTCTTTCAGAGTCTGTCCAGTCTTTTTCTTTTTTAAACAACTGGAAAAAAAATGAAAAGTCTGCAGTCCAGCACAAAATTCAAAAAACCCTTGGAAATTCACATAGCACAAATGACATGTACAAATACAAATTATGCTCAAGTGTGTAGCATCAAACCACTAAATCCAGCAACTGGGCAAGGCATGAACTAAAATAGATCTTAACTCCCACTCTATATATTTTATTTATCCTTTACATATCCTGGACAGTCCCACTGAGATAGTAGATCTCTTCTTGCAGGGAATCCTGGTCTGGACTGCAGCACAGTTTCACATAAAAGACCTTCCACAGGTTAGAAAACATACAGTACATAAAGAAACAACACAAGAGAATTAGTAGAACATACAGGCCATACCAGTGATATCCTTGCCACATTTCACCACAGGATTCTAAAGCAGCAACATAAATTTCTTCAGACAGTTTGTAAATGACCTTAAGGACCGGAGTGCTTCTAAAAACATGATATTTTGCAGCTCAAGAAGGAACCAGCTCATAACTAATATATAATAACCCAAGGATGTTGAGTACCGAAAAGTTTTATGTTATAAATGTATCATATATGGGTCTCCAGTATTTAGAAACTGCTGGATGCTAACTTGCATATGTTGGGCAGTTAGCATAATCACTATTAATTAGCATAATATATTATTATTTCAGAAACTGCTCGGCTGATTTGGGTAATATTGGAGTGGTTTGAGGAGTTGCTGAGGACTCTGAATCCAATTCTGACATTTTCAAAATTACTGTTTAAATCTAAAGGGGTCATATTTCAGCTCCCAGTGGTTCAATTTTTATTAAGTTTTAGTCAATTTGAATTTTAGAGGACACTGATCAATTGGACTGGACAAATAAGTTATTTATTTGAAATAACTGAAATAACTTCAGTTTGGTTATCAATTGTAGGAATAAAATATGTGCATTTCACTTCACAGACACTCTGAGTTGACTTACAGTTGACTACTGGAAGTAACAAAGGGCATTACGATACTAAACCAGAATAATATGATGATGGCTAAAAACATCCTTAAAAAATAGAGTAGGGAGTATAATACAAGTAAAAATGTTCAAAAGTAGGATGCATGTCCTGGAATAAGTTTATCTATCTATCTACCTGTCTGTCTGCCTGCCCGTCTGTCTGTTTGGGCTCATCAGACAGCATCAGTTGACATAAAATGGTTTTGTTCATTTGTCTGAAGGTGGTTTTACTCTGGTCCAACATCCCCCTCTGTTGGCCAGGGCTTTTATCATCACTGGAAAAAGATTTCACTCATCAGTTGTTCATGAATGAATTCATGAATGGCTGTAAAGTGTCGGAGTCTGAAATCAGGGGTTAAATATAGTCACTAGAGTTTCACCACACAGAAACTGCTGCGTTAAAAAGTTACTCACCATTGAATTCTTTATGATTTGGTGGTTGGACGTCATTGACCACCCCCAGACACCCACACATTTATTTTTATCTATAAATACTGGGTAAACTTCCAGCCTACCTCTGTGTCATGCTCTGTCTCAACTCTGATATTACCAGCTTCCTTTTTTTTTTCTCTGAGGTCCCTTAGACACTGAATAATCTACAAAAATCTAAAATCAGACACATTTATATTAATTTAGGTGCATCATTAAGAATGTGGTGATTGAGACATGCAGTCGTTAATCTTGACGGGCCACTGTGTTTGAATGACTGTTATTGTTTTATTGTGGATTTTTGTATTGCATGTTGTGTATGTTGCATTTTAAATATGTTGTGATTTTGTGCGGCTGCTACCTTGACCTGGTCACTCTTGTAAAAGAGATTTTTGATCTCAGTGAGAATTCCTGGTAAAACAGTCAAAGTAAAAGATAAATTTATTGTCAATTCTACCATATGTTCATGACATGAAGAGGATCGAAATGCTGTTTCTCACAGACCCCCAGTGTAAACATACTGTACTCTAAACAATAAAGGTTAAAAACACTGGACTAGAAACAAATTAATAAAAAAAAGTAGAAGAAGAAAAGCAAAAAAGTAAAAATACTACAAAAGAACTATGATTTGAAATATTTATAAGTTAAGCGATAGCAATGAAAAAAACAGAAACTGTAACGATATAAGGGCACAGATAAATGAGAGCTGTGACGATAATATGAATTGCAATGAATAATTATAGCGCAAATACCGTAACAGATCTAAGTACTATTTCATACACAGGATGAGTAATTAGCAACAGAAAATAAAATAAAATAAAATAAAATAAATCCTAAGAATTAGGATTAATTCTGAGTCGTTGTGTTGTTTTTCTGTATTTTACTGAAAAAAAGGGGCCAGAATTACCACAGAATCGATACATGTGTGCGTGGTCATCAGCACAGCCTCCAGGGACCAATAAAGTAATTGCAGTTTGTCTTTTTTATTGTCTCTGCCATGAAAACCTTAACATCATAAACTCATTTTAATGCTGATTGAGTGTTGATTAGTCTCTTCTCTCTCTCTCTCTCTCTCTCTCCATCTCCTCTCTCATCTCATCTCCATCTCTCTCTCCACTCTCACACACACACACACACATGCACACACGCACCAGCACACACACACACACACACACACACACACACACACACACACACACACACACACACACTACTGCAGCAGCTTGACATAATGCATGAGTCAGCACCAAACATAATACATTTTCTAACAAAAAAAAAAAATCTCATTGAGGCAGATCGTTGTCTCTTTCACTCGCTCCGGCAAACCTGCAAAATGTGTACAGACGCTGTCAGTCATTCACACACACACACACACACACACAACAAAACACAGGGAGAGAGTGAGATGGTTGGATGGCTCTTCAGGTGAAGCTTCAGCCAGCTCAGTATAGTCAGAACAAGGTGTGCTGCTGTCTTGTTAGACACACGCCTGAGGTTATTTATGTCAGCTCCTGATATGATTCCCTGCAGTGAGGTGACAAGAAGCTCGTGATGAAACAGGCCATATCTAGTTAGACTGACTGTCCAACTGGCTTTATGTGACTGGTGTTAAAGCAAAAACGACTGTTGTGTTCCAGTTCTATCAGCAGTCTTAACCTTCTGTCATTTTGTCTTTTATGTAAAACACAAGTGTTACATTAGACCGTTAGACGAAGGAGTGGTATTCATCTGGCGTATCTCATATACAGAGATGATGAATTACTGAACCAGTTCTTTATTTTAAATAATTTAATCAATATGGAAATGCTTGCTTAACCAAATTAAAATGCATTAAAATAAATTTGAGTGCCACTGGGACCTAGTAAAACTGTTAACTTCCCCCTGTTCCTTAACAAAACAGTACACAAAAAGTTTTTTAAAAAGTTTGATTGTTTGTTAGCAAGCTAAAAAATTTTAAAGAATTTACCAGCAAAAATGTTGATAAAACTCATAGCAAGGTTTGTCGTAGGCAACTGGACTTGATAGAGTTGCCTACGACAAACCTTGCTACGAATACCATGACCCTATGACTGAGAACCTTCACAGACATGTTGACAAAACCTTACATTTTTACTATTGGTAAAAGCTTAATATCTGAACAAAGTTTGGGCGCAACAGTACCATGATTTAAAAATCAGTATAATTAGAGGATGTAGTTTGTGGTGCTGTTGAACAATTTGTGTTATATTGTTAGGTCTTTCTATATTATAGATGTTTTCTAAATTTTTGGCCCACTCCATTAATTATTGAAGTGTGGTGGACAAGAAATAGAAACACTGTGCAAATTGCATAAACAACCGTAAGTTTTCAAACTTTGTTCCTTTTAAGCAAAGTATTTCCCTAATGTTTAAGGGTTCATCTAGGAGTGTTGCATAACGTGCTCTCATGTTGACTTCCTATTAGGACACAATAGGTGGTTTAGAATAAGGATTCACAGTCGATACTAGATACTGTCATCAGTTACCATGGTTACACTTCACTCACATAATTCTTTAATGTTACTAGACAGCATTATTGTCAGTTGTTAGCTAGCTTAGCTAGCATACTTAGTTAGCCAGTATTAATTAGCTTCTCCAATGGACAACAAAGAGAAACAAAAAGCAAAAAGAAAGCCAAACTCCTCAAAGAGGACAGAAAACATCAACACAAAATCCAAAATAAATTTAACCATATCAAATACACACAAGCAGAAGACAGGTCCCTTTAAAGAAAAAGGATAAGGGTCTTCTAGCAACGCATAAGGGAATGTTCAAGTAGCTAAAGGCAAATACTCAAAGATTAAAGGGTTTTCCCCGACAACATATCCAAAGAAAATCCTTATGGTGATTTTATGCAGCTCATTTTTTCCAAAGGGATAAGCAGTTTTATGCAACCAGGCACCGGTCTTCAAGATTTCTCTTTACGTTTGACCTAATTTACACTAAACCACAGTGACACAGCTGCTGTCTCTACATGTCCAAGTGTCAGAATACCTGTCTGTCACCTGTCTGTCCTACCTCTCAGTCAGTTCTATATCCTGGCCGGACTAATAAGCTGTGATGATAGTCTGAAGTGTGTGTCCCTGTTCCTGCCAGGATGTTGAGCACCAG
This sequence comes from Lutjanus argentimaculatus, assembly GCA_034769285.1. Lineage (NCBI taxonomy): Eukaryota > Metazoa > Chordata > Actinopteri > Lutjaniformes > Lutjanidae > Lutjanus > Lutjanus argentimaculatus. The sequence goes on from JAWZSL010000001.1 coordinate 53,642,628, forward strand.
AGACATCGCAGCGCTGTCAGATGGAGTCCTGCTACCATCAGTGCAACACAGACGCTCACAGCAACTTTAGTTTTTTAACAGACCTTTTTCATGGCAGCCATGTTGTTATGAACTTAAACACAGGTGTTAATATACACACAAAAAATTTAGTTCTTCAGCATTTTTTTAGTGGTTGTTTGGGATGATTGAGGTCCTACATAGCACAGCAAAGAACCAGTTAAGCCCCTGAATGGTTCTTTAGAGGTTCTTTAATGATAATTCAGCTTAGTGTAGTTAAGTTGGGGAAAGAATTAAAAAAAACTAAATATGGTGTATTTCCTGAGGATAACATATTAAAGCAGTGGTTCTCAAACTTTTCACCTCCCTTAAGTCAATGGAAATATTGCACAGATACATGTGTATATTTTGCCAATGATGTGTTGGGTTTTCACAGTTTAATGAGTTACTTAAGCTGTTGCTATCACAACCATCGCCTTCTGATGTAGATGACCTCACATGTGCACTCAAACCCTAGGACCTGACCCGGGACCCGTGAAGGTTCAGATTCACGTTATATACACTCAAACGGGTCCAGGTCAGGTCTCATCCTATTACCACAGGTCCTGGGGCTGTTTAACATTATGTGTGATACCTGAGTGGATCCAAGAAGACCTGGGTCTTTTTGGGTTCTTGCACAAATTTTTGGACCTGTGAAGACCTCTACTCTGATGGTCAAAGTTGTCACATGCTCAAATAGAGACTTCACATTGGACATCGGCATATATATTACCCAGCAATCATCACTGCATATCTGTATATCACAAAAATACCAAAGAAAATAATATAATATTCATTAAACTATATAGTTTTTAACAGTTTTTATAGTTTATGTATAATAAGCATATAACCACAATGGAGATGGGTTTGGCTTTTTGAGGACATATATAGTAAATAATACAATTTTAATGTAACATGAGCTCTTTAAACATAGATGTATTTCCAAGATGGCAATGTCAATGAGTCACACCCCTGGAGAGCTCTCAGCTGCAGTTTAAATTCTGTTGGAGGACGAATACGATTGAGATACGATGAGGAAAACAATGAAGCATAAAAAAAAGTTCCCCTATGATAATGAGCCAAATAACCACCGTTGTGTTCTGTTAAACACCATTTTTGTTGAAGCAATATGGTGCTACATAACACCATTTGACAAAGGTTCTACAGAGCACCAAAAGTGGTTCCCCTGTTATTACAAAACAAAAAGCAAAACAAAACACTTTTAATGCTGTTTAGCACCATTTTTATTTAGAGCCCACAGTGAGCCCACATGCACAATAGCATCACTGTGACTCTGTTTGACCTGAGTGGAACAAAACTTTAATTAGTATCATTGGTAGCACCTGTGTTTATCCCTCTATTTCATGTCAAAATGGTTGCTGTGAAAAAAGGTTTGTTATTATGTGCTATGAGGTGAAACTCTGTCATGTGCAGATTTGCATTTTTTTAATTAAACAAAGGAATTAAAAATACATCTTTCATGTTTCCAAAAGTCAAAGCCAAACCAAACTTCCCCTGTCATCATATGTTCAGAGGGTCTTGGTCGTAAACCATTTTTGTCATTGTAGTGACATCTGGTGAACCAGTGAATTAACCTTCATCATCCTCATGAGGACCCTCTCAGGACCCTGGCAGCTACCTGGACTGGAGTTTTGATAACTCCTGGCATAGCTGCCTGCCTGCTGGTCCTTCTTTGTAACAGATACATGGATTATAGTGCCCCAGCCTGCAGGTAAAATGTGGTTTCTGTTGTTTGTTAGCAGAGCAGAAAGAGGGACCACTGCCCAGCACCAGACAGTGACCAACTGGCAATGCTCATTTGACCCCTGACCTTGTCATCACCCCATAGTAAAGGGAAAAGGAGACGCCTGACAACTGTATTTTACAAAGCATCTGTCCAAAACAATGACATGTAATCATCCTACAATACAACAGGCTGTAGAAGGTCATTGTAAGTAAATAACTAGAAGAGATCACTCAGTAGAGTGCAGGTCCTCACCAGGCAACAGATGGTGAAGCACCTACTGCAATGTCATCATAACTGACAGATGCAACCAGTGGAGATCTGCAAAGTTCTGCCATTATTAAAATGACCTCCTCAGATGTTGTCCTGAGCTCAAATAAGATTTCAAACTGAAGTCAACTGTCACCGGTTGTCTAACAGAGAGCAGTCAAAAAATAGAATCACTGCCTCACAGTTGTTTGTCTCCACCAACCAGTCAAGTTACGGTTTACATCCATGTCTGTCCACACTCATATAATGTATGTAGTGAAGACTTTGAAGGAATTCGCCAAATAGAATTTGCCAAATAGAAGTTATCTAACTATCTATCACAAGTGTGATTCAAGTGAATAATTTCCAATGAGAAACATGGTGTCTTCACTGAGAGACTATGTTTACAGAGAAGTACAGAGGACAGATAGAGAGACATTTGTGTGTAACTTTTGTCATTTAAGCAAATGAGTTATGGCCAAATTATGGCCAAAATGTGTATAGTGAGGTCACAGTGACCTCGATCTTTGACCACCAAAATCTAACCATGTCATCCTCGAGTCCAAGTGAACATTCATGCCAGGGCATTCTTGAGATATTGCGTTCACAAGAAAACATAATGCCTCCAGCCATAAAAACATAAAGGCAATAATAGTCAGAAAAATAAATGTTATTCAATGTTTTTCCAAAATTGTTAGTCACAGATGTCCTTAGCATAAAGTCGTGAATGTACATCAAAAATTTAGGCTGATTAGTCAGGTAGTATTTGAGATTAGCTGCAGACGAGGTGTAGGTCCAGTGATCACTCACTCACTCACTCACTCACAGAAGCGATCACATGATCCTGTGATGCATTACAGTTACAGAAAAAAAACACATAATCAGATTATAAATACTTTGGTTAAAATTGGAATTATTAGCAGAATTACAGTTTCAAAATACATTTTAAAATAAAGAACGATACTGGCATGCACAGTGCACACAAATTACAACACTTCACGAGTCTCACAACACCACTCTGGTCTCAATGAAACCAGCTAATCTTACAGTCAAGTCATTATCATGTCCTGTAGTGAAAAAATTCTTCTCTGGGTAGAAGATACAACATTATTTTGTCTTTAAATCAGAAAAGAGGAACAACATCACTGTACACGGACAGTCCTGCCTTCAACCGTGGAAATACTGTCATCATCAAAGAACTCAAGACACGGGGCGGACGTTTAGCTCAGTTGGTAGAGCGTCCGACCCATGTATAGAGGCTGTTAATCCTCTGCAGCAGCGCTGGTTCGACTCCCCCTTCGGCCCTTTGCTTGCATGTCATACAACCCTTCTTCTGCCCCCTTTCCTGTCTACTCTCTGGCTGTCCATCAAATAAAGGCAAAATCCCTGTGAAAATGACTGTGTGATAAGCAGGATAATGTACAGTGAGCAGGTCATTATTGTGAAATAAACCCGTTGAGGGGGATTCAAGACCCTTCTGCTTCGCGACGAGATCCCACATCACCCTGTCGGGGTTTATTTCATAACAATGACCTGCTCACTATACGTTATCCTTTACATGGCGGTATTTAAGTCCCATAATCACCACTTAGCTGGATAAAAAATAAACCAAACAACAAACATAACACATCATATCAGGCTACACATGTTTATTTCCTTGAGGTAATCCAAAAGTAACAGTAATCAAGTTGTGTTACTTAATATTGTGATATTGGATTAGGTTACTGACTACATTTGTTAAAAATCAATTAACTGTATCAGAATACATTTTAAAGTAATCCTCCCCACCCTGCTCATAATTATGACTTTCCATATTTTTTCTTTTACAGAAAAGGGCTTCCATCTAATTAGTGGCTACAAACGCAAAAATTAAAGCATTATTCCTAAAGGATGTGGCTTTTTGGAATAATCTATCCTATATTAATTAATCTAAAAGAGCGAATATAGGCTATTTAAGCTTCTTGTTTGAGTCTGCAGTGAAGATAAAGAATATAAATCTGTTGAGGCGTACAGTAAGCTCATGACTGTAGAAGGCTTTTACCCATTGAAGAAAAAGATGGGAGTAAATTTCCCGTAAAATCCTACGCTGGACTGATCTGATCTACAATTGGAGCATCCTCCACTATCCCCCACGCTGGAGCTGAAGCCCACCCCCCGCCCCTCCAGCTCGACGGGAGGGCAGGAGTAAAACCAAGTGCCAGCGCGGAGATGCGCGACAGACCGAGCAGCCACGGAGCACCAAGCGAGAGAATATGTTAACTGGAGCCTGTAATTAAATGCACTATTTTTTTTTTATTTCTGTTAGATTAAAAAAAAATATATATATTAATAAAGAACACAAACTACTCTACATGCTGCCCGTTTGGAGAAGGATTTTTGTGTCCGGACGCAAGGAGAGGCTCACCTAAAAAGATCATCAGATTGCAGGAAACCGGTTCAAGTTTGATCTGTGTGGAGTAGAATTACTCCCCCCGACCAGTGTGGACTAATGATGGCTCTAATGGTTCACCTGAAGACGGTCGCTCACCTCCGGGGGAAAGGTGACAGGATCGCCAAAGTTACGTTCAGAGGTAGGACATCTTCAACTGCAACGTTTCTCTGTGTTACAGCCTGTTTGTGCAGAATCTGAACCACCCAGCGTAGTGGAGGGAGCCTGGATCTGATTTTTTTCACTGATTTATCTGTTTATTGCTGTTTATTTATTTGAGTTGTTTTTTTTGTTTGTTTGTTTGTTTTGTGTATGGGTTGGAAATGTTTTATACTTTATTCATTGCGTTCTGCTCTAGGAGTGAGTGGCTTTACGTTCTAATTTTTTGCCTTTAAATGAGCTCACGAAGAAAAATTCTGATCACCCAGGCTGAAATGACAATATAGTATTGAACTGAACTGAACTGAATTTATGTTTGACGATGTGATGGGACATTATCAGCGGTCCTGGCTGCGTAAAAAGTTGGGGAAACCCCTCACACAGTAGGTCAGTGGTCGCCGGAGACGCGCTGCGCTTTGACGTTCCAGTTCGTCTTTTTTCCCCCAAAGGAAGGATATTAAACAACCATTCGTTAAATATGACAGAGAATGAGAAACCTGAAAGACAAACATTACCTACTATGTAAAGTGTACTACATGAATTAAATAATTTTTGTGCTTGTTATATAAGCATTTGGTATAGTTCCTCACACGCATTATGCTCTAATATGCAACATTTCCCTAAAATAAGAAAGGCTTTACCTGCAGTGACCCTGCCCTCTGCCTGTATTCTCTATTTTCTGATTATTTTGCTGTACTCCGAACGCTTAACCAATCAAAACCGTTGGTATTTTACGTTTTGGGAATAAGACTGAACAATCAACTATCTTTCTGGTGCGTTTAAGAACAGTTCGGACAAATCCTACTGATTCAACCTTTAAAGTACTACGGAACAAAACTATATTGAAATGTGGTGTTTACATTTCTGTTTACAATGCAGCATCACAGCTCTTATATCCAGTATTTTCCAGCTGTAAAGGACTTCTCCTAGCGTGCTTATGAATCCTTGGAAAAGAAAAGAAAAAAAGAAAAGAAAAAAGCAATGTAAAACTCTGTAGATCAATGGGAACCCAAAGATATTAAGTTAGTGGTCATAGAACTTGATGCTCAACCTTTTTGTGTCTTGACCCCTTAGAATAATCCGATTGGTGTTCCTGACCCCAACAAAAAATCCATAGCTCAGAAAGTCAGGGTGATATTTCTGAAGCTTGGTGGAGGTTTGGACTCTGTCGGAAATGCTGAGGCTTTGCATTTCTCAGTTGACGGTGCTGCTGTCAAACTTTCAGGTGACCCACCTTGAGACAGTCTCCATTTCCTGTCCCATGTCCTGTTGGCCTGAATCCTGAGATATTAATTTTTGTAATGTGTCTGTTCAGAAGGTGGTTTGTTTGTAATGAACCCTTCCTAAGCCCTGCCCTTTTTTGCTCTTGAGCAAGCTTAGAACCCGTCAGAACCTCAGCTAACTTTCTCCTTTCCTGTACCTACATATTTTATGCGGTAGGATTGTCAGTGTTGAAGAGAAAACAAGATTTTGCAGATGGTTAAAGTATGTTTGTTGCTAGGGGACCTGTAAACGCAGCATACAGTCACATTTGAAGTCTATGGGCCATGTTGGAACTCACTTGCAGGGGTGAGGAGGGGAAACACTGCTGTGCATATTCAGTGGGTCAGATAACCAGGAAGTAAACACCCGGAAGCTAGAAAACTTTTTTGGCTGATGTACCAGATGAGCAATTCTCATTGAACTGAATCGGCACTGTTTTTCTGTACGCTATCTAGTTCAATATAATGCATCTATTAGATTAGCTAGCTAGTTAGTTCTGAAAGGGGCGGGCCTTAGGAAGGGTCAGTTATCATTTTTGTGCTGATTTATAGTTGAAACCATTAGTGAAGTGGCTGTTGCAATTCTTGAGGTCTGCTGTATTTTACATATTTTTAAGTGTTTGTCCCCCATGCTGAATGTCATTAAAAGGCTGACAGCTCTGAAAACTGCTTTGTGGATCTCATTCTGTTGCCACAGTATTTTATTTTACTCTCCTCAACCATCTGGTGATCCCCCTGAAACTATCTTGCTGCCCTCTCGGGGGGTCCAACCTCCAGACAGAGAACCGCTGTCATACAGAACGAGAAGGAGAAGAAACCAAATATTCACATTTAAGAAGCTGAAATCAGGGAAATGATTCAGACTGATTTGTCGATTATCAAAATAGTTGGTGATTACTTAAATATTTGGAAACTAGTCGATTAATCGTTGCAGCTGTAATACAGTGACATCTCGTTACTGTTTTTAGTTGATGTTTTGTGGGTCATTTTTACTCATGAAGCCATAAAAGGAGGATAGAGGCCAGTAGGTTACAATCGACTGAGCTGATGGCATTGATTAGCGGAGAGACTGTTAAAGGTGGGAGGGTGGGGGGTCTCCTTTTATTGTACCTTGGGGGTTATTACCAATCCTCTAGTCCTCTGGCATTTTAAAGCTCCTACAGGGTCGTTATCCCAACCTGACCCGCTCTGTGTCCGTTCTGTCCACTGGAGGTACATGTGGATTGGGTTAAGGGGATTCATTCATCAATACTATACATTTCTGTGTGTGGTGTGTGTGTGTGTGTGTGTGTGTGTGTGTGTGTGTATGTGTGTGTGTGAGAAAGAGATAGATGAAGAGGGGTGTGTGTTTCAGCACCTTGGACAGAGATCAGTCTGCTCTCTGTCAGATGACAGGTGTTAAATCCCAGCTGATCTCTGCTGTCAGCATCAGGAATGTGCAGGATGTTACAGGACCACCACCCCTTCTTCTTCCTCCTCTCTCCACTGCTCTTTGTGTGAGAGTGTGTGTATTGTGTGTGTGTGTGTGTGTGTACGTACACTGGAGATAGGATGAATTTCAGTGTTGTGCTCTGTGCGCAGTGAATTCACCAGGGTCTTGATATTACATGAACCGTGACATCCAAGTCAACGATTAAATCGTCTCCTCTTCCTCCCCCTCGGTCCCACTGTCAGCACAGGAGCCGCAGTCAATCTGTAATTTCAAATAGCTGAAGCAAAAATATGTGTGTGTGTGTGTGTGTGTGTGTGTGTGTGTGTGTGTGTGTGTGTGTGTGTTTGCCTTCATTTACCCCAGTTTCTGCAGTACAGTCTCAGATTCAGTCAATGTTCTGTCAAAACAAGACACACAGAACATTCCCTGGTTTTCTCTTCTGTCAAATGCTGTTTATGATACTGTACTAAAAGGTGCTAACTAGAACCACAAAGGGTTCCTCGACTAGTCCCCATAGAAGACCCCTTTTTGGTTCCTGATAGTTATACCTGAAACCATTTGCAAAAGGTTTGGCCCAGAACCCCTTGCAAGAGGTTCTACAGAGAACCCTTCTGTGGTGTAATCATTCCACCTGGAACCCAGTCTGGGAATTCTATCCAGAACCTTTTCACCCCTTAACAAGTGCTAACAAGAACCCACCCAGGGGGTTCTACTGATGCTTACTTTCCACCAAGCTGGTTCCAGGGCTGGTGCTAGTGCTGGTGCTAGAGCCGGTTCGTGGTTGGTTCAATGTGCGAACCGGTTGAGAACCGTTTGCATTTCCACAAGCGGGTGCCGGCCAGAGAGCCACGTCATTACGTCACTGTATACGTCTGTATACGTCACGTCATTTTCCCAATACAACTAGCGCCAAATTCAGTCGCCACAACAAAGATGGAGGATTACGTTGCGCTGCAAGTGTTGCTGCTGGCTTTTCGAGCCTTCCTTGGAGAGCAAAACTTTGCGATCCAGCAAGTTAGTGCTGCTCATCGAGAATGCTACGAACAGCGATCACACTCGAGGAGACGGGTAAGTGTCCAACACTGCTTTGGTTGTTCAATAACCCCACCCCCAGCCCCTGACGTAAGCCCGTAGCCCCCGACGTAACGTGGTTCTTTCCGCTAGACCAGCAAAGAGTTGGTGCTTGCCTAGCACCAGTTTTGAGAGCCAGAAGCGTGCTTTGGCTGTGGAAAACCAAAGAACTGGTGCTAAGTCTGGCTCTAGCTCTGAACCAGCCCTGGAACCCAGCTTGGTGGAAAAGGGTATGAGAGCCCTTTTATGTTATAAGGATTTCATCTAGAACCCACCAAGGGGGTTCCACCTAGAACCCTTTTATATTCCAAGGGATTTATCTAGAACCCATTCATAGGTTCAACCCCTCCAGTAGGTTCTACTGAGAACCCTTTAATTCTTTTACATTCCAAGGGATTTATCCAGAACCCACTCAGGTGGTTCCACTGAGAACCCTTTCATATTCCAAGGGTTTTATCAGGATTCCATCTAGGGGGATTCTACCAAAACACCCCTTGTACATTCCAAGGGTTTCATCTAGAACCTACCCAAGGGGTTTCACTAAGAACCAAGGGTTTTATTTTAGAATCCATCCAGGGGTTCTACCAAGAACCCCTTTATATTCCAAGGGTTTAATCACAAACCCACACAGGGGTTTCACTGAGAACCCTTTTATATTCCAAGGCTTTCATGTAGAACCCACCCAAGGGGTTTTTACTAAGAACCAAGGGTTTTATGTAGAGCCTGTCTAGGGGATCTTCCAAGAAACCTTTTATATTCCAAGGGATTTATCTAGAACCCACCCAGGGTGTCCAGGGTGTTCTATGGGGGACCCTTTAATTTTGCAATGCTTTTATCTAGAACCTACCCAGTGGGTTCTTTTGAGAACCCTTTTATACTATGGTACAAAGAACCCTTGATGAAAGAGTTCTCTCAACAATCCTTGAAGAAGAATTCTTCCTTCCAAAAAGGGTTCATAATGGAACCCTTAGTCTTACAAAGAACCTTGACAAACCTTTTTTTGAAAAAAGGGTTCTTCACAAGCAAATGGTTCTGAGTACAACCTCGGTCCTTCAGGAAGAACCCTTACTTAAGAGTGCATGAGACATTTCTTTTTAAAAGTGAAAGCAGAGGTCCACATCCAGTTTCCTCTGTAGCTGCAGGACAATTAATTTCCGACAGAGAAATTAAAAGTTTTTTTGTTTTTTTTTAACATTTCTAAACAGTTCCTGTGTTTCACCACATTCTGTGATTCTGTGATCTGACAAGGAATTTCAGCTCTCTTGTCTCTGTAAAAGGTTTACATCATACTTTGGGCTACTTCATTCCACCAGAAGTTTGATAGCCGTTAATCAAAAAATTGTGACCCCCTCGGGCCACATAGACCGGTTCAGATATTAGTTGGCCTACATGAGTCATACATTTTAATAACTGTGATAACATGAACTGACACTTTGGTGCTTTTCATTCTTTAGCGCCACAGAATCTGACGACTCAGGAATTCCTGTACACTGAAATCACAGCTATCGAGATGTGTGACCCCATTTAAATACTGTGGTGACAAAGTTGTCTGGCACGAGCTATCAAAGTGTGATGTAAAGCAGGGGTTCCCAAACGTGCACATAAGAACCCAGCCCGACCTAACCTGGCGTGTCGGGGCTTTAGGAGACTTGGATTACACTTGGATTTTTGGTTGTTTATTTATCATTTGAAAACTGTTCACCATTCACTTAAATTGTTTGGGAGATTCTGCAACGCGCCTGTGAAACTCCAGCAATGTTTTGTGGATTAAAAAACTAAACCCGACCTTCAGTTTGCATGAGGGTGAGTTGATAATGACTGAATTTTCATTTTTGGGTGAACTATCCCTTTAAATCATTCAGCGGATATTTTAATCCTTTCATCCAGATGGTTAGAGGAGTCTTTAGGATTATGGAAACACATTCAAAACAACGGTAAGTGTTTTTAAGCAACTTTCTGTTTTTCTCCAACATCACTGGTTAATTAAGGCCGAGTTTCTCAACCTGGGTGTCGGGACCCCCAAGGGGGGCGCAACATAATTTCTGGGGGTTGCCAGATGGTTGTGGAAAATAAAATTAAAGAACATATTGTGGCAAGCAGCATGGAATAAGAGCCAGGAGGCAGCTCTCACCAATATCAGCACCTTAAAGACATGCAACATAAGGAATAAGCAATAAAAAATATGCAAAATACAGCTGGCCTCAAGAAATCTAACACCCACCACATTCATAATTGAAAACAATCCAGTTACCAACATAAACCACCATTTTCTGAGCAAACAGACACAAAAAGTAATATTTGCAACATAAAACAGAACATAAAACAGCAAACTTAAACTTCTCAGTCCAGCAAGCTTGATGGGAAATGGTAAAAGGTTCTTACGTTACATTGCCTGACACCTGTACAGACGGGGATGATATTTCTGGGGGGTCGCGACACAAAAAGGTTGAGAACCATAGAATGAAGGAAAACTGATGGTGACCTCTGTGTTGTATGCTAATACATGAGAGGAACACACTGGGACGAGTGCTGAGCTTGGGGATGCCGGATATTGGATTTTGGATATGCAGTTAATTTGGCCAAATCTAGAACAAATACATGCACATATTTTTTCACATAATTGTAGAGAACATCAAGTCTCTCTTGTACTGGAATTAATGTATTATTATGCCGAGGGGTGTAGTGATAAACATAGAGGTGGGTTAATTGTTTCCCCTCATAATTTGATACAGCCGATCTGAAAATAGACGAGTAAACTTTCAGCCTCATTTCAAAGAGGTGGATAAAAAGAGTTTATTTGGGTTTAACCAGTAGACGATTTGTTAATTTTTAACAGGGGGAATAGACCCGGTTAGATTCATTCACCCACAAATAACTAACTAGCTAACTAACTAACTATTCCCCCCCCCCCCCCCCCCCCCCCCCCCCCCCCCATTGAGTCTATTTTTTTTTTTTCTGTTATCTTACATGAAATTTTCCTTCAAAACAAGTTTCTGACGTTTATGATTTTTGGGGGAGAGAAAGAGAAAGTTTAACTTTTCCCCTCATATATTTATTTACAGATATTATAGAAAATAGTAAGTAATCAGCCACTTTGTAAACACAGAAAGTTTTAATCCATAACACTAATGTTTACAATACTGTGTGTACACAATGGGCAGGTCTTTGATTTTTAAGTTATTTACTGTTATTTATTTACATGGCATCATTTTATTTGACTGTGAAACATAGATAAGACTCACTTTTCTCAGACTTTTCTCACACACATAAACATTTACTTCTCTGTCCTGTATTCTTAGTTTGGGCCACTCTCCTCAGCTCTGTCACAAGTTCTTATAAAGCTTCACAAATATTCTTTAATAACATCATTGGATTGCTTTGTTTTATTATTATCTTCAGGCGTCGACCTTTCTCTAACCCATTAATATATCTGCAAAGCGGGCCTCTGTGTTTAATATTAGCCTGAATATGATATCTATGTTACATTTGGGAGGCTTCTTTATTTAGCAAGAGATTGTAGGGAACCAGGTGGAAGGCATGAAGATTAATTAAAAACTAAAGAAACAAATCTCTTCATCTCATCTGAGTGGTCAGCTGTAAAGTGTGTTATACATTTTGATATTTATGGGTCATTAGATAACAGAGCAGAGAGTCACAGGAAAGGTGGGCGACAGAGAGCGCAGTTATGAGCTGGGATCAAACTCATTGTGCACTGAATCACCGCAGCGCCCACCGTACGATTAGTCTAATTTAAAACAATATTGTTTTCTGTTGAGTAATTTTGCCACACGCAAGGAAAATATATTATTTTCCAGTTAAAGGGTTAAAGGAGGCTGATGACTTCATTAGCAATTACTTCACTAAGGATGGTGAAATCATTTCAAATGGGAAATTTTATTACCCTCTTCACAGCCTGAAAATAAATGTTTATCTCTTCCTTTCTTTTTATTCTCTTAATTGCATTTAAAGACATGATAATCAGTGTTTTTATCACAGCCATTATTCTAAGGTACATGACACATCTTCAGAGTGGCATTTCTTCTTCTACTCACAGTATTGGCGTCAGTCTTGCATCCCCGGTCTCTTTGGGCTAATTGCTGCGAGTTTTTCAGATATGCTTTTCTCTGCAGACTGTCAGTGGAGCTTCCTGAGTGCTCTCAGCTAAAACAACTTCCTGTCTGGAGAGGAAGCTGTCTGTCAGGAAGCCACAGCCCTCCCTGAGCACGGCAAACCATACATGACCCTTAGAGAGGCTGGTGGGGAGATGTTACGAACACAAGGCTGACTCCACGTGTTTTATCAGATGATGAAAGAGCCCTAATGAGGCTAGGACTGGGTATTGTTTAAAAAATTGCAGTATCACGACCAGTACCAACACCAGTACCCTTAAAGATACCACATTTCTCCATTCAATTGAGGTTTGCACTGAAACGTGACTTTGACTCGTTCACTGCTCACCTCCAAAATATTATTTTAAGAGATTAAAATGTGTTTGCCTTTTTCACAGGAAAAAAGCACAGGTTCAGCCAGGCGGGTCAAGTGACAAAGCAGCATTCAGAGTAAATTATTAATAACTTACAGAAACATTAAGTGTAATAAACCACCTTCCACCTTCTCCTCCCTCTCTGTCTCTCTCAAACATGCACACATGCAGCAACAGCTCAGATGATCGACGCTCAAAGTGCAAGTGTTAAACAGGTTAAATCCTGAAACTGAATTTTTTTCTGCACAGTACAGCCAAACACTAGGCCAAAAGACATTATAGGCTGACACATGTAGGCTACTATTTTGTTCAGATTCACTGTTAAGATGTTTGTGTGTGTATGTGTGTGTGAGAGTGCTCTGACAGTCGCAGGATCAGGCAGCATTCACGTCGTGACAATTGTGCTATTTTAATGCATAATTTGGTGGTTTATGGGTTCTGGTTGCTGATTTATGCATATCTGTGCACTGTGTGGAGCAGATTAGCTCTCATGATAGGCTTGTTTGGTATGTCCTGTGCAGACTTGATCACCAGTGATCGCTGCACAGTGCATACTGGTATGATATTGACATCCGGCACATGTGGGCAACGATAACGTCACGAGATTAAGGCGGCCACAGTTTTTAGGGCCAGGTGCCACAGTTGCTCTCTATCGACTGCACACCTGCTGTCACCTGACTGATGAGCTAACTTGCTCCTTATTTTATATTTAATGCTGGATTAGTCATGCAATGAAGATTTAATCTGTTAACATAAATTGTAATAATAATAATGATGGTTATTTATGGGGCTTATCAAAAGGAACAGTTACAAAGTGCTTTACAACGCAGACATAAAATGAACAGAGGAGATTTAACAGTTTGGGGATCTCTCTATTTCACCTTCAACGCTGATCAAGATTGCCTCCTTTATGACTTCAGCTATGACTATCTGAACATGATCTGCAAACTACAGGTACCTAAAGATGGATCTAACAGCATGTAAATATTTTTGTTATTATTATTCTCTGATGGCTGCTGGAAACTGTTTTTCGACTCCACCTCCTGCTCTTGTCTGCTCTCCAGGTGAGGCACAGTTCATCTTATTAATGATCCTACTGTCTTAATGAGCTGAGTGGGTGTGGATATTAAAAATCCTTGATCTGCACATCATTAATGTTAGAGGGCTAAAAAAAAAGAATATCTGACTTCCAAAATGAAAATCAAATACCTGCACAACTAACAAATATTTGAATATTCAGGTCCAGCTCTGCTAATTTGTGTGTCTAGCATAAATGTAATGCTACCTGAGTGCTTTATATTTTTTTAAGCGCTTGAGGATCAAATCATCACAAAAGCGTATGATCCCAATCACACTTTTGCAGTTAGAAGTGTCTTTCTCTAGTTGTTTTCTTTTTGATGAGAAAAGTGTGATGCAGACTCGCAGCCACAGCAGGAGAGAGAGAGAGAGAGGAGAGAGAGGAGAGAGAGAGAGAGAGAGAGAGAGAGAGAGAGAGAGAGAGAGTTATGAAACTATTCATAAAGTCAGTCAGTTATAGTTGGCTAATGTATGTGAACTTGCCACCCTGGAAAAGTGGATAAATGACCTGAGACAGGCCTCAGTTGAAGGTACACAGGTGCACTCTGGTACTACATCTCTGGTGCCTTTTTTTCCTTTGGCTGTGGTATCAAAAGAGATATCAAGTATAATTTTTATATGTAGTCTATTAGGGCTGGTCAATATATCAATATTATATTGTATTGTGATATGAGACAGAGAGGAGATGGATTTTGGGACATTGTTATAATGAGATATAGCCTAATCTAAGTGTCATCTTCTCCTGGTTTAAAGGCTGCATTACAGTAAAGTGATGCCATTTTCTGAACTTACCAGACTGTTCTAGCTGTTCTATTATTTGCCATTATATCCACATGACTAATGACTGTTTATCAAAAATCTCACTACTGTCTTCTCAATACTTTGTGAAAGCACCAGTACTCATCCCTACAATTTTGTCGCAATTTTGATATTGGGTATTTGGTCAAAAATATTGTGAAACTGGATAATTTTGTCTATATTGCCCAGTGATAATACAACAACGCAGCCGCTTCCACCCTTTGTCAGTCATGACCTCATGATCAATAATTATCATTATCGACAGATACGGAACATTACTATTGTGATATTTTTTTTCAACGATATCGCACAGGCCTAAAAGCCAGTATTTCATCAAAGTTTAAAATTCTGGCATCATAACAACTCCACCTCAACCATAATCCTTCAGCATTTTATACATTTATTTTCATATCAGTACTTTTAAACATTTTGGTATCATCTTGGCACAGTGAACTGCTAAAGTCTGTCAAATACGCCGCAGTCACAATCATCACACCACAGACTGTATGGGTTGTAGCTGCTTCTGTAGTGAGCCAATCACATGTTACATTGAACTAAAGATTTCTTGCAGCGATTGGCTGCATGAAAAACCATTAAAATAATCTTGATAATACAGGGTTATCCACTTAAAGGGTTATCAAAGGATTAACATTAAAATCAAGCTGACACCTCATTAGGTTTAATCAGCGCTGTTGAGAGAGACCCTAATCCTAGTCGTCTCCCTACATGGCTCTGGGTATAACATAGTCTTCAACTGTCGTTTAAACTCACATATGTGTAGGTCTAAAACTGTGGGTGTGAAACTGCTGCGTCTAGAACTCTCCAGCTGTTTCACACTTACCACAGCACTTCCTTGAGTCCTCAGCAATACACCCATCAAGTGTGAAGTTCATCGGACGAACGTTTTTTGAGAAAAATCGAAGGACAGACATTCATACAGATTCCTTCTATCGTTATAATTCACCATTACAGTTAGCCAGTTTTGACTCTAGTTCCTAATCTTTTTCCTGAGTGTTTCCATCTCTCTTTCACATCCTCCCCACTCTTACATCCTGGTCCTTTGAAAAGTTTTTTAGAAAATAAACACCACTTCAATGTCAGAGAGGCAGAGAGACAATATCCCTCCTACATTATTCAAAACAGAGGCAGGCATCGCTGTCATACCAGTGTTTTCATCTGACTGAGACGTGGGTTTAGAAAAGTAGACCATGTGAAACTTATGTAAGGTGCTCCACACCAAAGTAAAACAACATTCTGCTAATCAGGCTGCCATTTGGCCTTGGGTGGAAATACAGCGATCGAGAGCAGAGCGAGGAGCGGCATTGAAAGAATCGACCTGTGGTGGAGAGAAAGGAAAAAGGCATAGAAAGCACATTTTTTGTTTTGTTTTTTGAGCAGATGGAGTGAGATTAAAAGAGTAAAAGGATGGAGAACACAGTGAACGACTCAGGCGAACACAAATGAAGGGTGCACGGAGAGGGCGCCTCTTTAGCTTCCTTCAGTTTTACCAGAACAGAAGTGCAGATTAGAAAAGTGGGAAGCATTTTTGTTTATCTGCCTTAATGTTCGGGGTGTAATCAGAGTCTCGCTGTATGCCTCGGAGCATCTCATCTATGTTGTTCCATACTGTGATTTAATTTAGTCTTATTTCCTGAGCAATTTATGAGCCAAGAAAGAGATGGCATGCATCCTAAATTCAAAGTCAACACACAGTAAATGTCTGCTCCAGTAGAGAATGTAAACAAAAGAGTTTCACTGTGTTACAGGGAAGAAAGGGAATTTAAATGATGTGTGTAGGTTACAGAAGATTGCACAAAGCTCTGTTTCAGTTCAGGGAATACTGAAGATTCAGGGTTAAGAAGACGACAAACAAACTGTGCGAGCTGCAGCGTGGATGTCAAGAGGTTTGATAAATGGTATATGACAGACAGAAGAAGAGAGCTGGGCTGAAAGAGGCAAGCTGTAGTGGAATATCTTAGAGCACAAGTCGCGTTTTAATTTCTAGATCAATTCCACAGTGAACGTGTGAACCTGCGGGCAGAGTCCCAGTCTATAAGCAACAAGAGCCGGAGTGTCCGCTGTTTGATAAAGCCAAGAGCTGCAGATAACAGCAAGAATTCATCAAAGACTTGTCATCAAATCAATTAAGTTTTGAGGCCTCTTTGCCTTTGAAGAAGATTTCATTAATTGTCCATGGTACCAGGATAATAATGAACCAGTTCAAGCCTGAGGGGGCTGGGGTCTCTACTCGATGCAAGCATTTCACTGATTTGTGGCTTCTATTTCCTCAAAATATTGAAGATGTTCTGGATTATGTTTGTTGTTAGTAAGGTTGGGTATCAGTACGTGATACCTTAAAGGTATTGACGGAAATAAGTTAATGTTATTGCACTATGCACATAATGTCACTGTGGTTACACACACTGAGTGGCAAAAAGACTGCAGGGTGGCAGCGTTACAGAAAAAAATCTAAAATGGGAAAGAACAGTTGGACAATTGAACAAATAAAGTCAACAAGAAATTGAAACAAACTTTTTACAAACGGACAAAATATAAAGAAAAAAGTAGCAAAAGGATGCAATTCATAGAAACAAGTGGAACATGAAACCCAATTACTGCCCAAATGTCCATGGACCACTGGGTCTTTGGTAAGCTGTAACGATCACTGTCGAGGATAACTGCCTTTAATTTCCACTGATAATTGATTGTTTTACTTAAGGTTTTGCAGTTTCCCTTACTCAGTGCAGCCCTGCAGGATATTTTGCCACTTGGTCTGACTGAGGGAGCGTGCTCTGGTGGAAAGTGACATCAATGCATATCCTCTATAGACTGAAGTTTAAAACACTGTCTCACTATCTCTCTCTGTTTTGGCTGCACACTGGCTAGCTGTGTCCCCACTTGGTTTATTCGTGTTCGCAGCCTTGACATCTTTGACAGGCTGCCAGTCAATCAGAGAAATAAAATTTCCTGTTATTTCCTGATTGATTCACAGCGGTTATGTTCTAAACCCAAAGTAAAGGCCCCCTACACTGCCACACAACCCTGCCTCTAAGTGGCATTATGCCTTTTCTGTTAGAGATAGCCGTCCATGGATCCGCTCTGTGTTTTTACCTGGATCTCTTGGTATTCCATGTACCTGGACTTGGGACTGGCAAATTGGATTGAGCCAAGAAAACGTCAATATGTGGCCTCACAATTTCAATATTAAATAAAAATTGATCAAAATGAGTGAAATTAAGTTGAAATCGAAATCAAAGGCAGAATTGTCTTGATACCATACAGTATAACTGATCTTTTAAAGACACGTTTTTTTCTGTATATGCTGTGCATTTGCCCTTGTCGGCCACTGTAGATATCAGCTAAAAAAAGGAGCAAATCAAAAAATCACATCCATCGTGGATTTGGAGAATCGTGACACCCTTAATTTTACTATAAATAATGTAGGTGTGGCCCATGTTTTGGAGACAACTTAATAAACTGTAAAACTGGTGGCGTATTGTAATATTACTCTGTTGTAATAAAATTTTAAAACAGGAAAACACAAAGTGGTGGCACATGCTTTTATCAAACACAGGGAGTCTGGAACCGCTGCATTTCTGCAAGTCAATGACATTGGAGAAAGCTGTGAGCGCAACACTGGAGGCCAAGCAATCAGCACGTTACGATCAGGCCTGTTATGAAGGGTCACTATTTACCTCTATTCATACTTAATATTACAGCTAAACTGACAGGGAGTGTAATTAACTTTGTATGTCCCTGTGTTTGTGTATATATTCACTGTACTGTATGAGTGCATGTGTCAGGACACGTCAGCTATACACGTGCGCCCAAACAAACATCAACGCCGACACAAAGCCTCAGATACACAAAGCAAACTACCGCAACAATGCAGCGTGCACATGGCGGTTTGACACCATTCATGAGCATCACAAAGCAGCCAGGTGATCACAGGCTGCAGCACGCATGACTGAGTCCGGTTACTGTCCACTGAATGGCTCCCTGCCCCGTGTATAACCTTGAATACACACACTGCACCAGGCGATGATTGTTTTCACCATCATTTAAGGAGACCATGTGGAAAACTGTACATTCTGTTTACTTCAATCTCACTTCTTTTTTGTTATTTTTATGCTGCTGAGCTCTTTCTTCTGTCTGTTTGCTCCTCTGTTTTCATCCTGTTGCATAGTGACTCATATCGCAGCCACTTAATTGTCTGCATTTCTTCTCCGTCTCCTGTGGCTCCACGCTGCCTGCCTCATTTGTGTGTTTTTCAGGTGCTTAAGGCATTAATTTGTCTCTTCACTGGTATTTAATGTGACAAATGTAAACAGATTGTAGACAGTAATGGGAGCATTTTAATGTTGATAAATGTCTAAATGTGAAGGTACATACATAAATCAAACCTGTGTCTGACAGACACTGCTGGAAGAACTATTCAGTTCTTTTAACTCAGTAAAATACTATGTAACTATGTAAAAAATAATCCTTTATAAGTAATAATTTTCAAATCATGTGTTTATCAGTAAAATAAGGTATAGAGGCAAGTAAAGAACAGAAAGAACAAGAGGAAGAAATTCTACTTCAGTAAAAGTAGAGATATCTAGCAGCAAAATGTGCCTAAAGCTACTACAAGGAGTTTTTAATTGGTTATGAAACAGTCTCAGTTTATGACTGATACTGTTACATGTGAGTGTAAAGTCAACAAAAATCACTGGAGGCGGTGGACCCAAAAATGCAGACGGGAGCACTGGTGCAAGTTCAAATGACAATTTTAATACAAAAAACAAAAGGTAACGAAAAACACCGGCTTCCATGAACGAAGGGATCCAAATGAAAACAGAGCCAGGCAGAAGTCCAAAATCCAAAAATCCAAAAAGGGGAAAAACAAATCCAACAAACACTGGTGAAACATAAACCATCCAAAAAGGGAGAAAACCAAAAACACTGGAGAACACACAAGAAACTGAAACACCAAATCAACACGACGAACTGACCAAGACAAAGAGAAACACAGGGACTAAATAGACAGGGAAGTAATCAAACACAGGTGGGTGGACAACAACAGGTGAACCAAATCAGTAATCAACAAAGGGCGGGAAAAGGACAAAGACAGGAAGTAAAAACAACAAGGACACACAAGGGAAACCAATACTACAAAATAAAACAGGAAGTAACCAACCAAAAACACACAACCATGACAGATACCTCTATTTGAACAACATAAGCAAACAAGAGTAGTACATAAGCCATTTTAAAAGAAGTACGACACTTTTATTTTGATAATATTATTTTGGTGTTATATTTTGCGTTTATTACAGTGGATGAAATACTGCTTTTGTCCACAGGTGCTTCCAAAATCAACAAAATATGGAAGTTCTTTCCTTGTAGTAGGTTTAAACTAAAATTAAAGAAAAATGGCCTTGTGACTGACATGTTCCACTGGTTCCCCAACCTAGGCCCTCCTTAAAGGGATAGTTTGGACAATTTGTTGTAGGCTTGTGTGAGGTCCTTATCGATAATCTGCGCATTTACCTACAGTAGAGGCCGGCTGGCATGTCCCCAGTTTTGAGAAGCAGAAGCTAAGAAATGTACTGGTGTGAGCAGGGCCAGCAACAAAAGGTATTCAAAAAAAGTCTGCCTAAAAGAAAATCAATATCAGTTTAAGTGTACGCTATATTTTAAATATTTTCACCACTTTACTTTGGTGTCAGACAGCCTTTTCTGATGGAAAACCACCATTTTTTAAGCCAAACATCGCAAACTGTGCCCTCTGTTATTGTGTGACTTCTGTTTTTAAGAAGGATTGTTCAGATTCACCAAAGCTGCACAATAACACAAACAAACTAACAGATCGAGGCAGCAGTGGACCAGCAACTCCCTCGTTCTACGAGGTAAAATTACTGATTTTGCTTCTGGAGTTTGGCTTGTTTGGGAGAGAGCAATATTTGGCTTATATAATGGTGGTTTCCTGTTGCAAAAAGGCTGTCTGACGGAAAAGTAAAGTGGTGCAAATATTCTAAATATAGTGTACATCTAAACTGATACTGATTTTTTTAGGTGGATCTTTTTAATATGGCTAAAAAGTCTTTTGTTATTAACCCTGTCCACAGCAGTTCATTGCTTAGCTTCCGTGCCTGTGCTCCAACTGGGCAGCACCTACTGTACAGTAGGTAATCCACTATACTATCAATGAGTACCTCACATAAATCTACATCAAATAATCCGAAGAATCCCTTTAAAGGGTCACAACGTAAAGGAGTTGTGAGATGACTAATCTAGTACACAATTACTCTGATACACTCTTCTTTTTTTAGGTCTTTGGACCAAATCTTTGCATTTTGGTGAAATTTTACCTCTTTGGCCTCAAAAAGTTATTTCAATGAAAATATCTGAGAAGTTTAGGGGGAATATGTCTCTTTGCAGCATCTGAAATGTGACGAGGGGCCTCTGTAAGTGGTCGCAAGACAAAAACAAGCCAATGAGCTCTTCTGTAAAATCTTAATCTGAGCAGAGCAGAAGTATAAAGTACTTTAAAATGGAAAGTACAGTACTTTAATTTTCTACTGCTGGTATCTGACATATTTCAGTTTTTACAGATTTGTTTTTAGTAGTTTTGAATCCTGTAAAATACCCAGACTGATGGCTCTTGCTTGTGCTGTATGCTGGAGGCCTATATATAATATTCACGCTGTGTGTCCGCCCACTCAAGCTGAAATCACAATACTTGTGATGCCATTATTGAACAGTTTATCTGTTTTTAACCTCTGAATTCCTCCTCACCCTGCAGGTCTGTCCTTCTACAGCCGCATAGCAGAGAACTGTGAGGAGGTGGCCCACTTTAATGAGGTCAGTGTCTTCATTTTCTCTGTCACACACTAACCCACCTCGATAATGACCGATCTGCAAATTACCTCTTAACTTAATAGAAACCACAACCTTCCCGTCTCCACTGCAGATAATGAGGCTGCTGGTTTTGTTAATGAACCTGTGGTTTAATCATAATTAGGTAATGGGTTCATTTATTTATTTATTTTTTACTTTAAATGTATGTCTGTTCTCTGATTTAAGTGATTACATTTAATACAACTCAGACTTGACAGATTGTATTATGAGATATAAGTGAGCACAGGAACATTTCACATTTACACCCACACAATCAATCACTGTAACCACTGTAACTGTAACCACTATAAAAGAAACACCTGTAAACTTGATTAGTTTGAATGGAGCTTAAACAAATTACCTCCTGTTTTTGTTCTTAGTATTTGAAAATACCTTCCTGAATCACTCAACACATATTAATCATTAAAAATATGGAACATCTGTTACAATCTGTCTAGCACTGAGTATGAGTATTAATATAGTTTGATAAATATTTCATTTCTGTACACAGAAAATTTCCCTAACCATCATGTTTTCATTAGTTTGCTAAAGGTTTTTTTTTTCTTTTTTTTACAAATTTGATATACAACGAATTCCTAGCAAGTGGTGAAAAGGTGGAGTATAAAAACACTTGTTGAATCCCTGCTCCTAATAAAAACAGGGCAGCATATCATCAGAGTAACTGCTTATCTGCTGAGTGTTAACCCGGTTTGCTTGTTAGCTCAGTTAGCTGTGCAGCTAACGGTGCTATTAGCGAACTTGAGTCTGTCTGGACTGGGAGCTCGGAGCATTGTAGAAGTTAGTGTTTCCACTGGTCGTAATTCTTCTAATCTTAGTGCAGTAAAAGAGAGAATCTTTAATTCAGAAGTTTTACGGTTGTGTTTTTCTTTTTTTAACAGGAAAGTAGTAAGGATATTTCCTTTACTGGAATTTTCTATATGCCCATTTTGCTTATTTATTTCATTTAAAAAGCTAAGAGAGCTTGTGGAACACAGAAAACTTATGGAGGGTCTGGATGGACCAAAGACAGCTTAGCAGATGTTAGCATGCTAACTTTAGTAGATATCTCCAGACGTCTTTTACATAACATCAAAACTGTTATTTCTTCACACTCTGTTCACTTTATTACATTAATGTTGTTACATTATTCTTATAATTACTGTAAGAAATCCAGTATATTGTCCACTTTTACTAATACTCTTTCTGCATCTCTGCCATTTATTTTGACCCTCTCCCAGCATGCATTGTTCTGGAGGCAGGGTACACATTGGACAGTCAAACAAACATGTTTGCCCCCACATTCACGTCTAAAAGCATCTTAAAGCTCACTTTAAAGTACATTCTTGCCTTCTGGCTTGCTACATATAGAGCACAGTATTTCCTGCTGTGGCACCTAAATTGAATCATCCAATATGGATGTAATAGGATGCTAGACTGCACACAGACACATACACACACATCCTAAGCCTTCATGCTGTATGTTGACAGTGGTAGGGATAGGAATTGATACAGTTCTGTTGATACCAGTGCTATTATTGATTCTGCTTATTGGCAATTTTATTGATTCACTCATTGATTCCTGATCAATTTTCTGT
Organism: Lutjanus argentimaculatus; assembly: GCA_034769285.1. Taxonomy (NCBI): domain Eukaryota; kingdom Metazoa; phylum Chordata; class Actinopteri; order Lutjaniformes; family Lutjanidae; genus Lutjanus; species Lutjanus argentimaculatus. The sequence goes on from JAWZSL010000001.1 coordinate 53,665,844, forward strand.
GTGGAAAACATTAGACCTACACAGGTTTTCAGTGACAACCCCACTGTGCAAAGTGATTCAATTAAGCGTGCGTTAAAATGCCTGAAAACATTAATCACAATAGAACTTTTTTGACAAACTATTTCTACCCCCCCGTGAAGTGTCTGATCTGCCAGAGGAAGAAGAAGAAATGCTTTTGTAAGTCAAGTCAAGTTGAGTCAGATCTTATTTGTGTGCCTTTTGCCTCAGGGGGCTTTACAATCTGTATCCCCCCTGTTCTGTAGACCCTCGAAAGAGTAAAGAAAAACTACCCCCAAAAACAGAAAAAAAAAAAGAAAAAAGAAGAAAGAGAAGTGTTTCTGCACTGTAATTTTCAAGATGGACCCATGTTGTATCCTAGGAACACTATTTTTTTTTTTCTTCAAATTTTTTTTAGTGTTTCTAACAGAAACGTTGTATCTGCTACTGACCCTTTCTGGTTTGCTACTGTTTGTCTGCTACTGCTGTGTGTCTGTCCCTCCCAAAAACTTGTTTGTGACGGTCACTTACCCCCTCGTGGGGCAGACACGTGCAGAAAAAAATGTAATTTATTCTGACCAGAGAGAAATGATCAGATTAAGGGTTTACATTATAATTATTTTCCTTTTGATAAGATTATCAAAGGTGTACACCAGACCTCTCCATCAGTGTGTTCTGACTGAAGGTGTTTACATGAGGCACTTTTGATCTGATTCGACTGTTAATGTGGTTATTTAGGGTCCATGTAAACACAGATAAAGTGAGAAACACAATAGAAAACAGGCATGCATTTGACTTGGATATATAGGCTCCACTGTTTGTTGCATGGCTTTAGTGTTATTATAACAGGATATTTAGCCTCAGTAGGAAACATGCCTCTCAGTTGGGAGGCAGTGGCACTCAGGCATAGAGTGTCAAGTACATGACATTCCTAGAATATATGTAGGCTACAAGTTGCACAGAATGATGTTTCAGCATATAGCTGGTGTTTCCAACATTATGGCTTATTTATACTAAACATCAGCTGCAGGTATGGACAGAGCTTTCTGCCTGTACTCTGCTTTCATTTCGTAGATGTTTTCTAAAATTTTACAGATATGGATGAAATGGAGCAAAACCACCATGGTCAGGGGGCAGTGTAGCAGTGTAGCCAATAGTTCAAGCACAACATGACTACTGGACACCACAAAGAAGTTTTAAAAATCCTTGAGTATTGGAAAAGATGTTCATTGTCAGTCAGCTGGTGGAAAGAATCAGATTGCCGCCATCTACAACACTGCATTCCGTTTTTGTCTCTTTCTCAAGAGGTACATTATGACAACCTCCTCCAACGTCGCCATGTTTGTGTTGAGGGAAACTTTTGACTCTTCTTCTTTGGGGTAATTTCTTTTGACTCTGAGCAGCGCCGTTTAGTGGAAACGTAAAGGAGCATGAAAGCATGTGGGTGGTGATGTTGCATCATTTGAAAATTATCTATTTTTGCACATAAAGGGGGCACAAATGAGCCTTTACTTAAAATTATAATTTTACAGTCATTACAACCATCACTGTTGTCATCCATCTTTGTGAAGTGAAGCCACGTTTTGTACAGTTTCTTCCTCTCCACCAGGAGGAAGAAGACAAGAAGGAGTCTTTTTGTTGCAAGTTTCCAGCAGCACATAATTATGATTTGGGCATCAAGGTTTTACAATGTGCAACTGTCAGAAAAACATTCTGGCATCAACAAAAGGAACAGATAAGCTCGAGGCACACAATTCCTGCAGACTGGACAATTTGGAGCCGGTTCTCAACTGGAGCTGGACCTTTATAATCATCCCTGCAAACCACTGAAGCAGCCAGGGATCACATCTCATCACGTAATTAATGTTCAAACCCAAAATCTTACTTATTCTCACTTGCAAATTGCCTGTGTCCTGCTAAGTGTCTCCTAATGGCCTTTTCCTGTTCACTGATGGCCCTATCAGGGCCTGAGAGGAGAGCCAGAGGTAGTGGCCTCCATCCATGCATGACATTGAACACTTTCTCTGTTGTAATTAAACTCGACACTCCACTGCTGGAGTGAGGAAGAGATGGTCCCCTAAATATCATGTCTGCCAGAACCAGAAGTTCTATTAACTTGAAAAGAGTTTAGTTGTTATGAACTCTTTTTCAATTTACTTGAAGTCCAGGACATCACTTCGGTCAGAGTGTTCCGGACCTTAAGGATTTCAGTGGAGCCCCTCTGGTGCTGGTTGGTCAGCCTCTTTTCTCTATGGCTGCTGAGGGATTCTGGGAATTGTTCCCAATAGGATTCCTGCAGGCTCCTGTCACACTGAGAAAGCAGCATATGATGGATTCAAAAGCAAAGAGTCGTATAAGACGGGGGTGGAGGGGTTTGAAAGAGATGAGGGTTGAGGGATCAAGAGAGAAGTGTTGCAGGAAATCCACACAGTGTGGAAGCAAAAGAGACAGAACAGAGGTAGGGGGGATGAAGTCAAGGAATGAAAAAGGAATAACAGAAGAAAGAGAGCCTCAAACACATACGTTACCTTCCCAGGGGAGGTTTGACTACAGCTTTTTTTTTCCTCTGAGCTGCTTGGCTTTACAAAGAAAAACATTTTCCCTTTGATGGGCTCACAAGCAGAGCGCTGCTTCCTTTGCTGATAACCAGGGCTTTTGTTTTCAGTCTAATCAGGAAAATGGCTAAATGACTGTTCACATTTGGCTCCTTGCATAGTCATAGCACACACACACACACACACACACACAACACACACACCCTCTCTCTCTCTCTCTTCCACATGTTCTGTATACACTCCCTGCAGAAAGAATGTTGTTTTTGTTAATAAAATATGGGTTTGGTACCGTTCACATTTGAACTGATATGGTACCAATTCCTGGAATACTAGGTAGCTTACGTTAATGGTTGGTCAGTGTAGCTAATATTTTTGGCTAGTCTGTGTAGCTCACTTTAGGGTTGGTCTGTGTAGCTAATGTTAGCGGTTTGTCTGTGTAGCTAACCTAGCAGTTGGTCTGTGTAGCTAACATTAGTGATTGTATGTGTAGCTAATGTTAGTGATTAGTCTATGTAGCTAAGGTTAGCAGTTGGTCTGTGTAGCTAATGTTAGCAGTTTGGTCTATGTTGCTAATATGAGCAGTTGGTCTTTGCAGTTAATGTTAGTGGTTGGTCTGTGTAGCTAATGTTAGTGATTCATCTATGTAGCTAAGGTTAGCAGTTGGTCTGTGTGAGCTAACATTAGCGGTTGTCTGTGCAGCTAATGTTAGGTTGTCTGTGTAGCTAATGTTAGCGGTTGGTCTGTGTAGCTAAATGGTAACAGTTGGTCTGTGTAGCTAAGGTTAGCAGTCGGTCTATGTTGCTAATATGAGCAATTGGTCTTTGCAGTTAATGTTAGTGGTTGGTCTGTGTAGCTAATGTTAGTGATTCATCTATGTAGCTAAGGTTAGCAGTTGTCTGTGTAGCTAACATTAGCGGTTGTCTGTGCAGCTAATGTTAGCCGTTGGTCTGTGTAGCTAAGGTTAGCAGTTGGTCTGTGTAGCTAACATTAGCGGTTGGTCTGTGCAGCTAATGTTAGCCGTTGATCTGTGTAGCTAATGTTAGCAGTTGTTCTGTGCAGCTAACTTTAGCGGTTTGTCTGTATATCAAACATTAGTAGTCCTACCAGAAACATTCATTTTAAATGATTTTTTAAAAAATTGAAATTAAATGTTGATTTCTTGGATGATAGCATTTTCACTGCTGGAATTGCACTGTATTGCTATTTTGTTCCCCTTTCCTGATATAAAGACAAAATAATGTTAGAATTTCCACCCAGTGAAGCATTGTTTCACTAGAGGTTACAATAATGGTAAGACAAATGTAAAATTAGCTGGTTTCACTGAGACCAGTGGTGTTATGAGACTTGTCGTGTGTGTGTGTGTAATCCTGATAATTGTCTCCGTTCTAACTAAATGTAACTGTTATCTGATTAAGTCATTTTTTATCTGTAACTGTAATGAAATACAGTTGCCTTTTTTTGAATCCAAATATCAAAATATTCACCCAAGCCTGGTAAAATATAGGAAAGAAAAGTAGACAAAGGGAGAAATGTGTCAGAAATACTTATAATTGTGTGTTTTATTATTCCTGAGGCTTGACTGCAGTAACTGGTACAGTACTGAGCGGCTTGCACTGATAAGTGATCTCTTGTGACAGCCTCACCCGATGCTCTCGTCTCGCTCCTGTAGTGCTGGGGAGGTCGTTAGCATCACTCAGCATCAATAAAACGTCCAGGCTTCCCCTGGGATGACTTGTGCTTCCAGTGGTTCCTGAGTCGGTGGATATATTTCTGTGTGTTGCATGCCACTGGTACCCGAGCCTACATGTACCGTTTCCCTGGCCACCCCTGCCCCCCAACAAACACTTGAGCAATTCCTCATCACATCTTCCTCATCATCTGACATCTTCATCCTCAGCCACTGGAACATTTGCATGGCTCGGTAAGCTCAGTCCTGCCCCAGGAGTTGAGGGCCATTAGCATAGCGTTGTGTGTCTTGTTGCTTTATGCATGGACTAGCAGGACGCCTTTGAACTAGTATGCGGATAGACTGGATGGGGAATCTGTATTCATTATTCATTCCATGGTGGGACTTGGCTTTTAGCTGCAGTACACCAGGGCTTCCCCCTCACTAGTTAGACATAACTGGAGCAAAGAACAGAAAACCCTGCAAGTACTGTATGTGGTCACAGGGTTCATGCAGTATGGGCCTGCAGACAGAGCTACTGTATACATGTCCATGTCAGTGTGTGTTTAAAAAAAGACAGGGTAATGTGACGAGCAATGTGTATATGTTTAGTTTACAAACAAGATGTTGAGAGATTTGAACTCTGCAGACAAGGCGAAGGGAATTATTATGCAAACATAATGAATGCAAGAACATTCCTTCACCACTAGCTTCCAGCTGCAGCAGCCTACAGTGTACTAAGTGCACAGTCTGACTTTTTAATGAGAGTCTTGGCAATTATGTAAGGCTAACTTCTGAATCTCATGACTTTTTCATAGCTTTTTTAGGTAATTGTGTACCTACTGTACTGTTTTCAACCTTGTCTGCTAACATTTATGTTTGTATACTATTATTTTTTTATCACTATAGTGAAGCCTGTTTATTCTGCACATGTTAAATGTAAGTAGGCTGAGTTTGTCATACCTTCATACCTTCCTGACATTACAGTATATGATGGTATCAGTGTAACAAATAAACAAACAAAAATGTAAAAACTGAGCTGCTGGTGATAGAAGTCATTGTAGACACAATTATGTTTGTCTAATATGCAATTGGCCTGCTGGGTTAAAATACTTACGGCCAATAGAATAATGAATAGATAAGAATTAAGCAGCCTTCTTCCACCGATTCTTGCTGGAGGATCTAGTATCACTTTGCTGCGGCAGATAGCACACATCAGTGGACTAAACAGAGCTTATGTGCAGGTGGTGGTGGCAGACTGGCAATTGAATAAAAAGATAAAGTTGTATGTGGTAATATTTTCAATATTCCATGACTAGTCATTAATTGGTTAGCTAGGAGATCTATGGAGCAGAAATGAGAAGCCAATTATTTCTTTTCTAACTCCAAATGATTATTCTGTTGGCTAAGTTCCCTGTTTTAATAAATTCATTTTATTTTATATTTTTACTTTCCATCAACAGACAACAGTTGCAACTTCTACAGTATGTTTTAGATAACTTTATTCACGATGACGTTATTGAAAGTCACACTTTAGGGATTTCTAAATACCCTGGTAGACCTTAATATCTTCACACCGCTCAAGCCTGAATGTAAGTGAGAAAAAGACCCAAAACAAAAATAGCCAGTAACATTACCAGTACACTTATACAACAAATTCTCAATAAACAACCTAAATAGGCCAAAACAGGTGTAGGCTGAAGTAGGTCCTGGGCGTTTCATTGATGTAATCGACATCATTGATTACCGATATACGTCAATTTGCATAACATGCATCAGCGTGTTGCACTGAACTGCTGCTCCTGGTCAAAGAGTACGGATTCCCCCAGAGAACAAGCTGCAGCCAACAAACCTCGCCCACGATCAGCTGAGGTGTGGGAGTATTTCAGACAGACATACACCAGTGCAGTATAACTGCTCTGCATGATCACTTGAGGTGAAAGCACCGGAGCGCTCTGTCAAACAGCAGCAGCAGCAAGACAGCAGATCTGTCCTGTTTACTTTTTGTCAGCACCCAAACACCATATATTAGAACATCAACACATGGAACATCTGTCTGTTAGTAGTTGTCACTTCTGATCGATGTTCTAAATGTTATGTGTTGTTTTCCTGCACTGCTGCTGTTCACTGAAACGATTTTCAGACATGATGGAGAGATGGAGCAGTGACCCCCAACTACATATGCTGCATTGAATATTTTCATGTTTTGTCTTGTTTGCATTTACCACGAGCTGCTAAGTCAGCAGCATGGCAAATGTTTGGTGCATTAGCTTCACCCTCTGCACTTTCACCTGTGGGTTTTGTGGTGGAGGGCGTGTCAGAGTCTCCACTGTGGATCACAAGAGTGTCTGAATACTTTAGTACAATAATACAACTAATTGGCCAATGTATGTCAATAGTACGTAGCTAACTAGTTCACTGTTATGGATAGATGCTGCACAGTGATTTAGTAGGTTAACTAGCTAACATGACTGCGCAAGGATTCATGGGTAGCCGTTTGTCAGTGATGTGTAAATTACATACTTGTGGGTTGTTGTGTTTCTTCATTTCTGTTCTTGTCAAATAAGCAGATTTATCTTTCCTATGTTCTCCAGTTAAGGCAAAGGGAATTACTCAGTGATTAAATAACAATACGTCATAGCAATCCTTAAAAATAATCTTTGGAATGATCAATAAATGAGTTGACTTATCAAAAAATAATCATGTGATTAATTGGTTAAACAAAAATAATTAGGTACAGCCCTCAGCTGAGGGGAGAAACAAAAAACAAAACAACACAAAGTGAAAAACACTTCACATGCCAGTGCCTCTCCCTAATAAACCATTTTTGTATTTGCTAATTATGCTTTCATTGAACATTTGTTTAAACTCGGTAAGTGTTGTATGTTTTTAGCTCCTCACTGCAGCTTTTGCACAAATTTACTCCCTTGGCTGAAATACAATGCTGTTGTACATTAATCCTCACTAACTGCTGTTTGAACACACAAATTCCTCTCAAATCATGTCTCTCTCTTTTCAAACAAATACTTCCACATAATAACTGACTTTTACCAGCTGTGACAGTGTGACTGGTATTGTTTTCACCTTGTGAGTCTGTTGTGTGTGTGTGTGTGTGTGTGTGTGTGTGTGTGTCATCATGGCAAAATGTGGTCCTGGTGACACCCACTGCACCGAGAATTATGTCACAAGCAGTTTTGAGTACTATGGCTTTTTCAACTGCATAGTATGACAACTGTACAAAATGCAGTTATTTGCAGACTTTAAAGATATATATAGTTCACCCCAAGAGTACTCATATATTGTAATAATGCAGTAACAACTAATGAGTACTCATGGGTCAGACTGTCAATGCAGTCAGGGCTTTGACAGTATAGATTTTTTGATATCAGCGTGAAATATTCTTGAGAAAACTTAATCACCCTATTAGGTCTCTAAGGCTGCTGTTATAAGAGTAGCACAGTAAGATTAAGCCTTTAAAATAAAATTTACGTTGACGACAGTAATGAGCTTAAACCTGTGGTGCTGTCATGTGACAGCTGCATTGCAGTAATGTGGTTTTCGTCACACCCCTTGGCGTGGCTGTTGTGATCCTGTTGCAAGATGGTCTCAGATGGTCAAAACCTGGGCTGATAAAAAACTGACCAAAAATTTAATTTTGGATCCTTTAAAGGTCAAGTGTGCAAGATTTATGGGTATTTTGGCATAGAAATGAATATAATATTCATAAGTATGTTTTCATTAGTGTATAATCACCTGAAAATAAGAATCATTGTGTTTGTATTAGCTTAGAATGGGCACTTCAGGTGACCAGGACAGTTGGTATAGAGTCTTTGCCTCATGCACTGAGGCTGTGAGTTCTCTGCAGCACCTTTCCTGTCATATCTTCAGCTGTCCTATAAATTAAAGGCATAAAAAGCTCTGCCTGCTTCATATCAACAGAGGGTTAGGGTCCTCCTCTATGTGTCATGGTTTGGGTTTTTCACAGTCACTTCCTGGTTTTTTTTTTTTTTTTTTTTGCATGTCTTCCCGTGTGTGTATTTGTCTGTTTCCCCACTCTTTTTGATCACTGATTATTTTCACCTTGATGCCCTCACCTGTGTCTCGTTATCCTCCCCTTCCTTAGTGTATTTAATCCTGTGTCTTTACCTCCTCAGCTGCTAGTTTGTCCTCATCGGTTTGTCAATATCCTCTGTGTTTTCTCGTGGAATTTCGTTGCTTTGTATTTTTTTGCCCTGCATGGATTCGTTTGGATTATTACTTTCTCTGGACTTTGAATTTTTGTCTCCTCTGTTGGATTTTTTTGGTTGCCTTTGGTTCACCTTCGCCATCTCTGTAAGTTTTTTGTACTTGGTTTTCAATTGAAATTTTGAAGTTAACCACTCCTGCTGCAGTCTGCATTTGGGTCCTTTCTCCTGTTCATGTTTGACAGACTGTAACACTTTGGAGTCCACCATGTTGTACTGCCATGTTTATACAGTAGCCCAGAACAGACAAACCAAACACTGGCTCTAGATATGACCTTTCAAGTTTTGCGCGAGCTCCACAGTCACTATAGGTTCTCCTACCTGCTGTAAGTTTACCATTAGATGTCACTAAGGCCAACACACTGGTCTTTTAGTTTGAGAGTGAGTTTGTTTGGTTCTTTAAAATAAGTTTTATTCACACTTTTGAGTACTTCTATAACATTGTCAAACTCACGGACAGTTTAAAAAAAGGTCAAAAGCAGCTAATGTAGCCTCAAGTAGAGATGAGGACCATGCTACAGAGGTCTAGTAAGCTCATTTCTTTCTTACTTCACACTGCCAGATTTTTTTTCCCCCAAACTTGTAGTTTTCAGCCCCAACTGACATCACTTGAGGCAATTTATCAGACTTCACACAGCCCCCTTGGGAGCCCCCCCCCCCCGCCCCCCCCCCCAAAAAAAAAGCCTAATACAGCTTTTTAACTTATGCAGTAATACTCTGGACGAACCTGTAAACAGACTTTGATGTAAAAAGGCATTGGAGATCCCCTTTAATGAAAATCTACCAAGTTGAAAAATGATGATACTGAATGTGTCAGCAAAATGTTCACTGACAACTATGTTCAGAATTAGAATCAGCTTTATTGGCCAAATATGTGAAAGGAAAATACATGAAAGGAATTTTACTCTTTTTTTTTAACATAGCTCTCAATGTACAGTACGTATGCAAGAGCAGACATAACAGCTACAGCAATAAAGTTAAAGAGCTGACAGGACTGTTACGTATGCAAGAAATAAGAAAAAGGTGTATATATAAATCTATATGATAGTCAACATAAATAAAAACTCTGTATACTTGTTGATGTTTTATTAGTTATTCTTACAATATCGAAACATCTAAACATGATTAAAGTTTTATAAGGTCATGTTAAGGCTCAGGATACATATATGAAACCATCCTCAAACACACTACAAAGGATGTACACACAGGATGCAGATCTTGGAGAGGATATGTCCACCCTAAACTCTAAAAAACATGAAGTTGCACCCCCCACCCACCCAATAAATTATTTTGAAATTTTGAAATAAACAACTCAGTGGTATGAACCACATACATCACCTTTGCCTGGTGAAAATGAGCGCTGTATTGCCGGGCCAGTTGATACTTGTGGTGTAATGTGTGTGGCATGTCAGATTTTATTTTTATAGCTAAATATCACAAATCACAGTTTGCCTCAGGAGGCTTTGCAATCTGTACAGTATGCAACATCCCCTGTCCTGTAAACCTGCCCCCCAAACACTTTTACAGTCCACCAATACGAACTGCTCTGCAAGAAGTAATAAATTGTCTGATTTTTTATATGTTTTTTGTGCAAAATAAGTTAAAATACCTTGTTAAAATGGCTTACATAGAGCTCTACACCTCTCCTTCATTTAGTATGCAAGGATCATGAATACGCAAATTGTCCGCGCCCTCTCCACACACCACTCATCCCCCAATCCCCACCCCTACCCTCAAGTACCAACTAAGTAGTAACTAATCATGGTAACTGGCTTTGCCACTAATGATACACATGGTACCCACACCCTCAATTAATGGAATTGGTTCCTACGGTTTATGACATCATATATCCGGCCTGACTGAATCTGTGTTTTTGAGAATGTCCTTGCTCACTGCAGTTTCCAAGCAATAAATGCTCAGGCATTTGCTGTTTATTTCGCTCCTGAACACCACATGGACATGTTAACAAGGTTAAAAACGTGATTTTCACTGGAGGGGGTCTTGAACAGGGGAAAAAAAAAGTAAGAGGCCTCAGAGACAGGGATTGCCCTTCCTAGTATGGACAAACATGCAATAGATGCTGCATGTACAGAACACGGAAATTTGTTAGAAAATGTACCGTTTTATTCTTGTCAGCAGAACAAATATAGATTTTAATGACTAGAGTTAAGAGATTCATTCACTGAAAGATAATGTTAACAGTTGCAAAGCCTGAACTAATCAAAGAATAAGCACCAGTTAAAAGTTAGGGTGTACAGATGAGTTTTAAGTTTGGATTTAGCACAGCATAGTCAGTGTGTCTGTCATCGGCAGGGAGGTTATTCCAGAGGGAAGGGGCACAGGGGGAAAAGGCCGTGCTGCCGGGCACGAGATGTGATGTGAGGTTTAATGAGATCAGAGAGATAGGATGGAGAGAGCCCATTTACAATTTTGTAAGTCATCAGAAGCACCTTAAAGTCTGATCTGTCACGAACAGGAAGCCAGTGAAATGAAGCTAAGATCGGTTTAATATGATCAGATTTTCTGGTTCCAGTTAAGATTCTAGCGGCGGCGTTCTGAATCATTTGAAGGCTTTTCGTACGAGCACGCAGCAGACCAGACAACAAACCATTACAATGATTGAGCCTGGATGAAACAACGTATTAAGGTCTCTGCATCCGCCACGGACAGGAAAGATCTGATTTTAGAGATGTTGCGCAGGTGGAAAAAGGCAATCTCAGTGACTGCTTTAATGTGCCGATCAAAAGAGGGCGTAGGATAAAACGTAACACGTTAGATTCCCGACAGACTGACTTTGAGAAATCACACAGTTATCAAGAGTTACTGCTGCTCGGTGTCTATGTCAAACACTTCATCACAAGTTAGTAAGTGAGTAAATGATATGTGTGCTGATTGTGACTGTAGATCAAAGTAAGTAACTAAAGTAACTAAAGTTTTTACTGTGAAAAAATGTGACCCTGCTATAAAACACTTGTTTTTAGAATGGAGTTTGGTTTAAGAGTCTGTCCACTTGAAAGACCGCTGGAACAAGAGGATATTTTAATGGTAATAATTCACATAAATTGAGCTGATCTATCTTCTAATAATGAACCTTGTTAACAGCATAAAGTAACTTAAGAAGTGGAGCTAAAACCGACCTGTTCTCTACTTCACAGCTCGTGGTAACAATTCATATAATAAGCACAAATTGCAGTCAAAACAGAGACAGCTGCTCCGTTTTGCTCTGCCTCGCCATCACCACCAATTTCCAGAACAGGCTGCCGCTGTAGTAGCTGTTCTGTCACTATTGATGCTCTTGCAGTACTTGACCACTGACAGCCTCATCAGGGCTCTTTGAGGGCGTGCTGCGGCTCACCAAAGAGAGTAGGAAGAGACCACAGTGAGGTCACTTCCACAAAACTTCCTTTGGTAATCAGATTAAGGAAGTTAGTGGGTTCGAGTGAGGCTATATGAGAACATATCACTATCGGGGTGAGGTTTTTAAACTAATATACATCCAGGATTCATGTCCACTGGAGAATAAAACACTCTTAAAACATAACTTCATGCATTTGATCCACTTCTGGAGCTCATATTTCAGCTGATGCTTTACTGACCACTTGACCACCGTTATAGGAAGAGGAGCAGCCATTGCCTCTGGAGTTGGCAAAAGCTGGAATACTGCCAGCGCTAAAAATAGTTTATAAACTTCACCAGTTTTTTGAGATTCAGGGCTGCTCCAGGGAGGTGCTTTCCCATCTCTGAGAACACTGAATAAATGATGATCTGTGCAGAATATTTTCTTTTCCCTCTTAGAGTTAGAAGGAAACTGAAAGCTGAAATTCTAGCGGCCAAAATGAACACAGCGGAATCTGCAGTTGACATATTTATTGCATTGGAAGTAGTTTTATGGTCATTTTAGGACTTTTTTAAGTGTTGTGGATTTAGGAGGACAAAACAGAAGAATTAAACAAGAGTGCTGGTGTGCACAGACAGCGATATATAACAGAAACATCATTTCTGTTGGGAGCACTGTATTTTTAACTTTGTTATCCGAGCCCTTAGGAGAAGAAATATATATAGGCCTAACAGCCCACTCGTCTTTTGCCATTTTTGTGTGTATTCATGTGCATCAGCTTGTAACTCCTCTGCTTTAAGGATTCCCTCTCAAGAGTAACATACTGTGGCACCAAACGCTGGCAAAAAAAAATAAAATAAAATAAAATAAAGCAAAGCAATCCACGGAACGATTCCTTCACTGTGGAATATTATCTGTTACTGTGAGAACAAAGCGTGCACAAAAACAGAAAACTAAGATAACACAAATCCAGATGTTGATTAACTGAATAGATTTCATGTCAAGTCGTTGTCTTGTGGTTTGTGCATGTGAAGTACGGCTCAGTGACTTACAGTCAGAGTCACGTTAGCAGCTCTATGAGGCTGTACTTAGGCACAACAGTGATGTGAGCTATATATCAATGTTAAACATGCTCACAATGACAATGCTGATGTTTAGCAGGTATTTTTTGGGGCAGTTTTTGCCTTTTTTGGACAGTTTGACAGCTAAGAGGTAGACAGGAAATGTGGAAAAAGAGAGGGAGGTATGACGTGCGACTAAAGTCCCCAGCTGGAATTGAACTGGTGGCATTGCGGTTATGTGGCCTGCAAGGTAACTATTTGACTACCAAGACACTGTAGCAGGTTTAACTTTTTCCTCGTTCATCATGTTAAGACTAATTTATTCTAAATGTTAACATACGTATAGGGGTATAGATGGAGCATTTTGTCTGTACTCTGCGTTGAATTCATCTGTATTTGTGCACCTTTTCTGAAAGCTTACAGATACGGACAAAAACGGAGCACTCTCTCCAATAGTCATGAGGGGCAGTACAGCAGTGTAACCAACAGTTCAAGAGAGACACAACCACAGAAGAAGTTCACATTAATGGCAGCACAGACTGTCTACAACGCTGCCTTTGCTTTTTTCTCGTTCACAAGAGGTACATTATTAAAACCTTATAAATGAGCCTTTAATTTAGAGTGTTATCATGCCAACTGTTAAGGAATTTTCCATCTTCTAGTGGTTATGCTAAGGCCTTCGAGCCATACCATTAAGGTTTTAACCTTTGACAGACTTACTGTCTCTCCTCTAGGACAGTGGATGCAGCTGTCTTCTCCTTTCGGATAAACAAGTGAACAACCTGATAGTGTTGCTAGGGCAGCTGGCGTCAAGGAGGTGTTTGTCTTGTCTATCTGACTGGAGAAGACGTAAACTGTAATCTGTTTTGGTTAACACTGACCCTGAGCTGTAGAGCCAGAGGTGCTGAGCACTAGTCTCAGCACTTGTGTATTCATAATTCCTGTGTTTGCATATTCAGACCAATAGGCTAACTTTATGTGTTGGGTCTGATCTTATTTGGGCATAGGTTCATCATGACTTTATCTGTGAATGCTTAAAGACTATCCCGGAGGACAGAAACGCCAGAATTGAAGGGAACATCAATGCCAACTGTGTACTGGTTATTCCTTCATTCTCCTTGGCCAAGTATTATTAAACCAATTTCAGTGTAAGACATATTGGACTCCTGAGTACTTCTTCCTTCGATATATGGGTATTGGAATAAATCCATAACACCAACATCTCCTAATTAGCTCTAAAACACATTAGTTTAGAGATATTTAGTCATAAACCAAAACACTGGACTGATTTTGACTTGATGGCAACGGCGATGACCTGCGCGCAGATCCCGGAGCAGATGGAGGGGACGAGTTCACCCCAGCTTAAAAAACATAGTTGTCTCAAATTATTTTGAAACAAATTATGTAATTCATATAATATATATATTTAACAGAACTCCACTCTTGAAATAATTCACACCACAACCGCATATGTCCTGTCGTGAGGTGAAAACAGATGCAGTAGTGTCGGGCGAGTCAATATGTGGAGCGTACCTCTGCGGCAAACACTTCATCATATGATCGCTAAAGGAGAAATCTGTAATATATTTACTGCACTAAATCATAAAATCCCCATGACATGTTGTCAGAGATTGAGGAAATATGATGTAAAACTCTCACTCTCTGACAACAATGCTAAAGTCAGCATTTAATTTGAAATTTAATTTACAAATGTATGTTTTGCCTGTTTTACAGTAAAGACAACTGCAGAATGTTTGCAGAATGTGTGTAAGGGTCTGTTTATGAGTTTATGAGAAATCAAATGTAATAATAGTCTAATCAAGTAATGAAAAGGGAGTAGATGTTCATAACAGGTAAACTGAGCAATATGTTAATGGCGTCCAGCAGGCACACACTGAGCTCCAACTCCAGAGCGTGTATTTTTGGAGCAGTGGGACTCGTTACTGTCAAAGTATAATGTTATGTCTCAGCCAAACAACTCACTTAACCGTAGACTGTATATTAAATAGAGATTCAACCTAGTTAATATACAGTCTTTGGCTCCAACTGGCTGTTTGGACTGAAGTACTGATTTCTGAACTCCAGGGTCTCACATATTGCTCTTATAATGGCGTTACTGAGTAAATGTGTGCCAATTGTGCCTGTAAATCGCAGTGAATCAGAAAATAAAGTATTACTGATTGTGTAACTAAAGTGTTTACTGTGAAAAAAAAAAAAGTCCCTACCATAAAACACCTGCTTTTAGAACAGAGTTTGGTTCAACAGTCCGCCCACTTGAAAGACCCCTGGGAGCAGAGGGTATTTTAACGTTAATAATTCACATGAATTTAGCTGACCCACCTGTGAACCTTGTAAACAGCTTAAAGTAACACAGGAAGTGTGGAGCTAAAACCGACCTGTTTTCTACTTCTCTCGGCTCGTAGGAAAAGGTCACTTAATAAGCTGTCACTGCAATCTGAAACAGAGACAGAGGTTCGACTCCTTGTAGGACGCAGGTATGGCTGTAAACCTTTCGTGGGTACTCGACTGTATAACTATGATAAGAAGGTACTGTAGCACTAGTTAACAGTATTTTACTGTAAACAGTTTGGAGGTATGTTCGTGAGAAGCTTTGTGTTGGGGCAGCTCAGCTCTAACAATAGCTGTTACCATCCTTGTTGACAGATTTTTTTGTCCTCCACAGATACTTATATATAATTAATAAATACAATTAATTCCCTGTCGGCTTGGGCTTTTTGTTTAGCCGTTTGTGACACCACACATTTGGATAAATAGGCACCAGATGAACAGAAGGTAGAGCTTCTATTGTTGAAACTCCGTCTCAGCAGAAAAGTTTTTAATTGAGGGGTGAGTGTTATCTCCCAGCACAACACTGTCTCTTTTCAAGGAGTTGTGGAGGAGCTTACTTGACAAATGGTTGTTCATTATCTCTGTGCCATCTGGTCTTCACAGCAGAAACTGGGGAGCTAATTGCAGTTTTATTAGAGTCCAGCTCGAAAGAAAATGAGATTTTATTGAATTAGCTGGCCATGTCTCAGACCTGTCCGGACCACCACTCGATTACAAGAGGAGGAAGAGTTTTAACCCAAACTGAGAAATCTGAAAAAACAAGGGCTAACTGTTCCAAGTCTTCATTCAGATTAAAATTGTTTCACCTTCTACAACTCTTTAATACATAAACACAGGGAACTATAATTTTCACTGGACAAAACATTATAAAGCACCCTAATAATGGACAAAATATCATGCAGTTTGTCCTTCCAGTGGACTAAATTGGTAAAGTTTATCATTTGTTCACTAGAAGGGGACTTTAGAGGCCACTTTATCTTGTTTTTTTCCACAAGAGGGGCACGTTAGAGGGTCAACTGCATGGAGCCCAAAAAATGACTACAGTGTCACAAAAATCAACTACAAAGAGACAAAAAGCAACCACACAGAGATAATAAAAAAAAAACTACAGAGGGACAATAAACAACCATAGGCAAAAAACAACCACAAAGAGATGCAAAATGATACAAAAACTACTACAAATACACAAAAAACAACCATAAAAAAATGATTAAAGTGACAAAAAGCAACCACACATGTATGAAAACGACCACAAAGAGACACAAAATGATGACAAAGATTCAAAAACAATCACAAAAATGACAACAAAGAGACAGAAATAACCACAAAGAGACATCAAGTGGCTACAAAGAGACCAAAACCAAGATATCCACTGCCTGCTTTAAATGTCCCCCTGCTCTTATATAGAAGTAAGACTCATTGTTGAAGCTGTAAACTTTATGTAGTAAAAAATACTGTTATTAACGGTTGGTCTTACATAGTGTCAATGCAGTTTTTATAAATAAAGAAGAAAACAGCAGCAACAACCAGAGCTTGTAGTTGCTACAATATGCATTCTGGGTGAATGAAGGATTTTGAGTGGATTAATGTCAATATGTCTACACATGACGTTTTATTTGACACGTCGTGTATTAGACTGCGATAAACGCAGACACAGCATGAGCACGGAGCATGCAGATAAAGTGACATCTGAGACGCGGAGCGGGGATGGAAATGAAAACAGGGATAGACAGTCCAATTGGAAAAAGTAAATTGAGACAGAGTTGGGGGTTGGTGGTGGTGGTGGCGGGTAGGACGGAGTGGGCATGCAGCGATGTCAGTGAATTGGACAAGATCGAGTTTCTCAGTAGAACTAGCTTATCAGACATGCTGTTTCATGGGGACTGTCAGACACACATGCACACATGGTGTATGTGCTGCGGTGGTGGCAGAGCCTCACTCAAGTCAAACTGGCAATGCTAGAAATACTCCTGTCCTGTACTCAAAAAGTTGCTCCAGTAAAAGTACAGTATGATTAGCAAAATGTACTTATATTTTAATAACTAGGCATGACTTATTGATTACACAGAGCCTGAAAAAGACAGAGAGACCAGAAAGATCAACTACAGACAGAAACAACAACAAGGAGATATAAACAACTACTCAGAGACAAAAAATGACTAAAAAGAGACAACTGATTAATAATTTGTTGGGTATAAAATGTCAGAAAATGGTGAAAATGTTCCCAAAGCCTAAGAAGATGTCCTCAAATGTCTTATTTTGTTCACAACCCAAAGACATTCAGTTTACTGACATAGAAGAGTAATGAAAACCATAAAATTCACATTTAATAATAAGCTGGAATCAGAGAATTTTGACCTTTCTTCCTTAAAAAATTACACAAACTGATTTATTGATTATCAAATTAGTGATGTAGTGGTGATTCATTTAATAATCACTTAATAATCAATTAATTCTTGGAGCTTTAGACTTCATGAGCCCTGACACATCAGTAGGCACAAAGGAATTGGGATGTTTGTGTAACTATAATATTGTGTTGGCGAAGGCAGTATGGGCATAAAAACGTGGTAGCCACAGAGTAACCTCTTGTGGCCACAGGCCATTTGGCAATGGTTAACGTCAAACCTTGTATTTGAATGCATTACTGTAGATTATGGTGTAATTTACCTCTATGACCAATCTTGACTTAAATGTAATTTACAGGAGTGCATGGAACAAAAATGACGGACACAATATTCCTCCCCTGTATGTTCTCTTGCACTTGCAAAAAGAAAGACAGAAAGGAACGGCAGTGTTTTTTTTTCAAAGGACATATTTGGAGGCGTGGTTTTAAATAATTGAACTCAGTGCCATTAGAAGTGCTGAAGCATGTATCTTCAGAGGATGAATATCAATAAAATGAGGGTTCAAGGGTTTCACTTTGACAAGACTGTTACGTAATTAAAATCAAACTCACATCGCACATGAAGAGAAAGAAAATGTGATTGAATGAAGCAGAGCAATGAGAGGTAATGTGAGGTTACTGTATGCAGGCGAGTGAAGTTCCAGCATTTAATAATTTACTGTTTCTGCAGGGATGGACTCTCTGTTGTACCAGATTCATGAAAAAGAAAATAGAGAGAATACAGAGAAACCCCGCTCTCACAATCCTAAACATTATATCGATATAGAGCCAGCTGGTAAAGCCTGCTGTAATGAGAAGGTGGCTTATATAGCTTCTTTCAGCAGTCTGCCCTTGTCTCTTTTATCCTTTTAAGAATACATCTAAGCCTGCAGAGTCCAAGCATATCATCATAAGATCACAACAAGCTTTTAAACTCAACACAAAAGACGACAGGCTGCATGAAGACGAAGGGTCTCACTGTAAATATAATACATTTCTCCCAAGCCTTGTAGTTACTGTAGCGCATATCAAAGATAGAACATATTCTTCATAATTAATCATAGAGGTGTTTTCATCCTCTGTGTCCATGGCAACAGTCATGAGATATCAAAGGATGGTGAGCGGGGGAAACTGAGGACGGCCCCGGTCGTCCATCTGCTCGCCACATTGTTCCGGCGTGAGATCATAGCAGTAATAGCTGCTCTTGAGTCGAGCGTTTAGCCCCTCTGATTGGCCGCCGAGGCCTTGAGGCTTCCGGTTAGTGAGATCATACCTGTCACTTTTAATGAGCGGCCTCACTCCGCCAATTAGTGTATCACCCAGTGCGGAGGGTTAGAGGGGGGATCTGGGAGTAGTAATGTGTTTTCTTCAGACCGGCTGAAAAAGTAGAGAGGAGGATCTAAAATAAGACCAGCGGTGTTGTTGCTTCTCTTTCATATCAGTGCAGTGGTGATTGTTTTCGTGATTACCATCGCACATTTCTTTATCCCCACAATCCGAGATACGTTTTTTTATTCAGTGAGTCACACTGAATGTAAGAGTAGGTGCATTGCAGCAGTTTTACGTCAGTCGGTGTTTGAGCCACCGTGACAACATGACAGCTTCAAGTCTGATCTGTGCAGAGCTACAAACTGCAAAACAGAACAAGAACACAGTGTAACTTCATATCCTCGTTTGTTTTGTGTTTTTCTTTTCATTTTTCATTTTTCTGCTAAAATATTTTTTCAGCAGCTGTGCCATTGTCAGATCATCGAGTCTTTATTTGTAGAGATCAACGGTTCATTGATTTTATGACCTTTTTTCTAATGTTATGTGTCATCTAATGTTGTTATTCATACATTTTACATTTTGTTTACTGTAACAGCCATTTATGAGTGAGAAAATAGCAACGACTAACATTACAGACTGTTATCTTTTCATTATTTCCCCTCCCCACAGTAATGCAAAAATATATTGCTAGTGATTTTATCTGCATGAAATAAATCCATGTCATAACCATTTTAAGTTTTAAGTCAGTTACTTCAGTATAAGTACTGATTCTCCTGTTCAGGGAAAGGGTTGACACTGTGATTAAATAAGTATGTGTCACAGCAATCCTTCTGAATTTAAGGTTTATATATCAGAGGGTCCATTAAAGTTACTACAAGGAGTTTTTAACTGGTTATGAAACTGTCTCAGTTTATTACCGATGCTTCTATATGATTTATATAAGCTAATGAGACCATCCACGAGGAGACTGACGATTTCTGTTTAATAATTCTTAATGCCTGTGTTTATATTTTCCCAGATAAAGTTACAGTGAGTAATACATTTGCCAGTCAAAATGAAGCAGGACAAGATTTATATTTAGATCATTTTATTTTTTACGTTATATTCTGTGATTATTACGGTGGAAAACACTTCTCTTTTTGTCCACAGGGGCCTCCAGAATCAACAAAATATGAAAGTTCCTTGTAGTAGCTTTAAATAGGGTGGAAATGAAATTGACTTTAAAAGATGCCACAATTATTATTATTGTAATGTCTTTATGTGTCTATTTTTCATGATTATGACCAAACAAAATATTGGAATATTAATGAGACAGGTTTTTGATATTTATTTTGGATAAATTAATTGTCATATTAATTGAGTAATAAAAAAAAGCCTTTAGAGAATTGATAAATTAGTCCTGATTTGTCGACTAATCGAAAAAATAATCATTAGCTGTAGCCCAATTGTATACTACAGAGTTCAAACACTTTACAGTCATTAACCTCTGTTACTGACCATGCACTTCCTGCAGCCAAGCAGCATCTTTCCTCTTCTGGTGCTTGTATTATTCCCCCTTACAGTAATAAAACAAGGATATAAAAAAAAATCAATATTTCCTGAATTAGAGATCAGTTCCTCTCTCAGGCTCTCAAACTGGCTGGATATGAGCCTCACGATGGCACGTGTCAAAGTTCAATCAGACTGAACCACTGGACCAAAGCAAAGAGGCGGGTCATCTCAGGACCAGAGGCGAATGTGTCTCCCCCGACTTCATATAGAAAAGAACAGGAAGTGTATTTTAGTCTGACTGTGCCATTAAAGGTACAAGAAAGTGAACAGGTGAGTGAGGGACAAATCAGTCAACCACAGTCTGTACACTCCACACAGTCCTGAGAAGAGGTCTGAAGAATCACCTGCCTTTAATAAAACATCATACTGGGTTTATTCCAGTGAATTTAATTGGAAATTTAATCTGTTTTGTATTTTGTGACTGTGGAGTTGCATTGTTAAGAAAATTATCAAAGTAACATCACTCGGGTCTCTAAGCGTAGACTGGGAACCTCATAGTAAAGACTGAGGTTGTGGAGATTAAAAGACATGAGGAGACACTACTGAACTTGAATTATGGGAAGTGTAGGATTCAGGGGTTTTGGAGATGTTTATGGAGAAACAAGACTAAATTAGTTCAGTGCCCATTTAAATGAAAAGTATCACTGATAAAAAAGAAAAAAAAGACTATATATATTACATGTGCTGTTACTCAAGGAGTTTGTGAGTTGATTTTTTTCCAATTGGGAAGAGAATCATTGAAAGATGATTTTAAAGGGGTAGTTCAGATAATTTTCACTTAGGTTGTATGAGGTACTTATTCATAGTCAGACTATTAGCTACAGTAAATGGTTGGTCTTCCTTTAAGGTCACCAGTACAGAAGTTAGCAATGAACTGCTGGAGACGGGGTCAGTTCGCCATTTAAAACAAGGTTCACTTTATTGCTCTACTTAGTTGTCACGGAGCCTTTTCTGATGGGAAACTGCGGGTTATAAAAGCAGGACAGGAGAGTTGCTGGTCTGCCGCTGCCTCAATCTGTTAGTTTGTGTTATTTTTGGTTTTTTGGTTGGTTTGGAGAGAGATTTGGCTTTAGTGGTTTCCTGTCAGAAAAGGTTTCCTGTTGGTTTCTGTTGCTGGTAAAGTTGTGAAAATATTCTAAATATAGCATACACTTAAATTGATACTGATTTTTTTTTTTAAAGTGGCTACGACATTACTGTAAGTAATACACTTAAAATAATCAGAATCATCCCTTTAAGAGTGTTGTTTCTTGTCCCTGTGGACTTGTTTATTTGAGTTTTCTGTAATGAATAAGAAGACATCATTTTTATCTTGAAAACATTTCATTTATGTTGCATGTCCAAAGAGTTTGCGCTTTATTGCTCCACTGCAAAAAATATTGACTTTGTCAATTTTGTCTCATTTTGATGTAACACGGTCCATCAGTTTTATCTATTTTCATCTGTAGCCTTAAGGTCACACCACACTCTAAAAAATGAACGGTCATTGCATCTGAATCATTTCATCTTACCTAGTTCAGTTTCTTTTTCTTTCTTTCTTTCTAAGAAAAACTGCCATCATTTGTCACCAGCAGCCTTATAGCCCGTTGAGAAATGTTTTGGTCTGTTCTATGATTTTCACCTGACTGGCAATATAGTCATCCCATAAAGGTTTTATAGAAGCAACCATGACAACGCTGAACAAACATAATGACCATCCATAAATTTCACTCGGTGTGTTTCATTCAAGTGCCTGCAGCCATTCAGCAGGCTGATACAACGTGGTATAGACATTTGGCTAAATCACATAATCATGTTATTTATTCGTTGTTGTACCTGTTTAATAAATAAATAGAGCAGAGTAAAGGAAACTTGAGGTGAGTGTGTGTCGAGACAACAAAAAAGTATTAAAAAGTATTTAAATTTTAAAAAACTCCGCTTTTAGATGCCTCTTTTTCAGATAATAAGAAATATAAGTGTATTGGGGGAACTGCTTTGCTTGACAGATGAGAATATTTTGCAGCTTAGGGTTGCATAGCACTGTCTGAAATTGCTTTCTTCTGAGAAAAATAGCACCTATTTGGAACGCAGTAGTCAATATCGCCTGATTTTTGTGAGCCACATTCCACTCGATTGTTCAAAACTTGTGCACGGCTGAAGAGCACTAAACCTTTCCACTTTCACACCTTAATGGATTCTCTGCCCCCGTTTTTTATTTGTCTGCATTGTGTGGGTATTTAAACCTCTGTAAGCACTTTTGTCCGTCACAGTGGCTGTGAAGGCGTTAGGCAATATAAACAGCTTACTCCTTCATGTTGTGGATTTCGGTTTGTGTGTTGCTGTGCAGATAAGTGGTTTTGGACATTATAGCCGAGAATGAAGACATGCAAAGCGCTGAGACATGTGTAATGGAGCTAACATGGGTGTAGGTAGAGGCTTGAAGTCAGTTTATCTGTGGGGAAACATGCACCTGCACCATGTGTTTGTATTGTCTTTGCAGGCATAAATTAAAATGACTGGTTTTCTCACTCGGGGGAAATTAATGTGGCTGCCCAGTGTCCCTCGAGTTGGATAAAGAAAACATAATCACGTTTGCAGTGGCGTGCATGTGTCATTTGAGCTACAGTGTGTGTCATGCTCTGGTATGTGTATATTAGGCGTCATTTCCTCTATGAGCCGTGTGTGCTGTCGTCCGTGCAACATTAGCGCCATGCTGGGGCCCCTTTCTTCTCTTCTCTCTCGGCTGTTCAAACACGCTGGAGGAGGTTTTGTAGTAAATGAGATGCTGTATTAGCCATAATCCCAGCCAATGACAATCACTCTGAGGGGGTTTGCAGGCTGAGTGTTGCCAGTGAAACGCAGCTAACCTACACACAACCCAGATAGACAACAAAAAATAAGCAGGGTTACCGCCTTCTGGTTGTGTGTTTCCGCCAGCCAATCAAGTTGCACTTTACATCCATGTCTGTCCAGACATAAAATATATTTAGTGAAGCCTTTTAAGGAATTTAATATAAAATATTAAGTGTATTTTTGATACCTCAATAAATTCATGTTCACTGGTCAGTCGTCACGCTCCTTCAGTCTTCCCCCGTCCAACTGGATCAATGAACCAACAGTGACCAGTGACTTGAGGCTCATGCATTCTTTCTGCCCTTTTTCTGGGAACCTTTTCTTTTCCAGGAAGGATGGATAACCAGAGATCATGATGGACTCATATTTTTATTTGTTTTGCAACCTGCTACACAGCAGCTTTTCAGCATTTTTCTTATCTCTTCCATTACATGAAGCTGCGATCATGAAGCTCCGTTCTTTTCCCTCAGAAGGGGGCGCGGCCTTGGCGACTGGGGCGTGATGACATCTTTACGGTCTGATGTATCTGTAAAGGCACAACTGTGTTGATTTCGCACCAATAAAAAATAAATAAATATATATAAAAAGAGAACTGCAGCCAACAAAGAGGCAGCAGTGCTGGACGTGCCGGGATGAAGTCAGGGAACAGAAACCACAAACTGCAGGGCCTCAGGGCAGAAAGCACAGAGTGATGGTTTAATGCAGTGCACACACACACACACACACACACGCCCTCACAGATCCTCGAAGGCAGGTCCAGCTGAAGCAGGTGGTAACCCCAGGATTTGGTAATGGGACAATACTGATGGATCGCTTGTCTCACAGCCTGCAGTGTTTTCCTGGATGGGAGGACGACATCAGCAGGGGGCGAATGAGTTTTAAATCACCTGTGCAACCCCCTGCTCTCATATAGCCTCTTTCCCAAGATGCCGAGGTACAGAGGAGAGGGCTCCGAGGTGATTTACTGAATGTGAATCAACACATAAATTCATCATGTTTCTAACCATTTTAATGAATGTTTCTGTCCCTTAACTTAATTTTGCAGCCTTGTCACAGTTAATCAATGCCGTAGAGCTGAGTCATACATCACACTGCTCTGTCACACTTTACTAATATGCATGTTAATGCCTGTAATGGGAAATGTGAATTTGCTTAGATGCTTTTAACACATTGATCATAAAATACTTTCCTCATACATCTATTACCTACTTGATATTTCTGAATCGTTTAAATCTAAATGATAGTGCAGAGGCAGTCTCTTAAAATCCCCATCTTAATGAAACTGATTCATGGATGAATAATTCTGTCTGTAAAGTCAGCGGCAACAAACCTAAAGGGAGTTCTGGATATATTTCCCTGCTAAATTGAGCTTTAATTAGAAGTTTATGGGGGTTGTTCATGCTCGTTTTCATTTTTTTACACATTTGGAACATTTTCAGAAATACTGAAATTGAAACGTATTTTGGTCTATAGATAATTAAACAAACAATTTGGGATAAAGAAAAAGCAACATTAAATAATATGAATTACTTCTAATAAAACAGTGTCATAAAAAACAGTGCAACATATTTAATTATTATAAAATCATAACCACACTAATGCACAGCATGTCATTTTGATTGTGCATTTTATGCATGTTCATTAAATTATTTACACTTATTTTTCTTCTATGTAGTATTGTAGTAGTATTATCATATAAGCAGACATGATATGTTTAAAATCTAACACACCATATATGCAAATTATATTTACTGATGATCTGGATGAAGTCATCATTGCCATTATTGAATCATCACCATCACATCGTTTATTTATTTATACATCTCTGAATTCTTAGAAAACACACTGAGGGAAAACCCTCATTTACAACAGTGCTGAGCTGCAGACAGACAATAAGACACGACTAAAATCCTCAAGAATGCTCAGAGTCAGCGATAAAGGAACAGTACAGAGCAATAAGAAGAGCAATCAGAAAATTAAAACCAATCGCAATTACAATCAATAAAATTAGTAATTAAACCCTGGAATTGTCTCAGTGGAATTGATAAGGACTTTTTACAGTTTCTTTGGAACAAGTGGGGCACAGTGACAGAAAGCTGGTTTTCCAAACTGCGTATGGATCGGAGCAGCCACAGGTCACTTCGCTCGACCAAACAAACGCTGTTAAAGTGCTGGCGCCTAATAGAGAAGACTAGTGTCATTCGTATGCATGTTAATGTTGACAATTTAATTTGTTTACCATAGCGCCACAGTGAACGGACTAAAACAACAAAATAGTGTCTTAAAAAGTCAGCAATACATCACCTGGAGATTCAATAAGGTACTTGTACTATGTGTCAGGATACAACACCTCTGACTACTCCCTGGATTTGTGCTTCCACTTTGATGGAGGTAGACACTTACTAACCACTATTTATTTATTTTTTTCTAAGTAATGACGCCAATTATTGATCAGCAGATACATAGCATGATTGTTCACCTGTCTGCACACACGATTTGGGCTCTTAATAGCACAACAGTTTTCTTATTTTAAGCATTTAAACTGGCAAAGATCTGAATTTGTATTGACCGCCAATCAAATTAGAGTGGATGTTTTCACAAAAATCATTACAAAATGTATTGTATTAAAATGTGATTTGATTCATTTACCAGATGTATAGTGGCACTCCTAAATAGGTTAGGAGTTATTTTTAATAATAAATTCAATTTAATTCAATAAATTTGGTTAAAATATATAAATACATTAAACAGACATATGAGAAATCAAACTTTCTGAGCTCCATTGTTTGTTTTAGACACAAAGACTCATGGGTAATCTTGCTTGTCAGCTTGCTGCAAAGTGAATATTTGTTGTTCAGTTCTTCCCTACACAGATTACAGTTCTCTTTGAACTGAGCATATTTACTCTCTGGCTGAATAAGCTGTGCAGGCCACTTCACGGTGAACTTCTGGGCGATCGGAACGCAGCCAGAGACAGACAGGGGGGAGGACTGGAAACAAAGAGAGAAAAACGAGAAAACATAATAAACAGGGACGCAGTGGTTTTCAATACTCCAAGAAAGCAGGGCTGAGAGATACTGAGGGAGCTTTTGTAAAACAACAGCTAGTGGCGAGTGGCATCTCATCCCATCCTCTCCTTCCATGCATGTAGCAGAACAGTGGCTCTCGAGAGTCGTGCTAAACGTGAAAGGCCGTATAAAGAGCCAACGTTTGGTTTGCCATTTCTGGGCTACTGTAGAAACATGGCAGTGCAAAATGGCTGCCTCCTTTCAAGACGACCTGCAACCTCTGTAGATATAAACAGCTCATTCTAAGGCAGGGGTCTCAAACTCAGCTTAACTTGGAGCCACTGTGGTATGGTCATCTCATGAGGGGGCACATCAGCGCTCAAGTACTGCAAGAAAGTGTAATATTTCTGTAAATTTACTTTAAACAGCAGTTTCTGTACATTTATACATTAGTTAGCCGTGCGTTGGGCACTTTGACTCGGCGATTAATACCTCTGGTGAAAATGTCCAAGCAAGCACTGTCGGTTTGTTTGTAGTTTCATCAAACACCACAGAGTATGCAGTGAAAACTTTGTCGTATAACTGATCATAGATGTCACTTGATAATGTGCTTATCTGCTCTGCTGCTGTGTTTGCTGATAGAAAAACTGAGCAAGCTACTCTTTTCTGGACGTGGAATATCTGTGAACTGTAACATGCAATCCTTCAGCAATACGACAAACAATTTTAATAGAAATTGTTTTATTAAAGAGACAGAAATCTTATACACTGGCCCTTTAAACATCACTCGCAAAGCTTGGATGATATTTGACAGGCACTGACATCACAGACCATTTAATCCCACAGGATCCATTTTTATAACCCCATATCTTCGAAATGGATCCTACTGGTTCTTCAGGACTGCAGGCAACAACCTGTGTGTCTGGTTCAGGTTGTCTAAACTATGAATATTGTCTTGTTACTGCTTTTTTATTGGCTATAAGTACTGCATGTTCATCCATTTATAAAGCACTTCTTATAAATGATTTGTTTTTATAACTGTAATCTCATATGTGACTTTTATCCATCATTGACGTAGTATCTGCAGTAATAATACCACAGAGACAAATTAATGTACTTGATGATTTAAGTGGAGTGATTACAACTCTTCTCCCTGTTTGACTGTTTTGCTGACAAAGTAACTCTGCTAATAAACAGACTGAGAGTTCATATAATTTATACATGACAGGCCCTTCAAGAGCGTCTGCCTACTGGTGTGAAAAACACAGTGAAAGTACCATACTGAGCGTCTGATCAGCCTGACAAAGCCAATTAGTAAAGACATCACTGAGGAGATTTATGGTGAAAAACAATGATGTGGGGTTTTTTTTTCTTCTTTTTTCTTTTCTAAACTTCGTGATATGAGCCACCTGCATGAAAAACTAATTTCAGAGCTAATTAAAGTGAAAACGCCAAAGGAGGGTTATCATTCAAAGCTGTTTTCTCGCTTACAGTGTGGGCTTTTTCTCAAGGATATCCGAGGCATTTTGAAGAATTCATTACCATACAGTTTTGCTCAGCTGCTGCTTTTTTCTTGGTTTATTTTGCAGCAAAAAAAAAGCTTATCAATATGCTTACTCTGTGCTATAGAACCTGGAGATGTTTATGGTGATAAATAAAACATTGTGATATTTAAATCCCTCCAGAACAGCGTGTCTCTAGTTGGTAGGGATTTTTTTTTAACCCAAGGACACTTCAGAGGAACATATGTATGCTGACATGACACTGAATGTGCTCTTGGACTCAAGACTTAAAGCAGGGATTTCCAAGGACTGAGGCTGTGCTGTTGTTTATAATATTTACTGAACAAATATGAAAGTGGTGTATTGGTTGAAATCAGTTGGTTCAAGCCTATGTAAGCACAAACATCATATTTTGCTTTACAGGAAGAAAATGTGATTTGATGTTGATATGATATTTGATATGATTATGGGTTTTTTTGTTGTTTTTTGGCATTTATTGTTAAAGGCATACTAAGCAGGATTTTCCCAAAAGCAATGTACAGAGGGAAAATAATCCCTCTCAGTGATCTCTTACGACCCCACTATAAGTTTGTGGTACTGTTTGTATCTGCAGAGACCCTGCCCTCTGTCTGTATTTTCCCATGTTTTGCTGTGTTCAGGATGTTTCTGGGCATCAATCTTTGGGCAGCGGTGTGTCACCACCAGCTAGTAACACTGTGCAGGGTGTGAGGGTGGGACTCTAAAAAAAATGTAGTGACCAGTGATTACATTGCTGTTTCTGTCTCTCTCCTCAGCTCTCTGTCTGTAAGAGCTGCAGAGAGATACACACACACACACACACACACACACACAAACACAGGCAGAGCAGACTGAGGACACAGCAACAGGATGAGGGTTCACTTCAGCAGTATTCACACAAAATCCAGCATTGTGCCAAACGTGTGGGCATGTTTCTTTGTGCTTTAGAACTTAACCACTGCTTTAGAAAGTTTTCACTCTAATTAGCTCTAAGATGACAGTTTTCAGGTTGCTCATTTCATGTAGCTTTGACAAGAAAAAACAAAACAAAAAACACATTAGATGCAACAGCATTTCAAGAATATCTAGATCCTGTATACTGACTTATTTCCAAGTTAATGAGAAAAGGCAGACATGCCCAAATGATGGGAGAAATTTGACTGGAACATTGGAAAGACTATAGACATAAAGATAATCACTTCAATCACCACTTATGACACACCACAAGTGTGTGGTGGTGTCTGTATTTGCAGAGATCCTGTGCTCTGCTTATATGTTTCTTATTTCCTCATGTTTTGCTGGTTTCAGTCTTCGATGTTTTACCTCCATGCCAAAAACGCTGTGCAGGGTGTGAGGGTGGGACTTTCCCCTCAGCTCTCTGTCTGTGAGAGCTGCAGAGAGTGATACACACACATACACACACATCAAGCAGAGCAGACTGAGGACACAGCAGTTGGATGAAGGTTTGCGTTGGCTGTATTGACCCAAAATAAGCAGTGAAACAATGAGAAAATTGTGTTTTATTTCTCTGATTCGCTGCTTTGTTCACGTTAACGGTGCTCCCTCACTTTATTCACTCTCCACTTCTCTGGACCACTGCTGCTCTTTCTCTCGCTCTCTCATTCGTTGAGCTGGAGGAGGAGGAGGGGCCAACTTTGAATGGTGCATTCACAAAAAGCGACAGACAAATCCAGAATATTCTACCTTTAGATAGGTGCACAATATGACAAGGGAATAATCTGAAAGTGTGAAAGAGGGATTTTTTTTCCATCTTGACTTTAACAAAAACCAGTCACTCAATTTACATCATGCAAAGTTCAGGGATCAGTCTGCCAGTGTCTGGAAAGAGCTTCATAAGCCACTTCTGCATAGCGTTAGCCAGGTCACAGATTGGTAATATCCAACATCACAACCAGAGATGGTCACTTTGTGGTACTCTTGCGTCATGCACAATCCCTGGAAAGCCAACACGCTCATCCCATAAAAGACCTTTGCCATCCACAACTGCTCGCAGAACAAATGAAGACCATCCTTTGCAGTTATAGTGGTCTCTAGGATATTCTCTGGTGCTATTATGGGAATGTGGCTTCCATCTATTGCAACCATACACTGTAGTACTGTAGTACTGAAATTTTGGAATAATTGTCTCCCACCAGTAGTGAGATCCTGGATGTGCCCAGACAACCACCGCCTCATTATCAGGCCTTAGACTATCCGTAGTCAAGTCAAGTTCAGCCTTATTTATATATCACATTTCAATGTGCTTCAAAATAAAAGCACAAAATAGAAAAACACAAAATAGCATCTAATATGAGAAAGTTTTACATATTTAAAAACATATAGGACATGCTAAAATATATACAAGCAGGGATTTAAAAAATTAAAAACAGTTACATGGATGCTGACAGTTACATGGATTAAAATCAGCATTTCTGTTACGTGAGACATGCGAGTGAAAAACCCGTCGGACTCGCATGCAGTCGAGACAGAGGGTTAAGAGGTTCGTAAGTTGAACCAGCTCCGAACTGGCACTGGCACCAGCACTGAACTAGCACCAGGTTCTTGTTGGTGGAAAGGGGATAAGAGTTTTCCTTTTACACTGAGTAGTGAAAGAAATATATTCAGGTGTTGGACTGTTGGTTGAACAAAACAAGCTATTTGAAGATATTGCATTGGACTTTGGGAAATATGATATTTTCACTGATTTTCCTCATTTTATAGACAAAACCATTTTTTGAAAACAAAAAGATTAATCTAAACCATATAAATCATATTCTGTCTTTTTTTCAGATGTTTCGATGGCCCATTGCCAGCAGGCTGGATGGAAACGAGATGCTGGAGATCCAAGTGTACAACTACAGCAAAGTCTTTTCCAACAGGTAAGGTGCACTGCTGCGCTCAGCGTGTCCTGAAACCACATTTACCACACCTAACAGCATTTCAAAGCAAACTGTTTGTGGTTTCAGTGCCCTTCCTGCCTTCCTGTCACAGCCTGTGACCAATTCAGACTGTCACACGCCGGGTGTTTCTCAGCCGAGGGAGAGTAAGCTTGTATTCCCCGAGAGCTTGTCCTAAATTGACTCAATAGTGTGTGTAACAGACTTCAAACCACAGAGACGGAGGTAATGAAACAGCACTAGATCCTCAGTAATGAGCACATTTGTCACATTATACTCTACAAACAATCAGATCATGAAAACCAAACAGTGCGCTTTGGTCGAAGATGCAACTGGAAATACATCTTGATCGTGTCTTGTGCTGTAATTATCTGCAGTGTGTGAGTGTGTTTTTGATCTAATACTGACCTGAGGAGTTTATTGATAAGGATGTTGACGTTTCAGATAAATTGCTGTCATTTTTTTTTTTCTTTTTCTGGCTGATCCCAAGTGAAAGAGGATGTATTTCAATTATGAGCCATTTACAGTTCTTATATTAATGACCAAAGTGCTCTTGAGCAATGCACTGATATTAAAACCTGCTTCAAGCTCTCTGCACAGCTCTCTAATTACTTCTAAGAAATCATTTGCGCGGAGGCACTGGTGGAAGCTGGCTAATTAAGTAATTTCCCTCTACTCCTCCTCCTCCTTATTTTCTTCTTCTTTTTCTCGTGTTTCTTCATCTTCATTTCCCGTGAAGTGTTTTTTGATGTGTCCAGATCTGAAAAAATGCTGATTGTGCCAGGAAGTCCGTCCGTCTCCTGTAACAAACCCAATCAGATTGTTACAGCTGCTGCGTTCAACTGGACAACTGGTTGGCGTGTCCAGACTGAGGGATACATCATGTTGCCCACGCAGTCATTTAGACTTTGTATGCTTGTCTCTGTGCGCACGTGGGTGGTGATGTATATGTGTTTGTACCACTGTCCTCATGTCTTATCTGTGTGACCTTATAATGTCTGCCAAGTGCATATGAAGTTCACTCACAAAGACGACTCAGAGCTAAAAGTCGATGACAGGTGTGCAGACAGATGTTGCACCAGTTCTACATCAAGGCAGCTCTTAGCTGTCATTGTGATTTTTTAGTGTCATTGTGTGGAAGAGAAAAAACAACCAACCCAGCTAGCCTCATAATCAGACCTAAGTGTCATTTGTCTTCATTATCATTTTGGCATTGTGTTCATGTTGGCCATTTTCTGTTGCAACTCAGGGTGGATCAGTGCACCACTTTGGTCCAAACTGGAATATCTCAACAACTATTAGATCGTAGGTCTCACACCTTCTGCCATGGCCTGAGTTGTTTTCCATCATTTATTCTTGATGACAGTGTGTATGTACATTTACTCCACTAGACTGCTTTGATGTATCAATGAGCGCCAGCTGGTAATGACGCAAGCTCAATGATGGATTGATACTAGCTGTTTGTGACCCGACTTCAAACTTGAAAGCAGTAAGTTTGCCAGGTTTTATGTTGTTTTAGTGTATATTTCATAGGTCATCCTGTTGAACTTGTCATTAGCAATGGTGCACGGCTAATGAGGTGATTCCCACATGCTGGGGTGATGTTTGACTGATGTTGTAATACTCAGGGACGGTCAAGAGGAACTGTGTGAACATTAGGCCTCATCAGGGGCATTTCCAGACTTTTTTTTTTGACTGTGGCCCAAGTGGGGCACTGACTTATGCAGGGGTGGCATGACACATGCACACATGTATACACACCGCATATTAATGTACCATTTGTTATATGTATCTACCTTAATTACTAACATTACAGTATCTTTAAGTTTCTTACATTGCTGTGTTTGAATTTTTTATTTAAAAAAATGTAACTGTCACTGTTTTTTCATGTTGCTCATTGTGGAAGTCTATACTGCGGTCTGTGTGTTTGTGTTGCAGCTGTATGTAAATTTACTTGATAGACATATAGCTACATGGCAAAAAGAAATTGTAAAACTGCAGGAATAGGAAGTGTTGTGTAACTATGAGTAGCACCCATTTAGGCTGCACTCAGTGCACTGTCACTGATTTACTTGATCTAGAGATAACGTGCAAGG
This sequence comes from Lutjanus argentimaculatus, assembly GCA_034769285.1. Classification (NCBI taxonomy): domain Eukaryota; kingdom Metazoa; phylum Chordata; class Actinopteri; order Lutjaniformes; family Lutjanidae; genus Lutjanus; species Lutjanus argentimaculatus. The sequence continues at coordinate 53,698,609 of JAWZSL010000001.1, forward strand.
ATTTTTTGTTCCCATCGACTAATCACTTGAAGAGAAAGTAAAATTTCAGTCGACCAAGATCTTCTTTGGTCGACTACAACCCTATTAGATCAACTACCATAAAGTTTTGTACTGACATTCATGGTCTCCAGAGGGTGACACCTGGTCTGACTTTTGCTGTAACACCACCGTTCAGTTGACGTCTCCTCACTTGTTATCTAGCGGCACCAGCAACTAAAATTTGCACTTATCCTGTAGATATCTCAACATCTAATAGACGGATTGGGGCAAAAGTTTGTACAGACATTCATGGTCCCAGAGGATGAACCGTGCTGAATTTGCTGATCTCCTGTCTTTTCCTCCAGAGCCACTATGAAATTCACATTTGTATTAACATTCACTAATAACTTATCCCTTAACTTTTCATTGTGTCAAAATTTCAATTTTTGCAATACTTTGTTTTGAGCTCTGAGCTCTGCCTGGTCTGGTTGTTTTTTTTTTTTTTTTTCATTTGTGAAAACAGCTGTCAAAAGCACCACACCAGCCCTCTTTGGATTACTGAAAAACTGTAGACATGGGCAGCAGTCTGGAACCAGGCAACAACATGACACTTGATCTTCATCATTCTGTTGTTGCAAACACAAACATCGAGTCCTCACATAAAGTACTGTGCAGTTTTGGACACAGACATGCTGGATTTCAGTGAGAGAGTGCTAATCAGAGAGAAAATAAGCAACAAGAGGAAAGAGGTAAGCTGTAATTTAGAAACTTTTTTATCCATTCACTGATTGGGAACACCATATCCTCACATGCACATGCATAGTATACACAAACACATACTCTTGCATGCAAATACTCTTACCTACACACATTAATAAGACAACACACACACACACACACACACACATAAACACAGTAGGTAAATAATTCAAAGTGAGTCATACCTTGTGTTGTTCTCACACCTGCTCCATATGTCCACAGGCAGCATCATTTCCAGGGTAACTGATCTGCTTCATCGCCAGCTCACTGTAAGGCCAGTGTGTCACACCCCGCGACCACATGTGCGATCACATTACCACAACACAAAGAGAAAGCAGTGATGCATTATGGTCTCTGCTGTAGTGGCATATAGACCATGTTGTATTATCTCTTTCCCCCTGTGGCTGAGAGATATGCTTTTATATTCTGCATGCTGTGGAGACCACTGTGTGTGAGTTACTGATCACTGGAGCAGAGCAGAGGTTATAAATTGTATGATTCAACCTGAGGTTAGTGGCTCCCAGGGGGGTCCACGGTGGAGTTTCAGAGGGTCCTTGGAGTTAGAATTGGAACTTACTATTAAGGGCAGTTTTTAATCCAGTGTTGTGCAGAAAGCCCACTGCATACAGCACTCAGTCCACATTTCCAAAGGCATCATTAGTTGTCAACAAGGCTGTTATGTCTGCACCTTTAGAACTGATATCCATGAGACTAGATAGATCTATTTTGGGAGAGATTGCATGCCTTCAAGTCCTCTGAAGGGCCCTCAGAGGACTTCACAGATAGGCTGTTGGGGAGTAACAGATTACATTGAACAGGATTACACAGTTAGGATACAAAAAAGTAACTGTATTCCAAGGAAAGAAATTATAGATACATTTAGTAAAAAATGGGGATTAATAACAGGATTACATTTTGAAATAAAGAAAGATTTACTACCATGCACAGTCTGCATGGATTACAACACTTCACAACTCTCACAACACCACTCTGGTCTCAGTGAAACGACATGAACAATACTGTCACTATCCCAGAAATATCTAATGTAAAGAAACATTTACAAACCAACTGCTAACGCTAGCTACACAGACCAATCACTAACACCAGTCAGATCCCTGACTGTAAAGGCTCAGTCATCTCTGGTCTTTATAATTTGGACATGGGAACCATGGCAAAGGCCTCGTTCAGAGCTCCTTCAGCCTTGAATGAAAAACTGAGCCTCCTTATTCAATTTAAGGAGACCAGTCAGCCGAGAGTGCTGCCAAAAAAGATTAGATTAGGTTCAAAAATGCAGCCTCTGGCAAGGCGCAATTTTGGCCAATCAATAGACACACAAGCCCATATTCCTGGTGGATTACTTTTGCACATGAATGTTGTATTTCTGCTGTTTACCTTGTAATTGGTACAATGAGAGATAAAATAGTTGCTGCTGTGACAGTTTTATAAACTGCTGTGCATGGTTACATTGTCTGATAAGCCTTCAAAATCTCAGATCCATTACTCTAACTGGACTTCCTGGATGTTATTTCGTGTCTCATTGGTACCTGAAGCAACACGCCCCACCAACAGTGCTGTTTTCAGTCTGAATCAGAGCATGTGAGTGGAGTGGAGTGGGAGCGTTGGGTGGAGTATGGAACGGCTTTCATAAAAGGATGGAGCGTCACCTTATCTCCCGCTCCCCACTGATTTAAACTGAGTGAAACTTCTGTAAATTATCCTGCTGCCTTAATACAAAAACATGAATATTGTGCACTGTTTGGTCCCTACATAGACTGAGCTGAAAAAAGGTGAGGATTTTTCCCCTCAGAGGGCAATGTGTTAAAAATATTCTCAACAATAATAATACTGAAGAAATAAATAGATACGCATGAACCGCGACCTTTTCCTAAAATACTGCTGGTTCTGTGGTGTGAAGCCTGCAGTGCGCCATAGAAGCTTGAATTGACGTGTGTATATTTAAGCTTTTGGTGTGTTTTGGCTCGCAGGCTACAGTTTAAACTAAAGCTGAATTACAATGCAGATTTTTCTTTTTTGGAGCGAGTGATTTGAGCGGAGCGGGATGAAATCTGAGTTGAGCGTGAAGTGATAATTAGCGGAGTGGCCTGCTGCAGCTTTGAGCGGCAGACAGCTCTGTGAGCAAGGAGCGGAAATTCTCACCGCTCCACTCAGCTCACATGATCTGGTCTGAATGTCTGCTACAGGAAGAGGCCCTGACTGAGGAAGCTCTGGCTACCTGTGGCTCAGATAGGTATACTGTAACACAACATTATATCCCCAGAGGATGAATCCAGTTTAACTTGGTGATCCCGTCTTTTCCTCTGAAGCCATGAGGCTCACAATTGTGGCAATATTGACAGTAGTGTTTGCTTTTCATCAGGTCAAAATTTCAACAGTAGACATTTTTCATGACAGCCACATTTATATGAAATCATAGAGTAAACACAGGTGTTCTCAATATACTAATTTAAGGTCCAGCGAGCCAACATGTGCAATAGCAGCATCCTGACTCTGTTTAGGCCTGATTGTTGGTTTGTGATTGTATTTTTGGGGACTCTACTGTATATCGACACAAATGATTCCAGTGATAATTTTCCAGTATGAAACCTGCTGTCTTCACTCAGAGACTATTTTTACAGAGAAGTACAGAGGACTGATAGAGAGCTGAACAATATGATGTCACAGTGAAGTTGACCTTCATCACCTCATCATTTTATCTAATTAGATATTTGTTGGAAACCATAATTAGAGAATTATTGAATTACAGGCCAAAAAACATTTTTTATAAGGTCACAGTGAGATTTGATCACCAAAATCTAATGAGTTCACCCTTTAGAAAGTTTTTAGACTTTACCAGACAAGAACAAGACCCACTACAGTAATAACTGCAGTAATTCTGTTTATTGATGGAAAGTTTTTGTAAATCTCATCAGTATGGCCCCAAAGAAGCAGCCCACTGTGTCCAGACTAATAACTCTGACAAAGCGTTATTTTCTTATCAAGGTGTTCATGCATTCACAAACTATAATTGTAATCAATTTTGAGATAGATGAAGATGAAGTGTTGGCTGATTTTTTCAACACCCCTGCGTAGCCTAAAATTACCATTAAACAAAATAAGAATGAATTAAAGCCCAAGTGTTTGAGGTTTTATCTGAACGCTGAACTTGAAAACTAAAAGCTTTTATTGTCCTGCTGCAGACAGAATCACTGAGACAATGAAAATATAGGTTTTAAAATTCAGGTGGTTCACAAGCTCTGTGTTCTCCTTTGGAAAGCATGAAATTGCAACTCTTTTGAAATACTTTCTCTATTGCAGCAAGGGCGAGCATACACTTTCAATATGTTAGACTTTTTGACTTCTTCTCTGTTTTATCTTTAAAATTGGCGCAGAGTTTTATGGCAGCCAGTTTCCTCTGAAGTGAGATAAGACTGTTTACAATTCACACGGATGCTCTTTTTCTCCACTGAGTCCTCCTCGGTCTTTCTCTTCTCTTGATTTCAGCATTAAATCAAATCATCCCACTGTCATTCATTTTATTCCCTTCATGAGTTTCTGTTTATCCTTACGGTTTCCATTTAGCCACAGGACACAGAATGGAAGTCCGCCAACAGAGCTCCTCTGGCTCCAGAAATGTACGGTATAATCCCTTCATGCTGTCCACATTGAGACTCAGCACTTTATTGCTTCGTCTTAAAAAGCAAGCTTACAAACATAAACCTGTTACTCTGTTGAATTTTATCTTGGCTTCCTCATGCCTGAAGCCCTGGAATTAACAATGTGGATTTGTCCTTTTTTTAAATTTTGTATTTCACCAGAAGTAAACACATTTTTGTTATTATTTTGATTCTTGACTGTTGCAGGATTTACCATAAATCTGGCACAAACATTCATGTCTCACTCAGGATGAATCTGACCGCAGGTCAAAATTTCAATTTGTCCAGCACTTTGGTTTATGACCACACACTTGTAAAACTAATGACACTTCAATCAGCTTGAGATGTACTTTGTGTTTATTGGTATTATCTCCGCGAGGCGTGAGCCTGGAGGGGATCATGCGTTTGTATCTGTCCGCAGCTAATCTTGTTTACTACTGCGACTAACACATCCTCATACTCGCACGACAGAGTAGGATCAGTGACTCCCAAAATAACATATATTACTGCTGGACAGCAGCGGCAATGACAGACTCACTCCTGTAGGTCACATGACATAACTCATTTGACATTACACATGTGGTTTGGGTAGGTTTAGGCACAAAAACTACTTGGTAAAGTTTAAGAAAAGTTTGTGGTTTGGGTTAAAACAACTATTACATATGACACATGCAAAAGTGTCGTCACTCACACGACAGAAGTCATGATATAACAAAACTTAAGTAACTTAAAACTTTAAATAACTTTAAATTTACTTTTTGTTTCTTGGTGAAAGTCCTGGATTTGTTTGAGGCTGTTTGAGCCTTCTCCTATCATGCTTATAACATCCACTAGGAGTTGCTGCCTGGCAATAAACAGATTTTTCTGTCATTGTTAAAAACATTTGTCTCAGTCTCTCCGGATTTCATGGACATTTTTTTGGGACTGTTGCAGCCTGAAATGTCTGATTTCATGGCAGCTTTTTTGAAAAACTGCGATTCCATGTTGCAAAGTTTTTTTAAAAAGTTCAAATTTTTTTGGTATAATTCGTTTAAAAACAAAGGCAACTAGTTTCAGTGAGAATAAAACCACACTCTGTGTTCTAAATAACCTTACCAAAAAGCTCAGGATTCCAAAAATTCCAACAAAATATGATTTATCTGTAAATGAAGACGTGCACATGGAGGGTATTCCACAAAGAGGCAAAATCTTTATGGAGCTCAAACTCAGTCAAAACAGCACAAAAGTATAAAGGTGCACAGAGCATTAATAAATGTCATTTACAATGACAAACTTCTTTTAGGTAACCGTGACAAAATTTTAAAAAAGTAAAAATACAGAAAAATAGTAAATAACAAGACACTGGGTCAGTTCACTGAGATTATATGAATGAAGTTATCACGCTACGATGGCTGGTTAAATTTGCCAAAAAGTTGCAGCGATTGGACAAAATTGCAAGGTTGTGCAGAATTCACTGGGATGGGTTGAATTTGTGTGAGTTGATGGGGCCACAGATTTCCTGGTGGGACTGGTCCATAGTGTAAATTATTTGGTTAAGAGCTCCTGGGTTGCGGTGATTCACAGGTGATTACGTACATATGTGTCGGTCAGATTAGTGTTTGGTCAATTCTGTTGTTGCCATTTTCATTTTAAAACTGACACTTTACATCACTGGTGTTTTGGAATTGTGTCTAAAGCCGTCTATCATCACAGATTTAGTACGTTGCAAACTGATGAGCAGAACTGCTTTATGGCAATATTGGATTTTCTATAGTGTATACAAGCAATCTGCATTCGCCAAAAACAGACATTTCTTTGTTTTTATTTTATTTCTCAATTAATTTACCATGAACCTGACTGTATGACAATATATAGTGATGTAGCTGTATCATCAAAAATAGAAGAGGATTTTATCTGCTTCACCCTGCTCTAATTACAGCTTTAAAGCACCAGGCAGTGGTTCATGTACATACTGCAGTAATACTGATGGATGGATCTACACCAAACAAAATTTCTTGCTTTGTCATAAAGAAACCACAAGAGCCCCATTCTTTCCTCTTTCTTTCTCTCTCACTTTCTACAGACTGAAATGTGAATAAATCAAATGTGAGTCTTACTGTGTTTATATGCAATCTCACATGATAATTTTGTTCTCCAACATGATTGTTGTGAAGCTGAAACAACTCTCTGCTTGTATGACAACAACAAAACCCCACACAGATCAGAATAATAAACTGATGAACACTGACAGCAAAAAATGAGTCTTAATTAGCTTTTTCTATTGTTTGTGGTTAGAATTATTGCACTATTATGCTTGTGTGTGTTTCTGTGTGTGTTATGTGTCCTTGTGAATATATTCATATACGCTAGAAATAAGGTTTCCAAAAGGGTTCTTGAAGGGCTGAGGTTCTACCCACAAACATTTGCTTCTGAAGGATCCTTTTTGTAAGAAAGAGTTCTATAAGGACTGTTGAAAGCATGGATATTAAAAGATTTTTTTTTTGGTTTCAGTTTAATCAGGGGTAATTGTTGCATAGATATGATGGATGATCACAGTATACAATGTAAGGGATTCAATTATTTTGGCCTCATGTGGAGAATACAGTTCTTGGAAAACAACAGGGTTCTGGGTGAAACCTTTCTAAAATTTATTAATATCCCTCCCCTCCTCCTCCTGGATCGTAATTAAATCGTCGGAATAACAAAGGGTTCTCTGTAGAAGAGCCTGGGTGGATTCTAGATGAAACTTTTGGAATATAAAAGGGTTCTGAGTAGAACACCCTTGGTGGGTTCTACACGACACTCTTGGACTATAAAAGCATTCTCGATAGAACAACCTGGGCGGCTTCTATGAAACCGTTGGAATATAAAAGGGTTCTTGGGAGAACCCTCCTTGGGATGGCTGTACATGAAGCTCTTGGAATATGAAAGGGTTCTTGGTAGACCTCCCTTGGTAGGTTCTAGATGAAACCCTTGGAATATTAAAGGCTTTGGGGCAGAACCCCCTGGTTGGGCTATAGATGAAACCTTTGGAATGTTATAGGGATCTGGGTAGAACACCCTTGGTGGGTTCTGCTGTACATCTGGGTTCACGATAGAACAACCTGGGTGAGTTCTATGAAACCTTTGTAATATTAAAGGGTTCTTAAGAGAACCCCTGAGTGGGTTCTTCCGAGTGAACACCCTTAGAAGAGGGAAATGCTCTGGATAGAACCCCCAGAGAGGGTTTTCGGGTGGAACCGTTTACATCAAAGAAGGGTTTTCTGTAGAACCTCCCGTACAGGGTTGTAAGCCTTATGTTGAGTTCTAGGTAGAACCCTCTAAATGGCTTCCAAGACACCAGAAAGGGTTCTCCTGTGGGGACAAGCTGAAGAACCCATTTTATTTCTAGGAGTAAAGATCTTATTCCTGAAGACCAGTGAGCGACATGTTTGCTGAGTCGTCTTGTGTCTCATGTCAGGGTGTCTCCACAGGTGTCAGGCAGTGCTTGACGTCTCCTCAGCTCATCAAAGGCCAAATCACACACACCTGTCAGCTGTAACGTTTCCATTTCACACCGTCCTCCAGCTGAGTTACCGGCAGCTGTGCTGGATTAGAGCAACCTTGAGAACAACTCTGTTTGACTTGGAAAAACATTTTACATTTCAAAGCTGTGCTCACCGCCACTCAAATTCACCTGAGCCAGAGATTTCGTCATAGTCATGCCTCGATTTGTAAAAGAAACTCGAGGCACGCAGAAAAATAATACAAATTGAAAGGGAAGGGAGCTCTAAATTATAAAGCAGATGAAAGTAAATTGTTTGCAGAACGACAATCAATAATGAATGCCACCTTTTGAAGTGCTAAAAAGTGAGCCTGAACATGATAGGCCCTGCTCAGTTCAATTATTCAGCACATGTACACACGTTACAATGGCTGAAAGGAAATGACAGACCATTTGCTTTTCTAAGTAGCCCTGGACATATTGATCACCACTGTCCAGGGAACTGAAGAGTGGATTATACTGCAGTGGGTTAGTGTTTTCAGTGAAAATGCTCAGAAAAGGGCTGGACAATATGGTTTAGGCCTATAAATAACATTGTTTAAAATATTTTTAGCTTATTCTGCAATATATATTTTCTCCTCAATAACATACTGAAATTCTCAAATAGTTAAACATATGATGATCTTATACATTATCATGCATTGCTGGTCCTAAATACTCTATCCAACATCGCTTATCAACTTTTATATGAACTTTTATGTCTGTTAACTTGCAGCCGACATTACTTTTCTCACATCACTGAGCTAAATTACTCCTCTGGAGGGCATTTGAACCATTGCATGGAGGGTGTGGAAGACCAGGGGAGAAATAAAAAGTGAAAAAAAAAAAGCTGAATGAAGATGATCTATGCAGGGGAAATTCTGCTGATGCTGATTCTTTCCTGATTACTTTTATTTTGCAAAAATTCAACTTTTGAATCCTTTTTTACATCCAAAATTATTGTTAAAATTCGGGGGGGGAGCAAACTTTTTACAGCTCCAGAAGGGGGGCATGCCAGAAAAAGTTTGGGAACCACTGGATTAGATTGATTAATTGATAGTATTGATAAATAATCATCAGTAATGTGAACATAATAACAGCTAGAATAGTCTGGTAAGTTTTGATTCTTGCATAGTCAGGCCTTGCTCCATAGCGCTCAGCCCTGGAGAAAGGTCTGGCTCCATACATTGATATTCTGCTATAAGGAGAAAAAAAACAAAAAACGCCTTGCCTTGTTTGCATTTCTTTAAACCGATCACAAACGTCCAGGATGGAGCAAAGCCCAGGTTGCAATGATAGTGCTGCTGCAAAATAGTGTCGAGGGGGAACTTGTTTTAATGGAACATTTGCACGTTGGGAGGTGAGCTCTGGCTTTAAAATGACAGCAAAAGTTTGTACCATTAGCATCCCAGGCACTAATTTGCCATTTTCAGTGTGTAGGCTGCAGTTTGGAGGTTGTTCTTCTTAGCAGGGGACTTTGAAAAAATACATAGCGGATGCTGCAATAGTGCTTGAAACAAGCGACCAATGGCAGACTTGTACCCACAGTGTGCATCCAATGAGTCAGATTAGATGAGTTAAGAAAAATACATCACGTAACTGTAATGTAGCCTTTAAAACAAGGAAATAATGACAACACTTATGCCATGACACAATATAACAAAATCCAAAATCAACAGGGATGATATCTAGTCTGACTAAAGTAATGTAACTCCTGCTAGTCGCCACTCAGGGGATCAAAACACTGAGAATTCAAATATGACAATATGGTCCCTCTGCTCTATCACACTTTAATTGATATTCTAATATATTTGATATATTTCTCAGCCCTGGCACAGAGTTACAGAACTTTCTGTTCATCTTCAAAGAAAAAGTTTGCTACACCGAACCATTGATATCCGTGCAGACCTTCTTGAGTCACGTCAAGCCTGCAGAGTTGAGCGTGGAGTAATTCAGTGGGGAGCCTGGCAGATATGCACTTTCACAAAGAAAGCATCTGCCAGCGCCTGAGGGGAAGCACACACTTTTATTTATTTTTTTTTATAACTGAGATTCAAAGTGAAGTCAAGTTCGGGAAGTATAAATTTACCTCACTATTAAGTTTTGAAGCTCTGCTGACAAATGTAGCCCCACTTTCTGCACCAGCTCAAATTCATCATCACCAACTCCAGAGGACAGAAGAAGTTGAGGACAGAGATGGAAAAGAGAGAGAGAGAGAGAAAGGAGAGAATACATTTCCTGGAAAATATGCATGTGAGTGCTGCAAGCTGCAGCCGCTGCTTGAAGGACACGTACTAACACTAAAAGCTGCATTTACGGGAGAAAAAGGAGGTGGGGTTGCTCTCAACTTAATATAGCTCATGAACACGAAAGAGCATCTCAAACTTACCAATGTTCTCTGGCCACTAAAACTCATAATGCTCCAAAAAAAGAACAAGGTGCATGCTTTACCAAGTGCTTAAAGGGGCTTTCACGTCAGGTACCTGGGCCTGGATTGTATCTAATGTGAAAGCAAACGGTACCAAAAACAAGGAAGTGGACTGCTAATGGTATCTTGCGATTGGCAGGAACAGGACAGCGTTACTAATAACAAGCTGACAGGGTGCTGCAGTCGTACTCAGGCACTGTACCAAGCCATCGTGCCAAGTGTGAAAACAGATTGAGACAGCAATAAATAAAAAATGCTATGGTGAGGAAATTTTCCCCCCGATTAATTAAGTCAATAAATGCAGCACCCCTGTAACTGATTCCACCGGACATTTTACAAGAAAAGCTATAAGTGATGATGCTCAAACTAGCAAACACTTTCATTGTAATACAGTTAAAAATTACAAATCATTGTGACCCAAGTCACAATAAGCCTTATCAATAAAGGAAGAGTTCATTCGTGCATAAATTGAACTTTTTTGACCATTTTTACTGCCATCTCCACATCACGTTATATCATCTTGAGCATTATTGAAAACTTATACACATTATAACTTTAGAAATAAGGAAATACAATAATTTAGGCTGAGCTAACAGGATATCTCATTGTTCTCATTCAGGCAGAATGAACAGGCTCATCAGTAAAATAATAGATACATTTTTAGATGCTTTATAAAACATGTACTGCAGATATAAAAAAAAAAAATTAGCAGAATTGTGTTTTATTTTTTTGGGGGACCCAAATAAAGTAACCTCATGTCAGGCCCCATTAGCCTATACAGCGTTACGTTTGAGTGACTCCTGCTACTTTGTGCTGCGACTGTAATTTCTATTCAGTGTTTAAATTTGATTGATTTTGTGGGCCAGATCGCCTTGAGAAAGCAGGAATTTGTGTGAAATCAACCAACTCTCTCTGGCTGTCAGTTTATATTGTCCTGTTGGGAGGATCATCATTTGCTGCGATCCCTGCAGATTTTTTCTGTGTGTGTGTGTGTGAGTGAGTGTGTGTGTGCCAAGTGGGAAGCTATTGATTGTATGCCTTTGTTTTATAATATTACCTCTCCCTGCAGACTCATATCCAGCTAAGTGATTGTGGTTCTGTTCGTCCTAATGATTGTCTTGTTGCTTCATTTTAATATGTGTTTTCCTGTATGACATGTATGCACTGAAATGAAAACACAGCTTTATTTGCAGTCCACATGCTACCAGGGTGTGTGTCTGCGTGTATGTAAATAGAGCCAGTGACCATTATAGTAGAGATGACATATGGCTGTGGCCCTGTGTGGGCTGTGGGCTCTGTGTGTGACTGATTACTCTCTGAACAACACACTGTTTTGGGGGAAACTCTTTAAATTATTCACCAGCTCTAATTGGCTCGCTGAATGGGGACTGTACTGGGTTTCTTCCCACTGCTACGTTCTGTGAAGGATCCTTAAGCAGCATAGAAATGAACTTTATGTCTAACAATCTTATAGGCAGGGTTGGGATGTATTCAAATACAATTATGTATTACTTGAGAAAAAATGCAATCTGTAACTTAACCTAAGTATCACAATACTGAAGTAAGGTAACTTGATTACTTTCTGTTACTTATGGATTACTTCAAAACCAAATATGGTGAAATTGTTGAGCCTAATTGAATGTTTTATGTTTGTTATTAGGTTTATTTTTTGTCTAGTTATTGCAGTAATTACATGTACTTCGTTAAAAATGCTATTCTAACACTCAGACTTTAAGTTAACTAACGTAACTCCCACACACCATCCTGGTCACCAGCGTCACCACCTACAGTCCCAAAATATTTTTACATAGTAGGAGTGTTGACAGGTTAGCTAGCTAACTGGATTTCTGTGTAGCTAAAGTTAATGGTTGGTCTGTGCCGCTAACGTTAGGAGTTGGTCGAAGTAGCTAAACTTAGTGCTTGGTCTTTGTAGCCAATGTTAGCGGCTGGTCTGTGTAGCTAACATTACAATGCGTGCACACTGCACATGGTAAATTATTGTTCTTTATTTTAAAATGTATTTTTAAAATGTAATCCTGCTAATAATCTCTAATTTTACTAAATGTATCTGTAACCTCTCTTTGTAATGCATTACAGTTACCTTTTTTGTACCCTAATTACATAATCCTGTTACATGTAATCAGTTACTCTCCAAGCCTACTTATATATAGCAACAGCAATCAGAGTCCTATTCTGTTGTCCTTCAAATGTCCAAATGTCCTCTAAATGAAGGGCTGCCTTAAAGACTTGGATTAGTTTGGTAATGGAGTTTCTGATTGTTTCCACCCAGTTTTAACTGCAAAAGCTGTGAGATGTCCTCGGTCTCCACTGAGCGAAGCATTTAGAGACTGACTTATGAGTCTGTTGGTTATGTGATGGTTTAAAACCACCGTTAATTTACAATATAGCTCTATATCGAATAAATTTGGTTTAATTATCCTGAAAGAAGGACTTTATCTGACAATAGGCATCCATGCTTGTTTGGTTTACAGGCACTTACCATATTATTGGAGCTTTCAGAAAACAAACTTGTCATAATTATGACTTGGATGGTGATAAGAATGCTATTTGCAAATTGATAATTACAGTAACTCTGATATGACACAAACAGAGCATAATTATACTGAAACAATCCATTCCATGAGGGTTTACACAATGGAAATGAAGCTGCTGGCGCATGTTAAAGTGATATTCCACCATTACATGATAACCCACTCAGTATGTACTCACCACTATGCCGATGTGATGATGGATGAAGATCTTCAGTTCACAAAACAATCCTGGAGTTTCAGCAGAAAACAGGGTTGCAGCCTCATCCAGTACAATGGCAGTGAATGGAGACCACGGATAAAACGCTAAAAAAAGAACACAAAACAAACACAAAATGTCTGCATCCTGCTTGTGTGGTGTAATCCAAGTGTCCGCGAGCCGCGACATTAAAAATTAACCGCAAAAGACGCCATTTACGCCATGTTTTTAGCCGAAATGTCAACTGTAGCATGTAGCTGGTAGGATGTAAACATGGCGTTGATCTCGCGAGACTTCCGCACGTGCGTCCATCAGACATTTTGTGTTTGTTTTGTGTTCTTTTTTAACGTTTTATCCGTGGTCTCCATTCACTGCCATTGTACTGGATGAGGCTGCTACCCTGTTTTCTGCTGAAACTCCAGGATTGTTTTGTGAACTGAAGATCTTCACCCATCATCACATCAACATAGGGGTGAGTACATACTGAGTGGGTTATCATGTAATGGTGGAATATCGCTTTAATCTTTCAATTTACCTAACTAGTCTTTTAGTAAATTTAGTAAATTAAGTGAACTTAGCAATCTAATTTGTAAAAGTGTTTTCTTTCAATGCAAATTTGGAAGGAAAAGGGTAAAATTAAAGTTAAATTCAAAATGTGCTGTACATGCTGAGGTTGGAGCACAGAGTCTCTGTAGCCTTGAGCTTTACTTTTAAATGAAAACAAACTGTGAACTTTTTCCTGCAAACTCTTAGAAACAACAAGCTTTAGAAGCTTTTCATTCAGTGCGCCGGGTGAATGAATGGTGTGCGAGTCTTTATCCATTTAGTTACTTGTCCTTGGGGGCATTTATAAGAGCTTAAGAGAAGTGGCTGAGAACTCCTGCCTGCTGCTGAAATGTGTTGAAATCTTCGGAGAATCAGTTCTGAAATGTTTGCAGACATGAGTTGCACAATACTGTACAAGCTTTTGCGATATATTTTTAGCATTGCCTTTGATATGCCACAGGCAGTAACAAGTTTGCTAACTGCAACACCAAAGCTTTTTCTTAATGGTGCTTATTGTAGTATATTATGAGGCGAAACACCACTGGATGCCGTACAGGGTAGGTAGGTAGGTAGAATTTGCAACTTTCTCAGTGTTACATACAACATAGCATATCTAAACACAGGAAACATGTTCTGCCGGCTACTAAGCATGCTCAACTGTGGCGGGACTTATGAAGAGGTCAATTGCACTATACAAACAAAACAAGGATTCATTCATTAAAATATGGCTTTGTTGTGCTACTAGGCTTCCACAGTACCTAAAATAATGTCTATCAGAACTTTAACATTCACATTTACTGCGTTATTGTGATGACTGTGGATAAAAATAGTGAAAATATGCACAAAGTCACAAAGGAAAAAGTGAAATTATTTCAACTTTGAGCACAATGCCTGGTAGCGATTTTGAACAATGCACCACACCAAGGGTAGCACCTCTGCCTAGTTGGGTGCAGCCACTCTCCCTATAAGAAAACAATGACACGGCTAGTGTTTTTTTTTTTTTTAACTGTGATAATGTGTGGACAACTTTACTCCTTTGGTTCTGGTACCCATCAACACTGCAAGACATGTGACGTGTAACACCATGAGGTAATCATGACATTCGCACTAAAAGGGTCTATTTAAAATAGTGTGTGGATCTTAAGTATTAACACTTTATTATTATTCATTACACAACTTTCTAAAATGCTTGATTCTGATTGGTCAGTTACACTATTCAAAAGTCCGCTATTTCTGTACAACAGACCGTTGCTGTGGGCGTAGTTGTGAGCATAGCCTCTGGAGGAGCAATAAAATAATTTTTCAATCCATAAAATAATTTTGTGCCAACATTATCATTATTATTGTTTTTTATGTAAGCAGCCGTGTAATAAGTTGGATAATGTACAGTGAGCAGGTCATTATTGCAAAATAAATCCCTTCAGGGTTTGTGTCAGGGTGCTGCATCATTATGTCAGGGTTTATTTCACAATAATGATCTGTTTGCTGTATATTATCCCTTATAATTATTGTTTATATCAATTCCATGTTCTGCAAATAGCAAAACAAAGAGGAGGATTGATTAAGTAAAACGTACACTTCTGACAGCTGTGTACAGAATAAGGCCAACAAAGAGGAAGAATGATGGACTGTGTGTGTATTTGAGCTGCTTTCTGCAGCCTTTAAATTGCTTTGACGAGTGACATACTGTAGTGAGCTGGCAACAAAAGCAGTGCGGCACTTTCTCAATGTCTGTCACAGCACATATCCATCACCACCCACCAAACAGCAGCCTGTTCATGACTCTATCACTGACACACACACTCTCACCTGCACACTGTGAGACGGCGGGGTGCAGAACAGATGCTTTTGGTGAATGAAAACACACTATTTGTCACTATTTATTAGTGTAACTGAAAGTAGATCAGCTAGCGAGGTGACAATGAGACATTAGGTTTACACAGAGGAAAACAGATCAGTGTCAAAGGACAAAAACACCATGAAACACATCAGTAACATCATGTATTGATTTCATTGATTTGTGTTTACAACATGTGGCTCTCTGTTTGTGTTTTCCTGCAGGCTGGTGGGGACTTTCTGTATGGTGCTTCAGAAAGTGGCTGAAGAGGGACACCTCGAGCTGACCGACACACTCATCGACGATAACAACACGTCAATAAAGGTAAAGCTAAATACTGCTTTCACACACTGGAGTGTTGGCAATCTTCAGGGGTTACACTATGAGAAGGTGAAGATGTTTGTGAGAGTATCTCTGCACTACAGTATGTCTGGTTGAGAACATTTAATGACCAACACAAATACTGTTTTTGTAGTTTGTGTATTTGCCTCAGACAACCAATATACCAAATGAATAGATGGTAGCTGTAGCTAGTTACAGCTGTCCCAAAATATGTAATTATCTTTTCAAGTCCAAAATTCACAAAGCCTCAGAGCAGCAGGGCTGGCCTTGTTCTCCAGTGGAGAGATGTTTGTAATATTCACTCTCTTTCTGCTCGCTGTCCTAATTGTTATTGTTATTCACTAAAATTAGCTAATGTGAAAAAATTTTCAATCGATTAAATCCTTAATTAATGATTTATCATTAACATCCCTACTATTTATCTGTTCGATGTGTAAGTAAGCAGCTGTTTTCTAACATCTTCACCATGACAACTTTATAAAGGGAAAACATGAAAATGTTGTAAACACCATTTACATGAAGCCTGTTCAACTCCACTGAACCCATCAGGACAAACCAATGCTGTACAGGCAAATAACTATATTTAAAATTCAAGCAGAGATTCCAAGGATTCCAAAAATACCAAACATTTCGGGATGAACTTTGGGGATTTTTGTGTATAAAATTTTTCTATAAATCTCTACATGATAACCCACTCAGTATGTACTCACCTCTATGCCGATGTGAATGATGGGTGAAGATCTTCAGTTCACAAAACAATCCTGGAGTTTCAGCAGAAAACAGGGTAGCAGCCTCATCCAGTACAATGGCAGTGAATGGAGACCACGGATAAAACGTTAAAAAAATAACACAAAATGTCTGCATCCTGCTTGTGTGGTGTAATCCAAGTGTCCGCGAGCTGTGACATTAAAAATTAACCGCAAAAGACGCCATTTACGCCATGTTTTTAGCTGAAATGTCAACTGTAGCATGTAGCGGTAGGATGTAAACATGGCGTCGATCTTGGAAGACTTCCGCACGTGCGTCCATTAAGAGATATACAAGTCTCACAAGATCAACACCATGTTTGCATCCTACTGGCTACATGCTACAGTTGACATTTCGGCTAAAAACATGGCGTAAATGGCGTCTTTTGCGGTTAAATTTTAATGTCGCGGCTCGTGGACACTTGGATTACACCACACAAGCAGGATGGAGACATTTTGTGTTTGTTTGTGTTCTTTTTTTTAACGTTTTATCCATGGTCTCCATTCACTGTCATTAGTACTGAATGAGGCTGCTACCCTGTTTTCTGCTGAAACTCCAGGGGTGAGTACATACTGAGTGGGTTATCATGTAATGGTGGAATATCGCTTTAATGTGCAGTTGGGGGTTTAAATATTTAACTTGTATAGATTCAGTGAAGAGCTGGGACAAACTGATACAGAATATATTTACTGCCAGGGCTGAATGACCTTAAAGCTACTTAAAGTTAAACTGAAGGCCAAACTAGAGTCTAGAAAAGTTTCCAAAAGCTTAAAGGGATAGTTTGGATTATTTAAAGTGGACAAAACATATTCTAGCCAATTAAAAAAAAGGTCCACCCAAAAAAATCAGTATGAGCTTAAATGTATGCTGTATTTAGAATATTTTCAACACTTTACAATACCATCAGATAACTTTTTTCTGCTGTTATGGCAACAGCTGCACATGTAGGATGCAGCAGCCATAAAACATATTGCCATAACTTTCATCACCTATAACAAAAATACACTTGTAGGCAATAGAAAATGAAGATGTGGGGCTGGGATTAAAGAGCAGCAGACCTTGAAACAATCAACAAATGCAGCTGGCATCTTTCACGTGCAGTCAGATCAGCTGGATGCACTGCTGTGAGTGACCGCCCCAGGAAGAGTGGAGGAGAGCGGAAAAGACCTATGCTACAGCCGGGACATAAGGCTGCTCCTGGATAATGTTCGGTCAGAAAAATGAAATGGACGAAATGGGACTCGCTCTGCACAAACAACGGAAAGCCAGAGATCATTGTGCACACACATTGAGACCTGTGCCACAGCAGCCCGGATGGAGCAACATCTGGCAGAAGTCCAGCAGGAGGAGGGAGGGGGACTCTGTGTTGGCCATAAGTACCTCATATAACCCCATTTCAAATAATCAGAACTATCTCTTTAAACCAAACAGCAAACAATAAAGTGATAGGACTTATCTTACAGCAGTAGAAATGAAAAGAATCTTATTGGACAGCACTGTGCATTCACAAGCAAACAGAGGAACCATAAATGAAGAAATCAATCTTCCAATTCACCTGCAGCAATAGCAATAGGAGCAGTAACATCTATCATCTGGAATGTAAAGGCACCAGAGTTCAGCGAGGATCTGATGGAAATACAGCTGTCTCTTAGCAACATCAGCACATTAGATGCTCACCATAATCATTAATCCAGATTTTCTCTATTGATTGTTTAGAACAGCTGAGCAGCATAAAGGATGAGTGTGAGGATGATTTTGCTGGTGAATATGTAATGTAGTAGTGAATATGTATGTGTGAAAGAGAGCAGGCCATTAGGATGTGTAACCGTTTGAGGGTTTAAAGCACCCTGGGGTGCAAAATTGTGTTAGTGGAGCAGGGAGTGCTGATGTGATGTTTCTGAGATGACGAAACGCAGCGTGGGAGAGCTTTAGGGGTTACACGCACACATGCTCACATACTCCAACACATGTGGGCTCCTGGCTTCTCATGAAAACACATCAAAGCACATGCACACACACACACACAATTAAGAGAATTTCACTACTGTAATCCCTGCAGGAAGAAACTGGTGAAACTAAATCCAGAATCACCTGAGAGCAACACTTGTACCTACAACTGCACTGGCGTGGTTGCCATAGTGACAAATCCAACTCCTCGTGGACTACTTGCGGGGATGTGAAGAAGAGAGACCGATGGAGAAAAGAGGAACGAGAACCCCGTGTATATTTTCTCCTCATCTGTCACTGTCAGTGGAATAAATTGGCCACTCCGTAATAAAGATGAGATCATTGTCAGGAGGATAATATTTGTCCAAACTCGAGTTCCCAGAAGACGCCAAAGACAAACTACGGTGTCACCATTGTTTCTGGCCTGGATTAAACTAACATTTACTGTCAATCTGAATTCCCCCAGCAAATACCAGGGAGAAGACATGATTTATAGTCCTTTTAAAGTTTGTTGCTGAAAGCATGGATTGCTACAGATAAGTCAGATGCACCAAGTTTATTAGGATTCATCCTCTGGGTACCATGAATATCAGTAGCCTGCAATTTATATTACCAAAGTGGTGGAACAACTCACAGACAGACAGAATGACCAACTTTTGCATCCCTAGAGCAATACTGCTGGCATGGCTCAAAATCTAAGATAAGGTGATAACTACTGTAGGGCTGTGACTACCACATGACTGCATGA
Organism: Lutjanus argentimaculatus; assembly: GCA_034769285.1. Taxonomy (NCBI): domain Eukaryota; kingdom Metazoa; phylum Chordata; class Actinopteri; order Lutjaniformes; family Lutjanidae; genus Lutjanus; species Lutjanus argentimaculatus. The sequence goes on from JAWZSL010000001.1 coordinate 53,717,845, forward strand.
CTGCTATATTGCAATATTGCAATGCATTGCATGTGTTTTGTAGGTTTGATCTCATGTTATTCCACTTCGTAATGCATTTGAGATCAGCACTGTCACACATGCACGACAAGTCAGGAGCACAGCCTCTGACTGATTGATAAGTCTGGCATATAGCCATTGATGGGTTGACGTAGCCTCTGATTGGCATTTTGGGATTGCCAGTGGACAGCTAACAGCATGCTTACAACAACAATAAAGATCCATACACAATCACAGAAAACACTCAGTTCTTTATTTATAACTCTGGATATATTTTATATTATATTATATATTTTTAGTATCTAAAAAGACACTGCAGTTCAAGGCTGGATTACAGCACTTCTGAGAGGGGTATGAATGCACTGGAGTTGACGGTATAGGCACAAAAGTAATGTTATTGATAGCCCTCCCTGCTCAGCTTACTTCGAGGCTGACCTGCTTCACTTTTTCAGCAGTTAGGGAATAACAGAGGAGACTCTTCTTGGTCTTGAGTAGCTGCAGTGTTTATTAACTGTTACACTGTAACTTGTACTGTACATTTACTGTCAGATGACTCTTACTGCTGACTTGCAGCCACAGTTGCACACTGCCCTACTCCTTAAAGGAGCTACGCTACGCTTAAACCAGTATTCTTCAATAATGCCTAATAAAATGGTATTATTTGGGCAGTCGCCAGTGGGAATATGTTGCTTTTGGTCACAGTAGAAAAAGTCCATACCGTCACAGCTTTAAAACATATAAAGCAAGTGTTATGGTTTTGGGTTTTGTCATTTCCTGTTTTATTTTGAAGTCTTCCCTTATGTGTCTTGTCTGACACATAAGGGAAGGGACCTGACAGGCCCTCCTCTGGACTAGTTTCGTGTCTGTCCCCTCTTTAGTTGGTCATTGTCATTTGTGTCCGCCATCCCACTTCTTTCTGTATTTTCCAGGTTATCTGTGGACTTCTACTTTATATTGGATTATGGATTTTGCCAGCTTTTGTTTCATGTGTTTGGACTACCTTATCTTCCCCATAAGCCTGTTGTATATTTCCATTTTGAACTGCTCCCGTTCAGCCTCTGTCTGCATTTTTGGGTCCATCATCTACTTTTGTTACCTTGCTTAACGCATTATAACAACAGGACTTAAAGGCAAAATATGCAGGATTTTCCTTAAAAAAACAATGCATATACTCATATAAAAATACTCACCAGAAATGTGTGATGGTGCCTGCATTTGCAGAGACCTCGCCATCCAAGTACCTTATTATTTTCTCATTATTTTGCTGTGCTCTGGATGCTTTACTAACTCAGTATTTGACATCCTGGGGATGAGACTCAACAATCAACTATCTTTCTGGTGCCTTTACAAACAGCAACTGACAAATCCCACTGATTCTGCCTTTAAAAGATAGAAAACATCTACAAGTGATAAACTGGCAAGTGTACTTGGCAGGTCTGTGCTCCTCAGACTTTATTAAAGTGATTTAAAATGATCTTGACAGCTGAGGGAGGATAAGCTACGACGGTCATGATAGCATTCTGTTATCTTGTCAATCAAACACATCTTATCAGTGTCAGGACATTATATGTGTTGTCAATTTAGGCAGGAGGAGGTGTTTAGGTAGGAGTGCCTAGAGTAGAAAATAAAGTCCCTGGTTTTGATTTTGACACACCAAAAGCAGCTGAGAGGTGAAATAATGAGATCTGCTTAACAGGTGGAGATGAATTATTTTCCAGCTTCTATTATTAAAAAAAATTTGGATGCATTGAGCTGAAATCATAGCGTCAAAATTAAACAACTGCACGTGACCTTTATGGAAGTGAAGGTTTATTAGCTCTCTGGTGATAATAAAAACTCGTTTTCATTTGCTTTCGTTCTGTTCACAGACCAGCGTTACCATAGAGATCAGATACCAGTCGATGGATGGCTCAGTGGGAGTGTGGAGCGACGGCGAGTTCCTGGATGTTCCTGACGACCGTGATGGGATGTTTGCCTTTGAAACCGACAGCTTGCTGTCAGGACAGAGCCACGGTTCAGGGACGTCTCCTGGACGATCCTTACAGGGATCCATCCCGACCTTCAGGAAGTGAGTCAAACACACAAACTACTTCCATGATAATGCGATTACGTGACGTTACAATGTTGGTTTGCTTCAGAATATTAATTCGGTGACTCTCCACAACAGCAAACAAGCTGTGCTGCTTTAATTATGTATTTCAGTTTTTAAGAGATCATCAACAGTAACAGTACTACTGAAGCACACATGGGTTGGAAAATAACTTGATCCAGGATCCAGCATTCACACACTGATGAGGCTTCATGCTGTCCAGCTGAGGTAACATCTGTCACTGTTGTGGAGGCCCTCATTTAGGAATCCTTTGCTGACAATGGACAGAACTACCCAATAATGCAGTGGCCAGACAGGGATGCCCAAAACCACAGAGAAGAAAAGATTTTTGCAAAATCATCTATGATCTGCAAAGGAATATATGAATCGAAATGCATAGTGTACTCTTTAAACATGTTGGTGTAATGCAATCATGATGCAGATTTTGCCGTATTCAATGTTTGTGCGAAGTATCAGTAAAGTAATCAGTGCAGTTGGAAGGGCTATGAGTTATGCAGCAAACAGGTAGCATTTGATATTTATAAGGCTGGCTTTACACTGTGAAACTTTAATGCAGCTTTGGTTGGTTGAAGCCCTAGGTGAAACCAAGTTACAGTTGAGTTGCGTGGTGTAAAACCCTCTGCAACACACTTGAAACATGTTTGAAAGTCAGCAGCAACAGTTGCAAAACTCTCAACTTTGTGAAACTAGTTTCAGGCAACATCCAAGGTGATTTCACTAAGGAGAGAAAAGTGAATGAAAAAAAGATAAAGTTTATAATTACAGATGATGTGTGATAATACAGTCTGGACAGAAAGTCTTTGGAGCTTGGACTATATAGGGAGATTTGTAATCGAACGGCATCTGCCGTGAGCTGCAGTGGAGATAAATCCCCCCATGGAGTCCAGGCACTGGTGGTGGCGGTAGCTGAGGACTCTGCTGAGACTCGGAGGCTGATGAGGCTGATGAGGCTGATGAATCTGCAAAGACTGGGTGATGATGCAGAGGTGGAGGAGCGTGTATAACAGCAGCATTAAGACACTAAAGGTGGAAAGCAAATCATATTTAAAAAGACTGCAGAAAGATGATGGGCTAATGGTGTGTCACTGTGCTATTGGACAGATGTGACCAGCTGATGAGAACAGCTGGTAACACAATCGACAGCCCAGACAATGACAGAAAGGAAATTATGAGTGAGCATGTGTGAAAGGAGTGAAAGGATATTCCTCCTGACTGAACTTTCACAATATCTTCATTTCAACTTGGCAAAGGCTTATCACCAAGATTAGCAAAATAAGACAGAAGTTAGTCTTTTGGATGGTTGAGAAGGAGATTATCCTCATGGACATCATGCAAGATTGGTGATGCTGTCAACAAACAAACGTGAGTAGCAAATTTGTTTACACTGCAGTTAACAGGTGACTGTTGTTGCTGCTAGCTTAGTTGCAGCCATGCTTTAATATAAGTTTTGACAAGAATCAGAGCTGCTATAGAAAATTCAGTCGTATGTCAAATTACAGTTACATACTGATGTCAGAATGTGGCAAGAAAGAGCAATTTATTAATTTATTTTCCTTGAATCAAAGCACAAATTAACTCACTGGAGGCTCATTCAATCAAGCTGAACACAGTGTGAAATGATCCATTGGTCTGTCTTTTAAGTAGCCAGTAGGTTGTGTTCTTTTTTTCTCCAAGCGTATCACTAATGATTAATGTAATCGTTCTCTTATTCTCCTGAAACAAAGTAGGCAGCCACTGCCAGAAGAAAAAGTGATACAACACATCTGAACTGATATTATCCAGCGAGAAAATGCATACAAATGTAGTTACAATGACATTTCCCCCTTGATATAATCTAGTTCATTAGATTATTATTTTTGAAAAATTACCAATCTAGACAGCTAATTTTAGTTAACTTTGTTAATTTGTGTTGCGTGAGGTGCAGGTGTGAATTGTTTCATGTAACTAAGCTGCAACTGTTCTCATAATTACCTCATGAGACTGATTGTGGCACATAAGAGGTGTAATTATTATCAAAGTGTGTTTACAGGTGCCACCAAACACTACTGCATATGTGAAAAATGTTTTATAAAGCCCTTTGTGGCTCCACAGGGAGCTATGGGAAGTCTGGTGAATTGCTTCAAGTGATCCTACTTTAGTCAGCACTGGTCGGGGCTGAGGAATTACAAGTTTAAAAGGGATTTCCTACGGTTTCTATTGTCTTTCAGATAAAAAAAAATTGGAGGTGTGGATCTCGAAGCAACTGAAACTAACTGAATTAACTGAAATGCAATTAACTGAATGTCAGTGGCATTGTGGGTAATGTAGGAAGAAGAAGAGGAATTAAAAAGATGATATGTATTATGCTGCAGAATTGATTTTAGTACATTTTTAACATTTTACATTTCTGTCTGTTGTGAGTCTGTTTTAGGAGTGCACTGGTAGATAAATTGAGCTCTAGATCTGTTTAAGCCTAGTTGATGTCTACATTGCGATTGTCAGTTTCATGATTAACAGGATTAATGTCGCTATGTCTTTCGTAGAGGCAACGTTTTAGGAATTGAAAGAGATTTTTCTCGTCAAATTTCACACCAGCATTCACAGGGGTAAAAATAATGCAGTGGGATTTTAAAATGGATTTTGTTGGCACTGTGGAGACGTGAACCTTGCTTCTCACTTTGCCAGCATTCACATTGAAATGAAAAAGGGAAAACATTGTGGCTTCAGTTGCACGCTCTGTTTATATATAATGCATTGTACAGGATATGGTAGTTCATAATGGTAGACGAGTCACCCTGCTGTACAAGGTTCTATAGATTTAGTATGAAAAACTGTAAGACGCTCTTCCCTGCGGGCTGCTGTTTTCCTTTTTGCCCTGCTCCTTGGTCCTCCTCTGTGGTTTGCTTGTCGTGTTTTTGCTGAATACTATGTGAAACAATCTGTGGGTGGTATCGATTTCCACTGAGACTATCTGCACAGCCAGACCTCCAAGTCCATCATTATTCCGCATTTTGAATGGGTGTGTGAATAATTCTGTGTGTGGAGCTGAATGCCGTCGTGTGTGCTTTTTTTGTGTTTTTGTTTGTTGACACTGAACGCCTAAGATGCACTGTCTTACGGCCTACAATTAAGAACTGTTCAGGGTCTGCCGATGTGAGACCAAGCAGCCTGTGGAAAACAAGAAAAGTTGACTAATCTAAGTTTTAGAGCATCCCACGGGTGTTATATAACAGATACAGTATTTGGATTTGGTCGACAAAGGAAAAAAGAGCTGAGGAGAAATACAGTAAACGGGCTCAATAAAAGTGGGATGTGAGTAGTCACCGAACGTCTGAAGCTAAAACTTATATTCAGCATGTAGTATGTACAGTACCTCTAGCACATTCATTTACAAACCCTAATTCCAAAAATGTTGCAACACAGTGTAAAACGTAAATAACAGAACAAAAAAAAAGAGTGCAATGATTTGCATATACTTTTTGAATAAACTACAAAGACAAGATATTTAATGTTCAAACTGATAAACTTCATTGTTTTTTGTAAATGTACACTGATTGTGAATGTGATGCCTGCAACACTTAGTTAGTTAGTGTTTGGAAACCAACAACACTAACTGTTGTTTTGAAAGTGAAATTCTTTCTTTCTTTCTCTTTCTTGCCTGATATACAACTTCAGGTGCTCAACAGTTCAGAGTCTCTGCTGTTGTATTTTTTGCTTCATAATGCACCACATATTTTCAGTGGGAGACAGGTCTGGACTGCAGGCAGGTCAGTCTGGCCCCTGAACTCTTAGTCACGCTGTTGTAACGTGTGCAGAATGTGTCTTGGCATTTTCTTGCTGAAATATGCAGGGACATCTCTGAAAAAGATGTTGTTGTCTGGATCGCAGCATTGTCCCAAAACCTGTATTGGCCTTTCAGCATTAGTGGCATCCTAACAGATGTGACAGTTACCCATGATGCCATGGGCACTAACACAGCCCAATACCATCAGAGGTGCTGACTTTTGCACTTTGTGGCTGGTAACAATCTGGATGGTCCTTTTCCTCTTTAGCCCAGAGGACATGATGTCCATGAATTCCAAAAACAATTTAAAATGTGGGACTGACGGTGGTGTTTCTGGATGCTGCTGATATATGGCTTTCGCTTTGCATGGTAGAGTCTTAACTTTCATTTGTAGATGCAGTGACAAACATTAATGGAGTGCGGTGGTTTTCGGCCTTCCCTGTTATGTGCAGAGACTTCTTTGGATTATCTGAATCTTTTAATAATATTGTGGATGGTAGATGGTGAAATCCATAAATTCTTTGAAACTGTGCGTTGAAAAATGTTGGACTATTTGCCCACACAGGGTGCTGAGGATTCTCCGTTCATACCCAATCACGATACTGCCTCCTGTTACCAATTAACCTGTTTACCTGTTGAATGTTACAAACAGGTGTTTTTTGAGCATTTCACAACTTTCCCAGCCTTTTGTTGTCCCTGTTTCATAACTTTTTTGAAACGTGTTGCAAGCATCAAATTCTGAATGAGTGTATATTTTCCAAAAACTCTAAAGTTTATCAGTTTGAACATTAAATATCTTGTCTTTAGACTGTATTCAACCGAATATAAGAAGAAAAGTTTTTGTAAATCATTGTATTCTGTTTATATTTTTGTTTTATAGAACATCTCAATTTTTTTTGGATTGCAGTTTGTACATTTTCTCACCTTTTTCAGGTGAACGAGCCCTCCATCCTTACTGCTTGATGATTGCACCTGTCATCTAGTTGCCATGGTTGCAAAGAGCTGTCAGTCAGACTTTGTAAAGGCTGCCGTAGGGCTTTTGTCTGAAAAAAAAGCGAATGTGTTGCTCAGAAAATACCAATAACTTTCTCCCTAGCCAACAAATCCACCTCTAATCCACCTCACACTGGTATTGGCCAGACTGATGGGCTTGTGGGAAACTTTTAATAGCCTTGCCACTTCTCATCCAGACCCTGAATTACCAGCTGCTCACTTTATCTCTGGTTGAGGGGTTTTCAGAATTAAACTTTCAAAAGATGTTTCATTATGTCCTGAATTCTGACTTACAGCCAGTGCTAATTGTTATTACTTATTCTGATAAATGAAGCGTTAATGTGCTGGAGATGATAACCGGGGATGACTCTCTTGTTCCTCTAGGGAAGAGGAGGAGGAGGGAAAAGAGGAGGAGAATGTCATAAACAGTTTAGCCTCAAGGTATATTTCCTACATCTCTCCTGTCTGCCTGACTGTCACACTTTATGGTTTGTGGTTTTGTGTGTCCCCTTTTTGTCTCCTCTTTTATGCAGATGTATTATTGCACAGCAATGTCACCTTATCAGTAGTAATTTTCCTTTAAGTCAAATATATTTGGGGCTTTTCCAATATGCCTCCGAAATGCCTCCAAGACTGCCTAAAATGCGGCATCAGGTACTGGCCAGCATCAGAGTCTATGCACAAAATCAATAACATGTATATTAGCCTCAAAACGAGACTCTATACTTCCAGCAGTGTCCCATACACCAAATTTTATGGTCGGTGGAGAACAGAAGTACTAGCTTTACCTCGAGATCCGATTGTGTTGTGGTAAGCAGAAGGTCTCTGGAGTCAATTTCAGGAGGAGGACTAATCCGGAGGATTGTGAATGTTCCAATCAAAGTTTCTCCAGGAGTTGTTGGTGTTTTAGCAGAGCTAAGGCAGGCGCTGCAAACCTGACTTACTAAGTTACTGACTGACCATCAGTTCCAAGAGTACCAAATGTATATGTTGCACGTAATCACTATTACTGAACTTTAAATACACACACTGTTGTTTCATTCTTTATTTCCTGAGTAGGTTTGTTTTTGTGGGGATTTGTGGTAAAACCACAGTTTTTGAGTTGTTCCTTTTGTGACTTTGGACTGGATTAGACTGAACTGTTTGGGGGTTGCGGGGAAAGACAGTACAGACTCTTTACTGAGTGCATTGAACTTGAGATATTTTTGAACACTCTGGTATTGGAATCAACATCAGAAATGAAAAAAAAAATGGTATTGGTACATCACTATTCAACAATGTTATGGAGCGCTATGTGTCCCTCCCAGGCATTAGGATCATATCTGAACTTCTAAAGGATTATCATCAGTTATCTGTGCAGATGGCCTTAAAGGTACACTTCACCAAGTTTTGGAGAAATAGGCAGTAGAGATGTCTGCCTTCTTGAATGAGATGGCACTTGTCTTCTACACCCCACAGCCGTATCACCACGCAGAAGGAAGCACGCATCTACTCATGGATGAGAATTTTCAGCTCAGCCAAGGAGGACCCCATTAATGTTTACATCCCGTAGAGTCACAAGCACAAGCCTCTCGCCCATGAGTAGGTGCACACTTCCTTCTGTGCAGTGATATGGTTGGTACGTGTAGTTGGTAAGAAGGAAATAGTTCCTACATGAAAGAGCTCATACGAATGAAAATTTCATATCACGGTTGTGACCAAAGTGATCGTAACTTATCAGTATTATTGTATCATATTGTTATAATGTGCTCAAACTTTTGTGGTTTATTATGAAACCTGCTAAGTGTTTCATACTGTTCACAACAAGGTCTGTGGATTACCTTGAGTTAATAGCTCATGATTTCTGGAAAGAGACACTGGTATTGAGTTTTTCAACTTTTATTTTTTGGTGCTTTGAACATCACAAACTGAGTGCCTTCTGTTTCCATTATATGTGAGAGAAGGCAGACATTTCTATGGCTGAAATCTCCAAGACTCAGAAACACACACCAAAATATTCTAAATGGATAAATAGCACTACAGTTAAGATGTGGTTTGGGGATGAACTGTCTCTTTAAAACTTTGTGAGACAGAGTTATATTTTATTCTAAAACACTTGAGAGACGTGCAAACACAAGCTCTTCTATTATGGATTATTCCCATGCAGTGTCTTAACTGCACTGGGTGGAAGAACAAACAGCAGAACTGTGTCTACATGGCACACAGAGCTCCACCCACTGCTGTCTATTTCTGTTACATCACCTGCAGCCTAAAGGTCATGTATGCTGCTCATTGCAGTTTTCAGTGGGCATCAGATTTCATTATAACTGTACAGTACAACTGCAATAGAGCGTAGGTGGCTTGTTAAGGCAAATTGGTTCCTCCTCATCCTTAACTGACCCGTAATTGAGTAAAATTGCACCCGATGTTGACCGTCCCACTGCTCCCACCTCTCATTTGTGCAGCCTCTGCCTCGCTCCACGTCGCCTCCAGTCGAGCAGGATGATTTATGGCAGCGCCCATGAAGCATTTTGTGCTATCTGTGGCACCACAATGAGCCGGCTTTGCAGGGGTTTTTGTTATTCCTAATAAATAAATCACCTTCTGCATGGTTTTACTGCCAGTGAAGCAGATCTGCTGAATAGTGCATGCAGAGGAGAACATGTGCCAGACATGAAGAGAATGGATTTAGGGCCCCAATTGTCATTTGATCTGCGGACATCAAATGCTGGAAAAAACAATGGGATAAAATGGGGATAGAGTGAGATTATCCTGATATCACTGGTGCAAAGAGCTTACAGACATAAGATTTTTTTCTTGTAAAAACAATTCATAAATTAATCGGCGTCGCCCCACTGAAACATATTGCTGTAAATAGTCATTGTGTTTATTCAAAGCATTTAAATATGCATGATTCATTAGCATAACATCAAATCGGCACTCAAAGAGGACAATTCAGCTTGAGCAAAGCTTCTGTTGAAAGGTTCATTTACTCAAACAAGTGCTAATTTATTTATTATATATATTTTTTTTCACCAAGTGTGTGATTCATTTGTCCATCAGTGTAGACTGCAGTGTCTTCAAAGACAGCTCTGGCATCACATGTAGATGATGTATAATCACACAGCGCTGTGGTGCAGGTGGCGTGGGGTCTTTTATCTCACTCTCTTTATCTCAGTTGGTTGGCTTACTGCAGCACTGACTCCCTGTGGAAACTATCATAACAACAGAAATGCCAGTTAATACAGAAACATGCCATTCTTATGCGGTATGGGTATATCAATCTTAAATAAAGATTTTGTGTTCAAGGCTGAACAACACAAAGCCTTGCCTTTTGTGACATCACAAAATTAATGTTTGCTGAGTCCCATCCCCGTAGTTACTGTTGCTACGCCTGTCAAGCTTTAAATTCTTCTAGGGCGTGTATGGGGCCTTATTTAGATGATAGCGCAAGTGTATGGTGCACGTGCATTTAGAGCGTCTCCATTTTGCTATTCAGATGGTGCATATTTGTTGTATTTAGTCTCTTAATTAATCATAGGTGTTTTGGCCGGGGTCTTAAAAATTAATATTGCGATTAATAACAGGTGGGTTGCAGGTTGATGAAATAGGATGGATGCATCTCCCCCTGTCCTTGCTGTGTGTTCGCACTTTATGCACGATTCGTGGCACAGAAGGATGACTGCTGATGACTGCTGGTGCAATAGCTGTCTGCTGCCTCAAGACAGGAATGCACCTGACCACACCTCATTTTAAGACCAACACACCCATGGTACATTTGCTACCTACACAACACGGGCACTGGGCATACGCGCTGTACTTGCACTGCAGCATATTGTTAATATTTAAGCAAACTTCATAGGACAGAAGAAACTCTGCAGAGCAAACAGAGGGAACTTTGACTGTGTGTGAGCCTTTTTGAATATTTAGAACACAGGCAGTCCAGTTGGATTTAAACTATGAGGTTACAGCTGCTGTGCATGAATGGTGCAGTGAGACTGTTTTTCATGCTAACATTACCATTTTTAAGTGTTTGTATTTTCAAACACTATGTTTTCATTATTAACATTACAAAAGAAAAAACTTTCTAGGAGAAGGGCAAACCAATGTGTTTGACTCAGGGCAACATCTAGGGTAACACTGGCAGAGGTTGCTGGAGAATCAACTTGCCCAAATCCAATAAAGAGCAGGACAGAGCTGCTCATGTTACACTAAATGCTGATACCATCTACTGAGGAAATATAGTGAATGTCTACAAACAAATGTAATAAATGTGCTCCTTGACCTCTGAAGTAAGGCTCTGTTACTGATATCAGTAGTAAACACAGTTCAATCCATCTCAGATGCCTTTGGTTCTGTGTTTCTTGTTTTGGAAAGGCTTTAAAAAGTTAGTAAGCCAGGAAGCCCTTGTCAGCAAATCAACAATCTTCAGATCAGTGAGTCAAGACATTGCAGACACACTGCTTTGACAGATAAGGCTTTACAGAGTCCGTCTCTGTTATAGACATACGGATAAGTGGCATAAAAAGAAAAAAATAATCAAAGTTTCATTTCATCTATACAGTCAAATAAAAATGTGATTTTTCATTATCGACCCTTCATGCTTGTTCATGCAGGGTTGATGATATGAAGGATATATTGTTTTGTTTTTTTTCAGTTGTTCTCCTTCTTGTTTCCTTCTGCTGAGACATATTCTGGATTGAAGCAGTTGCTGTTTGATTTTTTGACATTCCTTGTTTCTTCCTGTGTAGCTGTATTCTCTTGGGGGGATTGCTCTGTTTGTCAGCTCTACTGTTGTGTTTTGCTGTGGTTTGCAGTGGTTCCGTTCCTATTCTCAGTATGTGTGTGATGGCACGGGGTGTAAATTTGAATGCTGTGAGCGAGTGTGTAAGAGATCCTCTCTGTTATTTTTCTGTTCCAAGCCCCGATGTGGGAGCAGACGATGACGACATGAAGACGTGCCTCTTGGGGTAAATCCCAGTTTCTGCATCACCTGTTTGTTTGTCCCAGATATGAGTCATAAACTGCTCAGATTTAGAGGGGCTGATCTTCTCATTAGTGCAGATTATTTATAAGATTATATAAAAGGAAATGTCATTGGAATCCCTCAGACGTTATCGGGGTTGTCGAGAAAAAAGGAACATTTGGCATAAAAGCAGTCTGGATGAAAGTATGTTGTCTAGAGATTTTCTTCCAGTCCAGTTGATGCAATAACAGCGTAAAAAATGCAAGAGTGCTATTTTGGAGTGAATATTAAAATTTAAAAAGTAAAGTCTGTTCATAGAAAAAATGGTTGTTGTGTAATATACATTCTCCTGCACTGAAAAAAGAGAATCGTTGGACCAACTTTAAAAAAAAAAGAAAGATGATGCTGTAAGTCATTTAATAATCTGATTGGTTTCAAATTAACAGTTTGCATTAATGCAACCTAAACTTAAGGCAGAATTAAAAGAAAATAAACAAATAGAAATATAAATAAGACAAATGCAAAACTATGTGCATTATATTATAACAAACAATATACAGTATATATACAGAGAGAGAAAAACAGAAAAACAAATATGTCTATTACAATGTAACAACAGAGAAGTTTTACAATAGAGCTGCAAATGGGTCTATAAATGCATTATGATTAATTATTATGAATTATTATGATTGCAAAAGTGCATGGTGGAGTAATTGCACAAAGTTATTGTACTGTCAGGTCATTATTGCAGGGCAGAAGATATACATCAGAAATACAAATGCATTAAATTAAGTTATTTCAGATTAGCTTGACCTAGCGTCAGCATGACTTAACTTTAGCATGACTTAATGACAGCTGGTTTCATTCTGTGAGTTTACTAAAACTTAAACATGATGGTATCGAAAATCAGACCCTCAGGAATTCTTAATACCACAACATTACATTACCTCATCTACTACTGAAATACACTTTTTACAGTGTACTCCTTCCTTCCTCTGTATTTTCTTCAGCATCTTTCTCCTTGTCTTTTTTCTTGCTTCCTCAGTCTGCAATAGATAGATAGATCTACACAAACACACCAACAATATCATGGAAGTGTATTCAGATAAATGCACATACACACACACACACACACAATCACAAATAAACACACAAAATGGCTCAAAGATTTTTTTAAATGTTTTGTTTGCTGTATGTAGGCCATGAAGGCTCAAAGCGCGCTTTTATTTTTGGGTGTGAGCGCATTAATCTTGCATAAGCTTCTATCTATGTGACACTAATGAGGGTAAAGTTATGAGCGAGATCACAGGCAAAGAATATCAATTAACTCTCCTGTAGCCAAATGAAGCAGCAACACTAAAACACTTGAGATAAGATGTCAATATCAGATGGATAAATGAGATTGATGTTCTCTTCTGTCTGTTACGGTCAAGTAAAAGTCAACTTCTCACTACTGTCAAAGTTGAAAGTACATGAAAAACATGACTTGATGCCCGGAGCAGCAGAGGGAGAAATCTGCCAGAGAAGGAAAAAAAGTATTGAGAGAGAGAGAGCTGCAGAGTGTTCAATAATATCTCAGGACAGAGAGTTCTGGTTTAGTGAAAGTTTTCATTCCCCAACTGTGTTATCAGGTAGAGCTGATATCCTTGTCTGGCTCAGGTCCAGGAGCTCCTGAAATATGTGCATCCAATCTACGTATGTGAGAGAGATAGAGCAGGTGTGTGTAGAGTATCTCATTGAGCTCCATTCAGCAGAGCCCCCGGAGCAGAACGCACAGTATATGTCAATGAATTATTGATCACGGGCGGGTTAGTTTTTATCTTCCCTTTATTCATTTATTTTCATCTGCATGGGAGTTTTGTACAGTGAGAAAGTTCAACACGCTTAAGGAAACACATGCAAATGGAGAAAACTTCTTCACCCTTATGGCAATACTCAGCAGTGTATGTCACATTTAGGAACAAAAAATACATATAGATAAAATATATATAAAAATAAATAAAAGGTTGAAGATAGGAGTTGGCCATTAAAGTTTTTACTGGAGGCAATCGTGACACAGTTCAGTCAGACAACTCATGTTTATGAATGTTTATTGCAGCAGCTGAACCTAGTTAGCGTCTAAACTCCGACCTCATCACTCCTCACAGAGATATTGAGGGGTGACCAGCAAATATCTTCGACCCCCTGTGGGAGGCTGCAGGTGGATGCTGGGATGGTGGTGGGGCTGAAAGAACAGGCAGTGACACTGATGCAAGGCAGCAATGGCACCAACAGACAGAGGGAAAGATGGGAGGTTTTAGCAGTTTAAGTAGACTGCCAGATTGGAAGGGTGCGTTTGGTTTGTACTACAGACTGTGAGGCATGTCACATGTGATTAGGTGGAGTTGACTGCCTGAACTAGCTCGCAGGTGTCGCTATATTAATGTTACTTAATTACTTGATTAATATGATTTAAATTGAAATATGAAATTGCTTAGAAAATGTTTTATGTTCACTGTTAGGTTTATTAATTGTTTGCTTCTGTTGTGTACAAACGCACGTTTATATTAATATCTATAGGTTAATTATGTGTAGTGTCATATTCACACTCAAACTTCAGATAAACTGACATAAACATAGTGTCCTCTGTGTTTTTACCCACATAACATCAAGTTTTTCTAAAGAAGAAAAGTCAATTATCTCAGCAAAAGATTATAGGTCAGCAAAACTTTTCAAAACTTTTTTTTTTTTTTTTTTTTTTTTTTTAACCACCACCAGGAACACTTCAAGGGAATTTCTTCAAACTTGATAGAAGCGTCCACTTGGACTCAAGGATGAACTGATTAGATTTTGGTGGTCAGCTCGGGACAATGTACTGTATATGGGAGTCATGTTAATGTTGGTGGAACTTAGCAGATCTTCAACATATCCTCCAAATCATACGCCCAGATAGGTCGTACGTGGACATACGACACAGTAGAGCATTTCTGGTCGCGTTTCTGGTCGTTTTCTGTTGGAGAACAGGCTGCATTAAGAAAAGCAAAATTTAATAGAACAGTGGTGTGGCGCATCAGGGAGGGCACCCGCCCCTGGAACAGGAGACCAGAGTATGAACCCTGGCAAGGCGAGCCTGATGGTGCTTCTATTTTTGGGGGTTAGGGTAAACGTACGTATAGGTCGTATAAAGCTGCTTTCAAAAACGACCTCTCTGGTCGTTTTCTGTTGGAGGACAGGCTCCAAATCTCAGCTGGCTACATCTGGCAGTTGTGGTGGCATTGCAGTAGGTGTTTCACCATCTGTTGCCTGGAGGAGATCAGCGCTCTACTGAGTGTACTCTTCTTCTTCAGAGTCAGAGTCAGAGTCATTATTCTTCTTTCCTCATATTTTTTGCTGCTAAAACTAGAATTGGCAGGTGGGTTACAAATTCCACCCACTACTCAGGCAAAAAATATGACACTCATTGACCTCAAGTTTACATTTCTGCAATTCTCTCAAAAATGGCCAGGCACAGACTCAAAATTCTTTTATCATTTTATTCTGTCAATTCATCTGCATCTTTAATTAATTGGTCCTCTGCTTGAAAAATGTCCACTTTGATGACTTTTTCTCCTATTATTGTGAACTCGTCTCAGACCGTTGGCCCAATCGTTACAAAAACTAGTTAAGATCATCTACAGACTTTGCTGATCTGAAGTTATCAAAGACATTTTAATACGTAATTTTAAATGTTACAGTTACGGCTGAAAATGACAACAGAAATAAACAAATTTACTGATTTTTTTTTTTTTAATTCAAATTAACCGCTAGCTGTCTACACAGAAGTGAATGTTGTTCACATGATGTCACAGTTATTAAGTCTGTACAAAGTAGTTAAAATAAACTCAACCTTAAACATATACAGCAACAAAATGCAACATACACATCAATGGAGCAGCAATATAATCCAAACACATAACATATAATAGTTAAACCACTGCAGGAACCATTTTTCTGCAGAATGAGCACTTTACTTTTGATACTTTAGCACATTTTGCTGATCTGACTTAGTCACGGTTTGAATGCGGTACTTGTAGTGGAATATTTTCACAGTGTGATATTTGTACTTACTTACTTCAGACATATCCATGTTTGACCATCTGCTTGCACTAAGTTCAAAGCCAGATCTCTGGACTTAACTCTCATACAATTTACACACCATTCTCTTCTTCTTATCCCGCTGCTTGACCTGCACATTAAATGAATTGATAACCATGAGGAGAATGTTTTATGCACAGTTTGAAACCCCAGTTTTTACGGAGGAGATGAAAATCAAGCTGCCAGGTGATTGGTGTAAAAAACCTTGGGAATAACTCTGCCTCAGTTAAATAATTCGTCTTTGATACAGTTTACACGTGTAACAAGGCAATTTATTCACGCTCTCATATATTATTTATTCACACACAGTCACCCTCACACATGCAGAACAATTCATTTTCAGTTTTAAGCACGCGTGTGCATATGTTGCTGCTGCTTTTAAATATGCGGCAGCTGACTTTGAATACAATAGTAGGCTTATTATCTGTCTGTGTCTGCAGTATAAAGCTTGAATGAGCTTCACATCTCATTCAAGGTGTTTGTGTGCGTGTTTGGTTGATTTGCAGTGCTTAGATGTTACAGTTTATGTGACAGTCATTGGTGCATTTACGGTCTTTATTTCAGATCAAAGGAACAAAGGGAAAGAGAAAATAATAGGTATACCACTCTTTTGAATTCTCAACTTCTCTGCAAGCTGCCTTTCCTTTTTTTCTGTATTTTCTTGGAAAGTTTGACATTTTGTGAGTTTTACCTGCAAACTTGGAAACACTGAAGTGTGGATTTGCATGTTTCCATTACTCTAATTGGAAACCCCTCTTGTGAAGGTTCTTTGCTTTTCCTCACTGACATCTTTGAAGGTTACATTTCGTCATTAAATGAGCGTAGGGGGATGGCTTGTTAAACTTTCAAGGTTCGTCTTATATAAGATTCAGACATGGCCGCCTGCTGAAAGCATTTGTCTCTGATGTTTGTCCTTGTATTTATTCTTAACTCGGTGCAGCAGAGGAAGAGAAAAGAAAGTGAAGGGAGTGAAAGACAAGTAAGTTTAAACACTGGGTGGCTCCGTTTGTTTACTTTCCAATGACTCATCTCTTTTTTTGTTAAAAATTTGTGTTACTGTGCAGAAGATTCACTCCTTGCTGCTGGCAGAGCTGCAGCATCTTTACCTTCTGCCTAACTGCTCTCCTCATCACAAAACCCACAGCACTGGTCATCTGTTTGACCATAAAACAACCAACATTTATGTTTTTGTTTTTTTTTTTTTTTTGACATGTAATCATGACCTCTTGTGGCTAATTTCTCTCAGAGAACACCCAAAGGCAACATGACTTTGTTATAGTGCCAAGAATCTTTCAGGGAGGAAAGTTGGGTGTACAAAGTGACAGACTTGAAATAGAAGATTATGGTAATTTAAGGTTAGTTTAAGAGAGGGTTGGACAACAACACAAGGGCCAGTGGCCTGGTTTAAGGGTCATTTTGATGGCAATTTTACTCACAGAGGAAATACAAAAATATAAACACAACACTTGTGTCAATGTTTTAGTAAACTAAGTGAAAGAGTAAAATATCTCTCTGTGACTTCTTCTGTGCACACAAAAGATTTATTTCTCTCAAACTGTGTTTGTTAAAATCTGTGTTCGTGAACCGAGATAATCCATCCATCTGACAGGTGTGACATATAGAGATGCTGATACATTGAAAAAAGACACAGATAACTACAGATAACATTTTTTTCCCAGGAGGGCAAAGTCATGTCCCACCCTACTACAGGCTCACCCTGATATTCTTATCGTAACCCGAAACAATCACTCCTGATGCCGAAATCTAACCAACCCAACCAACCAAGGCAATGAGCATTAGCCAATCAGAGGCAGAGTAGGGTCGGTAATGATTTTGCCCTCCTTGGGGAAAAAAAAAAGGTATCTGTAGTCCTATGAGAAATAACGATAGATCAGTGCCTAATAAATGTCTTCTTTCAAGACAACACTGCACATTTTAGAGAATTCATTTTAATGTTTTAAAACAAGGATGTCCCAAGAACAAAAAAATGGCACCTGGAACACAAAGAATGCCTGGAGGGAAACTCAATGAAATTAGTTAAAAGTTTATGCATCATGAATATATATAATTCTGTGATCATTAGTTTTCCAAATTTGAGAAAACTATGCTATGTCACTTGTGTGCTTACACACTTTAATGGTGTTTAAAATAGAATTAAGTTTTTATATTTAGATGAAAGTTTTAGGTGTGTGTGTGTATAAATTTCACCAATCAGAAACAGGTTTGCAGGGGTGTATAAATTAATCAGACAATTAACATTAACTCAATCAATGACTAAAAAGAATAAGAATGAGTGGCCAAGCAGCTAAGGTGATTTCAATGTTTTATTTGACTAGCAGAATTTCCATCGCAGACCAGAGTGAATCAATGAAGTAATCCAAGTTACCGAAACAACTTGTTAAACTGAATTTATTGTGTAGAAAGAAAGAAAAATAACTCATTTCTGGGACAATGGTTGTAAGGGTTCATTTCAAGCCCGGGGCCTTCTATTGTGATCAGTCCCAGCCACATCTGTACAATAATCAAACTGTTTAATCAGCATCTCTATATGCCACACCTGTCAGGTGGATGGATTACTTGGCAAAGAACAAGAGCCCACTAGCATGAATATTTACGATTTGGTGACCAAATTTGAGAGAAATAAACCTTTTGTGTGCACAGATAAAGTCTTCGATCTTTTACTTTAACTCATGAAAAACTGGTGCAAAAACAAAAGTGTTGTGTTTATGATAACACACAGTGCAATACACTTTATCACAGGGGCCTCCAAAATCATCACGGAAGAAAGTTGTAGTAGTAAGTATGTTACATGAAGTTCATGTCAGTTTGTAATGAACTCTGAAGGCCGTCTGGACACACTTCAACTCTTCTTTTGTGGTGTACAATATAGAGCCCAACCCACTCCATCCTCCTCCTCTCCCTGTATCTCCTGCTGTGTACCTCCACCTCCTTCTTTCTCCCTCCCCTCCTCTCTCCTGCATCATCCATTCATCTGTCCAGCTCTTATTTGCCTGGCTGGCCTGGACTGTCTGCACCTGACAGGTGAAGAATATGGAAATATAGTTTAAAATAGAAGCAGGCTCGAGGAGGATTTATGGTGATCTGACCTCACTGTGGAGTTGAGTAGGATCAGTGGTGACTTTCATGTGGTATGTATGAAACACATAATGTGTGTGTGTGTGTTTTGTTTTGATCATAGATATCATAGATTGAATGAGACATGGAGGTGAACTGGATCACTGGAATATCTTATTTTTTATTATCAATGAGTTGCTTTTTCAATCAGTCAATTTATGTGTCTAATTATTTCTATTAGAGCAACAATTAGTCAATTAATTGATTCGTTAATTAAAAGAAAATTAGTTGCCAACTATTTTGATAAGTGATTATCCGTTTCAGTCATTTTCCAAGCTAAAATGTCAAATATTTTTTGGTTTTAGCGTATTAAATTTGAGGATTTTCTGCTTTTCTTTGTCATTTATCACAGTAAACGAAGAGTCTTTGGGTTCTGGACTACTGGTTGGACAAATGAAGCTATTTAAAGACGTCACTTTGGGCTCTGGGAAATTGTGATTATTTTTTTTACATTTTATAGACTGAATGATAAATTGATTGATTGTAAAAATAATGGTTGGTTGCAGCCCCAATGCCCATCACAATTTCCCCCCAGAGTTTAAGGAGACTTTTTAATTGCTTGTCAATTTTCTGTGGATTGACTAACTCGGGGGTCTTAAAACTGGGTTCAGGCGACCAACAGGGGTCCTTGAGTAAGTTGCAGGGGTCTCTATTTTTTGGAGGTCAGAACAACAAGGGATGAAACTGGGGTTGTCCATTTTGATTAATTGTAATTTATAGTGATCCTAGTTTGCTCACTGATTGACTATGGTCAGATTAGTATCACTATAAATTGCTTTTTTTATTTTTTTATTTAGACCTATTTTGATTGCCTAAAAAATAGTAATAGTAAATCCCCTCTATTGGTTAAAGTTCTAATAGAGGAGATTCCTTAGGACAAAACCCTCTTAAGCTGGGCGTCCACCGTTTAATGTGCATCTATTTTGGGGGTGCTTAACATGAAAAAGTTTGGGAACACATGCACTTACTGATTATTGACAAATCCTTTCAGCTTCAATTAACAGAAGTTTCATTCAAAGGTATTTTCCAAAGCGATCTCCAGATCTTTTCATGCATGCACTGATAATTCAATAACCTGGCCAATCAGCTGTAAATATATTGATCATACTGTGCTTTAAAGGCATGAGTCCAGCTCAGAGTCCAAAGAGTGTGTACTTGAGTGTCAGTTGCCTTGATTTGATTTGACTGGAAAAGCTTTTTACCTTTATTTTGATGACTGATCAATAGGTCTTTTCTCGACTTTCATTTCTATTCACATGGCTCTTGGCTTTTACTTTTAAATCTCTCCTGGCACTCAGCCATGAATTCAAATGAGACGTAGACGAACTTCCCTTTAAAACCACTTTTCCATGCAGTTTATTTTATGAAAGAAAGGTTGAAGGTTGCCTCTAGAATAATGGATGAAAGATCAGAGCAGGTAGTGAACTCTGATACACTCGACTCTGAATGCAGGAGGAAACAAAAGGAAAACCTTCCTATTCATTAATTCCCTGACATGTATCCATATCCGCAGCAAATTGGACGGTCACACTCATTTTTAATTATTAAGGCCCCTCATTTGTCGTCGCGCTGATGACATCACAAGCTCTTTGTTGTCGCGGTGATACGTGATCCAGTTAATATCATTGTGGAGAAACTGGATACTCTTGTTTTGTGATTGAGGGTCTGGAGAATTGATGGTGAGGGGGGGTTAAATCCACTGGAATTAAATGTCCAGACGAGTTACAAAGATGTCCATGATATATGGACACTATGGTGTTGGGTTGCATTTTGATTGTGTCTACGAGTGGGCAGTGGGGTTTCTGCTCGAGTCATGTTTGATAAAATCGTCTAAGATCGAAAGTGGACTTAATGAGACAAACATGAAACTGTGAATGAGACACAAGTTCACTCTCGTGATAAAGTTTCCTCTCCTTTCTCCTCCAACAGAGCAGGGAAGGGAGTTTTCTCAGCCATGAAGCTCGGCAAGATCAAGATCTCTAAAGACGATCACAAGAAAGGAGGTAAAAAAAAAAAAAGCACACAAGACAATGCATATCTGACCAAAATAACATCACTTCATTTTGTTAATTCTCTTCATTAGTAATTGGAGGTAAAATTCACGTTGAAACCCATTTATCAAGTTATTTATAGCAGGGTTCTCAACCTTCTGATCATGATCCTTCTGATTCTACAAATTCTATAATTACATGAGGAAAAAAACATAATATAACACAAAAAAGGAGAAAAAAATAATTCTGTCATTATGAATCCACATATTCAGGGTCATCTTTCTTCACCAAACGCTTTGGAGGCTTTACTGCCATATGGTTGTCTCCTACTTCACTTTTTTGTTTCAAAAACCAACGGATGAGAGCAGCCTTATTGAAAAAATAAATTTAAATTTCTCAACATGAAGATCTAAACCTTGTTTCAAGCCCTTGTTGCAAGGTATAAAAATCTGGTTGTGAACTACTGAATCATTTATTTATGTAAAGGCCTAAGAGTAGTTGGATTTATACACACAGAATGTAAAAAATGCACTGTAATTAACCTATGACATCTCCACTATTAGTCTTTAATCGTTGATTTACTTCATTTCAATTGTCCAGATGAGCCGGCAGTCCTGGACATGGAGGACCTGGACAGGAAAGCGATACGTCTGGCTGGATCGCTGGACCCCGACACCATCTCACTGGCCTCTGTCACCGCCGTCACCACCAACGTCTCCAATAAGAGGTCTAATTATTGTTAATACACTGAGACATGCAGCACACTGCAGGTTAAAGCACACAGACTTAAACGGGCTTGGTCAGTACTGAACACCTCAAACTGCTGATGCTGTAGGATAAATTTAAGCTGGTTGCACAGTGACACCATTTAATAACACGTATTTCTGAAAATAAATGTTATTCAACTTGGGAATATGGAAATATGGACCTTTCCCAATTTAAGTGTCAAACTTAGAATTGATTTCGTGCAGGAGAATGTACTCTGTCAATCCTCTGTAGAAATATAACTGTGTACAATTTCTTCAGGTCAAAGCCAGATATCAAGATGGAGCCGAGCTCTGGACGACCAGTGGATTATCAGGTGTGTGTGTATTTTCTGTCTGTGCGTGTGTTGAAACACAAATTTCTGCCGGGATACCGCCACAGATAAGTTTTTGCAGGTTCAAAAATCTCTGTGTATCTTCCTCTCGACTCTACTTCTCTTGAGACCTTTTTTAAAATTATGTTTTTCGCATGTTAATGCAAATGATGCTGCGAAAAACAAAGGAAAAATACAAATGATCCCACATAGTGCTGCATTCAGAGACCATCTCAAAAAATCGTTTGCCATCTGGAGATTGGTTTGATGAGAAGACTGATATTACTCTCATATTTGTGTGATAAGTGCGGAGCTGGAACCTGGAGGTGATTAGCTTGGCTTGAAGACTAGAAGCAGGTAGAAACAGCTAGCCTGGCTCTTTTAAAATCGGCCTCCCAGGAAGGCTAAAGTTCACTAATTATCACATCCCCAGTCATATTGTGCACCTATTTAACAAATGCTTCCCAAAAATACAAAAAATACTATTTCTTTGTATTCTTATATCATGTTTTCTTCCTATAAAAACAAAAAAACATGAAGTGTGCTTAAGTAGGCTTGAACCAACCAGTTTCAACCAATAATATCACGACCTTCCCTTCTATTTAGTGGCACAGAGCTAAGATTCAGTATGTAGCACGGCAACAGCATGGTACGTCGCCTTCTTTATATTCATGTCACCATACAGAAGCGAAATACTCTCGAAAAGCAGTTTCATCTGGACTTTAACATCTTGAATCTTGTCGTACACTTTAACTATATCTCGGCAAACAGCTGAAGATAGAAGATGAATACAGCACATAACTCCCCCCTGCTTCCAGTTTTAAGGCTAAGCTGTTTGTCACCTTGCTCAGGCTCCTTACTTGCAGCTATTGCTAGACATTTTGTGAAAAACACTTTTTAAACTTTGTGGCAAGAGTTACATGAGAAAGTTGAGGCCAGTCTTATATCTCCCTGTTAATATAAGGATACAGCTGGCCACTGGTTAGCCTAGCTTACTTTACTTAGCAAGGACTGAAAACATGGGGAAACAGTTAGCCTGGCTCTGTCCAAAAGTAAGAAAATCTACCTTCCAGCACCTGTAAACCTCACTAATTAACAGGTTACATCCTGTTTGTTTAATCTGTACAGAATCGAAATGTAAAAAATAAAAATTTAGGGTTTCATGAAAGGTATTTTTCTGACTATGTGATGGATATTAATCTATCCACAAACATGCATCTTATTTTCTTTAAAGCTGTTTGCCTGATTTATTCAACACAACATCAATGAAAACAAGTAACAGAATAATTGTGGACATAGTATAACTGTCCTTCAGTGCTAGCCTATGGCCTATTTTCATGACCTATTTTATTTAAAAACATGAATACATTTATACACCAGACTGAAATCTTGGTGTAATCGCAGACTGCACACTCATCCTCTCTCTTTTTTTGTTTCTCTTTGTTCTTCTTCATTATCCAGCAGCTAATTAAACCAGAGGGATACTCCTTAGATGTAGAAAACTTTAGCTTGCATCTAGTTTTTCCATCAAATGCTACATTACTTCAGCCTGGGGACATGTTTGAATAAAATCACAGGCTAAAAAGTATCTGGCAAAAGCTCTCACTGTCTGGACGCAGGATCATTAGAGTTTGTGAAAGATCGATTTCTTTGTTTTTTGCCTTTGAATGGTCCGCAGGGTAATTACTGCATAGCTGCGTGATTTATGATGATGGCATTGCTGCAGGTTATCTCACTGTGGAGAAAAGTCAGGTAGTTTTAACCTTCATATCTGATGTGCCAATGTCTCCCTTCAGATCAGCATCACAGTGATCGAGGCCCGGCAGCTCATAGGCCTCAACATGGACCCCGTGGTGTGTGTGGAGATCGGCGATGACAAGAAGTACACGTCTATGAAGGAGTCCACCAACTGCCCGTACTACAATGAGGTGAGGCCTTTGAAACTTTAAAAAAACATCTCTTTCCTACTAAATGTCAGCTTCACTTCATCCCTCCTATTCTTCATATATTGCTTCTCCTACAGAACAATTGCATTTCCAAAGCTGATCCCGTGTATATAGCCCATGTGGTATTCAAGTCGCTTTTAAGTTGACACAAACTGCCATAAATCACATCATGGCTTACACTGAGGTTCGACTGTTGAGATTAGATTCAGAATAGGGACATAAATTGGTTTAGGCTCAACTGTAGAGGTAAAAATACAGTGCTGTGGTGCAAAAACTTATCATACTGTACGACATGTCATATAAAAATGGTATCAGCCCTCAATATCTGAACGGTGATTGCATAGTTCATTCAATTCTGTAAATTAGTACTTAATTTTGTTCATTTTAGAGATGCAATTACAGGTGCAGTGAGCAATTTTTGAGAAAGATGGTGGACTGCCAAATACTGACTTTGAATGAAAGACACAGCAATCAACTATCTTACCGACCTGTGATTAACCAAAGTCTCCCATCACAGACTAAGTGGCAAATTAAAACAGCTATAATCAATATTTAACAATGCATCACATGAATACTTGTACGTGAAAGTAGAGATGAACCTAGAGAGAACTATCACCCACTCTCTCTGCTCTGCAGAGTGTTTTAAGGTGGGCTTATACTGTAGGATTTGATTCAATTTCTGACCAGATTTTTGAGCTGCACAACTCATTTTTGACCATGTTTCAGCTTTGTCAGGCATTGTTTGCCGTGCTGTGTACAGGGGGCAGTGAGGATCAATCTTTGTGACCTGTCGAAAATTTTGGTTGCTGGTTGTCAGGCTCTTGCAAGAGCCGGTTTCCCACCATCAGTGTCTTTTTTCTCCCTACAACTGTGACAAACTGTTCTTCTCTAAGAAGAGAGACTGAAGATCAATAGGTATTTTATCGTAATGCCTTTTAAAGAGGGAATTTATATACACATATACATAGTATCACAGGCATTTTGTGATCCTTCTTGCTTGAACACATGCAGTTTTCACACTCTATACTGTGTGTAAGGTTGCAGGCATTTTCAAATCTGTCGGTAGCTTTGAAATAGTGTCCAATCACTACACAATGGTCTTTACAATACAGATGTTTGTACAGGTGGTCCCGCTCGCCCAATCTTCCTCAAATGAAAAGCTCTGCTAACGCCATGGCCGACTAGTTGCTAAAATTCAGAAGTGCACGACAAAAGTGCCACGACACTCGACGAGCGTCTGATGTAATTTTTGTCACACACCGGGCACACTTCAACAAGATAATGCCACTTTTGCATTATTGCTGGCGAAAACTCCCTGGGAGGTTTGAAACAAATCTTTACTGCCAAATGTCAATGGCCATTACTGTTTGCAGGGCCAGGCGGGATGTTTTATTGTCTATATTCCACATACAGTGTGAGCACTCAGGATGTGGCTTGATAATAGGACCGTACAGTGAGAGCACGTAAATCCTGAGCTTTGGCTTTACATCGCAGACGATTTACTCATACAGTAGGAGTTGGAATTAAACAACAACAGTTTTAAAATCCTACAGTGTATAGATCTCAACTTATTGTTTTTGTTCACTCTCACTTGAGAAGAAGTTCACTGTATCAACTCAGAGAAGATTATGTGTCAGTTTTGTGTTTACAGCTTGTTTTCGCTGCCCTCAAGTGGCCAAAAAAAATCTGTTAAAGCAGATTTAAGGAAATAAAATTCTCTGACCTGCAACAAACTTGAGACACAGTTAACAGCAACACAATATTTGACAACTAAATCAAATAAAAGACTGCTTTATTGACCCACACTGTAATCACACTGCAATATGTGTAATATTTGTATATCACAAACATAAACAGATTATTTTTTTCACTCTGAGTAAATAAGACTAAAAGCAAGATGACAAGATGGTATCATACAGTAAATAAATCTCATGCCAGTGGCTTTGTAAGTGACAGCAGGTGTTTCTCAACATGAGGACGTCAATCAGCACCTTCTTTTTGTTTTCCTGCAACCAGAAACGTTTCTGGGAAAAGGTAGGAAGTAAAATGTAATGTAGAAGCTGCCAGCAGCCCCTTTGATGCTTCAGTGTCGTAATGATTTATTGACTTTAAAATACTTCACATAACACACTTAGCGAGAGAGTTCTTGTCAGCTCATGTGTTCCTGAACAGCAGGGAGTGTTGGTAGTGGTGAGGGTCATGCAGAGCTCAGCCTCTGGGTTGTGTCCTGCAGGGAGTGGAAGTGACAGTTTGTCTGTGATCGATTCTTCCTGTTAGTCTGAAAATCCCCCGTGGACAGACAAACTGGAAACCAGAGTGATCGAGGTAATAGTCTTCCAAGCTTTCTCTCTCCTCGTGTCCAGACCCTCCAGTCAGTGTCTCTGTTTCAGATGGCTCCACACTTCTCAGGAATAATCATCTGAAATTGGCTCTGGTGGGAAACTACAATCATCTCTGTTCTTTGGAAGTTCACAGAAAAAAAATCTACACTATCATAAAAATGTAATACCATCCAATTTCACTTGACTTCCACTTCTTTTGGTTTGATGTACAAGCTTTGTACATACTGTATGTCAGTTACTGTGTTGTATAGGTTATTGTGGATATATGGTGTATTTTTAAAGTGTTAATATTCTATTTAACAACAAGAGTCACTCTAATTCACCACTTTTTTCCACATCACTTGGTCTTTTATATAAGCTTACAGTACATATTGAGTATCTTCTGATACAGACTGTGATCTAATCTTTATTTTTAGCATATTTTTTTTGTTTCTCCCGCATAATTCATCTGCATATAGATACTTGAAGTAAACGTGAACTGCACTGCAGGTTTTCTTTGATGCTTTTTTTTTAAATCATGATTTGTTTACTTTATAATATATAGTATAATAATTGGAAGGGACGTGTCTGTGTGGATCAGATGCTGCGGCAGGGAGCTTTTGGAAAGATTTAAACAGGCTCTATTCATCTCCAGCATGAACAAAATACTTTCAGGAAGTTAAGGAACTGTTTTCAACAACCTATCCATCTATCCATTTTCTCCCGCTTATCTGGAGCAGCAGGCTAAACTGAGTATTCCAGACATCTATCTCCCTAGCAACGCTTTCCAGCTCCTCCTGGGGGACTCCGAGGCGTTCCCAGGCCAGATGGAATATGTAATCCCTCCAACAAGTTCTGGTTCTACTCCTGGGACTCCTCCCAGCAGGATGCAAACCTCCAAAAGAAGTCGTCCTAATCAGATGCCTGAACCACCTCAGCTGGCTCCTTCTGAAGTAAAGGAGCACTAACCCTACTCTCAGGTCCCCCGGATGTCCGAGCTCCTCAGCCTATAGCCAAGGCTGAGCCCAGCCACTCTATGGACACAAGTCATTTCAGTCTCATGTATCCACAATCTCATTCTTTCAGTCCCACAAAGAATCACCACCTTACCGAGGAGGGGATTGTGTGTCCCTCTGATCCTTGGAGCTGTGTTATCCAAGCAATAGCCCCTGCTACGGTCTCCCGAGATAAATGGGTCCTGACTAAGACCCTATGAATCAGTCAGTGTGGAGCAGAGTGGAGCAACAGATCCTGACCAGAAATAGGGGACCCTTTTCCACTAAATAAGCTCTGGTTCTTGAACTGGTTCCATCTGAGATCCTTTGAGCCTTGGTGCTATTAACTGAACAAACCATTTCTGAGTGGAACCACTGTCATCAACAGAGGGCGCTGCACAATGCACAACAACCTGTAGAATATGACACCCCACTTCGATTCCCAAGAAAAGCCTGGTATTCTTTGGTGCCAGCTGGGAACCAACTTTCCAAACCACTTAATTTCTGGTGGAAATGTGCTGAACAGTTCTTGAACTGGAATGAGGCTGGTTCCATGTTGGTGGAAAAGGGCCCAGGGAGATGGGGGCCCCCTCCTGGAGCCAGATCAGGGAGGGGAGTGTCTGGTGCCTGGCCGAACCAACTACATGGAGCTGTGACTCCACCATCTGCAGGGGTTAGGCATGGGGGCAGGGACTTATACATGCTAATACCTGGCAGTACAGACTGGTCCTAGGGACGTAGAAAATTTGTTTACTGGGCTAATAAATTGTGTAATATTTGTGGAGAGGCCGCAGAAGAAGAGGGGCTAAGATTGGGAGTATAAGTTTCATATTTCCCTCACGGCATTAACAGACTCATTGCAGGACTTTCAACCTGAACCTCCAAGTATTTGTAATAGATATATTTTGTCCCTCCCCTGAAAGACTTGAGGAATTGCACCGAGGAGGACGACCTTTGGATCTTTAGGGATATCTTGGTGAAACACTTCTCTCAGGGCGTTTAACCTATCCTTCCAAAAATTGCTTAACTTCAGGCATGACCAAAAATATATGAGTGTGGTTTCCATTTTTTGGTCACACATTTTCTCCAGCACTGAACTGCTTTGAGCTGGTTGGAGTCCACTTTGCTGTTATTTGCAGGGTGTGAAGGTATTTTGTTGTAACTTTCCGTTTGAATTCCTTCCAAGTATTGGAATAGGTCAACATTGTGCCTCCCTACAAACTTCCCTGCGGGCATTTAGTAATATATCTTTGTTCATTTCAGCCTCCCTTTTCTCCTTTTTTCCTGAGGTATTGTTTGGGGTTGTCCAGAAGAAAGTTCAGTATACATTGGAGATTTCTTTTCTAACCTCATTTCAACTTAAATCTGAGTTCTTGTGGTGTCTGTGCACCCTGTGTAGCCCCTGGCTTTTGTAGAGTTGCACATAAGCTGCAGTATAGCCATACTAATACACTCACACCTGAAGATGCTCACAGCAAAGGTATGGCAAAACTTTGATGTAGCACTTTAAATGAGCGATTTCTGTTCAACCCACCATGTTTTCCTTAAAGCTTGAGGGGCAAGAGCTGTCGCGGGGCTAAAATATCAACTGACCTCCTGTGAGGCTGGCTTGACGATGAAAAGATCACAATCTAACATTTTCTCTCCTCTCTGCAGTATTTCGTCTTTGACTTTCACGTCCCTCCTGATGTCATGTTTGACAAGATCATCAAGCTGTCAGTAAGTGCACACCGCAGTAATGCTAAACCACCCCATTTTTCCCCTCTTTGGTGTTTTGACACCTTTCATTATTGAGATTTCTCATTTACACTTAAAGGGATATTTTGAATTATTTGATGTAGTCTGATATAAGGTACCTATTGATAGTGTATTACCTATAAGACCCAGTTTGGAGAAGCAGAGAGGGGTATCAGCATGGAAGCTAAGCAATGACGAGAAACTGCTGCTATACAAGCCAAATATTCGCTCTTTCTAAACCAACCAAACTCCACAGGTAAATTCAAGTAATTTTTTTTATTGCAGGACACAGGAGTGCTGGTCTACTGCTGTCTTGATCTGTTAGCTTGTGACTGAAATACCTTTTGTTGCTGACCGTGTCCACAGCAGTTCATCGCTTAGCTTTCATGCTGGTGTCCCTTTCTGCCTCTCTAAACTGGATAGACATTATCATAGCTAATAGACTGACTATTAATAAGTGCCTCATACAGCCCTACACATAATCCAAATTATCCCTTCAAGGTCAGTTTTTACAGCATTTTGTAGCCTAATTGATTGTTAATGAGGAAAAGTAAAAGTTTTGAAGATAATAAAACTCACATTTTATGGTGCAGAGTAGAGTAGATGTTTCTTCCCTCTGTATGAAGATGTAAAAAGATATTGCTGGTTATTGCATTAATTTGGTTAATTAATGATCTAAGAGAGTTACATCATGCAGATCCTTGTTAAACAGAACTCATAACCATCTGTTCCCCATAAAACTCTCACTTTTTAATTGCTTAGAGTCATTTCCAGTTCGACAGTGAGTTATCAGAGTTTAAATTTTATTTTAATATTTAATTCTCAACTGTCTGCGTAGGTTATTCATTCTAAAAATCTTCTTCGGAGCGGGACCTTGGTGGGAACCTTCAAGATGGATGTTGGGACTGTTTACTCTCAACCTGGTAAACTACAAGCTGTAGCTCCCACATCGATCTGATAACTGATCGTAACATTCGTGCACAGTTCTAACTGAGTGACATCTTTCTATCCCAGAACATCAGTTTTACCACAAGTGGGCCATCCTGTCTGATCCTGACGACATAACAGCAGGGTGTAAAGGATATATTAAGTGTGACATCGCTGTGGTCGGAAAGGGCGACAACATCAAGACCCGCACAAGGCCAACGAGACCGATGAAGACGACATAGAGGGGTAATGAGCTGTCACTGATCTTCCAGTTTCAGACTGAATTGATTTTAAATACTGTGGTCAGAGACATTTTACAGTGTTCAGTTATTTCTGCATCATTTTCTTCAAAGATTTTTTTTTTCTAGTATATTTTTCCTCCTAACTAGGAGAAATATCCTTCAGCAAAATCCACAATTTCATATAATGTCTGATAAAATTATGACTAAAACACTGGCTCAGACAAAACAAAAGCAAAAGACTGAAATGTGACGTCAACTAACTACAACTTTCAGTAAACACCTAAGACTAAAACTAAATTTGTTAAAATTTGCACTGCCTTAAAATGACAATATGCAGTTTTTATTTGAAATATGAGCCAGAACACAGAAATTATTTACATTTAGGTAGTTTAACTGTGACTGTTTCCTTCTTTTATTCACTGCTTTTCCATCAGAGCACTTGTTTCAGTGCTGTTATATGTACAAAATAACAAGAGAAAAACTACAGTATTGTGCTTCAGTTACTCTTAAGCAGGGTTTTTGATTATTTTTTTTTTTTAGAAAACACAATAACTTCTTTATAATCGCCATTATTAATAAACTGGTCATTGATTTAAGTTTCACTGATAACAAACAATGAAATGTTAAGAACTTATGTTTACTAATTATTACTAATGCACTAATTTTTTGTTTTTCAATCATTCATTTGTGCAATCACAGTTTATTGTTGCACACATTAAAACATTTTATATACAATACTATAATAAAATATTTGTTAGTGATTAATAAATTATTTGTAAACCTTTAAGAAAGAGAAACATGGACCTAAATTTGTAACATGTTAATATTGTTGTAAACCATCTCTAAACATTATTGGCTGACATATGAAGTGGTATTGTATTGTAAATGTTCCGTTACGTTCCAACATAGTTCAACGTATGTTACATACATCAACATACTTACATTGACCAAAAGCATGGCTCTTTCCTAAACCTAAAGAGATAGTCTTATTGCCTAAACCTAACCTAATAGTTTTGGTGCCTGGATGTTGCATATTTATTATTGCTAACTTGTCCGTGGAGTCCAACACGTGCAAAACTGGTGCTAGAGGTGTACCTACAGTGTCATAGTTTGAAGTGGATGGCTATTGTAAAGTTGCAGCTGATGTTTATAAAACTTTACAGTTGCTTAATAGATGTGTTATAAAGCATTATTTGAACGTTTGTTAACAGTAACTGTTAATAACTGTTAACTAAAGTTTAATTAACTATCAATTTACCATTTATTGATGGTGGTTATTATAAAGTGTTGCCTGCTGTGGTCCCATTGTGTTGTCTGCAGGCATATTTTTGCAAAAATATATTCAGGTGGAATTAAAACTTAGTGCATCAGTGTGTTTTAACTTCTGTTACTTAATGACAGATGCACTTACAGTGATTTTGACTGTTCAGAAGAGATCAAAACTATGCATGTACTTCAAGTGGTTCAGGAACAGCTTTTAATTTACTGTGGGTGCTTTGGATAGGCCTTTTATGCATAATAAGTTATTAATGATTCATATTTTATACCAAAACTGGGTCATAGTTGCAAGAATTACTGGAAATTCTCTAAAACTTGTATAAACTTCTGTAAATATAATCACCCCTTATCATCAGGAAACTTTTCCACAGACTGTACTTTTGTGAAATATAATCATTTCCTCCACAATCTTGTCTCTAAATGGGTTTTTGTGCTGCTGTTTGTTTCCAGGAACCTCCTGCTCCCAGAGGGCATCCCAGCAGAGAGGCAGTGGGCAAGGTTTTACGTGAAGATCTACCGCGCTGAGGGACTTCCTAAAATGAACACCAGCATCATGGCTAATGTGAAGAAGGCCTTCATCGGAGAGAACAGAGACCTGGTGGACCCCTACGTTCAAGTGCAGTTCGCTGGGCAGAAAGTAACTTCCTCCACATCCTCCTGCAATCTCTTCTTCTTTGGTAGCAGTTGTTATCACTCCCGAGGGATCGTTACTGCTGCCCTAGAATGCACTGTTGCTTTGATTATGGATACAAGTGCAGATATCTGTAGTGTGAATTTCAGCGCATAACTAATAACTATCTATGTAGTATTATAAAGGAGCAACATGCAGAGTTTATTTTGGCTGAAAACCATTAAGATTTATTCCACAGCCATTAGGGAGCCAAAGATTTAGAATAAACTACCTAAATTCAACTGTTTGTTTTCAGAATATAAATGTTCTCCCATAGATCCAATTATCATGTATACAAACATTAACACATCACTAGTCCCATACATTAGTACCATATAACATCAAGGGAAAATAAAAGAGAAAAAAGAAAAGAGAGGATAAAGAGAAAAGAAAAATGGTTCCTGCATCTCATAAAACTTTCTGGTGGAGGCTGAAGTACTATGTTTTAACTTTTAAGCAAGTTTTTATGAGATGGTGATTTAAAGCAAGCACTTGCAGAGAAGGCCACGACTACTTCTTGGTTAACTGTGATCTTAAAGGTCCCCAATAAATTAGACAGTTAGAATCAATAACTGTCTGACATATAGGGCTGGGTATCGATTGTCAATATTTTTTGGCACTGACTGAAACCCTGTGACTTGTGTGTATACAAGTATTGAAAAATGCCTTGTCCATTCAATATCAAATTTTGATCCCTAACAATAAAGTGAAATATCACAATGGACGGTTATATTGTTGCTGGGTTTAAAAGAGTCTTCATCCGGCACCGTATGTCTGTAACCTAATTATGTTTAATAAGAAACAGCAAACATGACATTGAGAGGTGATGCAATGAACGGCAGCAAAAGCTTCTTTTTATTTTCTTTCCCACATGTCAAAAACATGTGAGGGAGAAATGACTGTCAGCATCATTCATCACCCAACCCTGGTACCAAGATCTAAATATTCTGATGATTGGCTGTCTAATGTTACAGTCCTAGAGCAATGCAGGAAAAACACTATTTTACGCCCAGAGTTAGGGATCATTGATGTTTTTTCACCACCGGGTCTTTGAACAGCTTCTTCCTTTAAAGTGATTAAATGCACCATAATGTGTAATATAACTTTATTTTTGTTAAAATGGGACTGGGACAACATGGAGTTTATACACAGACCAAGGTTTCTGTGATCAGGCAGCCACCTTTAGGATGGACTAAACAACCAAGATGTGTGAATTACTAAGTAACTCTGTAACAAGTGGACTGTATCTGTTCAACTCAGACACCTTTGATGGCCACTTTACTTGACAGGAAATACATGACAATTATTTCTGATGACCAGGTCACTAGACACTTTAGGATGGCGTTAATCCCCTCCAAAAACCAAACACATAGCAATACACTCAAAAGCCTTTTAAAACACTATGACCTATGCTATACTTTATGCTATTCAGATAATACGTGCTGTAGTTAAACCCAAAATGTATGTCCTGTAGCAGTTTGCTGCACAGACCAATGACTCCCACATCCAAAATCTCACCAATCTAATTATTACTCTTCTTCTCTGCTAGATTCTAGAAGTTGTTATTACTCCCCAGGGGATCATTACTGCTGTCCAAGAATACACTTATTATAGACTTCTAAAGTTAGCTGAAGCTAATATGAAGTCTCTGCCATCTGAATTCAACAAATCAAATTAGCGTTTTGCAAAGTTACTTTTTAGTATGAAGTTTCCTCTTTCTGCTTCAACTGACAGGGGTTTCTTGCTGAGCCATAGCTGAAAACACAGAACATTTTGTACCAGAGACTGCAACTTTAAAAAAATATCCACATGATTGTGTGCAACTCAGACTGCCGAAGCCCATCATGTTAACTTTTGCTGAACTTTGAAATGCAAACGAGGGCTGTGGCTAAAATTATTTAAATGTTTTTGACTTATTTGTCATTCTTCCTCGTGTCTCCAGGGGAAGACGTCCGTCCAGAAGAGCAGTTATGAACCAATCTGGAACGAGCAGATCATCTTCACGGAGCTGTTCCCTCCACTCTGCAAACGCATCAAGGTCCAGATAAGAGACTCGGATAAGGTCAACGATGTTGCCATAGGAACCCACTTTATCGACCTACGCAAGATATCGAATGATGGTGACAAAGGTCGGTCAAAATGCACGCATGCACACAGTTGGTCTTATTAGCATTGATTAGCTGTCAGGTACATTAATTAGTCCGTCTTAACTAGTTAATATTTTACAGTATTCAGTAATTACCTGTGCTGCAGTAGATGAACCAAATGACCCACCTGACCCTTTACTAATGGCTGCATGAATTTAGTGGATGACATTCAAATCGACTTGCAATCAATACATATATTAGCATATATTAAACCAAAGAACCAGAAACATTTCAGGTGAATTTCCTGAGAAAATTCCTCACACACCACCAGTGATACAGCTAAATTTCTAGCAGCAGAGTTTCTTTTATAAATTGAAGAAAAAATGGTGAGCATGACCTCCTGTTCCCAACATCAACTTAAAATGCAAAGATAACAGTCACAGTAATGTCCACATTGTTTCATTTATGAGTGATCTCTGCAAAAATGAACTGGAACAACAGTACAGCAATGAATCAAAAATAGTCAAACTTATTTTGAAGAATTAAATGTCAAGTTCAACAAAATTTGGGGGGCATTTTAATATGGTCTGGATACCAATATGAACTCTGAAACTCAA
This sequence comes from Lutjanus argentimaculatus, assembly GCA_034769285.1. Taxonomy (NCBI): domain Eukaryota; kingdom Metazoa; phylum Chordata; class Actinopteri; order Lutjaniformes; family Lutjanidae; genus Lutjanus; species Lutjanus argentimaculatus. The sequence goes on from JAWZSL010000001.1 coordinate 53,752,811, forward strand.
TGAAGACAGTGAAACTGTTGCTTCTGTAATAATTGTGATCGTCATAGGCAAATATGTCAATGATTTGTCCACTGTCTAGCTTGTCTTGTTTGTTTCTGTTTGGACTTTTTCTGTCTCTGTTTTTGCTGATCATGGCCGGAAAGGTCTGGTGTTTGATATTGTTGGCTGATATGTTAAAATTTTCCACTGCTGGCCACTGTCAGGTCAACAATGGGCAAATGCCAATATATTCATGCACAGAGTTGCCAACTTCTTTACAATGAAAGTTGCTAGAACTAGATCTAAAAGTCACCAGATGATGTCATGTGCTCATTTGCATATTGATGGAATAAAGCTTAGTGGTTGTGTTGGTTGCAGCGAGGGTGGGATAATCTTAAGTCATATAAAAGATAGGTAGCGAAATCAATCGTTAAATAATCACAAACTCACCTCAGGGACATCGTATATTTGAACTAAAAAAGTTTTTTAAAAATCAGCAAAGAGAGGAAGAAGATCAAACAAACTGTTTATATTTCCACATTTATTTTCTTATTCTTTTGCAGAGTTATTCTTTTTTTATGGCACTCCGATGACAACCTAATGCAGATATCAGATGAAAGAGAGGGAGAAGTTCAAACAAACTATTCATAAAGATATTTACAAGATCAAAGAAACTATTTACATATTTAAAAGCTATAGGAACATCGAAATCCAGAGAGAGAGGCACGCTCACACTTTGAAAAGTTCCAGTCCATAGAAACTTTCGCCACTCCTGTGGCGAACGGCGCCCTGCTGCCTGCTACACATCCCACAATGAGAGGCAGATGGAGAGAGAGAGAGAGACCTCAGCTCTGTTGGTAGAATAAGTTGCTAAATTTGTTGCGAGTATGCTAAGTTGAAATACTTGCTTCTCTGATATCTCAAATATTTATTCCCGGCTAGAATAACTGTTTTAGTTTGCCTCTTTCACTTCAATTAGAGTTCAGATTGATGCTGAATGAGTAAATGTCTGTTTAATGTCATAAAAATGTTGTAGGAAATCATTAATTATCTTTTAGAAGGAGGAGATGATTATGACAGTTAAACTGAGCGATATGTTAATGGAGTCTGGCAGGCAGTGAGACACTGAACTCAAACTGTGAGTAAGAGTGTGTATTTTCAGAACAGTGGGCTTTTGTTTTCAGTATAACGGGCAATTGACAATTGACAGTTACAAACAGCTGATCAACTTACAGTGGAGGACTCCTCATCACTTGTTATTGTCAAACTACAACGTCCACTCGTCTTGCACTCCTGCAGTGTTCCTGCTACCTGCCTGAGCTTCCTCATGTCTGGGGAGGAGGAGGCAGGAGGAAACAATTCGCTTCAACCACAGACTGTATATTAAATGAGTAAAATAAATTCACAAAATGTCAAGAAAGTAAATATTCTTATTCTTACTTAATAAACAGAAAAATACAGCTGTACACCTTCTAAATTCAAGTTTCTCTCTAACCAAATTAAGACTAACTTAACTGTCTTGCTAATTGCTAAGATGCAACAGAAACAAAATAAAACTCAACAAAGCTGTCTTGGTTAGTCTTTCCACTGCTCCAACAATCACCAACTCTGGTTTGGCTGAAATAAATCCTTAAATCGCTGAGTTGTGTGTGAAAATATTCTGGCTCTACATGCTGTTTTTTCCCCCCATGCTCTCTTAGCGGTTGCTGGCTTCTTTGTGCTACTTAGCTCGCCGAATGAGAGTCTGTCACTGAGCAGCGGCTCTCACTTGTTCTACAGAACCCTAGTGTTTGATGACTAGACATCCAGTATATACTTTGAAAGACCTGAAACAGAATTGTAAAGGAATTAGAATAATAATTAAAAATTGAAAGAGAAGAAGGGTCTCGTACAGACATTTCTTTTACCTTCACTTTCTCCAGGCTTCCTGCCCACCCTGGGCCCAGCCTGGGCCAACATGTATGGCTCCACCCGTCAGTACACTCTGATGGACGAGCACCAGGACCTGAATGAGGGTCTTGGAGAAGGCGTGTCCTTCAGAGCCCGTCTCCTGCTCTCCATCGCCGTGGAGATCCTGGACACCACGTCACCTGAGATCATAAGCTCGACGGAGGTGCAGGTGGAGCCGGTCTCCAACATCTCAGAGGTGAGAAGACACTATTTTACACACAGCTAAGTGGTTTTTGGATCATTTTTTGGTGTATCTATTTAACACCAAAATTATTTAATTTATCTATTTTATGCATACATTCCTCCTACAACTTAATCACTGAAAACAAAATTATCTGACCAAGCTGTTATCCTGACCTGTGATCCATGAGAACAAGATGCTGTTTGACCTCTCCTGACCCCACAATTAACAGTGTGATGCTGCAATCCACCATTGTACCGGCACACGAGTAGTTAACTGCTCATCAGGGAAATCAGAAACATCAGATGCTTTGCTTTCGGGGCAGGCTTGCCAGCTATTCGGCCTCTTGGCTGTTGTGGTGTAAATGAGTCCCCTGGGAACCTCAGTCGTTGCCAGCACGAGTCTGTGCCAGTTGTCAAGTGCTTTGAAAGAGAGACAGACACAAGTACTAATCAAAGAAATGCTTCTTTATGTCTAATCTAAATATTGACTTTAAGGTTTTACACGTCATTTGTGATCTTTTACACAAAGTAAAATGTGTCCGTCAATAAAAGTGCATTTACAATCCTTCTGAGAATAGGACAGGATGCCAATCATCGACTTTGGAAGTGTAACAGAAAAAATTAAATTGTCTTTCAACTCCTGAATATTATAAGCTGACTGTGGCCTTTAATATTATATGGTATTTATGTTTGGTGACATTCTTTGAGAGACTAATCCTGATTTAAGCAAATCAGTCCCACAATTAAATACACTTCCATTAATGCCAGAATTACAGTTTATTCATCACATTTATTTTTCAAACCAGACTTAATAGGATCTTCCCACTGATTTCAGTATATGAGACTTTAAGTTTTACATTTTGATCTTTTGTGAGCTTTTCTGAAGTAGGTGAATGGTGCGCATATCGTTAATTTACCATTTCTAATATCTACTCTAATTACTAACATTAAAGTATCTTACAGTTTCTTATAATCCTGTGCTAAATTTTTCATTTTAGAAATGAATAGTCCTATCAGTTACAATTACAACTCACATCTCATTATACAGCCCTCTGCTATGATCAATAAGGTAAATTAACCTTGTAAAAAATAGAAATGCAAAGCTAGAAATGCCCCTGGCTGACTCTAACGCTTGGGAAGAAATATTTAATTTACTTAATATAGATGTTTTGGGTTGTTCTGAAAGCTCCCTGCAGGCAAAAATGTTCTGTACAGTTATAACTAAAAGGGTTATTCTTAGAGATCTGAGACCTCCTGGTTTTAAGAAGTGGCTTAAAGATATGATGTTCTGTCTTTATTTGGACAAAACCCCTCATCTGAATTCTACTGTATATTTGTTTAGATTTAAGGTCCCTTTTTATCAGTATGCCAAGCATCACGGCTGCAGCTGCAAAGTGTAGTGTTTGAATAATATGGATTTTTCAATGGATGATGCCCATTTTTAGAGATCTGGGTGGCCAGTGCCTGACATATACAATTCAGATATAAAAACAAAGAAATGTCATCGATAATTCCATTATTCCATGCATATTACAATTTGATATACATGTTTATCTTTGGCATTACCTTGTTGTTTAAATAGATTTTTTGTTAATTAATGAGATAGAGAATTACATCGGGTTATGCTGTAGATTTCAGAATGTAACTGGTATTTAAAGGCATAGCAGAGTATAGTTTGTCAGAAGCAACAATATTTATCTACATTATTCTATACATTATAATAATATACTTTTTATATTTAATGATTTCAAGCTCAAGCAAAACTTATTTTACAAAGCCCAAAGCTTTACATATATTGGTCAGATGAAGAGGAAAAAATATAAAAAAGAAAAGATGGTTTAAAAAAAGTTGGCTACATATATTCTTGTCTTCTTTCACTGATAAAATAAATAAATAAATAAAAAGTATTACTACTACTACTACTACTAATAATAATAATAATAATAATAATTACATTCACTGGAGGATGCATGAGAGTTGAAGTACAGGGCTCCAAACTAACTTTTTCACCATCTTCTCTAAACTCATGAAGTGAACACTAACATCGTTCCACAGCAGCCACACTGACAAGACTGCCTGCAGATGATTTTTTTGTTTATCAGCCTCGGCATCGGCTGAAGCCATTATCTCAAAATGCAAGATAAACCCGGCATGAATTCAGTATAGCTGCTATGTGCATTTATGAGTTTGGCTTGATGTACACTTTGTTCGAACTACCTCTTAAATCCTTTTCATTGTACATCTCCAGAGTGTGACAATTTTTGGAGAGTTTTTAGCTTGTGTGGACATTTCCGTCACAGTGGCTTTGGGCAGTAGAGATACAGCGTGTTTAGGCATTCATGGACAATTATTAGCTACTCTGGCAACCCTTTTTTTGTTTTGTTTTGTTTATTGTTTTTCTGATTTATTTTTTTTTATATAGAATCATTGGCTTGGTCGCTATGGGACAAGTTGTACTGGCTACCTGGAGGCATTGTTATAAACTGCTGCAAATAATACCTTTTAAAAGAGTAATGAGTATTGATTAATATTTTATATTTTAATAATAACCACATGAATGAATAAAAAGCATCTTAGGGCAGAAAATATGGCAGAAATGCACTTACAAGTGTTATGTAATGAAATGCATTTACAAATCTAATATATTAACTAAGTGGCTCAGTAATTCAGAGAGCAGGCAGGAAGGTTTTAATGTCTGCAGTGAATTACAGAAGAAAGCACCTGCAGTTATTCCACCACAGACTCGACAATAGATGAATAAACTCCAGTCCAATAAAATGTTTCACTTGATATTTATTGGCCTTCTCCTCTCTCTATCAGAGTGCCACTGGGAAAATAGACGAGTTCTTCCTCTTTGGTGCTTTCCTGGAGGCCACCATGATCGACAGGAAGATTGGTGACAAACCAATAACTTTTGAAATCACGATAGGTAAATAAAACTTTCCTTCATCTTGTTAACATCGACCTGCGCTCCACCGGTTCACAATATAACCAGGATCTGTGACAGTGTACAAGAAAAATCAATAGCCGCCCTAACAAAGTACCTCCCATAACAATGTGGAATGTTCTGCTCGCCAACAGGTAACTATGGCAACCAGATAGATGGCGTAAGCAAGCCTTCGTCAGCAAAAAAGAAGAAGAAAGATGGGGAGAATGAAGAAGAGGAGAGCGAGCTCATACAGAACTCCAGCGAGGACGAGGCAGACGAGGACGCGGACCTGGTCTCCGTCTCGTCCACTCCTCTGATGAAGCCTGTCATCACAGACAGGTCAGAGGTCACGGGTTGCTGGAGCAAGCAATTTCTGATATGTTGTTATAAATGCCAAGGCAAAGCCTTTTCGAATTAAATGTGCTTTACTATTGACCTTTCCTAAGTCCCGTCCCTTTTTACTCTGTACTCCAATACCAGCTGTAATCTTTGTCAGCTTTCTCCTTTCCTGTTTCCTGTTCTTAAAAGAAAAGAAAAGGAAACAGAATTTTGAATTTTGAAGGTGACTAAAGATGTTGCTGGTGGACCTGTAAAAGCAACGCATAGCTGCATCTTAAAACTACTACAAGGAACTTTCATATTTTGTCAATTATGGAAGCCCCTGTGGACAAAAACAGTAGAGTTTCCACCATAAAAACCACAAAATATAATGTCAAAAATTAAATGAAAATTTCCTCTGTCTTTTTTTTAACTGACTGATGTATGACTCTGAACCTGTGCCTGGAAAAATATGAACGCAGGCTAATTTAATCTGATTTCAAGGAGAATCCGACCAAGTGGCAGGAAATATGAATAACTACACAGAAATAGCCTCAGGGACATCATGTTAACTTATGTAGGTCATATCTGGCATCAGAAAGAATTGAGTGCTTCATAGCCAGTTATAAACCCCTTGTAGTAGCTTTAAATTAGCAAAGTAGCCAGGTAGGTAATGATTGAAATATATTAGCTCGCTAGTTAGCAAGTGTTTGGCTAACATTAGCTATTAGATGTAACTAGGTAGCTAATAATAATTATAGATATAGATGAGTACATTAGCTAACTTATGTGACTTTTGTTTTTGCAGGTTCTACAGCAACATCTTTTAACCACAATTCAAAATTTGGCTGTTTATTCAACATACAGTAGACAAGCACATAGCATAAAAGTTAAAAGCTGTATGTTTGACAGCTTTCTCTCCAAACCTGAAGTCATTCTCTGGATCGGTGCCCTCTGATTCTGATGGTTTCATCTTTATTTTATTTTGGGTGTTATTTACTTACTTGCTTTAAAATCTTGAGCATAAATAAAGTCATTATTAGTGTTTTTGTGAACCATGCCTGTTTGTTTGTACTTCACAGGAATTACTTTCATCTTCCCTACTTTGAAAAGAAGCCGTGTGTTTACATCAAAAGCTGGTGGCAGGACCAGAGAAGGCGACTCTATAACTCCAACATGATGGACAAGATCGCTGACAAACTGGTAAGTATACCATTTCTTTTCACACTCAAGAAAAATATAGATGCAACACATTTGTTTTGTGTCTGAGTACAGCCTCACGGAGCTGGAAGCAAGGCTGTTGACTTTAAAAACTTGTTGTTAACAAACTGCTACAGAAAATCAGAGTCAATCTGATCCAGCCACCTGAGCCAACCTTTGCACACAGAACAAAAATATAAATCAACAATTTTGTTTTTGCTCCCATTTTTCACAAGCTAAAGTGAAAAATCTAAGACTTACCTTAAATCGGTACTAATGAGCACTTTTTTGCCAGAATAATCCATCCACCTGACACGTGTGGTATATTAAAGATGCTGATTAAACTGCAGGATTATTGCACAGATCTTGGACTGGTGATAATAAAAGGCCACTCTAAAATGTGCACAATGTTTCATGTAGAGCTACAGATACAGGCGGTAAGGTCATGACCCGCCCTACTCTGCCTCTGATTGTCTTTCGCTGATATTCTTCCTCTTCCCCTAACCAATTGCTCCTCATGCCTAAACCCAGCAAATGAAGGCAACAAATACCAGCCACCCACAGGCAGAGTAGGAGAGCTGAAGGAAAGGTCAGGGGGATCGCCAAAGTCAGCAGGATTCATCCTCTTGAGACCATCAATATCAGAAGAAAATTTCATGACAATCCATCTGATATTTGTTGAGATGTTCCTGACGGACAGATATTGTCAACCCCAGACTCATACTGTTAGCATGGCTAAAAAGATGGGAAATAAAGGAAAGTAATCACTCATGGTATAAGTATTTATAAAAATATAAATTACATTTTTCTCATCCAGGTATCCAGATATTTAATTTATAAAGAGTTGTAGATGGTAGTATGCGTATAGATAAAGAGGCATTTAGTATTTGTCAAAGATGTTTTGGGCATAAACAAATGACTACAAACAAATTGTTTGTCCTAAGCTCCAGTATTTTTGTGTGTGCCGACAGGAAGAGGGTTTGAATGATGTTCAGGAGATCATTAAGACGGAGAAGGCCTTTCCAGAGCGCAGACTCAGGGGAGTGTTGGAGGAGCTCAGCGTCGGCTGCAGGCAAGCTACATAAAAATAATCATTTGTCATGGTGTCGTATTAAAACCAGCATTGTGACTCAGTGGTCAGTAAAGATACAGAGAGTTTCAGATGCTGAAAGACTGCTGCAAGACCCAAAAGTGTAATGCTGTTTAAAACTTTAAAACATGCACGCTGAAGACTACTAGCTGCCGTCCTCATCAACACCCCAGAGGCTACTGAAGACAGACAGCAGCTCTCTGCACAGTCATTATGGTTTTCAGGATGAAAGAAACCAGCAGAGTCATTAATTTTCTTTTTCTCTTTATGTTCTCTGCTGTTTCATCTTCTGCACTTTCTGGTTATTCTCAGTCGGTTTGTGGCTCTGGCGAACAAGGACGTGAACCAGGCGGGCCGAACCAAACTGGATCGAGAGCGGCTCAAGTCCTGCATGAGAGAGATGGTAATGATTTATGTTTCTCAAATAGAAACGGAAGGAAGCGACGTGAGTGGCAGGGGGGAGATGAAGCTGTGATTAATGGCATCAGTTTGGCTGCTGCCCAGTCACTAATCCTGCTGTTTAGTGAGTAAATAGTATGAAGTCCCTGTAAAGGCTACCTGAGGAAATTAATTTTTGAAGTACATTTTCAGTCCCTTGCAAAACATTTGCATGCATTTGCATCATCTCATCTGAGAACAGCTTCATCTGACTCATGTTTGTATTTGACTGCCAGTAGATTTAATTTCAAGAGGAAATGAAAAGGAAATGCAAAGCGAAGGTTGTATTATGAATATGATGCATTGTTTGGACAGGTATACGGATCAGAGGAGATGAGATGTCTGTGTATTTAATGCGTACTGAGCAAATAAATGACTATGGCTGAGTTGCACCAACAAGGATTCATTTTTAAATCTGATTAAATCATGGTTTAACTTTAAATTAAGTTGCACCAAACTTTTAAAGTCGTTAAAAATGAAGACAGGTTCAATCCAAACCTCTCTTTAAATGCATCTCTCTTGCACCAAAACTTAATTTTTAAAATGGCTTCTTTTTTGAGGTGGATAGAAATAATCAAGTTCCTCAAAGACAGTTAAAGGACAGACTCGAACCAACTGAGTTTTATAATGTGTCTTTTCTTTCTTTCGCCCCGGTTGATAATTAAGTTTTTCTCAAAGGAGGAGAGATTTTTTAGACCTTCTCTGCTGAGCCATCATGAGGAGGCTAACTAGCTAACTAACTTTTTAGCTAGCTAGCAAACTATAAAAATAAAAATAACATTTCTTGTTACTATTCAGCTAGCTGGTAATTAATATATGATTTTGTTAACTTTTTGGCTAGCTAACAAACAATATAAAGTTTCTCAGGAAAAGATTAAATCGAAAGCAACTGGACTTGTTTAAAAGTCTTATTGAAGACGTTTCGCTTCTCATCCAAGAAGCTTCATCAGTTCATGCCTGTCAGACTAGTCAGAGCTAGTCTAACTAAATGGTGGGAACCCCAGGTATTTAACCTCTGTAGTGTATGTGTCTGGGATATCTGAAAAACTCAGGAGGGTTTTCAACAAGCATCACATCCCTGTGCACTTCAAACCCAGTAACACACTCAGACAGAAATTGGTGCATCCCAAAGATCGCACACCACATACACAGAAAAGCAATCTGGTGTATGCTGTCCAATGCAACGAGGATTGCAAGGATTTATACATTGGTGAAACCAAACAACCACTAAACAGACGCATGGCTCAACACAGGAGACCTAACTCCTCAGGTCTAGACTCAGCTGTCTATCTACACCTTAAGGAGAAGGCACACTCCTTTGAAGACAGCAACGTCCACATTCTAGACAGAGAGGACAGATGGTTTGAGAGAGGAGTTAAGGAAGCCATTTACGTCAAAATGGAGAAACCCACTCTAAACAGAGGAGGAGGCCTAAGACACAACCTCTCTCCTATTTACAATGCTGTTATTTCATCTTTGCCCAGGAAATTCAACAACTTGACCTCCAAAAACAACAATGTTTCACATTCATGTAACTCTAACGACTGTGGTCCACAGTCCTTTGTCTCTAACGACTGACACTCATACCTGGTTTCGGGTCACACCCAGTGATCAACGACTCCAAACGACTGTTGTCAATCTGATTGGAGCACTCATGAATTTGAACACATCTACAGAGGTTAAATACCTGGGGTTCCCACCATTTAGTTAGACTAGCTCTGACTAGTCTGACAGGCATGAACTGATGAAGCTTCTTGGATGAGAAGCGAAACGTCTTCAATAAGACTTTTAAACAAGTCCAGTTGCTTTCGATTTAATCTTTTCCTGAGATTACAATGACCTGGACGAATGAGAACATTCACGGACAATATAAAGTTTCATTTCACTTTTTCTCTCCCGAGTGGTCAATGTATCATTATTTTAACTTTTTAGTTCACTAACAAACATTGTAATGGTTTTCCACTTTATTTCACACCAGCAATTTAATGTAATGCAAACAAAATAACATTGTTATTGTTTTGTTATTGTTTTTTTTACTTTTAGCTAGCTAGCAAACGATGCAATATTGAGGAATGCAGAGTAGCCAAAAATTAGCGGTTTCCCCCCTCTTTTATACATACTGGATCCCAACAGCACTTGAGGGTTTTTTTTGTTGTGTGTGTGTGTTTGTTTTTTAATTTGGGTAAGCAGGCATCTCCATATCTAATTTCCGTTTACATCACTAAACTTGGATTCACTAAACTGATTTACTGAGCAACAAACTAGAGAGCTCTGCTTAATTATTAAATAGCAAATATTGTCAGAGTCTGTAATAAAGTGTCTGAGAATTAGAAAAAAAAATATTTTGAAGATAATCCACTCATGCACTTAGCTGAATGGGATATGAACTGATTCTCATAGACTCCCCACTATGATTTGTGCCTGTGTATACAGTATGTAAAGGTCAGTTTACCCTCTGATATGATGCTTCATCATCACTTATCATCTCTCCTCCTGCAGGACAGCATGGGCCAGCAGGCCAAGCAGATCCGGACTCAGGTGAAGAAGAACACAGTCAAAGACAAACTCAAGCTGGTGCAGAACTTCCTGCAGAAGCTCCGTTTCCTCGCTGATGAGGTACTGAAATTGAACTATCAAAGCAGAATGAATAAAAACATTTCACAGTATGTTAAAATACATTCAGTTGTAACGGGGGAACAACGTGGAGGATGGAGAGTGCTGATCGCCTATTGATCGATCCTATGTACTCATGTTGTTCAGCCTCAGCACAGCATCCCAGATGTTTTCGTCTGGATGATGAGCAACAACAAGCGCATCGCCTACGCCCGGATTCCCTCCAAAGACATCCTGTACTCCATAGTGGACGAGGAAACAGGAAAAGACTGCAGCAAAGTCAAAGCTGTCTTCCTCAAGGTACAGTCACGTCTGTCTGTTCAAATTTTAGTCAAACACTGTTCATTTGTGTCATTAAAACACACTCTGCTGATGTTTAATCATCTTAAAGGGATAATTTGCATTTTTAGAAGTGGGCTTGTAAGATTTACTTATCTATAGTCAATGGATTACTGATAATATGAATTATTTTTACTGATTTACCTTGCCGTCAGACAACCTTTTACAACACGAAACTGCATAGAAGTCAAATAATGCTCTCTTCAAACCAATTAAACTCCATAAATCAGTAAATTTACCTCACAGAACATGGGAGCTTCTGGTCTAGCACTGCCTCAGTTGGTTAGTTTGTTTGTTTGTAGTGGTTATAGGTGAATCCAAACTAATGTGGTCAGAAAGACAGGAGGTCTTGATGAGATCTGAGATCCCTTTGTCACTTGCGATTATCACTAAAAATGTCTTTTAAAAGTTAAATAGCTAAATGTGACCATTGATAAATATGAATACAGAAAATATTGTTGTCGTGTTTTATCTCATATTGCCATTGTTTCTGGTAAGGCTTTCATTCTTGGGTGGCGCTGTTGCAAATGGTCCGCAATCCAAATGAACAGTATATTTAAAAAAATAATAATAATATTACCACATACAACCTTAAAAAGCAGTGGATTTTTTTTTCTGCTTCAACATCATGTTACCTTTACTTTTTAGCTTTGCTAGCAAACAGTGTAGTATTTTGATAGGTTTTTAGTTAGCTAACAAACAATGAAATGTTCTGTTAAACTGTTAATACACAAAATATGAATAAGTTCCTCATACAACCACAGTTCAAAAAACCTGCACTCTCTCTTTAAATAACCTCAAATTATTCTCATCAACAGCTAAAACTGAGCCCAGAAAGTAAAGCTGCTGTTGACTGCACTGTGAGACGATCAGTGGTGGTGAATAGTCAAGATATAAGATACAGTATTGATGAGTATTATGGTGAATAGGCTTGTAAATCTGTGACCACTGCCTGGAGACAAAATCAATGAGGTGGCTCTTTAATATTTATGGATCGGGCCGTGTTCCAACATGGTCTGCATAATGCTCAATGATTGACTCACTGTAATAATACCAATGACAGGATGTAGTTTACGTTCCCGTGTTTTTCTGAACAGTTTCTCCTTCTTTTCTTTTTTAAATCGAACTCTTCAGAATTGTTCAGTCCCCTGCTTTTGTAATCTGTGTCTACAGCTGCCTGGTAAGAAGGGGTTTGGTCCTGCAGGATGGACGGTTCAGGCTAAGCTGGAGCTGTATCTGTGGCTCGGCCTCAACAAGCAGCGGAAAGACTTCCTCAGCGGTCTGCCTAATGGTTTTGAAGAAGTCAAAGCTGTTAAAACAGGCCCCGGTCTTCAATCTGTACCCCCCGTCAGCCTCGTCTACAACAGTAAGTACACAATAAAAAAGGGTATATCACTGCTGTAAGTGGGATTATATGAGGTACTTATCGGTAGTCAGTGTATTACCAACAGTAGATGATGGTCGGCGCAGTCTGGTAAAGCAGAGAGGAGCACCAGAGTGGAAGCTAAACAATGTACTGCTGTGGACAGGGTTAGCAATAAAATGTATTTTAGCCACTTAAAAAAAGGTCCACCTAAAAAAATCTATATCATTTTAAGTGTACGCCATATTTTCACCACTTTACTTGGCCGTCAGACAAACTTTTCTGATGGGGAAACTGCCATTATATAAGCCAAATATCGGGCTCTCCAAGCCAACCAGACTCCATAGGCAAAATCAGTAATTTTACCTCAAGAGTTGCTGGTCTACCGCTGCCTGATCTGTAAGTTTGTTTGTGTTACTGTGTGACTTTGGTGAATCCAAACTGTCATTTTAAAACACAGAAGCTACACAATAACACAAACAAATTAACAGATCCAGGCAGTACGAGACCAGAAACCCCCATGTTGCGTGAGGTAGAATGACTGATTTCACCAATGGAGTTTGTATGGTTTCAAGACAGAGATATTTGGCTTGTATGAGGGCAGTTTCCCATCAGAAAAGGCTGTCTGACAGCAAGGTAAAGTGGTGAAAATATTCTAAATATAGCACATGCTTAAACAGTGAAATTTTTGGGTGGACATTTTTTTTTAAGTGGATAAAATTTCTTTTCTCTCGTTGCTGACCCTGTTCACAGCAGTACATTGTTTAGCTTCCATAGTGGTGCTCTTCTCTGCTTCTTCAAACCGACGGCGTGACGACCAGCATCTACTGTAGGTAATACACTGACTGTCAATAAGTATCTCATACAACCCTACATCAAATAATCTGAACTATCCCTTTAACATGTGTTAAAGCTGCACATGCACTAGAGGAATTATTTTAGGCTCCTCTGCTATAGTTTCTACATTACAACTCCTGGATATGGAAGTTTTCATTGATTATGTCTTCAAAGTCGTTTTACTCTTCATTGACTGAAATGTTTTCCCCTATTTACCATCAAACTTTGCATCAGGTTTTCCCTTGATTTACCATTAAGTGTGAAGTCTAAAATCAATTACAAGCAAAACACACAAAACAAACTCACTCAAAAGTCAGAAAGATATTTGACTTCTATTGATCGCGTTTACTTTGTGGTTCAGTTTTCTCACTTCAATAAAAGATTGCTAACAAAGAGGACTGATTGTCAGTTAATGTGATGTGATGTGCGTGTGTGTGTGTGTGTGTGTGCGTGTGCGTGTGCGTCCAACAGTGAAGCAGGTGTTCCAGCTGAGAGCTCACATGTACCAGGCCCGCAGCCTGTTTGCTGCTGACAGCAGTGGCCTTTCAGATCCCTTCGCTCGGGTCTTCTTCTCCACACACAGCCAGGTTACTGAGGTAGGAATGTGAATGTATGTACATGAATTAAAAGAGGTGGAAAATATTAATATTTATGCACAGCAGTACCTCAAACGCCCCACTATACCTCTGCAATTCTACCAACCTCTGACATTACACCTACATTTTACACAGACTTATACACAGGCATTTTCACATGCAGCGTAAGCAATGTGTGTTTCATTTAGGTGTAATGTTAACTCGTTAGCATGATCGCCTGTGCCACACCTACACTACAGTTTATGGTGTATGTACACATACACCACACCAAGATTGCATTCATTCATACATTAATGTATGACTGAATGTGGGTGAATCTTATATTTTCTGCTGTCCTCAGCTGCTTTAGACAATATACTTATAAAAAGCTTCTCTTTCAGTAATAAATGACTGGGTTGCACCAACAAGGTTAAGTTTTAAACCTAATTAAATCATGGTTTAAATTTAAATTTTTGTTTTAAATTAAATTTTTCTTAAAATGATGAAAGATTAAATATAAACCCGTCTTAAAACCTCAGTTTCTGTTGCCCCAAAACTTTAAACTCCAGTTTAAAATGTGATCTAGCATTAAACCTGAAGATGTTTAACTCTTGAAATAGACTTTATTGTATGGATTGAGCAAAATGATCAAGTCACTCAAAAAATAGTTAAGGGACACACTCAAACCAACTGAGTTTTATAATGTGCCTCTTTTCTCAAGAGGCACTTCTCAAAGGAGGAGAAATTTTAGCTCCTTTGAGCCACCATCAGTAGGCGAACTAAGTCAAACTAACGTCTCAACTAGTTAGCAAACAATGTAACTTTATATTTCACGTTTTATCTAGTTAGCAAACAATATAACGTTTCACTTAATTTTTTAGCGAGCTAGCAAACAATATAATGTTTAGTCAACTTTTTTAGCTAGCTAGCAACAATTCAACTTTCTTTTTTTTTTTTTTTTTAACTTTTTAGCCAGCAAACTATATAACATTTAGTCACCTTTTCAGCTAGCTAGCAATAATATAACATTGATGGGGTTTTTTATTGGTTAACTAGCTAGCAAACGTTATACATACATGCACTAATAACACATAGGGTGCAGAACAAATAGTCAGTTTCTCTTTCTCTCTCTCTGGATAGATAGAGCTTTCCTAGGTTTTGCGTGAGGTGTGGTGACACAGTGCTTTGGAGCTGCAGGAATCAGCTTCACTCAACCCTGCACTGATCTGCAACACTAGACATGACAGCATGTAACATGTAACTGGAAATTTACTAAGTGTTAGGTGTAGTATCAGATGTTACTCGACAGTGCAGCGTGTCTGACCATTATAGCTTCATTCACCTGCTTTTACATCTAACTAGATTAGGGGGGTGCAGTTAGACGAGCAGGTATAAACTGTGTGTTTGTATACTTAACTAACTATTTCATTTAACCTTATTCTTACTTCTTTTATTACATGTTTTACTACTTTTCATTGGTCAGCTGTTGGTCTCAATTAATAATTTATTTTATTTTATTCTTAGTTTTTAATGGTATACTGTTCAGTTGCTGGTTGCTGCTGCACTATCCATAGTTTTTATGGCTGAAAATTCCACGCAGCACATTGTGCTTCCACTGGGAATGAAATGTGCTGTATAAATAAAGTTTTGCTTGCTTGTTATCGATTTTGTGTAAACTGCATTGATTGTGTGTGTTCTGCAGGTCCTGAGCGAGACTCTGTGCCCTACATGGGACCAGCTGCTGGTGTTTGACGATGTGGAACTTTTCGGGGAGGCCAGCGAGCTGAGAGACGACCCGCCGATCATTGTAGTTGAAATCTACGACCAGGACACTGTGGTAGGATCCTCCTCTGTGTGAATGAATGGATCATGCATCATCACTGACTGATATATTCATCAATGCTTGTCAAACAGGATTTAGTTTGCGCTAATAAATGTGCTTTGCTTCTCCTTCCCTCATGTTCTGACTGTCTGTCCACCCTCGTCTCACTCCATCCTGCCCTTCACATGAACTCTGGCTTTGCTCGTCCTGCGCTGAATAAAAAATAGAGTGTGAAAGCATTAGTGCCATAGAGAGTGTGCTGAAATAGAAGTTTTAATAGCTACTGATGGTTTGCTGATGTGGCATGAATTGTTCGGTTCATCTAGTTCAGGCCTATTCAATACAGCCCTTTGATCATTTATTAGTATGAAAAAAAGGTAAACGATTGTAATTTTATTTAAATAACCTGCTAACATTCTAAGTTTGGGGGTTTACATTGTTTATTCGAAGATCATCATTTTATTAATGTAATGACGCAGTCCTCCCTTCAGCCCAGTGGCTCTCAAAGGCTAGTTACGTTAAAGTCTCAAGCGAGGTCTATTATTGTTTTTCTATTATTGTTTTTTTATTTTTATGTTTTTTTTACCAGGCGTATTTCAT
Organism: Lutjanus argentimaculatus; assembly: GCA_034769285.1. Classification (NCBI taxonomy): domain Eukaryota; kingdom Metazoa; phylum Chordata; class Actinopteri; order Lutjaniformes; family Lutjanidae; genus Lutjanus; species Lutjanus argentimaculatus. The sequence goes on from JAWZSL010000001.1 coordinate 53,769,047, forward strand.
ATTTTATGTTATATACTGTATATATATTATATAGATTATTTTTTGATTGTATGTTATGAAAAATAATCAGAATCCTTATTTTTCTGTAGTGTGTAAACACATTTTTTAAATAATATTATACTTGAAATGAATGAATCTGAAAACTTGCAGACTCCTATTTGAGAACCGCAGGCCTAGCAGGTGATGCCTGTGGGAGAACGGTTTTTGGTAACTGATTACCTCGTCATGCTAATTATTCAAATTGCCCAACATGCAACTCTTAGCAACCAAGTTAAATATCATCATAGGCCTCTAGATGACATTTCAATTATCTAAATTCATAGGAAACAACATTACTGGGTTTCATGTGGGCCATATAGTGGTTTCCAGTTGACTTTTTGAAAAAGTTTTCACTCTATTTAAGCAAAGTGAATTTAGTGAAAAACATTCAAGTCAAATTAATTGAAAAAAGATGTTAAATGCACCATTGTGTTTATTAAAACATCATGTTACCTCTAATCTAGGATTACAGTGGTGCTTTCCTTTTTTACCTAAACTTATGTACACAATTTTTCTTTTCCAACTGTGAAAATGAATAAAGTGAAGCTTTATTTTACACATTTAAATTCCTAACTTTACAGGTCAGACATAGAAAATGTAAACGTCTGGCCTCTTGGCACTTTTTTTTTTCAAATCTGGCCCTTCTTAATGATATAGATATTTTTTAGATTTAGAGTTTTATTTCCAACAAAAGAAAACAGAACAAATCAGTAACAAATTAACTAAACAGCAAGTGTTCAGCAGAAATAGATAATTTGTGTTTGAGAATGAGTAAGTCCTGCCCCTGTTTTTATAATTTTATAATTGAATATGCCTGATCTAGCTGCCAATGAGCTCTGGACAAATTTTAGAAGAACGTGCATGTACCTCCTCCATTGTTCCTCTCTCAGTTTCTATCAGCAGTAGCTGCAGGAGCATTCATGATTTTACAAGCAGCAGTGGTGCAGTATTGAAAATCTGCCTCCCAATGCTCATGAAATAAAGTGCTTATGTAGATATCTACTGAATGAAAACGCCTCTCACACTGTAATCTCCAGCCATAGTGTTTGTTTATGTTATATAAGAGGGTTTTTCCTGCTTACAAGCTCTCCTTCTTAAATTCCACATTTTTGTAACCTTCCACTTTGACCAACACTGACACCAAGTGCTCGCCATGGAAACTGCACCTCCCACACCCATGTCTAACTCCCGTCCCTTGTCCCCCTGACTGTCCCGAATGCCTGCTGTAACAATGTGGTGTTCAGGGCAAGGCAGAGTTCATAGGTCGGAACGTTTGCGAAGCCCACCATCAAGATGTGTGACGAGCACTACGGCCCCCCGAGGTTCCCACCACAGCTGGAGTACTACCAGGTGTACAGAGGGAACTGCACCGCCGGGGAACTGCTGGCTGCCTTTGAGCTGCTGCAGGTAACGCATGCAAGAACACATATACGTAAACTACAGCTGCAACTAAGGATTATTTTCAGTATCACTTCATCTGTATATTATTTTCATGATGATCGACTGATCGTTTCCTCAATAAAATGTCAAAAAAGTGTGAAAAATGCATCACAATTTCCCTGACGTCTTCAAATTGCTTCCTTTGTTCAACCAACAGTCCAAAACCCAAAGACTCTTCATTTATAATCAGAAATGACCAAATCCTAGCATTTAAGAAGCTGAAACCAGCAAATGTTTGACATTTTGCTTGAAAAATGACTGAAACGATTAATCGATTATCAAAATGGTTGCCATTTTCTTTTGATCGAACAATCATTGCAGCTCTAACGTAAACTCACATACACAAACTTTCACTTTTTCTGTATGCATGCAGTCATGCACACACAAAACTCCACAGGGTCTCCGTCTTGAGAGGCTGCATGTCACGGCTGTATAGTAAAGGTTGTTCTAGTAAAGAGAACAAGCAACAAAAAGGGAAAAGATTCATTATTTATTAAGGCCACTGTGGTGCCACTAATGATGTGGAGAAAGCACAAAAGATCATGGACAAAATGGCAAAAATAGGATTCTTCTTTCTTCCTGCCAAGCCTTCTGTACACGTCTTTCCATGTAAAACTCATCTCTTGCTCTTTGCCTGGTTGCACAATCTGCTTTCCTGTATCTTCCTGACCTGCATCATCACACTGGCTAGGCTTCACCAAAAAGTAATATAAAGTTATATTTTAAACCTGATTAAATCATGCTTTAACTTTAAATCATGTTGCACCAAACTTAAAAACCAGCTTAAAAATTAAGAAAGATTAAACTTAAACCTCAGTTTTGTTTTTTACCCCAAACCTGGACCAGTTGTCATCCATTTCTTATTATTGGGCTATACTGCTCCATTAATTTGGCCAACATGTTTTTCTCATGGCTGCAGGAATTCTTCTCAACGAGCCATCACGAGTAGGCTAATGAGGCAAAGTAACTCTTATCCAAGCTAGCAAATGATCTAACATTTTGTTAACTTTTTAGTTCACTAACTAAAGATGTACTGTTTTTGTGCATGTCTGCATGCAATGTGCTTTCTAACTAGCTAGCAAATAATGTTAAGTTATGTTAACTCTTAGCTAGTTAGCAAATAAGGCAACATTTTGTTGCTTTTTTTAAAGCTAGTTAGCAAATAATGTAATGTTTTGTTAACTTTTTATCTAGCTAGCTAAAAGTGTACTGTTTTTGCTGAGGTTTTTTTTTTAACTTTTGAGCGAGCTGGTATAAAGTTCTGTTAACTTTTTAGCTAGCTGGCAAACAATAGATAGTTAAATTAAAGAATACAAAGCTAAACTTTGATTGGAAAGAATCTCTGATTAAATGAATCTTTGTTGCGTAAACCGATCATAGTCCTTTTACTTGTTTTTAGAATCATGCATTTCCTCTTGCCCTTTCCACCTTTATTAAAATTTGTATCTCCATTTTCTCCCTTGTTTCCTCTTCCATCGTGTCACCGCCCTTCCCCTCCATCATTACATTTTCATTTTTTCTCCTTTCTCCTGTGAAATATCCATTTCTTCTTGTCTCTCTCTCCTTCCCATGCCTCCTCCGGCTGCCTACAGATACCTTTCGATGAGGAGGCGATTAGGCGAGCTCTGATCGCTGTCCATAACTTTGCTGTCCCTCAAATAAAGGTGCTCTTTTCTATCATTCCCTCTTTTCATCCCACTTTGTCTTACTCTTTGTCATTAGTGTTTGTACTGCAATAACCCAGTTTTATCTCTACCCACATGGTATTAATCTTCCTGCACTCCTTCAAAGTTGTCACACTGAGCAAAGAAAGAATGAATATAATTATTAGGTCTGTAGGAAAGAAATCTGGTGTGGTGCTCTCATTCTGTATCACAATGCAGAAACCACAGAAGCGTTTCAACATGATCTTCACGTTTACTCTCTCCTCTTTAATTAGATTGGTCAAGGAGGGAGGGCGGATCTTCCTCCCCTAGAGGGGCCGACAGACTCGGAGCGTGGACCCATTCTGCCTGTGCCGTTGGGTATTCGACCCGTTCTGAGTCGATACCGCATAGAGGTGAGATTTTAACCACCTGCTCTGGTTTTTTTTTTAGCCCTAGAGATCCCCCTCCCCTACTTCTGTCTTTTTCCTCTGGTTCAGGTTTTGTTCTGGGGTTTAAGAGACCTGAAGAGGATTAACCTGGCTCAGGTAGATCGGCCCCGCGTGGACATAGAGTGTGCAGGTAAAGGTGTGCAGTCGGTCCTCATCCAGAACTACAAGAAAAACCCCAACTTCAGCACTCTGGTTAAATGGTTTGAAGTGGTGAGTGCAGCTGTCCATTTCATATTTAGACCAACAAAAAGTTGAATCTTAGATATATTACATGCAGTTCCTTGAGCACCCATTCCAAAATACACAGGCATAACGTGAACGTCTCCCTTTATGTAACTTCATGAGCTCCATGTCTTAATTTTGTCCTCAGGACCTTCCAGAGAATGAGCTGCTCCACCCTCCTCTCAACATCCGGGTGGTGGACTGCCGGGCGTTCGGCCGTTACATCCTGGTGGGGTCTCATGCTGTCACCAGCCTGAGACGGTTCATCTACTGCACCCCAGATAAGACCTCCAACAACTGGGCCACTGCAGGTGAAGGATTATTTCAATATTATTTTGATATATCTTATTACTATATTATATAGTTTATTAACTGTGTGTTTTAGGAGGAGCGCTGTTTTTCTTTTGTCAGCTGAAAAATTAGTTTGTTGATGAGTTTTGAACTGCTGTCACAAACAGTACGCTCAAGTGGATATAAGTCAGCATTTTTGTCAGTCCATTAGTTGGAAATAAAGTTCAGCAGAATGATCAAGACTTGAAGATTCTCTTCCTTTTTTTCAGCACTAATGGAGTTCTTCATTTTTTTCCTCACTTTGTTCAGTAGTTAATGAGAGATGTCTGCCTTCTCTCCCATATAATGTGACTAAATGGCACTTGGCTTGTGGTGCTCGAAGTCCAAAAAACAAAAAATCTGAAAAACTCAACGGCAATGTCTCTTTCCAGGAATCATGATGGGCTACTCAAGATAATCCACAGACCTTGTTGTGAGCAGTTTCAATAGAACCATTTTCTTCTCTACCGAATTGAACTTGCCAGCCTGAAGCGTGCATCTACTCATAGACGACAGGTTACAGTTCAATCAATGACGCCATTAACGTTTACATCCTGCATTGTCACAAGCACGAGCTTCTCCCCCATGAGTGGATGCACGCTCCCTTCTGTGTTGTAATATGGTTGGGTGATGCAGTTTGGCAGAAAGAAAACAATAAGAACTTTATTTATCGCACATTTAAAGACAGAGTTTACACAGTGTTTTGAAAGATAAAGCGAAAGAGCAGGGAGGCCAAAACAGGGAGACCAAACAGAAGCAAGACAAAATTAAGCTAAAACTGAGGTGAAAGTAAAACTCAAGCAAAATACATTAAAACAGTTAAAATAAGACAGATAAGAACAAGAAAAAAAAACAAAAAAAAACATGTCAGTAAAAGTGATGATGTTGCTTAGTCAATATAAATAAATAAAAGGAATGAAATGGATAAAAAGACTATATCTAATACAAATTAAAAGAATAAAATAAAAAGATTAAAAAGACAATATCACATAAATGCAAGTCTATAAAAATGGGTTTCCAGCAGTGATTTAAAATAGTTCCAACATCAAACTGCTCACAACGAGGTCTGTGAATCGGGTCTTGACTTCTGGAAAGGGTCAATGCTGTTGAGTTTTTCAAACGTACTTATTTACTCATCTAGTGGCCCTCTAGTGATCGAAAAAAAAAAAAATCTAAATCCAAAGATCCAAACTCAACAATCTCAGATTTTTCGGAAAACTGTCAATTTAATTTATGAAGAGTTGTAGACTATTAAGGATTAGTGTAATATCTCTACAGGGAATATAGTATTATTGTCTCTGTTGCTATTTAATTTATACATTTACACTGAGACAGACTCGATGATTTTCAGATTTATAAACAGCACTGAACACAAACTGCATTTGAAACACGTAGAGGTCATTCTCCTCTTCACTTCATCAGCTCTGGGTTTCCTATTTTTCTTTAAAAAGACCTGTTAGATCTGCTCACCAAACATGGGTGAAACAATGTTTGTAAATAATTCTTAGACTTTGTTTTAACCTTTTCCAAAACTAAGTTAGTTAAACAGGGCTCCTTGTACATCAGGGAAGGTTAAAACAAACTTTAAGAATTATATTAAAATACTTCTGATCCAGTTCTCTGGTGGCTAAAGAATGAATATTCATTCTTTATTAACTTTGCTGATTTCTCTGCTTGCTTTCTGCCCTGACCTCTATTCCCGTCTGTTTCCTCTCCCATCTGTTATCTTTTCTCCTCTCTCGCATGTCCTTGGCTTTCCTTCGTCTCCTGCCGCTTGGCGTCTTTGCCCCCTTTTGGCCTCGCTCCAGCTAAGCTAATGAATGGCTACATGGTCCTCACCAATGGCGGCTCTCAGCCTCGCTCCTCACCCAGCCTTTCCTCCCGCACCTTCTCTCGCCCCGCAGGTGACATCATCGTCAACATGGACACAGAGCCCTTGGTCCGAAAGATGGACACGGTCGTCAAGTTAGAAGCTGTAAGCTTTTCTTTGACTTCAAGCTGATTTTTATTGTATAATGTGTGTGTTTACATATGCAGACAGTGGGCATAGCAGCGCTGCTTTATGTCCAGTCCTTTTTACCTGCCTCTGTACCTGTGCCGCTCCTACCTGCTTCATCCATTGTGTGTATTAACCCTTGTGTTGTTTTATGTGGTGCCCCCCCCCGTCATAGACATCTGACGCTGTTGTAAAAGTTGACATGGTGAGTAATTATTCCTATAGAACATTTGTGTGTTAAAGTTAACTGTTGCCTTGTTATGACTGAAAAAAACGGGCTACTGAGAATCACTGAAGTGTCTTTTAACAGACTGAGGAGGAGAGCGACAAAGAGAAAAAGAAGAAGAAGAAGAAAAAGAAGGGAGGCGTGGAGGAAGAGGAGGAGACAGATGAGAGAGTCCTGGACTGGTGGTCCAAATATTTTGCTTCAATAGAGACACTGAAGGAGGTTTGTCTGTTAACCCTTCGCTAAGCCCTGCCCTCCTTAGTTACTGTTGCTACGTCTGTCAGGCTTTCCATCCTCGCACTGCACATATGGAGTTTACAGAGATAGTGGAGGCAGATTTAACAGCGAAACTGGCTGTAATTTTTGAAACACAATTGTTCTTTGTTTCCACAAAGAGGTAAACAAAAGCAGCTTCTCATTTCTAGCTCACAACCGTGGATCTTTTTGGCCAAAATGATGATCTCCATCATAATGGTGTGTTGAGAAAGGTAACAAAACTACATGACAGACTGAAAAATGCAGACACCAGTGAGGTAGATCAAAAGCAGAGCCCAATAAACAGACATCTCAAACACAAATGGGGACGACTCAAAAGTGTGATGAACTGACACAGAAACAGAGGACTAAATGCACAAGGAAATAGTTAGGCATAGGTGAAATAAATTGTAAAAATGTTAATCAAAAAGGGCAGGAAAAGGACAAAGACAGGTAATAAAATTACAGAAACAAGAGGGAAAGAAAGAACCATGAAATAAAACAGGAAATGACCAACAGAACCCCTAAACTATGGCATTCTTGCTAGCAGATGTCATGCATGAATCTTAGCTGAGGGTAATGCCTAAACTCCTTGCATCAGCTGAGAGGTTTGTCTCCAGCTGACTCTTTAATGTTTCCATCTGACCCATTTTAAAATAAGAACCCTGTAAAAGGGTCGGAAATATATAAAGTTACTTAACAGCAGTGTACATGATTTAACATTATGGCTTAAAGACTGAAGCTAAAGCTACAGCCCAGCAAACATTGGCTGGTGAAATACAACATATATAACATTGCAATAAATGACGGAATTAGACTATGAGACAGTCACCCTGCTGGACCATCCAGATCGTGATCACCTCAGGAAGAGAGCCACGATAAGAGCTAAGCTAACCCAGTGTGGACCAAAGAGAGTGAGCCAGAGAGAGTTGTGTTGTTGTCTGCTCACTTTGATTATGCACCAGCCCACATCCTCCTCCTCAAACCTCCCACATAACAAATCACAACTTAACCCCCGGTAATGAGATATGATGTAATATGCTGCAGTTAGTAAGTTAGTTAGCCAGACATGCCAACACTTGCAGGTTACGTTAGAGCAGATAAAGACAAAGTTCTTCTTCATAAGTTTTCTCTTTTGTTTTACACTTTTGAAAGACTACAGAAAATACAGCACTCTTCAAATTCATGAAACACTGAGTATAAATCTTCTGATGCAGCATGAACATGCAGAGAAATGCAAAGCTTGTCAGGCCTGCATGCCAAGTTACAGTTGCTAAACTTAGATTGAACAATTGCTGTTTGGAGGAAGGGATTAGTGAAGGGCTAGTTCTATTCTATTTTCATTTACACATCTTTTTGTAAGTTTTATAGGATTGCCCTCATACTTTAAGACCCGTTAGACTGACACATTTTTCTCACCTGGTTTTCAGACCCTCAGAGCTCAGGAGGCGGCTCAGGCAGAGGCGGAGGAGCGGGAGGACCTGGAGATAGCTGCAGAGGCAGCAGGTATTGAACTCCAACACACCGACTGGGCTGCCTGCCAGAGTGCCCAAATGTCTGTTGCTCTCACTTCATTTAAAGGGATATGTCACCAATATTGGATTTTAAGTTGTGATTCTGCAAGAATACACATATTCCTGATTCCTTTCACTTTGTTTTTTAAGGATTGTTTAAAGAATAATTCCCAGTTCGGTTTTGTCAGCTGCACTGCCTGCGATGACAAAAAGAAATTTGCTATGAGCTATACTTAGATCAGTCAAATGTGCCCTATGGGAATGAAATGAGAGCTGGGCCTGAGTGTGAAATCATTTCCCATTTATTATAGTGCATTATATTCAACAGAAAATGATACAATATGTGTGATGTTGGGGGTTAGTTAAGGGATATCAAAATGTTTTTCTTTGGTACTTTATTTTTAATTCTTCTGTTATATTTAATACACATTCTTTGGGACTCCATTCTCGTTTTGCATTGCATTGTGGGATAATAGTGTTCATCAAAGGCAAAAATTGACTATGTTTTAAATGCATGCTATCTGCTTTAACTGCACTTTATTTTGTCACTTTTCTAGTGTGAACTCACAACATACTAAAAACCTGTAAGAATCAATATGTAACATCGATTCGGGACATTTTAATAATCTCACAATGCAATGTGTCATGTTTTAGAGCAACAGAATGCAGCTTTCAGTGATGAATAAAATTATTTATAAATGTCAGAAATCTAAATTAACTTGTGTGGGACGTGAGTTGTAGCAGAAAGCATCTTTGTCTCCTTCCTCCCCTGTGGATTCATCCTTCATCCATGCTTTGAACACGAGTGAAACATTATCATATTCATGACCATTTCCTGCATTAGCATGACCTCCCAGCTGTGCTTTACACATGAAAGCTGGCTGATACAGACTCACTGAGTTAACCTACATTTGCACTAACATGCTCACATACATAAAAATATAAATCGTTGTCAAATTTAGCATCAAACTTTAATAAAAACTGTGAGCAACAACACTGAACCCCAGTGGTCTCTGTTGTCAAGATGAACATTGGCTGATGTGACTGCTGAGAATCATTTATCATCATTTCTTGATAACATGCTACATAACTAACATGTTTCTACAAATTACCTTCTAACATTTTGTTAGATGAATTTAGACCTGCAACCATTTTATAGAGAAGTAACAGGATTTTAAAATATATCATTTGACACACAGGAAGCCAGTGGAGTGATTTAAGGATTCACTTTCTTGACTCTGGCAGCATCATTCTGGACAAGCTGCAGATTTTTGACTAGGACCTGTGAAGACACCGTTACAATAGTCCAGCCTACTGAAAATAAAATGCATGAACAAATTTTTCGGTATCCTGTTGAAACGGATGTCCTTTAATTCTTGCTATGTTTCCAAGGTGGTAGGTAGGCTGATTCTGTCATTCTCGTTATGTGAATGTTGAAATATAAGCATGAGTCCATAGCTACACCAAGATTTCTGGCTTGATTTGTAGATTTTAGTGTCATGGATTCAAGGTGAGCACTGACTTTTAATCTTTGTTTTTGGGGCCAAAAGCATTTATCTCTTATTTATCTGTTTCTGTGTTCAGCTATAGAAAATTCCAGCACATGAACTCATTGCAGTCATGTGGTGACACTGTTATGTAGAGTTCTGTGTCATCTGAAAACGTTTGGTAGGCTGTGTAATCTGAGCAAGCAGGGGGGGTCATGAAGATTTTCAATAGAAGAGGCCCAATAATGGACCCTTGAGGAACTCCACATTTCAGGGAAACATACTCCCTTAACAAACAGACCTGTCAGCTTTCATGATGAATGACACGTGTAGTTCTGTGTGCAACCCTGCCATCCCTCCTCATGTCTCCAACCCCCCTTTGTCCACGTCCACCTCCACTCATCCCTCCAATCAGATATCAAACCCGATGACCTTCTTCTGAAAGGCTCCAAGATGAAGGAAAAGAGCAAAGAGAAGAAGAGCGCCAAGGACAAGAGGAAGGGTCAGGCTGCCGACGGCTTGGAGAAACGACCCATTAAAGCAAAAGTGGACGAGCTGTTGGTGAGTATGTCATTCACACAAAGACAAAATCAAACCAGCACACAGTAACATACGTGTAGATCCCAGTACACGATGTGTTTGTTGACATGCAGGTGTACAACAAGGAGTTGGAAAGTGAATATGGCAACTTTGAAGACTGGCTCCACACTTTCAACTTGTACAGAGGAAAGGCCGGGGATGACGACGAACACGCTCTGGATGACGACAGGATTGTTGGCAGGTTCAAGGTGGGAAAACACTGAGTAAAAACAATTATGTTCCAACCTAAGCTACTGAGAGAAACTAACGATGCTTTCACAACTAACTTGTTTGGTTCAGTTAAAACAAACCCAACCTCTTTGGGCTGTTGAAAGCTGTCAGTCAGACCCTGGTGCAGACCAAACAACCAGGCTGAAACCTTTTGAAAAGGTGGGACTCAGTCAGCTTTTAAGCAGACTCAGGTGCAGTTAGTTTGTGGTGTCAAAGTAAACAAACCAAGCACTGGATTTTATGATAACAGTATGCGATTTTAACATGATAAGTACTGATGTCTGATGAAGGTCACACCGACCGAAACGTTACGCCAATAAATTTATGAATGAGAGTGATACAGTGTGCGGGAACCTTTCATTGATTCTGTGGACACGTTTTGGGTTACACCCTCTTCCTACGCACCTGTGCCTTCAGGTGTGCTGAGATTTTGCATTCAACATGATAAGTACTGAAAAATTAATCTGCTCATTGTGAAATCTGTTCAGGAAACAATCTTATTTATGTAAGCTATACAAATAATTTCGTAGCCATGGTAAGCATGGGTATTTCCCCTAATTAATGGGTCAAAAGATATTCAAACTGCTGTGCCTGTATCCTACCTTTTGTGTACTTTGTCAGTTCATTAAGTACAAACAAAGTAAAAACTTTGTGACAGCGATTCCTCAGTAATCCCCTGTTATTTTGTTATCTAAAAGATTTTATTATGGAGCATCAAATGAGGAAATGTTTTATTTTTATTGGCAGTAACATGACTCCTACCCACCTGAAAGCAAACATGAAACAGTAAAATAAAGCAGCGACGCAAACAGTGATGCAGAAGAGAAACTAAACTTGAAACCACGGAGATTCAGTTAGAAGCTATAAAAGTAATGAGAGCTGAACACACTTTAAAAAATGTGTTTCTCTCTGCTCTCATGCGCACATCAGAAAAAAAAAACAGTAAGGCAAACATGTCTAGTGAAAATGGGAAAAGGGTCCATTTAGCCACATTTAGAAAACCTGCATATACGCGCACATTTTGGCTGAAAAACATTATTAGTCATAGTCCAAAAACCTGTTGTTGTTGTTTTTTTTCTTTTTGTGACCCAGGGATCCTTGTGTATGTACAAGCTCCCCCTGTCTGAGGAGATCACAAGAGAGGCGGGATTTGATCCAAATATGGGCATGTTCCAGAGCATTCCACACAACGATCCAATCAATGTCCTCGTCCGTGTCTATGTGGTCCGGGTGAGTGAGGCTCAAATCTACGCAGCAGTTTTAAAAAAAAATTCAAAATGAACTGAATCAAGAAAATATTTTTTTTCTGTTCTGTTCTCGTCCACCTCAGGCTACAGATCTTCATCCTGCTGATATCAACGGGAAGGCTGATCCATACGTCGTCATCAAACTGGGCAAGTCAGAGGTCAAGGACAAAGAGAACTACATCTCCAAACAGCTCAATCCTGTATTTGGCAAGTACGTTGAGAAAAAACTCTGACTTATATATAAAAAAAAAAACAGCTTGCGTTACAATATCAAACTCAGCAAACAATCATCAAAAAAAAAAGGGTAAATCCGTTTTTCACTTTGCATTGAACCCACACATCTTGTTCTTGACTTGTTCTGTTAATCTTCCACTTGTGCTCAGATCATTCGACATCGAGGCCACGTTCCCCATGGAAGTCCATGCTAACGGTGTCTGTGTACGACTGGGATCTGGTCGGCACTGACGACCTGATTGGAGAGACAAAGATCGATTTGGAGAATCGCTTCTACAGCAAATACAGAGCCACCTGCGGCATTTCAGCCAACTACTCTGTGTGAGCATCCACGTGTTTTTATTCTCTACATGTTTTAGCTTTGTGTTTTCAACCTGGACCTTTTTTCCCTGTTTTTTTTTTTTTTTTTTGTGATTAACGTTTCAATTTTTGAAACTGGTCCAATACTGAGAGCGAGCACTACAACCTTAAAACGGGGTGCAAAGTAATCCTTATGGGCAATTGCGTCTGTCAAAGTACATCAACTAAAATGTTTGTTAAGGACTCAGATTGTTTATTCTTCATGACCTGACAACATTATGAAAAAGATCCCTGTTGAAGAGTTTTTTTTAACCAGTTTTATTGCTCTCATCAAAGCCACCTGACTCCATTTACAGAAACAGTAAATTAATCATCATAAAACACACATCATCCAAACTTGACAGAAACAAAATAAAACTCACCAAAATCTTTCCACTGCTCTGGTTTGGTTGAAATAAACCGTTTATTCACCAAGTTAGATGTGAAAATATTCTGGCTCTACCCGTTGTTTTTCCCCTGCTGCCTCTGATGTCGTCCTCCCTTTCACTCCTCTCCTGATATTGTCACTATCACTCTATCAAGTTTAGAATAACAAGCTGAGCCTTTCTGAGCCACTTTTAGTGTACTTTGAGCAGGGGAATTGACTCTCCTGAGTCCCACCCCTTTTTGCTCCGTGCTCCAATAAGAGGTGAGCCAACTAGGTTCCTCGATCAACTTTGTCCTTTTTCTGTAAAAACAACATACAGGGTCACATATTAGCTATTGTTACAAAAACTATCAAGCTAATATTAGCAAAAACTAGCTAACTAGCTAGCTAATGATTGATGTGGCTATATAGTTACGAACAAAGATGTGACTATATGTCGCTTTTACCCCAGCAAAATCTTTTAACCAATTTCAAAATTTGTTTGGTTTTTTTTTCAACATAGACAAGCCTAGCACATAACATTATCTAAGTACAGGAAACAGGAAAGTTGACTGAGGTGTCAAGCTTGCTCAACTGCCATTGGAGGGCAGAGCAAAAAAGGGTGGGACTTAGGAAGGGTCAGTTGCTGGTAAAGATTTCATTGCAGCCCATGTCGCAACTGCTGGCTGCAGCACTCTCATTCAATACTGGACCACATACAAAAAATAGTTCTCATTATTCACTTAGACACAAAAACATGTTACCCTTTAAGCAGCGTTTGAAATTCAAAGTGCTTTGTCATCCATCTTGGACAAGAGATTTATTAATAACCCAAAAAACTTCAAAAGTTCATTTTTTCTTTGTTATCCATTGATGTCAGCCATGGATACAATGTTTGGAGGGACCCTATGAAGCCCAGTCAGATCCTGGCGAAGCTCTGTAAGGACGGGAAGATCGATGGACCTCATTATGGGCCGGGAGGCAAAGTCAAGGTGGCAAATCGAATCTTCACGGGACCAACAGAGATTGAGGATGAAAATGGTATGGTTGCAGTTTTATCCTAAAACTGTGAGATCATATAACAGTCCTACATAGGATTAAAACACACTATTTAACAATTTAATTAATTGTGATACCAATCTGATAATATAAACAAGTGATTAGTAGTGTCTGATTTCAAAGTAGTCACAGTGTTTGTCCAGGTCACAAGTACATTTACCACAATCTTTGTTGGTTGTTGCTGCAAAGATATTTTCTTCTTCTATCATTCTCGTTTTCTTCTTCCTTGTTCCTCTTGTGTGCTTAAAAACAACATCCCTCACATGGTCAAACAGATTTCCCATGAGACACAATTCAATGCAGTAATCAAGGTAGAAAAAAGTGTAACTGCACATGAACACCAGCACTTCTGGTGTGCGTCCCTGTATATGTTGATCTTATAAACAATGTTAGGGTCATCAGATGTTGCCAGTAATTTTAGAAATGGTCGTAACATTATCATTAAGCTATTAAATGTTGAAATAAATCTGGTTAAACTGAATTCCGTTATTCCAGTTTAAGTGTTTTGATGTTTTGCTTTCCCTTTATCTTTTTGTGTCGATATCCAGGTCTGAAGAAGCAGACTGAGGAGCATCTGGCTCTGACGGTCTTGAACCACTGGGAGGAAATCCCGAGGGTGGGCTGCAGGCTCGTCCCTGAACACGTGGAGACCAGACCCCTGCTGAACCCCGACAAACCCGGCATCGAACAGGTACGCTGTAAACACCAATTCAATCAATCAACTTAAAAGTGTATTGTAAACAGCCTGCACTCAAACTTTTAATAGGCACAGTGAATAATTTTGAGCTGGTTCATCTTAAAAATGTAAGTTAAATGAACTGAAGTTGAATAATTAGTTTAAAGTCTTTTCTGAGTTTGAGAAAATATGTTCAATTAAAAAACTGAACATCAGTTTTCATGTGGATGTCCAGCCAGGTAAATGTGGTCAACTGAAGCAATAAATTCCTCATTGTGTGCTATATTGACTGAAAAAAGTTTTGCTGCCTACAGCAGTTCCTACTTGTACCAGGATGCATTGAGGGCAAGTTTGTAACTCCTACCCCAGCCTATAGTTATTACTTTTTGGCCAAAACATAGCGTTAGGTGGCAAAAATGCTTATCTAGCTCACCACCTGTCTAACCAAAGGCGCAGACCTGAAATCCAAGCTGAAATAGCCTATAGTTCTGTAGAACAACAGATTTTACAGCAAAAGTACTTTATTGCTTCAATTTACTAGATTTGCCATCAACACTGATTGCACATCCACATGAAAAGTTCAAAATTATCCCTTTAAGATGTTGAGTTTAACCAACAACTGTTCAGACTGATCGATCATTACAAATTTTCTCAATTTGAAGAGTCAGTTCTGTATTTCACACAAAGAACTTACAGCAGCTACCTAAATTGTGTGTACAAGAAAATAATTAGGATGTAAAAACTAAGAAATTGCTGAAGTAATTAGGCTGTAATGGCTAAATTTTGGAAAAATGAACCCAGGAATCAGAACTTGTTGACTTAACATAAAAAATATGTCAGTCTCGTAACGGATGAGCGTTTGTGACAAGTGAACATAAAGGGTCCCATTTAGACGATATAGTGCCTGGTCTAAAGTGTGTGGCACACTTACATTTCCGGCATGTTCAATTCTACTTTTTTATTTAAGCAGCACATAATCTGTATGCAAGAGCAAGATGCACAGCACAGAGAGGTTGTACTTAGTCTCTTAATTAGCCAAAGGTGTGTTTTGCACATAACATGAATGAAACCTCTCAGAGTGCTGTCTTCCATTCCCTTTAAAAGAACCAGGTGTGCCTGCCTGAGGTGATGGATTCAGCAGGCTGGACTTTATGATTAATAGCGGCTGGGTTGCAGGGAGGTGAAATAAGCTGAAGTGTCTCCTTGTGCGCATTTGGGCACAGCATCATGACTGTGCACATGGAAACGTTAGAACGTTAATTACTGAAATCAGCCTCTCTTATGATTAAAGTAAATCGTTATAGAAAACACTCATAGTGCATGATCTAATGGGCACACATATAGGCACCAGTGCACTTGCTACCTACACAAAGTGGGCATGAAAATGAAAGCAGCAAAGACAGCTAAGCTGCGCTGTACACCGTTTTGCACTGGGTGGAAGATAGCACCCAAACTTGTCGTGTTATTTTGACGGTCTTGAACATCTGCGTGGACTCTACATTAAAATTTAGTGTCATGGATAAGTTGGGGTTTACATTGAAAGAGCCACGCTTTGTCTGGAGTCATGAAACAGACTGAAATTATAGTTGAACTGGGTTTTTTTTCTGTGTGCGTTCAAAGGGCCGTATTGAGATGTGGGTGGACATGTTTCCGATGGACATGCCTGCTCCTGGGCCTGCAATTGACATATCACCACGGAAACCAAAGAGGTAGGTGCAGGCTGGAGCAAATAAGACAAATTAAAATACAAATATGATGTTTTCTGATTATGAAAAACTTTAAATCCAGTGCAAACTTTACTGGGAAAATATTTATTAATTGCATCCAAAGTGTCTAAACTTCTTCAGTTCTTCTCAACAGAATATGTAGTTTTATCCCCAGGTTAAATAATGGTGAGTCTGTTTGAGTAGTTAGCTCTCTATTTACTGTCGAATATAAGTCCAACCGTGTGTGTGTATGTGTTCCTTCCTCCTCCCCTTACCAGATATGAGCTCAGGGTGATTATTTGGAATACAGACGAAGTTATACTGGAGGACGATGATTACTTCACTGGGGAAAAGTCCAGTGACATATTTGTCAGGGGGTAGGTACAGCGGGACGCAGCAGCCAAAGCTTCGTCCCGTGGGTGTGAGCTGTGTGTGGATTTTTTTTT
This sequence comes from Lutjanus argentimaculatus, assembly GCA_034769285.1. Lineage (NCBI taxonomy): Eukaryota > Metazoa > Chordata > Actinopteri > Lutjaniformes > Lutjanidae > Lutjanus > Lutjanus argentimaculatus. The sequence continues at coordinate 53,785,535 of JAWZSL010000001.1, forward strand.
TTTTTGCAGTTAACCATTATTTTTTTTTGTTTTGTTTCCATTTTTTCTGTGTGCGTATTCGTGTCGTGTCTGTCTTCGTGTTTGTGGTGTGTCTCCTGTCTGTCTATCTGTCGTCCTCTCTCTCTCCTCTGGTCAATGCTCTGCTGGTGTCTAGCTTTGAGCTTCGTGTTGTTATTTGGAACACTGATGACGTAATTCTAGAGGACGATGCTTTCATGACAGGAGAGAAGATGTCTGACATCTATGTCAGGGGGTAAACACACGAATCCATCGCATGGCTCGTACAAAAATACCTCCCTCCCTTCCTCCTGATGCCCCGATGTTATTTCTTTCTCCCCTCCCCCACTTCCTGTCTCAACTCTCCATCAAGCACGTAACCAAGCTTGTCCTAAACTCTCCAAATAGCACGCTGAAAACTAATGCAAAATGAAAAGTCCAGTCAGGATCAAACCACATAAACAACTTGTTCAGCACAATTATAAATGTATAATGTATATGCCAAACCAACCCACTGGCATTAACAGGCTACAAGCTACACAGATATACTGAGACTGAAAGTTTGTTCATGACCTTGGAAACAGCAGAAACCTCTCAGCTCACACGGACACAAAGTCCATCAAGGGCTCAGAGGAGTGAATATTTTGAACATCTACACTATCATGACAAAATGTTTTTTGTTTCATGTTTTAATGCTGCCTTACTGTGAACTAAACTGAATTAAATGAAGCTTGTGTGACACAATCAAAAGCTCCAGAGCAGCTCCTGACTTGACCTTGAGATTGTTTTGTCAACTTCAGAGATGCTTCACAAAGTGGTTCACTTTCTACCTTCTTTTTCAGCTTTAATTTAAGTGAGTTTGCTCACTTTTCTTTCTTTTTCTTTCTTTCTGTTTTCCTTTTTGTCAAACTACCATTTTTTAATCAAACTACTATTTTATTGTATTTTGAAAAACTACCATTTTCTTTTTTTGGTCAAACTACTATTTTATTTAATTTTGTTGAACTCCTGTTTTCTCTTTTTCAAAGTCAAACAAACTAACTTCTTTTGTGAAACTACCATTTCTCTTTTTTTTTAAATCAAATTACTGTTTTCTTTTTTTACAAACTACAGATTTCCTTTGTTTTGTCAAACTACCATTTTCTTGTCAAAATACTATTTTCTTTTCCTTCATTTTGTAAAACACTATTTTCTTTTATTTTGTCAAACTCCAGTTTCATTGTTTGTCATACATTTTTTTATTCTTTTTGTGTCAAAATATTGTTTCCAATGTTGAACAAACCTTTACACTCGTCACAAATACGACATTAAACGAGGGAGGAATTTTTGCAGTATGTTTTGTTAACATTTGTGGTTTGATCCTGTATTGCGGATTTTCCTGGAAATTACTTAACTTTATATGAAGACCTACAAGATATTTGTTATTTTAATTTTAAGATATTTGGAGCCTCTTGCATGTGTATAAGCAAAGAAATATGCATGGCAGTGTGACAGAGCTCCAATGTTTTTACTAACATTGTCATGTTGCAGCCTGAACACTGGACCTTCTTCATGGCAGACATTTTGACTTGGTTTAAGGTGCAAATTTGCCCTCTGTCCAGTGAAACTGCCTCACACTCAAGCCCGGGTGTGAATAATAACACTGCAAATATATTGTCATATATAGTGATCACAAACTACGAACAGTGTCTGAGAGCAGTGTTGTAGTTTTTAGTGTAATTACCGCCCAGGAGGTTACACCAAAACATGAAATGCATTTGTTGTTTGAACTTCATTTAAAGTGAAAGAAAGACAGAGCAAATATTCACAGGATGGAGGAGTAATGTGATTATACACATGCTTTTTCTGCCATTACATGTAAAATGTCTACAATGAAAAAGGTCTCTAATTCTTTTGATATTTTATTCATGTTCAAAGTTATTAAAGGGAAATTTTACCACATTTTATGTGGATGTTCAGTCAGTGTTGATGGTAAATGTAGTCAATTGAAGCAATAAATTCCTCTAGCCACAGCCTGTTTCAGAACAATAGCTCGCTGGTTGTTTTGTTTGTTTTTATTTTTGTTTTTTTAAGAGAGAAAGGAGATGTTACCTCAGCTGAAAAAGAGGCAAAAGGCTAATGAAAAGCGAGAAATGGAGGTTGGATGCCATTTAATTAGTCTGAAAACCTCTGTACATATAAACCAGGGACGTGCACGTGATATGATCACAAAACACCATCCTCACTCGAAAGCATTTCTGCTCGGTATGCACGATGTCTTTCCCATTCTTGCTTGATATACGCTTCAGGTGCTCAACAGTCCAGAGTCTCTGTTGTCATATTTTGTGCTTCATAATTCAACACACATTTTCAATGAGAGACAAGTCTGGACTGCAGACAGGTCAGTCTAGTACCTGAACTCTTTTACTATGAAGCCACGTTGTTGGAACACATGCAGAATGTGTCTTGGCGTTGTCTTGCTGGAATAAGCAGGGACGTCTCTGAAGAAGATGTCACTTTGATGACAGCATATGTTGCTCCCAAAACCTGCACGCACTTTTCAGCATCTATATTGTGCAAGTTACCCATGATGCCATGGGCATTAACAACAGCACACCATCACAGATGCTGGCTTTTGAATCTGGATGGCCCTTTTCGTATTTAGGCTGGAGGACACAATGTCCATGATTTCCAAAAACAATTTGAAATGCGGACTCCATCTCAGATGAGCTCGGGCCCCAAAGAAGTCGGCCGTGGCTTTATGCTTTGCATGGTAAAGTCTTGCATTGCATTTGTAGATGCAGCGCCAAAATTTATTTACCAAAAATGCAATGAAAAACTGTAGTTTTCTGTAGCACCAACTATGTAAACTATGCAACAAATGGCGGTGCTGGTGTCTGAAGAACAACAGACTTTACAGCAGGAAAGCTCAGCTTTCTCTGTCAATATAATACACACTAAAGAGTTTATTGCTTTAATTGACTACATTCACCATTAACACTGACTAGACATCCACATAAAAAGTGGCGAATTGTCCCTTTAATGTCAGCGTTTTTCTGAGCCTCCTCACTCCTGCATTCTTAACCAAACTCACTTTTCCCTCAGCTGACTTGGTGTCACCCGTGGATGTGTCACCTCAGGACTGTGCTGTAACAAACAGGGTGCCATCCTCAAACAACCCTCGATACTTGGAGGATGATAAAGTATATTTTATTCAGTGCTGACCCAACCATCTGCCTTGACCGTGTAGAGACAGGAAGCTGGGGTTGTTTCAGATGGATCCAATGTTCTGATACAGGGCTTAAGATTCAGTTGCTGGGTCACATGAGATCAGGCATGTTTTAGTGACATTGTCCAAATGCTCTCTCGCCTTAATCCCAGCATAATTTATGCCAGTGCATCTCAGTTACCAAATCACAGCACATTTCCTCACAATTTTCAGTATTTACTAAGATGTTTTGGGCTGACAGTCCCTTGTTGTCAGCTTACATTTTCATCTTTTCAGTGTGTGTGTTTTGAGAACTGAGAGTGCAGCTTCCTCCCTGCTCCTCCTCACTAATGAAGCCAGACTCACTCAACTGTTACTGAAAGACCTTCAGCCGGCACAGACTAACCTCATAGGCTTTCATCCTCTGCTATCCACATCCAAAATCTGAAAAAAAGTTTTTTTTTTATAACACTTCATTTAAAGGGGCGTGTAGAAGACTGCATTACACTATCATAACCATGTCATGACCCCTGTCATAAACATGAAGGAGTCTTTATGAATATTTATGACTGCTGTCATTTGTCGTTTTCCAATCAATTATGTCATTTTTAATAAAAGTCGATATTGTCAATGTTTTTGATAAATTTTAAATAAAATGTAATAAAACATTGTTTGAGATGTCCTCACAACTATATCAATCAAGACAATTATGTCTCAGTTATGACAACTTTATTGTTATCAAACTTTAAAAAATGTTAAGCTTTATGTTTTAGCTGTACATTAAGTAAGCGATATTGTACAGTGAGCAGGTCTTGATCGCAAAAAAAAAACAAACAACCCTTGAATGGACCTACTGACTGTATATTATCCTGTTCATTACATTTCTGCTTACCAAAAAAAGACACAAAATATGAATTCAAAAACTGTTTAGTGATTTAAAAAGGATTTTATTTCTCCCCCGGAGTCTATGATCACAACTGTTCACAGCAACAATTGCTGTACAGAAATAACAAATCTTAGAATGTCTGATCAGAATCGAGTATTTAACAAAGCTGTGTAATAAACTGCCGTATGTGGTTGGTTTTTGACAAGTGTGTCATGAATATTTTCTTGACCTCAAGTAAAGTGATACATTTTGGACTTGTCATTAAGATGTTATTAGATGTTATAAGGCCAGTTTGACGACAAAGTACGGAACCAAGGTGACATAGCTTACAATGTTATCCTATGGACAGACAGCGTTAGTTAGATTACTTGTTATTCAAGTGGACTAACTGCTGTCAGCTGGTGTTAGCTAGTTAGCTTAGTTAGCCGTGGAGCTAGCCACCTAATTAGCTGAATCAGCCTGAGGTGTGGGAGAGCCCAGCCCAGCAAGAAAACCACCCCTGTACTCTATTACCTGTTATCAAACTGGGCACCTTTGGCTGGAGTCTGTATTCAGTTCTGGTCCAGCTGTGATCTCCTGTTCAGCAAGACTCAGGCAGACGCTGACAATGCTTGTATGGCGAGAAGCAAAAAGTGCCAGTCGGCACTGAGCATGTGCAGCTCTCAACAGTGATGAGAAGGATGGAGAGGCGAGATTGTTTACTCCTGAAATGGAAAACAGTGTTTATTTCTGAATGTTGTTGATTAAGACTTTTAAAAACAAGTTGTATTCTGGATGCAGTCTGACATAATTGATTCTTAATGACAACAGTCAAAATCATTCATAAAGACTGCCATGTTTGTGACAGGTGTCATGACATGGTTATGACAGTATAATGACAGTCTTATGCACACCCCTTCAAATAAAGTGTTACCATTTTTTTAAGGAAAATTTTTGATAATTTTCAATAATGGCAAACTTTGTGTATGCATGGCTTTGGAAAATAGTGTGAAGGTCCAACATCAAATCAGATTTTTATTTATTGTCATCTCACACACACATATATTAATCTGATTTGGCTTTGGAGAGCCACACTATATGTTTTGATTTTGACCTATTAGCATCATCTCTCTTGTTAGCAGCCTGGAACATTTAACATGTCCTTTGCTCTTGTTTAAATCAACCAAATTAATATCCAGTAACTGACATGGCTTTACAATTTTCCTACATGTTAGACCTTAGAAGTGCATGACTAACAAACTCTATCCACTCACCTCACCGCACTGTGAAGGGCGACCTGACTCTGATCTCTGTGGCCCTTCCACACAGATGGCTGAAAGGACAGCAGGAGGACAAGCAGGACACAGATGTCCACTATCACTCCCTGACTGGTGAGGGCAACTTTAACTGGCGCTTTGTCTTCCCCTTCGATTACCTCATGGCCGAGGAGAAGATTGTCATCTCGAAGAAAGAGTCCATGTTCTCCTGGGATGAGACTGAATATAAGATCCCTCCTCGCCTCACGCTGCAGGTCTGGGACGCCGACCACTTCTCTGCTGATGACTTCCTGGGTGAGATCTGATGGGAATTTTGATTATATGTGGTTGGACCTTTTGTCTCCCCATCTGATTTACCCACAGAAAAACCAACCAGCCTTACTGTCTGTCTGCTCTGACTATCACCACTCCCAGGTGCGATTGAGTTGGACCTAAACCGGTTCCCTCGGGGCGCCAAGACGGCCAAGCAGTGTTCCCTTGACATGATCCGAAATGAGCAGGAGCTGCCCACCATTTCCATCTTCAAACAAAAGAGGGTCAAGGGCTGGTGGCCGTTTGTGGCCCGAGATGAGAACGATGAGATGGAGCTCACGGTGAGTCAGTCGTGAAATACTGAGTGTAACAGCAGCAAACATGTGAAATCACCAACTTGAAATTGCTTCATAAATAATTTCAAAACAGCAAATGGAAAGTCACCTTCAACAGAGTAAAAGCTGAATTTAATTCAACTGTATAAAGAAAAGTGTGAGTGAAGAAAGAACCCATACGGCAAGAGCATAAAAGTATAAAATACAGAGGAGTTCAATCATTCAATCGTTCAAACATTTCTATCTAAACTAAGAAAAGGAGAAGGCTGGCTGCTCTGTGTGCTCAACCATAAAATGTTTCAGGAGCTCTTAGAAAAAAGCAGAAAAGAATAGGATAAAAGAAGATTTTTTTTTATTTTTTTTATTCTGTGACTCAAAATGATGCTCATTTTTCTTAGATTCATCTCTAATTTTAATTATTTATGCTGGTTATTACACCTTAAATATTTTAAATCAAAAAAACACTTTCATAACTCATGTTCACATTTCAACTCATGATGTGTGTGTGTGTGTGTGTGTGTGTGTGTGTGTGTGTGTGTGTGTGTGTGTGTGTGTGTGTGGTGTGTGTGTGTGTGTGTGTGTGTGTGTGCGTGTGTGTGTGTGTGGATCCTAGCTTCTCATTTTGGTGCACATATTAACCAGATTGTTTTGGCCTTTTTAAAAAATTGTGATGTATGTTGCAAATGTTTACATTCCTTGCCATGAACTTGTAGGGGTAAGTGAAAATTGCAAGAAAAAGTTGTGATTCTTTTGTGAGTATAATTCATTAAAAGTCAAAGGCAACTTGTTCCATGGAGAATAAAACCGCACTCTGTTTTGAGTGTATAAAGTAACCTTATCAAAAAGGCTCAGGATTACAAAAACTCTGACAAAATGTGCTTTACTTGTAAATGAAGAAGTTCACCTGGGGAGTCTTCCACAAAGAGGCTAAATCTTTTGGGGGCTCAAACTCCATTAAAACAGCAAGCACAAAATTATAAAATACAAGTGCTCAGGGCATTGATAAGAGAGACATCCCATGAGTGTATAAAGTACATCACTGGGACTTTTAATTACATATATCACTCCACTTTTCAGTGCTCTAATAACCGTTAGCCTACATTAACATTACAGTGACTAACAGATAGAGACCAGAGAGACAGGAGGAGACAGGAGGCATCTTGTGCATGATTCAGGGCTAATTACTGTGGGATCACTGTCACACACTTTTCAACCTGACAAAGTATATGGAGTTGGATACAAGAACAGCAGTTTAAACAGCTTTTGTGTTACCATTATTACAAAATGATTTGGATAAACATATTCATGGCTGATAGTGATCAATTATAAGTGGGCTTCCTGAACAGATTTCATGATCAGCAGATGGATTTATTAGTACTTTATCTCAAGGTTGTTGTATTGACTATCAGCACGGCTACGATTATCTTCAACTGAATCACAGCCATGCTGATATTCAGTACAACAGCCCTCCTCTTGTTGCTGCTTTAATAGTAATGACAAACCTTGTGTTCTTCTCAGTACCCATGACAAAATTTAAACAAATAAATAAAACTTTGAGTTAGTTCATTGAGACTTACATGTATGATGTCTGCACAGGGCACTGCTATGATAGGTGGAACTTTCTGGAAGTTATGAAGATTGGTCAAATTTGGAGAAAAGTTACGGTGCTTGCACAAAATTGCAAGGTCGTGCAGAATTCACAGGGATTGGTTCAAAATGTTGCAGCTGCAGCTTCGCAACTTTCTGGAGAGAGTGACTAACAGGTTAGACTAGCCTGCATGAGCACCACAGCTACAGCAACACGTCATCTAGAAATTCAGTGTCTCGCCTATTTTTTCAGTAAAGTAGCTGTCAGTGTGGCCTGAGCGTAAGAGGTCAAAAGACTGGAAACCACTGCATTCTTCAAACAGAATAATGTTAATATCCCCTGTGCCAGTGTTGTACATGCTCAGACTTAAAAAGAGTTAGCTCAAAGTTCAGTTCACAGAGATTAAAATTAACTTGTTCACATTCATAGTTCACATTTTTTAAAATTTGAACTAGGTTCACAGTCATAAAATTCATTCACTTCTTCCATTTTGTTTGTTTGTTTCTTTGTTCATTTAATTTGAAATAGAACTTCCTCTTACCGGGGACACTGGAGTCTACATAATGACAATATTCAAGTTTTTTTTTATTGTCATAGCTGAGTCCTCTGCAAAAATAGAGACAGACTTCTGCTTTGACTACAGACAACGCCTGACATTTATTTGACCTATGCAACAAACAAAAGTATTAGAATATAAATGCCTAGACTCAAGGTGTCTATCTGATTGATTTATATTATTTTTATTAAATGTTATTAAATGTACTATATATTGTCATTGCAGGGTAAAGTAGAAGCTGAGCTTCATCTGGTGACAGCAGAAGAGGCGGAGAAGAGTCCTGTGGGACTTGGACGAAATGAGCCGGATCCACTGGAGAAACCAAAGTAAGATATTGTATTTATTCACAATATGCAGATTCAAACACTCACAAACACACACTTTTTATTTCACAAATAAAATTTGAGGATGGTTGTGTGGAGCAAATAAATATATGCACAGACACGACTGTCCTTTAAATTTCCTCTTCAAGAAATTCATTCTCACAGTGCAAAAAGCAGCGGATAAATATTGGATTAAGATCACCACCGGTCAAGACTTAATATTCAATACGGATGTGATTTGGTCTTGTTTGACTACACGACCTCTGCTTTTTGCACTGTCAAAAGGCCACTGTTACACTTTCGCACTCGTTTCTCCTCCTACCATCTCTTCAACTGTCTCCCTCTGTCTCTCCCCTCCCCTCGTCCCTGCCCTCCTTTGTGTGTGTGACTCCCCCTTTCTCCTGACCCTTTCTCCCTGTTTTCTGACTCCATCTGCATTCCTTCCTTTCTTCCCTCTCTCTACCTCCCTCTGTAAAGTCGTCCGGACACCAGTCTAATGTGGTTTCTGAGCCCTCTGAAGTCCATTCGTTACTTCATCTGGCACAACTACCGCTGGCTGATCCTCAAGGTCCTGGGGCTGGTCCTGCTGCTGCTCATGCTGGGCCTCTTCCTCTACTCAATCCCCGGCTACCTGGTCAAGAAGATACTGGGGGCCTGACGTGCTGGTAGCCTCCGCCCCCTCCCCGCCATCTCTGCTTCTCTAGTTAACCCCTTTGCTTCCTGGATTCTCCTGTGCTGTCCCACCAAACTTTCTTTGTCTTCTGTCTTCTCCTCCTCTTTTTGTCTCTCCTCCTTTGCCTTAGCTAGAGATCAGTGTCAGTGTCTTTTGCCACCAAGTGCCATTACACATCTCATAAGTGACCAACTGTTTGATATGGAAACATGCAGGGCTGTTTTCAGGTAGAGGAGCTCGAGGTGGCAGCCACATGTTTACATGTTTAGGGGATGGATGGTAGAGAGGGGAAAACTTTGTATCTTAATGACCTGCAAGCGTTCACGTCTTTGAGAAACTTAAGACAGCTGTATGATGGCAGAGTTGGTCCTGTGAGGATTAAAAATCCTCTGCATTGACAATACAACACAATATTCATTAAATATGAGTTTAATTATATTTAACAATGGACTGCAGCTGACAAGAGGCGGCCACGTTTGTTTGATTTTTTTACGTCTTTTCTGTACAATAAGGAACAAAAGCATGCATGTAAAGGTACTAATGGCTTACTGTGTTTGATAATGACATGACAAGTACTACAAGTTGAACCAAAATATGTAAATAAACCAAAATACAACTGAAGAAGAAATGTGTAATATATTTACTATCATAAATTATACCTTTTCCGACAATAATGCTGCAGCCGTTGTGTCCTTCTTTAACTTTTAATAAATTATTTGCCTGTTTTGCGTTAATTAGTGTTCAAATTAATAGGGATGTCTGCAGAATGAGTAAGTGTTGTTTATGAGTTGCAAGAAATCATTACTAATCTTTTAGAAGCAGTAGATGTTTATAACGGTTAAATTAGCAATATGTTAATGGAGTCTGGCAGACAGTCACTGAACTCAAACTCCAGAGTGTGTATTTTTAGAGCTGTGGACTTTTGTTTTTAGGATAACAGGCTTAACTTTACATTGCCAGACAACTGACAGTTATAAACAGCTGATGAACTGAGAGTGGAGGACTTGTCGTCGCTTGTTATTGTCAAATTATAATGTTGCGCTCCTGCAGTATTACTGCAGCCTGCCTGAGCTTCCCTGGAGAGGAGGGCAACTCGCTTTAACCATAGTCCATATTTTAAGTAAGACTTCAACCTGTTTAATAGACCATCTATGGCTCCAAGTCACTCTTTGGATTGCTGTACTCTTTTTTGGATGCGCAGTTGTTACATGTTGCTCCTTTAGATTATTGACAGTCAGAAAGATCAATAACCTCAGAGGTGCCAGTGGACGTCTGGTTAAACAGCCTGGGAAAACGTCAGTGTTTGGAGCTGTTGGTCAATCATCCATCCATCCATTGTTATCAACATATTCATTGTGCTGATGTTTTTATTGTCCAGCTTCACTCTGTGCTGTGATCTTTTGCTCCTCTGAAACATTAGATTGGTAGAAACATGGGTTGTGAGCATGCTGTAGTGAAAAAGAAATCTCATAAATGCAACTTACTAACCACTAATGCCAGCTTTCTCTCTCCTCCCATGTTTCATTCCATTTCTCTCCCCCCTTTCTCCATCCACCCTTCATAACCTCGCTCCTCCATCCACCTGCATGCCTCCTTCACCGACCTTTACCTTCCTCCCTCAGTCGCCCAGACACCACCTTCCTGTGGTTCCTGAGCCCGCTGAAAGCCATCCGCTACCTGATCTGCAACCGCTACAAGTGGCTGATCATCAAGATCGTGCTGGCCCTGCTGCTGCTCATCATGCTGGGCCTCTTCCTCTACAGCATGCCGGGCTACCTGGTCAAGAAGCTGCTGGGGGCCTGAGAGGCTGCTGGGAGGACTGGGAGGGAGGGTGGCCAGCCGCATAGATGGAAAGAAAAGACGGATGGAATGGGGGTGACGAGAACGAGGCGTCTAACCCACAGGAAGGGAGGCAGAGGGAGGGTCTGATCATCGTAAAACAGCTCGCCACCTTCCACCTTAGCTCCGAGGAGAGAGGCAGGCATACACCACCTCAAATGACTTCCTCCCCCCTTAACTCATGAGAAACACTAACTGTCTCCTCCTCTGTCCAATCTGCAGCAAGCCTAACAAATGTAACGCACAGTAGTATCTGGACTCCATCCTTGAACTGACTCAAAAGCAATCACTTGCCACAAAGTAACCCCTTCCTCTTCTTCTTTTCAAGCAATGTTACATGACGATGAATGTTTCTTTATGTTTATACAGCTTGTTAAGCTAAATCAGAGTTTGTGTTCGTGGTCAGACGATTGCATGGACGTTCATTTCAAGTGATGCTATAAGATCTCCCATTACTGCTACACTGTCTGCTGTTGATTTAGTCAAATAGGGAAGAGATGAACAATGTTTTTGGCAGCACTTTGCTTTATGGATAGTTCAGATTTCTTGAAGTGGGGCTGTATGAGGTACCTATGCGTAGTCAGTATATTTCCTACAGTAGTTGCCGGTTAGTAGCTGTCAGATTGGAGAGGTAGCAGGAGTTCAGCAATGGAAGAATGGAAGAAGCTGAGCAATGTATTGCTGTGGACAGGATCAGCATCAAAATGTATTTAAGGCCAACCTGAAAAAGGTTCACCTAAAAAAAATTAATATTGGTTCAAGAGTAGTTTGAATTTAGAATATTTTCACTGCTTTACCTGCTGTCAGACAGCTTTTTCTGATGGGAAACTGCAGTTATACAAGTCAAATGGCTCAGTCTTGCTCAACCAGACTCACTCGGTAAAATGATTTTACCTCACACAGAATGAGATGAAAATTTCATATCACAAAATTATAATGGTTATCGGAATTATCATGTGATTGTTAAAATGAGCTGAAAGTCTTCAAACATTACTGCTACACACACTGAAATCATTTCACAAAGTTTACACATTTAAAAACCTCAAGAATTTGAAAAGACATCATGTCCTTTGGATGATTGTCTTTAGCTTCAGCACAGTCAACATCAAATAAGATAAGACAGTAGTACAAAACAGGACAGTTGACAATATTAGAAACAATTAATTATCCATGATGTGGAAAGTATTTAGTTTCACCGCAGTCAACACAGATTACAAATAAGACAACAGTAAAAAAGCAGTTAAGTGGGAGAACTTAGAGTTCAGTTAAGTGGGGTAGTCCTGTATATTTGACTCTGTATTTAATAATTTAATAATTCAAGTGCACAGTTGACTGTGTATTTATTTAACAATTGCCATGCAACCATGTTGCGATCAGTGGAAGTTTATTGTGGTTTATTGTGAAACTGGTAATCATTTCATCCCAACACAGGAGTTACTTATTTACTACTGCTTTGTGTAGAACGTTTGTGTTATTGAGTGACTTCTGTGTTTTCAAGATTAGATTTTGATTCATCAAATCAACATACTAACACTAACTGATTGAGGCAGCTGTAGATGAGCAACTCTCGTTTTTTGCGAGGTAAAATGACAGTTTTTGCCAAAGGAGTCTGGTGGCTTTGGAAACAGTGATATCTGGCTCATATAACAGCGTTTCCCGTCACAAAAAGCTGCCTGACAGCAAAGTAAAGCAATGAAAATATTCTAAACATAGTATACACTTAAACTGATTAATTTTTTAGGTGGCTCAAATACTTTTTTTTTTTCTGCTGACACTGTCCACAGCAGTCCTTTGCTTAGTTTTCTTCACCTGTACTCCTGCTGCTTCTCCAAACTGGGAACAACCACCATCTACTGTCGGTGTTACACCGATTATGGATAAGTACCTCATAAAAAATCTGAACTATCCCTTTAACCCCCCTCTCCTATTCAGCATTCATAATACAATATAAACATTTAACAAACTGTTTTTTGTATAACACACTATAATGCAGTTGTAAACAGATATAAGAACATTTTAAGTGTTTAGTAAAGCTCAGAACTGGTCAATAATTATAACTTCTCCTGTGAAAACATATTTTATATTAACATCACTGTTTTACTATATTGTCATTCATCATGTGTTTATACACTAGCCAGCCTCCACTTATGAGTTATAGTTGTTGACAAATACATTAATAAACACTTAAATCAGCTTATAACTACATTATTATCTATTCAGTGTTTATATTTACTTAGAAATGCTGATTAGGGGTGTTAAAGCGAAAGTGTTACCTTATGTTTTTTTTTTAACTGTTATAGCTCTTGCAGTCTTTGCACACTTCAAGAATAATAATGAAGAAACAAAAATAAAGATGTCTATTTTCCTAATGAAATTCAATGAGACACAGAACAAGATGACTTCAAAATTAATAAAATAATTATCAAGCTTTCTACAGGGTTTAGTTCAGCTGCAATGCTAAATGTTTAATCTCTTGGATCAAAGCAACAGAGTCAGACTTTCGATCGAACAGTATTTGCAAATAATTATTTTTTTTAAAAATAGTCCATTTCTAAGTTATCATTATGTGGACCAGTGACCAGCACAGCTCAGTCAGTCCTCTTAACTCTCTTCAGTTCTCTGTCTTACTGATAAACCCCTCACAGATAAATAAAATTATTTGCAAATATCATTTGACCAAGCCTGATTGAAAAGTCCTCGAAAGCAACAAATACTTAAAGGTTATTACTGTTTTCTACCCAAAATGTAGACTTATATGTCAATATGCATGCATCATTGTGATACCTGACCACAGAGGTCATGTGTGTTGGCATGACTGTCTTTCCAGCTCGACACAAACCAAATCACCAACAATCCTGTTATCTTTAACATTACAGATAATGTGGGAATATGATTAAAGTGCACTTGAGCTGAGTGGTAAAAAAAAAAAAGGAGGTCAGAACTCTGACCGCAGCTCCGTATCAGGTGGCGTTGTTTGCAGTGTTTGTTACTCCCTTTCAAATTTGCCTGTGATTGACCTCATTTGTGTTGCAGTCTTTGTTTGTGATTATGTGTTTCACCAGTTACAGAGCTGTTGTTTGCACTAAAACTTGCCTGTTTTTACAATGAATTTGTGTTTATATATTTGTTGAAATGTGTGCAATATTTATTTTCTGTCTGTTTTGGCAATTTGAAATAAACTCGATTCCATGGACAACACGTTTGAGATTGTTAAAGCAGCTGTTATCGATATTGAAATATTAACAATGGACCACATTACTACTTGTACCTGTAAGAAGTCACATGTGGTGATGAACCCAGATAAATACCAACCAAATCTGCTGTTCCCTTTAGTTCTACTGTCAAGATTAGAAGGACAATTAATTTTCCTTAATAGCAACATGCCAGCTCATCTAAAGTGTTTCTCCATTTAGAGGGACACAGACACAGAAGCAGAGGTCTTGATTCTGCTCAACTTTAATGATGCACAGCACAGTTACAGCTTTCTGTATGTAGGAATGTGCATATGGTATTTTGAAAAACAATCACAATATTAACAATTTTGAGCCAGTATGACAGCAAAAACAACATAAATCCATACAAACTGCCACATTAGAATGAATTAGCATTAGCATGCTACGGTAGCGGGTTAGCATTAGCGCATTAGCATTGGTGTGAAAAGGGTTTGTTTGCTTAAGTCACATCTACTGTAGCTTTAAAGCATTTTTTAGCTCGATGTTTGGGTTTTCCAGCTCATAACTGTTTTGGTAACCTCTCGTTGCATCATTTTCTGCAACAGCTACCAAACAAACTCTACAAGCCTCATTATATGCTCACTCTCCAGCACCAAATGGCAAAGTTACGAAGTAGCGTGTGAACGTAGTAGAGCATTTAGCAGCTAAAGAGCAAGCACCATTAGGGACTGTCCGACCCAACCAGACAATAACAGTCACTGGTACTTGATGAGTTTCACTATTCACGCATGCTGCAACATTCAGGAACATTTCTGTATTGCACCTTTTCACACAAGATCATGGCAATGCTGGAATAGATGGGGCGAGGGACAGGTCCAGCAGATGGCAGTGATGCAAAAAATAAGGATGGCAACTGCCATAAAACTCAATAGAAGAAGAAGATTTTGCATGACCAAAACACACATTTGATGCATTAAAAGGAACACTGAAAGAAACTTGGCTCTCTGAAGTCTTCATTGGACTCTTGTGATTGGTTCGCTCGCTCCAAGATAAAGTTTCTTTTGGCAGATAGACGTGACCCCTTTACATGCTTGTCCCTGACAAGCTTGTCACGACGCACCTGTACTGGCATTTTCCCAGATATTTTGGCAGGTCCTCAGAAGAGAAATCAGGGAAACAGAGTTCCCTGCTCTCATTCACACATGTCCCCCATGCTGGAAATGGGGTTTTTCCCTACGTCCTCCATGTAAATCATGAGCCCTTGAAAATAGCATGACTCATTGAAATCTGTTGAGAAATAAATGTTGTAGTGCTATTTATTCAGAAAAAACACAGCTGCCCTGTTTGTTCACAGGCCAGTCTTGACCTGTCCAATATGGCAGCCACAGTGATGTATCACAGCAACAAGCCTAAACAGTAAATGCATCATGTGCAAGTCTGTTTTTTTCCATGAAGGGCCACAGGAGAAACAATGAGCCAATTCCACACTTGAAAGTAGACAGACAGTCAAATATTTCCTCCAGGAGTTGGTGGAGACCAAAACAGAGCTAAAAGGAGAATGAATATTGGCCTTTCATTCATCAGGTGGCCAACACAACTCCAAATGAACGCTCATGTTGCTCGATCTGCTGGATGTGGCCGGTGTTCGCTTTATCAATGTCAATGTTGTGTTCGCAGCTTGTTTCCGCTGCCCCCAAGCGGCAGCTCTCAGTTTGTGAGAAAGCTGGCGAAATATCAGTTTCTTTCTTCAAATGACATATCGTTCAGTGTTCTTGTCATGGAAACAATGGATGACTGCTGTTTTATCTCTGAATCTCTGTGTGCAGTCGTCCCAGTGGCAGCCTGTCGTGGCTGCTGAGCCCAGTGAGGATGGCGTGTATCCTGGCCTGGGACACTACAGGCTGCACTGTGTGGTGCTGCTGGCTGCTGTGCTGGGCCTGCTCTTCTCCGCTCTGCTGTTCTTCTCTCTGCCCTCAGAGCTCAGCCACAAACTCTTCAACTCTGCCGGATGATCACTGTACAATATGTCTCTGTACTATTGTGTGTACATGTTGTGTCCCAAAGGAACTGTTGTATTCTTACTGATGTTACAGTTAGTTGTTCTACCTATATTTTCTTCTGGAGCTGTAAAAATAAAACGTGCAACCCAACATGAGTTCATAGAGGTTTTTATTTCATAGTGAATAAATTCTTTTACAAGTACTCTGATGATACCACATACACACACTCTCCCAGTTGTGCTGATTCCTTGTTGAGTAGGGATTAGGGCATCTCCGACTCTGCGCTGACCTATCAGAGAATCAAAGATGTCAGACTGTTGACGATAGATAAAAAGCACAATCATCTCTCCCTCTCTCTTGTAGTCATTGTTTAAACTGCTGATTGTCTGCTCAATTAACTGATAAATCTTTTGGACGATAAAATGTCAGAAAAAGCATAACTCAAGAATTTGCAAATAATTTTCTACCTATAACATTTTTGGTTTTGCAAATATATCCTCTACTAATTATTGAAGTTCAACGTCCCAAGTCTCTGTCATCGTATTTTGCATTTCATAATGCACCACACATTTTCACATTTTACTCACTGTACTGTTGTAACACATACACAATCTGTCTCGACATTGTCATGCTAAAATAAGCAGGGGTGTCACTAAAAAGACGTCGTCTGGACAGCAGCATATTTTTCTCCAAAGCCTACACATACCACTCCTTTGTAAACCTGCATCTATAAACATCTTACTTTGTCCAACCAACAGTCCAGAAACATGAAGATATTCAATTTATAACTCAAATATGACAAAAAAGAGGAAAATTGTTCATTTTCTCTTGATTGACAAATTGATTCATAAATAAAGTTTTAGATTATATCCATATAAATAAAAAATACTGTATTACACTATTACATTATGTACATTATTTTACAGTACCTTTTACTTTTTTCTATACTATCAGGGAGGTTTCTTTAACCCTTACCCGCATTGAATGTCTGGAAAACAGTGTGACACATACAAGAAAACTAGAACAAAGAAATAAAACAAACACAAATTTGTACCGTTGAATTGAGATACTGCTGCAGCAGCATCCTCAGCTCTTTGTTCTGCTGCTCCAGACTCTGAGTCTCAGGGACGAGTTCAGAGATCTCTGTCAGGACCGCACTGGGAACACAAGAAAAAGATATAATAAAAACACTAATTTGAGTACAGAGCGATGTTTGTTTTGTGTGTGTGTTTGGTTGTTACTCACTGGTATTGCTTTAGCATGCTTTCTGCTGCGTCCCAGAGTTTCAGTTTGTCCTCAGAGACTACATTGCCCATACTGCCCCAGTAGGCTTCGTCCTGTGATGAATCACGGACTTCTAAACGCTGAAAGCTGTCATGTCGGCGGGCTGAGCTCTCCCTTAGAAAGAACCAGGAACACATCAGCATCATACTCGTAGAGAAAGACTACCTTTACTTTTCTCTCACATCATTTCATGTTCACATCACACAGGCTAATTAACAACCGTACTTTGTTAGGCATGGCATGGTATATTTAGACAACACATAATTATGAGCAATCCAAAGCTCATATACAAGTGGTTTAAATGAGCGTAGGTTATTTCAGTAAATGTGGTCTTACCTGGACCTTGTGAGCTGCTCAAGGAAACTTTTTAGAGCGGGCATAAAATAGTTAAGATCAATGAGTTCAGAGTTGGTCTCCACTTCCTCTGCCTTGTTACTGGATTCACTCGACTCAGCACAAACACCCTGCAGGCAGACAAAACACGGATAGAAGATGCAGAGGCAGCAACTGTCTAAATTCAATCACCTTGTTTGTCAAAGACTCAAGGCCATTTTTGCACAAGCTGATGTCCAATTGGAAAAATCTTAAATGAGGCATCTACCCATACACTGCATCTCTTTCCCTCCTCACCTCGGTCTGCTCTCTCTGCTGGTGTCTGTACTTCATTAAGAAATGAGCCAACCTGGGCACATCCTCTTCTTCAAGGCCAAAAGCCTGGAAGAGAAGACAACAGGTCCGGTTGTTCAGGATTTGCTCCATACAGTGACAGTCCAGCAATACACTGATGCATTACACCACATAAACTCACACAAAGGAGAGAGCTCAGCTTCACAACGGTCTGTTCGTCCTTCTCCATGGGAGCCAGCAGGCTCAGGAGTTTATCGTCCAACAGGAAGCCCTGATATCACAGGAAGGGAAGATGCTTGTCAAATAATTTGATAGTATTGCTTTTGGCACCCTTGTGACTACTACTCAATAGCTTCACAAAACACAACATTAGCATTTTGACTAAGGGAAGCTTCATTGCACAGATGGAACTAATTTACTCTCCCTTACTTTGACTCTGCACACACACACACACACACAACTTTCACAAACACACACAAACAACTCCAGCCTGCAAAGAGGGCCCTTCAATTAACCTACAGCTCTTCTACAGGCTTCACAGCAGCAGTTTGGGGAACATTAAAAACCATCTAGAAAACATGCAACTTAAGCAGCTGCTGTAGTCTCCCTTCAAAGCTGAATCATCTGACAGCAGAAACAACCAGATCTGGTGTATAAAGACATAATCATTCAAGTTAAAAAGTAAATTTTAAAACAATAATTTGGTGCCCATATGTACATTGAAACCTCCTGTTCATACTGGCCATTAAATAAACACCTTCATAATGTACTTTCTGCATGTACTGTATGTGATGAGAGACTAACTCCACGGCGATCATTCCCTGCAAAATTATATTCCAAAGTATCTGAGGTTGATACAAGCCTTCAGCTTTCTGAGTTAGTTAAAATGAGGGGACATCTTCCAAAGTTACAGTTAGTAAGGTCATTCGAGTACAAAAAATCCCTCTTTGTGTTAGTATTACTGCACTGCAGCTCAACAAGTTAATACTGTCCAGGGAAACACAATGAGTATGAAAAGGACAACAGCAACCAAAAACCTTAGACTTAAAAAATGTGAACTTATCCTGTAATGGTTCAACATTTTAAAAAATATACTAATTTGCTTTATTGCCCAGAGTTAGACGAGAAAATTGATATACGTTTGCAGTATTGTCAATATAAGGTGGTGCCGTATTAAGGAAACTTCCTTTTTAAATCTTAAGTTAAGGTGTGGTTTTTCGCAATTTGGTATCATAGAAGCAAATCCTACCTAACTTTACAAATCCTATATTATCTTACTTCATCCTATCTTATCTCAGGTTAGGAAATCCTAAATACTCAATCCCAGAACACTTATCAACTTTTATGTCTGTTACCTAGCAACTGACGCACCTTTCTAATTTCATTAAGCTTAACAACGTTGTAACCATCGGTTTCTAAAACATTATGAAACATACATCGTAACATTCACAACATGGAGAAAATCAAAGAGGGCCATGACAGGCAGGGCAAGACAGATGAGTTAGAGGCTGTGGTAACATCTGTAGAGAAATCCAAAGATACTGATTCTGGGAAATTTACAACAACGCTAACTTGGGAGATTAAAAAAAAAAAAAAGAGTGGCTAAAGGCGGCACAATGGCGCAGTGGTTTAGCCGCAACAGCAAGAAGGTTTGGTTCGAATCCCCGAGTCGGCAGGGCCTTTCTGTGTGGAATTTGCATGTTGCAGCCGGGTACTCCGGCTTCCTCCCACAGTCCAAAGACATGCAGCATAATAGGTTGATTGGTGACTCTAAATTGCCCGTAGGTGTGAATGTGAGTGTGAGTGGTTGTTTGTCTCTTGTCCAGGGTGTACCCCGCCTCTCGCCCAATGTCAGCTGGGATAGGCTCCAGCCCCCCGCGACCCTCACAGATAAGCGGTTACAGAAAATGGATGGATGGATGGAGCTGGCTAAAATAGCAGACACCAACCTTGTTAGTTACTGTTCACTAACACTACCGTACTGTTAGCAAACGTGACCATTAGTTACTGTTGGCTAACACTATTTGCTATACTGTTTATGAACACTACCGTTAGCTACTGTTAGTGATCACTATCGTTAGCCTAAGACTGCCGTTAGCTACTGTTAACTAACACTACCATTAGCGGCTGTTAGCTAGTTAGTAAGATAGCTACTACAACAGCTGGAAAAGTGAAAGTTAGGACAACTTAACATTTATCCTAAAGTAAGAAGAGTTTATGTGAGATTTTGGGAAGTTAGGATGTTTGTGTAAAACAGTTTTCCCATCTTTAGTTAGAATAGGAACATTTACTAAGGAACTGTTCATCTGTAATGGTTTCTTTCCTAAATTAAGTCAAAACAGTAAATTATCATGGTTACCAAAAACTTAAGATAGGATCTGCAAGTTAGGAACCTGTCCCACAGGTACAGATAGATAGATAGATAGATAGATGATTGATAGATTGATAGATTGATAGATTGATGTTGTGTGTGTGTGTAATGTATGACCTTCTCATGTTATTACTGTCATGTAGTTTTATTATGATTTCAGTATGATTGTGATTGTCCTCTTCTGTACAAACCTCTATTCTAATAAACACTGAATCTTGAACTTAATTCTCACCGCCTCATCACACAGCAGCTCCATCACTTTCTTCACTGTCTCCATTGGCAGCTTCCCCTCCTGCACCTCTGCACCACTCTCACTCTGCACCGCTGTCCCTTCCTTGTACATTTCCATATCCCTGCTTTCAGTGTCAGTCTTCAGCCTGGGCCCAACTGAGGCGTCCATCATCCTCTCATTACGCCGTAGAGCCTGCCTGGTTTGAAACGACTGGGAGGCAGCTTGGCGGGCGGGCCTCGACGCCTGTTTCTGAGGCTGGATGGGACCAGAGAGCTCCATGAACGCCATGGGAGGGCGCTCCCACGCTAAACCAAGGTGCTTGCAGATTAACGAGTCGATGACCAAAGCTCTCTCCACAAGTTCCTTCACCTCTGCTTCAATCATTAGCCACATCTCCTCAAATTTTCTGACATCAGTGACTGCAAAATGCCTGCATGAAATGAAGGAGAGGTGGAGGTGCAAAGAAAAGTGAAGAAGAAGAAAAGATTCAGGTGTAAGAAGTAAGCAATCGTACATTGTTACTTTAAACTGAAGAACGATTATGACTCACTTGATTTTCCTCTGAATGCGTTCATATTGCTCGATGTTGCATTTGTATCTCTCACACAAATACTGGCTCTTCTTTTTAAGCTGTTGGTCCTGTCTGGTATACCTAGCCCGCAGGTCTTTCAAAGCTGCCTGCAGACTGAAACACAAAAACAGAGAAACAATAAATAAATTGAAGGGATAGTTCAGATTATGTGATTATGTGTCAGAGCATTAACTACAGTAGATGGCGGTCGGCAAGTTTAGAGAAGCAGAGAGGTGCACCAGCATGGAAACTACTGAGATTTTTAGATGGACCTTTTTTGAATTGACTAAAATAATTAATTTTGAACTATTTGAACAATTTTGAATTTTTAAATAAATAAATAATTGTGTTGCTGTCCACAGCAGTTCACTGCTTAGTTTCTGTGCTGCTGCCCCTGTCTGGTTCTCCCAACTGGCATGCTGACTGCATCTACTGTAAGCAAAAGATCAGCAAATACCTCATATAACCCCACTTCAAATAATCCAAATTGTTCCTTAAATTTAACAGTGTGTGTCTGTGTGTTTGTGTGTGTGTGAGAGAGAGAGAGAGAGAGAGAGAGAGAGAGAGAGAGAGAGAGAGAGAGAGAGAGAGAGGAGAGAGAGGAGAGAGAGAGCATCTGTGCTACCTGGTGATTCTGGTCCTCATGTGGGCTAGAGACTCTCTGTGCATTGCTCCATCACTGTCCTGCTTACTTTGTTTTACATTTAACATCATCCTGTCGGTCTTTATCTCTTGACATTCCACATCCAGAGCCTGCAGAGGCAACAATGGGACTTTCAAAACTGGGGTTTTGTTTTTGTTAAATGGTGAAACATTCAAAACGTTTTTTAATTCTTAGCAACATAATCACAATCACTACGACTATTTACTTTATTATTGCAACATTCCAACTTAAATTAAAGGGATAGTTTGCATTATTTGAAGTAGGACTGTATGAGGTACATATCCATAGTCAGTGTTTACAGTAGATGGCAGCTGGTGCATCCCCAGTTTAGGGAAGCAGAGATTACCAGCACAGAAGCTAAGCAATGAACTGCTGTTGATAACAGGTAATTAGCCACCTAAAAGGCCCGCATAAAAAAATGTGTGTGTGTGTGTGTGTGTATGTGTGTGTGTGTGTATATATATATATATATACACAAAATTTTAAGTGTACTCTGTATTTAGAATCACTGCTTTCCACTGCTTTACTTCGCCGTCAGACAGCCTTTTCTAATGAGAAAACGTTGTATGAGCCAAATATCACTCCCTCCAAACCAACCAAATTCCAAAGGTGAACTCAATCATTTTACCCATGTTAAACACAGAAGTTGCTAAACTACCACTGCCTCAATCTGTTAAGGGATTTCTACCCTTTTAAAACACCAAAGTCACACAAACAAGCTAATCAATAGAGGCAGTGGTAGATGAACAACTCCTGTGCACTGTGAGGTAAAATAACAATTTTTCCATAAGAAGTCTGGTTGCTTTTGGAGACCAATATCTGGCTTATAGGACAGTTGTTTCTCATCAGAAAAGCCTGTCTGACGGCAAAGTAAAGTGGTGAAAACATAACAAACACTTAAACTGATTTAAATTTTTTTTTAGGTCAACCTTTTTTTAACCCAGCTAAAATACCTTTTGTTGCCGATCAGTTCATTGCTTCGCTTCCATGTTGGTACTCCTGGTACTGGAGGCATACCAACCACCATCCACTGTAGCTAATAAACTGACTATCTATAAATCACTCATATAACCCTACATCAAATAATTTGAATCGTCCCTTTAATATCAAGGGGAGGTTATGGGTTCATTAGGAGCATAAGAGCATAAAAGCTATTGATCGGGGTGCATGTCGATATTTGTGCAAACCTGCAACTGTGCATTCTGTTGCTTGTGGATCAAAAACTGGTCGGAGGTTGTTCTCAACATCTGATTGTAAATGTAATCTTCGAAGTAGTCCACAGTCTTCTGCCTCTGCGCCAACCGCTCCAGCTAGAAACAGATTACATATCATTAGACACAGAGCTGATACATGTAAGATATAAGATATGATCAAAGATGAAAGAAGACAGAGTGTTGAGTCTGCTGTGTATGTGTGTGCGTGTGTGCGTGTGTGCGTGTGTGTGTGGTGTGTGGGTACTTATTTATTTCAGTTCTCCTGACCTCGTTATCCAAAAGTTCCTTCATGTGCTGTTCCCATTCGGTCTTGTCTCTGGTGAGTAAGATTTCACTTTCTTGCTGATAAACTCTCTACCAACAAGACAAGTGCAACCATTAGTAAGAATGACAATGGCATGAACAAGAGGAACAGCAGTGCAGGATTTATGTATGTATTATATCATGTATTATTTGTATTATTATTTGTTTCTTTTTTTTAACATTTTGTAAGAACTGTAGAAACACTAGATAGCTGTTTAAGCATGGTAAGGCTGTTTTACTGCCGGTTTTACTGCTGGGGATGACACCTCATACAACGCCCCTTCAACAAACCCGAACTATCCCTTTAAAGCTGCTTGCTGCTTCTTGACCCATATCTGGTCGCACCTCAATCTGGGCCAGCTCCTCCCTGTAGGCCTGTGTCAGGGTTTTGATCTGGTCCTCCATCCTCTCCATCATCAGGTCCAGCTCCTCCGCCTGCTTCCTCAGATCCTTCACATAGCGATCATCTCCCGCCTTCAGCTCCTGTTCGGACAACATACGGAAACTGATCAAATTAATGGACGAGGCTGTCAGTCAACAACACCAAACGTTCTTATTTCTGTTTTATACATATTTTTACAGAAAGGCTCAGATACATCTGCCTTCAGTTGGTGACTATTATAGATAGACAGATTGATTGATTTACCTGTTGCAGGTCATTTATGAGTTTTTTCTTGTCTTCTATGAGAGCAGCACATAACTGCTGCTGGTTGTTCAGGGCCTCCTGCAGCTCCTGAGGGATCGCCTTCTCCTTAGCTATCGACCAACCTCTGGTGATCTCGTCAAACTTCTCCTGGCTACATCTTACATCATTCTCCAGCTGCTCCAGTCTGGACCGAGAAGGACAGACATGGTGACAAACAGGAGGGAGGAAGGAAGAAAGGGTACGGATGGTGTGGGGAATGTCGCTCCTTACGTTTTTTAAGTAAGTATGTAATATGTGTGGTAGGGTTTGGTTTAGGACAAATGTAAGGCTGTGATAAATTAGATAATCATGAAATTACCTGAGTCTGCGAGCTTTCTCCAACTCTGTCCTTTGCATGGACTCTTTGGCGTCAGCTGCAGTTTGGATGTTGGTCACCGATTCCTGCAGATCTCTCTGCAGCTCGATTATCCTCTGAGGAGTGATCAGCTAACATACAAGAGGACAGTTTCTAGTCATATTGCTAATTAAGTTGAGATTTTATCTTCATGTAAATACAGATCAGGAAATAATGCATATAGCTATAATATAAACAATATAACAAGAAGCTATTTTTTTCCAATACAACACTTAACATTACCTATTGCCCAGTTTTGGTGGTTTGGTGGTTTTTAACAATCACGTGTTTATGTTCAGGTGAGAGCTGTAGTTAAGGCATTTAAATTATTGTCTGGTTTCCTATAGTGGGAGGTTGGCCTCCCCAGGGGGGCTTCAGATAGTTTCAGGGGAGGTTCAGTGAATGGAAGTGAAAAAATACAGTTAAATAGTAGTTATCAGAAGATGATCATATGGAATAGCCTATAGAGATAGTTCAGAGATAGAGTAGATAGAGTTTTACTGTTTTTATAACTTTAACAGTCAGAAACTAATAAATGCCCTTGAACAGACCTTTATGATGTATGTGGTGTAGTCTGTTATGTAAAACCAGAATATTAGGCAATATCAGGTAATATTCTTGGATCTTGTTCAGTGTCTGTGAGATCAAACAACATAATCATCATTCATAGACATCCAGGAACTGGGCAAAACCAAGGTTTACAGATGTGTTTTTATCTGGCAAAAATGTTTGAGGGTCTGGGAAAATATACAAACAAACAACAGAGCTCTCAGAACAACATAATCGTGGTTTTGTTGGGTTTGAACCTAAGGTACTTTACACATTAAAATAGTTAGTGAACACACAGTTTTAAAAGGAGGCCCTGGGAGTCAAGTGAGAGGGAAAAAAAATCTGGTGATTCATTTTTTAGTCTGATCTAAACTGTTTTCCCTCTGATCTTTCTAAAAAAAGGAAAAAAAAAAAGTTTTGGCAGGTATGTTTTTAAGTGTTTGTTGGCTGCATTGCACCTCCACCTCATATTCAAAGTAGGACTAAAAGCATTCATATATTATATATGTGTCAACTCTAACCACAAGGTATATATAAATTATGCATATATGTATGTATTATGCTGGCTTGTGTTTAAAGTAAATGGAGAAATGAATGCTTTTAGTCATATTTAGAACATGGGGTCGCGGTGAACTTCAGCCTAGTATGATGTTACCTCGCCATCTGGACACCTGTATCTTTGTGTATCTTTACATCACGGACCACAATGAAAACACTGAAGTGAAGTGAGACAGTTAACTGACACAGAATCAGTCTGGAAACTAAACGAACCGTTTCACTTTCCTCCACCTCCTCATCTTGAGTCTCGCCCTCACTGGACTCCTCATCGGTCATCACAGTGGGGACTTTATCAGCCTCCTGTGCGGAGATCCTGAAGGATAATGCACAACATGTTCAGCAGCTGAATCCAACAGAAAACTAAACTGTGTAACGCTGAGCTTGCACAGTTACCTCCTCTCAGCCTCCTGATCTTCGGACAACACAGCGCGTTCAGACGCCTCTTCTGGATCCTTGTCAGCTTCTTCCATGTCAAGAATATAATATGTAAAGATTACAAGAAAGTTACAGAAAAAGCAAACTATTGTGGTGATGAAGATAGTTTAAAAAAAAAAAAAAAGCAAGTCTATGCTGCCGCGGTCTGTTTGATAACCGTTGCTATAGCGACTCATGAGTGCTGCCTTCAAGTGCCCCACGTAAGTTCTATACTTCAACGCGATGGCAGTAAACAGGACTTGTGCGGAAAAAAAAAGTGTTTTTTAAGAAACAACAAAAAGTACCAATCCTTATTTTCATGTTGCGTCATTTATGTCTGACCGTCAACGACCTCTGACTCTAAAAGCCTTGCACGTTTAATACAGAAATTTATTATACCTAATAATAACTGCTAAGGTTTTATTTTGGCTTTGTATCTTAAATGCAAAGGTGATACAACTCTAAAAGTCTGAATGACAAAAAAAAAAATCTGTGTATTTGTTGTTGACAGAAAGAGAAAATGTTGCAGTAGAAACAAAGTAGTCTCAGGGCAGAGACAGTGGGATCATTGACATATCATACATGGTTCGGTGCTGCCATCTAGTGGAAGCATCCTGTTTCTAAACCCAAGGAAAATAAAAAGAAGGATCAATACATCACTAACCACTGGTTAGTGATGTATTGATCCTTCTTTTTATTTACCATAGAATACTGGTTAGTAACCAGTATTCTATGGTCCAGACTTCGGTGCCAGTTCTAATGTCAATCATGCTATTTGGAGCAAGGTTATTAAAGTTTATACCACAAGGCCAATTTTGGACTGTGCAGTATTAGCTTATTTTTCCAAAAATACCATTTTCTTGAAATTCCTCATTTTACTGGCAAGGATCTATGAGGGCCCTTAAAGGGACAGTTCATTCCAAAATCAAAATTGCATAATCTTCCTCTTACCTTATCCATCTAGTCTGTTTTGAGTTGCTGAGCTTTGGGAATATCGGCTGTAGAGATGTCTGCCCTCTCTTGAATATAATGGGATTAAATGACATTCAGATTGTGGCCAAAAAATGCATTTGAAATATTCAACAGCAATGTCTCTTTCTAGAATTCATAACTAAGTAACTCAAGGTAATCCACAGACCATGTTGTGAGCAGTTTCATGGAGGAACCGCTCAAGAGACACTAGTGTTTCATACAAGCTGGGACAAGGGAAAACAAGAGACTGGGAAAGTTGTGAAATGCTTAAAAAAAAAAAAAAAAAAAACACCAGGTAGAAACATTTGACAGGTAAGCAGGTTAAGTGGTACCAGGTGCCAGTATGTTGATTGGGTATTAAAGGGGCATCCTCCAAAGCTCAGCTGTTCAAAAGCAGAGATGGGGTGAGGTTCACCAGTTTGTGAAAAACTGGGTGGTCAAATAGTCCACCAAATAGTGTGTCATATGCATTTTTTAACTTCAGCATCCAAGACTGCAATAAATGTTTCTGTTGGAAAAAATAAGAATTGTGTGAAAAAAAAAAAAAATGAGTTACATTTTAGCAAGAGTCATGCAGCACTAATCTACAATCCATAATGTCATTAAAGACTCAGAGGTCTCTGTATGTAAGGGGGAAGGCCGAAAACCAACATTGAATGACTGTTAGTGCCCATGGTATCATGGCTGAGTGTCACATCTGTGAAGGCCCCATTAATGCTGAAAGGTTCATACACATCTTGGAGCAACATATGTTGCCATCCAGACGACGTCTTTCTCAGAGACGTTCCTGCTTATTTCAACCAAGACAACGCCAAGACACATTCTGCACGTATTCCAACAGCGTGGCTTCATAATGAAAGAGTTCAGGTAGTAGATGGACCTGCCTGTAGTCCAGACCTGTCTCCCACTGAAAATGTGTGGTGCATTATGAAACAAACCTGAAGTCACATATCAAGCAAGAATGGGAAAGAGTTTCCCTCAGTTCCCAAACACTTACTGAGTGTGTTAAAAGAAAAGGTGATGTATCATAGGGTGTATATTTACAAAAAACAATGAAGTCAAAAAGGATTTGCACATAATTGCATTGTTTAAATGTACATAACATTTTTTGGAATTGGGGTTTGTACTTTCCAGGTAAGACTAAAGTGACGTTCATGTACCTTTAACGTTCTGTTCAGAAGCTAACTTTAGGTGGCGCCAATGTCTTGTGATCAAAATCTGACTCAGGTTCCTCAATCAAATATCCTTGAAATGTTTCAGTTTTGACAAGCAGCATGTTTTAAACACATGCAGATTTTAGCAATCATCGCTCCCCCTCTGTGGCTCTCTCATCTGTGCTGTTCAAAAACAGAAACCACTGACTCACATGTATAAAAAATCCAGACTTTCTAATTCATGCATACACACACACACACACACACACACACACACACACTTCACACAAATAATAAACGTCTTCTCAAGCTGATGGCAAGATGGGCGCTCTTGCTTGTCCACACAAACAGAGCCACACATGGGTCAGATGTTCCTGCCCTGTGGAGTGCCCCCTCACGCTTCCTGCCTGTTGGCAGCTCGCCCTCTCGCCCCGCGGGGCACCTCGCCGCTCTTTTGGCCTCAAGTGGCCTCAGTTGCTGCTGAGCCACAATGGATGTAAGTCAGCCAGCGAAGGTTTCTGACATATGATCCAGCATCTGTGATGTCACCAACAGCTGACTTGTCATAAGACCTTTGTGAGAGGGGGGAAGTGAGGGATGAATGAGGAGGAGAAGGCCTGCCTTATTTTCAACAGACCCTTAGCTGGAACGCTGAGTGCTGCTGAGATTACAAACTGAATGACTGCCATTAGAGAGTGATTCTATAATCTATCATAATACCATAAGCTAGGGATTGACAGACTTTGACCCCACTCCCAGGTGTATAATAAGCCCCATTCACTCTGCATACGAGGGTGCATGTGTGTGTGTGTGTCTGCTAATTCCTGCTCCCAGGGGCATATGTTTACTCCACGTTCAACAAAGCATCATATTCATTGCTCGGGGGTTGAGAGGTGCATAATCTAATCCTGACCTTCAGCCAGTTAACTAACTGACAGCTTAGAGTTCTGTTGGTGGGGGTTGCATAACAACTTAAGTCCTGACTAACAGTTTCTTAATATCGCCGTAACGAAGGAGACATTCGCTGCTTCGCTGTAACATGGGGATGCACTGACTGTACAGAATGCAGAGGATGATTTGTAAAGGACAGCAGGAAATTCAAAGGCATTAATCCAGAGGCTGTGACCTGCCAAAGAACAAAACGGCCATTTAACAAGAATTAGATTTAATAAAGAAAAAAACGAAGGTCGGGTTCAGGAACAACATGAAGAGCATCGGCTCTTCTATCAAATATGAAATGTACTGGCCTCGTGTCAAGGTAACTTCAGCAAAGAGAAGTATGTTTGTGCCATCTATTGCAAACAGGCACACAGTCCCCCCCCCAACTTTACCCTGTTGTATCTAAACATTTAAATATTAAGAGAGAGTGAGGGGCAATGACAAACATGCAGATATGCACAGAGACAAAGAGGAAATCTATTCATATGTTTTCTGGATAATTGTTGCAGAAAATAAAATGATCTCAAGGTCTGTGCAGTGGAGGCCACTTGCCAGTCTCTTACAGTCTTCAATTTTCATCAGAAAAGCTTTGAGGAAAGGTTTGTGTCATCGTTTAGCCACTCAAACATCAACAATCCTCAGTTCAGCTTCAGCATTCCTGCTTCACTCCCTCTTCAGCTTTAAAGAGTCAGTTAATAAGTTCACGTATTATGAAAGCTGGGAGCTCAAGAGAAAGCAATGAATGGCTGCACAATTTTAAAGGAGCAATAAGTAACAATTGCACATTCAAAAATGAGTATTATAGTCCAAATAGAGAGTTGGAGCCAAAGACCGGTATATAAATTAGGTTGAAATCATATTTAATTAACAGTCTATGGTTGAAACAAGTTGTTTCCCCTCACTCCCTCCTCCCCAGACTCAAGGAAACTCAGGCAGGCTGCAGGAACACTGCAGGAGTGCAAGACGAGTGCAACATCGCAATTTCCTCCACTGTAAGTTGATCAGCTGTTTATTACTGTCAATTGACTGTCACTATAAAAATAAGTCTATTGTCTGTTATAAGGTGTTTGCCAATGGTCCATTAGCAAAAAGTGACTTAAATGCAGCCTCTTGTTAAAGTTTATTTTTCTTTATTCTTTATTCTTTATTTGGATCTCCGTTAGCTTCCACAAAGTGGTGGCTAGTCTTCCTGGGGTCTGCCATCCCCTTTCTCCATCCACTAGGAGCAGTGAGAGGTGCAGGGGCAGAGGGGTTCTTTAGTAAAATATGTTAGTCCAGTCTGCCTGACTCATTGCTCTTTTATCTGACTGAGGTTTGTACAAGTTACAATCTATGTCCCCGACCATGGCTCTGAAATGTCAGCATTCTAACTGTGCTGTGTATTAAAAAATCTGTGACGCTGTCCGTGGTGCTGAAGTCGCAGAAAGATTTGTAAATGTGACTTTTTCTCACAGTCACTTTCATCTTGGATCAATAATATTCTCCAAACTATATGTATGGGCTGTTCTTGAGTTGATTTGCTAGTTGCAGGTGAGTGAAACGAACTGGGTCCACCCCACCCTGTTAAGAAAATTAACAAATCCACACAGATGCCACTAAACCCTGGTCCTTAAATATTCCAAAGCTCTGACTGAACCAAACCTAACTGACATCACTATTACAGCAAAAAATGTTCTGACTCTTTAAAAGTTTGTTAATTTTTTTCCAGTAAAGTGCATCAAACTTATACTTTGGCTATTATAGAGCATTTTCTTGAGAATTCAAATTAAAAGCACTGTTTATTCTGCAACATTTGGGATGCTGTTTCTTCTTCTTCTGTATGTTTTTGTTGCTGATGTTTTTAATCAAAAGCTACGTGGAGGACTTTGCTCTTGTAACACAATAGGAGCACCTCATCTTCATATTCCATTTCACTGTAAATAAAATGAAATAAAAACTCCACTATCGATAAACCATCATTAATAAACTTACAAAACTGGCAACCTGAGAGGAGTAATTTACTTTGATATACAAAACATATTCAGCAGATTTGTAATCTGAAACGTAATCAGGTAATTCTTGACAATCTAAATGTAATGCAGATCTGTAATTTGATTATAGTTACTTACATTTTGTAATCTGAATATGTAATCCTGATTACATGTAATCCATTACTATCAAACCCTATCAAACAATGGCTCTAACTGAAGAGGTTTTTAAATGATGATAACTTGTTAACATGATTTATTAAAAGAATTAACGAAAAGTTACATGTATTAAAACTTTTGGAATCTTATTTTGACTTTAATTTTTATAGCAAAGGTCTTGGTTGGTGTTAATTTACTGCAAAATTACAGTTATAAGAAGTTGGTTTAAGTCTCTGCAGCGCACCGCTGAAGTACTTAAGATAAAATGGATTACTGCATTTAGAACGGTTGCATACAAATGAAGCTATGCAAGGTAAAACTATGCAGCAAATGTCTAAATTAAAGACACGTTTCTGACCATTTTGAATGTAAATTAATATGCAATAACTGCCATAGTCATGTATTTTTGTAACTGTGTATAAACGGCATTCTAATGGTCATTATTTATAGTATTTCATTTCTCTTTGGTGCAGTCGTTTTTGATTGTTTTCTGCAAAACTTCTAACACAATCTTCAGCACATTTTTTCCCACCAATTAATCCAGCAGAAATCTAGAGCAAGCAGTCGAGCTCGGGGTATGAGTCAGTTTACAAAATATTAATTTCTTCCACATAAACCGTCACACTTACAGTAGAATTATTCTCAAAGTCATTTTTTTTTCTTATCAAAGCTCTTTGTGAGTGGATTAGGTGTACAATAATTATGCATGGCATTAGGCCATGATTACTGCTGGATTGTACTTGTTGCTGCTCTGCAGTCAGTTCAGTGAGAAGGTAAATCAGCTGCCGCCATCGCTGCATAGTATCATAAACTGTGGCCAAAAAATGAAATACATAACACAAGCATATCTGAACAATAAATGCAGCTTTGTGGCTGCTCAAACGTGTAGAAATGTGCACCAAAACA
Source organism: Lutjanus argentimaculatus (assembly GCA_034769285.1). Lineage (NCBI taxonomy): Eukaryota > Metazoa > Chordata > Actinopteri > Lutjaniformes > Lutjanidae > Lutjanus > Lutjanus argentimaculatus. Next base: position 53,817,524 of record JAWZSL010000001.1, read on the forward strand.
CACCAGTTCAAATGGAACATGTTTGTTTTGTAGCTCACTGAAAAATTGACCAAAAAGACCTCTTCCTCCTCCTACACAGTACAATGAAGACTCGAAAGCAGACCCAAAACAAAAGACACGTCTGTCTCTAAAGGTGGACTATGAGAGACCAAAGATTAGGAAATTACGCCTGTTAACACTCAAATATTACCTAATTGCAGTTAGATTTTTTACAAATGTGGGGCCATCAATTAAATATCATATAGATCAAAATCCCCACTATAACTCCCACTTACTCACTAGGAACTTTACAGTCCTTTACTGCTCAACTGGGGCATCTGTTTTGGCCAAATGTACAGTGCAGAGTATCTGACAGTCAACTGCCTCTCCAAATTCATACTTAACAACATATTTCTGTTCTATTATGAGTTAAGCTGCTTGTTTTAAACTGCTTTAAAAATGTATCCAAAAGTCAAGGTGTTTACATTGGACAAGTGTCAGACTGTGTTGTTGCCCCTAATCTTGCACCCATGATAAAATCTTGTATGTTAGCTAGCAACACTTGTTGATTAGCATAGGGTGTTCACTTTCATTTTTAAACCATGATAGAGATAAAAAATCAATGCAAGTGCAATGCACAATATGTAATAATTTCTCACCTTAAGAAAAATAAGACGTAGATTTGATGATGTCGTGAAGTAGCATGGGGTCATCAGTTGTTGTCTTCACTTTTAAACAACCACCATTCGGATGAAAATCTATCTGACTGATACAGGCAGAAATCATGTTAATAGGCAAGGTAATATTAAAGTTTTATTCATGTTTTGTTTATTCGCCTTGCATTTGCTGACTTCCTTCCTCACTCTCCGACGTAGCCTGTGTTTTCTCGGAAATTATAGAAACTAGCAACTAGCTAGCAAAGGCTAGCAGGAAACACAGTTACCTTGAATACATTGTGGATTTCTCTGCATTTGAACATTGTTGGAAACATTTGGGATAATGTAAGTACACAACTCAACAAAATATGGACATATTTCTATCATTTTTAGACATTTTAAAATGTTATAGCTTTAAAATTCGTAGTCATATAAACTTCAGACAGCAGAAGAAAAAAAACTGTATGTTATAAAAACAAACAGTTCTGCTGAGGTGAAATGATCCTGCACCTTTTCAACAGGCGAGAGAGAATGCTACTGAGCATGTGCAGATCAAGTGTCATCACACTAGCTTGTGTCTGATTGGAGGAATTGAGTGCGTTACAGTTGCCCCCTGTTACTATTGCCCCTGGTCTCTCCCACTACTTTCATTGAAATAAAAGCTCTGACCACTTCCTCCACCACTACAACTATAAACCACTGAATCACGGTGGACTGCAGCTTTACCACCGGTTCTCTCATTCACGTGGCGGCCTCCGGTCCATTTTCCCGGGAGTGTTTCATGACTTTCAGCCCCGCTTAAGGACCCGGTGCGCCTCAGAAAAGCAACAGAGAGGCTTAACAGGAATCAAAGCTGTCATTCTTGAGCTCCAGCAGCACACGAGCCGCTCAACACACTTTTCAGTGTGCAGGAGTGCAGATGACAAAAGCCCGTGTTTTTAGCGGCTCTGCTGGCCGCAACCGGATCATATGACTCGGCATATCCGTAATGCTCTTAGAGCTGCTGATGGCCAGCAGTGGCTGCGCTCCACAAGACCAAAAAGCCAAAGGAGTTTAACGGATGTGTTGCTGCGATTATTCGGCCAAGTATCTTTATCCCACATTTAGATTAGCTGCTAATGACGGAGGGAAAAGCCGCGTTGCAAGAAACACACAAGGCCACGTAACCTGAGAACAAGGGGCCATTCCTGTGTGAAGAAACAGATTTAACCACAATGCAACATGCACTCACTAGACATACTGCAGTCACTGTGGTGCTATTGGCTTTGGACACTTGTTACCACAGATGGAAGAGAACTTTGACCCCTAAAGGTAGAGGCAGTAGGATTTGTCCGAGTTGTTTGCAAACGCACCACAAAGATAGTTGATTGTTGAGTCTTATACAAAATGTCAAATACCAATGTTTTGGGTTGGTAAAATGTCCCAAACACAGCAAAATGATGAAGAAGAAAAACTTTTTTGAGGAAAATGTTGCATATATCACCTTGTAATATCAACACTACAAGTAAAATAGCTAAATGTACTTAAAGTATCAAAAGAAGAAATACTCATTATGCAGACTGGCATGCTGAATTATTTTAAGATATATAATATTTCTAAATATTATTGCAAATACATTAACAGGTGAGACAGCCAGGGTTCTTACATTGTGTTGGATAGTTTAATGGTTAAAATTGCATCATATTTTAGAGGATTTTGGATGCAAATCTTAATTAGAAATTTAACCAATTGTTAAATGAATGTAATGGGGTAAAAAGTACAAATGTAACTGCAGTCACAGTGTTGCTGCTGGTTGTTGTTGGTTTTGGACTGACATGGAAGAAGTATTTAGACCTTTGAAATACCAGAGGTGGAAGAAGTATAATAATAATACCACGCTGTGAAAATACTTGGGTAAAAATCCTGCATTGAAAACTTTATGTATGTAAGTTTACTTTGCAAAATGTACTCAAATTATCAAAAGTAAAAAACTTATTATCCAGTAAAATGGTCTCAGTCAGTGTTTTACAACACTCCTACTGTTATATTTGACCATGATACTTAAAAATACTAATGATTGATGAAGTAATTATAAATAATAATCGTTTTTATTAATATATATTTCAATCCAGTTTTTTATCAGTACTCAATTATTGGTCAAATCATCATCGGAATTACTCATTAACTATTTTAAGGATCAAAAGTAAAAGTACTCATAAGCAGATTACCTTTTAAGTGCCGCACACTTACAGGAGCACCTTTAACGTGAGCAATATCCCCCAGGGATCAATTAAGTATTTCTGATTCTGAACTATTAATTGTCAATGAATCTAAAAGGAGTAAAAAGCATGTTGTTTCCATCTGACACGTATGAGGTAAAATGGAAATACTCAAGTTTAGTTACTTTCTACCGCTGGTTGTTCCTTTCTGATTGAACTAAACTGATTGTGGTTAAATTACAGCACAAGCATCTGCAGAGCTGTTTGTGACGTACAAACATTTATTTGAATTTATTCATTCATAATCCAGGTTTACATTACTCCACAGCAAATGCATTTCTAATGGGAAAATTAATCAGCTCAGCGCTCAGAACTCATAATGGAGCCTCCGGCGTCACGAGCAGTCAGAAACCTTTAACAAATTAAGTTAAACATCAGTGGAAAACGACAACAAAGCGCATTACAAGCTTAATGCAACCACAAAAAAAAAAAACCCTGACTGGAAAACAGGTAACATCACAGTGTGGTACTTTGGAGTGCTCTTACATTATGTGTGTTATGTCTTTATTTACTCACCACCCCACCCATCCTCCACCCCAGTGATGTGCACCCACTCTTCTTACAGCAGATACATGTCACCACTAATGGACATCAAGTGCTTCCTTTTTGCAGCTCTTTTTCGGGACATACATTAGAGACAGAAAACCCATTTCTCAACCCATAAATAGATCTCTCTCTTCTCCTCTCACATACGCACACACACACGCCGCATTCAAGGCACTCGCTCTTTCTAGTGACAGCAAACAACCTGAAGATCGTTAACGAGTAGAGAAGAAGAAGAGGCCAAGGATTACCAGGAGATACCAAGTAGGAGCAACATGAAGACGAATCTGATTAAAAGTTTATGAAGTTAGACAGTTAATTACAACGCGGTCCTGCTTAAAAGGATAGTTCACCCCACAATCAATCAAATCATGTTTTACTTCTTACCTGTAGTGATATTTATCCATCTAGATTGTTTTGGTGTCAGTTGCAGAGTTTTGAAGATCGGCTGTAGAGATATCCGCCTTCTTTCAAATATAATGGAACTAGATCGGCTTGTGGTGCTCTGCAGCAATGTCTCTTTACAGATATCATGATCTGGGTACTCAAGTTAATCCACAGACCTTGTCGTGACCAGTTTCATGTCGAACTATTTTATCTCTGCTGAACATCTGCAAACTGTATCACGGTGCACCCTCTTGTCCTCATGGACAAGAGGCTACGGCTCAGCCGAGGAGGACGCCACTAACGTTTACAATCAGGGTGTGAAATTAACTTTTTTCTTCAGTGTCCTTCAACCGTCCCAGACTTAGCAACCACTGTCCCAAATTTAACCTAACATAATAAATATAGTTTAATAACTTGGTTTCAGTAAAATGCATCACCTCATTGACTCACTCTGGTTCAGTTCTGCTATTTGTCTCCTGCACCCGTACAGACATGAAAAAACAATAAAATCATCCTGAGTGGTTGTTCACAGTTCTCATTATTCTTATAGTCACTGGTTGAACTACTGTTTCTTGTTTATTTCTTACTGTTGAATCAATAAATGCATCACTGCAAAACTGAAGCGCAAACGCAAATCTGTTTCTGGTACATGCTCACACTTTGAACATATCTCTCAGTAAACACTTAATTTTGTATTTAACACCATGACGGTGCAAGCTCACGCGTGACGTAGTGTAGAAATTGTGCCAGTGCCAGTGCGTCTCAGGTGCCTCTACTGGAGGACAATAAATTACCTATCTAATCTATCTTTAACTTTGAGCGCTGATCTACATCCCACACTGCCACAAGCATGAGCCTCTCTCCTATGAGTAGATGCACACTTCCTTCTGCACGGTGATACAGTTGAGTAACCTGGTCATGATTTCTGAAAAGAGACACTTGTGCTGAATTTTTCAAATGTATTTTTTTTTATGCTTTGAGCCCCACAGACTGAGAGCCATCTAGTTCCATTATATTTGAGAGAACATCTCTACAACTTATATCTCCAAAACTCGGCAACTTACCCCTCAAAAATTTAGATGGATAAACACTGCATGTAAAAAGAAAATATGTATTTTTGATTTTGGTGTTAACTGTCCCTTTAATGTCACCAAATAAAGCTGATCTTGTACTATGGCAGTGACCGGCAGATTCAAACATAGTCTGTGCCAAATATATATATATTTTTGTATGTATGTTTGTTTTGATAGAGTTCTGCATATTTTTGTTTTGAGTATCCCAGTGCCATTTAATACATTTTGAGAAAAAGTTTTAAGGATTTGAAAACAAACATTTCATGTGCCCAAAAACATCTGACTTTCAGTTTCATGTCTCTAGATCCTTGAAGTCATCTGAATACTGATTGTTATCACAGCCTCCTTCCTGACAGCTGCTGTTGAGTCCTTCGGGTTCATGGAGTTCAGTCAAACCTCTGGAAGAAGACAGTGAGGAGTTAAAATCTTCTCCCAGGTTGTAACTTTAAATAGAAGAACGACGTCCTCCATGTTCGTCATCGCGGTCTCCTCTTCAGCTCAGTTTGTCCTGGATGTTCATCAGGCTGGTGTACGACTTTGCCCGTTTGGCTGCAAAGACAGAATTTACATCATTGAAAAGTAACATTTAAGGAGTTAGGTTTCTTTTGCAGATTTCTTTTGAGTTATTCAATGAATTACAAGTAAAAGATGTTGGTTATTCAGTTTCAGAAAGTGCATCAATAACTAAGGATGTATGGGCCTCATCAAGAACAGTGTCCAGAATCTGCTAAAGTTTGTCATAAATCACTCATTTTGACTTAAAGCTACCAGTTCTGCTCCATTTGTGGGCAATTTTTTATTCACAAAAAAAAAAGACTAAGAAGAACTGCACACCACAGGGGCTTCACGTGCTGCTGATGAAAATTAGAGGAAAACCTGCCATTAAGAAGGCGCAGCACCTCGCCTCTGTATGAAGTTTATTTCAGTTATTTATCTTTATTTTCATTAATTTTATCTTATCTTTATTAAACCAGGCAAGTCATTAAGAACAAATTCTACTATAATTCTATAATACTTATTTCTGTAACACTTTAAACTTTGAAATTCGTTCAGATTATCCAGAGGTTTGCAGGAGGCATCCCCACTATGCTTTAGAACAACCTCGAACACCCACCCACCCCCTTCCTCCATCCCAGCCAAACCCCTCAAAACCCCGTCAAAAAATCTCTCTTGTGTGACAATGGGTGAATTAAGCTGGTTACTCACGGTGTATGAGCTTGCGTTTCTTTTGTTCGGAGTGAAGGAAGCTGCTCAAGTAGAAGATGATGGGCAGAAAGAGCATGAAGCTGGACACAGCGATGACAGGCACCGTCTCCTCACGGGGGAACGAACAATTGAATTTCTTACTCCACAGTCCGCGGGTCATATTCATCTGAAACCAAAAGTGCCAAACGCGACATAAACTTCAGCTGACCACAGTCACAGCAGAGCGTTGCTATTCATTCAGCCCTCTTTGGTTTCTGTTCTCAGGGTTGGGCGTTGGGAGCTGGATGCAGCACAGTCAACAAGAAAAAGGAAATTCTTCACCCGTAGATGTATCAGTGGGTCAAAATGACTTAATGGATTCATTTTCCTGCAATATCCTTGTGATTACATTTATATTGACTAGTGCCAATTTATGTTGCCTTGTATACAAGTATAGTAATAAAGTGATGTTGATTTAAATCATTATTTTAGGAAGCAAAAAGCCTTACCAGGGTATGATTAAGAACCTTTGAACGACTGCTTGAATTTCTTAGAAATTTGTCAGATTTTCTGTTGTAATTTGTGTGGGGTTCACGGCTATTTTCTCACAAAATGCTGCTCTAAAAAAAGCTTTTTTTTTTTGAATCATATTTAGGGATTTTCAAAACCTTTCCTTTCTATGATTCCTGAGGAATCATCTCTCATTCAGGACACCTGAATGAGTTTGTTTATGCTGCAGTTTGTCTGAGGTTGGTTAAAATGCCCAGACTAAACATAGAAAAGGATTCAGGAGCATTTTTCACTGAGACCAAACTAAAGATTGAAACAGAACATCTAATATCATAATAAAGGCTAACATATTGACTTATGTGAGCAAAATATGAAGAAAATTAGAAAAGACAGAAAGTCTTTGAAAGTCTTTTCTAATTAAGTTTTTCCTGCAGTTTTTAATTAAACATTACTAATTCGTTCTGACAAAAAAATGAAAAAAGCTTCAAACACAAGTTCCTACTTTGTTTCCAAAGTTTACACCAGCAGTTCCCAAACTTCTTCATGTCAAAGACCCCCAAAATAGATGCACATTAGATCACGGACCCCCACTTGAGAGGAATTTGTCCAAAGGAACCCCCACGCTTTTTTTTTTTTTTTTTTTTTGTAGGTTTGAAGAAGTAATCAAAATTGGTCTAAAGTAAATTTTAAAGATGTAATGTGCAGCGATTCTAGTCAATCAGTGATCAAACTAGTATCACTACAAACTACAATCAATCAAAATGGACAACCCAATTTCTTCCCTTGCTGTTCTAACTTAAAAATTTCTTTCCCTTTTGCTTAAAACCACTACAGCTCACTCAAGGATCCCAAATGGTCCTGAACCCCCTGAACTGAAAACCCCAGGCTTATACCACATCTTGTAGCTATCTTCAGTGGACAGAGCTGCTCAGCGTAACACTACACTAATGACTATTATAGTACATGCTGTATATACACTGTAATACTACTTGTTTATTATACTATATTTATATGTTTGTCCATTTCTGTTTATATTGTTCCTGTTTTTTATATTTCCTCTTCTTTATATTACTTGTTTACTTAGTCGTTATTGAAGTTTTTTTTTTTTATTATTTATTTTATTTTGCTATCCACTTTGCTGCTGTAACTCTGCAAATTGTGGAACCAATAAAGGATTATGGCTTCTTATCTCATCTTATTTATTTATAAAAATTAGACTATTCAATTCAATAAACATTTATTGTCCCCGCAGGACAATTCAAGTGCAGCATACACACATAATACCACAAATAAATTTATTATTATAACTGTTTCTATACATAGAGCAAGTACATCTGTTGATGAAGGCCACTAGATGTGGTTGAAAGCTCCACTTGTGTTGTTTTCAGGGTCAAGGGGGAATTTTCAGTTTTATTAATCAACATACAATTTTTGGACATGATGGAAACATTTCCTGAAAACATTATCTTCTTCGTTACCAGCTAAAAGTGGGTTAATTGTCCCTTAGTGTCTACAGATTCCTGTAGGGGGGGCAGCTTTCTCTCTTCCTCATCTTAAAAGAGGAGCTGTCCTGACAAACAGTACTTACCGCATCCTCAATGTCGATGCACATCGTCTGATTCTTCTCCATCCTGCCGTACAGCTCGTTCAGGTCTCTGTATGAGCTTTTACAGTTTTTGCACAGCTCTGTGTGGTTCCCCTGTGAAGAAAAACAGAGAACGGGACGTCAGAGTAAACTTTTCAATATAAACTCGTCTCTAACTCCACATTAATCGTCACCTTGTTTAGGGTGTACCTGTTGATATTTCTCAAAGCAGGTGAGAGTTATGTTGAGGTTGCTCATGAAGTTCAGCATGTCATCGGTCAGACTCTGGAATCCTTCAGTGATACAGTCTGAACAAGAGGAAATAAGAACAGGCGGTGTATTTATTCAATGACTATGGACATGAAATCAGATGTATAACAGCATTTTTGTATTGTCAGTCCCTGTTTTATACTAAATTAAAACAGGTTTCAGTTATTTTGGTTCAACAATACAAGCAAGTGTTTCATCAGCTCACTGCTTACTGATCAACATCAGCGTAAACGTGGACGTGGAAACAACTAGTAGAGTATTAAATTAATACTCTACTAATATTAAATTAATACCGTGCCGCTGGATGAGAGCATGTATTGGGGCAGCGCCGGTCACTCTGCAGACCATTCAGCAGCAAAATAAAGTAACAAATATCGCCCTCCAGAAATAATCGCTATGCTGAATTCAGCTCACTGCTGATAGGTGATATATTCCTCCTATAACCCAACCCTAGTTGAGTTGCTTTTCTTCTTTTTTACAGTTAAAGCTATTTGATGACATCACTTTAGGTTGAAGGAAACCTGACAGGTATTAGTCACTATAATTTTAAATTAAAAAACCTTAAGACTGGAAGAATAACCAATGAATCAAAATGAAAATAATTATTAGTCAAACCTCAAACACTCACATTCTACTACTGGCAGAAAACAGTATGGGGATCTGACAGATCTAACGCAATCATCCCATAAAGTCACAGGAAGCTAGTGATAGACCGATTAATCAGGCCCTTTATCTGGCATTTTGAGATAATCAGCATCGGCCGATGTCTGTGCTCACAAGGCTGATAAACAAAAAACCTGCAAGTCTGCAGGCAGTCTTGTCAGTGTGGCTGCTGTGGAATGATGCTATCGCTCCTCTTGAAGATTCTGAGCCCTGAACTATAACTTTCATGCAACCTGCTGTAAACATTTGGCTGAATTTCCTCAGCATGGATTTCAGCACCTGGTTATCCTGATGGCTGAAGAGTCTAAGGCTGCAACTAATGACTTTTTGCATAACTACATTAATCTGTCATTTTATCCATTAATCGATTAGCTGTGTGGTCCATATACAGTCAAAATTATGAAAAATCTTGAGCACTGTTTTTCAAAGACAAAGATGACGTCCTGAGATGTCTTGTTTTGTCCACATATTCAGTTTACTTTCCTAGAGGACTAAAACAACCTGCAAATATTTACATTTGAGAAGCTGAAATCACAGAATCTGGATATTTTGTCTCTAAGAAAGATCATTTGATTATCAAGATAGTTGACTATTATTTTAATTGCTCATCGCTATTTGATTAATCAACTAATGACTGCAGCTCTGGAAACATCTATCCAATAAAATAAAAGTCACGTTTGCCTTCTGACCAAGCGCGTCCACTGACTGCCCACTCTAATAAATGCTGCCTCTACACGACCCTGCACTCTGACCTCTGTCGTCAAATATGTGTGAGTCAGAAGTTCAATGAAATTCCCACAGATAGAATCCCAAAAATTCAGATATGTTTGGTTTAAATTCCTCTAGTGGACTTACTCGTACAGGCTGATTGATCCCAAAGGTCCTGCAGGTTGGTGTACAGTTGATAAACCAGCATCAGCCGGTCACTGCGCAGAAGGCTGTCCCTGCAGCTCACATTACCAGGACCCATCTGAGGACACATTATCACACTTCATCATGCATTCCATTACTTTCTATCTATACAGATTAGAGATGCACAATAAATATTGGAGGCAATAAATTATTGGCCAATTATTTTGAATATTTATCAAGTTTATAGATGAACTTTACCAGAAAAATAAACGAACATTTGAAGTGTCAGAAATGTATTTTGTTTTTGTTTAATAGTGATGCAAGTTAGACTTGGCTCAGTCATAGCTGTAAAATATTAAAGGACCAGTGCGTAGGATTTAGTGGCATCAAGCAGTCAGCTTGCAGATTGCAAACACTTTGTCTCTCACTCCATCTCATGTGTCCTTCGTGGATATAACTGCTCATTCTAAGGTAACATAAACATATATTCTTATGTTCAGTTGGTTATACACTAAGGCTGCAACTATTTTCACTGTGGATTTATTTTTTTAATTAATGGATTAATTGTTTGGTCTATAAAATGTCAGAAAATGGCATAAAATGTAAATCTGACAAATCGCTTGGCAAACTGGGCTAGTGGTTAAAAAGAATTAAACCATTCAACTATTTTGATGATAGATTAATCATTAAAATAATTTTTCAGCAAAATAGCAATGAAAGAAAATGGAAATTTCCCACTCTTCTTTATTTATTGCCATATTAACCTGAACAACTTTGGGTTTTAGAAAGACAAATCTGTGGAACTGTAATGGACATGTTTCGCTATTTTCTGACATTTTATAGATGCTGGAACCTTAAATTAAACATGACAATTAATTTATATCTTTGTTGTATTTTGATAACAGCTAGTAAATTAAACAATTTGTACAGGGGCATTAAAAATTGACCAACTTTTAAACATTTCACTTGAATCCTGCCTCTTATATTCCATTTCTGCCACATTCTAGAAATAAATCCCCATAAAAATAGTACACACTGGTCCTTTAGAATAGATAATCCACCTTTGCTCACTACATCTGTCCAGGCTTTCTTACCCTCAGGGTGCATAAACTATGGGTCACATGAGCTTCTTTTTTACAACACAAAAATGCCAGTTATCGGTTATCAGTATCGGCTGAAAAAAAAGATCATATTGTGTATTCCTAATAATAACAGACCAGCTAAAAGGAGCTCTTCATCTTGCTATTGACAGCAAGAGGAGCAGACGAATTCCTGCTTCCTCACATTTGTCACCACCAGTCAGTCACATCACAAGACTCGTGATCATGAGACATCAAGGCCTGTCCTCTTTATGTAAGCAGACAGGAGACGGTCTACTGCAAACTAAAACACAGACTTTGTCTTTGACTCGTACCTGGTCTGATGAGATGTTCATATAGATGTCTATGAGGCTGCCATAAGTGGAGAAACAGTTCTGACAGACTTTAACGGGTCGGGCAGCAGGTACCAGGCAGTTCACATAGGCGACATAACGCTGTCCGAATATGTGAAGCAGGTCGCTGCAATAATCACTGATCTCCAGGTCTTCGGGGAAAGAAGACAGCAGATTGATGGTGAAGATGGGCTCCGGAGCAGGTTTCAACACAGGCGCAGAGTTCACCACAACACCAGCAGCAGCAGCAGGGCTCAAAGATGGGATTTGTTTCAGTTTGTCCGCTGAGTCTGACACGGTGAGGTTTGCTCCGCTGATAAACACGAGACTGTGAATATTAAATACTAATAAAACCAAAAAACGACTGTTTTTGCAGGGAGACATGGTCGACACAGGGATTAATGCAGCAGCTGCTCCTCTTTCACTCCAAACAGCCCATGATTTCCTGGTTCTTTCCCAACGTGATCACGCGACACCGAGAAATCTCGCGAGAACACGTCACTCTAAGCTTATATCAGCACTGGAGTAACTTTTCATTATACGTCCTCATGTGAATTAATTATGTAACTTTTGGAGGAATAATTGAAATTTTGAAAGTTTATACTTTTTTCTGGAAGTTTATTCTTCATGTATACTTTAGTAGGGGAGAATGGGGACAATTGTAACATTTTTTTTCTACATTTTCCTTCAGAATTCACAGACTACTTGAAATTCACTGGTTATCTTTTGATAAAGGAACATGTATATGTGTTTGGCGCTAATTGATAATACAGTTGATATTAATCTGTTCAGGAAAAATAATGTTAAATTTCATGCAAGTCAGGTTGAGTGAAAGCAACTGAAGAATTAAGCCATATTAACCCCACTCTATCTCAAATATTTATTTATTTATTCATTCATTCATTCATTCATACATTCATTCTTTCATACATTTTTTAATTCATGAAACTAAGTAAAAACTCAGTACGCTAAAAGCACACCTCAAAGTAGTCACATTACTGCTGTATTGTGTAAAAGGGGGAAATTGTACCACACTCACTTCCTTCAGTAACAAGCAAATTAGAGAAATGACACTTAGTTTGCACACGCTCACTAGGATTCTGTTTCTGCCTGTGGAAAAGAAGCAGGAACATTTCACCACAGTGGAAGTTTTCAACAAAAAAATGATTTTGGATGTACAGTATTTTTCCTCTGCTATCTTAAGTTTAGATTACCACAAATTTAAACTTAGATCAAATTGATCTCTGCGTTACTGGTTAAAAATTAACATGAACAAACTATATTAATATAGCTACTGCTAGCCAGCATGCGAGATTTTATTATGGCTCAAGATCAGGGTGGTGCTGACATACTTTTCTGTTAGAAGTTATCACTAGAATAGTTGCAGAGGCTGCAGAGTCTGCTCTGATTGCCTGACATCTAAAAGAACTTAAACTATAGGGCCTCCAAAAAAGGTGACGTATGCTTTTATTTGAGATACAGTGGGTTAATATGACTTATTTTTCAGAGTTACTACAGCCCCCATCAAAGAAAGACCAATGTAATGCTCTGACTTCTTGCATTAAATGCAATATTACAGTATTTTCCTTATTAGTGACGATATATTGTATTGTTGTATGTCAGTGCCTGGTCAGTTAAAAGACAAGACAGACAAGGGGAGGATATGTCATATTTTAATTTATTTAACACCAGTAAGTGCCTTTTCCAGCAACATAGAACCTTCAACCATGACTAATTAAGCTGCTCTTTCACTATAAAGTTCAGTTTATGGCACTATTATATACAAAAATATTTTTTCATGTGTTTTGTACTTTCAGCAGTTAGTGACACATAAACACACACAACTGTTTGCTGCATACATTAGAAACAGAGTACAATTAGCTGATAATTAGCCTGATCAGTAAGCGATCTACACATTATTAAACCATTAGTCAAACCAATAAATAACTGCAGTCAACAACAGTCAAACTTATCATACTTAAACAGTTACCTATAATGTTTCTGTAGGCATGACAAAATGTTGAAATATATCAGACTGAACTAAACTAAAGCTCCCTGTGCTCTCCGGAAAAATATTACATCAAACTCCCTTTAAGAAATAAATAACTCTGGAAACACAAGACAAAGGGTGTTATTAATCGACAAACTGTATTTCTGTGCAAACGTCATATTTTGAATTTTGTGGCCTCAACTCACCACAGAGAAGACCATGGGAATGAGAGGTGAACTGTTTCAAAAATTGAGATTTCTCACTAAAACAAGCTGCAGTTGGTGGATCAGATGCGCGCCAAATTAAACACAGACTCATGACACTGTTAATCCACCATCTTTGATATGTCTGTAATGTTATTTGAGGAGTTTTTTTTCTGGTCGTTACCAAAGTAACTACCTGGTTTTCTGCTTCCTAAAGGTGTTTTCTTTTGTGATAAGGCGCCTCAGCAGCTGTATAATCAAAAAGTGGGGATGCAAAAGCACATGGGAGGAAAATTAAATTAAAAAATGTTACAGTTGCCTCTGGTCTCCCCCTACACATATCTATGTATCTATCTTTTGGTCACTATAGTTTGTGTTTGCATGCATAGCATGTGTAATGGCCGTTCCTCCTGGTCTGCTCTCCTCATTATTTATGGTTTTTTTGACACCATACAATTTTGCAATGTGCGCTCGGCTCGGAGCAAATAATTACTGGAGTCAAGGTAAACGATTTGGGCTCCAATCCTGATTGTGATAATTGTCAAAAACCCCCTCGAATCAAGCCACCGCAGTCAATGGTCGTTAATGTGAAATTAGTGGCTCTTGATAACTCGCAGGCCGCAGTCATCAGAGCCTAATGAAAATAAGAGGGGAGAGAGACGTGCACGGCATTAGCGGCCTATTCTGACGGCCGGGCGCACAGCTCCGGCGGTAAATCTGGATTCTGGCCTCTAATGCTCCTCTCACTGCAGCTCATTAACTCTTCTTCTCCTGACCAGAGTTCACCTAATTGTTCAGATGTTCCCCATTCCTTTATTATTCTCCAGTGTGGCTCTCAGAAAGAGGACATGATTACAACCTAAACCCTTTATGATCATCCTGCCTTTTTTATCTTTGTGTGTGCAGATATGGATGCCCACTTGGTTACACCTTAACTTTTAAAAATGTTGAACTAATAAAGACAAAAAAACATGTCTTCCATATAATAAGTGTCATTATTGTATTCAGTGAGGAGCCAAGCGTCTTGACACACTTTTTGCTTTCACTTCAATTTCTCTAGTTATCCATAATGAATCAATTAATAACGTCTTGTGCACAAATATATCATCCTTAGAATTTTACTTCTCACTTTTATAGCTTATAGATTTTGGGGTTATCAGTCATCCTCCAGATGAAAATCAAACCAATCCAATCAATTTTTCCACGGTAAAACTGATTTTTAACTTCAGAAGTAAAAAAATACAATAGAAAAGTGTTTTCTGTTTTTAAGATAATGATTATTTGTTGAAAAACTGTAAATGTATATCATCTGTTAGACCAATCCATAGGCTAAGTATCGGGGGAAAGTTTAATTGATCATGCTTGCCTATCTTTAGTGCTAGCCAGGGTAAAGTAACACGGTGTTACTTTAGACCCGCTATTAAAGATGCATATGTCTGGTCATTATATTTGCAAGACATGCACAGGGTTAGGGTGCAGAAGACCAGCTGAGGTCTCACCAGATATGTATTCTTTTTTTTGTAAGGCACAGTCCATAAGAGGTGGCCGTGCGTTAAGTTGAATATGATGCATGGACCAATTTCGTACAGTTGTGACTTTAAACATGATTTAGAACAAAGGAAGCACTTTACACGTCTATTAGGTAAGACAGGTGTGTTGGAGAGAGGCAAGTAGACCAAACAGTTTCAAAAAGGAACCCTGCCTTTATCAGGCAAACCGGTTTGCCTGATGAAGGTCTAGTAGCAAAACATCGCAAATAAATGACCGAGACAGTGTGCAGGAGTCCTTTTTGTGACTTTAACGTGATAAATTGATTTTAGAGTAGTGTGGTCATTTGCTTGAAGATCTAACAGAAGTATGGATGAGCATCATATGCCAGAAATATGAAGCACTTTGTGGACCACTACATTCAAGAGGAGCAAAAGTAACAATGCATGAGTTCAGTTTCCACTCTGATTGCATTCAACTTATTTATCCAAAATTTAAAAACCTGCTGGTGTTGGTAGAGGACTTGTGTATAATTTTCATGATAAAATATGGTTACTCTGAATAAATGCATCTCTGTGCAAAGAGAGAAATGCAAAAAAGTTACATTTTCGACATGGTTCTCACCTAATAAGTATATATGAAAGTAATGGCTTTCCTCGCTTATTTTTGCAGGTAAAAATCTGATTTATTTATACAGATGATGCGGATATTATTATTTTCCAGCTTTACACTGCCTGACTGCCCTTAGCATTATGTCAGGAGGTGTGCTGCCCTTGTTGGTCTTTCCTTTTTAATTCTGAGCCATTTTAACTGGGTTATTTAACTGGCTATGACGATTTCCCCCAAAAGCACTGGGACAACTTGCCCCACAGTGACATATGTGCTACACCACAAGCTAACTATTATACAGGACGTTGATTTAGATATCAAAATATACCTTTTTCTCTCCTATATTAAAAATAATATATTTGAACATACTTACATATCAAAGTTGCATAAAATGAATAGTGCAAATTAGTTTTTTTTTACTTTTATGGTTGAAATAGAAATTTTCTCTCCTCAGATCAGTTGGCAGGCTCAGGCTGTCTGAAGGGCAGGGGCAAAAAAAAATTAAAAAAAGGGGATCAGCTGTCTGTGGTGGCGTACCAGGCGCGAAGTGTAATGATGCACTTTGTCACATTTTGTCCACTGGATCTCCACTGAAAGGGCACTCTAGGGCACTTTATCACATTGTTTTGGACAATGGACCACCATAGAGTGCACTTTATCATGTTTTATCTATCATAGGGGGATCCAAGAGAGGAATTTTGCAGCATTTTTTTGAATACTGGGGCACCAGGGCCACCCTGCCCCCCTCTTGAGTCCACCAGTGCCTCAGATTACAGTGACATATGCTGCATGTCAAGAGCAAAATGATGTCAGAGCAGTGAGTTGCACTTGTATCTGTTAGATTTTTTAGACAGCTCCCTCTGGTGTTGGAAATATAACCGATGTGACAACTTACCCATGAGACAAGATGCCCCTCTCCCCCATTGTTAGGCCTATTATTACAGTGTTAATAATGCATTCATCAATAAAACATAAAGGCACATATAAGAAATCGTAGCCTCAGCCTGCACTGAAACATCACATTATTCACTAAGTTTTGGATCTCTTTCCTCTAATCCTCTAATCAGCAGAGCGCCAAGTAAAATCGGCATATCATTACTATCTGAGATGACCGTTATTGTCAGATGGCAGAAAATGCCTTCATTAGCATGTGATAGATAGAGAAAAACCAAGAGGACAAAAATCACTAATTAGGCCCATAAATTAGATGATGGTGATGAGGATGAGAGCCCTTCAGGAGCCGATGGCAAGACTCAGACCAAGAAACTCATACAATGAAAAAACTGGTCAGAAGAAGATACCTTTTAATAATGTGTTGGGGGGGGGGGGCACAGACCAACGCTGTCGGGCCCCTATGAGCCTAAAAATCAACCTTTTAGGGCCTTGACAGAAGCATTACTCTGATCTTTTGCTTGAGTAAAAATATAAATACAAGGTAAAAAATGTAATGTAGTCTACAAGTACATTGGCCACTTCAAAAAGTAAAACTACTCTAAGCTGCAGGGGTTTCCAATATAGGGCTCGGCCCCCCTCCAAATGGACACAAGAAAAATCTGAGAGGTCTGAAAATGATTCATGGGGTAAGTTCCGCTGCACAAATTATCTTTAATCCTTGTTTTTGTTACGAAATAGTGCATACTGCTCTTTTGGAGTTGCAGATAAAAATACAAATAATGACATCTCTGTGCACCTCTGGTGCTTATTTTCCGCTAATTCCTGATACCTATGTGATGATGATTACATTACTAAATCCCACTGACACTCAACAATTGAACAAGAGAGCCTAAAACGGGCTGAAAGTCACATGTTTGAGCAAATATCTGTGCTTTTGCCACCTCTATACATGTGATAATATGCAGTATGAATAATATAATAATAAAAAAAAAATTCACTTCCTTTCACTGAGCATCCCCTGAAACCGTTTGGTGCCCCGTGCATCATTCTGCATCTTCTTTATTTCATAATAATGACCTGCTTCCTGTACATTATCCCGTATAACTCACAAGCAGTGAGCCAAAGATGGCAGCAACACAACACACGGTTGCAACATATTGAAACTGAAAGCAAGAATTATAATAACATTGTAATATACTTTATTCAAATTTTAAACGATAATTATGGTACAGTGTTGCACTAAGGAAACGCAACCTGAAAAAACATTGTCTTAAAATTTCTTTAAATTATGTTTACTTACAAAAACATTTTTACCAGCTTGCATCATAATATGAAAAACAGCAGAGTGTTTTCAAATCCGTTTAACTTGATTTTCTTAGCTCTGCACCTGTAATGCAAAGATCATTTGCCTGTTGGCCCTCTGAGACTGTGTCAGGCTGTTCTCCTCTTGAGAAAGTCTCTAACTGGACAATCACAAAAGGGGTTAACTCAGACCGGTGCAGCCTTAAACTTGGCTCTTGGCGTGGGGAGAGAAAATAGCTGTAAAGTTATGCAGAAGTTATTCTTCATCCTTCGGGCCGTCCCTAATCCGCCAAAAACCTCATTCTTTCATCGGAGAACTGTGCCTCCTTTCTTGTTCGCCCCTCTCTATACAACATAAAGTCAGACTGCATTTAATGGTTATGTCGGGATGGGAGAGGGGCTTTCTTCTTCCCCTTTTCTCCAGAATATTGCCCTTTTCGTCGTGTGAGTCTCCCAACCCGCGGGGACCCCCATATTCTTCCCTCCGCGTCTGACTCGAATCACAAACTAACCCTGATTTTCACCACTTTGCTGGGAATTGCGGGCAGTGATAATAGAGATTTCGCTTTCATTTTATACGCTTGACTTGGTTATTGTTGCTTTTCTCTTCTCCCGTGATTCTCCCCTTCTCCGGGATTAGCCCTGACTTCGCCCGCTATACTGGCCGCCGAAGTGCCCCTGAGCCGCGGGATGACAATTGACGCAGATCAAGGCAGGCCCATTCTGCGCCTTTGAAAGAGAAGGAGCGCTCTGAGGCGCGTTAAAATGAGCCCGTTTTAATGGGAGAAACAGATGCTCCTCAGTTTACTTAACGCAGATTAATTACTAGATTTTACAACAACTTTGGCGGCTGTTTTGTGGGATGAACTTGCTGACAAAAAATATAGCACATAATGAAGGCTATAGGCTGTTTATTTTCATCTTATGGAGCTCTGGAGACCATACAGGCTGCATGATGATGATGATGATGGTCAGAGTGAGAACAGAGAAGAGGATGAAGCTGTTCATAATGGGGATGTCAAGGGTGATAAGTGGACAGTGATGGTAAGTATGATATATGTAGGATGATGGCAGTGGTGATGATGACTATGATTAGAATGAGGGCGATGACGATGATGATGATGAAAAGGATGAGAGTACATACAGGACTGCTGGTGAAGATGATGATAACAACGATGCACATGCTGATGGTGAGGTTGAGGAAGATTATGAAAATGATGAGTGGCAAGACAAAAATGATGATAATGATGATGATCGATGAAGGTCAGAATCAGCTTTATTAGGGCAAGTATGTTTTCACATGCAAGGGGTTTAAAACTGGTTTCCAATAGTTGTCCACCAAAACCTAACAACATAAGAACAGAGTGCAAAGAGTGAATAAATATTGTATGTACCTATGCATCTATGCAAACAGCCTGCTTAGTTTGACAGCAGGATTTCAGATTAAAGAGGTATAATGGATGCTGTAACCATATTTGGAATATTTATGTAGATTAATAAGTGTGCATAATGAATAGATGGAGTACATTTTCTCAGTTACTGCACATAATTACAATGGTAACACCTATTAGGTACTGTGTAATTACTCCAGAGTTATGGTGTAATTTTTTTTTTGCATAACACTGTACCAGCAGAGTGTCTACCAATACAAATATGCAGGTACTGGGTAAGAAGATGGAATAAGAGGGTAACAATTTGGGATTTTACAAAGGAATTATAGAGGGGATAATGTACAGTGAGTCATGATTATTGTGAAATAAATGATGCAGGATGTCTTTAATCATCCTGAAGGGGTTTATTTCACAATAATGACCTGCTCACTGTACATTATCCCGTTTATTACTTGGTTACTTACCAAAGGCTATTGTGTTAGGAAAGTAGAGAAGTCCAAGAGAAAGCTGTCAGAACCATGGATAGCTCTGATGGTCAAACCTGTCACATGATCAAATAGAGATTTGACATTGGACAACATCACCACACATGTATTACCCAGTAATCATCAACGTATATCTGTATATGACAAGAAAACCAAATAAAATAGGAAATTATTAATTTAATTCACATGTTTTCATAGTTTATTTATAGTTTTTTAAATATATTGTAGCATGGACTTAGCAGTCCATGCAAATTTCATGCTATTCACATAGAATATATTTACAAAACTATAATAAACTATGAAAACATATTAATTAATAATTTCCTATGCATGAATGTATATAAACCATGATGGAGATGGGTTTGCCTTTTCAAGGGCATATATAGCACAAGGCACCATTTTTTAATTTAACAAAAGTTCTTCTTTGAACCCAGGTGTAATTCAGAGGTGGAAATCTGAATCACTTGCTGGGGGGCTCATTCTACACCCAACACATTGTTGGAGGGACTCACACTGCACACAAGTTAGTGTCACAGAACATTATTACCATTATTCATTTCACAACTATATCTAAGTGATTTTAATCTGTCCGTATGATTCATGTAAATTGCCTCTCAGAGGACAATAAAGTGTGAGTAAGTCTAAAGCTGTGAAAAATTAGCTCCACCTTGAACGACTACAACTGTAAAATGCTGCTCACACATTGATGCATCACTATTAACAGTCTGAAAATGTCATATCAGGCAAGGTGTTTCCAATTTCTGCAGAATTACTACTTTTATTTAAGTATGCTGCAAATAGGCTACAAGCAGTTTTGCTATTTTTATGCGATGTGGTACTGGTGGTTTTACTGAAGCGAGTGAGCTGAATTGTTTTTCCACTAATGGATAAGAGTAAAAATGAAGAAGAGGAGGACAGCGACTGTTTCATCAGCTCTACAGGTGTCACTATCTGAGCACTGCCACAGTCCGAAACAGTCTGACTGTGCAGATCTGCTCATCACCAGCACGTCTCACAAGAGAGGGTCTCATGTATTTGCTGTGTCTCCCCCAATCAGGCATCTCTGCGGCACTGTGAGAAGTTAATCTTTGTTGACGGTGTGTTGTGCACTCTT
Organism: Lutjanus argentimaculatus; assembly: GCA_034769285.1. Lineage (NCBI taxonomy): Eukaryota > Metazoa > Chordata > Actinopteri > Lutjaniformes > Lutjanidae > Lutjanus > Lutjanus argentimaculatus. Next base: position 53,838,393 of record JAWZSL010000001.1, read on the forward strand.
CCGTGGGTCGGTCGGGTTGGGATCTCTCCTGGAAAGCCCGGCCGGTCTGCGCTCATATTGAGGGGGGGGATAATTACCAAACACGCAGCCGACAGCAGCGACACAAAAGCCGCTTTGACTTCCTCACTGCTGGTCGCCTCCAGGGGATGGTCCCGCTCCCTGCTCACCCTGCTCACCCAGACCACTTCTCATCACTCCTGAGAGGCAGAGACGTCTTGTTCCATAACAAGACATGAAACTGACTTCTTTCAGCTCCACTGAACTGGACATAAACCCCGACTGACAACCTCCAGTGCCCAAACAGAACAGGGAGAGGACGGGTGGGCCGGGACACAGGACAAGAGAGGGGTGGGGGCGGCACAGGGCTCTCTAAATAAAGTTGTTATTCACTTTAATCTCACATCTTGGGAGGGAAAAAACACACCAAAGCAACTTTAAAGAAACAGATTTGTCCCGTTTCAAAGGAGCATCTGTGCAACATTTACATTTGCTGTTTGGGACTTTTTCATAGATGTTTGTCAACTTTTTCTGAGTAAATTTATGATTTTTTCTCAGAGCCGAGCACCTTCCCCCTCTCTGAATCCAGCCATGAGAGCACGACGTGCTGTAAATGTAATGGGCCGGGAGTGATTGTTTCTGACAAGCAACAAAACACATCGTCCCTCCCTCAAATTAGTCCCCCAGGAGGGGGGTGGGGTGAGGGGTTCACATCCCAGGAGACGCATGGACAGGACAGCATGCCAGCATATAGCATGAACATGCATGTGACTGTCAGCATCTAAACCAGCCTGCACTGGTGGTTTCTCTTTGTCTTTTATTGGATCCAGTGCACGTAAAAAAGATATTTCAGTAGCAGTCATTTTCTTGAGTGAGTCCCATTCAGATTTCTGCTTTTGTGGATTATAACAACTTGATATTACATCCCATTCCCTTTACCTGCTCCTTTTATATCAGTTAAAGCGCATCAGTTTGGTTTCTCTCCATTTTTAACATCTGACATCCATGTCTTTTAGTGATTTTTCCCCCAACAGTTGAGCCGCCATTTTCTCTTGGTGACTGGGACAGAAGATTAAGTCTTATGTTAGAAATAAAATGGTCCACTTGAATTACTTAATTGTGTTGTTTAAGTTTTCAAATACTTGCCAACCTCCCTGATTTTCTGAGGAGACTCCAGTTTTTCACTGTTCTTTCCCTATTTCCTCCTGGGAACACAGTTCTCCTGTATATTCCCATTTTCTGACCGTTTATTTTTTCCTTTTGATTATCTCACTTGTTTCTGATAATGTACAGCATGTATAAGCCTTATACCACTCTAAATGTCTACTGTTTCTACTTGGACAACAAAACAGCTGCACCAAACCAAGCTTCCTAAAAATGTTTTCCATTTCTTACGCAAAGGTTTAAAAGAAATGGTCATGCATTTTGTAATGCCATGTCATTTCGGTTAGGGGCAGCGGCAAAAATAAATGAATGAAAGAAAACTGATGAATAGTTTATGCAAGTTCACCCAGGAAATGTCGGGTATTCTTTCCTGAGAATTAAAAGTAATACTAAAAATATTCAACATATAAATGCTGTTGCAGTGTACTTATGATTTTTTTTTTTTTTTTTTTTTTTTTTTTTATTTTTTTTAAAGGTCACCAGAATGCAGGAAACAAAGTCTCCAAAACTCAACTGTTAATACTTTTTACTCAACTATTTACTATTTTTGAGGTCCCAAGGTTGGAAAATATGAGTCTCATGAACTCACTGAATGAAACCAGCTATCATTCAGTGAGTTTATGAGAACTTAAACAACACATTCAGGCTAACGTTAAGTCATGCAAACATTAGCAATTATATTCAGTATATTTAACAAACTGAAAGGTTACTATTAAAAAAAAATACTTTTCTGGAAACCTGCTGTTAGGTTGTGAAGGAGCAGTGTTTTACTTTTAGGTAAAGCAAATAATTTAGTTTGAAAATTTAGAATTTGGAAACTTTTAACTTTCCCTACCTTAAATTTAAGTTGAGGAAGCAGTCAAATTATTAAATACATCTGACTTAAAGCAACTGTGTTCATATAACTATAAATAAATCATTTGTGTGTTACCAATTGAAGTAATTTTAATTTTAAGTTGGTCCAACAATCTCTTTTTTCAGTGTAATTTAGTATATAAAAACACAAAGCAAAAAGAGAATCATTGGACCAACTTAAAAAGTGATTTCACATGGTAACGCACAAATAAACTTTTTTTTTTCAAATAAATTTCAGAGCAAATGTCTTAATCTAACATGACAACTGGATGTGAAACCTTTAAAAAATTACTTCAATTGACTGAATCAAGTTAACAAGTTATATTAACAAAACTGATATGAAAAAATTGATTGTTTGTGTTAACCCACCGATTTTTTTTTTTGATTTTTTTTTTTACTTGGTCCAACAATACTCTTTTTTCAGTGAGAGCGACAGTTTGTGATTATGATAAAGAAACAACAACCACTGTAATTAAAGCCGAGGTGATTTATATTTTCTACCTTAAGTGTCTCAGTTATGCCAGTTTGTTACATATGAGGTATGAATTAATGTTTTTTTGAAAATGTGGTTAAATTTAAGGGCGATAAGTTGTTCAGTGAATCATCAATTTAATACAACATCAGTTGAGACGATCAGAGCAGGGTCAGCAACATATTTTCACTTTTTTTCAATTTCTTTCAAATTTCAAATTGCACTGAAAATAATCAAATGAATTAAGGAATAAATCTGTAATATATTTGCTGCAATAAATCACAGAATGACAATAATATGTCATCAGAGATTAAGGAAACATGCTAAGTTGAAATACTTCTCTGTCACCAACGCAACAGCTGCGGTCAGCTTTGAAATTTCTATTCCGGTCTCTAACTTGTGTTGTTGTTTGCCTGTTTCAGGTTAATTAGAGTTCAAATTAATGCCAAATGTGTGCAAATTTCTGAATGAGCTAGTGACTGTTTATGAGTTGTAAGAAATCATTAATAATCTTTTAGGTAGGTAATTAGAGCAATATGTTAATGGAGTCTGGCAGACAGTCACTGAACTCAGACTCCAGAGTGTGTATTTTCAGAGCAGTGAGCTTTTGTTTTCAGGATAACAGGCTGAACTTTACATTGACAGACAACTGACAGTTATAAACAGCTGATTAAGTTACAGTGCAGGACTTGTTGTCGCTTGTAGTCAAATTATAATGTTGTGCCCGTCTTGCGCTCCTGCATTGTTCCTGCAGCCTGCCTGAGCTTCCTCAAGTCTGGGGAGGAAACAACCACAGATTGTATATTAAATAGGATTTCAGCCTATGTGAATATTGTCTATGGTTTCCAACTTACATTTTGGACACACAATTGTTTTTTGTTGCTCCTTTAATCTGATCAGCATCAGTAGGTAGAAGAGTCAAGACAAATTTAGATCATTTAATCATGAATTTTGATCTTGAACATTGAACATGAAAGGAATAGAATCAAACAGTATGAGATTTGCTGGTTCTTTTAATTTTTCGTAAATGTAAATTGAGTTTATTGGTAGTTTTTGATAGTCACCTGGCCGAAAAAAAAAAAAAACAATTTTAAAACTTCAGATTAGTACCCTGTAAAATCAAACCATTTGTTTGAACTTAAAAAAGTTTGTGTGCACGTTGCCTTACAATTTTAAGTTGACTGATTTTGAAAAGACAAGTTGATGGCAATTTAGTAATGATTCAAAACAAATAAACGTGATATTTATTCAACAGTACTTGAGGAAATGTGCTTGCAGTGATTTCTTAGTTGTGAAAACAAGCAACCATGACTTATATTGAACTGTAACAGAGACACACAGGAAGTTTTCATCTTCAAATGATAAAAAAGACAATTGAATAAACAAAACTTGTATATTTATCGTTGAGTTAATGAGAACAGATAAGTTGATTCCACTGAGTTCCTGTATGATTATTACTATGTATGGTTACTATCTATCTAAATAACTTGGACTTAACAAATTGTTGACACAAAGTAAAAGCTGATTAAAAAGTTTGTAAAAGCGGAGGAGCTGCAGCTCTACAGCTCCATGTTACCCAGCTATATTATTCATAGTGGGCCGGAGGCTGAATAGGCAGTTAGACTGGAAAGAAAAGGCAGTTAGCTAGTCAGTTAGCAAGGGGTTAGCTTTAAAGCAGGGCCTGATTTGTGAACGAGGGAGTGGGAGGAGTGGTGGAGGGCCTGGCGTTCAGGAAAGCCTCTCCTGGGCCAGAAGAAAAGGATTTGGCCCAGATGCAGGCAGCGATGTTAACTTTGAGTGGCCCCTGTGGCTCAAGCTCAGCACCCCCTCCTTCTTACTTCCCAAGCCCCCAGGTTGCCTTTGCATGACATCATCCCCAAACTATGCCCCCCATACCCATGTGAATCTGAGCTGTCACAATCGGCAGCCACCCCCCCATTAAACTGTACTGCGCCGCAAACCCATACGTTTCTTTTTCTGCACCCCCCTTTCCCTCTCTCTTCTTCTACCACCAATCTCCTCCCTTCTTCTTCTTTTTTAACCCCCAGAAAGGCATTGTTTGAGTCAGGGCTTGATCAAAAAACTGTTGCCCGCCAACCACAGGGCTTTCTGTAAATTCAATAAGGCCACCTTAAAGATTTTCCTAATTAATGGATGACATCTTTGGCTGGAGGAGAGGCTAGGCATTCTGCTCCAGCTCGCTCTTTGTTCGCCTCCTAATTAACTTTCCTAGGTCACTCAGGTCCCCGCAACCTGAGAGTGAAGAGCCCCCATTGAGGAGGGAGTTGTAAACTTACTTTTTTTGCCTCGGCACTTAAAAGGGGAAAGCAACTATAGGGAACAGAAAATATCCTATTTAAGTCCTTTGTGAGTGAACTGCTTGCACATGTTCCAATAAAGGAAGTCTTCTAAATAAGCTGCCATGTTGCTCTCCGCTCCCCCTCTTTCTCCCTTATCCCACCTCTTTCACTCCCAGCTCCACAGAAAGGTTATGAATGATAGCTCTGGGTTGAGGGGGGTAAAGGGCCAAAGGACAGCATCTGGGCATTGTGGAATTGTGAGCATCTGAAACTTTGAGGGAATTTGAGGATGGGAAAAAGCACTGAGCTGCTGGGTGGTGGGGTAGGATGATTGAGAAAATGTGGTGAATATGAGAAAAAGAAAAAAAAAAAACAAAAAAAAAAAAACAAGTGCCTCTTTGCCCTCATCTTTGTTTGGGTGTTTCTAAAGGACCCCATGTCTCCCAGCTGCTTTCATCACTCCTCATCTTTATCTTTCAAAGTTAAAAAAAAAAATAGTCCTACAGAAACACAACTACATATGAAACACCCTCAAATCACACGCTGTCTGTTACCGCCATGTCCATTTTATGACTTGATGGTAGAAAGCTGATTGTTGAGTCTCATTCCCCAGACGTCACATGCTGACGTTTTGATTTGGTGAAGATGAGAATGAGAAAATAAAAAAGCAGCATGCAGGGTCTCTAAAGACACATATACCACCACACGCTTCTAGTGGGTCATAAGTGATGATTGACAGGGATTCATTTTAGCCTATGCTTGCTTTTTTAGGAAAATCCTAAACTATAATTACTGATGCATTCATTTGTAAGTAGTTTAATATTGCAGCTAATAAAGGTGAGGCTATTTTTAACAATTTTATATACTAGCTAGGGTAGCTTAATCCATATTTTGTTTTTTGTTTTTTAAAGGACATTTACAGATTTTTTTTTGTATCAACAAACTAAATCTACAAATTAACGAGTAAATAATGTTGTCAAATAAATGTAGTGGAGTAAAAAGTACCATATTGGCTTACGAATGTAGCGGAGTGGAAGCATAAAGTAGCATACCATGGATATATTCAAGTAAAGTACTAATATCTCAAAACTATGCTTAAGTACAGTACTTGAGTAAATGTACTTAGTTACATTCCACCACTGTGAGCACTTTTCAAGCTTGCTAGGATTAAGTGCTCAACAAATAAATGTCATTATTATAATGACGTCTTGGTTGCACTTTATTTTACAGTGAAGTTATAGTACGTAACAAATAAGCCAAAAACAAGAAATAATATGATCCTTGTTAGACGAGCCTTATTAGATTAAAGTTTAAACCCTTTATTAGATCGGACACATTATGACACAACTGTTCTGTAAACTAAAGTGCATCATTTCCCACAGTTAGACCCTTATTAGACTTTCTTCTTAGGTTAATTAGGGACATATTGCAACAGAACTGAACTGTAAACTAAAGTGCATTATTTCAAGTCAAGTCAAGTCAATGTTATTTATATAGCGCCAATTCACAACAAAGTTGTCTCAAGACACTTTACATATAGAGTAGGTCTAGACCACACTCAATAATTAATTATATTTCCATCCAACAATTGAAACAATTCCCCCATGAGCAAGCACTTTGGTGACAGCGGCGAGGAAAAACTTCCTTTTAACAGGCAGAAACCTCGGACAGATCCATGACTCCCGGTAGGCGGTGATCTGATGGCACCGGTTGGGTTGAGCCAACAATTTGCCACTGTTTGCATAAAACACAAATCATCACATGACATTACAAAACTACGACATAATTTTTGCCTTTACTTGGTAGATTTGGTTCACATACCATTTTAAAATAGGGAATTAGTGGATATGTGTTTTCACTTTAGTAACAATAATAATATAATAATAAACTTTATTTATATAGCACTTTTCTTAACAAAGATTACAAAGTGCTTTATGGAAAATCAACAATAAAAACAGCCAAATCAAGGAAACAGCAAGTAAAACAGCACAAATAAAAACAAACACTGATTAAAAAAATTTTAAAAAAGATACAGAAAGGAAGTAGGAACCAGATGAAAACATCACAAAGATCACAAAAGAGGGAGGTTTTAAGCGAGCATTTAAAAGAAGCTAATGAAGTAGCTTGTCTGGTCTCGATGGGGACTCAGTACAATACAGTTCTGTTGTAATGTGTATCTAATTCTGATAAAGTCTAATAAGGGTCTAATAAAGGGTCTAAATCTGTTTAATTAAGAACATATTATTTCTAGTTTTTGTCTGATTTGATACAAAGTACAGCTTGTTACATCTTATTACTGTGCTGTAAGATAAAGTGTGGCTGAAATCTTTAAAGGACTTCACTCTGAGAATATCTTTTAGTAAAATAACAGCAATATTGTCCTAGATTTTATTAGACTTAACTAAAAACCCATATGTCCTGCAGAGCTATACACTAACTATATCAGCCACTCATCCACTATGAGCCACATGCTCATCAATATTCTCCTCATGTCACCTGACACACACTCATACACTGACCCAGATCTACTCATCACACACATTATACCCCAGTCTGAATACAGGAAACGCCTCACGCCCTGATTCTATCAATGAAGCACCAGTCCCCTGTGTGTGTGTGTGTGTTTGGGTGTGTATTAAGACCCGAGAGGTGAGCTGTGAGGCTCCTGATGACAGCCCCTGTGCTGCGGGGTCCCCGAGGGGTTAATGACGAGTGGAAACTGTGACCCCAGACCGTGACCGTTGAACCTGACCTGTGAGAGCCAGCAGGACGACATCAGGAGAAGCAGGAGTGACTGCTGAACAGAGCGGGATCAGCAGCAGAATGACTGTCAGAGTGACTTCAGGTGAACCGCCGCTGATGACAGCCATTCTGCCTTAATCTGCCTGACGGCCGCGACCACTGTTCCACACCGCTGCTGATGCTGCTTTTAAAAGAAGCTGTGTGTTAGTGTGCATGAAACTCTCCTATTGTGTGATATGCTACTGATGCAGCAAACTTTTAAAGTCACCCTCCAGTAAAAAAATGTGTTGATTATTGTTTCTCCACTTGGATGTTTGGTACTTCACTGTGCAGAATGAATGTGCAGAGTTTGACGCATTCCTCTGCCTTAAATCTGAGTTTTAGTACATGACTTCACTTGTACTTACATGATGTACTTAAAGGGTTCTTCCTGAAAGGGCTGAAGTTCTACCCAGAACCATTTGTTTCTGAAGAACCTATTTTGAATAACGGGCTTGTCGAGGGTTCTTTGTAAGATTAGGGGCTCCATTAAGAACATTTTCATCTAAAAAACCCTTTTAAAAAGAAAGAGTTCTTCAAGATTTTTTGAACTCCTTGAAGAACCCTTTCAACAAGGGAGTTTTTTGGTGCTGTAATATAAAAGGGTTCTCGGTAGAACCCCCTGAGTGTGTTGTGGAATAAAAACACTGTGGAATATAAAAATGTTCTCTATAGTGTGTTCTAGATTAAAAACTGGAATGCCCTGATGGGATCTTGTCAGCATGGTTCTAGGCAAAATCCTTTAAGTTGGGTTCTAGGTAGAACTCTCTGAAAGGGCTCCAAGTGGAACCTTTATGAAAGCTGTAAACAATAATGACTTACAGGATCTTTTTTTCCATCTTATTGGCAGAAATGGGCTTCCATAGCTACAATGTTTGGAGATGAGGGTGCAATACTAATCTGTGTTTCTCATTGTCAACAGACTCCAGCCTGCAGTGTGGTTCATACACTTCACTGATAAACTACAGATTTATAGAGAAACATCAGGCTTTGTGATCAGATAAAGTTTTTATATCACGTCGACACCTCTGTCCATATTTCGTGCACACACTCTCTCTCTCTGCTGTAATTGCACCATTTTTTTTAATCAGCTGATAATGTGAGCGGTGATATTTCTTTCAGGAGTGAACAACGCTCACTTTCACATTCATTAATGGCAAACAGATTTGTTCACTTCACTGTTTACCAAAAAATATTAGCACGTTCAATGAACAGCGCTCTTTTATTCGGCTCAAATTATGCTCTTTTCCTATACTTACCCAACTAGTTTTATTGCCTAAACCTAATCAAACTACGACTGTTTTACAGTGTAAATGACGTGTGTAATGTCACATGATGTTGTTGCAGGAGTGGCATCACTTTTGTCACCTGACATTCATAACTTGTTATTTTAACCCAAAACACGACGTAAGTTATGCCACATGACTTGTGAAACATAGTTAAGGTCCTGTAAGCCTGCTGCTGCAGGTACTCTGCACTGGTAATACAGTAACTGACAATCAAACTATTCTGTTGTTTAGGCATGAGGATGTCTTATACAACCTGCAACATTTTCCTAAAAAAGAATGTAAAAACTCAGAGACATAATCCTTTTCAGTCATCACTTATGATCCATTAGAAGTATGTGGTGGTGGCGGACGTTTAGCTCGTGGGTAGAGCGTCTGACCCATGTATGGAGGCTGTCAGTCCTCTGCAGCGGCCGCTGGCTCGACTCCCGCCTTCGGCCCTTTGCTGCGTGTCATCCCCTCTCTCTCTGCCCCCTTTCCTGTCTTCACTTCAGCTGTACTATCAAATAAAGGCAAAAATGGCCAAAAAAATAACTTTAAAAAAAAAAAAAAAAAAGAAGTATGTGGTGGGCTGTATCTGCAGAGACGTCCTGTGAATAAGACTCAACAATGAACTATTCTTTCTTTCTGGTGCATCTACGAACACCTCAGACAAATCCTACTAATTGTACCTTTAATAACTTGTCACCTCACTCCCTAAATAAGCTCTAAGACAACCTTCATATTTAATGATTTCCCGGTAAGCCACCAGTAGAAATGAAAGTTTTAACCAGATCGAGTCACCATGGTCAAATCCTGGCACTTTCACACACAACACACACACACACCCCCACATGCAGCAGGCTGCATATCAAATGAACTGTAGATACATTGATCACATCAATGCGGGCTCCTTGGCTCTCACATGTTTGTCTTTGCAGTGTGAACAGACTAAGCCCCTCTACTCAGCTGTCATAATTTGTTAACGAGTCTTTTCAGGGAGGGAAAAAAGAGAAAGAGAAGACAGAAAAAAAAGAAAAGAAGGCTCTTCACGAGTGACTGAAAGCAGAGGTCCATCCAGAGAGGGAACCCAGGGGCGACATCAGACCGATTTCAGACCAGCCCGTGATGGCATCTCTGTATATTTTAATATTAATGACCCCGGCCGCAAAGCCGCCTCTAAGCCTCCAACAGGTGCCCCCAGCCCCACTCGAGTCTGAAAAACCGGGATCATTCAACATCCCACTATCCACCACCACCGGGCAATAAAGCCTGCAAATGAGGAGGATGAAGGCAAAGAGGAGAGAAAAAAAAGACATAAAGAGTGGAAGGGGAGTTAGAGAGTCAGCCATCTCTTGCAAATAAGTTTTTGAGTCACTTTCCCCAGCTGAAACACGGGTCGATATTTCCCCCCCTCCCTTGAGAAAGAGATTGACTTTTGTTTGGAGTTTGTGAGAAGTGGGAATCAGAAGCGGGACAATGGGACTCCCCACGGTGAGAGGCTGAGAGGAGCCATCTCAAATCAGTCAGCCAGAGGACTGACTAATCCGTCCATTGTCCCTCCCCAGCCACCGGCCGCACATCAACACATTCGCCCCCCATTGTCCCCCACCCTCATGCAGCGGGATTTGCTCTCCCCAACAGCCAGTTTTGTCCACGGCAGTTCGAGCGGAAGTTTCTCACTGACAATTTGCCCCAAATAGATTTGTCAGAGCGTCCAACTGCACCGCACCGACTTGTGGGTTTCTGGGTTTGGGTTCTGGGTCTGGGCTTTCTGGGGGGAACTCCTCCATGGCGAGGCCTCGGCGTGTGCACGAGTTTGCATGTGGAGGCGAAGGAGGAGATGGTGGGACTGTATGAGCAGTGTTGGGTCAGATTACTTCCAAATTACACGGCAAACTTTGTAATTAGTAACATAAGACACTGGATTACAAACTTAACTTATTTTAAACTAACTTTAAAAAGTTACTGTTTGGATTTCCTTTGAAAAGACAAGTTGAGGGAATTTTGTAATGATCTAAAACAAATAAACTTTTCTAGACAAATAAACTTGATATTAATTCAGTTGTACTTGAGAAAACATGTTCAATAAGTTCAATTAAGTTGAACCAACAACTCTTTAGCCACATCGACAAACATTACAAACAAATTTGACTTTCTTTTACATTTTCTCAGTTTGAGGAGTCAGTTCTTCATTTTAAACAAACTTGCAGCTGCAGCTGCTCATGTTGGAGGTACTTTGTTCAAGCCTTGGCACAAAGACAACACGTGAAACTGCTCCATGTGAATTTATTATTTATTATTTGTTATTATTGTGAAAACAAGTAACCATGTATTATCTTAAAGTGTATTAGAGACACAGTGAGTTTTCATCATATATGTTTTCTACAAACTATAAAAAAGAAGGGTTTCAGGAGAGTTTTAACTCTGACACAATGAATGTGTTTGCTAATGTGCTGATCAAGTTTCTTAGAAACTTAATTTAATTAGTTGATTGATTGAAGCTCGTTATGGTGGAGCTCATTTTTAACCATTTTGTACAGGACAGCAACTAATAATTATTATTAACCCCGCCAGGCAAAAGCAGCTTATTTTGAATATTTCTGGACTGATCAGCCTTTATTTTGGTTGTTTGTTTGCTTGTTTGTTTTTGTGCACATTCGTGACTGTACGCTGAAGGACCTCTGTGATCCAGAATTTTTTGAAAACTTTTTTCATGGCTCCATGCCGGAGAAAGCTGTGGCCACAAGCATCATGTTTTCATGACATCTCATTCCTGTGAACATGAGATCTCAGGAAAGTCTTGAGGGAATTTCTTCAAACTTGGTACAGATGTTTACTTGGACTGATTAAATGTTGGTGATCAAAGGTTAAAGGTCAAGGTCGCGGCAACCACGCTAAACACATTTTTGGCCGTAACTCAGGAATTCATGCGCTAAGTTTGACAAAATGTCACACATATGTCTAATGAGGTGATGACATTTTATATCCAAAAGGTCAAAGATCAAGTTTGCTGTGATGGCATAATGTTCAGTTCTCTATCAGTCCTCTGTCCTCAAGACGGCATGTTTCTACCTGGAAATTATTCACTGGAGTAATTCTATTTTTTGGGCTGATCTTTTTTTTATACAATCATTGACAGCTGTCTGCAAAAATTGTTATTTGGAAAGTAAGTAAACCTGTCAAATTATTGCACTGGAGTAAAAAGTGCAATATTCCTTCTGGAATGTAGTAGACATAGGCGAAATAATATGAAATGGAAATACTCAAATAGGGTACAAATACCTCCAACTTGATGCATGTTATCAGCTGATCAAACTGCTGCAAATGACTCATGAACAACTCCCTTGATAGGATCCGGTTACGATGCTTATGCTTTTATGAGTTGACTCACTGCAGTGCGTTTGTTGGGTGAAATAAAGAGCAACTTTATTCACTAAAGCCTGGGTATAACAATTAAAAAATACTAGCACAAATGCTGCAACAATATGTCCTTATCTAGGGAGGAGAGACGTGCACAGGACAAAACACACTCTGCGGCATGTACTTGAAGATAAACGGAAAAATAAACACATACTGATCAGTTTTCTCTGTTTTATTTGGGCTAAAAGAATTAAGTAAATTATTATTATTATAATTAAGTGTTTGTTTAAATTGTCATGACTTAGCTATTGGAAAAAGGCTCAAATTGCTGACAGTTTATCTTAAAGTTTTGACTATTTGGTGTTTCTTTATGAAGTTAAATACTAAGTAGGTCTCATGGGAGTGCAGTCACAATACTGGATCCTGATTGGCTGAACCACAGGCGTGTCTGATTGTCGGGATCAGAGCAATTACTGGATTAGGGGACTCAGTCAAGATCACACACAGTTAAAGCTGAAGGCAAGATCCTGACAGTAAAACAAGGATGGAATAATTAAAATACAATCACTTTACATTTTAACTAAAACATAATCAAATTTAAAGCACGGCTTAATCAAATATCTTTGATTACATATAAATCAATGAGTTAGGCCCCTTTAAATTTAGATACACCTGAAACCATTTAGTGACTCCTGTTGTAGAACTGTCCGTGGTGCTGAAATCCAGCTGCATATTTTTCACTTATTTGAAAAGTTTAATCATATTTAACACTTGATATGATCCAGGAGAGGTCTTTCTGCTATTTTTTACAGCTCTGTTGAACATCTTTTTTTTTTTTTTTTTTTTTTTTTTTCTTTTTACATTAAATCCCATTTACCGTCTGTATCTCTCATCAAAACAAACAGCTGGCAGAACGACAGTTAGGACAGTCACCCTGCAGCAGTGTCTTTGGGCTAAACATGACTGACTGTGATCCTCCCCGGTCAGTTTTAAAGGATGCACGGCTGCGTGGCTCTTTGGTCGGCTTGAATTCTCCTCATTATTTGCTCTCTGGAGCTTTGTGACTTCTTCCTAAAGCCAATTGGTTCACGCCTGGTTGGTCAGGGGCCTGCACAGTGATAGCAGTGCGTAAAAAGATGGCTTAACTGTGGCCTCCAGTCAGTGACTGTCTGTAGGAATAACAAACAGAAATGATAGATAGATAGATAGATAGATAGATAGATAGATAGATAGATAGATAGATAGACAGACAGACAGACAGACAGACAGACAGATAGATAGATAGATAGAAAGTTGAATTACCTTGAACAAATAAAAGTTGTGTGTTTACAGAGTTATGAGAAAAGATTAGTTGATACTACTAAATAGCTGTATGATTTTTTACAGTGTAGTATGACTACACTGTAAAAAGGCAAAAACAGTTACATTTATAATATTTAAATACTGTATTGAATAAGTGTTGTTGTTATTATGATTAAAATGTTAGTCTGAGCTGGAAAAAAAAATCTAATGAACAGATGTATATTTTTACAGGGTTTTTTTTCTCACTCAAATATCATAAGTATGCACTGTAAATAAAAAAAAACTATTTGTTTTAACTTTAAAAAGTTAGTATTCAGGCTGCCATAAAAATTTAAGGGACTGTTTAAAAAAAATCGTCAGTAAAAACAAAGAAATAAGAGTACACACTGTAAAAAAAAAAAAAATTGTTTTAACTTTAAAATGTTAGTTCATCTGGGCTGCTTTACATTTTTAAGTTCACTGAATTTTAAAAGACAAGTTGAGGGGATTTTATGGGAATGACATAAAATAAATCATCTTTTTTAGCCAAATAAACTTGATATTAATTTAATTTTACTTGAGAAAACATGTTCAATAAGCTGAAGATATTAAGTTGAACCAACAACTCTTCAGTCACACTGACAAACATTACAAACAATTAATTTCCTTTAACATTTAATTTATGTTGATTGAACCATATACAGTATCGATTCAACTAATCATGTCAGTTCACAACTTTTAAGTTAGAAGAACTCATGTTTATAAGTTCTGAAGTGTTCTGAAAATAAATACCAGAAATTTTAAGTTCAGTTAACTTGAATAACTTGAATACTTGTATATTTACAATAAGTCAATGAGAAAGGAGTTATAATCAACAGGTGTTTAAATTGATAACAAACCCAAAGACACCTGATTTGTGTTTTCTCAAATCTCTCAAATTTATCGTAAAGGATACACAGTAGAAAAAAACATCTGTTTTAACTTTAAAAAGTCAGTGCCCAGGCACCTTAAAATTTTAAGTTGACTGAATTTGAAAAGACAAGTTGAGGGAATCTTGTAATGATTCAAAACAAATTAATTTTTCTAGTCAAATGAACTTGATATGAATTTGATTGTACTTAAGAAAACATGTTAAATAAGCTTATATATATATTAAACTGAAACAATTAACTTTGCAAACAAATTTGGTTTCTTTTTACATTGAATGTAATGAGTAAATTGAACTACAGTACATTAATTAAACTCATCATTTCATGTCAAAAAACGTTAGACAAATTCATGTTTATAAGTTCTGCAGCGTTCTGAAATAAAAAACTAAAAAATTTTAAGTTTGATTAAGAAATAAAACGTGTGCTAAGTTGATGAGAAAGTATTAGCTGATTCCACTGAACACCTGTATGATATTTTTTTTACAGTGTATCAGGACGTTCAGACCACGTTTGCTCTCCCTCTATTGTTGCGTCGTGACTTCTGTTGGACTCTCGCTCGTCTCTCGTTGTTAAAGTCCGTCCTATAGCATGTCAAGTATCCGCATACTGATGCTGAGCTCCCCTCCCCACAAAAAACAGATACACAATCCACTGCCCCTCTTTGTCAGCGTCATTTCATTGACTGTTGGAGGAGAAGAGAGTCACTAATACAAAAAAAAGTGAAAGAAGGCAACCCCGGCAACCATGATGTTGGTTATATTTGTGTAAAGGCTATCAGTGAATGACGAGGATTAGGACGAGTTAAGGAGATTATGTCACACATTCACCATTCACCCAGCCCCGGCAGCCACCCACACACACACATACACACACACACACACGCACCACACACACTTAGAAATAACTGAAAAGTTATTGATCTGTGAGAAATCAGCGTTTCATTTTGAGGGTGGAAAGTAACTAAGTATTTGTACTCAGTTTTCTTGAATATTTGGTTTGCTGCTTCCCGTTTCTACGCATTTCAGAGGCAAACATTGTGCTTTTTACACTCTACATTTATTTTTATAACTTTATTTACTCTTCGTATGAAGACTGATAGTACAAAAGATAACCAACAAATAAATTATCAACATATTAATAGAAGCTGCGCGAGAGATGACGTAATTAAACACAGTTAAATTAAAGGCAACACCAGATTTTGTCAGGATGAGGGGAGGCGGACTTTGTGTTTACATCGATGATGCATCGATGATGGACAGTGTTTCCCAGATGTTGAACTTTTTTATTCATTCATCTACTTTTTTAATGTGAAGATGTCCACCATCTCATCATCACTATTTCCTGGGTGTTTACTGTATATGTAAATAACTATAATATTGTTTTTATTTTATTTATTTTATTTTATTTTTTTATTATTTTTTATTTTTATTTTATTTATTTATTTATTTTATTTATTCTTTATCATTCATTTATTTATTTATTTATTTATTATTTTTTTTGCTGAATTCTGAATTAAATTTATTATCTGTATGTATGTGTTTGGTTGGCCATCCTGCATAATGAGTACTTTTACTTTTAGTATATTGTGATGCCAGTATCTTTGTACTTAACTTGGAATGCATAACTTTTACTTGTAACAGAGTATTTCTACACTGTTGTATCACTACTTTATTGTGAATAGTTACATTTTTACTCAAGCACAAGATCTGAGTATTTACTCCACTTACAGTACAATTTTAAGGTACTTGGACTTTATTTGAGTATTTTCTTGGTATACTCTCCACTTCAATACATTACAGAGGCTAATATTGTACTCCAATGTATTTATTCAAAAACTTCAGTTACTAATTGCTTTTCATATTCAGATTGATAATACAGAAGATAATCAACAAATCTAAATATAATTAAGTAAATTATAGATAAAAAGAAAACTTTATTGCAACCCATAAGCTGTCCAGTAGATAAGTATATAAAAAATAAAATTAGTTCCACGTTTACCTGCTGCAACATTAAAATGGTGAACATATTAATGCGGAAATTACAATTCAATAATATACAATATTCTGAAACGGCCAATCCTGCATGATGAGGACTTTTACTTTAAGTATATTTTTTATGCCACTGCTTTTGCGCTTTTACTAAAGTAAACATTGAAATGCACGAGTTTCACTTGTAACAGAGTATTTTTACACTGTCATATTGCTACTTTTACTTAAGTAGACGATCTGAGTACTCACTCCACCACTGTTCACTTCGTAAAATTAATCACCAGCCAGACAAGTGGTCGTTACCTTTGACAAAGACTTTCTAATCCTTTAAAAAATAATAATAATAAGAGAAAATGGGGAAATAGTCTCCATAATAAAAGTGTATTGTTGCCTTTATTATGTGGAGCATTTATATGAGTTTTAAAAAACACAATATAAACTTCCTATTGAGGCTTTCTGTGTGTCCCTGCAGGAAAAAAAATCAAAGGAATATTATGGTGATTTCTCCTCCTCGGGCTTGTTAGCCTCCAGCCCTGGCTGTTCAGGTTGAAAGAGACAACAATGGCTGATTGCAATTAACTACGCCTCTCCGCCTCGCCCCTGTCTGTCCGCTTAAATCGACACTTTTTGTGAGTCCATATGGCCTTCAGTGCACCGTGGGAATGAACACAATTAAAAACAGAATATGGATTTCTGGAGTTACCCGGCGAAAGCACAGCAAGCTGTCAAGGTCAGGGTGTCAGTGAGCGGGGGCCTGAAGGCTGCAGCCAGGACCCTCTGGACGGACTGACGGACAGACCTCTGAGTGCAGGGCATGATGGGAGGTGTGGACAGTAAACCCAACCAGTTCACCCACCAGTTAAAGGTAGTTACACTGTAAAAACGAAAACGTTGAGAAGGCTAAAATTTCAATGCTGCTTACTTCAATATATTTCTGAGTTTTAAGTTTTTAAAGTTTTACCAACTAACGAGGCTTTGTTGAGATCATTTACTTTTCTTTCCAAGTTTTAGAAACCCCGATAATTTGAATTTCAAAAACTTTGTTTGTAAACCAGTTGAAGTAAAAGTGTATAATGTGGAACAATTTAACATTTTCAGTTGCAACCATTTAATTTTCAAGCACCAAAATAATGACAAATCATGTTTGCAGCCCCACTGGGAACATTTTTTGAAATAATTTTTTTTTCTTTTCCTAAAACTATAAGATTCACGTTCATCTAAAGAAGAAAATTAAGTTATAAGTATCACCTATAAAGGATTGTTGTTTGACAAAACGTTGTTTATTTTATTTCAAAACTTACGAGTTTGAGTTTGAGTCAAAACTCAAATATCTAGTGAAGGCAGTTGCCTTAAAAATAAGACTTTTCTCTCCTTTTTTTTTACAGTGCAGAAAATTAATTAATTGATTTGAAAGCACTGAGATACAAGAGGGTAAAATAAATGTTTAATTTTATTCTTTTTTATTATTGTGCTTTATTATTAAGCCAGTTCTCTGGACATAATGTTGTGTAACTGTACAATATTATTATCCCATTCATACTATTTAGACCCATTCCCATGTTTCATTCTCCGTCAACTGTTTCTACATAGAATCCAAGCAAGCAATTCAGTCAGCTTTTCAACTAACCTTAAAATATTCAACATCTTTCATGCATTATTGTTTTATTCACCTTTTAAAGCCAGCACTGCAGTTCAGCATCAGCCTTTCAACATTCAGCATTCACATCTGCAGTGTTTTCACATATTGTTTTCTCTAGCTGAGCGATGTTATTATCTGTTTTGTGCAGAAGCATTAGGGGGAAAACAACGTTTGTTTACAGTAGATGCAGGTGAGGAGTTAAATGTAAAATAAAATGTTTAAAAAGTAACAACTAAGATTAAAATATTTTGAATCGAAGTGTTTAGTGGAGCGCAGAAAGGGTGTTTATCTGTCTAGTACAAAAAAGTCAACAAAAAATGAAAGTGCACTAAGATGGAAGTGAAAAGTCATTGTTGTTTTTTATCAAACCTTTTAGGGGCAGCTAAAGAATTCCATTTATATGTTTTATTTATCCATATAAACTACAATGTTTAAATGTTATTATTCATTATATCACATTCCAGGAGCCTTGTTGTTGCCTCACAGTACTCTCTTTGTATGTCTGTATATTACTGTCCAGCTAACGAGCTCTAACGTCACACTGACCACATTAATTCATCAGTGGAAAATCCTTTGAATGGACACGCAGTAAATAAGAGCCCAGTCAAAACACCTGCAACAGGTTGAAAAACACTGAGCTCAATGAGGCTCAGAATGACTTTAAAATGAGCCTTTAAGACAACTAATGTGCAACAAAGACAAATATTTCTACATTATTACAGTAAGTCTGAATGTTTCTTTCTAATCTGTGATAATATAACTAAATATTCTGTATCTTTAACGTAGCTATAAGAAAAAAAAAACCATCTAGCTCAGCTGTCGCTCTGACTGATAAGTGTCAGTGGGCCCCAAGCACTTATCCTCGAATCGTATAAGGACTGCATGTGTAACCAGACACCATTGTTTTTGTGCTTGTGTGTGAAAGAAATAAGGAGCATGACACTGTTTTATGCCTGAGCCCCCCCAGCATGTAGTAACCTCTTCACGGTAACATACCTAAATATTCCTGATGGTGTTTACACTGGTCATGACTGCAAGTTTTCTGCAGCACCGTCTTAAATCCAGGAGATTATGGAGAGATTTTGATGCAATTTTCTAATTCTGAATATGTGATGCTGATGTTTTGAATTGTGTTCTTAGATAATCGTGGGATTCATGAGCCTTTTGAGTTGGTTATTGGAGAAATGTGGCCTAAATCAGGGGTTCCCAAACCTTTTCATGCGAGTATCCCCTCAATAGATGCAAATTAGCAGACACACAATTTGAGAGGATTTTTTTTTTCTTAAAAAATTCCCTTTGAGTTTTTTTTTTGTTTTTTTTTAAGTTTTAGGTTTGAAGATAATAAAGTGTTCAAAAAAAAAACTTGTTTTGACTTAAGATTAGTGTGCAGGCTGCCTTAAAATTTTTAAGTTGACTGAATTTGAAAAGCCAAGTTAAGATAATATCGCAATGATTCAAATCAATGTTTCTAATCAAATAAACTTGTTATTAACTTTATTATTGAAACATATAAAAGTATACACTGTAAAAAGTAATTGCCTTAATTTTAAAAAGTTAGTGTCTTAAAATTTTAAGTTGACTGAATTTGGAAAGACAAGTTTGGTTTTTCTTGTCAGATCAATTTGATATTAATTCAGTTGTAATTGAGAAAAACATGTTCATTGATCTGAAGATATTAAACTGAACCAAGAATTCTCAGTAACACTGACAAACATTATTAATAGTTTTGATTTCCTTTTACACTAGATTAATAAGTGGAATGAACTCTGTACAGTACATTCATTCAGCTCATTATTTCAAGTCAAAAGACTTTGAGTTAGAAGTCTTCCACTAAACACCTGTACGATTTTTTTACAGGACGTTCAGAAGTTGAATGAATTTGAAAAGACAAGTTGAGGTCATTTGAGGTAATGATTTGAGACAAATGCACTTTTCTAGTCAAATAAACTTGATATTTATTCAGTTGTATTTGAGAAAACGTGTTCAGTAAGCTTAAGACATTAAGTTGAACCAACAACTCTTCAGTCAAACTCACGAACATTTGAACATTACAAACAAATTTGATTTCCTTTTACACTTTCTTTCCATTTGAAGAGTCAGTTCTTAATGTGCTGATCATATGTCTTTAGAAAGTTGATTTAATGAGTTGATTAAACTCTATAGAGCAAATCTGTTCAAGTCATTATGGCAATAAATCATATTTATAAGTTCTGATGTGTTATGAAGATAAATAGTAAAAGATTTTAAGAATTAACTTGAACAATTAAAACGTGTATATTTACGTTAACTTAACAAATGAAAATTAGTTGATTCCACTAAATACTAATGTGTTTTTTTTTACAGTGCAATCAGTGATTAAACAAAGATCACTATAAATTACAATCAGTTAAAAAGAAAAGCCTCATTTCATGGCATCTGGAGCTAAAAACAAGTTGAAATGTTGCAGAAAACACGCATGCAACACGTGTTTTTTGTTTGCAATGCCTCTTGATCCATGAGCAAGGCACTTCACACACATTCACACCATCAGTCACAGACACACACACACACACACACACTCCCTCACACGCCAGTGACGTCAGGCTGGAGTTTGGAGTAGAAAGCCAAGTGGATGAAGGAAGTGGAGATCTCCACCCTCCAGCCTCCCCCTGTGACACTTCTCATAAATATTACCGAGGCTTATTTGAGGAACGCGCAGCACAAAGTCACATCGTGTCGTGGTTTTAACGAGCTTTTCACCTGTCAGAGTATCAGAAAACTGATTTTTAATTCTTCTTTCCTCACCGGGTTGCCACCGTCGGATGCGCTCCAGGCTGCAACTCCAACTTTATGCACCGGCTGTGGGGCTGCTGTGAACCGGTCACTGCAGTGTCCGACCCGAGCTGCACATCGGAGCGGAGGCGAAGATTGACTGATACAATGTTTAACTAGCTGTGCGTCTCGATTTGGGGTCGTAGATCGTGGAGATCTGTCAAGTTTGGACACTCGGGACATTTGACTTGAAGACTTGAGGGAAAGTGCTGCGGTTTCACGCTTTTTTTAAAATTGTTTTGTCAGCGAGAAAAAGACGAGAAAAGAGGACATTTTTCATCCTGAACTTTATTATTAAGTCGAGTATCCATGATGAGCAAACCCGCCGGCTCAACAAGTGGCTGTCTGGATATTCTGAATGTCAAATCAAGTAAGTGTCGCTTTTCTCCTCCCTGCTTCATCTGAGGAATATAGAGCAGAGCAGCCCGGTGTGTTAGAATAAGTCGTCTTTAACAGGCCTTTCTCTGGCGTGGAGCATGAATAAATAAACAACTTACACGACTTGATATTTACAACATTAATTAAGTCAGTTCGTTTCTCGTGTTCGCACAGAAATGTGAGCGGTGATCCGTGGGGGAACGGCGTCTTTTTCCGAGCACAAACACACGCAGTTGGCTGCGTAAACTTGTGTCCATGTCTGATAATTAAGTCGCAGTCATCCTGATTGGAAAACATGCGAGAAAGAAGCAAGAAATAATAAAGAAATGCGTAAGAAACATATTTTTGTAAAGTTTGTATGTAAAGAAACAATAATTTGTGTCCATACTACGAATATTCCTCCTGCCTCCCACTTGATGCCACTTGTTGCCTGTAATTTCACTCTGAGCAATGTCTTTAAAAGAATAATAATACAGTAAACAGCGAGATATTTAATCACTTATACGATTTTAAGGGTTGTATATGATATACACTGCCAATTTTCTGTTTTAGACAAATTTAAAAACAGTGATTAACCGTTTTTACGTCTACTTGCGCGCGTGTCTGTATGACTGTAAAAAAAATTCACTTTATATAATTAATCACGACTGTATTCAGTGATTATTAAAATTAAATTGTTGAGTTTGTTTCTTGTTTAGATTAAATTCAAGTGAGTGTCTTTTTTTCTTAACATTTTTTCTGTTATCCCTCTTTTAGGCCTCATGGTAAATTAAAATTACACTTAAATTATACTTTTACATATGTCAAACTTATATTTAATAAAGTAGATTATTATTCTGGTTTTAAAGCTAAAATATTTCTGTTAAATTTACATTTGCCTGTGTTTGTTTCTGTATCGTTATGTGCTGTTCATGTCAAACTGTTGCTTCTGTTGTTTTATCCTCAGGTGATCACATGTATTCACATCGCTGCAGATGAGCAACATGTTTTAAATGAGAATAAACAACATCTTATACTATTATTAATGCCATTCAAGTTCATCCCCACGTGATGGGTGGTCAGTGGAGACATTTTTTTTTTCCTGCACTCAGTAAAACTTAATTTCCAGTTCTGGTAGCAGGTTTGCGCCTTGATGGTGATTACGTTAATAGAATATGCCATATATCTTCAAGCAATTACTACACACAATGGAGACGAATTGGACCCCACAGCGGGAAGTTAAATACATTTTCCCCCCTTCACAACAAAATTGTGTGTCATTTTATTTAATTGACTCTCAGCAATGGACAGTTTTTTATATATATATATATAATATATATTTTATCATCAAACTGTTGAAATTTTTACGCACTTATTTCGTTTATTTTTTTAATTAAAACACGTTTAAAACTTTTATTCGGGGGTGCGCGATTGAACTTGACTCTCTTAAACATGTTTTATTAAATATCTTTTAAACAGTAGATTATTTCAATAAGTGCAGTCGACATTTTAGTTATTATTAAAATAAAATCTAGGTTCTACCTGAGCTAAAGATCACTGCAGATGGGGATAAAACTAAATTATACAGCAGGTTGATTTTATTAAATTACTCCCGTGATGTGAAGATGACTTTCAACAGGCCAGCTCTTTCTCACACAGAAACTCCTAAATGCTACATACAAAGTTGCTTCTCTCTATTTTCCGTCAATTACACGGCTGTGACCAGCAGTTAAAAAGCCTGCATGGCCTTCTGATTCTTAATAATCTGCCAATTGAAGGCCTATAACTCTCTCCTGAAGTCATTGTTTTTGCTGCTCACTGGTTATTCCCATGCTACCCTTTTTGACGGGTCACTGGCGAATCAATGAGCAGGTGGCAAAACGTCAGTGTAATTACATAGTCGGCTTTTCCCTCCAGAATAAAAAAAGACTCCCTCCTCATATGCATACAAATATACTTCTATAGATTTCAATACAAAATCTTCACACAAAAAAAGAAAAAAAAAATCAAATTTTTTCATCTACACCGGGGTCGATTTACATACACTTCATTTGAGTTGGTGAAACGAGTTGGTGCGCATTATTCTCATGGTGCAGTGTCACTCCCTAATCCTGGGGCCTATAGACCTGCGGGATAAAGCAGCTGTCGAGTCCCATTATGAAGGGGAGTTGGCAGCTTGTCGAGATCCAGGCAGTCAGACGAGGTTCAATGGGGGAAAATCATTAAGTTAACACTTTCCCCTAATGTCTCCATTGTGCGCCCTCGGGCCATTGTCTTAGAGAGCTCAGATATGACGCTTCCCACCGGACTTTATTCTTGAAATGTGCGCCCGTGAATTCCCATGGTCGGTGGAGGCGCGGGGCGCTGGCCAGTGTGTGTGTGTGTGTGTGTGCTGTGAGGGGTTGTCGGACAAAAACAAGTCATTTGGGGGACGATTTGTCCAAAACGAGTTCATTTCTGGCGTTTACTGTACGTCAAGCAGCTAACCTGAAACTCACTACAGAAATAAACTGCAAAATAAGCAGCAAAGCAACGATCTTCTCAAGTGTTGTGCCAACTTGGGACACTATCCATCCAGATCTTTAAAATTCAAGATAGTATGACAAGTTGCCGTGACATTTTATCAACTTAAAATTGAACCACAGCGCTCGATGATTCTGTGAGTGGTATCTAACTGAAATGTGGGCCTCCATCAGGTCGGATTCTGGACATCCCATGCAAAGTGTGCGGTGACCGCAGCTCAGGGAAACACTACGGTGTTTACGCCTGTGACGGCTGCTCGGGATTCTTCAAGAGGAGCATCCGCAGAAACAGGACCTACGTGTGTAAATCTGGCTCTCAGGTGAGGCCTCCTCTTCATTTCTAACATATTATCAGTCCTAAAAGGCTCATTTGATCCTCATTTTCACACAGGAAACGAACAAGCCAATCAACTCCAGTAACTGTTTCAGCAGCATTGTGGAGATAAAAGCAAGTCCAGGATATTTAAGGGGGTGCTTTTTCATTCATTTGCGCCTGTTAGTCTGTCACGTCCACTCAATAATATCGTATCAATAAGTTTCTGCACTTTTACCAAGAGAGATTTTTATTCTATGAGTCATTAAAAGCCTAATTTAAAGGTGGAATTAATAGTATTTGTCCGTAAACGCACCAGAAAGATATTTGATTGTGATTCTCATTCCCAGGGCGTCAAATACCAACGTTTTGGGTCACAGCAAAATGATTAGAAAAAAAAGGGTCTCTGGGTTTAAGGGTATCTATAAGTGATGATTGAAAGGGTTTATTTGAAAGGGTTTATTTTATATGAGTCTATACATTGTTTTGTTTTTGTTTTTTTCAAAAAGATGCATAAACCATTACCAGCTTTACGCACGGAGAGTGCGCATTTTACGCATGGACTCCATCTGCTTTTCCCTCGTGGCGCCGCTGTGTTAAGTCTCTCTTGATGAGCCTAATTGTGTCATGCCTCTACCATTAAGTATTGGGGCTAAACACCGCGCTGCTATAATATAGCAGGTGTAATCCAATCTAATGTGATGACTGGAAGGCGAGGATTTAGGCAGCAGAGGGCGGGATGGAGTACTTATCCTGCGGGATGAGGCCGCGCTGGAGCCGCAGGGGAGCAGGTTGAATAACTACACGATAATAGGGCGATCTTTCACCTGGAGAGCGGCCTCCCAGGAAGATAATAGCAAGAAGCTTTCTGCGGTGCAAGCCGTGAGAAATCCAGCTCTAACTGTCTGTCTCTGTCTCTCTGTAACAGGGTGGCTGTCCCGTCGACAAAACTCACAGAAACCAGTGCCGAGCGTGCCGTTTGAAAAAGTGTCTGGAAGTGAACATGAATAAAGACGGTAAATGGGCTTAATTGAATTATCACTTTGGCCATAGACACGCCACGCAGTGAGGTGGGCAACTCGGATGGAAAAGTGTACTAAGGCTGTTAATCGAGGCTCAAAAGAAGTTGATAATTAGCTGCTTTTTACTTATTTTATTTTGAAGGGGATCTTTTTTATTCTCTGTGGGAGTATTCACTGATTACAGCTCATTACAGCCAATTATTTTTTTCTTAGATAAACAAAATGTGCACTTTGAATCCTTAATTTTAGAAGCAGTTTTAGACCAGTTCAATAAAATTTGATTTATTTGTTCATAAATATTCAAAAAGAGCAACTTGTCTTGATCGAGATACTCTACCTGAATCCAATAGAAGGAATACATGAAATATTATTAGAAAGGAGGAAACAAATAAACTGACAGCTGTAGTCACTGAGAAAAAAAAAGGAATAAACAAATTAAATAAATAAGCCATTCCTTCACTCTGTGTCCATGCTGTCCCGTTTCACAGCCGTCCAGCACGAGAGGGGGCCCCGGACGTCCACCATCCGCAAACAGGTCGCCCTATATTTCCGAGGCCACAAAGAGGTGAACGGATCGTCGACCCATTTCCCGGGATCCTCCCTGCCCGGCCCTCCCTTCTTCACCACGGTCACGCAACTGGAGCCTCACAGCCTGGAGATGAGCGCAGTGGCCACAACACCGGAGAGACAAGCCATCGTGGGTCTGGCACAGCCCACGCCTAAGGTATATTCTGGGATATTTATTTGAAAATAAAACAAATGTAGCAGTTTTCCACCAACACTGTAAATATCATACAGGTATTAGTTGAATGAATGTACTGTACAGAGTTCAATTAAACTCATTAAATGAAGTTTCTAAACAAACATGATCAGTGTATGAGCAGACTTCCCATCATGCATTGTGTGAGAGTTTAAGCTCTCCTGAGACCATCCTTTTTTAAAATCATAAAATTGTAAAATATCACAGGTATTTAGAGGTAAAGAACTTATAACCATGCGTTCTTTTAGTTTAAGTATTTGAGTTGAAATGAGTTTACTGAATACTGCAGAGTTCAACCAACTCATTAAAGTACAACTGAATTAATATAAAGTTTTTTGTTGTTTTGAATCATCACAAAATCACCTCAACTTGTCTTTTCAAATTCAATCACTTTTTTCTTGCCATGTTCATGATTGTAATTGTTATTTAAATGTTGACTCGTGGCAAAATACTTTTAAAATAAAGTATTTCGACCTGAAATGATGAGTTGAACGAATCCACTGCACAGAGTTTAATAAAGTCATTAAATTAAATGTAAAAGGAAATAAAATTTGTATGTAATGTTCGTCTACTTAATATCATAATTTTTTCAAGTACAAATGAATTCATATCAAGTTTATTTAACTGGAAATAGTCATTTGTTTGAATCATTATAAAATTACCTCAACTTGTCTTTCCAAATTCGGCCAACTTAAAATTTTAAGGCAGCCTGAACATCAACTTTTAAAGTTAAAACAAATATTTGTTTACTTGTCTGTTTGTTTTTTTTGTTTTACTCTAGAGATTCTTTAATTAAAAAATCTTTTCAATTTGGGTGTCTCTGGTAAAATTTGTGGGGGTCCTTGACATGAAAAAGTTTGGAAACCCCTGATTTAGGCCACATTTCTCACAATAAACCAAAATTAAATCAGGAATACCAGGATTATCTAAGGTTTGCGTAATTTCAAATTACCGCAACTTTTTCTTTTCAAATTAAGTCAACTTAAAATTTTAAAGCAGCCTAGACACTAACTTTTTAAAGTGAAAAATTGGTTTTATTTTACAGTGTGTAGTGTTATTTGTTTAGAGTTTTTACTGACCATCTGTAGCATCATCATACCTTTTTTTTTAAACAATCCAGTTGATAGTTTATGATAGGCCTATTTCATAGATATATTTATATTATAGCCTTCCCAAATGTTATTATAGGATTGAAGTTTTTCCGTTAAGGGTTAGAAGTTGAAATTCTTGTCCAGATTTAGCAGCCTGTAAGAGCCACAAATCCGCCTATTAGATTTCTCACAGCAAATCCACCACAAGCAACACTAATAATTATAAAACCAGGTGCTGGGGCTTGGAATTTGACCTTTGTTGTTGACCATTTTCTGAACTGTGTTTCGATGCCTTTCTCCACTCTTTTCCTCCAGTATCCTCATGAAGTCAGCGGCACCCCCATGTACCTGTACGAGGTGGCGACGGAGTCCGTGTGCGAGTCCGCGGCGCGGCTCCTCTTCATGAGCATCAAGTGGGCGAAAAGTGTCCCCGCCTTCTCCACCCTGCCCTTATCTGACCAGGTACTCTTTACATCCATCAAGTCTGAGTTCAAACACGGGGCTTCTCCGGCAGGGCCTTTTTTAAAACATGAACAGCAGTCAAAGCAAACACAAGTTATATCTGAGACCACTTCCTGTTCATACTGGCAAAAACTTCATGCACAGGTTACAGATTGTTTATGTTGGTGCGTGATCAGTACATTTTTCAAACCCAAAACACACATTTAAAGCGAGAATTAAGTTAATCCAAGTTCATAAACATTAATTTAATAATTTAGTCAACTCTTAAGACATGTTTATACATTTAAAGGCCTACAATTCCAGATTATTGGATCTTAGATGTTTAAAGGACCTATAGAATCTCTGCAGTCAGGTCCATAAATTGTTTTCGGGTATAATTTTGATTTAAAAGGTTTCATCTCAAATTAAGTCCGAAAAGTTCAGCTTTTCCCCTTCTGTATAGTCCCTGGTGGTCTAGTGGTTAGGATTCGGCGCTCTCACCGCCGCGGCCCGGGTTCGATTCCCGGTCAGGGAACAAGAGTTTTTAGGGGTGTGCCAGTGGCGCTGTCTTAATTGAGGAACCAGAAGATCGCCAACAAAGTGTGTACTGGTATCTGCTGGTGGCACTTCACCTCCTGGCCACACTCACTTGTCCTTGAGCAGGCCACGTCCAGCTCATAAACAAACATTAATAATTATATTATTTATCAAATAAAATGAATAAACATTTAAAGGCCCCAAACTCAGCTTTCTTTGAAATTCTTTATAATTTCAAATTAAATGACTTATTAACTTAACTCATTAACTTAATTAACTTGCAAGAATTGGCAAATAAATCAGATATTTTACAGCATTTTAGTTGTAAAAAGTTTGGAAACATTTGAAAGACTTTATACAGCACTAAACATGCTGGAACCTCTTCCATCATGCAGTCACTGAAAAGTTGGAGACTATAAACATAAACTGTAATAGCATATTTAAGCTCTTTTAGTGTTAAATACACATTTAGAGATATTATCATATTTTCTGCCTAACTTTTGCTACTCTCCAGCTAATAGCTGTCTTACCCTGCATCGCTCACACAAAGATCATAGAAAACTGACATGTCTGTCCCTTCGTCCTGGGAAAACCAGTACGAATCAGTTTATTTTCATTGTGAATTAGAAAATGGTCAGAGCGCCACACAGCACAATACAGGGGGCCACAAGTTGAATATCACTGTTATGGGTCCTGTTTGTGCATGTGTCTATTTCAGGCCTGTGTGTATTTGAACAAATAATAACTAACTGAAAAAAAAAATCTGTTTCCCCTATTGGGATTAATTAAGTATAATAAGCAGAATAAATCATTGCTTCATGTGGTGCACAGTTTAACAGTGAAATGTTTCCTCTTTGCAGCTGATTCTGTTGGAGGACGCCTGGAGGGAATTATTTGTTCTGGGCATTGCGCAGTGGGCCATTCCTGTGGACTCCACTACTCTCCTTGCTGTTTCTGGTAAGTAACAAGGCACTGCAGAGCTCATCTGAGTACAGGCCACTGACAGGCCTGTGTTCAGTCTTTGTTGTTATTATGCATGATGACATTTTCTCTGTATTTCTTCACAGGAATGAACACGAAAACACAGAGTCTCAGCGGATGAATAAGATCATGTCTGAGATACAAGCACTTCAGGAGGTGGTCACCAGATTCAGACAGATGCGCCTCGATGCCACAGAGTTTGCCTGTTTGAAATGCATTGTGACGTTCAAAGCCGGTCAGTACCACAGTTTTATCTCACTGGGTATTTTACAGTGTTCTCATTTAACCCAAACAAGCTCTCAAAGTCTTTTACAAAAGCCATTACTCCTACTAAAGTGCCCTTGAGCAAACTGAAGCTTCTCTGCTGCCTAAACCCAATTCTGGAGAGAGAGAGCAGCTCAGTTAATTGTATGTTCATTATTTAAGTATTACACCACTGGTTCCCAACCTGAGATCCCGATGTCGACCAGAGGCAGCAAAAGCTTCATGGAGGGTCGTGAGGCTTTTTCAAGTTTAGATTATTATTTAAGGTATAAAGGTAAAAATAATCTTGCAGTGTAAGTGCACAGTGAAAACATGAATACAAACTTTATTCACAGTCAGTCTTCAGTCTCTGCTAAACAACCTCATCCTGCATCACAAAAGGCAAAGTGTCAGGGAAAGGAAAACAGTTTGTCAAATCTGGAGTCTATTAAGTACATATGATTGTTGAAAATTTAGAAAAAATACATAATACAGACAGAAATGTATAAAAAATCCCCAAAATATCAGGAAAACTCATCTCTCGTGCAAATATTTACAGGCAATAATCTAATCAAAATTCATCCAAATCTCTCATTTTACACAAACTTCCTGCAGTTATTGTGTTCGTTGTTTGGATTAAATTGTAGCACTGATCAGTTGTTCGTTACTGTTATTGTTATGCATTCGAACATCATGTGAAATATCCATAAAATATGTCACCTAGTCAGGGGCTGTCAGTTTACTAAAGGAGAACAGAAAAGAGGTCCTTTAAGAAAAAAGCTTGGTCGCCTTCTGTTTATAGTTGAACTCCTGCCTCTATCTTACAGTTCCTACGCATGGCAACACTGAGTTAAGAAGTTTCCGCAACGCCAGCGCCATCGCTGCACTACAAGACGAGGCACAGCTCACTCTCAACAGCTACATACACACCAGGTAAGAGTCAACTGAATCAGTTGGTCAATCAGTGGTGGAAGAAGCAATCAGGTCCTTTATCTGAGTAAAAAATTCTGATACCGCACTGCAAAAATACTCTA
This sequence comes from Lutjanus argentimaculatus, assembly GCA_034769285.1. NCBI lineage: Eukaryota > Metazoa > Chordata > Actinopteri > Lutjaniformes > Lutjanidae > Lutjanus > Lutjanus argentimaculatus. The sequence goes on from JAWZSL010000001.1 coordinate 53,868,539, forward strand.
CTACAAGTAAAGTCCTGCATTCAAAATCTTATTTCAGTAAAAGTATATATGTATTATCAGCAGAATTTACTAAAAGTACAATCATTCTGCAGTGAAATGGTTTCTGCCAGTGTTTTGCAACTATAAATATGTTTTTGGATTAACATCACTGCTGCATTAATGTGAAAAGTTGCATTTTACATGCTTAGATGTTTAAGGTTGAGCTCATTTTAACTACTTTACAGACTGTTGGGTAGTCAAATCTAAAGCAATTCTATAAGATCCTAAAAGTCTCCTCTACAACATATGAAAAGTTCTAAAAGAGCCAAGTGGTTGTTCAAAGGTTTTTCTTACATGTAACACTATTTGCTTCCTAAAATAATAATTAAAATCATTATCACTATATCAGTATACAAGGCAACAAAAATTGGCACTAATCCATATAAATGTTGGCATTGATTAACATAAATGTAAAAGAAAATGATTTAAACTTTTAAATTACCTTAAAATTATTTGTGACTGACAAATGTTAGCTTTTAAGTGAAATGTGTTTTCATTACAAAGATATTGCAAGAAGACAAACCAATGAGGTCATTTTGACCCACTGATGCATCTAAGGGTTTTTCCTTTTGCATTTTCACTGTACTGCATCCAACTCCGTGTCTCATGTAAAACAGTTTCTGGTAGACTGTGGACAGCACTGACCCCTTTGTGCGGAAATGCATACATCAGTTTTTTTTAACATGGACAGCAATGGGAAATTGTGGTATTATAAATATCAGCATTTTTCAATACTTTCCCCAACTTGGATTTCTTCAGACTTTTGATATGTTAGAAATGACATATAGAACAGTTAAAAGACTTTCTGTTGCTATTTGTGTGTGGTTATATTGTATGATGGCTGTACTCTGAGCTCATACATGCTTCACACACACGTTGCACCGTCTCCAGCAGGTAACTATTAGCAGCCAGATTCATTATAAAGTTAACGAGGCAATAAGCCACTGTAGTCTCCTGTAATTGTGCACAGGTGCAACAGTTGAATCTCGTTTTTAATTAGCAGCTATTTGTCACAGGTGTGCATGAATTGGATAGGCTGCCTCAGACAGAAACACAAAAAGTGGCTGTTTTTTTTTTGTTTTAAAAGGGTCCTTTGAGGAAATTTTTCATTACCCAAACTGAGGGTCTAATGCTGCATTCACGGGCTCCTCAAATGGTCCTATTTCCCACGTTGGGAAGTCGTTCTCCCAACTTAAGTGTGCTCATGAGCTTTTAAGTCATAATTTGGAAACAACATGGTGGCTGCATCAGTACGTTCCCTTAAACCACTAAAATACTGCTTTACCTGACTTGTTATCAGGGTTAACGTTCATAAATAAAGTTTCTACACTCACAACCTAGTACTATGTTACAAATTACGTCAGCAAAAATTTAAATGACATCTACAGACAACTTGGTGTATAACACAATTTTCGCCAACTTTCCAAGTTTGGTTCCAACTTAAGAGGGCGTTCACGTGAATTTTCCAGGTCAGGAACTAATTTTTCCTATTATTCTTACACCACATGACAGTCTCTTTTCGCCAATTTGACCCATCATCGCAGTCCCCCAAGCAAAATTCATACATGTACATCTCAATGAATCTACTCAATATTTAATATTTACTACTATTTTTATTTATTTTTATTTTTTGGTGTGTACTGAAAAGAAAACAAGAAGGTTTGTTGTTGTTACTAACATGCATCAGTGCTTTTTCATATTCTATCATTTTGTGCTGCCTGTTTTGACTGAGTTTGAGCTCCAAAAAGATTGTACTTCTTTGGTAAATACACCCCCAGATGCACTTCTTTATTTACAAATAAAACATATTTTGTAAGAATTTTTGTAATCCTGAGCGTTTTTGAGAAGCTTATTCTAAACATTCAGAACAGAGTGCAGTTTTATTCTCCTTGGAACAAATTGCCTTTGATTTTTACAACTCAATTTTATACATAAAGGGGAACTATTTTATTTTCAAATTTTCATTTCTTCCAGCAATTTCATTGCTAAAAACACTGCAACATGCATCACAGTGTTTTAGAAAAGCTGCCCTGAAATCAGGTATTTTAGGCTGCAATAACCCCAAAAAAGATCAAAATCCTGGGTGTCACGCTGTACAGATTGTAAAGCACCCAAAGGCAAATTGTGATCTGTATTTGTGGACAATATCAGTAAAATTTGACTTGACTTTCTGACCCCCGCTGGTTTCTCTTCCAGGTACCCAACTCAGCCCTGTCGCTTTGGGAAGCTGCTGCTGCTCCTGCCGTCGCTCCGTTCGGTCGGCCCGTCCACCATAGAGGAGGTGTTCTTCAAGAAGACCATCGGCAACGTTCCCATCACCAGGCTCCTCTCCGACATGTACAAGTCCAGCGATATATGAATTCTTGCCATCTGTCCAGGCGAATGGAAAAGACTTGAGCTGAAGGCCCAGAGACCCACCCAGCAGTCGACAGAATGTCAAATCATAGCAGGCGTAAACGATGGGTTCAATTTTTGCTGAGCACAAAATCTTGTAGGCTGTCTTTCAATAGCCTATTTAGGCCTGTAGGCTCCATCGAAACAAAGAGTGCGACAGAGCCTCACACCAAGTAGCCTGTTAACAGTTGCTCTAGTTAAAGGATTAGCCTGTAACTTTCATGATAGATTTACCTGTATGATACAGAAAAACTGCAATCTCTGGTGTGGGCACAGACAGCCTGCAGTGTTTAAATATTGCCTAAAGACTCTGTCGAGCACCTGCCAAGTATGTCTGACAAAGAAATGTTATATATTAAGAAGTTTTTCGAGTGTCTGTGAGACCAATGAGCTTGACGACCAATTCAGTCTTTTATTGCTGTGTTCAATCCCAACGGAGGAAACCAAAAAAAAAAAAAAAAAAAAAAAGATGTGTTAACGGGGGATGTGAATCGCTGTCCCTCAATCCGGTGCTGAAACCAAACGACGACGGGCAACGAAGAAGAAGAAGATGAAGAATACGTGCAAACTCTATGAAGAAGAATTAGGAAAGGAAAAAGACTTTTAAAGGATATAAGCTCACATTGCCTCCTGACTGTAAAACTACATTCATCTGAAGATGGTGTTTGTATTTAAGTGGTTTACTGTCCTGTTTGTGTCGGTGTGTCCTGTCTGAGGCGCAGCATTAAAAATGTTTAGGTCGACTTTGTGAAGTTAGACACTAACACTGGATAAAATAATTTTCAGCACTTGGAAATGTTTCTGTGGCCTGTGATGTTTTTAGTCTGTTGTAAATATTTGGAGTTATAACTATTTAGAGTTGTAACCAAGAGAATAAAAGAGACTGAATTCATCTGTCTTCAAAATAACCCAGATGCAAATAATGCCTGATGCTCTTCTCAGATTTGATTTTGGTATTAATCTTAAATTCAATTTTAAAAGATTTACCAGTAACACTTTAAAATAAGGGCACAAAACACATGCTTAAGTAATAACTAACTTAAGACTCATGATGATTTAATACAGGATATATCATGAATTCCTATTGCTTACCATTAAAAGAAGAGTTCACCCCAGAATCAAAAATACATATTTTTCCTCTTACATGTAGTGCTGTTTATCCATTTAGACTGTTTTCTAGACTGTCTGCCTTCTCTCCAATATAATGAAACTAGATGGCACTCAGCTTGTGGTGCTTTAAGTGCCAAAAAATAGATGAGAAAACTTAACAGCCATGTCTCCGACGCGGTTACTCAAGATAATCAATGGACTTTGTTGTGAACGGCTTCATCTAGGAACTTAGGAACTGCTTCCTTTCTAGTAGAAAGCAAGTAGTTCCTTCATGAAACTGTTCACAACGAGGTCTGTGGATTATCTTGAGTGACTGGGTCATAATTTCTGGAATCTCACAATCTAGATGGATAAATAGCACTACAGGTTAAAAAATGTTTTTTTTTTTAATTTGGGGTGAGCTCTCCCTTTAACTAATCAAATGAACTCATAGTGACGTGATCATCATGACACGTCCTGCATTAATTCATGCATTAAGTGAAGTCAAACACTATGTTGCTGTCCAGAGAAAACCACAAAACCACACTTTATTAGACAAGACTATCCTCCTGTTTCTTAAGCAAAACAAACCATTTACAAAAACACTGGATAATCTGAAAAATGCACTGCCACAAAGCTGAAACCATGGTTGTTTTTTAAGCTCCTGAAAAGTTGACATTTTGGAGATAGGTGGTATTCATTGGACAGCAACGAAATTTAGTTACACATTACAACAGCATCCACTCTTTATAAGTAACCTGCACTATTATAAATAAAAAATAGGGATGTCATGTTTTGATTCAATTCAATTAAATTAAATTAATTCAATTCAATTAATTGTTGATGTTAAGGTCATGAATCCATTCAATTTTTCAATTTAAACATTTTTTAGCGCTGATGGCTGTGCAGTTGTTTGTAAAGATCAACAGATGATTGATTTTATGCCCTGACAACTATCATTTATATTTTCTTTAAAGAGTTTATATGGTATGAAATGTGATATAACGGCCAGTAAGCTACGCTGTGTCGTCTTTGAAGCGTTTTTTTTTTTTTCTATGGACACATACCAGATGCCACAAGTAGGTGGGGTGGAGACAAAAAAACAAAACAAAACAGAAATACTGTGAGAATCTCAGATTATGACTTTCCATACGATTCTTGAAGTGAAAGCTCACTTTGCTCAACTTTTGATTTAATACTGAAATTGTGACATCCCAAATAAAAACTCAGGACTGTTTAATTAGGAACGCAACAATGAAATTGAAATTCTGGGCTGATATTGACATTTAAAATGACAGTTTGGCTTATAGTTGCTGCTTTTTTGTGGTTAGTTTTATTTTGTTTTTGTTGATATGTATTCCCCCTTTTGTGTCTGGGAAACAAAGAAATCATTCAAAAAAAGAAAAAACACGACACTCGTACTCTTACGTCACACCAGAGTTGTGTCCAGCCAGTGGTTTCTTCTCTGAATCTGAAACAGCAGCTCGATATGCTCGCTACTTCTGTCTCAGTCCAATCACAAATTAACAACACAACACGTAGTGAACGCAACATGTTTACGACACAACAGATAAACATCGGCCACCTGCCGTTGGTGAATGTCATCTCATTGGCGGACACTGTGGCAGGGCCAGTAAATCTTTGCATCTCAAATTTTATTAAACTTTTGATTGGCCAGGCCTAAACTTTTTCCTAATGAAGATGATGTTATGTATTTACATAATAAATAAAGGGTTCCTACATATTTTCCATTTTTTTCCAATAGTTTACCAAACTCAAAATTCCAGGCTTCTCAGTGACAATTCAACCTACCCCATGATGCAGATATTGAAAGTTTTTACATTAAGTTTAGGGGCTGGATATCAAACTTTGATACTTTTATGGCACTAACCCAACTGCTTCAAGTATTGACAGATGCTTTGTCAATTGATATTAAATTTCGATACCTAATGAGTAAATCTCATCAACGTCAGCCAGCAAATAAGCATGTGCATCCTTGTACCAAGATCTAATAATGCTGGTGATTGGCTTTCTGACAGACGTCACAGAGGTGTGCAGGAAAAACACCAAGTTTTGGCCAGAGACAGGGATCACTGTTTTGTGTTGTTTTCCACCAGGTCTTTGAACAGCTTATCCTTTAAAGTGAGCACCTGTACAGTAATGTATAATGTAGTTTTCTTTTTATTAAAATGGATTTGGTATCATTCAGAAACCGGCAATGAAGCCAAGGGTATCAGTATGAAAAATTTTCAAACGATACCCAGCCCTAAGTTGGCATCTAGCTTCATTTTCCATGGGGAATCATCAGCCAATGAGGATTTGTATCAAGCCAGCTGTCTGACAACTTTGTTGCTATTTAGTCCAGACTCGTGCACAGAAAGTTGGCCGACATTACACTGTCAAACATGTCTGCTGAAAGAGGAAGCAAACTCACTGGTGCTCCCTATATATGACTAAATAATATTATATCATTGTTACCCACATATTTGTTAGTCTCTTTTATGAACAAGAACCAAATTTGAATTGAAAAAAGTTAAATAATTAAATTTTGGGTCTGTACAGCCTTGTTTATTTCCTGTGTCCTTCGAAATGACAATGAATGCAGTGGTCAACATTTTGGCTGTGCTGCCTGCTCAGAATTCTGAATTTTATATTTTAGAAAAAAAAAAAAAAAGTGCAATAGCCTTCACACAGATGTTTTTCTATACCCTCTTTTCTTTTTTCAAACTTATCTAGGGCTTGGAAATGATTAAAATCAAATTCCATGCTTTTCCATACGTGTGGGAACCCTGTAAATATAATAATTACGTGGAGTGTGGAGAACAGTCCAAATCAACAAATGTAATTATGCATGGAGACATTTCACCTATTTTATTGGAAAATCTTCAAAATAAACAAAAATGGCACAGCAGTATACAAATCTCAAAATGCATATAGCCAGTAGAAATACTGCAGTTCCCTCTGTGTAAATTACTTCTTCTTTCTTGCTAGAAAATCACTGTGATAACTGGGCAGGTGCTGGTTGATATACACACACACGTGCTTCCGTTCGAAAGACAGGATCAACTCAGTGTGATTTTAGGTCAAGGCCCATCAAAAATGTGTGTGTGTGTGTGTGTGTGCGCGCGTGTGTTTAGCTGCTAGTTATGGTGAGCAACATGCCAGTACTGGATATATATGATGGGAAACGCTGTGGGTCTGTACGAGAGCTTTGCATACATAGAACGCTCATTCAATGTTACTATATAAATGAATATATTCAAGACATAGCTAAATGATAAATACATAATATATCCATGTTAGTGGCATTTCCAGACATAAAGAGAAATTACTATAAATTACTCTGAACCACAGTTATGTGTCGAACATTCTTGACTCCAATTAGAAGGTGAAAACAAACACCAATCAGGGTCACTAATTCAACTAAAAGAGGCAGTGAACAATATTACTTTTGGGGGGAAGGTTGAGGGGGGGAGGGTTGAGGGGAAGTTTTCATTGAAATGTTTATTGTCTGAGAGAAACCTGGAGCAGTGAAGAGAGCTTTGGGTTGTCGGGCCGAGCCAGGCCAGGCCAAGCAGAGCCATCTTTTTCTTTCAGGCTTGTCTGATTTTGGACGGGGTGTAGCTCTTGTCCACAGACTCGTCCTGTAGAAACATGTGCAGGCATCGTTCGTTCTGAGCTAGAGGGTGTCCAGCCACTCTGAAACACACAAGAGAAAAGGGCGACGTATGAAATCTGGGAAAGATTTGGCATTAACGACCAAACTGGGGGACAAAACAAGTTTAGGAATCTCATCATATCATAGAAACAGCGTTTCCCGAACTATTCACAGTTGTGTGCCCCATCTGACGTTCACTCCGTATCCCCCACTCCACACCCACCCAGTGACTTTTAAATGATTTCTTTTTTAATGTTTGAAAGCCCCTTCCACACATATGTACATACAAAGCTATAACTATAACCAAAACTATAAAATCCTCAACACAGGTTAATGACAAGGACATGCTTGACAGGATGCACATGACTCTGCAATGTTTGGCTGAATTTTAAAGAGTCTCAGTCTTAAATCGTTTTGCACACACAGTCTGTGCCTGTACTTTCTGAATCTTTTTTTTTTTTTTTTTTTTTTGCATACCCCCTAAGTTCACATAACTCTAGCGGTACATACAGTTTGGGAAAAAAGAGTCATAGAATCATCATCACATGAAATGAATGGCAGTAAAAACAAAAGTGACATTCTACAGATTTACATTAAGATAATTTATTCCTTTATTCCTTCCTCATCTGAGGCTTTATTTTGCTGATTTGCTTTTGCTTAAGGCCGCTACAAACAATTATTATTGTTATCTGTCATAAATGACAAAGAAAATCAGCAAATTCTTATATTGAAGAAGCTGGAACCAGCAAACGTTTGACATTTTCGCTTGAGAAATTATTGAAATTATTAACTGATTATCAAAATTGTTGCCAACATTTAAAAAAAAAAAAAAAACACTCCAGTTGTCTGCAACCTTTACTCACAAAAGAAAAAGAGCCCCCCCAATCTATCTGGAGTAACAGCTATTAAATTCTCTATTTTCCTCTGAGACTTTTTTTGGGGGGATTTTGCATCCATAGCTAGAAAATTTAGTGGAAAATGTGCTGAGCCGCATATGTAGGCTATAACACAATTTAGTTGATGAAATATAAAACTTTTTTTTTTTTTAATTCTTTGTACAGGTTACACATTTTTAAAGTTGATGAACCTAAGAATCACCTTTGGCCTATGAGATTAATGAAAATTACAATGTTAAAAAACATAACCTTTATTGATTTCCATATTCTTTATTGACAAAGCCACAGGGAGCCACCAGGGCAAAAGAGCTGCATGTGCTCCAAAGACGCAGGTGGCTGACCCCTGGACTAATCGATTAATCGTTGCAACTTTACAGAGGCTGCACACACAACCATCTCCAACTTCTTCCAGTGTTTCAGTCGACATGTCAACATTAATGTCCCTGTACAAATTGTTTTAGTCCCTGACCCAAAGATAATCAGTTCAATATGATAATAAATGGAGAAAAGCGGGAAATCTCCATATTTTAGATGCTGAAAACAGCATTTTCTACCATCTTTACGTGAAAAATTACTTTAATGATTACTCGATAATCAAAATAGCTTAATTCCTTTTTACCACTTGCCCAGTCAGACAAATGGGTTACCAGATTTATTTGTCCGACACGGCTTTTGGCTTGCCCTGTATAAGCAGGCATTTCTTATTTTTGCACGCTGATGTTGCCTTGATCCAAGGTCTTAAATTATTGTCAGTGTCATCCTGTCACATAATCAAAAATGATATAATGATACTCTTTACTCCTCGCACCCTTAAAACAATAAAAAATTTCACCTTTCCTGCAGATATTTTTGGTTTTTGGCCAGTTGTGTTCCAATCCCATGCTACACACCAACTGTTAATTACTATTTTATACTTATTGTTCCACCATACTTTCTGCAGTATACAAAATGAACAGGAAATGATACAATACTCAGATGTCAAACAAACTGCGACACTAGAATGCCTATCAATTAATGTGTTTTCCAAAATGTAATAGTTATATTGTATTTTCAGTAGGGTTTCTGGGGCTATTTCAACATCATCCACAATTAGTTTTATTTTTCTCCATTTCTTTTGTGCAAGGCATTGTGGAAGAACAGCGTCCATCAACGGCATGCTCAAAAAAGTGCAGTTTAAAGCACCGACCATGAATTGTTGAGGACCTTTGTTGCCTGTCATCTCTGTCTCCTCTCGTTTCCTGTCATCTCTCTACTGCCTATGATAAACTGCTGAATGAAAAAATAAATCTATGGATTTTTTAGCATACATGCTGACTTTTTTCGGGACATTTTAGAACACGACAAACTCTAACAAACAAACCTGCTTAAAAAAATGTTCCTGTATGGACATGAGATGTTTTCATCTTGACCTTTAAGCTACAAAGACACCCTGAAACGTATTTTTAATAATCGCGAAAAGTGAGAAAAAACAGTAATCAAGTTAATGGTGATATAGCTTAAACTCTGCAACTCTGCATGATGGTCTGAGTCATTGTGTTACCTATGATGAGGCCTATTGACATTTAGGATATATATCAGGGCAGGTAGGATACATTTATCCTCAAGTTCCATAAAATCACGATACCTGGGGAGTCAATATCTATTGCCATTCTGGAGTACTGCAATTTGACATTATGATTTTATTGCGAGAAAACAAAGTATTTCATGTCAGTCAGTCTTTGAGTTTTATTTCAGCAGCATCACTTCTATGCTGCAGGTGAAAGTAGTAAATCAAATACCTTTTTAAGTAAACTATCTGTTCCTGCTCATCAAGCTGGTGCCATTAGAAAATAACATAAGATGTTGGCTAAAAAAAATGGGCTCCTGAAAACTGCACACAGCACAAAGAGACTATAAATTAATATCCCATATGAAAATGAGGTTTGAAACTGTCATTTTTGAGTTTTGACCATTTGTGGCTGCTGTTGTTGGTCAGTGTGGAGTGCTGAAGCCAGAGTAACAGACGGAGTTATCCATATAAAGTCAGCAGTTTTTTATCTGTTTCCACAGAGACGAGGAAATATATGTCTGAAAATGTGAGCACACGTTGTTTTGTGTTAAGCATGTGACATGAAATGGATCCGTTTGTTAAGATAATATTATGGCAATTGCACTGCTAATTTCTGTTAGCATGTTTATGGAATTCCAATCAGGTGTTAGCATCAAGCTAATGGACTAAGTGCTAGTTATTTATATATATATGAGAAATCGATTCAGGAATTGTTAATAAAAAAAGAAGAAAAAAAAAAGAAAACTACCTACCGACTGACTTACTAAAGAGAATCAATTTTTTCTCACACCCCTAAAAATTAGTGGAATATTCATTTTCATGAGCTAGGTACCATCTTTTCTTTTTCATAATAAGGGCAAAAACTGGAATATTTTGCACATGTAAATGTAGTCCATGTGAAATCACATTTGGGGCAGCAGGTGAGGAAGTTCACAGTTAAAAGGACGAGTTGAAGTCAATCAGCTTTTTCTTGGGTCAATGTGCTTTTCTCCGACAACTATACTTATATTCTAGTATGAGTTACTGAAATCAATCTGTATTTGAGACTGCATTTTGCTCTGTTAAAGCCACTTTGACATCAGGCTTTACTGAATGTCCCTTCGGATGACGCAAAGGAGCTTAACGAGAATGAGCCAGTGCACCTGAGACCCTAAAACGTCCCATTTTTCTGAAACGGTAAATTTCACCAACCAGATCAACATGACAACATCATACGCACGCATCTTGACCTCGAACAGGGAATATTTTGGACAAATTAAGCCGCCCGGGAGAGGCATTCACAGGTCATCTACCAGGCCAATCACTGGAGAACCCTGTTTAATAGGTTTTTGGAAATGTTGACATTGAGGACAAGGTGACACAGAAGGATGTTAAAATCTCAAGGCCTTGCTTGCTTTCTGAAGTGGGGATGTAAGCCCTTCTTTTTTTACCTGAAGCACATGAATTATGTTTGACTAGCCTAATCAAAAAGTGATGGTTATCTCCTCTCCTCCTTCTCACTTGTTTCACAGCGACAATCATGTTTACCGTGCCAAAAAGATTTCCTCTTCACAATGCTCTCAATCACAGATTAAACAATGCTGCCAGCCACATCGGCCAGTATTAAGTCTGAACAATGATATGATCAACAGCAGCGTTTCATTCATAGGAAGCAAGGGAGGAAAAAAATTCTTAATTACTAACACATTCTCAGCTTCGTTAAAAAAACATATTTATGGATTTTAATTTTCCAGACTGTCTTTGCGCACTTAATATTCCAACAGGAAACATTGATGCATTTGCACATGAAACAAAGATAATGGCCAAGTCTGCAATCAAAGCAAATAATTACAATCACACTGTAACTTTTATTGTTCGGCAGCTGAAAACGGGACATGCTGGATCAAAAATAAGCAGAGGTGCACACACCATCCCACAGAACCACGCGCTGTAATTTGAGCTGCAATTATCATAAATTACACATCAACAATAAAACAAATGTGGGAAAAATTATGTTGTGGGGGTGCGCACTTGAGTCCTCTTTGGTTGTTCTTGTCCTTTGCGAGGTAATTATAAAAGAGAATTAAGAAGGATAGTGAGAAAAAGACCTGTCTGTCTCTGCGGGTTCAGTCTGTTAACAATATGAAGAGAAGTGAAAAAGTTGAATCTACTTTATTGCACAAAGTGTTTCATTGTTCTGGAGAGTTAAAATAATACCGTGCTAAGGCAGAAGCTGCAAACGGCTGCGCCTACAAAGAAAAAATTGTAAAGAATAAATTGTTTTAACCCCTGTGGCAATGTAGTGGAAGAACGGAGAAAGACGCAGAAGATGTGGCAAGGCTTACTTGTTGAGAAACTGCTCCAGACCCTGTCTCCGCTCCTCGATGAAAGAGTCATCAAATATCCCATCATCCCCTCGAAACGGAAGCTGCCGGAAAAGAGCTTTTCCTGGGAGAGGTGGGACGACCACCTGAGATAAAAGAGCAGAAACCACAAATCCTTCAGCAGCAATTAAACAGGCAGTAGTTAAACACTGTAAAAATGAAAAACATGAGACTTTTTTGAGTTTCTAAAACTCTAAGATTCAAGTTTATTTAAAGAAGAAAAGTAAATTATCTCAACTAAAGATTATAGGTCAGCAAAACTTTCATTACATAGTTTATTTGAAAACATAGTTTGTGTGGGGTGTAAAGCTCAAAAATCTATTGCAGTGCATTGCCATTAAATTTCTCTCTTTTTTTCTTTTACATTATAAAACATTTTTAAAATGGCAGCTCACAAAACTCTGAACCTGTAGTCATTGTGTACTGTCAAACATTTTATGTGTCATTTCTAAAGCTAATAACCAGATGGTTCATGGTCCTCCTTAATAGCAGGGTAACGAACATAGACCACATCTAGATGAAATCTTCCTTAAACTGCAAACGTACAAAAGATCTTTTAATGACTTTCTCTCGCATACAAAAACATTGCAGATGTGGTCAATGTTGTCTGCTGATTTGATCAGCCAAGTACCCAAAGAGTCTTTGTGTCGCGTTCACCTCAATAGCTCACCTTGCTCTCCCTCTCCAGCTCCGCTCGGAGCCACTCGAAGTCGCTGTACCGCCTCCGTACACAAGACTCCTTCAGCTTGAAGATGGGTAGGTTGGTCTGTGGATACACACACACACACACACACAACAAGGCAAACTGTTACAGGTGTCACTTCTAAGTGTTTCCTTGATTTACGGAGGAATTTTCAACAAATCAGAATCAGACAAATTTCTGCGAATCCACATTCAGTCAGTGCTGTGAATCCCAGTCAGTAACATAAAGTGTGTGTATATGCTTTTATCAATCTACTGTAGTGTATTTAGGGCTGGTACTATTTATAATTTTCATAAAGATCATTGTTTGAGATAAAATAAGGATGGACATTGCGTTAACTTAACAAACGTAAGTGAACATATGTACGTTGTGTGATGTAACTTGCGTTACATCAGCTTCTCAATGGTGAAGATTTGCTGCCCTCCTTGGTCTTATGTTGATTAAATTGAGTATGTTTTGGTTTTAGGCTGCTGGCTCGGCAAATCAAGGAATCTGAAGACACAACCTTGGACTTTTTTATTTTATTTTATTTTATTTTTTTATTTTTTTTTTTTTCACACTTAACACCTTGTGTTATTAAAATAAACTTTATTCTGGGTAATGTAATTAGTATAATCATGAACACCTGAGACTTAACTGATTATGGTGGACGTTTAATATTCAGAAATAAACATTATAGAGCTGCAACGACTGGCTGATTAATTGATTAGTTATCAGCTATTAAATTAATTGCCAACTATTTTGATAATCACTTAATCTTTGAGTGATTCAGGGTTCAGCATTACTGTTTTTCTTCACTTCCCTGGTCGAGTAAGCAAGTCAGAAATCTAATTGCCTGAAGTCAATTTTAACATCAAATAACAAGGACTACAGTTAATTGTTAATATAGCAATGTGATGCCTATAAAATATCAGAAAACAGTGAAAAATGCCCATCCCAGCTTTCCAAGTCCAATATAATGTCTTTAAATGTCTTGTTTTGTTTAAAACCCAAAGATATTCAAATTAATATGATAATAAATGTTTAAGTGGAAAATCTCCATATTTGAGAGGCTGAAAACAGCCTTTGAAAAAATACTTATCAAAGTATCAAAGTAACTTAATTCTTTTTTATTACTTGCCCGTTAGGCAAGACGTAGCATTTACTTGCTCAGGGAAAGCGAGCAATTCTTATTGTTCAGCCCTGCAGATTTTTTTTTTGAAAGAAAAAAAAAGTCTCTGATTTCAGCTTTCTGAAACAGTGATCAACATTTCTAAACATTTTTGTGACATTTATGGACCAAACAACTAATTGATTCATTGAGAAAATGATCAACAGATTAGTCTAGTTAGTTGCAGCCCGAAAACATTAATCTGGCCACAATGTTACACAATGACCATACAAAGTCCAGCCATATCCAAGGTTTCCACCTAGTCTTGTTGCTATAGTTACCCGATTTAAAGATTTAAAACAGTGCTTAAAGGGTTGATAAAAAAAAACAAAAAAAAAAACAGAGTTGCTAAAATATAGACTTTTAAAAGATAACTACCAGCCAGTCAGGGGGTGTATTTCTTGTGTGTATGGTATAAATAACCACAAATTCTCACTCGGAAGCAGTACAGAGAGTGTGCCAACTTTAAGAAAAAGACAGAGTAAGAGGTTTTATATTGCATTGGTTTTGGGCATAGCCTTGTGTTATCTACTCTGACTTTATTGAAGGAAAAGAGAAGGAGAAAGAACAAAAAAAACAAAGACTCCTTCAAACTGAACCAAACTGAATAGAAAAATTGTAATTGGCCTCCAGGCAAAAAAAAAGTTCACTTATGTTTTGCTCACCAAGGTCTGTCGCATTTATCTATTGCCATTTTTTCATGTGTGCTTGTGTACGCCGATGCACAGATGTGTGCGTAATTCCACGTTGCTGTTGACAAGCACTTGAGAGTGAATTTCATATTAAAAAGCGGAGATGTTTCGACATTGACAGAGAACATTGAGCAAACAGCACATTACAGCACAATGCCAAACCTCTTCACTAGTCCTGACAGCACATGGCCATCCCATGACAATGTACAAACAAGGAGGGAGTGAATGAGCATTTCATTGGTGGGCCACATTCACAGAAGGTCAGAATTCATGGAAGAAGGAATCACAAGAGCAAAGCAATTGAGCAAGTAGGTGCAGCATGAATACAGTGTGAGCAGCAGCAGACTGATCGATGAGCACACGACTGTGACTGTGTGCAGTAGTGGGGATGCAGAGTTAACTAGAAGGCTGAGTAAATGGCTGAACAAAAGAGAAAGGAGTGGATGTACGTGGTCATAAAGGAAGAGCAGAGAAACTGGAGAGGTTGGGAGCTTCATCTGGTCTGTGCAGGACTAATTGAGGAGGAGGGAGAGCAGGAGTGGTCTTTTCGCTCTCATGGTCTCTCCCTTTCAGTCTTTTTCCTCTTTATTTCCCTTGCTCTGCGATAATAAGTCAGATTTTCTGCCCTTGAGACTCCTCTTATGACTGTTCAATGGGCAAAATTCAGACATTCGTTTTCTTCCCTCTTCGCTCTCTACTCTCCTCTGTCTTCATAATTATGGATCCTGTCCAGATTTGGTGGGAAAGCGCAAACTAATTTGATAAATTCCTTAGAATGACAATGAGAGCTGCCTATCAACGAACATGACTGTGATTTTGTGTCTGACAGTAAAACAAATGACAAATAGGAAAATTATTAAGAGAGAATCCCGGTTACTGTCGCAACATACACTTAGTTGCCAGTTTATTAGGTACACCTAGCTAAAACTACTGCAGTCTTGCAATAAATCCACTGTTCATGAAGGTCATAAGGTTCAGTTTTTGATCAAACTGTTTTAAAGAGGTGCTGATTTAACGGTATGGTGATTTTGGAGGATGCAGATTGTGATGCTGTTGAACTGGACTCCATTGTGGTTAACAGGTGTTTCCATTGTTTTATCCACCACATTATATCTATGACGGAAGGCTAAACACAACACAAGCACCTCTGCACAAACTGCATCCTCTAAAATGACCATTCATGTCAACACCTCTCTAAAACTGAACATTATAACCTTCATGGAAGTAGTACTGTTGTATATTTCACAGAAGATTTTTTATTGAGTTCACAAAATAATTATGGGCTGGTTTCACACCTAGACTTCTAGATTATTCTTTATTAGAAGATAATAATTTTACTAAAATAGTTTGATTCAGCTGTTTAAATTGTTTATAAGTTTGATCATTTGTGCCCAAAAGTGTGAGTGGTAATCTACAGTCCAACTGAGCATATGCAATAAGAAAAATGGATATATTTTAATTTTGGTGATTTTAATATTGTGGTAAGCTTACTGTGTATTTTAGCACTAGTACTATTACACTAGACTCAGATATTGGGGTCAATGTACCCAGACTTCCCCTCTGATAATCAAGGGATAAACAGAATAAGGGATACCCTAATAAGTTTAAAGCCTGTTTGATATATGCAAGTATCCTGACCAAACATCACTGCTTGAAGGTAGAATCAGTAGGATTTTTCTGAGCTGTCCAAATCCGTTGCGTCCATGTCCAAAGAATGCTCCGAAAACCCCAGATCCCACATGCCTTAATGCTACAACGCTCTTTAAAGTCTACTGGCCCATAACAGAATTAGGGATGAAACCAGTTTCACAATAAACTACGGTAGAATTCCTAATGATTAGTATTACCATTTCAAGCTTTGATTATCATTAAAACCGTGTTTGATTACTGTGAACTGTACTTTGAAAAAAAACTCACAGTAAATACCAGGGTTCAACATTAACCACAGCCTGTGGCCACAAAAAGTTACTCTGTGCCCACCAAATATGTAATATAGGTGTCCCCCTGTGGCCACCTACTGTGGCTAGTTTTATCCCCATACTGTAAAGCCTTTAATAACACAACTTCCCAAATACTTCACCCCTTCTTTTAAAAAAGGACTACGCAGCACTTAGTGTAAAAAAAAAGCACTACTGCTGCTGCTATTGCTGTGTTAAAGCAATATTCCTCCCTAGATGATAATCCACTCAATATGTATATCTTCGTATATCTCGCAATATTTTCACACATGCATCAATTAAGAGATATACGAAGTCTCGCAATACATCGACGCCATGTTTACATGCTACATGGTAGGCTACAGTTGACATTTCGGCTAAAAACATGGTGTAAATGGCGTCTTTTGTGGTTAAATTTTAATGTCGCGGCTCACAGACACTTGGATTACACCACACGAGCAGGATGGAGACATTTTGTGTTTGTTTTGTGTTCTTTTTTTTTTTTTTTACATTTTATCCGTGGTCACCATTCACTTCCATTAGCTGCAACCCTGTTTTCTGCTGAAACTCCAGGCTTGTTTAGTGAATTGAAGATCTTCACCCATCCTCACATCAGTATAGGGGTGAGTACACATTGAGCAGATTATCATCTAGGGTTGGAATATCGCTTTAAGTGACTTGAGTATGACACACTTAAGCACATAATGTACTGCTTACTAACTGAGAAGCCTAGCTCATTTTTCATCTGAAACATGCCTTCAGGAAACACCACATCACAATTCATGGTATAAGTGTCCAACACAAGTGTCATCAAGTGTGAAGGCTGTGTTAAGATGCATTCAATTAGCATTGTTTTTACATAAGTTTACATTTGGGTCACTAAAAATGTACCTTGGCCGCCAAACTTTGGGACCTTCAATGCTTAAAAATATCGGTGTCTGAATACTGTTCAGCATCAACCCAAGGTAGCAACAGTCTACAGTGAACATAGGTTTGTTTTGTGTCAGTGAAAACACTGATATGGCAAAGGACATGATGTCAATTCAAATCGTGGGCATGTAAAGAAGAAGATAAAGTGAGAAAGAGGTGTGTCAGAGAGTAACGTTCAATACTGTAAATAAAGCCTAGTTGGCAATGTAAAGATATTATCCTGTACTTTTAATAGTTATTTTCTTATTTTGCTTTGTGATTTAGCAACTAATAATTATGTTATCCTTTTGCAGTGTTAGCTGTGACATGAAAGCTGTTTCAGTCTCACCACACGACACAAGTTTTGTTTTTTCATCACTGCTAGCCTCGCAGTCCTTTTTCTACAAAACAGACCATTTTGCATCCAGTTATCTCTGTGACCTTTGTGGTGTATGCACAGAGTCAAACAAACAGAAATCAGACTTTGCTGCAGACACGCAGAAAATAATTAATACAAGTGCAGACTATGTCATGTTTCCTGTGATTACAGGTGGTGAAATAACCTGTTTAAGAAGACAGTATTTCCTTACTCAGGTTGTAATGAAATGGTTGCCTGTATACTCACTGACACTCCCTCTTTCCCACTGCGTTTTTATGCCCTGAAAACTTCCCTTTCCCACTTATTTCAAGTTCTCTCCAGGTGAAGTTGTCAATGAGCCCCTCACTCCTCCTCTTTCTCAGGTCACAGGAGAAGTGGATTATCTTAGTTTTATCACCCCAGCGCTCTAGCATTAACTCCGCTCTCCCCTCACCGCGGTCTGTCCCTGCTGCGTCATGTTACCTCACAGCATGGAGCGCCGCAAAGTTAATCCCCCACCACAACAGATCACAGTTACAGGTAATCTGCCACCGCCGTGACTCTAATCCCATCATGTGCACACAGAAAACACTTAACCACGCGCAAGCACACACTGACGTACATAAAGTACGCACGCACAGGTGTTAAGTACAAAGATTTGACCAGTCACACAGTCGACAATGTAAATATAATAGCCCAAATCATTCAAGCCTGTTTGTACACACACAGCAGAACCCAGACCACTCATCTGCACACAATGAGGCTAACAGTGAGAGTGTAAGGAAAGAAAGTCACCTGGCCTTTCAATCCTCTCGCCCTCTCAAACCCTGTGATTAAGAGATTGGCCTCGCAGGACAAGGGGAGGAACAAAAACGACAGAACTGAAAAATGAGAGGTCTCACTCACTCCTTCTCGCTCTCACACACACACAGAAAGAGGCGGTGCGTGAGAGCTCTACGAGTCAAAGATCAGGTTTCCCCTGGCCTCTGTTCTCTTCACGGCTGGTTAGAGGTTAGGGCCCGGGAGTCTCAACTTACTGGCCCCTGCAGTGATTGGGGACATGGGACCGGCCCATGCCCAGCCGGGTCTTAGCATTTCATTAATTGTCTAAAAAAGGCACACTTTGCCTCTTTCACCTTCTTAGGAACAGAATAGAAGATAAAGAAAGGAGGGAGAAGAAGGGTAAAGTTAGCAAAAATGGACAAATATGAAATCTCCAAACATAAGAGAAAGCCAAATAAACACACAAATAATGAATGAATTAATGGTTAGATTAAAGCTACTTCAAGGAGTTTTAACAGGTTATGAAACAGTCCCAATTTAATGCTGATGCCTTGATGTGACCTACATAGGCAAAGAAGACCATTAGCGAGGAGGCTGGTTATTTTTATATAGTCATTCTTAGAACCTGCCACCATTGAAAACAGATGAAACAAGCCTGTGTTTGCATTTTCCTAAGCAAAGTTCCAGCAAAGTGTACGTTGCAATATTTTTTTTTCTGGTGCAATGCTGCTAACTGTGCTCTAGCTGCCATTAGCAAGTTAGCTTAGATTAGCGATCCTGTGGGATACATCCTGCAAGACCAGTGGAGGCTGGTTTGACAGGGAATACAGCACTGACTGGACTCTGACTCCAGAGACGATGAAGACACGGCGGGTTTAGGCAACGACTGGAGGCGTGAAGTGGTTGAGGAGGGAGTTTGTAACTTAGCGTCAACTTATAAGTACAGATCGTCCTTTGTGTTGATAAGCCCACAAGTATTTGCTTTTGTGAAGCTGGAGGATATTTATTCCTATGTTTTAAACAACAAGACTTGAGTATGAGTATGAGTTTAAACTGAGCTGAAATAAATGAACACGTTCAGTTTCCTTGTTGGGTGTTTTGATACACTGAGTAATTACCCTTATAGCCATTCACATTTCACTGGTAGCTCACTTTGTGCTCCAAAAATATATATTTAAATAATTAAATTAAAATCATACACCTGACACTGCTAGTCAACTACTGGCTTGAACTGACGACGACTAGCCGACTAGGAAAATCTTTAGTGAGGGGCAGGCCTAGAGATTTCAATTGAGATCATTTTATTTTTGATGTTAGATTTTGTGGTAAAATGGTTGAAACACTACCGCTTTTGTCCACAGGGGCCTCCAAAATCAACAAAATATTAAAGCTCCTTGTATTAGCTTTAAAAGCAGGTGTAAAAGAGAAAACGTTGTATCTCTAAAGGACGGAGCAAAAAGCTACATGTACCTCCTTCAAAGTATTCTCCTAGCTTCACTTTCCATTATGAGTGCGTGAGGTGCAATCTACGCTCCATAGGAAGAGCATGTGATTCATAATGTCTGCGACACAATACCTTAGGCTCATTGAAAATGGGTTGAAAAGAGGCAGAACCCTTAAAAACAGCGAGACAGAGAAAGAAAGAAGAGAGGGGGACAAAGATCACTCATCTCCTGAGAGAATAGTTCAAGGCCACCATGCATTAGCTTTTAGCAGGATGGATTAAGTCAAGTTTGAGAGTGCGCATCCTAAACCTCCCCCATGCCCCCTTTCTTACCCCTCCCATATGCTCTCCTTTCAGAATAATAGCATAAAAAATGGCAACATAATACCATCTCATTGCATCATATTCCAAAATGGGGAAAAAAAAAAGACGAGGAACAAAAGCATTGGGGCTATAGGTCTTTTGCTCTCGCCTCTCCATGTACTCTCACACTCGTTCTCTCGCTTTGCCGGCCCCTGCGGCCTGACAGCCTACCCTCTCTCCGACTCGCCTAGCTGGCAAAAAGCTGCTTTGTTGCCATAGTATCAACTCCCACTTTTGATACTGTCATTTCAAGTAGGATATGGTAGCCTTGATACAATATGTTCCCTATTTCCATTAAAATAGTTGTCGAAGAGGATGCTGTAGACTTTGGATTACACTTGACTGTGCCTGACAAGCGCCCCCCCCACACACACCCACTCCCCATCTCTCCCCATTTTATTAATGACCAAAAGGCCCCCGCCCCGATGCCCAAATGGAAAAAGAGAAAGAAAGAGAGGAGGGAGAAGCTATGGGAGTAGAGAAGAGGAGGGGTAGAAGACTGAGCGACAGAGCTATAAGAGGCCTTTTATGTACTCCTATCCATAAACAAAGTGAGATCCCAAAGTTCGCTCCCCTGAATGTGCTCTCTGGATGAGATGGGAACCAACTAAAGACAAGAAATTTTGATAATGCCCAACACCCCCTCTTCCCCCATCACACACAGACACACCAACTCCAAGCCCCTGTTTGCTGAGGGTCCAAACAAATACACGTTTCTGCTTGAGGGGGTCCTCGCAAACCAAGAACAACCAAAAAAAAAAAAAAACATTAAGGTGATATGATAGGACTCTGCAGAATAACTCTGTCCATTAGGAAAATGAAAAACGTGCAGAAAAGAGGCAGAAAAAGAAAACCTGCCCAGCTCCTTGTGGTCTATAAGCCATCACAGAAACTACACTTAAAATGAAGGGATTTAGATGAGAACAAAAATCCATTGTTTCAACGCGACCCTGGACATTACAAGTCCGCTCAGGCAAAATGAGATATCCGCCTCCTTTCAGTATGAACTTAGCTTCCACTCCGACTGAAAGAAGCAGATTGATCCCATTGATTTTAAGCTCAAAATGCATTCCTGGTAGTGAACAAGTGACTGTGTAACCTGCCTTGCAGCCACTGCTGCAACCAGTTGATAATCCAATCTTTATACAGTTTGTTTGGTCGCTAACTTGACGAACACTCAGACCAAACACTTGCAAGCTGAACACATTAGCTGACATTA
This sequence comes from Lutjanus argentimaculatus, assembly GCA_034769285.1. Lineage (NCBI taxonomy): Eukaryota > Metazoa > Chordata > Actinopteri > Lutjaniformes > Lutjanidae > Lutjanus > Lutjanus argentimaculatus. The sequence goes on from JAWZSL010000001.1 coordinate 53,890,085, forward strand.
ATTTTAATGCTACTACAAGGAGTTTTCAACTGGTTATCAAATGGTGTAAATTTTTTACCAATGCCTCTATATGACCTATATATAACAAGACAAGCCTATGTTTGCATTTTCTAGAGGTGGGAGACAGAATTGATACTCTTTTGTATCATAATTCATTTTTTAATGATTCCTGAATCAATTTTTCGATTGCTGAACTGATTTTTATACATGTAAATAAGTAGTGCTTAGTCAGTTAGCTCAATGCTAGCTCATAAATGGGATTCCCATTGACGTGCTAACCTAAATTATAGCTGCTGTCCATGCTCACCCTCAAAAGAGTCACAACTCAAACTCAAACTTGACACTTTCAAAGTTCAATTTCACATGCGAAGAATGTTCATTTAATGGCTTTTTTTGATGTGTGTCTATTTATTTTGGTTTAACATCTTATTTGACTGATTATTTTCTTATGGCACTGGCTTGATGAGGAGGAACAGCTAAAGTTTACTTCAAAAAGGATTTTATTTACTACTGACATGTGATATGGATTGTTCTTGAAAATATCAGGCATGGTATACAGTCTCTAGAAGTGTTTAATTCAACTTTTTTTTCCACACAGTCTAGCATTAAAAAAACCTCACAAAAATTGCAATAAATTGTAATATTTAACCGAAATACTTAAGAATCACAATACATATTGAATCAGCAGCCAAGTATTCTGATAGTGATGAATCGGGAGACAAGTGCATCATCCCAGCCCTAGTGTTTACAACTATATACGGTAAACCATATATAGTTATCACAGAGAGTTCAATAACCATGCTACAAGCTACGAAGGCAACTGACTGCACACAGCTGGGAGTGAAATGGGATAAGTGGGCGATGGGGTGAAGGGCTGGTGAGGGGGTGGCTTTCTGCCCTCCCATGGGTGGGGGGGTGGTGGGGTAAGGATGGGGAATAAACGCTCCAGCTCCCCCACACACCCTGGCCTGTTTCATTCTTCTCTTCTCTCAATGAGGGGATTAGGCAGGCTCTCTCAGTGCGGCCACAAGGGCTCTCTCGATTTCGGATGGATAGCGGGACAGCAGTGAGAACAGCAGACGAGGGAATGAGTTATAAACATAAACTGTATAGCATAATTAGATGAAATTAAAGCACTCTGAAATATTATAAATAAGATGGAAACAAAAAGACCAAAGCATTGGCTGTGCATTCCAGGCCGAGGCATTGTGGCTAACGCTCTTAACATGCTGGAGATGGAGTAAAATGCTTCTAAAGAAAGCTGAAGAAAGGAGAAGGAGAGAAGCAAAGCAAAGTTGACACCACGTTTGTTGAGAAGTGAGGGATGCGCCACTTATTCTGTGGTCTTATGCAAAGCAGGGTCACACAGGGCTATGAGGTGCACAATAATGCTGATTACACGCATATGCTAATTATTACACGCTAATCAAGTACAGTAGCCTTATATTCAACGCTAATTCCTGGAGACGGCTTCTCTTCCCTCAACCCATTTCTTTAAGCTAAAGGGAAACTATAAATACTTTAGGGTTGCTCTCCAATCTAAATACTCCAGGCCACTAACTACAGGGGTGTCAGTCAGCTGAAATGACAATTTAAAGATAAAAGATGAGGCAATCAAATGAGACGAGTGACTGCCTGACAATTTCAGACTCTCTACACAGCCTGCACATTAAAAACACAGACAGTTAAGTCCTGCAATGGCTTAATTTACACAAATTGTATGTGGTGACAGACATGACAAAAAATGAAACGCGCCAATGTCTTTGAGAAAAAGTTTTTGTCAAATTCTGAATTGGTGCCATTTTAAAGAAAAATACTTGTTTCCTTTGTGTTTTTACCAGCTACCTATTTAGATGGATAAAGACTCTTATGCCTGACCATCAGTGTTCAAAATGAACTTTTTTGTACACCAGCGAAAATGACTAGTGAGAGTTCAAATTTGATCAGCCACTCAATAGATTACCATTGTTTTTTGGCTAGTGAGTGAAGCAAGTCTACCAGCTGCTCGCAAATTTTTAACAGCATTTGGCTGGTGCTAATTTTGGACGCTGCTGATCATATTGTAAATGAGTGATGAAACAATGGCTAATTTAAGCTTGTCAATTCATTTTGAACCTTAGTCCTTGATTCCAGCGGGCACATCACATCTGTGCCATGGTTTTGATCTGTCCTCCCCACAGTTTTATGCCCCACCAGCAGCATTTCAGAGTGTTTTGCCAGCCTGAATATGTTGACTTGCTCAGATTTGGTTTGTTTGGTCATTTTTCTTTGCTTTTTCTTCCTCTACCATGGGTAAGTTGGCTAAGTAGTTAAATGGTTTCTGTTTTTTGCCTGTTTTTCTGATTGCAAGTCTGCTCAGGGTCTTATTTATTTATTTATATTTATTTATTTTTAGCTTAATCTGCTTTGTGCGGACTGACACAGCATCCTTCAAAAATAGACTCAACATGAACTCTCCGCAGAGAGAGCAGCAAGTTGTTTGAATTTGGAATCACAGGCATTGTGCAGAATGGCAGTGATAAGGTCCGGCTGCCAGCAGTAACACGATGCAGCCGTGTCTGGTGGAATCAAGCAGCTGAAAAAAACAATCTCAGTCCAATGTACTTCAATCATATCACATGGTCTTCATCAGCACATAGAGTTTGCTGAGTTGTCATTGAACTGTAGACATTCCATTGTTCTAAGTATCTCAGGGATTTCTTATCCCTATTGGCCACATTTGAACATCTACATTTCGAATAACAACTGAGCAACTGCCCATCTGCTGGTGTAATACGGTTGAAAGCTCCGGAACAAGTGGGAAAGAGGACCTTGACATCTTTTACCCCCAATAATTTAGTATGATCATCATCTGCCATGTGTTCACTGATTGAGGTACAGAAGTAGAGCTGCAAAGATTAGTCTATTAATCAATTGGTTGATCAAAAGAAAATTAACTGCCAACTATTCTGGTAATTGATAAATTTATTAAGTAATTTTTCAAGCAAAAATGTTAAACATTTGCTGGTTCCAGCCTCTTAAATGTGAGGATGTGATGCTCTTCTTTGTTATTTATGACAGTAAGTGAAGAGTCTTTTGGACTGTTGACTAGGGTTGGTTAATGTGATGAGCATTTATCACATTATTTTTGCTAGTTTTAGATAGAACAATTAATATCAGTTAACCATGGAAATAATTGGCAAATTAATCAATAATGAAAGAAAGAGTTGGTTGCAGCCCTATACAACTAGCATTATTCAAAAGTGGTCTAAAATATTTTTAAGCTGATTCAGCTTGATGGTGTAGCAGTTCTGTGTGTCTGACACAGAGGAAAAATACACAGGATCTGTGTTGCAATAGCTGGGATTGTCTAACTGTTACTCTCCTTACAGATTGCTCAATAATGCCACATTTCCGGACAGTATAAGCCAACAGTCTGATATGTATATAAAATGTCACATTTAACAGGCATTTAGATAATAATCTTACATGTTTCTTTACATAAGCATTTAGACCAACTATCAACTAGTACATAAACAAATGATAGGACCTCCTCCAAGACGAAAAGCATTTGTTCTCCTCTACAAGTTTTTCAGTAGAGTAGGAGGAAGGAAATGTGTCGTGAGGTGGAGTGGGCGAGACTGGAGAAGATCAGGCAGCATGGTGCATCCTGTCTACAGTTCCAGAGAAGCTGAATTGCTGAGTTTTGTTCTCCTTTGGCCGTTACTGGAATACACTACTTTGGATGAATTTTGATGAGTAATCAGTCAAGTCAGAACAGCTACAAACTAAAGCATTCCAAAAACGAACCTATATCACCCACTAAAGTAATATTATATAGAAATGTTAAGTAAAAAAGTACAATTACTGTATTACTGTACTGAAGTAGAGTTTACAGGTATTTAAACTTAACTTAAGTATCTATTTTTCTGATAACCTTTTACTTTTACTCCCTACTTATTGATAACTTTAATTTTGCATAATTGCACACTGCCCTCCAAACATCAAGACTGAATTCAACCTAATGTCAGATTAAATGAAATAAAAACCTTTTTTGTGAAGCACTTTGGGCTGTATTTTATGTATGAAAGGTACCATATAAATACAATGGAAATGGAATCAATGCTGAGGCGACAAAAGAAAAGAACAAAATATTTTGGTAGTCCTGTAGAGATGCTGATTATAAAGTACATATAATATATATATGTGTGTGTGTATGTGTATACAGTAATGCATCACATTCTATAAGATCATCATATGTTTGAACTATTTGAGAATTTGCGGTATGTTATTTTTAGAGAAAATATAATAGCGTAGCCATACTATATATTTTTACTCCAGAGGGCTAACTTTTACTTCTGTAATCTGAGAACATTTCAGAGCCTAAACTTTTTCATTTTTCTTGAATACAGAAGTTGAATAAGTTCTTCTCCTTTTACCAGTCTTTCTGTACACAAGTATTGTGTAAAGAGTGTGCGTGTGTACTTTTGCCACCTGTGATATCATCATATGATGTGCACATGGAAGGAGAGAGCCGGGCATTAGGTCACACAGGTCTACCATTATGTTAGGCTGGTCATTAAGTGTGACCAAAGCTGTTATCTATTCTTTGCAGTCAAAAAATGGGGTGTGGCTGGAGTTCAACTTTCATCTATGATTCCGGGGAGGCTTTAACTTTGTGGAGGAGTTGTTTCATAGACTTTGATGCAGCTGAACAGAGACGTTATGTAACCCCCACCTTATTTGTAGTACTACGAGTTATGAGTGAATTGATAAAGCAGCTGTGGAAACACAACAGTGGAAAAAAACACTTGAGACAAATGTAAACAAATTCCCAGTTAGCTCGCCGTTATAGCAATCATTAGCAGCAGGTTCACTGTACTCGTCATCATTGCTGTGCAAACCTCTCGATGATTTATCAGTTAAAGTCCAGTCAAATAACTTAAGCTAAACGTTAGCATCGTTAAACGGCGTTAATTCGTTAGTTTAATGTCACATAGCTAACCAGCATTAGCTAGTTTTGACGAGTGTTGCTAGCCTACCAGTTTAGCTAGCGTTAGCAAACTCGATTCGTACATATAACACCTTTCTCTTCTACTCATTTACACAATTAAATATCGACTCTGTGATTGTATGTCGCATCTTTTTGACTGTAGCCACACTAATGTCAATAAGTCATAACTTTATTTGACCACAGGAAGGACGTTTCTTAGCTCAGGTACAGCTAGCCTAAAAGCTAACGTCATTAGCTTTACTTGTTAGTGCAGGCTCACCTTCAGTCTGACTTCATACGTGGTGTATCTGTTCCTGCCCATCCCAACTGTCTCGGGGTTGCTCACGTCAATCTCAAGGAAATTACTCGGGGGTCCATAAGCGTCATTTAGGTTCTGAGGCTTACTGAAGAGCCTTCTTGTATCGGCTATGGTCTCAGCCATTTCTCTCCCGTCCTTCTAGCAGCCAGCGATAGTGTCAAGTTAGCCAGAATGCGAACGTGTACGTTCCTTTGGTGGCCTTCAAAATAAAACATGTAGTGAATGTTTTGTCCGCGTAATAAAAAAAAATAGTGAAAAGTGACACTGCTTTAGGAGCTCGTCTGCATTAAATAATGCTGTATATCTATTTTAGCGCTTTTACACCCGACTTTATCTTTAACAAAGCTGAAAAGTGTGACTGTAAGTTTTATTTTGAAGGTGAATCACCAGAGTTCCGGTATTGCTCTGTATGCCGCTGTCGTTAACTTCAAAGGCCAGTGTGCCACACTTCCGATCAGCTGAGGTTCAGCTGACACTGCTCGGCCACCTGCTGCTCGGTTTGTTTACAACCCCGCCAGCGGGTACATTGGCCCCAGTCACGACTTTTAACGACATGAATAATCTAGATAATTTATATGTACAATTCGGACCCGTGGCACTTCGCAATGTAAAGTAATTGCTGCTAAATTCAAGGAAGTTCATTTCAAAATAGTGCATAAGGTTTACCTGGTTGCAGAAGTTCTTTTAAAAAGGTTCAAGTTTGACGTTTGTACCTTTTGTAATTTGACAGATGAAACGTGCTTATCTCATGCCCTATAACCAGGATTTTGGTCGAATAAAAGACTAGATATCACTTAATTAGGGGCGTGGTGGAGGGTAAGCCCAAGTAAATTCAGTTTATCTGCCTGCTTGAAATGAGGCTGAGTGTTTATTCATGTACCCGTCTCAGAACAGCTGTAAAAATCAATGAGGGGAAACAACTAAAACCACACTTCATCCACCTATTTCCTACATCCCTGCACTTGAGGTAAATGGCATCCCACCTTTTCACATTTCTCACATTTTTACATGGCTAAACCCTCTTAAAAATGAACTTTAGTAAGATAGTATGAAGATTTGTGAATATTTCTCGTTTCATATTTTGATTTATGTTTTTTATTTTTGAAGTCCTTCATTGCTCCTCTGCTCTTTTTCTTCATCTATGCCAAATGAGTAAGAAATGATGGTATATATTACTCTATATTTTTTTGTACAAATTCCCAACATTATATTTTCTAAATCTATTTTGATAATGTTTAATTTGTATTTTATGTCTGTGTTCCCATATATGTTATTTAATATGTGTTCAGTAAAGAAAGAAAAGAAGTAATTGCTGCTAAAGTGTAAAACATAATCTGATGTTCATTATTCATGAAGTGAATAATGACGAGAGGATATTTTTTAATTTTTTTTAATATTAACTAACATTCATATCATCTAGTCATATAAACGAAATGGTTATGTATAATTCTTTTTTACGAGCTTAAATGTAAAGAAATAATCAATACATCTGATTATATCTGGTTAATTCTACTCAGTCAGTCCCCCTCCATGCCTGTGTCTTGCGGCTTACATGTGTCACATGATTCTCAATAAAGTTTTCTCATTTTGAAACATCATGGCGGCGCCCACGGTCACCGCTGCTGTCAGATGCTCATTGAAATTCCTGCTAAAAGACGCTGTTCTCCGCTCAAAGAAAGTTTGCCGCCTGTCAGCCAGCTGCACGGGAAAAGGTTTGTGTCTCTCCGTCATGCTGCAGTGAAGGTCATTCAGGTTGGGCGAGATATAATGTGACAGCATGTCTTCTTAGGTAATACATGTTTGGTAACTTCGCTGGCTGCATCACCCATAACCTCTGACTTACACTTGACTGTAGCGGTTTCATTGTATCTAATTGAATGGGAAAGTGTGACGATTAACACAGATAACCATTGCTGTAATGCTTTAAGGTTACACCAGTTGGAGGACATGCAGTTCATCTTCATCATCCTGCTCCTCTGCGGCTCCAGCAGCAGCAGCAGGTATTTGTGCCTCAAGTGAGATTACTGGACACTATGATCGCCTGGTTCAGTGTGGCTCCCTGAAGGCAGATGTTCAGCAGAGAAATGTCGTCCTGCAGCTGGCTCAGCTGCAGCAAACCCTGAATAACTACAGTAACAGCGTGTACCTGAACCCAGCTCCATCTGAAAGGCTAAGCTCAAAAGATGACAACAGTCAGCTTCATACAGATAAAGGCTCCCACCTTACATCAGCTGACACCAAAGATGGTGGAGCCACTGCTCAGGTAAAGAGGTTATTATATTGGCATTAAGTGTCATAACACAATTATATTCTGGTAATCAAATCCACAACACAATAGAATACAACGTACTCATACAAACAAATTATCTCCCATGAAATAAAGTCAATATTTTTTCTTTTTTTTTTTTTTTTGAAGTTTTTATGAAACACATGCATGATTCTTACTAAACAGTAATACATCAAATATTTAGAGCTAAATGAAGTCTGTATAAAATTGTTGTGATTATTCTCATGATTTAGATAATTCCTTATCAATGGATTTTTGACATTTAACTAGTCCCCAGAGGTGGCAAACGTACATACACTCTTTACTGCATTCTTTGCTCACGTAGAAGTACAGATAGTTGTCTGTTTTGTCTTGTTATGTCTTTTACGTCATTTTTGCATTGTTACGTCTGTCATGCGTGATAAGCACTGATGGATACACGAAGGAATTGTCTTTTCTCTGTGTTGTTGTTCCATCCACTTAGTTTGAAAGTGGTCTTGATGTTAGGAAGGTGGCGGACAGGTGATGGGGAGCATACGACAGTGATCCAAAATAAAAATAATCAGTAATTCTCCTCAGTGCATAAAAGAGAGTAAAAGTCACACGTTTTCAGAAAAATAAATACTCAAGTAAAGTAACTGGAGTTTTGCTACAGAGCAAAAACACTAGCTAAATAGCGAGTTAATCTACAAACCCTAATTCCAAAAAAGTTGGGACGTATGTAAAACGTAAATAAAAACAGAATGCAATGATTTGCAAATACTTTTTGACCTATATTCAGTTGAATACTGTACAAAGACAAACTATTTAATGTTCAATCTGATTAACTTAGTTGTTGTTTGTAAATATGTACTTATTCTTATTTGTTGCCTGCAACCAAAAAAAGGGGTTGGGGCAGTAGTGGAGGCTTTACTCTGCGTTACATGGCCTTTCTTTTTCAGCAAAATCCCTTCCCTTTCTTTCACATGTAAAAGAAAGAAAAATCTTTCTCAGTATTGCTTGATACAAGACTTCAGGTGCTCAACAGTGAGAGATCTCCATTGTTGTATTTTGCATTTCATAATGCACCCAACATTTTGAATGGGAGACAGATCTGAACTGCAGGCAGGTCAGTCTAGTACTTGAACTCTTTTACTATAAAGACACTCTGTTGTAACACATGCAGAATGTGTCTTCGCATTTTCTTGCTGAAATAAGCAGGGACGTTTCTGAAAAAGGTGTCGTCTGGATGGCGGCATGTGTTTCTCCAAAACCTGTATGTACCTTTCAGCATTAATGGGACCTTCACAGATGTGACAGTTACCCATGATGCCATGGGCACTAACACACCCCCTTACCATCACAGATGCTGGCTTTTGAAGTGCTGGTAAGAATTTGAATGGTCCTTTTTCTCTTTAGCCTGGAGGTCATAAAGTCCATGATTTCCAAAAACAATTTGAAATATGAACTCGTCAGATGGCAGCTCACTGTTCCACTTCCATCAGTCCATCTCGGATGAGCTGAGCCTAGAGAAGTCCGCAGTACTTCTTGATGTTGTTGATATATATCTTTAATTTTGCATGGTGGAGTCTTAACTTGCATTTGTAGATGCAGCATCAAACTGTTTACTGGCAGCGGTTTTCCAAAGTGTTCTGGACCCATGTTGTAATATCCTGTGTAGAAATATGTGGGTTTTTAATGCACTGCCGCTTGAGGGGTCAGAGTTCACAGACCTTGCCCCTTACGTGCACAGATTTTTCCAGATTCTCTGAATCTTTCAATGATATTATGGAGTGCTGATTGTGAAATCCCTAAATTTTCGAGTTTTGTGTTGAGAAATGATGTTCTTTAACTGCTGGACTAATTGCTTATGCAGTTTTTCACAAAGTGGTGAACCTCACCCCATCCATTGTGAATGACTAAGCCTTTTGAGGACGCCCCTTTCATGATCATGTAATCAATTAACCTGTTTACCTGTTGAATGTTTCAATTATGTGTTTCTTGAGCAGTATACAACTTTCCCAGTCTTTTGTTGCCCCTGTTCAAACTTTCTGACATAAAATTCAGAATGAGTATATATTTACAAAAAACAGTTGTCAGTTTAATACTTAAATATCTTGTCTTTGTACTGGTTTCAGTTGAATACAAGTCAAAAATGATTTGCGAATCCATTGTATTTTGTTTTTATTTACATTTTATACAACATCTCAACTGCAATAATGGTAAAAATGCTGAATATTGTAGCTGATAATCAGTCGACCCCTACACTGTTTCACTGTTACAATTTAAATGGCAGCACAGATCTGTTTAAAGCCTTTTACAGAGTGGCATCTGGACTCTCATTCTGTTATAGAGGCCCATTGACGTCTAACATATGGAGGGACTTCACAGAGTCCGCTGCACTGTACTGCAGCCGTATCATTGATGGTGGCCATGGGGCTCAGGTCAAAGGGAGGGTAGGGGTCTGGGAAGTGTATTGTGCATGTGAGTTTTGGAACGGCGTAATGTAGGGGGGCTGTTGTTGTTTTTAGGTCAGGGGAGCTGACTGTCTAGTATTTTCGTGGTGGGAGTCTTTTTTTTTTTTTTTTTGCTTTGGCTGGCACAGACACATAGGGTTAGGCAGAGATTTTGGAAGGCAGCAGGGCAGACCTCCCGCTGGGCCCGTCCCGGCACCCCTCTCACACTCTCACCGTCCCCATGCAGTAATGAGGGGATCCCCATTGTCTGGGCCATTCTTGTCCTTTTTGCTTTTGATTCGGGACTCTGACAAATACTTTGGTGTTAGGCTATCAACACCACCGCCCCCCCCTCCTCTCCCTTTGCACCTTATTTCTTGCTCTGTCTCTCACACACACACATACACACTGACTGGAGTACTTACGCAATTATTCTGGTTTGAATCAGGTCATACCACTGTCCTTTCGGTGTCTGTTCTCTCTGTGAAAGTGCCGCCATTGTCCTCACTAACTGACCAAGTCTGTGAGGAGAGTACACTTGACTTAATATTGACCCAATGTGGCGTGGTTTTGCGGATGGTCGGCTAACAATGGGCCATTGTGTTGAGGGAGCCACCCTCTTCAAGTCAGACCTGCATCATAGAGTCCTCCTGTATATTGTAGGTCTCCACAAGGACGGTTCCACCAGTTAAACCCAACCGAGACTCCCACAGTCCCCCCATTAACCTCTGTTAGTGAGAGATGTGACATCTCTGGCTGCAGATAAACGTGTTCAAGAGCAGTTCTTCCTCAAGACATCTCAAAGCCAAAGTGGCCGTGTCCTGCATGTGAACTTTTCCACTCATGTGCCAGTCTATATCCTCCGTCGTGAGGTGAGACAAGGCCACAGGGCTAAGCTAGACAGAGTGGCTGAGGGACAGCCTTGTCCTTCTCCACTCTGCCGTGGCAGAATGGCTTCCAGCCACCACTGACAATTACCCCGCCATGCCAGAGGGCAGCTTGGGAAGTCAGGGAGAAGTCACACACTGTTATGCCAGAGCAGACAGGAAAGGCTTGTTGCTCTTCCAGTATTTCACTCCAGCACAGGACGGGAGAGACGGGACGGGCGGGGACGGAGGGATGAAGGGGGTTAGAGAAGAGGAGGAGGAGCGGGGAGAGAGGATGGGTAACAAGTTTGTTTTTTCATTTAGTTTTCAATTGGCCATTGTGTGCATTTACCAGAGTCAAGTGCTCCTTGTGCAGTGGACACCAAGTGCAGTGGACACTGAGTACGGTCTCCATGAAATAGTTGCTAAATTAAATTTTAAGAGGACAAACCTTTCTATTTAGTGGTGAGTTAATTCCAAAGCTATTTGCTGTTGCCCGGTTACAGGGATGGACAATCCTTAACCATGCTGTTGTTAAACCCTGATGAAACATCCATCATCCGTCCTCCTATATACCAATATACTGCAGGTTATCGTGATTAAACTGATGACATATGCGTTCACATGGCTCGGGCTGTCTTTAGAGATATTTGGCTTTACTCGATATTCTCAGCCCGGTCACACAGAAGACGTGTTTTTTTGAAGCAAGGACCTTTTGATGATAGGAGGCAGGCAGCACAATGACTTCCAGCAGCACCTCAATGCAACAGTACCGTATCACAATTAGCAGCGCTAAACAGGCTGCACAGACAAGTCCACTCCATCTCGTATGGAGCCTCATCCAGTCCTCTCCGTTTTGTCTGACAAATCCCCCCATTGTTCCTCTGATGATGCTTTTCTTTCGTGGGAACCCTGGCTTGTCTTGTTGATTAGATCCCCTTTGTCTTCCTCCCCTGCAGTGGGCTAGTCTGGAGAATGTGAAACCTCACACTGTAGTGGTGGCTTAATGCCTCAGCATACTTTGTTTATTAAACGATGATTCAGTCTTATATGGTAATGAATATAACGAAGTTTATTTAGGTCACCAGCTATAGGGTTTTGTGATTTTAATAAGGAATGCATTGATTCTGAATAGCGCTTTTGATTTATGCTCAACTGTAGTCCGTTATTGTTTATGATGACAAGCAGCTGGTAAAATGTTTAATAAAAAACAAACATGCTACAGTCATTTCCTCATTTTTCCTCTTTTACTCCTGAAGGAGGAACCTGTTCCACCACCACCACCACCACCACCCCAAAGGCTTCTATATCTATGGAGATGTTGGTAAGATCACATATGGAAAAAGTCTTTTGATCATTCTGTCTGTAAATATTTCATTAGACTCCCAAATGATATTGTTGTTGGTATCCAACTTAACTGGAGGAAAACTGCTGCACCTACAATTGACCCTTCCTAAGTCCCGCCCCTTTTCCCTCTTTGCTCCAATAACTGTTAAGCAAACTTGGTACTTTGGTCAACTCTCTCCTTTCCTGTTTTTTGTGCTTATGCAACATTTTGAATTGAATGTTGCATAGGTGAATTTTAGTGAAGTTGAATTTTAGTGAACAAACTCTTATTAGTTTATTTCCCCTACATAGATCATATTCATTCAAATTTGCTTCACTGTTATTTTAGTCTCCCGGTCTTCCACACCCTGCTGTTAAGCTAACTGGCTTGCTAATCTCCACCATTAACTTGCGTTTTGCTAACATCAGCAAACTCAGATGTGACCCAATATGTTGTTTTTTACAGGAAAAGGAGCACAGAAAGAAAAGAGGTGGAACTTACAGTTAACAGAACAGACACAAAAACTAATAAAATGCAACATTTGCATTTTGTAACATAAAATAACAAAATCAACAAACTACTCAGTTCAGCACTTGGTATGATGGGAAATGAGGCTGCAATTTAGACTGGGGAATGGTTTTGACATTACATCGACTGTGCCAGTGACATAATTTGCTTTAGAATAGTTTTTTTAGAGTATGTTTGTATGGTGTTAGTGTTAAAGTCTCTTTGGCAGACAGGGGTGGGGGTCGCGATCACCAACCTGATTATTCTGGGGTGTTGAGAACCTCTGTTCTAGAGGAAGAACACTACTTTGTAATGGTAGACCCCAGAAGGGGATGGAGACATGTTTTGAAAAATTGGTGCAATTATGTAACTTCTGTCTTTGTATATCTTAACTTTGATACTTTGGTACCATTGAATTGGATTCTGTATTGATATTGTTGTATGTTTTATATTGGTTTATTTCAGTTTATGTTTTGAATCCAAGCCAGAGGCTAATGCTGCATTCAAGACTGTGTCGGAGGTTGGAATTCCAGGTTTTCAACACCAAAAGTAAACAAAAAAAAAAAAAACATGGCGGATGGTGACAAATTAATAAGTTTCTTTGGCAAGTGCGCACACAAATAATCCTCAGAAGTGCATCATGCTTGCACTAATGGCACAGATGAGAAAAACAATGCGCGAGGTAACAGATGCCATTTGTATATTATTTTACGCCACTTAATAACATTGGTGATGTATTAAGACAATGATTATCATGCAGAACAGGTTTTATTGTTTTTATCTTTTATTTTAAGGCTTCAGTGAGTGCTACTGTTGTGTGACGTTAGACAATGACTTTCTCATGAAGTTGGGATTGATTGATTTTCCCCAAGTTTACAAGTAAGAGCTCCGACTTTGAGTCACATTCCATTGTACTTTCTCCAATAGGAGGTCGGAAATTTCTGATTTCCGAGTTGTCTTGAATGCAGCATAAGAGAGAGAATAAGTGGGTGTCTGTAAACTTACAGTGTAAAATACTGTATAATAACTCTGACATTTGTACAATGAAAAACAGGGCCTGACCAATTAAAAAAAATTCAGATATCAATATATCGGCTAATTATTATATATAATCGTCCTAATAAAATAAACTTGGACTGGTATTTTTAATCGTATAACTTAAACTATATCATATAATTAACTATAAATGAAATAAAATCGGAGAATTTAAATTAAAAAGAAGCATCAAATATACATACAATGCTGCCATTAAAACTAAAACCTTAATAAAAACATCTGCATTATGTAAAAAATCTGACAACATACACCCCGATACGATATAGACCGATACTGTGCCAGGCCAATATCAGCAGATAATACTGGCTGAACGATGTATTGTCTGGCTGGTTCCAGTGAAAAAAATCAATACATTGTTCCAAAAAAAAAAGAGAAAAGGTCTTTTTTTATCATAGAAAATGTTAATACAAGTATGATGTAGTGCTAAACCTCGGCAACAATGAAGTTACTGCTCGTGGGCCTTACTAGTTACTAAAAATTAATAACCAAACCCTGTTTTAAATTTCAATTTTGTAAGTTTGAAAGCACCATAAGGTACTTATGATTAATTTTTAAAAAGTAATACATGTTATTTAGTTATTTTAGTTATTTTACATGTTCATTTATCTGAACTAGCGTAACAGGTGTTACACCGTATTTGGAGACGATTTTCAGATTTCAAATTGGACCGTGGCGTTCTTAAGTTTGGGAGTGGCTCCTCTACCAGATGTCTGAGATCAGGACAGAAGTTGCAGTAACTGTTTTTTCTTTAATTCCTCTTTCAGGCACAGGGAAGACCATGCTCATGGATCTGTTTTACTCCCGTGTGGAAAGCACTCGTAAAAAGCGGGTCCACTTCAATGGCTTCATGTTGGACATCCACAAAAGTTAGTATAATCCTCCCACTCCATTCTTCTAACTGCTGCATGTTGGCTTTGCATGACTTTCTGGAAGTTTTCTGACTCCTCATGCGCCGCAGAGATCCTATATTTATCTCCGTGTTTGTCCCGAAGCCCTCCTGCTAATTGTCTTCCATTATGCATACAGGTGAAATTACCGCTTTATTCAGCATTGTCGTTCGGGGTTTGGGGTTTGCAGACGCAGGTGTGCTTTAAGATGTGTGCCTGACGTTTGTGTACTGCTTAAAGGGATCCATCGGAGGAAACAAAGCCTGCCAAAACGAAGGCTAGGGAAAATGTTCACCTATGACCCCATATCACCGGTTGCCATGGAGATCAGCAATGAAACCTGCCTCCTGTGTTTTGACGAGTTTCAGGTGAGCGAGCGAGTGTGTGTGTGTTTGTGTGTGTCTGTTCTTAAAAACCTGCTTGAACATTAACCACATGAAGCAAACTAGACAATAAGACTTCTGAATACTGTCGTGTGTTTTAATACTCTAAATATCAGCTGCATAAATTTGCTTAAAACATTTCTACTGAATAACTAAATGACAGGTTAATATACTGCTAGTACAAGTCTATATAATAATGGCATGCTGATGCTTAGGTAGGCTATTGTAGAAAATACCAGTTGGGTGGGATGATTAAATAAATACTGTTAAAATGTACCAGAGATGTAAAGCAAATCTTTTGGGGCATATAGTACAGATAATGTCCATTTAATGTAAGGAATTTTAAACAAGTTTGCAAAGAGAAAAAACCCCAACAGTCAGGATGCAGTACAGAATTCATGTTTAAAACTTAATATGTCAAATACTCTTCCAGATAAAACTGATTTTGCATGTTTAGAACAGTCCATATGTTATACAGTTGCAGCAGTTTGACAAGAGGTGGTCATGTTTCTGTTTCAGTACATGCTGAAGTGATTATTTGCACATTATTATGACTAGAGTCTGAGCGATATGGGATTTTTGAGACTAATGCCGATTTTGGGCGGGGAATTCACAGATTACCAATATGGTGGCTGATATAGTGAATTTTTAAGCTGGAATGAAACAGATTGTGCATCCATTTTGCACCAAAATGACTATACAAAGGTACTCAGAAGGCTGCTGTCTTTAACAAATAACTTTACTAAAGAATATTTAAGGTAAATAAGTTAAATATTCTCGTTAACATGTTTAATAAATTTCAACCAATTCTAGAAATAAACACTGAGAAAATGAAGAATTAAAAAAAGCCAAATAAACATCAGTACTGATGAGTGTCAGTGAACTGCGGAACATCTTGATACTGCCAGTTAATTAGGGGCAGGTTATAAAATAAAAAGCACAGCTTCTCAGCATTTACACCTGCCAGGAAGCTCCTCTTTTCTTCATAAATGTTCACTGTTGTGCTAAATTCAAATCACCCCAAGCATTGTTTTCTGCATTATATGTTCTGTAAAATATAAAAATGTGTAGCCACTGGGATATTAACATAAGATAAAGAACAGCATTACATACAGATAAATAGAGGAAGTAATAATAAATAATAAGACGTGTATAGGTTAAACTAAAACAAGAATAAAATAAAAAATAGAAACTAAACAAATGAATGAAGTGATATATCACAGTTTTATTTTTTTTGTGGGTGGTAGTAACTTCTTTATGGTTTGCCTTCAGTCTTGCTGGACCAGGAACAGTTAACAACATGTTAAATATTGCACTCACTGTATTCTGAGTTCAGTGTTCAGTCTGTGATCAGCGGGTGTCTTTCCTGACTGGACAACTGGATGCTTCTGATCTTGATATTCCCACTAAAACAGGACTGGGGACACCTAGTGGCCGTTTCTGAATATAGCACAAGTGTAAAATGACTTCCAGTGGCAATCAAAGTCAGAATCAGAGTCAGACTCAGAGTCACTTTAATCGTACAGGTGAAGAAGGAATTTGCTTTTGGTGGCTGGTAAAGTTAAGAAGACAGAGAAGAAAACAAGAAGAACAACTGCAACAAACAAAAACAACAACATCAGAAAACTAAAAGCAAATATATACCAACATTAAATACAGAAAAAAGTATATATATATATACACTAATTACAGCGAAAACATGACTAAATACAGCAAAATAAATCACTCAGGGGAATGTACTGGCGGCATATGATGCAAGTGGGATTAATGAATAAATAGGGTAAATGGATTCTGTTGGACTGTGTATATTTACATATATACATGTCTATTTTATAAGGATGTACAGTGATTAAATATTACAGGACATATATGGCTGTATTTTAAACACTCTCTCCTCAGTGTTTAGTTTAGTTAATTTTACTAGAACTGTAGTAGTAAACATGTGTATCTCACGTGGTATAACATTTAAT
Organism: Lutjanus argentimaculatus; assembly: GCA_034769285.1. Taxonomy (NCBI): domain Eukaryota; kingdom Metazoa; phylum Chordata; class Actinopteri; order Lutjaniformes; family Lutjanidae; genus Lutjanus; species Lutjanus argentimaculatus. Next base: position 53,907,073 of record JAWZSL010000001.1, read on the forward strand.
TTTCATTTAGGGCTGTCACTAATGATTACTTTCATTATCTGTCAATCATTTTTTTGATTAATCAATTAGTTGTTTTGTTCATAAATTAATTGTTGTTTCCCAAAGCTCCATGTGAGGTCCTCAAGTGTCTTGTTTTATCCACAACCCCAAAGATATTCACTTTACTGTCACAGAGGACTGAAGAATCAGAAAATATTCACATTTGACAATCTGAAATCAGAGAATTTAGACATTTTTTCTTACCAGAGCAATATGTAATAATTGCTCGTCCAAAAATGAGTACTGTAGTCCAAATAGAGAGTTGGAGCCACAGACTGAAATCACATTTATGGTTTGTATCTATGGTTGAAGTGAGTTGTTCTCCCCAGACTCCAGGAAGGTCAGACAGGCTGCAGGAACACTGGAGGAGCACAAGACAAGCGCACCATTATAATTTGACAATAACAAGTGACAGTAAGTCCTACGCTGTAAGCTGATCAACTATCAGTTGTCTGTCGATGTGAAGTTAAGCCTGTTATCCCAAAAACAAGGGCAGCAACTAAAGATTATTTTCATTAGCGATTAATCTGTTATTTTCTTTATTAATCTATTAGTTGTTTGGTCCGCTAAATGTCAGAAAACTGTAAAAAATGTTGCTCATTGTCTTTCAAAAGCCTGAGATGGCATCCTCAATGTCTTGTTTTGTCCACAACCCAAAGATATTCGGTTTACTGTCAGAGAGGAGTGAAGAAAGCAGAAAATATTCACATTGGAGAAGCCAAAATCACCGAATTTGGATATTTTTTTTATTGAAAATGACTTGAAACAATTATTCGATCATGGTGATTAATTCAATAATCGATTCAGCAAGTAATTGCTGCAACTCTACTGGGAAAAAAAAGCCCACTGCTCTTAAAATACACACTCTAGAGTTTGGAGTTCAGTGACTGCCTGCCTGCCTGCAAGACTCCATTAACAATTTGCTCAGTTTAACTGTTATAACCATCTACTGCTTCTAAAAGATTATTAATGATTTCTTACAACTCATAAACAGACATATTCAGCTTTAATTTGAACTCTAATTAATGTGAAATGGGCAAACAATAACTCAAGTTATAGACTGAATAGAAATTTCAAAGGGAGACGCCATGGCTGTAGTGTTTCGGTCAGAGAAGTGAGTATTTCAAACTTAGGATGTTTCCTTAATCTCTGGTGACATATTACTGTCATTTTATGATTTATTACGGTAAATATGGTACAGATTGACTCAGAACAATTAGCAAAATGGTTTGGGATTGGGATGTTGTAGCTCTATTATTGTTACCTTGTTTGCTCCCAAACCATTACAACCAAGTCATGCACACTGGATTTACAAAACTAGAAAACAGCTTTCAGCCATTAGTGCTGCAGAACTTCTCATTATTTTAGCCTTTGGTGTCAAAGGAGCGAGCCACTGCTGAGGCTCTGTGTATTCTCTGTAAGTCATTCAGTGCCGTAGAGAAAGACGTGTGCTTCTGTCTTTATCATTAGCCAAACACATCTGTTAGCTGCACAATGATGCTCCTCTTACTGATATCATTACAGTTAATGCCAGCAGGTCAAAGGTCACAGAAGGTGCGCTTGCTCCCTCTAATCACTCTCTATGCATCTGCGAGGATCAAGAGCTGCTCCTTTCATCCGCCCGTCTTTCACATTTTAAACTGCGGCGCTGTTTGTGCATTCTCATTGATTTGTTTTGTTTGCCGTCGCCAGCTTTGCTGTTTTCGCTTGTCGACTGTTGCTACCGGTGAATGGAGGGGAAACAAGCAGACATGTGCGCGTTGTTTGTGATGCATAAACAAGAGGTTGCGAGGTTGGGAGAGTTGGGGATGGAGGGAGGTGGTGTGGGGTGGTAGTGGTGGTGGTGGTGGGGGGGGGGGGGGGTCTATACCAATCAGCATCCTCCTCCACTCAGCCATGCAAATGAGGCTCTGGGTATCAGTCGCACTCTCCTGCTTCCTTAAGTGAGTGGAGCTAGAAAGCGACTGGCGGCGGCGGGTCAGATGGATCTTATCCTCTTAAATGCTAATGACATTTCTCCATTCTCTTCATTAGCGCCGTGCCATTATCAGTAATTTGTAGCCCCCCTCCCTCCTTTTACGGCCCCCACCCGGCTCCCCTAATGAATACTCGCCATTGAGAGGTCCGAGATGGAAAGATGGGGAGAGAGCGAGAAGGGAAGAAGAAGAGTGAGAAGAAAACGCTTGAGCGTCATTGTCTCAGGGCCTCAGTCACTGTGCAGCCTCTGTGAAATTGCTCATAGGTTGTGTACATAAAGAGGTGTAACATCAAAAGAGGTTTAATTTGGCACCCGTGGGCCTCGCTGTAAACTGACAGCCGCTGGAGTAATTGGATGCTCATTTAAATATCGGCATTGGCTGACGGAGATTGCACCATTATTTTTGTGTTCCACAAGTGCTACATCAGTCCCCCTCCACCTTTCTCATTCTGTGGGTACCCATTCTCTTTCCCTCTCCCCCTGCTCATTCAGCAATCAATATTGCCCCTCATACTATGCCCATGTTGAGGGCACATGAATAAACAAATCCAGGTTGTATAAAAGGTCATTTTTAAATGATTCTTTTGAAATGAAAATAAAATCCTGCGGTCGGAGGAAATGGGGGCCCCTTCAGAGAGACACAGAGCCTTGGCTTTCTGTTGATTCTCATTACGCGCACACACAATCACTCTCTCTCTCACACACACACACACGCGCGCACACACTAATTTGATGCCCCTAGCCACCTCTCCTTAGCGAAATCAAGGCTTTAACACAAATGTTAATCAAGTATTGGCAAGGGCAGTGGGGCTAATATGCAAAAGCAGAAGACTCTCCAGAGTATGAAAGGAGGCATATGCTGTGGGTATGGCCATCAGAAGTGCCTGTTATAGACAGGAAAGTAGGTAAGAGGCAGTGAGAGGAGAGGGCGGGACAGAAGTCTTTCTTTTATTCAAGACATTCTAGTTCTTAAGCAGGTCTCATGTCCTTTCTGTAAGATGATGGCTTGAAATGTATCTGAGTTTACTTCAAATGTGGATTGTGTGCTGGGAAATAATGTTTAATTTTGAAAAGGAAGGTTTTTTTTTAATCTATCATAAAATATAACATCAAAAATAAAATATCTCCTCCTAGGGCTGCATTACAGAAACTTCATAACTTGAATATCCTATCTTAACTGTTATGTAACCATGGTAATTAGGGTTAGGGCCTGTTGTAGGAAAACAGCCAGAACAGTTCCTAAGTCAGTGTTCCTAAAAAGGTTTTTTTTTTTATTACAAAAGCATCCTAACTTCCACAAATCTTGAATAAATTCTCCTAACTTTAGGATAACTGTTAACCTGTCCTAATTTCCAGTTTTCAATATGTAGTAGTAGCTAACTTACTTACTAGCTAATGGTTATGTTTGCTAATAACTACTAACCACAAATAACACAAAATATAACAATTGAAAATAAAAATTATTCGACGGTTTACGAAATTAGGAATATCCTATCTTAACTGTTTGATAATCCCGGTAATTAGTGGCTAGGTAGGAAAAAAGCCATCACGGATGAACGGGTTCCTAAATCAATGTTTCTATCCCAACTCAAGATATGGAGAGTGTATTACACAAACATCCTAACTTCCTAAACTCTTAAATAACTCTCCTTAACTTAACTGTTAAGCTGTCCTAATTCATCCACTTTCTCTTACTGGTAGTAGAAAGACTAACTTATCGTAATAAAGCTGGTGGTATATGGAGGAAGACTTGTGACTCCACATGCCTCTCTTTTATCTCCGAAGTTAGCATTGTTGTAATTTTCCAAAAAGAACATTTTGTGATTTGTCAGTTGTTACCAGCACTGCTAACTCATCTGTCTGAAGTGCCCTTTTTTCCCCTCCATTTTCTTTGTATGAATCAGTGTACTGTATGTTGCAGTGATTTAAAAACCAACAGTTACTGCAAGAACCACAATGTGAGGATAGAAGTTAATTTCATCATATCGTTACACAGTTAACGTATAAGTCAGATGCACACATAGGTTTTCTACAGTGCGACACAATGTAATTTTGAACTTTTTCTTCAGTAAATGTTTTTTAAACTGGATTACATCTCTCCACAAATGCTACTACAGTTGCAGAACTGTTTAGCTCTGCAACATGAGAAAAGTAGTGTTTGTCGCTGAGTAACAGACATCCAAGCTGATAAGAAATGTTGGATCAAGTATTAGGGATTTCCTAACCTGAGGTAACGGATGAAGTAAGATAAGACTGGATTCCTAAAGTTAGTTCGGATTGGCTTCTGTAACACCATATTGGGAAAATCCTATCTTAGACACTTCCTATCTTAACTTAAGACTTAAAATAGAAAGTTTCAGTAATACGAGTCCCTGCCTCCTTCTAACTTGGCTCTTCTGGACTGCATGCAGTAAATTGTTTTACGTGGTGTCAAGAAAAATCTGATAGCTGTATTAAGAATGACTAAACAGAAATAGCCATCTTGCTGATTGCCCTGGTCTCTTTAGTTCAAACAGAAGCATTGGAATAAAACTGGGACTATTTCATAACCAGTTAAAAAAAACTCCTTATAGTCCACTTAAACATTAAATGTAAATGACAAATGGCATGAGAGTGACGACTGTGAGCAACAACAGTAGCCTGAAATAATTAATTTTCTTTGACAATATGCTCTTATCAGTCATTATGTTTGATCAGGCGTGTTATATACATGCTGTGCATCACAGGTCGACATGATGTCTCCCTTCGTGGATGTTCAAAAGAACAACAGAGGTGAAAGAGAGGGAGAGAGATGAGAGAATAAGAACAAAAGTGAGAGCACTGGATTACAAATAGAAAGGTCAGAGCTCTTAATGCGCGTCCTTGCTGCAGTGTTGTCGTTGACCTTTGTTTATTGTGGACTCATGGAAATGATGGAGATGAAAAGGCAGCAAACAGTTGAATTGGATTTATGTATTATAACCTCGTAGCCTTGTGTCGAGATCATGCAACACACACATGCGCACACCTTTCTGTGCCTTTATATGGCCGTCTTGGATAGAGGCTTTGTCTGCCATCGTGACCCCAGTCTGGATTCGCATTGCTCCGTTTTCATTATTCTTTTCTTCCTCTTTATTCCCCGCTTGCGTTCAGTCATTCTCACGTCTGCTCCGTTGATTAGCTCGGGACTGCTGCCTTGCCTCAGCTACTTGTCCTCAGCAGAAAGCCGCTTCGTGACCATTTGCAGTCAGTTCAAGTGGTTTAGGTGTGTGTGTGTGTCTGTGTGCGTGCGTGTGGATGGAGTGTGAATGGCCATGACCAGACACAAAGGACTGAATGAACACACCTGAATGACACTAATTAACATGGAGTGTTGACGGCATGGTTTGACCTCAGATGCACACACATGTGGGTGGCGAGAAAAGGTAAATTATACAGTGCATGAATGTGTCTCTCTTCTTCTCTGGTTCTGTTCTGTTCTGTCAGGTGACCGATATCGCTGACGCCATGATCCTGAAGCAGCTGTTCGAGACGCTGTTCAAGACCGGAGTGGTGGTGGTGGCCACCTCCAACAGGCCCCCTGATGGTACGACAACCAGAGCACATACATATTGTACCTTATAATATTATAAATAAATTGAAATAAAAGGAAACTCCATCACATGATGCTGTCTAGTCCATATAAATAAATAAATAATATGGATAAAAAGACAACATCACATAATGTGAACATAAATAAATACAAATAAAACGATTAAAAAGAGGGACATCACATAAAAGCAAGTTTATAAAATGTTAAAAGCCAAAAGTTTTATCCATAATTTATGAATTATATTGTTTATACTCAACACAGTTCAGACACACAGTTCAGTAAAAAGGTAGGAAGATGCAGTGCAAGTTTTCAGCCATCAGTAACACTGTAGCAGCACTCTTTTCTGTTCTTTTCTGTTCTCAGATATTGCCACTCCCAAAACATTAACTTAATTTTAACATAAAGTAAGGTTAGGTAAGTAAAGTAAACCTTTATTTGTCCCACAATGCAGAAATTTGCAGTGTTACAGCAGTAATTGGATGGCAAAAAAAAGAAAAAAGCACCAACAGAAGATGATAAACAAGAGGAAATATAAAAATTGGAACAATATAAGCAAAAGGAAATATATTAAACAGTAATAATATATACAATAGCAAACAATAAACCATTGACTTTACAGAATTGCACATAGGAAATAGAAATATTGATATTTTTTCTAGTAAAAGTGGAGTTGCAGATTAGCAAGATCTATAGTATAGTCTTATGCTCCACTCAAAATGGCAATGATGTCATAAATAAATAAGTAGTTAAAAGACATTAATTGTTGCACCAAATATTAAAATCTACTAATGTAGGAACATATAATAATTTTACATAAATGCAGGTTTTCATTCATGTGGATGTTGTGAACAGATACAGTAGTTTTTAACTTTCTAACTCTTTTACTTGCTTTTACTCATTTGAAGTGTTGACAAATCCTCGATAAGAAAGAGAAAATGGAAGAAAATAAAAGCGTTACTGGAACAGCTCGAAACTTAAGGCCCAAACTTTTCTGAAAGCGTCTGACGTTTTGTAGAACACCCACCGTTTTAAATTGCCGAGCTCACAATAAAAGTATTATCATCAAACTGCCTTGGCTCCTCTACTCCAACCTTGTTTCGATTTCTGAGCATCGAAATGAGGACCAAAGCTTCTTTCTCATGCAGCTGCAGTACCTGTTTGGAGAGAGCTAAAAGAATTTAAAAAAAAGGCATCAGACTCACAGCAGAGAGAGAGAGGGACGGGATGGAGCATGTGAATATGGACAGAAGAATCGATGTGATATTAAAACTTTTTTTTTTTTTTTTTGGACCATCCAAGTGTTACTGTGCAGTTTTGTGGTTTATCAGTGAAGTGTGAATTACACTGCAGACTAGATCTCTGTTAACAGTGACAAACAGACGGGACTGCATTTTGCTCATCTCCTCTGTGAAAGGTCTGTATCCTCACGGTGCTGCATAATTATAAATCATGTGAACTGCCCCTCTCCCTCTTCATCTCTTTGGTGTACAATGGTGTTAAAGTTTGCTGTTGGCTGCATTTTAAAACGTTGTCAAACTTATGTAAATTGTAGATAATAACAAAGTCATCCTGGCCATTCAAATTAAACACAAAAAACATGAATATCATGCACCATTTAGTCATTATATTATATATATAATGTATTATTTTGTGTAAAAATGTAAATAAAGACAGAATGCAATGATTTGAAAAAACCTTTCAAGCTATATTCAGTTGAAAAAGACAAAATATAAGATATTTAATGTTCAAACTGATAAACTTTATTCTTTTTTGTCAATAAACACTCATTCTGACTTTGATGCCTGCAACACGTTCCAAAAAAGTTGTGGCAGGTGCGTGTTTACCACTGTGTTACATCACCTTTTCTTTTAAGAACACTCAGTAAGTGTTTGGGAACTGAGGACACTAATTGTTTCTCATTCTTGCTTGATATACAATTTAAGACTTGTATTTTGTGCTTCATAATGCATATCACATAGTCAGTGGGAGGCAGGTCTGGACTGCAGGCAGGTCAGTCTAGTGCCTGAACTCTTTTACTATGAAGACACACTGTTGTAACACATGCAGATTGTGTCTTGACATTGTCTTGCTGAAATAAGCAGGGACGTCTCTGAAATGGCTGCAGATGTTGCTCCAAAACCTGTATGTACCTTTCAGCATTAATGGGGCCTTCACAGCTGTGACAAATCCCTAAATTTCTGCAGTTTTGTGTTGTGAAATGCTGTTCGTAAGCTGTTGGACTACTTGCCAACGCAATTTTTCACTGAATGGTGAACCTCACCCCGTCCACCCCAACGACTCAGCCTTTCAAGGATGCCCCTGTAATACCCAATCATGATACTGTCACCTGTCACTGTCACTTGTTGTTGCACTGTCCCAACTTCTTTGAAACGTGTTGCAGGCATCAAATTCAGAATGAGTGTATATTTATGAAAAAACAATAAAGTTAATCAGTTTGAACATTAAATATCTTGTCTTTTCAACTGAATACAACTTGAAAATGATTTGCAAATCATTGCATTCTGTTTTTATTTACATTTTACACAACGTCCCAACTTTTTGGAGCTGGGCTTGTGGAAAGCTCTGCTCAGAAGGACTGAGAATGCAAAAGGCTAATAATAAAATATTGCCCATGGCTCTGATGGTCCATTTAACTACTCAGCAAACACTACACCGTCCACCTGCAGCTGAGACGATAAGTAGTATTCCTGGAACATCACAATGTTTGCTTCTCCTCCTCTTGAGCCAGCAAATTTCTCAGCTACTTTACATACATCTACATTATTCACTTAATACTTTTATCCCAAAGTGCTTGTCTCCAGCAAGAATCAATTGAGCTTTACAAGACCACACCTTTAAAGCAATTAACCAAAATAAAAAAAAGCGAGGAACATTCGCTACAGCGTTCACTGACATGATACAAACAGGTTTTAAACAGGCTTTGATGTTGCATTTAGTGCCAGCGGAGCAAGGTTGGAGAAAGAATGAGCAAGGCGGTGATCAAGGTAGAGATAAATGCATATGTGCTATCTGACGCCTTTCTTTCCTCGGGGAACATGTTGATGTCTGAAAGTCTCGAGTGGGTACGGAGTGGATGGCAGGAAGATGGCTCTCGTAGACAAAGACGCGCGTCTCTGATATTTACTAGCTATTAAGAACAAAGCGCCAAACCATGCAAACTTGATAGAGAGCCTACTTGGTATTAATTACATGGTTAATGGAACACTGAAAGCCATAAGAGACAACTGGACATGAAAGGCATACATTTTTTCCATCTTTATTGATGTGGAGATGCTGCTATCAAAAAGCCCTAGATGTGTGAATAGGTGGAGTTTAGAGAGGTTTTTACCAGAACAGCTAAAGTTGGGTGTTGTTCTTAAACACTCATGGAGTTTAATAATATTAAGGAGGATTAGGGGGATGAATGGTTCTTTTTGGAGTGGAACAGCCTCGGTGTACTGGATCTCACATGCAGTTTACATTAATGGAGTCTGTGTGAGCTTATTTTGATGAACTTAATAAAATAAAAGGAGCAATATGTCACAACTGCATGTCCAAAAACAAGTACTGCAGTCAAAATAGCAGGTTTGAGCTATAGACTCTGAATTAAATAGGTTGAAATCCTATTTAATATACAGTCTGTGGTTGAAGCAAGTTGTTTCCCCTCATCCCCACCTTCCCAGACTTGAGGAACCTCAGGCAGGCTGCAGGAGCACAGCAGGAATGCAAGACAATGCCATGCCTTGCCAGCCAAATTTGGCTGCAGCACTACCCATCAGAGGGGGTTTTGAAGTGGGTACACACAAACCTGTGTATACCCTGCACTACACAACTGGGTGAACATCATACCACTCTTAGTTTCCCTATAATTGTACAATGGGAACCCTGATCATGTCAAATAACACCAAATATCAATTTATTTGGAAATTAATGATTTGTATATGTGGTGATCTCAGAGTCAACCTTTGGAAACTCATGGATGCAAGTGTTGATGTCACATAATTGTAAAACAAATGGAAAAGTGTTTAGCTTGCCTTTTTGTTCAAATTGGGTTTCTTTATGTGAGCAAAATTTCCATATCATGAAGCCACAGTGACATTTTCTCTTCACATCACATCACAGCAATGAATCATGCATACTGTGTTCATGATGTGCTAATGTTTTGCAATGGCCATATGACTTAGTCAACTTAGTCACCCTCTCTTAGTGACCCCTTTGTTTGAAGTAGGGAATACACCAAGCAAACAAAAACTTTAATGAAGATATAGATTGCAGACTGCCTGCTGTGCCATCTGACCCAAGCCAGCCGCGTCAATATGCCATCCTGCGTGCCTCATCGGTTTTTCAGCGCATACCACCAGGCTTGAAAAAAAAAAAAAAATCAAGGGGAAACACTTACTCTCAGATCTGTACGTAAATATGAAAGTACAATTATGAGTCGGTTAGCTTAGCTTAGCACCAAGGCTTGTAAAAGGTAAACTGCTAGTCTGGCTCTTTCAAAGGTAACAAATCTGCCTTAAATCTGCCTCTATAACTCACTTATTAACACGTTATATCTTGCTTGTTTCATCTGTAGAAAAACAGAAGTGTAAAAACAACTATGTGGTTTTATGGTATATTTTATGGTGGACCGTTTCCAGGAATTTACTGCTCCTGGACAAGAAATAGTCTGTGACACAACCCCCTGTAAAACTGCAACATGTTGTTTTTACACTTTGGCTTTTGTTTGTTTTAAACACACAAGATATGTAATGTGTTAATCTGTTAATGTTAGAGATGCAGGGAGGCTTTATAACCTTTGGACAGAGCCAAGCTAGCTTTTCTCATGTCTTTGTGCTAAGCTAAGCTAACGGCCTCCTGTTTCCAGCTTCATATTTCATATTTCCGTCGATATCCTGAAAAACCTCTCAGAGCATGTCCCAAAATATTGAACTATTCCTTTAACCTTTGCAGTAGTCGCGTCCCGTACACGGCACACACAGTCCATTACAGTATAGGAGTTATCAAGCGAGTTTTATTCGTGTGTCAGGTCCAGCTGTAGCGAGCTTAAGCCCAAACATCAACAACGAGCACTTGTTTGCAGCTGGAGAGAGAGCTTAAGCCTCGGTGTGTGTGTATGTGTGTGCATGTGTGTGTGTGTCTTTGTCTGTGTTTGTGTGTGCATCCCTATCTGTTTTATCTGTCTATCAGGGATGCTACTTCAGATGTAATTTGTTCCAGCCGAGCTAATTGAAACCTCTATTCAGCGAGCTGCTGTGGACATTGTCCGCGCTGAAAAGGCGACAGTCCTTTCTCCCGCCACCATTGTTTGGGAATGTAATGAATTTTATGTTGCTGCCGCTGCCGGTAGAGAAATCCATTTTTCTCTCCTGGTCCCAGTCCTTTTGTCATGCCTCCCCACCCATCCTTCAGTTCATCAATAGCCACTTTATCTGCCAATCTGCGGCGGGGGAATGACATTATTAGGAGGCTAAACAGCAGCTCTAATACAGGCCCTCCCCTCCTCTTTCAGATCTGTACAAAAACGGACTTCAGAGGGACACCTTCCTACCTTTCATCGACGTGCTGAAGGTAGAGACAAAGTCATCCCTCTCTCTTGTCTTGTTAATTTATTCATTTGTTTATCACACGCACATAAACACACATACACACCCTTGCATGTGCGCCTGTGTCCCTCTGTGTCTGTCTTTTTGCAAGTTGCTCTTTAGTGGTTTGATGTTTTCTGCTTCCTGGATGCCTCGCACAGTGTCACAAAGCTGTCTTTGATCATACCAGGGCACGGTGAAAAGACTCACACAGAGAGAAAAGGTAGGGAGAGATGGAAAAAGAGCGTGTGTGAGCACAGGTAATGTGAATGAGAGATGGGCGGACGAGCTGAGTGACTGACCCAGACTGCTTGCATTTCAAAAGTAAGGTGGGTGCAGGAGGCGAGGAGAGGTGGGGGAGAGGAGAGGAGAGGAGCAATGTGGTGGTTAGCATTTTCAGCGAAAAATCTACTTTGCAATTTCAAGCAGGTAGCGCCATTATCCTGCCTGCATCTCAGATGATCATTGATGTGTTTGGAGTGATCATGATCATAAATAATTGCATAATAATTTGTTGTCATGCATTTTGCAACAGAGGAGGGCAGCATTCTTGCACCTTTTATTGGTATTTAGTCCAAATAGTAAAGGCGAGCAACATCCAACTGCTGTGTGTGAGGCCACAAACGCATTGATTATTCTTCACTATTCATCAGAAATAATGTAGAGGCAAACAACAACCAACACAGAAAGGTTTCATTTTACGCACAGGGTCACTCATTGTGTCCACATCTCAAAAATATAAACGCACACACAGGCATAATTAGGTGGATATGAAGTAGAGCCCAACCGTGCTGGATTTTTGGGGTCGTGCTGATAACAACATTAGAAAGTCAAGAAATTTTGATATTGCTATATTGGTCAGTATTGCAATGATTCCTTAATTGTGCTTATCAAACACTTGTAAAAGATGGAGGAAGGATATTTTACATTTTAACAATATACCTTATTTTTCAAAAAGACATCTGATCCTTGAAACTGTAAACTTTCACTGGCATTTTTATAATTATAAATAATTGTAAAGAACCACAAATTTTACAAAAAATGCTGATCAGTATCAGGCAGATGATATCAGCTGACCGTTGTCTGGCTCTGATATGAAGTACAATCTACCAATAGTTGATATACTTAACATATTGTGACTTTAAACGTACATAAATGTATGCTTACAGTATGATAGAATAGATGCATTATGACAGTTAAATTCTGAGCTGGCATTATTTGATCAGTAATATTTCCGGGCTTCACAGCTTCCAAGAGTGATTCCCAAATGTTTTTTTTTGATTTAGCACCACCAGCTGGATTATAGAAGTTACCTCAATTACACAATTTACTGAAAATTTGATATATTAGACTACAGAAATTCACTGGTGTTACTTGACTACTTAGAGCTATTTTTTAGTAATCCTTCCTCTGAAGTATGCTAAATAAATATTTGCTAAAAATCATATTATATATATATATATACTCTATACAATCTACATATATCTACATACATATAATACAGATAGGCAAATGCACAAACATATTTACATACATCCAAAAGTCTGGCTGAGTTCACTCACTATGCTCCCTCTGACTGAAGTGTTGCAAATCATGGCTCAACGTGCTCTTTAAATTTTATAATGAAGGAAACAGTTTTTTTTTTAATGATCATTAAAGATAATAGACACATTTGAATATGACTTATTGAACATCTGTATTAACATTGTATTAGCACGATTACACAACGTTACACCAATAGATTAATCATTTAAAAAATAATCGTTAGGCGCAGCCCTAGATAAGAGAAACTAATTTAAAAATGCTTTACTTTGGCACAAAAGTTTTACAGTTTTATTTATTTTAATTTTATTTACTTTATAAGACTTTGTCAAGCTATTTTGTTTATGTATGAGAAGATTCCGTAAACCTTAAGTAATGGTGCTGGTAGCACCCTGGAATTTTTGTTTGAAGATATTGTTGAAAAGTACGTACTCTATCCTTGAAGACATTTTAACACAGTTCAGTGTTGGAGTTTGTGTTATTCTAAATTTTTGACACCAGGATTTTCATTTTGACTGCAAATGTACATCAGTTCCAAATATCACTTATTTGTTTTCTTTATTAATAATAATTAATATTGGTACAGGGTTCAATCGACCTCTAAGTTGGGTTCAAATACTTTGCTGCACACAAATGGAATGAGCTCCAAAAAATATTAAGCTACTTTATTTGATTTTATTTGAACAATTTAAAAGATTCCACTTTTGTATCTGCAATCTCACTTATAAATGCAAATGTTTTAATGTGTGTCTGTAAATTATCTGTCGAAAGTCTATGGGATCATTTTTATATTATTTGATCATGTAAACACTCAACAATTGAGCCCAAATAGCCTAATAATGCTGTTTGACATAACTTCAGACTACACCAAAAACATAAAAAGTTTCTTCCCAAAGGCATTTATTAGTTTCTGACTCTTGGAAAAACAGTAAAATTCCCCAAACTACTGTCTGATATATTTCTTTAACCAAATCACACACATTTAGGCTATTAGATGTGATCTTCCTTTGATAACTACTGTAATAATTTTTCACTTCCAGTCACCGAGTCTCCAACTTTGAAAATTTGTGTGTTAAAGAAGAAGAAAGCATACTTTTATTAATCCCCTGGGGGAAATGACATTTTTTGCTCTGTTGTAATTATTTAAACACAAACAGGCCCGAAATACAGACACATGCACAAACAGGGACTATAGACATGCATCGGAGAGATGTTAGAGCGAAGGGGCTGTCGCACATACATATAGACACCACAAGCAATTAGGGGTTAGGTGCTGGTGCTCCAGCTATCAGTCCACACTCCACACTTTGGTCCATGCTGGACTTGAACTGACGACCCAGTGGTTCCCAAGTCAAGGCCTTATGGACTGAGCTACTGCCACCCTGAAGGAGATACATCACGAAATGCAGGAAAAAGGGTCTTAGCAGAATTTTTACACAGATTGTCCAACAGACTCAATCGTTGACAGTAATCAGCACATGAATCGCACCCCATCTGAGCAGATTTTGGTACATCAAGTTTCAGCTCTAAATTAAACTCTGCCACCAGTACATGTCTTAACCAAATACATGGACTCTTGTAAAATATGAGTTTATATTCTGTATAACGTGAGCTGATGTCACTATTAGCCTGTTTGGCCTCAGAACTCCACTATTAGTCAGGCTTTTGATAGGACAATTAATATGTTGTTGCAAGATTATTTATGATCCCATTACATGCTTTGTTACATCACAAACCTCAGCATGATTTCAACTGTGTATGAAATTAGAATAAAATAGTAGGAAATAATAACACAAGTGTTTTAACAAGCCTGAAGTGGTTGATCTGCAGCGTGCAGGGTCGTCAGAGCTGCACTGTATCTTCATGCGCACACACACGAAGGCTCACACTAAATGCACTACAACCGGGGAGGCCTTAGAGTCACCCTATTCCCCACCCACTCTCCCAGCAGCACCCTTGCCCTCTCTAATCCACCCTCATCAAGGTCCTGAATGCCTGTTGTCCCTCTCTGCCCCGCACTACCTCCTCTCTTTCAGGGTCCCATGTTCCCCTTTGTGAGGCCATCTGGTTTTCGGGGTCGGGGTTTTTTTGGGGGTGCAAGGCCTCCTCTATAGTGGCCTGCTCTGTAAAGTTAAAGCGTGTTTTTAGCGGGGTCACGCTGCTAACTAGCTGACCCTTAATAGATTGAATTAATGCTTGCAGGGAGTGGCGGTGCGGGTCCTCCTCCCTCGTTTTCGTGTGTGCGTGACTGAGTGTGTTTCTATGGCGAGTGAGGGAGTGAATGAGGGTGTTAAAAAGTAAGAAAATAGCCCCTGACCTCTCCTCCCTATCACCTGAGCTGGAGTGGTAGAGGTTAATCCACCGCCTCTATCCGCCTGAGTTGACGTCTTTATTTAACTATTGACTTCTGATTAGTTGGGACCCCCTTTTTCCTCAGCAAACCATCCCCCTAAATCAACCAGTTTCCTAATGTTGAAAACAAGAAATCATTGGAGCTGCAAGCTTTAAACACAACAAAAAAAGTGAACACAACACTTCTGTTTTTGCTCCTATTTTCCATGAAGTAAAAAAATTAAATCTTCTGTGCACACAAAAAGATTTATTTCTCTCAAACTTTGTTCACAAATGTATTAAAATCAGAGTTAGTGATACTTCGCCTTTGCCAACATAATCCATCCACCTGACAGATGTGACATATAGAGATGCTTATTAAGCAGCGTGATTATTGCACAGGTGTGCCTTGCACTCGTCACAATAAAAGGCCCTTTGCCACTGGCCAAAAATCCACTAACGCCCACAAACATCTGGCTTTTGTCTTCAGTGGGAAAGGGTACAATTGGCATTCACTCCTGGGTCAAATGACTCTGCAGTGGTAACGGGATTTATCAGCCCCAGCTCCAATTGGCAGTGATGGAAACATGACACCCGGGTGGACACGCCAATTTTCATCCATTTTCCAGTGGAGTCAGTGAAAGCTTGTCACCTCTGACAGTGATTTCTGCGACTGTTTTGCTCCTTTAATGCTCGGTTTGACTCAGTTTGACGTGGGGAGTCATGTCATCTCAGTGGAGTTGTGAAGGCGTATATTCACCAATAAAGCGCTCGTCTTTAGTCGAGATTCTGTAAAATGGTGGATAAATGTTTCATTTCATAGAAAGTCTTCACAATAAAACTCCCTTGTTATGTTGTCACTTAGCAGCTTTTATTATGAAGCAGCAAAATCAGGAAATGTTGGGTTTTCATCAGCAGTAACTTGACATGACTCCTTTACAGCTGAAAGTGAACATGAACACAGACATGAAGCTTTCCAGTGCACACAAGAAAAATGAATTTTTTTTTAAACTCCATACACATGTTAATTTTGGTGTACAAATGGTATAAAATACCACTAAAATGTGCAGTTTTATCTTGAAAAAGACATATTTTAAGCACTGAACTATGGCTATTTCACATAGGACTGCAGATACCATTTTTTTCTCAGAAGGGCAAAGTCATGACCCCCATACTCCACCTCTAAATGGTTAGTACTTGTTGCCTTCCTTGGTTGGGTTGTTTCGGTTTAGACATGAGGAGTGATTGGTCAGGGTGAAGGTAGGAATATCAGGGTAAGCCAATCAGAGGCAGAGTACGGTGGGTCATGACCTTGCCCTACTGGGGGAAAAAAAATCATTATCTGTAGCTCTATGCGAAACAGCCATAGTTCAGTGCCTAATAAATGTCTTTTTTTTGTTCAAGATAAAACTTCACATTTTAAAGAGGCCCTTTATTTTGACCAGTCCAAGGCACACCTGTGGACGGATTATCATGGCAAACTCACAAACGCAGATTTTCACAAATTTGTGACCAGAATTTGAGAGAAAGAAACCTTTTGTGTGCGCAGAAAAAGTCTTGTTTTTACGTCAACTCATGAAAAATGGGAGCAAAAACAAAAACGTTGCATTCATATTTTTGTTGCGTGTAGATACCCTTGCCAGACATGGAAAGCGCACAACTCCACTGAACCTAGAAGTCCCTGACTGCTTTTCACTTTTTAGTTTGTTTACTAGTTTTCTCATTCACTCGGTCATTTGTAATTTCTTGTCCTTTTTAGCATCTCTGTAGACTCCATCAGGGAATCTATTCAGTTGTTTAGGCTTCTTTTCTTTGTAGCCATGGCAAAGCTCAGAGTTCTGTAAAATACAGGGTTTAAGGGCTTTTTTTAATGGACACTGCCAGTATTGTAACTAAGACACTCTTTCTCTCACACAAACTGTCCTCCCTCTCCACTCCACTTTTCATCACCCATCCTCTCTCTACCCCTCTATGCCCGCTCTTTGTTCTATTACTATCCTGTTCTGCTCGCTGGCTTTACTCACCCAAGGTCAGGTCCCTTTATTTTGGTAGCAGAATAGTGACTTTATTTTCCCTCCGCTTGTTCGATTGCAGTTGCGCACAATGCTGCCAAAGGGGGGAAAACATGACGACAACCCTGAGGCAACTTTGAGTATCTCTGGGTTTCCTGCTGTTTTTAACCCTTCTTTTGATCTGCTCTCCTTCTCTCATTTTTGTGTGTCATTGTTAATAATTTGCCATGTGCTGTGCAGTTGGTGATGAGAGAAGAAAAAGAAATATATAAATAAAACCGGGACGATAGAGAAAGGAAAAAAATTGAGGAATGAGAGGGACGTGGTCCTCCAGTGGAGACCTTGGTGAGAAGGACTGCCTGTGAAGAGCCGGCAGCCTGCCAGCTCAAATCAAATGGATGTTGATGTTTGATGACTGTCATTGTCTTCCAGAGCATTTAGTGGCAGGGCAGTGCCACTCACTGCATGCCTCGAGGGCATACCTCACTTCTTTCATATCAGTGTCTCGCTTCCACAAAACTGAACAATCAATAAAGGACGAATCAATTTTGCTCCTTTTGAATGCGAGGAATGAATTTTTAATTGATATCGTCACCTTGGCTTGTTATTTTCTGCTGCCTAACTGATGTTTTCCAGTGTTTTATTATAGGTGTGTACATGTGTCAGGTGTGTTTTATCAGGCATACACTACATGCATGCACACAGGTGCTTTACACTGTACTGTAGGTGTTCATTTGTAAAGCAGGCCACCCGCAAACTGAAGGCAACACTTTGTTCACTTATAACTTCACTAACATGTACATTTAAAGCCCCTTTTTCTACACTTGTCGTGCTCTCTGCCTCTGTTACACTCATGATGAATGCGCTCGCCTCTTGATGCTCTGCCCTTTATTCACATTTGTGATATCATGAAGCGGAAAAGACGGCTGGTGTTTAGGTGTTATGAATGGAAATAGGTTCTCAGACAGTCTCTTTTATGAAGCTATGGGGGCGGGGGGGGGGTCACTAACTTGTTTACCTTCTGCACAAATGGCACAGAGCACGCCAGATACAACTTAATATGGTCCACAGAATCTAAATGGCAAGCCCTCGTTACCTGACAACTACTTTCAGAAGTTAGAAGAAGTCTTTAATCATAATACCTAAGCTAGGGTAACTAACCTGTACCCAAATAAATTTAAAGCTATGATGGGAATCGTTTTGTTTATTTATGCTGGAGCCACAGAGTGGAGCAAACTGCCTCTTGCAATAAAAAAGGCGCAGAACCCACAAGCCTGTCAGAAAAAGATCAAATGGAGGATGTTAGATAACATCTCCAAATAAGGTCATGGACATTTTTAATACACTGTGACTGTTTTTAAAAAAATACACATGTTGATATATGCTATGTAGAAATTATTCTTTTGTATTTGTAAGTGGATTGTTGTACTGATGTGACGTGTTGGCACTTCTCCTGTCATGGACGCTGTATGGCTGGCTCCATCTTGTTGTGGCGAGGACAGTTTGATAAAAAATCAGAGACCACGGTGGAAATAAGCCTTGAACTTTATCGTGTTATCCCTGACAATGTCATATGCGCTCGTACTTCTTTTGCTATTTTATTTGATCCTTCGTCAAGAAATCTGACATATTTGCTGTAATAAATCACAATACGACCATGATATGTGATCAGAGATCAATGAAACGTGTTAAGTTGAAATATTTGCTTCTCTGACAACAGCGCTGCAGCTACAATGTCCACCTTGATTGAAATTTCTATTCTAGTCTGTAACTTGTGTCATTGTTTGGCCATTTCATGCTAATTAGAGTTTACATTGATGCCAATGTTAGTGTAATTAGTAAGCATCTAAGTGTTTATGAGTCATAAAAAATAATGAATAATCTTTTAGAAGGCGTAGATGTTAAATTGAGCAATATGTTAATGGAGTCTGGCAGGCAGTCACTGAACTCCAACTCCAGAGTGTGTGTTTTCAGAGCAGTGTGCTTTTATTTTCGGGATAACAGGCTTAATTTCACATTGCCAGACAACTGACCGTTGTAAACAGCTGATCAGCTTACAGCGTAGGACTCGTCGTTGCTTGTTATCGTCAAACTACAATGTTGCACACGTCTTGGGTTCCTGCAGCGTTCTTGCAGCCTGCCTGACCTCCTCGAGTCTGAGGAGGAGGTTCAGAGGGAAACAACTCGCTTGAACCCTAGACTGCATTATCAAAGCATTTCACATAACACATCAAGACGAACATACCAGAATAAATCACATTTTATGAATAAAATGTCAGACTAAACAACAAAAAATAGATTTATAGTGCAGCTCTTGAGCCTAAATTGCATTCAGGTCTGATACCAAGTAATATCAGGGCCATAATCATGATACCTTTTTATTATTAAAAGCAGCTAATGTACTGTATCATGTTTTATGGGTGCAATGCATCATTAATAGGTCTCTTAATACATTTTCATTATCACTGGGGATTTGCCAGTAATTAGGCTTTACTTTTTACCGTTCTCTGTTAATTACATGCATGTTAAAACACAAAACAGTTTTTAATGGTGAATAACAAAAAGTTTATTGTGTGAATTGTTTAAAATAACGAGAGGATAATTCCATGCATTGATGCAACAACAATAGTAGCAGCAGCAGTGAAACTGAGAGCGCGCCACTAACGAGTGTTTGTGATCCCAGGACATGATCTAACCTGAGACTTACTCTTTTTTTTTATGTTGGTATCCTGTTGACGCTAGCATCAATATTCAAAACAAAAATCTGTATTGATACTTTAGGTACCACTCTGCCCACCCCTCATCCCAAATCTTCCTTAAGGTTGATGTCCATGTACGTCTGTGCAACATATAGTAGCTTCCCCACGTTTGGATTTAGACTAGATGGTAACCCTATAGATGTGTTGTTTCTTCATTCTGATTCCTTGTACAAATAAATTATGTTTTATAATGCAACAGTGCTGTGGTTAAGATCTGCTGAAGTTTAAATACGTTGATGGGGTCAGGGAAAGATCATGGTTTGGGTTAAAATGATCAGTCTTGCGAGATCTTTCAATCCATTTCGAGCAGTGCTTGCCGGTCTTAAAGGGTGACCCCATGGATTTTACACCTCAAAGATTATTTATATGTTTTGGGGAGTCCAATCACATGTGAAGTCTTAGAAATGGCCTTTAGAAATGTAACAGTCAGTGTTAATTGAGTCGGAAGATGACAAGATTAAAAATGTAAAAAATCTGGGGGTTAAAAAGAAGTGAGTTCACCAGACTTCTGTAGCCCACTTCTCATCTCTGCTTGTAGCTTGCAGCTTGAAGCTAGGCTGGCCGCTTCTAGCATAACACAGTCAAATCTTGTGTACGTCCTGCCTGATCGGTACAGCGCATGTGCAACGCTCAATCGAGATAGCAAGGTGGAAGTACAGGTAACAATAATTTAAGATCTTCCTTTATTAGTCCCACAACAGGGAAATTTTCATTGTTACATCAGCAAAGTGGATAGCAAAAATATAAAGAGGTATCAGTAAAAATATAAAAATATAAGCAAGTGAAAATCTAAAAAATATGAACAGTTTAAACAAGTATAAACAAAAAATAGGCACTGACCTTTCAAAAGCACTAACAGATTAAAAATATGAAAAAGAAATAAAAAAAGACAAAACTAGAAAGGAAAAATCTCAACAGTGAGCGAGAGCTGCTGCAACAAGCTGCTGCCAATGCAGCACCTTTTTGCACTGCATTGCAGTGTATTTAATTCAGAATGTTTTTAATTAAGACTTTTTTTAAAACAAGTTTCATTGTCTTCTGGTGCAGTTTCACGAGTATATATGATGACTTACATCTATAACATATAAGTGTGAGACATACATGGACATATATTAATAATTAAATCAGCTCGGCTCGGCTACCCGTTACTCTACATTAAATGAAGCCTTACCACACTGAAGCTACCTGCCAGAGAAATGTAGCAAGCTGCACTACATAAAAATGGAAAAACCAGCTCACTACACTCATCAAATCTATTTTTATACCTCTTCAAACTGCATCTAGAAGACCTTAAAACTTGTTTTAAAAAAATGTCTTTATCAATTCCATTCTGAATTAAACACTAGAGTCCGACCATTGTGGGATTTTTTAAACCAATTTTAGAGGAAACATTTACACAATTACCACTATGGTGCCCAGTATAGTGAATTTTTGAGCTGAAAAAAAGATGCACCAATGTGACTGTGCAAAGGTACTCAGAAGGTAGTTTTATTAAACAAATATCTACCTTAAAAACATTATGTATTTTATTTAACTTGTTAGATAATGAAACATATACATTATGTCAACCAGTAGAGAGGAACACTGAGAAAATTAAAGTAAATAAAAATAGAATAGAACAGCTAAATAAACATCAGTACTGTCTAGTATCCGTTAATTGCTGATTGTTTTAATGCTGACAGTCTATTAGGGGCAGTTATAAAATAAAAAGCACAGCTTCTAGCAGTTAGACCTGTCAGAGAACTCCTCTTGTCTTCATAAATGTTTGCCATTGTGCTAAATCTCTTTAAACACATTTTTTCCAATTTAACCTGTTTTTTTTTTCCCAGAGCTGATGATGGAAGTTGCTAATGAGTGAGCCATCTTTTTTCCTCTTCACTTCTGTTGAGACTTGCACATGCACAGTACAGATTTGCAGGATATATCCTCCGTATTGACATCTCAACCCAATAAATCGGCTGTCGGATTACATTGTGGGTAATGTAGACGCCAGGTTTTGATGTGAGAGGAGAATGTGCAGAATTAAAAAGACAATATCTCTGATTCTGCTGTATTGATCTCCATCCCATATCTTTTTTTTTCACTTGCTGCCATGACTCAAACAATGTTATAGAAGTAAAATGCTAAATCAGTGAAAAACCCTTTAAATTGGTAAATGAACCAGAATATGAGTGGATCCTAAACCATTTGGTGATTTAATACGTGGTGGCCGTATTTTAAAATCTTCTCTCTTCTAGTCAGTGCAGCACTTTTAATACAGAAATAATGAGCTCCTCTGCTGCATAGAGTCCATCTCTGATGTCTGTGTGCTGCCACCAACAAGTGGAGCCTCTGTTGGCCAGGTGCAGGTAGCACAGACTCCGCCGAGTTTTGGAGCGGTTCGGTTTTGGGCCTTAGCAGAGCTCAAGAGGGGTTGAGGCCGGGTGGGGGGTCCAGTGGGGTCCTGGATCACAAAAGGTGGGGCCTCCGACTCAAAAGATGTTTCCCCAAGAGGAGCAGCCGAGGCAGGGGGAGGTTGTGAGAACGACCTCTCCGAACAAACCATCGCTGGCCCAAGGCGGTCACACTTTAAGGGAATAGATCATTAGGTGTAATTAGGGTGTTCACATTGTCATGTACCCCCCCGGCTGCCCAAGAATGAATAAAATCACCAGATACACCCCCCCCACTCACACTCACACACACTCTCACACACACACAGCAGCTCCCCAGTTAGTGAAAACACTTTGATGTCAGAAGAGTCGTCCAGAACTTGCCAGCATAAAGGCAGTGTTTTAAGCTTTCTCTCTTTTCTCCCCCGTCTCTTCTCTCTCCTCGACCCCTCCATCCCTCCCTCCCTCTTTTCTTCTGTCCCCTCCACACAAGGCTGTAAGACACACATGGTTGAATGAACGACAACCTTTCCCCTCCTCCCCCTCTGCCGCTCTCTCCCCCCTTCGTCTCTTTTTCAGCCTTCCCACCCCGCATTTCTTTGAGGCCTGGTCAATTCTCCGGGCCAAACAAAAAAAGCATCAAATGTTTTCTGCTGCCGGGTAATGAGGGAGTGGACCTCATCAGGGCCCAATAGTCAGCTATCCTTGGCTTTTGTTGCAGCTCAATGGCACCGCGCTCTTTGAAAAACTCAAAAGCAACTTTTTGAGGAGTAAAGGATAGAGAAAGATATGGCGTAGAGGGAGCGGGCACAGAGGGGAGCAGAGGCAGCCACTAAAAAAAAAAAAAAAGCCACTCTGTTTTTATGCTAAACGGCTGTCCAGAGAGAGCAGTGGACAGCTTGGACAATGACATGATTGGAGCTACATGTGTTTGGATGACTTTCTTCTAAAGAGACTCTGATTCTCATGTCTGTCATCTCCGTCTTGTCGCTCCCTCCCCTTCTTGTGTCTGTGAGTCTGTGAATGCATCTGTGCAAGTGGTGAAACTCTTTAATTTGCTGTCGCCGTGCTCCCATGCTGCTTTTCTGAGAGTCAGCAACACATAGGACAAGTTTTTACACCACGAGTACAAAAGGCTAACATTGTAGTGTGACTCATGGTGACAATTAAACAAGAGCTGCAACTAATGATTATTTTTCTCATCAATTTAATCTGTCAGTTATTTTTAATTAATAGGCAAGTCTTAAAAATCTCAAAAATAATGAAAAATGTTGTTCAGAATTTGAGGTGTGACCAAGTAACATATTTCTGCAGGATGGCGGTTTACCGCGACTGCCTAAATAATTACGCTTTATTGGACTTTATTAAAGGATAGTGTCATAAACGTAAGTAGCTCTTTTAAGAAACAGGACAGTGCATAAGTGTGCGCAACATTTAAGTGAGGCAGAGTGAGCAGCAGACTGAGTGACGGTGCTGCTCATAGCAGAGCAGAAACTTTAGCTTAGCAGTAAGTTGTCAATCTGGCAGTAAATGTACAGTTCAGGTAACAGTTTGTCAGTTCATATAAGCTGCAACTTCTTAAGACCAAGAAAAGTCTCGTCTGTTTTTTCTAAACTGCTGAAAAGGTGACGAGAAAGTAAGCTGAACAGGAGAGAAAAGCTAATGCTAAAGCTAACACTAGCATTGTAGCTTTGTATTCCAGTCCTGAACTGCAGCATCTTTTTGGAGACATGATAAAATCATAATGATAAATCCAACAACAAATGTTCTGTGATCATTTATCCTTTTATCCGTTAGCATGTTATTAGCCTCCCACTGGCAATCCCAAGATGCCTTGGTTTGAGTCTGCCAACCAATCAGGCACTGTCTTTCTAACTTGTGTGTTACAGGGGGATCCATAGATGTATTAATAGATTAATAGATACATTTGCTGATCCGATCAGATATCTAAATTTGGCTGCCAGTATTAATACCGGCACTCTTTTTTTTCTCAATTAATATTATTATTATTAGTTGCAGTAAGTTTACGTGAGGTTGAAACTGAACTTCAGTTTAGTGGTGAAAATGTATGTGTCAGTTGACACCTGGAAAGTTTTTTTAGTTTGTGTAATGTAATTTGTGTAATGGTATCATCCATTTCATCCATCATCCATCCATTTTTAACAACACATTGAGGCAGTCGTGACAACCCTGATATTTATCACTACAAAGTGATATTTTAATACACTGGGCAAATCTGTTTTGATCCCCCATTAGGCATAGTCTACACAACGTAACTAGTTCCTATGTGTTCTAGTACTTTTTCCCAAAATGCGTAAATTAGTTTACTTTCCCAGATTGCTTGTAAAAATGTTCCTGTTTCTGTCCCAACATTTCTTGGTCAGTGAGCCTCTCCTCCTGTGGAGCTTAGGAGTGAAATAAAAACCCGTGTATTAACTTATACTGAATAAATTCCACCCTATTCTCCTTTATGTATTTCCTTGTATTTTACAGTATTTTTAACCATTCCGCATCCCTCAGATCACACCCAAGGTCAACAGATAGATCGTACAGTTCTTTTGAGCCATTAGTGAGATAGAAGAATCTTCCAAGAATGACAAAAGTGACCTCAAGTGCAAAGGAAGGACAGATGCTACTTGAGAAATGTAATAAAAAAAAAAAAAAAGAAATACCTTATGTAAAATAATTTTTGTCTGACATAAATTCCAGCATTTGGGTAAGAAAAAAATATGTAAAAACATCTCTGTTACAGAGCAGTAATTGTCAGCTATTAAATTAATCGCCAACTATTTTGATAATCGATTAATCAGTTGAATTTTTTTTCAAATCTCTGTCAGCTTCTCAAATGTGAATATTTTCTGGTTTTGTTATTCCTCTGTGACAGTTAACTGAATATCTTTGGACTGAGGATTAAACAAGACTTTTGAGGACGTCAGCTTGGGCTTTGGGAAGCACTGATGGACATTTTTCACCAATTTCTCACTTTTTATGGACCAAAGAACTAATCGATTAATAGGAATGTAATCAACAGATTAATCGTTAGTTGCAGCCTGATTTACCTTATTAGTGTCTTTCAACTAAAGTATCCCAGATATTTTATCCATAAATGCAATTTAGTCCAAGTATAGATTTTAGTTATTGTAGTGACGCCTGGCACAGAGAACTTATAGAGTTACTTTTACACCATGCCTAGGTCTGGAGTTCCAGATTATTTTCAGTATTTAATCATCTGTTCCTTCATGTCTTCATTAACTGATCAATTGATCAGCCTGTAATATGTCTAAAAGTGCAAAAAGAGGTTGCAATTTAGATCACGGATCGTAATTGTGATTAACATATTATGATTGGCCAGATTGCCCACCCCTACTGGGAGCAGAAAACCTTTGTCATTTTTGCTCAAAGCAACTTCATCTAAATATGTCAATCGATTAATTGTTTGTTAGAGTATAAATATTGGATTGTTGTTGCAACTGTGTGCAACCAGTGAGCATTTCTCTGTTGAAAAAAGCAGTTTAAAATAGAACTATGGTCACTGGTGAAAAGACATTCAGAATTGGTTCACAAGTGCCAGTTTTTTCACCGACTGTCTGAAGACGTTCATTGAACTTTAACATTTTGATCAAATTTCAGCAAGATTTGGAACAGAGACATTTTTCATGCTCTACAACAGGGGTGTTAAAGTTATGGCCCGCAGGTCAGATCCAGCCCACCAAAGGGCCCAATCCGGCCCACTGGATGACTTTGCGATGTGTGAAAATTACAGAGAAGTCATTCATTCCAATTTTCAAATTTCAATTTTTCAAAAACTTCACAGCTGATGAGAGACTGCACTCATCTCAGGTTGATCATCATCTGTTCTGCAAACCCTGTGAATGTTTTCATTGTTTAACTTCTTTACACTGGAAAAAGGGAAAACTCTGGAGGTTTTGTTCAGAGCTGCAACAATTAGTCAATTTATCAAGTGGTTGTCAACTATTAAATTAATCACCAACTATTTTGATAATCAATAAATCAAGTTATTTTTTAAGGCCAAAATTTCCATATTGTCTGATTTCAGCTTTTCAGTCTGGTTTCTTCACTCCTCTCAGCCATTAAACTGAATATCTTTGGGTTTAGACAAGTTATTGACTAATTAATTAATCAATGATGAAAATAATCATTACAGGAAAGACTTGAGAAATAGACGTATATAGACTGCGTGCTCCACGTGTTTTGAAGTACCCCCTTGTGCTCCAGATGTTTGGACTTTTTTTTTCAAGTGATAAGATTGTGACAGGATGAATTAATAGAATAATCAGTTAGATTTTTTTTTTTAAACAAAAAATATCAAAATTCTTTCATTTTCTCAAATGTGAATATTTTCTGGTTTCTTATTGTGATCTATGACCGTAAACTGTGGACAAAACAAGACACTTGGGGAAAACGATCGACAGATTAATCAATAATGAAAATAAACATTAGTTGCAGACCTAGTGTTGTTCTTTTTAGGTTATAATTATGCACTGCTTTTACTGGTCCAGCCCACTTGAGATCAAATTTGGCTGGATGTGGCCCATGAACTAAAATGATTTTTACACCCCTGCTCTACAGTGTGCAGCAGTCTATCATCACTCTAGACCATCACAAAAAAGTACATATAAAAAATAGCTATTTACAGGATTAGTACCTCAGTTGCCTGGATGAAAGTCCTGAGTTTAACCCACTCATCCACCACAATTTCCCATTCATTAAAGTTTCTTTGTCACTTTTTATGCTACGTCTTGGTACATATACATGTAGTTGAAGTTAAAACCAGTACACCAAAGTACTGTGCATGCATATTAGGCTACAGCAGTCAGTGAAATTTCTTATTTTATGTTAAGAATTTCTCCTGTTATGATGTCCTGGAGGCTTTCTGTTGGCAGCACAGAGACTACATAGGTCATATTTATGACATTTTATATGAAAGATTAAATGTGTTGAAATTACTTCTTTGTGAAGACCAGATTTCACCTACCAGTGACATATGACTGAAGAGATGCCTTCATACTAATCAGTATTGTCTGTCTATCAACCTACGGCTGAACAAACGAACAAAATGATTAAACAAATTTGTCTTTTACGACACGTTGATGTTGTAACCACATTTTAGCTGGTTGAAAAGAGAGTGAAAAAAGGTCTTAGACGTTCAGACTGAATATCAACCAGTTTTCAACTAAAAATCAAGTAGGGCTGCACAAGTTCCGCAATAAAATCGCAATATGGCCAAGTGCAATATCCAAATTGCAGAACCAGAACCAAATGGTCTAAATGACCTGGCCTGAAGCTCTCTGGATAAAAGAAA
This sequence comes from Lutjanus argentimaculatus, assembly GCA_034769285.1. Taxonomy (NCBI): domain Eukaryota; kingdom Metazoa; phylum Chordata; class Actinopteri; order Lutjaniformes; family Lutjanidae; genus Lutjanus; species Lutjanus argentimaculatus. The sequence goes on from JAWZSL010000001.1 coordinate 53,934,585, forward strand.
ACATGTTTGTTTGGTATAGATCTTAACAAATATTGCATCATCATGATTTTAGTAGGGTTTTTTTTTTCAGTGAACATGAAAATTGTAATGCAATACTGATCATTTTCACTAATCCTATCACAGTCGCAGTTTCAGTCAAAATAATCACAATATGACTTTTTTACCAAATCGTGCAGCCCTGAAATCAGCGGTTAGTGCTCACTGTACAGCCAGATATACAGCATGAGCTGAAAGGACAGTTGGAGATTGAGACTGTAAGTTGTAAAGTAACACTGACTAGCACTGGAGTCTGAGCGGAGCGTGGCGGTGGAGGAGGGGGACAAGACCACAATGTGTAGGCGGATGAAATCTTGGAGGAGTGAGAACTTGACAATCCTCTCAAGATGGATAATCAAGTAATGACCCGCGAGGCCTCAGCCTCATCTGATTATAAATAACCAATGGAATCATCATCACTGATTGTGTTTCCATTCCTCCTTCTTTGTACCTCGCTCCTCCGTGAAGAAACGCAGCAGCCATCAGTCTTCACCGCAGGTTCATAAAGGGAGGGAGCAGAAGATGGCAGGAGAAAAGACAAACTGAGCTTCTAATGATGTGGCGGCGATAGTGACAAGTTTTTTTTTTTCTTCCTCTTTTTTTTTTCCATTTTGGAGGGACTATTTACCCGTTGGTGGGGTCACAGTAGGTTGATGAAATGACACCTCCCTTTTGTGCGTGGGGGAGGGCGAGTTTGTCAGGTTGTTATTAAGCCTGATTCAGCCAATTGGCTCAGAGTGGGAACCCCGTTTGTGTGAGCGGACACGGAGATAAAAAGTTGACAGCGGAGAAGAATAGAGTATTTCCGTCCCCTTGCTTTGTGATGATTACTAATTATCCTGCAGCTTAAGGAGGCCAGTGGCAGAAATTCACTGATTTCATAATTTACTGGAGCTGTCGGCGAATACTCAGTCATCCGGCGATGGCTCGGATGGGATGATATGCAATTCCTTTCTTTTCTTTGATAGAATGGTGGAGATGATGATTATAGTTTGTGCTGTACTCCCTGACATGAATCCTGTTGACGTTTTACACTATGGGGAAAAGTTTGAACTCTGCATCACAAGTTCACCCCTGCTGTAACACACTTGAATAGCTGCAGGAACAATAGAGCGGCTCAATAAACCATGAAGCAGTGACACAAAATCCCAGCGCTGTCAGAGGAGAGGAAGATGTCTGCTGCCTTCTGTGTTGCCCTGTTGTTCAAGTTTTTCTCTTATATATACTGAGAAGGAAGCTACGACACAAAACTCTCATCATCTTCTTTTAATTTGAGAAGTTTACAGCAATAGACGCTGTTCCATAAAGCGATCTCATGCTAGAATCAAACATAATGTATCATGTAGAAACACAACAATTTAACTAAATTCAGTTAAGATTTCCATGAGACGATCAATCTACCGAGTCCACATTTTAAACTGTTTTTGGAAATCATGGACATTGTGTCCTCCAGGCTAAAGAAGAAGGACCATCTAGATTTTTACCAGCTCCAACTTCAAAAGCCAGCATCTGTGATGGTATTGGGGTGTGTTAGTGCCCATTGCATCATGGGTAACAGTCACACCTGTGATGTTTTGTGCTGATTGATGTTGAAAGATACATACAAGTTTTGGAGCAACATGTGCCGCCATCCGGACAACGTCCCTGTTTATTCCAGCAAGACACATTCTGCATGTGTTGAAAGAGTTCAGGTACTAGACTGACCTGCCTGCAGTCCAGACCAGTGGTGCATTTTGAAGAGCAAAATCTGACAATGCAGACCCCGGGCTGTTGAGCAATTGAAGTCGTATATCAAGCAAGAATGGGAAAGAATTTTACTTTCTCCAACTGATCTCAAAGATTTCTGTGAGACGATAAATCTAAACCAAAAACATAGTGTTGAATCTGATAGCTTCCTGAGGTTTATTCCGGTATATGGTGCACATTTCAGGATTCCTCCTCTGGTGACCTCTCTGTGCCAAAACAAATATTAATATAAGACTCAGATCTGAAAATACAAGAATCAGATTTATGGAGATGTTCTACATCTCATCACTTTAGAAACTGTATTTTCCTGCAGTTGAAAGTTGAGTTATTAAAATGTTTTTTTAGATACATTAATACAAGAAGTAAAACACAAAGATTTCTAGAGTCGAATCAAATCTTAAAGGGTAACTTTGGTCATTTTGAACCTGGACCTTAATTCTCCATGTTTTTGTGTTTAAGTGACTAAGGTGGCCAACTATTTTTGAAACTGGTCCAGTATTGCAGAAGTGAAACTTTTTACCATAATCCTTCCAGTCAGTTGTGTACCGTCACAGTACGTCCACTAAAAGTGTTTGTTTTTGCCACTTACAGGCTCAGATTGCTGTCAGAAGTGTCTGACAACATTATGGAAAGGATCTCTACAGCTAGGCCTTTTTTTTTTTTTTTTAAGAGTAAGGTCCTTTTTGTTTAAGCAGAAGCAGCCGCTATCATGCTCTGCTCAAAGCAACTATACTCTATTTACAGAAGCAGTCAGTTACAGTAAGTAACCTCTTTCGTCCACCACTGCCTTGATTGGTTGGTTTGTTGGTGTTATTGTGTGACTTTGCTATTTTAAAGGGTTAAAAACTGATCGAGGCAGTGGTGGTGGAGTAATATTATTGTTTTTGTCAGTGGAATCTGGTAGCTTTGAATATAGAGAGATAGCAGCTGTTTCTGGTTTTGTATTTTTATTTTTTTGTGTTTATTTTTTGTATTTTTGTATTTTTGACATTTTTTGTCATTTTCAGCATTTTGTAAGGTCTTTTTTTATCTCTGTTTATATTTCGTAAGGTCTTTTTTGTTTTGGGGGGATTTTGTATGGTCTTTTTTGTATTTTGAAAAGTCTTTTTTGTTTTTTTTGTATTTTGTAAGGTCTTTTTGTTTTGTTTTTTGGCATATATTATTAAACAGGAGCACAATATGACAGGGGATGGGATCTAAAAGGGTTAAAAATGCATTTTTTCATTTCATCTGGACTGTAATTTGCCCTTAGAGCGATATTTAGATTGTCCCTCTGTTGTGTTTTTGTTTGTGTGTGTGCAGGAGTACTGCCACACAATCTGCCTGGACTCTGGGATTGACTACAGGAGGCTGGACCAGGCTGCAGCAGGGAAACTCTACTACCTGTAAGACACACACACACACACACACTCACACACCCTAATATTGGTCCCATTAACCTGCATCCACAACATTTACACACCACACACACACAGGAAATGTTTGTGCACAACATTGAGTTAGACAGAAAGAAAAGGCAAACAGATGTATAAATGGGGAGAAGCAGACTTGGAGATTTAAAAAGACCTACATTACCTTGAGAGATCCATGAAAAGAATGAAAGAGGAATCAATAGAATATGAGAAAATGGCAGAGCTTTAAAAGCTAGTTTTCTATTTTCCTCATTACATATACGCTGTGAGAAACACACACGCGCTGACAAACAAGGTATGAATGACACTGCTGCTGCTCATCGCTGTATTGGAGCTTTCAAGTGCTTTCGTCTTTTCAGTGTATGTAAATAGAGCGCATCACACCCTTTTACCTGGAGTTAAAACACAAGCACACACACAGACATAAACACACACACTTTACAGTCTCATTTTGACGTACATTCACAGGCTTGATGCTTGTGTTTAGAGCCTAACATCCTGTTTTTTACTGACGGAGTGAAAAGCTAAGTAGCCCCCCTCCTGCGCACTCCTCGCTGCCACCGTTTGATGTGGCCACTTCACCATTATTAATTTCATATCCTATTTTTCCTTCTCTGTTTCATTGCCTGTATGTGTGTGTTATGTGGTGTGTGTGTGTGTCTGTGTGTCTGTGTGATGTTCAGCACAGGGGAGCCTGGTGCGGAGGCCTTTCTGGATGCACTGTTTGAAGAACTGGCTGTAAGACAGAAGAGTGGTAAGAGGAAGTTCATGGAAAACACCAACTTATGGGAAGATTTGTCCACCAGTTAACCTGCTCCATCACATAATGAGACATCAGAATGATATTTATTGTTTGCACCCAATAAATCATTTAATAAGATGCAGCATGATAACACTTTCAGCACAGGATTATTATTATTATTATTATTAATCCGGACAGAAATTCTTGTGACAAATTGCTCCAAAAATACAGTAATAGAAGAACAATAATAATAACAATAATAAAGAGTTAAATATAAAGTAAAATATAAAGTTTATATAAACTATATATATAAATACAAAGTAACACTGCCCAATAGGATAACAATAGAAGTCATAATGAAGAGTAATATTGCACATATTGTATTATAAACATCACATATTACAAGCAAATTACAAGCATATTGTTGAATGATTGTAGAAAAACAGCTAAAAACATAGTCAATAAAGTTGTTGCCGTTGGGATTGTATGTGCAACAATGCGTTCCCGTACTATGCTGTACCACAAATAAGGCTGGCAATATTCAATATATTTTTGTCTGCAAATCCAATTTAAAAGAAAAACATCCTAATGTGTTTGCGTCTTCATCTGTTAATACTGTCCCATTATGGACAACATAGACCTTACCAATACATACTTTCATTTTAAGAACTTTAATGATAAGTAAATAAATGTTTTTAGCAAAAAGGAGTGAATAGTGCAGTTGTCGGGGACTACTCAGCCAAGGCTCCGGTGCTCTGTTGAGTATTTACAGCAAAAGTTTGCCATCATGTTGCCAGAAATGTGAAAAACACAAATCACAAAGTTCAGAAAAGTTGAAAGTTGATTTAAATTCAGTTTTTCGAGGTTTTAAAGCAAAATGGTCAAGGTTTTACTGTTCTTGTTTTGTTTTAACCACCAGGTTAAAGTAATAATAGGCACTTTTTTGCTTTAAAGGAGAAATATGTAATATATATTCACTGCAATAAATCATAAAATGACCATGATTTGTCATCAGAAATCAAGGAAACATGCTAAGTTGAAGTGTTTGCTTCTCTGACGACAGCACTACAGCCGCAGTGTCCCCTTTTTAAATGTCTCTTCTGGGCTGTACCTTTTGTTACTGTTTGCCCGTTTCGTGATAATCAGTTCAAATTAGTGCTGAACGTTTACAGAATGAGTTAGTGTCTGTTTATGACTCTCAAGAAGTCCTTAACAATCTTTTAGAATGCATACAGACAGACAATTGACAGTTATAAACAGCTGATCAACTTACAGTGCAGGGCTCGTCGTCGCTTGTTATTGTCAAATTACAATGTTGTGCTCATCAGTGCTCATTTCATGGATGTGCAATTGTTACATATTGCTCCTTTAACTTATCATTTTGACAGAAATGTTGATTGTACAGTATGTCTATAGAATAATGACACTATCCATATATGAAGATTGGTACCCGATAAACCTCACTTTCACTGTGCAAATCTGTCTGCCACCAGGCTGTAATTGAAGGCATTATGATTTTTCTCTCCCCTGATGCCAAACCCTGCTGTAGTTACTTGTTTGTGCAGTTAACTAAGCAATGATGTTACTCAAACTATGTTATTACTATGCAGTAGATATCGTTACAGTATCTTTTGCTGTTTTACATTACATTTTACTCTTTCCATGGTTAAATTCTAAGGTTTTCCAGGTTGACTCTGATTTAGAGATTGGCTGTGTTTAGTTGTTTCTTGTGTTAATATAAATCTAAAAACAGTGTTTTTTATTAACGTTTGTGGACACACTGTATTCAGCTCTATATTGTTCAAATGTCAGTGGAAGATTAGATAGATTTAAATGTCATTCCGTCATAGATTTTCTTTTAATATCATGATTCAGCTGTAAACATGATGGTGAAAACTGTATCATGTGATGATTAGTTATATTGTTTGGTGTGCGTTTCCATAGTTACAAGCCCCCGGGTGCTCACAGTGCTGGGCAGAGACGTGACTCTGGAAAAGACCTGCGGCTCCATCGCTGACTGTACTTTTGATGAGCTGTGTGGCAGAGTGAGTGTCTTTATCCTGGCTTGTTTTTTTCTCAGATAAATTCATCACAAATCTCAGTTTGTTTTATTGACACCCACATCGGCTGTTTCTTCTAAGTTTTATAGTTACAATTCAGGAAACACCTTAATATTGGAGTTTATCCCATTTTAAAGGGATAGTTCGGATTATTTGACATATGGTTGTGTGATCGATGGTCACTGTATTAGGTATAGTAAATGGCAGGTAGCACGCAGAGAGGCATACCTGCATAAGTTAATGAGACTATCCACTAGAAGATTGTCTGCTTCTGCATAGTTATTCTCAATGCTTGTCACCAGGTTGGACTCTCCTTGAAATCAGAGGAATGTAAACCATATTCACTTTACTTTGCTCTCAGACAAACTATTCTGATGAGAAGCCACTGTCATATAAGTCAAATACAGCTCTCTTCAAACCAGCCAAACTCCACAGGCACTGCTGCCTTGATCTGTAGGTTTGTTTGTGTCATTGTGTCATTATGTGACTGTGATGTTTTAAAGGGTTTGTTCAAATTCACCAAAGTCACACAAACAAACTAACAGATCAAGGTAGCGGTAGACCTGCAACGCCCGTTAAATTACTGATTTCATCTATGGAGTCTGATTGGCTTGGAGAGAGCGATATTTAGCTTATATAACGGCAGTTTCCTGTCGCAAAAAGCTGTCTGACGGCCAGATAAAGTGATGAAAATATTCAAAATATACTGCACACTTAAAAAGATATTGTTTTTTAAGGGGCTAAAATACATTTTGCTGTCTATTCAGCTCATTGCTTCCATGCCGGTGCCTCTCTTTGCTTCTTGTAACTGGGGGCATGCTGATCAGCATCCACTGTAGCAAACACAATGACTATGGGGTATCTCATGCAACCCCACTTCAGATAATTCAAACTAACCCTTTAAAGTGATTTTCTTTTTTTTTTTTTTTTTTTTTTTGGGGGGGGGCAATTTGCCTTTATTTCACTGTTTTACAGTGTAGAGTGACATGAAACATGGTCTATCACTTATAGCCATACTCAAACCACAGATATCCCAGTCATAATTCCCAGTTAGTATGTATTTTATACCACCTGAGCATTGGAACGCCATCCAATCTCTTTCTGACACACACACACACACACACACACACAAAGATACGTACAGTACACTCTCACATACAGAATCCACTCAGCACTAATCAAAACTGCTCAAATTCAAAGCACTTCTCTTTATTGCCTCTGCGTTCTGTTTCTTTCCCTCCATCTCAGCCCTATTTTTTGCTCAATGTCAAAAAGCAAGTCTATTGACAATTTAGTGAATAGTTGAGCCCGTTGTGCCTCAGATAAAGCGGCGCGGTAATCTGCAGTGTGTGTGCAAAGTCTGAAGCCTGATGGACAGGGGTGAGGTTTTGCACTGATTCGAGCTTCAAGGCTTCTTCCTTCATCTGACATATGTTGGCAAGTCCACATTGATTTTGAGAGCAATCATCCTGAATGGCAAAGACCCAAGGACAGAGACTAAAAGGACATCAGTCTGAGCCAAACATACAGACTGCAACATCCAAGGTGCAAATTGTATCTGTATCTGCACAGATGCTGCACTGAAACTATTTACCCTCTGCACTGTGAGGTGTTGCTGTAGGTTAGACATCTGACTTTGTTACAGCATCTTAACCTGCTCTGTTGTTTTCCAGCCTCTGGGTGCCAGTGACTACCTGGAAATGGCGCGCCTCTTTGACACCGTATTCATCCGCCATGTCCCCATGCTGACGCTGACCCTTAAGGACCAGGCCCGCCGCTTCACCACCCTCATAGACAACTTCTATGACAACAAGGTATCTGACAAACTAGATTTGGGCTTGCAGCTGAAAAATAGACAAAGAGAAATGCATCATGCCATGAGTGCAACATGCTTAAAGGCACAGTTCACTCCAAAATTTTAAAAAAAATCTCCTCTAGTAGTGCAATTTATCCATCTAGTAGTTTGGAGTGAGGTTTGTGATATCAGCCATAGAAGTGTCTGCCCTCTCTCATAATATAATGGACTTTATTGAAGCATGCTGTCATAAGCTTAGCATAGCTCCTTTGAGGAATAGGGTAGTGCGTTTGGTCTCATAAATGAGTGAAAGCGTGCAGCAGAGCATGAGAGTGATGGAGATGCCCATAGTGAATCAGGAAGTTGTCAGTCTGGCAGTAAATGTACAGTTCAGGTTAATAAAACTGCAGTTTCTCAAGACCAAAAGAAGTTTTCATGGAAAATTTAAGTCGGTTAGCCCCAAAGTAAGCTGAGTAAGGAAGGCCAACATTAAGCTAATGCTAATGCTAGTGTTGTATCTTAACAATGTTGACTCTTGTGCGATCATATCCCTTTCAGAAGCTTTGTAATCCAGCCATGAACCACAGGGTCTTTTTTGGAGACGTGAGACAGCACTGATCCATAGATGTATTAGAAGATCCGCACACTGATCTCAACCTGAGATTGACCCTTCAAAATTAAACTTGCAGTGATGACATTAATAATGATAAAAATGGAAGTAGATCAGAGACGTGGTTGTGAGCAGTTTTATTCAGGAACTATTTTAAACTCTACCAAACTACACCCACCAACCATATCACTGTGCAGAAGGAAGCATGCATCTACACATGGATGAAAGGTTACAGCTCCGCCGAGAAGGATGCCAGTAATGTTTACATCTCACGCTGTCATGACGACGAGCCTCTCCTCCATCAGTAGATGAACACTTATTCTGCACGCAGTGACATGGTTGGCAGGTGTAGTTTGATAGAAAGAAAGTAGTTCCTACATGAAACTGCTCACAATAAGCTTGAGTAACCGGGTCATTTTTCAAATTTATTTTTTTATACTGGGGAGAGGGCATACGTCTATACAGCCAATATCTTCACAATTGGGCAACTCACACCAAAACAGTATAGATGGATAAATAACACTACAGGTATGAGGAAACGTGTATTTTTGAATTTGGGTTGAACTATCCCTTTAAGACAGCTGTGTAGCAGCAAATTTCTGTGCTGTATTATTTAGCATGGACGTGCACATCAACTGAATGGATGATGGATCGTTTTACAGTCCAAATCCAAGATGGATATAATATTTGTATATTTTTTTTGTTATTTAGTTAAATTGAATATGTAAAGCACATGGGTTGCCCTGGTGATGCAAACCATTAACCACAAAGTGCCCGCAGCTCTTTGTGACGGTGGTGAGTCACTTCCTGTAATCTTTTTACTGTTGACTATACAATAAACCAGGTTCACAGCCAAGGACCCCCTTTCAGAATAGAAAATATAACCGGGACCCCCTCATGTATGTCCTTTAGAATAACAACAGCACAAGAGAAATGTTTTTGAAAGATATTAGACATTTGCATCATAGTAACACAGAATGACCATGAGGAGAGACCCAGTTTCCAGTGGGTTACATGTGGGTGACACATGTATGGCGTGCAGGAGGAGAATTTATATATGTTTATTTTTGTAAAGAGTTATAGATTGTAAGATTAGAATATAATGTATGAATGTTTTAAAAATTTAAATATTATTTGTTGAACCGTGAAGCTTTTTATGAGAAAATAAATAAATATTTTTAGATAATATTTTAATTTGATAATTTAAATGAATGAATCTGAAAACTTTTCACAGGCTTCCACTACAATAAAGGCAAAAAATAGCCTCCAAAAAATAATTTAAAAAAGTAAAGCATTTGATGACAGAAGTGACTATTGGTGACTGAAATATTGCCACTGAAATTTAAATAGTAAATACACTGGAAAAAGTAACAGTACTCTAGTATATAACTACTGCATTCTATCTCTTAAGCTGAGCACCAGCCTCATATGAGCTCACTACCTGTGACTAAAACTATAATTTTATCGATCAATTCTTTATTGCGTCAAAGAGGGAATTTGATTCTGTTATAAAGAAAAAAGTCAATATTCCCTTAAATCATCTCAGGGATGCAATAAAACACCTCAAGCTGACCAGGAATATATATGATGTAAGTACCAACATATCAAGGAGACTATGATTGAATGGTTAACCGCTGTCGTTTAACATCGATCACAGGAAACAGATACTTAATCATTAATGATGTAGGAAGTAACCTCCATTAATAAACCGGACATTCCCGTGTTATCTGAGCCTTCTCTTTTTTCTTTTTTCGTCTCCCAGGTGAGAGTGGTGCTGCTGGCAGCGGCTCCTCTGGACCGTCTGTTTGTCCACTCTGGAGGGGAGGACGAGAGGGACAGACAGCTGCTGGATGACCTGGGCCTCAGTGGGGTAAAAAAAAAAAAAAAAAAAAACACACACCTGCTACAACAGAATATGAAAATTAGTAAAAATCACAGTGCTGATTTGACTTTGAGTGACAGCTCAGTGATAAAAAAGATCAATGGATTGTTTATTAGTTTATGGATTCCAAACTTAATAAAGGGTTTTTACAGAATTACATTAACACTGACATGAATTTGCAACAGTACATGGTGGTTAATACAACTTGATTTAAACAATATTATTACATATTCACAATTTTAACTTTAACCTTACTAATTAGAGTATAAATTCAACTTACGTTTTGGTAACACTTTATAATATCCATCAATAATAAATGGTTAATTGTTATTTAATTAAACTTTAGTTAATAGTCATGTCACTGTTAATAATCAATGAAATGAGAATTGATTATGTTTACTAATGATTATGATAAAGGATAATGCTATAATTTCTGTTTTTTATCCTTAGTATTAATAGTTTAGAAATTATATACTTAACTGTAGCTGATAAAAGATTATCACAATTACATTCTGATTAAATTAGTAAATTAAAAGTTTATTGTGCACACATAGCATATGTAAGAGTTAAGACTAATACTATATTAAGTTTGTGTTAATGATTCCCAATTGATTTATAAACTTCTTAAAAACCACTATGTAAAGAGATGGACCTACATTATATATACAGATACTTTGTTCATGGTTAATAATTAATTTGTAAATCATCTATAAACATTATGGATATAACATGTATGTGATAAAAAAGTGATTATAACACCTTACATATGTAAGTTATGTACATTAAGTTACAAAAGTGAAATGGCGTAAGTAATATACTTATTTTGACACAAAGCATGAACCTTTCCTAAAGCTACCCAAGTAGTCTGTCTGTCTACGCAGTGTTTCAAACTGAAGTTGGAGGATATAAACCCTGGGGTACCTACGGCATCATAGTTTGATGTGTGGGGCCTCTGACCAAGCTGCTGTATTTGACAAGTTGGCAGTGAGTGTGTGTCGTCATTGTCTGGATGTCTAAGTTACAACTGAGGTTTATAAATCTTTATAGTTGCTTAATAAATGGTTCATAAAGCATATATATACATTATTTGACGTTTGTTAACAGTAAAATAACTGTTAACTAAATTTTAATTAACTATCAATGTACCATTTATTAACGATGGCTGTTATAAAGAGTTACTAAAATTTCTAATGTACAAATCATAGGATCTGATGTTATTTAATGTGTTGTGTCACATGTCATTTTCTTTTTTTTGTTTTAATAACAAACTTCTTAATATTGTACATCATTGTTGAGGTGTTGGAAGACAGGGCAGGGCAATTAATCAAATTTTATTTTTAAGTACAATTTTGGTTTCCAATGATCATGAAAGCAAGATAGTTCAGATAAAATGATTCTTTGATGATGCTCTTGTTTGTCTTGTGTTTTAAGTCACTTTCGCCCCACTAGACTCACTGCCATTCAGGCTGTGGTATGTTTAGTTCAGCTCGCTGTGGTCAAGTGACCCATCGTTTATAAAAACAAAGTCAAGCAGCTGCTGCTTGGATTTTGACGCACATCTATCCAAGCTGTTATGGTGCCGATGCTTAGAGGACCCAGAAAGACAAAAGCATCACATTTTATATACCAAATAAAAAACAACATTATAATACACATCATATATTAAATAAATATTTCTGATTATTGCATCATTATAAATATTAAAATACTTTTTTTTAATTATTTCTTTTTCCGTTGAAATATATTTGAAGTTCAAGTCCAATATTAAATAGGCACGTTTTTGTGTAAATTTAATAAATGCATGTTGTTTCTAAAGTCAGTGAGTAATTGTTAGTTGTGTCACAATTTCACTATTAAATAAAAAATCCATCAAAATGAGCTTTCAGTTTTAATGATCAAAATCAAAGGCAGAATCTGCAGTTTTCACAGGCTTTTTCTGACTCTCCAATCTCACCTTGTAAGCACAAAAAAACAATTGGTAGAACGTCACACTTCCTTTTAGGATGGTCACGCTTGCATACTTACACACACACACATTGATCCTGCAGGTCCAGGAATCAGACCGACAAACCTCTGGTCTTTAATCCTGTTTCGTCTGACCTTTTCCATCCAATCTAAACATGTTTGAATTTAAACTGGATTTCGAGAGTATCGGCCGCTAACCCTGCTGCTGTTGGCTCCTCTCCTCAGGAGGCGGCGGAGCGCCTGACTCTGTTCACAGCTGAGGAGGAGATCTTTGCCTTCCAGAGGACCGTCTCCAGACTGACGGAGATGCAGACGGAGTCGTACTGGATGGAGGGAGACCGCAGTCGCAGCAAGAGACACATGAGCACTTAACATCCACTGCTGACTGCCTGATGATAAGCATATTTAAACAACACAGTACCTCAATAACTACTGACACTGCATAAGAGAACTACAAAGGACCAAGTTTATTTTGGGAATAAGCAGCAGTTTACTCCAAAATATCCAAGAAAAACCTGATATCCACTGTAAATATGCAACACTAGATACCTGGATCTGACTTCCTGTCATCTTATGAATGTGTGCTCTACTCTTTTACTGTCTGTTCCTCCACTGTGAGGTGTGCTCTCTCCCCCTTGTGGACTGTTTTATGTTAAAGAGTATGAAAAACCTCTCAAGCATGAGTGAACCACAAGGCAAACAGGTGCTCACTTCACAGAAAGAAAGAGGAACAAGTGTCTCTCTGAGTAGCTGGCTGCTGCCCTCTTGTGGGTGAATTTGAAAAGGGTAAAATATTCTTGAGCTGTTTCAGTTTTTTATGAAATAGTATCAGTGTCTGTGCAGGTTTTTGAACGATATCTCCACTTTATAAAACCTGGTGTAAATTTAAAATGTTATGCATGATATTAATTCATGTGTATAATAAATAAGATGAGAATTTAGGGAAATGTTGGGGCGTCTGTTCAGCTCAGTGGCTGTTAGTTTGGAATTGTTAATAAAGTAGAACTGGATTTTATTTTGATCCTGACTTCTAACTTCTAACACTATATTTTGTTACTATGGCAACAAGAGATTTGTCTAGCACGATTACGTGCAATGTCAATAACAACTGTGTCAGAACATTTCAGTGTAATAAAATAGTGAAGGGGTTGTGCATCTTGAATCCAGACTTTTCAAGAAGTGGTGTCATGTGGATGTGAAGCTAACTGAGTCGCAACCAATGATTATTTTCATTATTGCGTAATCTGCCCATCATTGTCACGATTAATCGTCTAAAATGTGAAAAAATCGTCTTCAGATTCCTTTTGTCCACAATGTCTATTTATTTATTGTCATAATCATTTTTGGCAAAAGCTGTGACCCTGTTAAAATGTAAATAAAAACAGAATGCTGGGATTTGCAAATCCTTTTTGCCTACATTTTATTAAATACAGTACAAACACAAGATATTTAGTGCCAACCTGATTAACTTTATTTATTTTTGTAAATATATAATAAATATATAATAATAACAAAAAAGTTGGGACAGAGGCATGTTTACCACTGTGATACATCACCTTTTCTTTTACCAACATTCAGTCAGTGTTCTAGGAACTGAGCATTCTTGCTTGATATACAATTTAAGGTGCTCACAGTCTGGGGTCTCTGTTGTCATATTTTGTGCTTCATAATGCGCCACACATTTTCAATGGGAGACAGGTCTGGACTGCAGGCAGGTCATTCTAGTACCTGAACTCTTTTACTATGAAGCCACGCTGTTGAAACACATGCAAACTGTGTCTTGCGTTGTCTCCGTCAGGCCTGAAAAGAGCTGGACGAACGAATCTATATGAAAAACGACGGATTCTTTGGGATGGCAGCATGTGTTGCTCCAAAACCTGTATTATCTTTCAGTATAATGGCCCTTCACAGGTGTGACAGTTACCCATGATACCTTGGGCACTAACAGACCCCTGTGCTATAACAGTCTTTTGTTTGCTCTGTCCCAACTTTTGTGGAAGTTGTCACGACAGCAAATTCAGAATGAGTGTATATTTACAAAATAAAAATAAAGTTAATCAGTTTGAACGTTAAATATCTTGTCTTAGTACTGTTTTCAACAGAATTTTGGCTTAAGGAATCCTGTCTAAATATTTTTTTTTTTCCCATTTTAGGCTTGGAAGATAATATTCTTCCTATTCCATTTCTTCCCTTGTTGCTTCACCATTCAAAAAAAATTGATACATCTTAAAATATTCTATTTCTCCTTTTGCTGGGGACCACAGTTTGAAAACCACTGATGTACTTAGAATTAAAGAGCAGACAGACATTTTTCTTCTCTGTTGTGTTTGGGAACTTCCTCCTGTGTGCCTGTAGGTGGCAGCAAAGGGCAACCAATCGATTTCAAGGTTTGTTATTGCGTCCATGTAAAGATGAGGTCATCCTAGTGCACCACTCCAGCCTGGACCAGCCCGCCCTGACAGCTACAGTCAGAACAGTGAGCAGCACCTACAGTATCCAAACCAGGAGCGTTATGTAAGATACTGAGCTCGTACAAAGTGTCCACGCAGACACGAGTACAAAAACAACAGAGTGAATATATAATCTCAATAGATTCAAACCACAAGAAATGTCTCAGTGGCCAGTCTGTGTGTGTGTGTGTGGGTGTGCACACACATGCATGTGACACGTATCATTAAAAAGTGCTTGAGTCTGTAGCGAGACCCCGAGTCTGTCCCACCATAGCTCTCAATTAAAGAAAAATCAATCACACCCTATGCTAGGCCTCTAATCCAATCAGAGCTTGTGCTGTTTGGGGGGAAACATCAGACACAAACAGAGATGGCCGCCGTGCTTTGTGATTGTCTTAATTGGATGATTCACGCTGGCTTAGAGGGGTGGTCGTCCTCCCCATCCTCTCTGGACCACAGTCTGGAGACCCCATGCTGACAGAGGGAAGATGGAGAACAGTTCAGGTTCTGTCTCAGTTAAATAAGAACAAAAATGGATAAATTAAGAAGTTGTAAAGGTCGAGTACAGAGGATTCGTGGGATTTATTGGCAGGATTTGGCCGAAATGTCTACCATGTTGCACCACCATGTCTCCAATCTTTTAGAAATAAGAGTTCATAAATGTTCTTCCTGAGGGTCTGAGGTTCTACTCAGAACCATTGACTTGTGAAGAACCTTTTCTTTACAAATGGGTTTGTCAATGGATGTTTGTAATTGAGGGAACCCTTTCTGGAAGTAGGAGTTCATCAAGTAGTGGTGAGATTCTTGAAGAACTCTTTCATCAACGGTCCTTAGTACCATAATATAAAAGGGTTCTCGGAGGACCCCCTGAGTGGGTTCTAGATAAAACCCTTGGAATATTAAAAGGCGCTCAGTAGAACCTCCTGTGGGAGTTCTAGATAAAACCTTTGGAATATAAAAGGGTTCTCAGTAGAACCTTCTGAGTGAGTTCTAGATAAAACTATTGGACTATAAAAGGGTTCTCTGTGGAAAACCTGAGTGTGTTTTAGATTGGTAGAAACCCCGAATGGGTTCGAGATAAAGCCCTTGGAATGTAAAAAGGGTTCTTGGTAGAACCTCCTGGATGGATTCTTTTAGCACCCATAGAGGATGTAGCAATTCTGGATAGAACCCAAAGACAGGTTCGGGTAACCTACAGTCTAGGGTTTAAAACCTTTCAAGGTGGTTCTTGGTATAAACTTTTTATGTTGGGTTCTTGGTAGGATTCTCTGAAAGGGTTGTAAGTGGACTTTTTTCGCAGGTTTCACAGCCACTGTAGGTTCTCCTACATGATCAGAACCCAGCTGACACAACCCATAACATACCTGCAACGTTGCTTCAAGGCTTCTATTTGGTAATCCTCCCACAACATTTTAAGAACGTTTTGCAAATGTTTTTGTTCAAGAAAAACATTGCCTTAAGGTTTCAGTAACCACATGAGGGTAATTTTTGTAACGTTCCCCTGAGGTTCCCTGCTGGTTGCCTTTTGTGTAACCCTCTCATGTTTTTGTTCAAAGAAGCATTATGAAAACATTCAACTAACCATCCAAGAACACAACCATAAGATTGGTTTTATGTAGGGAAAACTTTGACATTGACGGAACGTTAAGGTGAAAAGTTCAAGTAACCTTCCTGAAAAATTAATTCAACTGTCCCACCATGTTTTAAGAACATTTTGCAACATTTTTGTGGTACAGAATATTCCCTAAAGGTTCCAGTGTCCACATGAAGTATCGTTTTTTGAGGGCAATTTTTGTAATGTTCCCTCGAGGTTCCCTTCTGGTTGCCTTAAGCATAATCCTCCTGCAACGTTCTTAAAATTTTGCACTAATGTTTTAGTTCAATGAAACATTCCCAGAATGTTCAGCTAACCTTCCCAGAACATAACCATTAGTTTTACTGAGGGAAGCCTTGCCATTTTAATATCGAGGGAACATTAAGGGAAAGCGTTGAAGTCATCTTCCTGAAATTTTCATTAATCTTCCCAGAACACTGTGGGAGCATTACAGTAACCTTCACGAAGCATTCCCATTATGTTCTTAGAACATGTTGAGAACCAAATGTTGTTAGCTGGAAGGAGATATTGAGACTTACATGTTAGAATTTCTGGTAAACACGGATGGCATCAAGTTTTGAGCGAGCATACTTGACAAAACCAGCATGCTGAACACTGAATGTAACTCAGACATTGTCCTGATACAGTTGTTCCAGCAGGTATTCAGGCCGCTGCATTATGTCACCTGGCTTCAGCCTTGAAGAAGTTTTGAAGTGTTGGGTTGAATGTGTGCTATGTAAAGAATAAGAGTAATGATGCAAATTGTTTGGGGTCGTTTGAGGTTGCGTGCGTGTCTTTGTTTGCTTGCTTGTGTGCCTGAACGTGCCCTTGTACAGCACTACTGTGGCTCTCACGGGGGCACCTAAGGTAAAGCAGGCTTATCTTTGTACAGAATAAAGTGTCCAAATGCAAGATGTACTGCAGCAGGGTATTGAAGGGACACGTCTGACCCTTATTTTGTTCCACATGACATGGATGACCTCGTTTAATTGACCTTGTTAGGACCGTCGGGGGAAAAAATATTAGCCTACTAAATATTTTAAAAGTGCAGTTGGATATGTGTACGCAGAGGAAAAAGCAAATGAAAGTCAGTGTTGTGGTCTATACAAAGAGACATTAAAATGTCCAATAGAGCTAAGTCTTGAATAAAAGTGGTTGAAATCTTCAAAAAAAAAACAAAAAAAAACAAAACAAAACCAAACAAACAAACCACACACTTCAGGCAGCGCAAATTGCAAAATAGCAAATATGTACAGAAAATTATACTTAATCTTCTCTAATCTTCTCTCATCTCATCTAAATGTGATGCTGGGTTGCACCAACAAAGATCAGTTTAATCTACGCTCAGTTTTAATCAGACTTTAGCAAAACTAGGTTTAAGATCAGTAAATTCAGATTTAAATTTAATCAGAGCTAGTGATGTAAACCAAAATGAAATACTTTAAGCAATATGGAGACACTTGCATACAGTACCAAAATTAAAAAGAAATAGATACATTAAAATCAATTTTACAAAACATTACATTTGTTTGATTAGCTAGGGGAACTTCCTGTGTTTTTTTTTTGTTTACATTATTTTGTTAGCTAGCTAAAAAAGAAAAAGAAAAAAATGTAATAATCTTTGCTAGCAAGTTAAAAGTTTAACAAAATGTGACACTGTTTGCAAGTTAGCCAAGTTATATTGTTTGTTTATTAGCTTAAAAAAAAAATAAACAATGTTATATGTTTGCTAGCTAGCTGAAAAGTTAATAAAACTTAAAATTGCTTGGGAGCTAGCCAGCAAAAGCATCGCTTAGCCTAGTTAGCCTACTCATGCTGCTCCGCAGAGAATTATTTTGCTCAGTCCATCTCAAAAAGGCAGCCATTTTAAAAATGAAACCGTCTCAATTGTAAATTTAAAGTTCATACTGGATCACAGTTCAATGATTTTAAGTTTTGATGCAACAGAATGAAATGATCTATGTTTAGTGTAAAAACTAAACTGACCTTTCAGAGATGTTTAAATTTAATCTTTCTTTATTTTAAGATACTTTAACGTTTGGTGCAACATAAATTAAAGTTAAATCATGATTTATTTTGAAATTAATCCTCGTTGGTGCCCATCCTAAATAAGAATTTATTCCATTCAGCATGATGCTAAGTAATTTAAAGATGAAATATCTATGCCAGTTATCTACGTACAGTATTTCTGCACACACACACACACACAGACACACACACTCAGACATCCTAACCTCTCTGTGTACATCCAGCGATCAGTTAACTCTATAGTTCTCTGCAGGAGCCAAACTGCTGCATCAGGTATTCTCTTTGATGTGAGGGGAACAAAAACCATCACATCACAATGTGTGTACGTGTACACCGACTATCTCCTGTAATCCTGTACAGTGCACACTCCAGAGTGCTGCTGTAAATGATGTGTGTGTGTGTGTGGTTTAATATGTGTGTCAATGAACACAGTTAAACAATAACGTCCAGCCTTTATAGAGAGTGTGTCTGATGGTGAATACTGTGATGAAGATAAAACACAGGCTGGCACAATATACTGTGATATACTGTTTATTTATTGTGTGTTACACATATAAAGCATTTTAAAAAAGATACAAAATATAAATTACAAGGGAATGTGACCAAAAATCACCTAAAATCCCGCAGAGGCAGCATATTATAGGTCATAATTACAGCAATACGTGATTTCTGTGTATCTATCAATACATATAATCATAGTAACAAAAACAGAGACATAGTTTAGCATGATACTTGACAACAATGCATTTCATAGACACCCATCTTTGACACAAATATAATGATTTATTGATATGACACACACACAATTGTGAATAACTACATTGCAAGAAATGTGCTCACCCAAAACAAAGATTACACAATATGATATACTAAATAATAATAATAATAATAATAATGATAATAATAATAATAAAAATAATAATAATAGTATATTGTGTCTACTCAGAAATAAAATATACATATGAGTACAGTAATATGGAAGAGATATATGTTGTTATGGTCAGCTGTGAATGCGCATTCCTGCACAGAAGCCTTGCGAGCACACGCATGTGGACGCGCACCTTGCTCCTTCGGTGGAACAAAGAAGATGTGGACGAGGCTGTTTTGATCTGGAGGAGGTGAGAGGAGGAGGAGGAGGAGGAGGAGGAGGAGGAGGAGAAGGAGGTGGGGGAAGGTCCAGAGCATCACTTACAGGATGGAGGACCATCTAGGATTTCTCCCTCCTTCTCTCTCCCTCTCTGTCTCTGGCTAATAAACGGCATGACGTCATCCTGAACGAGGTGGAACGGGCTCCAGAGAGGGGGCGTGGCCTGAGCGCCGTGATTGACAAACCTGGTTCGCTGATTAAAGGCACAATCAGCCATTGCAATGAGTGAATGAAAATATGTTAAAGACAGAGTATGTGATATTATATTCAAAATGCTATTTATATTCAAAATTTTATTTTTGCTAACGTGATAAATACATGCACAAAAACAGGCCACAAATAAAAAAGTATGTGAAATTATGAAAAAATATATTTAATATTTACCTAATCCTTGTGGAAAAATATTAAGAAAATGATTATAATGTTCCAAAACAAAATTTTTGTTAGCCAGTTTACATCAATATCATGTTTCACCTCTAATGGAATGAATGAATAAACTCATAAAAACACTGTAACTTACATTATTTCTCTGAAGCTTAAGTTTCCATTCTTACAGTGTAATTAACTGTTTAAATTGACTTTAGATGAAAAACAAATTGCCATTTAATCAACTGACAAAAAAAATCAACAATATTTTGAGTCACTTTTGAAGCAAAAATGTCCACATTTCACTTGTTGCTGCCTCTCAACTGTGAGTATTTGCTGGTTTTCTTTGTCTCTTTTTATATCACAACATCCAATGTGTAAGATTTGCATGGATTTATTAGCAGAATATGGCAAAAAAATGGATATAGTATGTTTTCATTTGTGTTTAATCACCTGAAAATAAGAATTATTGTGTTTTCGTTACCTTGGAATGACCCGTTTATATCTACAGAGGGTGCAGGTCCTCAAGGTTGCCATGTTGTGGGCATGAGTCCACAGTGGCCCAGAACAGAAAAAACAGTGGCTCTAGATACGACCTTTTGCATCTTTTATGAGTTTGTCTGCCAGTGAGCTTCTCCTACACACTAGGAAGGATAAAGTGAAATGAGGTGTGTGCAGTCTCTAAGTTCACCGCTAGATGCCACTATATCCTGCACACTGATCCTTTAACTGTCAGATTATATGTCGATTAATAAACTGATGGAGAATCATCACTATTCCGAGTCATTTTTTAAGCAAAGTTCACTGGTTGCTGCCTCTGAAATGTGAGAATATGTTGGTTTTATTTCTCCTCTGAGATGTAAAACTGAAACATTTTTGAATTTTGTACTGTTGGTCGGACAAAACAAGCAATCTAAATATGTCGTGTTGGACTCTTGGAAACTATGAACTACTTACATTATCCCAACTGTTTCAAGTAAGTTCAAACGCAGAGAAATCCCTAATTTATTTAAGGCAATGGTGCGTCCCTGCTAGTCGTTGCTAGCTAGTTGCTAGCTGCCATAACTTCCCTGCTATACTCTTAAAAACTTATATATAACCCATACTCACTGTGGACTCCTCACTCCTCTTAAGCGGCTAGTAGGAGCTGCATGTCATTAACAACTGCTAGGCTAAAAGCAAGGCTTACCTACTAACAGTGCTGGAGTTTAAAGCTAAATACGTAACATTTTGCATTAAAATGTCTAAAAATGCAAGATACGTGTTATATATTCTGTTAAGTTGTGTTCTTACTTATCCAAAATGTTTCAAAGAAATCTGAATTTATTCAAGGTAACAAGTGTATTTGTAGTTTTTGCTAGCTAGTTGCTAGCTGCTATAATGTCCTGAAAACACGGGATATATCAGAGAGTGAAGAAGGAAGTCAGTGAACGTGACTAAATGTAACATAAATGAAACTTTAATATCACTTTGTTCATGAACTGATTTCTGCTTGAGTCATGTCAGATCGATTTTCATCTTGTTTAAATGCACAATATGTAAATTTTGCGGCTAAAGATTCTTCACTTTTACCACCATCGCTGATGACATATCCTGTGTCTTCCCGAGGTTATAGGAACTGGCAACTAGCTAGCAACAACTAGCAGGAAACACAGTTACTTTGAATAAACTATGGATTTCTCTGCATTTGAACATTGTTGGAAATATATGGGATAATCTACACAAACAACTCTACAAAATATATAACATATGTCAAGTATATGTAGGCATTTTAATGTGGAAATGTAACATGTTATAGATTTAACCGGTCTGATCTGCAAGTCATCAACAACTGACTGGTTACATGGAATTAAAATTACAAAATAAAAGTAAATTTAATTTATTACAATTACTAAGAAAAAAATATGTAATTAAATTACACTTACTAATCAAAATGTGATTGGGGTTGGCATCCAGTTCTTTATTATTGTCTGACATTTTATGAACAAAACAAAATAAATGACAGATTAGTTGATAATGAAAATAATGTGCTGGTTGTATCAAAATTAGAGGTGTCTGATAAAATAGAAACTCATAGCACTGGCTGTTACACCAAGATGTATCTTGTACACTAAAGTTTGACATTTAAACATCTCTTTTACCTGCGCAATTTGGTTCTGACAGTAAAATAAATAAATAAAACACTCATTCTTGAGAATTTGCATAAAACCGTATTTTGAGGGTTTTTTTTGTTTTTTTTTTTGTTTACTCTTCAATTATGCTGGAAAATATATTTTAAAAGATCAAAGTGTAAACCTTGTGATGGGGCAGCCTCCTGGTGGTAACATTTTAAATTAACTAAGTCAGAAGTTAATTAAAGTTAATAAAGTTGCTGAGAGTTCTCTGAATGCTGATCAAAATACATATTATATAACTATAATTCTCATTTAGCTTTGATTTAGTAGGGCCACAGAGTTTGACGTGTTACAGTTGAGACACATCTGATTGCAATATTATTTAAAGAATTTGTTGAAAAAGTGCTTGAGCAGTATCCCCACCTTTATTTGTAACCAGGAAGTGAGGCAGGGGTCCTTAGGTTATATCTAAACCTTTTTATGCCTGATTAAATCATGTTTTTGTAAAAATCTGACTGAAATGTGGGACACAACTTTATCCAGCCAACATTTTCATTAAAAAATCCATTGAAAAACAAAGATTATTACAATAGCACATTTTTACACATATCAGTAGGTATTGTTAGTTTTCGATTTTGAAGGCTTTTAACACATTTGAATTGTTTTAAGATGTGAACTTTTGTCTGTGACAAGGGTGTTTTCAGGCACAGAGTAAGTTTAGAAATTTAAAAAAAATCAAAGCAAACCAAAAATAACATATATCCCATATATATAAATCATTAAAGGATACGTTTTCACCAAAAATTGAAATTTAAGTGTTGGTATTAATAATTTTAAAAGTTTTTTTCTGGAGGGTAGGACATCATTTATCTCAATTCTCAAGAATGGGTGATAAATGAAAAATAAAATTAATAAAAAAAAAAAAATCTTTCTAAAAGTGTACATCACTGTGTTCTTTTATCGAGTCCCTCTATTTCTATCAGTAACATGTCAGGACGTGTCCCAGCCTCCACCTGCGCTCAGACCGCTCCGTCCTCTTGGTCTGTCGTGTCTCTTTAAAAGGCGATCCCATGCACAGGATCCAGGGGGCTGGCCCTTGATCGACTTGCATGCGTGCGTGTGTCTACGTGTGTGTGTGTGTGTATGTGTGGTGTGATGTGGTGAGTGAGTGTGTGTGTGTGTGTGTGGAGAGCAGATCGAGATACAGTAGTAACCCAGCGGAGTGAGGTGGCAGTCTTATTCCACATCGACACTGACTTGCCCTGCACACATCCAGCAGTCTGTCTGTCTCTGTATCGCAGTCACAGCGCACTTGAGGAGCGAAAAGAGGAGAGAGTCAAGATGGCATCTGGAAGACGAAGTGACCGTGGACACTCTGGGATCTAGCCCTCTTCTTCTGGGTCTTTTTATTTTCTTTTTGGTGCCACCATCGGAGCGCAAGTGACTGTCCGTGCAAGGTATTTCATTTAAAGTGTTCGGAGCGGATTTATTTCCCCACAGAGAGGAGGTTTGAGCACTTTCTCCTGTGTGCCATTCAGCACCAGTGGGTGGATTCAGACCTTTTGCACCAGGACGGGATTTCTGTAATGTTTTATAATGAAGTGAAGCTCAGAATCGCCTCATTTAAGTGGTTAAATGACAGAAATAGATTAAATCGACACTCCCAGCTGCTGTATTTGTATGTTTCAGGCTGCTTTCTAACTGAATGTGTTGAGTTTATGTCTTCTGTCTTTATGTCCTCAACAGGCGTTAATAACTAAGTTGCTCCTGGCCCTGTGGGGACTTAGTGTGGAACAGCAACAAAGGACGGGAGCGCGCATTCATGGGACGCGACTTCTTTGACAGCTCTTCATTTCTTCTCTTGTAACTTTATTCACCTGGATTGTGACCGGAGCTGGAGATCATGGCCGAGGCTCCGCTCCCCGACCCACTGGACGTGGCCATCGACCCGGACTTCGAGCCCCAGAAGCGGCCCAGATCTTGCACCTGGCCGCTGCCCCGACCGGACTCCAGCGCGGTGAAACCGGAGAGCCACGACACAGACATTATCCCCGAGGAAGAGGATGATGAGGAGGACAGTGCCACCCCGACGGCCATCGGTGTCAACGGCTCGGGCTTGGCGACAGAGGACCAGAGCAGCAGCAGCAGCCCCGCCGGAGCCGATGGAGCGCTCTCCTCCCCCGGCCAGGAGAGCGGAGGCTCCCCGCTCTCCACGCACTCCCCGACGGCCACCTCCGGCGCGCTGACCCCCAGCAGCCTGGCCGCCCAGCAGACCCCGAGGAAGGCTTCATCTCGCCGTAACGCCTGGGGGAACCTCTCCTACGCCGACCTGATAACCAAAGCCATAGAGAGCGCACCGGACAAGAGACTGACACTGTCCCAAATCTATGACTGGATGGTCAGATCCATCCCCTACTTCAAAGACAAAGGCGACAGCAACAGCTCTGCAGGATGGAAGGTAAGAGTCACCCACCAACCCACCAGCCAGGCAGCTAGGCAGCCCCCCTCCTTCCTCCATCAAAACAAAAACAAAAAGCATGTGGCTTGTAAACCCACTGACGTACACTCTCTCTCTCTCTCTCACACACACACACACACAGACACACACACAATTATGCCAGCGCGTTTTTACGAGCGTCTATTTGGAAAGTCTGGCACTCATTATTCCTCTCATTATCATTCTAATGGAAATTACAGATCAGTCCCGAAAACGTGGAGCAAATGAGAAAAAATCACATCAGGGAGACATTTAGGATCATTAATCTCTTTAAGCAGCGTGGGGTTTGGTGACCTACACGTAATTATCCTTTAAATTGACCAAAAAAAACGTGAATTCCAGATATTTAATAGACAAATAAGGTTGAAATCAGATGCACTCCCTTTGTCTTTTTTATTTCTGATGATGAGTTATGTGCATAATATTCCTCTGAGAGCACAGTCACAGTCACATGGCTGGAATTAGAGCAAACAGAAACGTTGTAACCGGTTTGTCTGGAAACACAGTGGCCTATTTTGAGTGATGCAACCCCAGTTTAAGACCCAGAGAATGATACAATTACATAAGACAGTTTACTGAACAGCAGCTAATCCACTAATAGGACGAGGAGCTGCTGGATGTAAACAAGACGATTTAACAATAAAGCTGCCTGGAAGAAAAAGTGTGAATCCTGACCTGAGAAGACATCTGAAGGCATATAACCTGCACTGTAATCTGAATCCATGTGGTGCATTTACAGTCACTGAGTCTTTCTGTGGATGTGAACAGTGAGATTACTGTCACAATATGGTTTTAACACTCTCGTGTTTTGATATTTAGACTGTGTTGCACCAACAAAGATTAATTTAATCTAAGATGAGCTCCAATTAGAGTTTAGTGAAACCAGGTTTAAAATGAGTAAATCCAGATTTAAAATTAAGCAGAGCTCTGTTGCACAATGAAAATTGAATCTTTGTTTAGTAAATCCAGGTTTCATGATGTCAACCGAAATTAAATATAGTTTAATCAATATGGAGATGCTTGCTCACCCAAATTAAAACTATCGGAAAATAAATTCAAGTGCTTTTTGGAGCCCGTAAAAGAGGAGGGAAAACTGCTGACTTCCAGCTGTTCTGAATTCCTTAATGTTACATTGTTTGCTAGCTAACTAAAAAGTTAGGCTAAACTAAATGTTACAGCTAAAAAGTTAGTTAACATACTCGTGATGGCTCAGCAGAGAGGCTCTAATTTATGCTCCCCTGAGAAAAACTTGTGGCTGAATTATCAACTGGAGTGAAAGAGAGAAAAGAGATGCTCCAAAAGGCATGTCATTTTAAGGATTAAACCCCCTCAAGTTTAGAGTTAATACTGGATCGCATTTTAAATTAAAGTGTTGGTGCAACAGAATTAAATTAATCTAGGTTTAGAGTAAAAACTACACAGAGGTTTGAATTTAATCTTTCTTACTGTACAAGTTTGTTGCAACATTAAGTTAAAGTTAAACCATGATTTAATCAGGTTTAAAAATGAATTCTGCTTGGTGCAACCCACCTTTAGAGGCAAAATTTCCGTCATGCTACTGTAACCACAGCAGCATTGCCCTGTTTGCCATTTGTTATGTAAACCTTGGCAGGGATCTGTCAGTCTCTTGGGTCAGGTAGGCAACTGCCAAGGTTGCTGATCCTGCCATGGGGGAATTACATAACCACTGGGTTGCCATGAGTTTGGGTGAGCTGTTAAGGGTAAAGCTTTTTTTTTTTTTGTAAAGATGGCTATCTGGTCACCCTAAAGACATATGGGACCCACGCAGAAGGTCACAGAGCGGAGATTATCACCCGTCACAGGCTGAAGGACCAGTCTCATGGGGGCGTGGAGCCTATAGGCCATATTCTGTCAGGTCTTCTCAAGTTTTGCTATGTGATATGCTTCAGTGAAGAGCAAAGAGAGAGGTTGTTGTGTGTGTGTGTAGCCCCTCCAAGTCAAGGCCGGGTTCACCGTCACCATGCAGGGCTGTTACTCCTGGAATTTCGGGCATGAGGGCCAGGCTGTCGGTGGTTTAGTGTTACCCGTGGTCTGTCAATAAATCTGGGCTGTAGCTCACGGCCTCGATGCCTTTTTTTAGTTTTCTTATAAGAGACTCTTTTCATTACACACTCGAGTTGTTTCTTCTTCAAACACAGAGGTGTGGCAACACAAACGAGTACGGTTCAGATGAAGCACAGTTACACAGGCCTTTCTGCAGGATGACAGTTCTCTGCAGCTCCAAACTGATGAGCAGGTTGCTCAGCATTAAAGGGATAGTTCAGGTTTTTTGACAGCATTTTTTTTGGTGAGAAACTCCAGTAATATAAACCAAATATTGCTCTCTCCACAGCAACCAAACTCCATGGACAGAAGCATCGATTTTACCTGGCAAAACACAGGAGTTGCTGGTCCACCACTGCCTTGATCGGGTAGTTAGTTTGTGATATTGTGTGACTTTGGTGAATTCAAACTCATCTTTTAAAACATCAAAGTCACATGATAACACAAACAAACTTACAGATTGAGGCACCTTGTGAACATTTAACTCCCGTGTTCTGCAAGATAAAATTATAGATTTTGCCAATGGAGTCTGGTTGGTTTGGAGAGAGTGATTTCTGGCTTATATAACAGCAGTTTCCTGTTGGAAAAGCATGTGTGATGACCAGGTAAAACCTTAAAAATGCTGTAAATAGATTTTTTTTAAGTTGCTTAAGTATGTTTTGCTGCTCACCCTGTCCATAGTAGTTCATAGCTTAGCTTCCTACACCTGTACTCCTGCTGCTTCCCCAAACTGGGGTGTGTCAACCGCCATCTATTATAGGTAATACACTGATTATCACTAAGTACCACATACAGCCCCACTTCAAATAATCCAAACTGCCCCTTTAAGGCCCAACCATGCCACAAGCTGCAGTTAGGTTTTAGTAAAAAGCCTGTGAAACCAAATACAGCCTGCAGAGCCAGGTGTTCAGAGGACTACCTCTGTATAAGGACTGTTTTCAGAGGCCATTCTCTCTCCATTTCACTCTCAGAGACTCTTAGGTTTCACCTCCACACAGAGCCGGCTCTGAACACCTACAGTTTCATGCAGCCAGGGCACCTTTGTTGAGGAGATTTGCTGAGCAAATCCTAGTAATCCCCCTGGGTTTCTCTCCCAGGTTCCCACTTACGTCATTCTATTTCATATCTTTGTCAGTTAACCATTAGCCCTGGTAAAAGTAGGTTAACACAGCCGAGCATAACATGAGGAAATCTTTTATCATATAGGAGCCACTGCATGAGCTTTTAATAGTAACACGTGTTTGGTCTTTTATTTGTTATTACATAATGAAGACCTCAGTATACAGTGTGTCAGCCATGATTTGTACCTGAGCTCAGTCAGTACTGTCACCTGGCATCAAATGTCTGCTCACATTCATAATCACACTGACTTATTGTTCCATCAGGTAGTTCACGATTTAGGCTGTTTCTTTAATGCAGAGTTCTTGTATAGAGGCTTGTGTTTAAATGGAATTTAATATTTGAGAAATGTGGCCTCTTTAGATAAATGAAAACATGTACTTTGTGATAAAAACAAATGTATAAATCTCAAAAGTGTCAAATTAAGTTTTAGAGCAGAGGTGGACCGTGTCTACAACACTGTATAAAATAATGGAAACTAATAATAATGATAACTTTAATGGAATAAAAGATTATCTACATTTGCTATTTCACACAGCTATAAAGAACATCCGTCGGTATTGATCAAAAGATGACAGGATGTCACGTTCGTAAGGCTTAAGACCTTTGCCTGTTTTGCCTGTTTCACCTTAATTAGAGTTCAAACTAATGACGAATGTTCACCAAATGAATGCGTATCTGTTTATGAGACATGAGAAATCATTAATAATCTTTAAGAAGGAGTAGGTGTTTATAACGGTTAAATTGAGAAAAATATTAATGGAGTTTGGCATGCGGTAAGGCAGATAGCCACTGAACTCTAAGTCCAGAGTGTGTATTTTCAGAGCAGTGGCCAAATTAAAGTTATAAACAGCTGATCAACTTACAGTGTTTGACTGGTCATCACTTGTTATTACTTGTTGCGCTCGTCTTGCGCTCTTGGAGTGTTTCTGCACCCTGCCTGAGCATCCTCGAGTCTGAGGAGGAAGGGGTGGGGAGAAACAACTCGCTTCGAACATAAACTGTATATTAAATAGGATTTCAACCTATTCAGTGGCTCGGACTCACTTTTTTGGCTGCTGTGCTCATTTTCGGATGCTCAGTTGTTACAAATTGCTCCTTTAATAATTTCAAAATCCCCGTTACAAAGTGCTTCACAAAGGCAACAAGTTGAAAGAGTTGGATCATCAGATTTTAAAAGAAAACAAATAAAAAATAATTAAATGAAAACAACTTCTGAAGAGTTCTCCAGCGGGAGTTTTGTTCCTGAGGGGCAGGTCTGCTGTAATGTGTGCTAAGAGAGGCTTTGGTATGGCGAGGGAGCGACGGGCTGCATCCCAAAATAGCACCTGTAAACACGCCTCTAACCCTCTGAGTCTGTGTGTGTTTGTGTGTGTGTGTCTTTCACCTGTGCGTCTTTGCATAATCGAAAGATTAGGTGCACCTGTGTGTATTTTAGTGCAAGTGCACAGGCCTTTGTGTGTGTGTGTGTGTGTGTGTGTGTGTGTGTGTGTGTGTGTGTGTGCGCGCGTGTGTAAGTATTCCTGGCTGTGGTGAACTTTGTGCTCTAGTGTTACTTAACCCTGCTGTAACAGGCTCCCTCTACCCAGCAGCTGCCCATCACAGGCCCAGACCCAGTTATGTCACAGTGTCTCACACAAGTTTAAACTGCCACATACTCACACTCACATTAACAGTACATACAGTTCTTTACATGTCAGATAAAGCTGACAGCTTGTGTGTTTTTAAACCTGCTATACATTCCCGCACAGACAGACATGCTCAGACATACAAGGAGCGTTCGCCCGGTCATGTTCGGGCTTATCACCAGGGTTCAGACTGACTGTGAGTGTCTGCTGCAGGTCTTAATTTATACACGGGCCTGAAATTAGTTCAACTTCATTCATGAGATTAATCTGTAAGACCTCCCGGGGGTTGCAACGAGATGCGATCATTGTCAGCACGAGGCTGTTGTTTAACACGTACATTAATCTTAATGTCGCTGTTTAATTGACGGCTATTTGCAGGTACTTCATGTTCAGCTCAAACCACCGAACAGTGAGTCATGACCGCAAGTGTTAAACACACCTCATCTCATTTGATCTGTCACTTTACAGAGAGGCCAGAAAGCATTGGTTTATCCATGCTAGGGCTGCAATTAATGATCATTTTTTTATCATTTATTAATCTGTCAATTATATTCTAGATTAATCAATTAGTTATTTAGTCAATAAAATGTCAGATAATGGTGAAAATGTTTCTCAAAAGCTCACATAGTCTGTTTATTGTCACAGAGGAGTGAAGAAACCAGAGAATTTGGATATTTTTAATTTAAAAATGACTCAAATATTGTCTTTAATATTTAAAGTTTTGACTGAGTTTGAACTCCAAAAAGGTTTTGCTTCTTTTTGGAAAATTAATTGCAAAAAAGGCTAAAAACAACCAAGATTCATTAAGACTTTGTAACTATAAAAGCTGCCATTTTAGGTTGCAACAATCCCCAAAAAAACCCGCAAAATCCTGCAAGGGCTGAATAGTTGAGACCTAATCAATTACTCCACTAATCACTGAAGCTCTAGTGCATGGCACAACCTTCACACTCACAGATACACACACACAGAGGCTACCGCGCCACCCTCCGCACATTCCCCCATCTGACTTTGTCTGGAGGCGTATGGAAAACAGGCCCTCATAAGCCCGCTGGGCATGTTGATTATCATTTTAATGGCCTAGCACGCTCAAAGTGTTGATTCTTTGGGGCTGAAATTATTTATTGTTCCTATCCGAGCGGGACTGGAGGTTGACAAAAGGGAAGGGGCTGCCAAAAGAAAGAAAAAACAACATTAAGCTTTTCATTGGCTGTCAATCAATGCAGAGTGTGTGTTGAGCTTTATTATGTGTGTGATAAGATCCCAGAGTCAGACATGAATATCCCTGCAAGACATCACTACTAGTGGCTGGATTTTAAAGGGATAGTTTGGATTATTTGATGTGGGAGGGTTGTATGAGGTACTTATCTATAGTCAGTGAACTTACCTGCTGTAGATGATGTGGACGGGGTCAGCAACAAAAGGTATTTTAACCACACAAAAGAGGTCCACATAAAAAAATTCAGAATCAGTTTAAGTGCACTTTTTATTTAGAATATTTTCACCATTTTAACTTGCCTATCAAGACAGCCTTAACTTTTTTAAACATCTTTTTATCTCCAAAGAATGTACCATAAACCAGCACCAGTATGTAAGCATATAAGCATAACAGAATACACTGAGTTTCCTCATGTCCCTCATCTCTCCCCTCCGCCCACCTACACCCAAGTAAACAAAACAGACAAGTAAGCAAAAGAGCAAATAAAGAAGGAAGAGAAAACAGCAACTAAAAGTGTACTTAGAACGGCACTAAACACAACAAAAAAACAAACAAAAAAGAGCAAAAGCTTTGACAGAATTTATGGTAACAATAACTTAATAGTCCATAATTTATGATGAAGGCTCAAGGCCATCTTGGACCTAATGTCCAGGTCCAAAAAGTCCAGAACATGTCCAAATCCATTATTGATCTTCTCCTGGGACCAAAGTTAGACAGCCTTTTCTGACTGGAAACCACCGTTATGTAAGCCAAACATCGCTCTCTCCAAACCAGCCCAACTCAAAAGGCGAAATCAGCCATTTTACCTTCGCAGAACACAGGAGCTGCTGGCCCGCCAGCGCCTTGATCTGTTAGTTTGTTTGTGTTATTGTGTAACAAATGAGTCACAAAATAACAAACTAACAGGTCGTGACAGGGGAAGACCAGCAACTCCCATGTTCTGTGAAGTAAAATGACTGATTTCACTTATGGAGTTGGTTGGTTTGGTAGAGAGATATTTGGCTTATAGACTAATGCTGATACATATGTTTTTGTTTTGCTTTATACTGTAGGTAACACACTGTTGGGTGGTAACTGGTACCTGATAAGTACCTAAGTACCTCATACAGCTCTACTTCATTGTGTGTGAGATGAGCAATTTGTGAGGAAATTCCTATAATACTGAAGAAAACACTAAACAGGGGAGTGTGGTGTTGTGTGTGTGTGGTGTGTGGTGTGTTGTGTGTGTGTGGTGGAGCATTCAGGTACTCAGAAAACAATCTGGAGGCCACTCTCTCAGATGGAGCTGGCACTATGCCAAGCTCAAGGAACTGAAGCAAAAAGGCAATAAAAAAGGGGAGTGGAGGGGTCGGGGGGGGTTGAAGACAGTAGAAGGGGGAGAAGGGAGGGAGGGGGGAGCAGAGGGAGTAAATTAACAAGCTTTGCTCCAAATTGGTGTATTACAACTGCCCTCTGGCTGTGATTCCCAATGGAGGGGATTGTGGGGGTGTGAGGCTAAAGGGGGCGATGGGTTATGGGAACCCACCAGCTCCAGACACCTCCAAGTCTGAATAGTGTCACCCTGAACAGTCAACCCCTCCTCAGGCTCTGTTCTACTTCCATTTCCAATCAATGGACACATATTTTCTTTGGATGCCCGAGGAGTATCACTGCATCTGAGAATTACTCCATGTGGTCAAAAGTATGTAGACACATTAGCATCACACTCTTATGTGACTGTGAAACATCTCATCCCCAATGAATGTGCAGCTATAACAGTCTCCACTCTTCTTTGAAGGCTTTCCACAAGATTTTTGAGATCCTGGCTGCAGCGATTTTCTCCCGTTCAGCGGCAAAAGCTGTAGCGGGGTCAGCCACGGTGTTGGATGATAACGCCTGGTTTGCAGTCAGGGTTCTAGTTGATCGTAAAGAAGTTGGATAGGGTTGAAGTGCAGCAGAAAACCATTTCTGCATGGACCTCTCTTTATGCACGGGGGCTCTGCCATGTTGAAACATGAAAGGTTCTTCACCAAACTGTTGCTACAATGTTGGAAGCAAACTGTTAGTTTAACATTTTGAGATATTATTTGCTTTCTTGCCAAGAGTTTGCAAGAGGATCAATACTGCTCCAATGTCTGTGTGGTAAATATGAAGCTACTGCCAGTAGTTAGTTTAGCTTAGCTTAGCATAAAAATTGGAAACAGGGGAAAACAGCCACCTTGGCTTTGTCCAAAGGTAAAAAGCTCAGTGACAGTCTAGAAATGGCAGTCATTAGGCCTCATTTGACATTGCTTTGTTTTGGTTGAGTAAGGAAACATCAACTTCAACTTAAAAATGAGAAAAAACTGTTAAGGAAAATGCACAAAATTGGCAACCCTATATGTAACATTCCTGCATTAAAATGTCTAATGAACACTAAACCTGTTATTTATATTTTGTTGAGTTGTGTACATAGATTATCCCAAATGTTTCAACTAAGTTCAAAGTCAGAGACATCATTCATTCATTTAAGGTAAGGTTTGTTTCCTGCTAGCTGTTGCTAGCTAGTTGCTAGCTGCTATAACTTCCTTGCTATTATCTTGAGAAACTTTCCATTTACTGTACAGACATGTGAGTGGTATCAATCTCCACATTTGACTCTTTGCAAGAAAGCAAATGAATATATTTTTGAGGCAGACAAATGTTCATATAAGTATGTGGTGAAATCTTCTATCATAACAGTCCAGGCTTTGAAACTTGCAGACATATGATAATCTAGTTGACTACTCTGTTTTGAAGTCTCCTGTGCGTTTGTGTATGAATGTATCCGCAAGAAAGAAAAAAAAAAAGTCGATTTTTTGTTCTCTCATTGATTTTCCCATCATTTTTCTGCGTCCTCACCATCCCAACCATGTCACACTCGGCACGATCTGTTCTCCTCAAAGACACTTCTCAATTATTCAATGCGCTCGGGATGAATTCAGATCACTGTATTAATTTTTAAGAGCCTGTTCTTGGCTAAAGGCTAACCCTCTCCCACAGTTTCTGTCTCTAACTCCTCTGTTTTCACTCCACTCTTTTTCTCCCATGCCATCCCTCATTATTTTCCTGCCAGCTCCCTCATTTGTCTGGATGTAAAACACTGTGGTGAGCAAAAACAAGCCGTCCCCCTCCAGCTGCTCTGCAGCTCGACTCTTGAAATCTGTTGTAGGCTCTAATGAATGGAGATAAATCTTGGGCCTCTGCTCGTGTTTCACTCCGCACTCCCTTGACTCCTTCTCGTCTTTTTGTGGCCATCATGGTAACTCTGCAACGTTTTCTTTAGAGACACTTGAGACATTATGGCCACGCTGTTGTTGTTTCTGTGAAAATATGCAGATAGTAGTCCTAAAACCTCGGCCAGCTGGGCCGAGCTGTGTGTCGAAATCCTGGAGATCGAGGCTGATTTTAGACACTTGCTCTACATGATGATGATAGTTAAGGGCAGTGTGTGTCTGAATGTGTTGAACAGACACAGAGCCAAAGAGAAACCAGTTGTTTGTACATGCCCAGTTCTTGATAGCATCTAAAATACAAACACTCGTGTCCCACACACTGATTACATGATAACAGTGGGGGCCTCATGTACAGTAAGATAAGATGTACCTTTATTGTAATTGTTGTAAGTTCTTGTAGGACATACAGTAACTTAAAGGATTAATTTTAAATTTGGGGAAATATGCTTCTTGGCTTTCATACCAAGAGTTAGACGAGAAGATCGATATCACTCTCATGTCTGTGCTGCCAACTGAAGCTACAGCCAACAGTCTAGCTTGCTTAGCTTAGCATAAAGACGAAACAGAAACACAGGGAAACAGCAAGCTTGACTCTGTCCTCATCAGCAGATTGTAGTTTTACAAGAGCATGTGCGTTTCAACAGAGCTGTTTCCCCTCCGTTTCCAGTTAAAGCTGACCGACTTTTGAGGGTATAGCTTCATATTTATGGTGCAAACATGCAAGTGGTATCAATCTTCTCATCTAACTTTTCGCGTAGTTAAGGGTAATTATGTTTTCAACCGACCCTGAAGTGTACTGCATGTTCTCGCACGCACACATGTATGTGCTTTTGCATGCACAATCAGGATGGTGGTGGTGGGGGGATTTTTGTTGCTGGGTATTTTATGAAGGAAGGAGTGAACCTCCTGGAGCTCTTTAGAAAAGGCTGACTTTCTCTACAGCATGACAGCTAACCGTTAGCATACTGACAGGTTCTGTCAGAAAGAGCCCACAAGCATCATAGCCTATGACCATGGATGTATAAAGGAGAACTGGATACAACATTGGAGGTGGTAATGAGGTATATTACCTACTTTAATCATCTCTGTGCTTCAGTTCAAATCCTGTTTTAGTCCTGCAGGAAAAACATCACATTGTGTAATGTGCCGTCTCAGTTTATTAGTAATAGTGAGCCTGACTGCTTATATGCTGATGCCGTATTTTTCTGCAGTCGGCGTGATAACAAATCATAGCTGGTATTTTCCCAGAAGATTAACTTAAACTTGTTCATTACTGTAGAAAACTGGAGCTGTAAAAACTATCATGTTTCAGTATCTTTCCAGGGCCTGTTGAGCCACCAACATTTCTGATCCTGCTATCAAAGCACCCTCACACTGCAAAACAATTGCTCAGCGGTTTATACAACATCAGATTACACTGATCTTTTCCAACTGTTGGTGCACCAAACTAGTGTTCCAGCCAGATAACCATAAGCAAAGAGCACAGCTGAAGTTGCAAGAATTCATCAAGCGCTGGTGACTGGAAATGCTCGTGGGTAAGAAATGCTTGGTAATGACAGAAATTCCCCAGAAACACAAAACAGAATGGGAATATACGGGAAGCGTGGATCTCTTTTTAACATTTTGGACAAACATACCAGCTCAGTGTGGCAGAGCAGAGGACTATAGTGGCTTGTTTGGTGGTTAAAGACTAGTCTTTAAGTGGAGCACCAGGGTTAAAGTCACTGAATTCTTCCCAGCTCCAGCCTTGCTGTTCCGTAGTTGATCTTTGACCTTTAGTTAAGTCAGAAACACCAGTCTGACTGGAAAATTATGCTGTGGACATGTCGCTCTGAGACCTACTACGTGTCCGCCGCGAAAAAGATAAATGAAACGTTGAGGAAACCAACATTTCAAGTCAAGTCTTTTGCCATGTTTGCTCTGTCTAAATATTTCTATATATATATATATATATATATATATATATATATATATATATATATATAGAAATATTTCTGCAAATACACATATGCAAAACAAAAGTGCTGATGGGCACAAAAGAAAACCTCTGTTACACTTCTGCACATGCAGTGTTTGCAGAAATGTATTTTTGTCTGAGGTATATATCAGTCAGTTGTGGTTAAAAAAAAACCCCTCCAGTATTTATTAAACAAGCATCTGTGGCCACTTTACATGCTTACATATACACTAAAGTGAAAGTAAATTTGCTGAGCGCTACATTGATGCATCAGCACTGCTGTATATGAGTTATTTTATGAATTACAGGTAGTTTTAACTGTGGCAGGACTGAAGGGACCAGCATGTTGTCTGTTAGGGCTGCAAATAATGATTATTTTCATTATCAATTAATCTGTTGACAACCGTCTTGTTTCGTTGTTTGGCCCATAAAATGTTAGTGAAAAATATTGACTACAGGATCCCAAAGCCCAAAATGACGTCCTCAAATGTCTTGTTTTGTCCACAACCCAAAGATATTTAGTTTACTGTCATAGAGGAGTAAAGAAAAGAAAGTAAAGAAAGAAAATATTCACATTTGAGAAGCTGAAATCAAAGAATTTGGACATTTTCCTTAAAAAATAACTCAAAGCAAAATAGCAATTAATCTGATAGTTGAAAACTACTTGATTAACTGAATAATTGTTGCAGCTCTACAAAAACATCAGTGTTGTGGTTTTATTGGACTTTATGTACCAGAATATTTTTTGTCTGGTACACAGCAAACACCAGAAACCCCAAGATGGGCTTCAGAGGTCAAAAGTCCAGCAACACTTGTAGTATATAGAACAACTTTATTGTTTGACCAGTGTCTTTCAGCTTGTGGCTGGTCAGGGTCTCCATGCACCTTGGAAGTAGGTGAAGTTGTCCCAGAAACACCTACTCTGTTTCTAGTCCTTGTCATGACCCTGATGTTGGCCACAAGCCGACACTGGCCTGTTGCTGGACTTTTGACCTCTCCAGTCTGAGAAACAGGCATATAACCTTCATAAAATAGCAAATTGTTGTTTTTGCTCTTAGATTTTTCTATCTTTGGGCAGAAACAGGGTAGGGGTTAGATGAATCTCAAGCTTTATTTTATAAAAATGGAACATAGTCTCCAGTGTTATGAATATTTTTTATGAATATTGTTATCATTTGACTTTGGTACTTTAAAAGGATAGTCACTGAAATCGCACAATACCAGAAAAAACTAACGGATTGAGGCAGCAGTAGACCAGCAACTCCCGTTTTCTGCCAGGTAAAATTACTAATTTTATCCCTGGAGTTTGGTTAGTTTGGAGAGAACAATATTTGGCTTACATCAGTTATGTCATCTGTATTTTCTCCTTCTTCTTTGTCTGCTGTCCTCCTCCACTAGTTGCCATCCAACCCATTCATGTATCAATACAGCAAACAAAACAGTGGGATTGAATCCAGTGAAGGAAATATTTTGTTTATATTATGCAGGAAGTGGGCAGTGGAGCGCCGGACATTTCACTGGGCAGAAAAGGAGATTCTTTGAGAGAGTACAGTTAATGACGCCTTTGTGTATGTGTGTACATATATGTGTGTATGCATAGAGGCATGCATACGTGTGTGGACAAGGAAAGGGAGGGGGGTTGTTACTTGTTTGTCTCCATAGCAACTGATAACTTGTCAAGCAGGTGGGGGGATGACTCACAGTTTGGGTGACAGCTGATAACAGACTGACCCACTGAACACATCTCCCCTCCCCCTTAACTTATACACACATACACACATACACAGACACACAGTCAGACTGCACATACCTCCCATTCTGGCCTTGCTTCTCAGTTTCTCCGATAACCACATTGCTGAAGTGGGCCCCTTGTCTCTCGGCCGCCTCCTCCTCTGTAATCGACTCTCTCCACCACCACACACACACACACACACACCATACACACACCCTCTGTGTGTGTGCTGCACAGCCATATTTTCATTAATGGTGTATGCATTTTTTGATGCAGGAGTCAATGTTTTTTGTGTATTCTGGGGGATGTAGAATCGGGTGAATGTGCGAGTATCTCCCTCTCCTTCCCCCCGTCATCATCACTCGAACTCTGTCAACAGTCATCTGCGCGTAGCTGATTTGAAGTGATCATCTCTGAATTTGGCTCGCCGATGCGACTCTCAGCTTTTAAACTTTAATTTGTTTTCTTCTGAGCCTGTCTCTTTCAATTACACCACTCCACCTATCTGGCATCAGTGAGTCTGCAAAGGACGGGCTGAGCTACTGTTCCTGATTAAGATTTAATTGACTACAATAAAGCTTTCTGTGTTGGTGGAGGAGGAGGAGGGAGATGGAAGAAGAAGAAAGGTGGTGAATGTGGGGTGGAGGTGAAAGTGATGTGTTGCTGATATAACCAAGATTTGCTTTTATAGCACTTGTCAATAGTTCAGATACTTTCCTTTCAAAAGTCACTGAAGTGATGATGTACAGGGAACACTAGCGAAGACTGGAATAAAATTGTGTATATTATTTGATTTCTCTCCTCATCTCCAAGGTCTTTTAACCTGTCTATTTAGCAGATATCATTAAAATATTATCACTGTGTAGATTTACTTAAGATATTATAGTTTCCAGCTAGTGTGTCGTGTGAAAAAAGCAAAGAGTCATTACATTACTTCAAAAATAAAATTTTATTTCGCTGCAACCATAATTCATTGCAAAACCCTTTTGTAACATTTTTGCTTTTATTGGATCATAAAAAAGTAGAGAAACATTGAGTACAACATGCAACAAATGAAGCCAGAATCAAGATCATATGGTTTGTGTCTAGAACATTAGGGCGCCAGGAGAGTCCAAGGTTCAAACAATATCTTAAAACATTGCGATTTACATTCGCTACGTCCAATAAATAAACAAAATGAACTTGCAGTGTCAAGAAAGGAAATAGAATAGGAATAGGAAATAGAGTCCAGTGGGACGTGGTCAAATGTCTTTTGTCCAACCAATCAGAGAAAATCAGCACATGTGCACGTTTGATAATCTGGAACCAACAAATATGTTGAGTTTCGCAGCAACTGTAGGTTCTCCCACACATTTGAAAGGGGAAGGTGACACCAGGTGTTTGCAATCTGTAACCTCACCACTAGATGCCACTAAATCCTACACACTGGTACCAAAAAATGACTCAAAACAATTGATCAATCGTGACATTGCCAATATTTACAGATTCAAAATCTTAAATTGTTAATAATCACATAAGACACAGAAAGGCAGAAAATATTCACATTTGCAGACAGTAAGTGATTCTGGAGAAAGATTGATTGTTGAGTCTCATTCCTAGTCAGATTACTGGCGCTTTGGATTGGTGGCTTGAAGTTGTTTGATTGTTGTGTGTCCCAGGTTGTGAAATACTGACATCTTGGGCATGAGACTCAAAAAACCAACCGCCATCCACCATCTTACCAACTTGTGATTGGCCAAAGAAGTCTTAAGTTTTCTATCAAACTACTTGAATTATAATATTCTTAAAAGTTATTATGGACCTTTTGCATACTGGCGCCAAAAATAAAATTCCAGCCCCAGCATTCACTGATGATCAAAGTTGCTGCAGGAAGTTGTCGCTTTCTAAGAACTCGACAAGTGTTCATAGACGTTTAACCTGATTCCCACAGCGCAGTAGCCAGTGTGCAGTTTTACATTCTCTCTGGAAGCTCTCCAACCACAGAGACGGTATTCCCAGATTTGATAATCAAAGATTGAGAGTGCCATCGTGCAGCCAGCCTGCCAGCCACCTGTTCAACGCACAGGCTTTCTATGAGGACACACAGGATTCTCTTGTCTCTGTGAAATCCTATAGGTCAGAGTCACACATGCAAAGCGTGTCAGGTTCTGGTATGAATTACATAGCTCAAGATGTGTTGCCGTACTCACGCTGGGCTCCAATGTTCCACATCGTCCATGCATCATTAAAACAAGGGAATGATGTTTTCAGTTCTTTCTGGGCATCTGATAATAGTTCCCATAATGTCCCTGTGGTGATTTCTCTGCACAGAATACAGCCTCTTTGTGTGTTTGTGTGTGTGTGTGTTTTCAAGGCCTACTCAGATGTTTGCATGTAGCCGGCGGTTCACAGTCCATTGTGTTAGTCGGCCTCAAGGTCCCACACACTCCAGCCTCTTAGCATTAATCCCACTCTTCATGAAGTCACACTATGGCCATGGACTTCAGAGATTATGTGTGTGTGTGTGTGTGTGTGAGTGTGTGGAGGCGGGTTACTGTTGGATGAAGGCGAGCCTTTGTTGAGCTCGCTTTAGCCACTGAACACTGAAACACTGATGGCAGCAGCTGAAGTTACATCAAAGAGTTCATGCGTGTTTATGTGTGCATCTGAAGACGCTGAAAGGTTTTACATGAGCACAAAAGAGGAAAATCCCTTTTGTTTGTTTGTAATTTATGTTCTCCACATGTGTAGATGTCAGCGTTTTCAGGGTTTTCTTCGCCTGCTTGCACGAGAGGGTACAGGGAGAACACGCAAGGGATAGAATTTCAATTAGACAATTTTTCTTTCTCAATTCGCTCTTTAAAAGGCTGGAATCCATCTGTTCTGGGGTGCAACACACCGAGATCTATTGCATCCACTCGCTGTTTCTCATCTTTTGTGTTGGTCAAGCTATACACTTCTCATACTTTCAAGTTATCCTGTAAAATATCTCAACATCCACTCTATTGATTGGTTGCTTTTTGGTACCAACATTCATCGTTCTCAGACAATGGATCCGAAAGATTTTGGTGATCCTCTGACTTTTCCTCCGGCATCACCATGTGGTTGACGTGTTTACGAGTGAAATATCTCAACAACTATTGGATTGCCCGCCTTGCAATTTGGTGCAGATATCCATGTTCGCCACTGGATGAATTACATTAACTTTGGTTAACTTTCAGCATTAGCATTTAGCTCAAAGCACCACTGTTCTTAAGAACAGCCTGACAGTCCCTAGCTTTTGTAGACTCAGGCTTTATTCAGACCGCAGGCAAATCACATTTGTTTGCATGGGTTGCTGTGGTAACAGCATAAGCATCAGTAACCTCGTACACTTGTGATGCAGCTTTTCACTGCAGTGGCATGAGAAATGAACATCCATCATCTCGCCTTCCAAACAATCGTGCTGTCAAGTCAGATTGCAGAACTCCTCCATTGCACAAGACAAATTCTCACCTTTGATGCACTTCCCTCACTCTGGATTTGATGTTGCTGTTGTGTGACGCATTCCAAGTGACACAAAACAGAGGATTTGAGTGTCCAGAACATCCAGACTAAGACTATCTGTAGATATCCAAATCAAATTTTAAACCACCTCTAAATGTGCCTTGCATCCAATTTGCAAAAGATGCATGTCATGTTTTGCTGTCTAGACTTTCAAAAATCAATCTGGATATGCAAAATGGATTTAGGCTGGCAGTCTGAACATGACCCAAGTCTTGTTGAGGCCTCCTCAGATTCGAAGATGCCTCGTATCAGTATTCCAGTCTGTGGCCTTCTGACTACAAAATAGGTAGCAGATGGCAGTCGCCTCTTTTACCTGATTAAGCTCCTATCACCATAATCATAACTTCAACTTATGAGAGAGGATGAGGCATGAAACGACCCTGTATCTGTGTAAGAACTTCCAGTTTTTATGCTCCTTGTCATCTTGGGATAAAAAACTAGGCCAAGTCACAACCCAGATCAGGAGGTCACTGTGGATCTGAGGAGCTTTTCACTTCTCCCCTCCTCTCGTCTTATCTGTTATCGTTTATGAGGCCTAGGTAAACCTTTGTGTTTGCACACCTGGGTTTTATAAGAGAGAGTGGGGGAGGGTGGGGTGGGGGGGCTGATAAGAGTTGGCAGATATGCCTGCAGCAGCAGCAGCAGCAGCAGCAGATACAGGTCGATCTAATAAGCATGCCTGTATGTGTTTGCTGACAATGCACAAACTGACTTGACCTTTAGCCAAATAATTTTTGGACAAGTTTGTTTTATTGGGGAAAAGACTTGAGAGCTGAAGAGCTGACAGGAGGATCTTTCAAATGAATTTTAAGGTTGAGTTTGAGAGTGTGGAGTTAGTGAAATCTGACTCTGGGGTCGTGGGCAGGGGCATATCTACCTTAAGCTGACAAAGGGAAAGGTCAGAACTTGACTGCTGGCCCAACAACCCAGAGAGAAAGGTTTCTGGAGGACCTCTCACCTACAAACCTACAGCTGAAAGCAATGAACCTTGTCCACCTTCTCCCGCATATTCTGCTCTGTTGAAATTCAACAAGAGAGTGTTGCATTTGATGTCCAGGTCTAAAACATAGATGGTACACTAAGGATATGCGACCAAGGTCACCAGGTCAAATCCCAGGACCAGCTGGGCATATATTAGAAAAACTGGAAAACTCAACAGCGAATGGCAAGATAGCCTTGAGCAAGACACTACATTGTATAAAGGTCTTTTTCTTCGTGTTCTTTGAGAGCTTCAAAGTTCTCTACTACTAAAATTATACTCTCTGCATCCACGCGGCCACTGGAGTCCACTGACACATTTTCCAAAATGTATTTATAAATTCAGGATGGTCATCTTCACCCACTAACTTTTGTGAACTTGACAGTGAAGTCATACAGCTGAAGTAGTTGATGAATGTTGGAAGGAGAGCTGTCCTATTGGCTGACTCTTAGCTGAGAGCTGCCAGTCCCTGTTGTCAACAGAGGCCTGTTTGACAACAGGAAATAAATTAGATTATAGAAGTGGTTTTTCTTGATGAGTTTGGCTCCCAGCACCTCAGGGCTGATTCAAGGCTAACCATGTTAATGGCAGTTAGCGGTTAGCTAAGTTACTTTAGCAACAAGTAAACTTATCTGTCCAACAGGTAAAGG
This sequence comes from Lutjanus argentimaculatus, assembly GCA_034769285.1. Lineage (NCBI taxonomy): Eukaryota > Metazoa > Chordata > Actinopteri > Lutjaniformes > Lutjanidae > Lutjanus > Lutjanus argentimaculatus. The sequence continues at coordinate 53,977,135 of JAWZSL010000001.1, forward strand.
ATGGTTTCTCAGGCTGTTTGTCCCAGTGACCCCCATGTTCACTAGGAGGCTTCTGAGCTTGGTTCTGTTGCGGCAGCTAACAGCCATAGTTAACTACTGTAGCAACGAGTAAGCTCGAAAATCAGGAAACTCTTCAGAGGAAAAAACAGAACATTGTCTCTAAAAAGTAAAACACAGTTAGACCCAAATCGGTGAATAAACACATAAAGTTGTGTCTTTGTTCTGCGTCATGAGTGAGAAGGCATTTCATTGAATGCAAATGCAGTCATGCCCTAGGTTTTCCAGGAAAAGACAAGACAGTTTGAAGTACCAGAAAGAATACTCGATAACATCTGCAAAACAACTTTTTTGTTATTGTTGGGCAAGATACTGGCAAATAGGTGACATAGCGCAATGCATATGTGATAAAAACACTTGAGACATTGATTTTGACTTCTAGGAACTTTTAAGAAATACAGTACGTAATTTTTTGCTGTACCAATTAAATTTTTGATTCACTCCTAGAGTGACTAATCTAGCAGTTGCTCACAGGTTTTCAAGAGAGCTTCAGCAAACTTCTCTTTGCAACGGTTAAAAAAACTCATAAACTACTTTCTCAGAAATAATTACTCAAGACTTTTCACGTTGACCCAGAGAAGCTGAATATGCACTCTGTAGCCAATAACATTGAAAGGCAAATGCTGTATGAATAGTCAGAGCGCTCTGCTGCAGCCATTAGTGAATGCATGTTGTAGCAGATTTGTCTCTTTGCTTATCTTTGTTCTTCTGTCCCTCACCACGTGCCATGCTTTTTTTTTTCATCTGATGCGGGTAGCTGGGCAGAGAGAATGCCCAGCAGTGAGTGTGTGTGGGTGTGTGTGTGTGTTTGTGTGTGTCTGGGTCTGTGCGTTTCATTGCTTATGGGGGCATGAAATCGCTCCAAAGCCCCAAGGCACATTGGGCACCGCTCTACCCAGACACAGAGTCTTCCTCTCTGTTTTAGCCCTTCCTTCGTCTCCTTCACCCTGTATGGTGTGGTGGTGTCTTTGTCAGCATTATGGGTGCGTGCATGTGTGATTCCTCTCAACTTGTAGCTCATCCCTCTGTTCCCACGGCGACCTTCATCCCAACCAGCGAGCCATCTGTCCATCAATCACTGAGTCCCTCTGTGCCACTGAGGAGGGTAACCGATACCCAGAGACGCTGACCTCAAGACCTGGAGGGTCTCAAAATGGCTCTGCAGCAAGGACAGAATACTCGTGTAAACACACATGAACATTTGGAGGGAAACAAGCGTGCACCAGTATACTGTATATATAATATGCACACACACACACATAAAACTGGAGTAGCACACACTGCAAAGGAGGAAGGGAACATTTCTTATTTCCATGCTCTGCTTCAGGCATTTGAATATGGAGGGGCCCTGATATAGTAAGGGCTTTGTGTTCACTTTGAATATATAGGCACGTGTGTGTGTGTGTGTGTGTGTGTGTGTGTGTGTGCAGTACTATACTCAGAGGGGGCTGGGCTAATGCAGGGGAAAGCCCTGGCCTCATCTGTTGTTGTACATTTCCCCCAGAGAGATCCTCACTTTCCCTGCACGGCCAACTTTCTCCGCTGCTTTCCTTTCTGGAGGAAGCCTTCAGGTCACCGTGATGCGTTAAGACTTAAAGCAACAGAGTGGAGAGGAAGAAAGTGGGCCTCCCGCCCTCTGCCCTCTCCTCTTCCTCCTCCTCCTCCTCCTCCTCCTCTTCCTCTGTATCTCCCTCCATTTCTTCTGTCATTCCCTCAGCGTGTTGGTGGTGGTGGGGGAAGGGTACGTACAGTGTTGGAGCTCATGTGATCTGGCTTTGGGAGTCAAGTGAGCAGACAGCATGAGCAGTCCCACCCTGTTACACTGTTACTATCAGTGTAAGAGCAGCTATACACTGATATACTGTACATCTGTGGGAGTATTTAGTCTCTTAGTGGTGTTTTGCTCTTGTTCCTGTTGATAACAAGCTTTCTGGATGAAGAAAACGTGATTTATCTAAAATATGCGTGGAAAATCAGAATTTTTGTTGTCAGTCCCTGAGAGTTGAATCATCAGTGCTTGGTTATCTTGAGTAGTGTGTGTAACAGTCATAGAGGAGATCCACTGTAGAAGAAACAAATATCTTTTGAGCACTGCTAAACCCACTAAAAGTAGGTGACTGATCATTTTTCCATTGCCAGTAGACCTGTTTCCCTCTTTTTTTTTTTTCTAAAGTGTGCCAGGAAGCTGAGACTGAAATTTTGTCTGCAGGAAAAGAGAGAGAGACAGAGGTTTTTTAAAAGTGTTTAGCATGTTTAATTCTCAGCACTTTTGTAGCTTCTAACTGAATCTCTGTGTTTTGAAGTTTAGTTTCTCTCCTGCGTTGTTGTTTGTACTGTCAGGTATCTGCTTTATTTAACTGTTTCATATTTGCTACCAGCTGATAGGAGTCACACTGAGTAACTGCTGATGAACACACAACATCTCCTGATCCTACTGCCTCATAATAAAAGCTTTCAGAAAACAAAACAGGGGACTTGTATTGTTAGTTTTTTTGTCCAGCAACAAGAGCAAAATGCATCACAGCCATTCTGAGCAAAGGTCACCTCCTCTCAACTCTTTTTGCGTCATCACTATCAATATTACAGTGCTGTCTACACTTGCATGGGAAAGAGACAAGTTCAGGCACATTCTTTTTTTTGTTTTGGTTGTCAAAATGGATTATGGGAAATGTAGGAAGTAACTAACTGAAACAGAGCTAGAAATGGCAGGTTGAGCAGAAGGTACTGCTGTCTGTTAGGGCTAACTAAACACTAATCTACAGTGTATGTAATTAACATGTCACACTGACAGTGGTGCTATTTAAGTGCCAAAAGTAGATTTTTGATATTGAGAGTTTACTATAATCGGACAATAGCAAATTTTCAAACAGAAACAATCTTGATATGCATCTCTTGGATTTGTTTTTGTTTTGATTTTTAATTATGACCAATATGCATATCAAGTGGGACATTTTACAGTCAGACAAACTATGTACTGGAAAGACCGATACACATGGTGATACCGACATAAAGTATGCTGATATCAGCTGTTGCATCGGCTTGGCTCATTTATTGGTCAAGCTCCAGAGTGCATTGTCAGCAGCTGCCATTCTGATATGCAGGCTGCTTTATTTTGCCCTGATACATTTTTAGCATCATCTGTTAAGGCTGGGGTGTGTTTGACATGAACTTGTTCAGGTTCAGTTCATGATGAAGTGTTGTGTGACCAAGTTGCTCCAAAAGTCCACACTTGAAGGCAGGGTGAAAAGTCTAACACATAGAAGAGAGGTGAGGCATGATAATTTTACAAATGGAGATAACATTGCACACTTTCAGACAGTCTCTCTGATTACTGTCTAACCTCCACACACTGCCACTTCTCTACTCGCACAGTGTAGTGTGACATATCCATGTTATGAATTGCATGTCTGTTTACTTCCTGTCAAACCAATTGTAACATTACTTTAGACTAAACACGTTAGCTACACCACTTTTCACAGTTAGCTTACATATTGTTAACAGTATTTCCCATTTACTTTGTGAATTGTGTTTTTGAGCATTTTAATAATCATCTCAGTGTCTTAGATAACAGCAGTATTAGCTAGCTGGCATCGTATTCTGCATTCAAACTCAACAGAAAGAAAATACGACTCAATAAAAACATTTTAGTTTGTCTTTCCAAAGCTCCAACAATCACCAACTCTGGCTTGGTTGACATAAACTTTTAATTCACTGAATTAGATGTGAAAATATCAGGCTAGGAGTGAGAGGTCAGCCGGACATCAGTGAACCAGCGGGGAGAAACATAGCCAGAATATTTTAACATCTTACGCAATAAATTAAGGGTTTATTTGAACAAAACAAGAGCTGGTGACTGTTGAAGAAGTGGAAAGGTGAGCCAAGATGTTTTTGGTGAGTGTTGTTTCTGTGAAGTTTGAATGAAAAAGACGATGCTAACTAGCTAATGTTGCTGATAGTCATCTAGGACACTGAGGTGATTATCAAAATGTTAGAAAACATCACATACAAAACAAATGGTAAATACCAGTATGTACCAAGCTAACTGTGAAAAGTGAAGTTACTAACTTAACGATGAAAAATCACAGTTTGTAGGTTAACAGCAACAAACAAAATACAAACAAAAGTTTCATCAGCTGTCAGACACAGCTTACTTCAGACGTGGTTTAGGTATTCCGACAGTCACTTCTTTTGAAACATACTAACTCCTACACACTGTACGTGAACACTATAACGTGGCCGTGTATGGTCCGACCCTCTTGTTTTACCATGAGAGTGTCCTGTTATGGTGCAGCATTCAGACTGGAGGGTCACCGCAGCCCTCCGCCCCTCTCACTTTCACAATACAGTATAATTATCACGGACACCTCACTCCACCTTGAGTGCTGCTCGTTCTTTTGCTTCGAGTAGACGGGTCAATATTGGTCAGGAATCCATTTTCATATGAGCTCTTGAGTCAATGTGTGCATTATTCATGAAGACCCATCACCCCTGATTGGCTCAGCTGTCCACTGAAAAAGACGGAGACACGCAGGGGATGGGGGTGGGGGGTGGGTGGGACGCCATGTATGGACGGCGAGTGTGAGACAGACCTGTGCTGACCACTGTATCCTCGGGGATGGATTATTGCTGTGCGATGACATCACTGTGTGGTTGAAAGGCTTTTAGTCTGATTAATGTACAGTGTGTGTTTGCGTGTGTGTGTGTGTGTGTGTGTGTGTGTGTGTGAACCTGATACAGATCTGCTGGTGTGCAAGAGTGTTTTTGCACGTGAATATATATGTGCTTAACTTACAGCATGCATGTGTGTGCATGTTTAAAATGTGTTTGTTTCTGCACACCCAATAATTCAAATCCCATCTTGTCCCTGGGCAGCATATTATAGCTTTTTGTCTTTTCTCTCTTTGCCATAATCCATCATTTCCAGAGTGTTGGCTCTGTTGTGGGAGCTCTATAAGCCTCCATCTCTTTAAATATGGGTTAGTGTGCCTCACGCTGCCCCCTCTTTTTCCTTCAGCTTGCCTTTCTTGGTTTTTTTTTATTGTCTTGCTCGTGCGACTCCTTTTCCTTCCTTCCTATTTTTTTTGCCACCACAGCAGAACGACTGCACATAGAACAGAACAGAATAGAAGAGAAATGCATTAGACTTAAATATAAACACTTATGTAAGGATTTCTCTGAGAGCCTGCCGTTACTTGGCTGCGGGTTGAACTTTCCATTTCGCTTGTTGCCAGGGATGCCCTCATCCTCTCAGTGGTAGCATCACGCTGTCAAAGGTGTTTGTGTGTGTGTTGGAAGTGCGCGATGTGTGTAGTGTGGTGTGTGTGTGTGTGTTTGTGGGCGAAAGTTATCTCAGCGTCTCTGTCTTCAGGCTGTGTTTAGATGAGCTCAGTGTTTCTCTTGTCAGTCTCACTCCCAGACATCTACAGTAAATCTTGTACACTTTTATTGATTGTGTTATCTGGCACAAAGTCCACGTTTTTTTTTCTTCTTACTTGCACAAGAGTAACAACCAAGTGCAGATAATAACAGAAGATCTCATGCAGTAACAGCTCCCATCTTTATCAAGGGATTATGAGTTTTATCAGCTACTGTCGCCCCAGTTTTAGCTGGGAGTTGTGTGCGAGTGGCGAGATCTCTACATTATGTGTGCTATGTGCATATGCTGCACCCAATAAATAAACAAAATAACTCTAAAAGTGTCAAGAAAGGAAATATTTTTATACTCATTTTCCTTTTAAACAGAAAAATACAACCAAACACCTGTATTCAAATTTAATTACCTTGTTAGCAAACTGTGAAACGCAAACAAAATAAAACTCAGCAAAACAGCCTTGATCAGTCTTTCCCACTGCTCCAATAATCACCAACTCTAGTTTGGTTTGAAATAAATCCTTAATTCAATGTGGTAGATGTGAAAAATTCTGGCATTAGGCGGCTGCTTTCTTGCTTTCTTGTTGTCCTCCGGCTCAGTGGGTGTGAATTATATGTGCTGCTGAATGAGAGTTGTTGCTGAGCAGCAGCTCTCGCTCGTGTAGACCATTAAATAAACAAAATGAAGTGACAAAAGTAGCCCCAAAAATTGCACCCCTCCAAAAAAAACAACAACCAAGGATGGGCTCAGCTAATCGACAATAGCTGATATATTTGTCCAATTACCCAACCCAGAGCTACTGTCTGAGTGGTCATGAGGTGGAAAACTGCTAAAAATGGACAGAACTGTTTTTTTTTTTCAGCGTTTATTCGAACCTTAACAACTACAAGTGAAAGATAAAATAATGAAAGCTGTAAATTAAGAACACTAGCAGCAACATAATGATAATAATGCTTATATGAAATATAACAAAGGCCAAGGTAGGAGGGAAAATAAGGAAATAATTAAGTAAAATTTAAATAAAATAAGTGGAAGAAAAAAAATAGAAACAGAGAGTCGGAACAGGTTATTTTTACTGGTGTTGAATGAAAATCACAAAGCCTCAAAAAATTGAATTACAAAAAAGTTTAATGACAAGTTTTGACTGACTGTCATACAACTAAGGTCAAGTTCAAGCAAAAACATGAAAATCACCAAAACTTTGAATAATGAGATGTTTGGAGAAATCGCGGCAATAAATTCTGCCGCTTTTGATATTTTTTAGTGTCTCTTAATGATATTAAGGGACTATTTTTGAGCGAGGAGGTGGAGCACGGACTTGTCAGGCTCAGAAAAGGCCAGCCTGGGCCTCGGGCCGGGAAAGGAGCAAGGACAAATATGGGGCACTAATCCACTCTTTAACATTAGCCAGTATTAGCCTTCATCTGTGTGCAGTTGTAGTGCCATGAGACAGTGAGGCCGAGAGCGTACGAGGAAGGAGCAACCGTTTATTTTTGACCGTCTGAGCCACATTTTGCCTCCACGCTCTTGCCTTTCTATTTCTTCTCTCTCTCTCTCAGCCTCACCCGCTTCTGTCTCTTTCTTTCTTTCGCTCATTTTCTGTGACTTTCATCTGTCAAGCTCACCCTTTTCTCTCTCCGTCTCCCTCATTCTCTCTGCCCCTGTATGATTACTGAAAACTGTATGGAGACAGTGCAAGAGCTCCGCGGAGAGCGGCCCATGCCATTGGCTGGCTGGCACTCCACCCCCACTCGTGATTGGCCGCAGGCCTCAACGTAAGATTCAATCAGCTGGGTGGAAGTGTATGTAGGTCAGTGTGTAGCGATGTGAGCCTCCTCTCTCGCTCTGTTCCCCTCCTCCACCACCTCGGTTTGGTGAACCGGCTGTTGTGTTAATTGGCCATGTTCCAACTTTCAAACCCAGAGAGACTTGAGGCAAGGGAGGAAAGGGGGAATAAAGCAGGGAGGTTAAAAGAGGAAGGGAAGTTGCAGAGGCGAGGGGGGAGGAGAAGGAAGAGGGCAGAGGAGCATAGGTGGGGGGAGGGAATGATTTAACATGGGGTGCCCTGTTGCACTCTACGGTGCAATAGTACAGTGTGCTAGTCAGTCAGACACGCACTATCCAAACAGACGACTCCTGGCGAATATAGCAGCTCAGGCTGTTTATTTTCTCTCTGTTTGAATGTGAGAAGAGATGAAGGAGAGAAGGAAAGAGCATCATGAATAAAAAGTGGCATGAAAGGAGGAAAAAGGGAGACAGAATGGGCTTTATTTTCTACTATTTCAAACCCTGTGAGTTTCTCAGCTGCTGGTTCACCACCCAGACACTCATCACAGGGTCGTGGGGCCACAACGCCTCGGATAGAGGCTCGTTTGGTTATCTAATCTGCTGGGTTGTGACTTTGTGGACACAGTAAACCCATTGATACGCACAGCAATCCTGCTACAGCGTCCTATTCCAGCTCTTAAAGTGAGTGTGCCGCCCGAGGTAGATGTCTGCTGCTGTACTCAGCTACTCCAGTGAATAATTCACGCTAACCCAAATTCTTCTACAGTGCTTACTCTACCCCTAAGTGCTCCCACACACACACACACACACTCAAGCACCCCCCGTAAGTGGTGGTCCCTAGGCGTTGCCCATAGTAGTCTAACCCAGACAAGCAGACTGTGAAAAGCAGACAAAATAAAGTCTTGTACACTTCACTTTACTACTCCCTCTGCAGCCATGTCTGTCTGCATACTTCACGTTAAAAGCACCCCGCAGCAGTTTGTGTGCTCTGCATCCCCTCCCTTTCCATGTCTGTCTGTCTCTACTATCTACACATCTCGCCCTTTTACACCCGCCTGCGTTTTCTTTTATTAGAAACCCCTCATTTCGTACAGTAGCGGCGCTCGCTGCATTTTAGATGTAGCCCGGCCCACATGAGGTAAAGCACATTCCTGCCTGTCTGGCTTTCTCTATTTCCTTTTTTAAATCTCGCCTTGTCTCTCTTGTCTTCTTCTCACTCTGCCCCAGCTTTGAACTTATTACGGTGGATGAAGGCGACTCTTCCCCACCCACCCACAATCACATACACACACACACACACACGCTGGGTGACTTTAGCCCGACTTTACCCTCTTACTCAGCCAGCCACTGACCCATTTAGTGTGGAATAACGCACCAGACGGACAGCAGGCTTTTTACTCCAGGGCACTCTGGGAAAACTAAGCTAAAAACAACAAAAGATGCACATACACTCATACACACGCACACATACACACACATACAGTGGACAAGCTTACTCAGAGTCTGATCATGCAGACGATGAAACGCACAGTCTGCTGTGGTGCCATCGAGTCGTCACATACTGGTTGGACCAGTGGTGTCAACACCTGGAAACGCTGATAGCCACATACATGTGTATTACTGTATTTATGAGGACCTTCGCTGAATATACGCTGAATATATAGTGTTTTGATTCTGAAGTGTGCCTTCCTTTAAAGGAATATTTCAACATTTTAAGAATGACACATGTTCGCTTTCTTGCAGAGAGTCAGGGTGTCTTTTACATTATGTGCAATAATGTAATTTGTTTATGTGGTTGCCATCATGTAGAAAAGCTGGCCAATCAAAACACCCCAATAGTAGTCCACTTATTTTTTTTGGTACGGTTTGCTTTTACACCTGATGTGAACACAGACTTTTCAAGTGGACCCGGGCAAAACCCGAATCAGAGGCTCATACAGTGAGCTCTATTTTTAGTTTGTAGCCTTAGAACTTAGACATCTGACACATATAGGGAAATAAAATAATATTATGGCTGATGCCTCATCCTGTGCACCTTTGTAACTGTTTGCACTTAACTAACATTTTATGCACTGTCCTCTGCAGTATCCCTTCCTCTTAAATCACCAAGGTTACTGGGGTTAGAGAGTCTGGAGGAAGGAGGAGTATCTAGTTGTGATAAGGTGTGATGGGTACGGGGGTGGTGTTTGGGCCCCCGGACGAGCCCCCATTTTGTCAAATCCTGGCTCAAAAGTGTGTGAGGGAGAGGAAGAGAGAGACCACACATAGTCTTCAAACAATATTTAAAGTTTAATTAAATGAATTAAATAAACAATACATTAAGGTATGTGTATGTTGCATTTGTTTAATCTGTACAAAACTCAAAATGTAAAAACAATTTGTGGTTTAATGGGTGTTTGTGTACCAGACTGTTTTTTTTTTCCCTTGGCAGTGACTTCCTTGTGAGTCTTGTGTTCACTTTGAGGTTGCCAGGCAACCAAAGCACTCTCCAGGAAGTCACTGCTCCCAGCCAAAAAAAGTCTGGCACATAACCCCCTATAAAACTACAAATTGTTGTTTTTGTCCTTCTGTTTTTGTACAGATTCAACAAACTAAAAATAATGTGTTACTTTTGTGAAATATAGAGGTAATGGTATATGGATTTTTTTTTTAGATTTTGTCAGAGCCAGGCTTGCTGTTTCCTCCTGTTTTCAGTCTTTATGCTAAGCTAAGCTAAACGGCTGCTGTCTCCAGCTCACTGAACAGACAGATGTGAGAGCGGTATCTTTCTCTTAGAGGTGCACTGAGACATCAATATTTTCAACCAGCAAAATGATCTGTTCGGCTTATATGTAAATAATTATGAAATATATTCTCTTGCTATACTTTTCATCTGTTTCCCTTTTTATTTTTAGCTAAACTAAATTTTATGAACTGTCTGAAGCCCACCACCGCCTCCCCTTTAACTGAGGAACACTGAAAAATCAGAAACTGAAAAAAGATGTTGAAAAATACATAAAACATAATAAAATCCTTCTGCATTGGAAACAGAAACTCTACAGTAAAAATATAAGTATACAAAAATACCCTTAATCATGGAGCTTACATTTTGTGAATAATAATAATAGAAGAAATATCAGTTTTCATTGCATTTTTTGCATATTCAGATTTGGGTACATTCCTATGTTCTCTGCAAGAAAGCAAATAAGAGTATTTACCAAAATTTTGAACTTTTTCTTTAATTTCTAGCCTCTTCTTTCACCCTCATAAGTGTAGAGGATATAGTTCAGCATATAGAAACAGTATTACAAACACACACACGCCCCACAAAGCTTGCAATATATATATAGACTGTGACCACACCTTGAAACTTAAACACACTCTGATTATTATGCAACACAGATATGCACCGATAGGAATGGCAATGAATATATTATTTCACAATTTCACAGACAGGAAGACGCACAGACATCATCCAACTCAAAAAAACTGGAGCTCCTTATGTTACAACACAGGAGAACAGCAGTTAGAGGCAGTTCAGCTCCTTCTTCCACCTTGATCTCGTGACAAGACGAGCAAGTGACAGACCGACCAACTAATGTAACACCACCACTTCCCTTTTCCTCCAGTTATTTCAGTCAGTTTGAGGCCAGCGGCGGCTGCTGACTGCTCGTGCCACGCTGTGTAGTGACTGACTGGGGTGAGGTCAGCATGTGAGTTCAGAGGGGCAGAAGTCACAAGTTGGATTTTGCATATTGGACACTTGAAACTTGCACAGGCTGCAGTATGTTCTGTGTTGCCTGTCACTAGTTTTTTGTTGTCATCGTGCCCCGTTTCGCCCTTTTTCTCTTCAGTTTACTTCCTTGTAGACTCTTAAGCAGTGTGAACTTGTTGCGTGACTGGCATTCATGTGCAAGCCTTTCATTACTGTGAGCTCTGTCAGTCAGCTTTGAGGTGAGGGTTTTTCTGAAAAGTGCTCCTCGAAAGGTTCACACACTCTAAGGTCAGCGTGGTGTGTGAGCATATGTGTGCATTTGTGTGCTTTTTTTTATTAGCATGTTGAAGCTGTGGTGCTGAGGCAACTATCAGAAAGAAGCCGGCTAGCTGGGCTGAAAAGCCTGTCAGCGCTTTCTTTCTCTAATTTTTTTCCTCCTCCACTCGTCTCCCCTCTTTCTTCTTCCCCTTTTTTTCCCCTCTCCGGTTTACAAGGCCTTCGCACACAAACTCCAAAGGATTACCAGACACACCCCTTTCAGAAGCACTGAGCCCTACAGCTCCTCAGTCACCTCACAGTGTGCATGTGTGTGTATGTGTGTGTGAAAGGGAACATTTGAGCAAGAGCATTCGAGATCTCACACTTTCTACCCACTCAGAGAAAAGAAAGTGGAGGAGGAAAAACAAAAAGAGAGGTGGAAAGAGGAGAGTTGGAGGAGAGGGGGGGAGGCAGATTGAGTGATTGCTGCTCACCAACACAGAGAGGGAGAAAGAGAGTCAGAGAGCAGGGTTTTGGCCCGCGGCCAACTAGTGCCATACAGCTTTTGTGCGGAGAGTTGACTTAGAAAGGACCTTTCAGAGAGGCAGAGAAAAGAGTGGGAGATGACAGAGAAATACAGAAAAACGGGCAATGAGAGAACGTCAGAGCAAGAGGAGAAGGGGGCAAAATGGGAGGAAAAATCATCACAAAAGGCAGCTGTAAGGGAGAGGACAGACAAATAATGAGAAAGGAGAAAAATGAGGAGTGGGAGGAGGGTTTAGACCAGATGATAGAGACTCATTCATGAGCCTGTACAGTAGATTAAAGAGATCAGGTCAAAGCTACACCCTTCTGCCCTTCTATCCATCCCTCCACCCTTCTTTACAATCCCCTTCACCAGTGTTGTAGTCAAGACCACCAAAACTGAGACAAACTCAGGACCAACGCACGAGTGTATCGAGAACAAGTCAAGAAAAAGACTTTGAAGGCTTAAGACCAAGTCAAGACCAAGACCAAGGCAGGGCAAGCCCAAGTCGAGACCAAGACTTTGAGGGATTGAAACCAAGTCAAGACTAAGACTAAGGCAGAGAAAGATTGAGTCAAGACCAAGACTTTGAGCGGTTGAGACCAAGTCAAGACCAAGACCAAGGCAGGGCAAGCCCAAGTCAAGACCAAGACTTTGAGGGATTGAAACCAAGTCACATCTTGAGTACTACAACTCAGTTTAGCTTCTAATAAAAGGTCACAACGAAACTTTAACACTCAATTTTACATGCAGGCTTCCACTTAGGCGCACTCTGCAGCTTTTTTGTTTCCCCCGTTGAGGTCAGGGGAAGTGCACTGATGTCACTGTGTCACTAGCTGGTGATTTTGGGTAACGCCACCAGCTTAGATGTGGCGCTTACCTGCTTCTGTGAGACCAGTGTTTTCTGCCGTGCAAACACAAATGCAGGCGCGTGCATGTCAAAATGAGGAACCTCTGAATCCAAAACTTAAACATAGCGGGGGCTGAAAAAAGACTTTTGGTGGCAAAAATACACAAAATACACACCCACAGAAGACAGAAGGGGTGGCTGTGTGGTTGCCAGTGGTCTATTAATAGCGAGGTAATATAAATACAAAGTGCTGCGTGTGGGGAAAAGAGCTCGACTGGAGGGAGGCTGAGGTGACGTGGTGAGGAGAGAAGGGAGGGGACGCTCTGTGATTCAATAGAGGCCACTGTTCACCTGACTGTGTGTGTGTGAGTGTGTGCGTCCTCAACATGCTAGTGAGTATAAGGAAATACCAGCCTGGCCTGTGAACAGTAGTAAGTGTGTTTGTGTGTGTGTGTATTGTCATGTATGAGCAGTAAGCCGTGAGCGCCTTGGAGAGTCAGGACAAAGAGAAGGATGAAGGAAGGCATCAGGGGGCCTCCTGTGTCCTCGTTGAACCTTCTCTGCTCGGGGTAAACTAGGGGCCCGGACGCCCATGCTCGTACCCCCAAATAACCCCCCTATAGCATGAAGGTATATAAGTTCATGTCGCCATCAGGCCCAAAATAAATACTGAGACCTGATAACAACATACAGTCTGCTTGGATGCTGCTAATGAAATTCCATCACAGTCGCCATGGCATTGAAGCTCACATCAAGCGGCGAGGACACACAGGAGTGTGTGTGGTGAGTGTGGAGGTTGGATTGAACCAGGCAATGAAAAATAATGATGACCTTCAGAATATGAACATAAATATGGAGTTTAATTTGCATCATTGCTTATTTATTTATGGTTTATTTGATAGAGACAGATACAGTATACATAAATAAACTGTTAACAACCATCCAGTAGAATTATCATAGCAGTTATAGGAGATTTTAATTTGCAACAGTCATCCCTAGGAGAGCTTTTATGAAAATAAGAGATTGAAACAGTGAGGTAAAAAGATGGTAAACTGTATACAACAAAATAAAGCTAAGTAAAAATTGAGCACAGGGTCAAGGAAGTATTCTCCATGATTCTATTAAAAAGGTTGAGATACAATCAGAACAGCTCCCGGGACAGATATATTAAAACCCAAGCCCCCTTTATACAATCTGTTAAAAGTGTATCATTCACTTGAGCCAGTTGGATCCAAGGATGCATAATGTTATGCAATGTTTGTATCTTAAACACTGTTAAACAATCAGGAATTGTGTGCAACCTAATTATATGTAATTGTATTTTTTTTTCCTTCAAATTACTTCCTCGTTTTGTTTTTTTTTCCGATATGGCCTTCTGCACTACTAAAGTAAAGTGTGTCTGTTTTTGTTTCATAAACTGAAAATATATAAATAAACTATCTAAAAAATGAGTACAGCAAGATACAATAAGGCCACATTCAGACAGAATCAGGCGTTGCGCCCAAAACACCAGTTTTCTCATTAATTTTGAAAGGAGGTAGTGCGTTTGGCTGTGGTGTTGGAGGCAGCAGGAGATGTAGTAAAAAACACAGCAGCATTAAAGTTGAAACAGAGTTAACTTTTGGAGAAATGCAACCCAATGGCACGCTGCGCTGGCCAATCACTTAAGCTGGCAATCAGACTGCTCCACACTCAGCCTGAAATATCATTGAAACCAGGCGCTATCCTGCTGGAGTTCATGAACCAAATGATGATACTCTCTCATTTGTGGCCCCGCTTGGTGTGTTTCATGTTGTCTGGGTCTGGCTGCAGATTATGCTGCAAAATAGCGACGCAAAGAGGCCCCCCTCTGTGTATTTATTCGAGAAAGAGCGAGAGCGCATCTGTGATCTTGCAAGGGAGACACTGGTAGCGAGAAAGCCAGTGAATCAGAGAAATAAAACATTATTTCCTGATTGTTTCACAGCAGTTATGTTCTAAGCACAAATACACACCTGCATCGTCCTGCAGCTTGCATGCATTTGAAGACATTAGGCTTGACATGAATAAGTTTGTTGCTGTATTAACCAGGATTTGGTAGCTCTCTTAAAAGTGGTGACATTTGCAGCAAATTTCAAGTGATCAGGCAGTGAGTTCCAGGGCTTTGCTCCTTTTACAGAGAAATCTGTCTGAGCAAAAGATGTTTTACAGAATTGAACTTTATAGTTGCTTATTTCATGAAAGAGACAGCTTGGATTTCAAGTGGTGAGGATTTCATTGACTCTGCAAATGAAAGAAAGAAAGCTTATGAGCGGGCGAGCAAGAAATCAGAAGTAGGAGTGGCCAGTCCCTTTGGACAAAGTTGCATATTTGAAAATTCATTGCAGTCTGGCTCATAACCATTCCAGCATGTTCTCTCTCTCCCCCAGACTTCTTGTCACTCTTCTTTGTGTACAAGAACCATCAACAATCTTAAACGGACCGTTTGGATTACTTTGGGTGGGGTTGTACGAGATACAATAGCAACAAAAGGTATTATAGCCACTTAAAAAAGGTTCACCCGAAGAAATTGAAAACTACTGTTATATAAACCAAATATCACTCTCTCCAAACCAACCAAACTCCATAGGCAAAATCAGTACTTTTACCTCACAGAACACAAGAGTTGCTGGTCCACCAGCACCTCAATCTGCTATCTTATTTGTGGTATTGTGTTACTTTGGTCTTTGAAAAGGCAAAGTAAACCAGTGAAAGTAGTAAATAATCCAAGCTGTCCCTTTAATGACAGGTTCAGACAAATCAGAAACAAAAAATAGGGACAGACGGTGTGCAGGATAGCAACCATACAAAAACAAGACTTTCTTTAACAGTGAGATGTAAGAGAGAAAGTAAAGTAGAAAAACAGCAAGAAGCACAAAAGAAGGTGGGCTTCTGTTATGTGCTGCTGAGCACTGCCTCCTACGGCTGTGGTTTAAAGTCTCTGTGTTGAGTTCAAGTACTGTGTCAAACAACCACACACACAGATGATATCAGGTTTTAGCTTTAAGTCACTCACCGTTTGAGTCAATGCAGAGATTCAGATTTAATTTTAAGGTTTTCGGTAGGAAACAAAAGTCAAGTCTGTGAACAAATCGTGCAGAATAAAGCTGCTGCTTCAATTTACATTAAGAGTGAACTAACTGTAAATGTGGTCAGACATTGAGATGAAAAGTCATAAATTGTGAGCAGAGACAAACAGACAAAAATGCACACAGACAGTATACAACAGTGGCTTAATGACGACGAGGAGGACGTGCAGATTTAAGCTGATGCAGCAGAGTGGAGTTTGGCACCACGGCTACGTCATCATCATCTCCTTTGGCAATGATTAATAAGCTTAACAGAAACGTGCTCCACACACGCAAGTAGGCCCATATAAACAAAAGCTCACTCATGCACATACACAAACACAGACACAAGCTCCAATGATGCACACGTGTAAGCAGGCATAATCATATTGGACACACAAACGGTGAAGTGGGTTATTGCGGTCATGAAACAATAGCCTCGCTCTAGAAACCAGCATTTCAAAGGATCGTCTGAGGTCAGTTAGACAGGAAGTGATGCAATAATAAGAGAAGAGAACAAAGGGAGAAACAGAGCAGAGGGGTGAAAGGAGGAGACCTGAGACTGATTGTTAGTTTATGAAATATTTCACATGTGCTACAACACATGATGTCTGGTAGAAAACATTTTCGGGTAAAGTCCTGGATGTTATATAAGACAAACTACAAAAGGCACATGCAGAAATGGTCAGACTCAGGTCTAAATAAGAGAAGAGGAGCAGGGATAGTTTAGATTATTTATGAAGTGGTGTCATATGAGGTACCAACTCATACTCATTGTATTACCTACAATAGATGGAGGTTGGCATGATCCCATTTTGGAGAAGCAGCAGGAGCACCTGTGTAGGAAGCTAAGAAATGTACTGCTGTGACCATCTAAAAAGACCCACCTACAAAAATCAATATGAGTGTACACTTATTTTAGGATATTTTTGCTGCTTTACCTTGCAGAGGTAGACAGCCTTTTCTGATGGGAAACCACTGTTATGTAAGAAAAGGCCGTCTGATGGCAAGGTAAGGCCACGAAATTATTCTAAATACTCTTAAACTGAGATTGATTTTTTTAAGTGGCTAAAATACATTTTGTTCCTGACCCTGTCCACAGCAGTACATTGTTTAGCTTCTTCCTTAGTTCTGGTGCCTCTTCTCCGACCTCCATCTACTGTAAATAATAAACAGTGACCATCAATTACAATCAAGTACCTCATACAGCGTCACTTCGAAAAAGTCCGAACTATCCCTTTAAGCCAAACTGCTGCTCTCTTTCCTTTTTGGTCTCAAAGCAGGAAGTCATGTGACTCCTCAGAGGGGCGGAGCCAAGAGGCTCCCTGTTGCTGGGAGAAACTCTCCCAAGGTGCGTGTGTGTGTGTTGGGGCAGTTTGTCTGTGTTTTAACAGTCTGTGTGTGTGTGTGTGTGTGTGTGTCATCCTTTGGGTGTTTGCCTCGCAAAGGTTAGGATCTCTCCCTGTGCTAAAACACACATAAAAAACACACACTCAGGACACAGATACACTGTGTGAGTGTATGTGTGTCTAAAACCTCCACCACCTCCTCCTCCTCCTCCTCCTTCCTCCAGCTGCTCAGCTGGTGTGTAGGAGGAAGAGGGCTGACAGGCCTGGAAGTGCTGACATCAGCAGAGAAAGAGGCACACACATACACATACATGCACACATGCACACACAAATGCACAGACGGTCAAACTGAAACACACTCTAGTGCAGAGGTGCTGGTAGATCGGGTCAGGAAAGTTAAACTGACCTATAGATTCAGAGCGTGAGAGAAACAGAGAGACTGAAAGAAAACAAAGCCCAATTTTCGTCACAAGTGCTCTCGCTGGATGTAAAAGCGTCGTATTAAACCAGCAGACTCAGAGGTCAAACTGGTGTAAATCTTGAAGGCGTCTTCATTAGCGTCATCATCATCACTTTAGAAGACCAACACCTGAGGTTGTAGTTTAAAATCTTAAATGAAAATTCTGTTTTATTACAACTTTCCTTGTAGTTTTGGCCATAATTTCTATCAGTTTTGGTAATATTGTACTCCCCAAAGTAATTGCTGAGACCTGGAAACGTTGACTTTGGTGTTATGAAGTCAGATTGGGCAGAAGCGTGGGCAGAAGCGCAGCCTGCCTGAGCTTCCTCGACTCTGGGGAGGAAGGGACGGGGAGAAACAGCTTGCTTCAATCATAGACTGCATATTAAATAGGATTTCAGCCTATTTAATATACTGTCCATGAATCCAACTTGTTATTTGGACACACAATTGCTACACATTGCTCCTTTAACCTGGTGAGTGCAGCTAGAAGTGATGGCCAAAACTAAATAAACAGGAATTATCCTTTAAGTGTGTGTGTCATGGTACAACATACGGTAAGAATCAGTGAGCTGGTGTGTCTGTGTGTGTGTGTGTGTGTGTGTACTGTATCTGTTTTTAGCACCATTAGAGTGAAGAGCCCCATGAACACCAGCGGGGCCCCAACACTAATCCAGACCAGATGTGAACTCCACCAAAAACTCAAAACATACACACACACACACACACACATGGATACACACATGTCACAAACAAGAACCGGCACGTTGTCGCTTCCAAACAATCGAGCTCAAACTAGATTTGTAGCCTACTGTTTAGTTAGCCAACATGATTATGTGTAATGCTATTATCGGCATAATCTGTCTCAATGAGATCATAGCTCACCTTCAGCGGAGTTAATTAGAGGTTTGAGAGGTCATGAGACCGCGCACGTCATCAGATAGAAAATGAGTCGACCCTTCTTCAACCCAAACTAAGTCCCGTGGGCGTGACCTGGAGGCAGCCCCGAGGCATTAAGCTGGCTGTGTTGTGGAAACAACGGGTCAAAGAGACGGCACACCTCGGTGACACACGCAACACACACACGAGAGGAAAGGTAGATTAAGCAGACAAGTGTAATGATAAATGACATGTGGACATACAGGAATGCACAGAGGGAAAGTCAGTGGCAAAGGTGTGTGTGTGTGTGTGTCTTTTTTTAGGAGTATACATTCAGATTCAAACTGCTGAAAGATGTTATTGAATACACTTAAGTGGATATTTGAAGTGGGGCTGCATGAGGTACTTATCCATAGTCAGTGTATTAAATACAGCACTGTTGTTTTGAGAAGCAGAGTACCAGCATGACAGCAAAGCAGTGAACTGCTGCGGACAGGGTCAGCAAGAAAAGGTATTTTAGCCACTTAAAAAAGGTCCACCTATAAAAAAAATCAGCATCAGTTTAAGTGAATGCTATATTTAGAATAATTTCACCACTTTACCTTGCTGTCAGACCATCTTTTCTGATGGGAAACATCTCATATATAAGCCAAATATCGCTCTCTCCAAATCAGCCAAACTCCATAGGCGAAATCGGTAATTTTACCTCACAGAGCACGCCTAACGCCGCCTCAGTCGGTGAGTTTATTTGTGTTACTGTGTGACTTCTGTGTTTTGAAAGGACAGTTCAGATTAATGACACAATAATACAAACTAACTAACAAGTTGAGGCAGCGGCAGACCAGCAAATCCTGTTTTCTGCAAGGTAAAATCACAGATTTTGCCTACGGAGTTTGGTTTCTTTGCAGAGAGGGATATTTATAACAGAGGAATTTATAACAGCATTTTCCCATCAGAAAGGACTGTCTGATGGCAAAGTAAAGCAGTGAAAAATATTCTAAATACAGAGTACAACTGATTTTTTCTTTTTTTAAGTGGCTAAAATACCTTTTGTTGCTGACCCTGTCCACAGCAGTACATTGCTTAGCTTCCATGCTGTCATTCCTCTCTGTTTCACCAAACTGGGTGCGTGTCGACTTCCATTAAGTAACTCATACGACCCCACTTCAAATAATTTAAAAAATCCCTTCAAATAGAACTCTTGCTATGAAATCATACAAATAGTCATTTTTTTCTCGATCTGGGTACAAAACAATGTGGGTACAAATGCATGTTTGTGGTTCATGTTTAAGTTCTGAGTGTGTAGTTTTTGTGTAATTTGTGGACACAGGAGACAGTGAGGCACCGAATGCTGCAGGACACGTGAACATGTTTGTGTTACATAACTTGAAGGACTGTGACTTCATGCCTAATATTAACACCTCCACTGCAACAGGCAGTTTTACACAGTGGTGGCCGCACAAGGTAATCCCCCCCCAGAGGTTACAGTGTGGCAGTGGTTCCCAACCTTTTAGACTTTTGACCCTTTAAAATGGAGTGTACTTTGTGACCACTTGTCACAGGTTAGAAGTAGACATGGGTTGTGAGAAATTCACAAAAAAAAGTTTCACTTATAGGATTTTAGAGGCCCCCGAAAGGTGAACCGTTTTAGAAGTATTGTGTATTTTTTAATTTGAGAAAAGACTGAAACAATAAACATAATTTTGTGTAAAAGAAACGTGATTTGTAAATTATGTCTTTTATATCTTTTAGTCATCTTTAGTCATCTGATTCTGATCTTGTGACTGGATGTTAATGATTAATCACTAATCAATTAATAAGAATAAGAATTTATCCCATTAAAACTGTATTAATCAGTAGTTGTTTTGTCTGATGGAGACATTTGTTGAATAAGGAAACTTTTTTTTTTACTTAAAGTGAGGAGAACAGAAAATAATGAGAAAAAAACAAGTCTTAATAATTATTAATGATTAATTGATTAATTTATTGTTAGCATTTTCAACTATTAGTTAAGCAAAATGCACAAAATTTGCAACCCTAGACCCCAAAGATTTACTTTAAGATTCCTTGAGGATGTAGTTTGGGAACAAATAATGTGAAATAAAGTCATAGGTTTTCACACTTCAGGGACCATTCTTAGTGAATATTATTGAAATTTTAGTTTTGAGATTTTAACTTTTATTATGATAACATACCGATAATTATTATTTAATATGTAATGCATTAAAAAAAAACAAAATTATAATTTGGGGCACTATAAATTAAGACAGAAAATCAGTGAATAAGACAGTTCTGATGTAAACATGGCGATAACAGTCAGGAAGAAACAGATTCCACATTTCCTGCATGTGCAGAAGATTTACAGCCACTGATGAGATGCCAGAAATTCATTTGGGTTGCTGAAAAAAAAAATCCAGATTCTCAGTTGCAGAGGGATGACAGTTAGGCTGATACCTGTTTCTCCACACTAGCACAGATCTGCCATAAATGTGTCACATATTCGCCGCGTAACCTCCATCAGTGTCCTCAGTTCACCGTATAGCTTCCATTTTGTTCTGCGCAGAACTCAAGCTGCTCCTCAGTGGGAATACAAGTATGCTCACAGGGCAGATTGGTGTTAAGGGAGGCAATAAACCTCAGTCAACCCCTCACCAAAGCTACGCACATAAAAACAGCATGTCGTCCTCCCCTCCCTCACTTCCTCGCTGTGTCCCTCCACTTCTCCTTCCCCTTGCCCTCTCTTCTTCTGCTGCGTTTCCATTCACCATCGAAATAAATCATCTTACTCTCTGTGGATCTTTTTCCTTTTGCTCCCCATCCATAGAGTTGGGAAGAGAGAAATTTGCCTTTGAGAGTTTCCCTTTGATGATATCCTCAAATTCTCCCCAGAACTGCTCTATCGCCATGTTTCCACCACAGGAACTTTACCCAGGGATTAGGAATCTTTGGAGGAAATCAGCGCATTTCCACCGCAGGGGCCAGGACATTTTTGTACTTCCCAAAAAGTGCCTCCTCTGGGAGTACTTCCAAAAGTATAGGAACTTTGGGGGTGGGGCTTGTAGTGCTGAACATTTCTGATTGGTTGACTACCTGCAACATTTAATTTCAGCAGCCGCAAACCAGTTTCGTTTTTTGTTAATTGTACTGGGACACGTCAACAAGGAGTTACAGACAGAATCATACAACAGATGGAGGGATGACCATCACTTTTTCACATCAATGAAAACAATGAAAATAATGGGCTTTTAGTTCCTTGAAAACTTGTTCCTGGGGCTAAAGGTTCCTTGTAATCTGGCTGGCAGGTGTGAATCAAATGTATTCTAGCCACCTGTGAAAAATAAATATCAGTCTGAGTGTGCGCCATATATAAGCCAAATATCGCTTTCTCTCACTCAACCAAAGTCCACTGGCAAAAACAAGAATTTTACCTCACATAACATGGAGTTAATTTGTCTACCACTGCCTTTGTTTGTCTTATTGTGTGGCTTTGGTGAAATTAACTAATCTTTTAAAACAGTGAAGTCACTCAATAACGCAAACAAACCAACAGATGGAGGCAGCGGTAGATCAGCAACTCCTGTGTTCTGCAAGGTAAAATTACTGATTTTGCCAATGGAGTCTGGTTGGCTTGGAAGAGCGATATCTGGCTTATATCATATTTATCTGCATATCACATCACTGCAGGTAAAGTGGTGAAAAATATTCTAAATATAGCATACACATAAATTGCTTAGCTTCCTCCTGCTGCTTACCCGCAGTGACTATAAGTACCTCACACAACCTCACTTCAAAAAATCTGAGGCAGAGCTATCTTTTAAAGACATATTTCTTCAATGAATCAATGTGAAAAACATTAATTAACTTCTCCTGGCAACCGAGAACAAATTGGAGAACATGAACACAATGTCTGAAAGAGTTTTTTAAGTCAACTGAAAAGCAAATTCAGGCAGAATCCAACAAAGTCCAACCTCTAAATTAAGCTTTGATGTTTCTCATGTTTTTTGTGAATCATGGGTGACTATCTTTGTGTGTTTTTTTTTTTAATCACTGATCTCTTCCACCATAATTGCTCTGTGGTTTCACCATGAGATTTTCCCCCTGACATCGTCTTTGCGGAAAATGAGCAGGACTTTTACTTTGAACCCCCTGAAAGCCAAAAATAAACCCTCCCACCTCTCTACTGTGTTGCCCTTGAAATAGGTCTGTGGGTTGAGGTGTAGATGGCGGGCTCATTTCCCAAACGTATTCCTTGTCGCCCGCGCCATATCTTCCCACAGGAATAGCAACATTCCCCTTCCTGATAATTATGAATGATTCTGCCCTTCCCCCTCTTCTCCCTCTATCTCTGCCGCTCGTATCTCGCAGAGATGTAATTAATCATGTAGACACCCTGCTAGTCTTAATATTAAGGGTGCCCTCTTTTCCTCCATCTCTCTGTCTTCCTACTATACTCTTTATCTATCTGTCCCTCTCGGTGCCTCTCAATCTCTCTCACACACAGTTTGAAGGTCTCATTAATCACCTGTTCACACAGGAGAGCTCGAGTGGGATTAATTGGTGGCTTTTACCCTTGTCTCTATATGCTCACGTACACCACACCACTGTGCTTTCATTCTCACTGTTTTTTTTGTTTTTTTTGTGTATGTGCGCGTCTGTCATCAGCGTGCTCACACGCCAGGATAAATACGATAATCGTCGCTGGCAGACTTGCCCTCTGGTCCCTCGCTCTATTTTTAGACGTCAGATGTTGAAATAGTTCAAGTTCTTAAAAAGGGCAGGCTGCGAGTCACCGCGGCATCCTCATAAAGCCGGGCCAGAGGATCTGCCAACCCAACCCCACAGACAAACCCAAACAACATTCACGTCACACAGCAAATAAATTATTCTAAATCCACTACCAGCAGTTTATCACCAAATATATTAAGAGCATGTTCCCGCTGGTTGTATTTATTGACTGACAGATGGCTCATACTTCCCATCAGTAATTCCCAAAGTGTTTTTTTTTTTGTTTTTTGTAATAGATAAAAACAGTTTGACAGATTAAATTGACATTTTGACTGTCAAAGGAGCTCCTGTTAACATTTATATTTGATGTGCAACAGGAGTTGGACATTTTGATGATATTTACAGTACTATGAAACAGTGCAGCTCTCCACCAGCAGAAATGTTGCATTAACATTTATACCAAAATAAGTATCCCAGTGTTGCAGTGTAACTAAGTACATATACTCAAGTACTGTACTTAAGTACAAATTCAAGCATGGATGAATTTTGAGACAACTTGCCCCTGGACACAGACATGTAAAGGGTCCCACCATCTCTTCTATATAGAAGCAACACACACAGACTTTGTGTAGTTTTGTGTCTCTTTGACGTCATTTTGTGTTGTTTGTTTGTTTTTTCTTTGTTGTTTTGTTTTGTTCTCTTTGTTGTTTTGGTCTCTTTGTAGTTATTTAGTTTCTCTTTGTAGTTGTTTTTTTTACTCCCTTTGGTTCATTTGTGTCTCTGTATGGTTGTTTAGTGTTAGCTTGTTGTTGTTTTGTTACTCTTTGTGATCAATGTGTCTTTGTAGTCAATTTGCATCTTCTTATAGTCGTTTTGTGTTTCTTTATGGCCACTTTGCGTTTCCACCTTGTCATTTTGTGTCTCTTTCTATTTGATTTATGTCTCTTTGTATTTGATTTATGTCTTTGTAGTCAATTTGTGTCTCTTTCTGGTCATTTTGCATTTCCTCTTGCTCGTTTTATGTCTCTTTGTAGGTGATTTATGTCTCTCTGTTGTCATTTTGTGTCTCTTTATAGTAGTTTTGTTCCTCTTTGTAATCATTTTGTTTCTTTGTAGTCGATTTGTGTCTCTTTGTAGCTGTTTTGCATTTCTTTATGGTCATTTTGTGTCTCTTTGTAGTCGATTTGAGCAAAATTTAGTAAAATTGTGCATGTGAAGCCCAGGGGGGCCCTGACCCTTTGGGTCCAGTTGGCCGGTTCAGTAATCCATCCATGAATTCAAGGTACTTGTACTTTACTTGAGTATTTCCATTTGAGGCAACTTTGTACCTTGACTCCATTACATCTCTCCACTACATTTGTTTGACAGCTTCAGATACCAGATACTACAGATGACAATTTTTCATAACTTTTCTGTCCAGTAAAAACTTCAAAATCTGGTGTTTTTTTTCTGATAAACTGGAGGATTAAGTGTTTTTCTGAGCATTAATAGTTAAAATTAGCTCACCCTTAAACATCTACAACAGTAAAATGCAACATACACATTAATGCAGCAGTAATATAAATCCAAAAACATCACACTGACAGTCTCGGGTATGTGGGCTGTAGAATAAAGCAGCCTCCTGTTTACTCCCTTTTTTGTTATTGTAATGACAATGTAGTATTCAGAGTGTTTAATGAAGCAGCTGCTTGTTCACTCTGTTTTACTGTAATTGCAGTGTAGGTTATTGTGGACAGTGTTGCATATTTACAGGATCAATGTGACAAAGTACCTTAATTTACCTGGTATTTAATTTGTTATATTGCTAAACAGCACACAGTCCCATTTGGTTATATAATTTTAGATGATTTGACTCAAAAAAAAAAAAAAAAAAAAAAAAAAAAAAAAACACTAGTAAGAGTAAATTGTTGTTATGTTTGGATGCATTCACTTCTTTTTTCCTCGCTGCTGCTTTAGTCTGTTTTTGCTTCTGTCTGAATAAGTCGTCTTTGTCTTCGCTGAGATGTTTCTGTTGTCAGTGTACTCGTGTGGGTGTGTGTTTGTGCGTGCGTGTGAGTGTGTTCTTGGCAGGCGCAATTGCTTCGTAGCTTAAGGACGCCATGTCCTGGAACTGAGGTTGATAAAGCCCAGCAGGGATGTCCTGTGTTGTCCCAGAGCAAAGCGTACACATCCCGCACTGAGCTGTACTGAACAGTGTGTGTTTGTATACGTACACGGACTGCATATGTCTCGTGAGCTCATACGTTCTTTTTGCATGGATGACAGAAATTTGAAACATTTTTATGGTTTTTTTTTTCTTTGCATAATACAGTGATTGATTTTCCTGCTGCATCTTGCATCTTTGATCCTTAATTCCTCTTCCAGTGGATGCACTGTAAAAAAAAGATTCAAGTTTTTTTTTAAAAGAAGAAAAATAGATCATCTCAACAAATGATTATAGTTTGGGAAACTTTTTTGTAAAGTTAATGTCAAAACTTAAGAGCTTTTGTTTGATTCATGACAGTCACCTTGAAATTATTAGTTTTCTCCACTTTTTTACAGCGTGTGAGTGGGTAAACTTTCTTAAACGTATAAAAGTTGGTAGAATTTGTAATAATTCAAAACAAATAACCTTTTCTAGTCAAATAAACATGACACTAATTCAGTTGTACTTGAGAAAACAGGTTCAATAAGCTCAAGATTTTAAGTTAACCCAACAACTCTTCAGTCATGACAAACATTACAAACAAATTTGATTTCCTTTTATATTTTCTCAGATTGAAGAGTCAGTTTTACATTTCACACAAACAAATTACAGTTTTAGCTGCTCCTGTTTGAGCTACGTTGTTCCAGGATTGGCACAAAGACGATACGTGAAACTGCTCCAAGTGAGCTTATTAAATTTTAAGTTTAAGGCCGGATATATACTTGCTTTTTAACCACGTTTCATGTAGTGTATTGCATTTGTGTAGTCATAATATCTGAGGGAGTAAGGACAGACTTCAATACTAACCTTCACCGTGGAAACAAAAACAACATGACTTATTTTAAAGTGTGTTAGAGACACACAGCGAGTTTTCATCACGCATGTTCTCAGGAAGGCCAGTAACACGGCGATTATATAACTTTAGAAACTTAATGAGTTCATTCAACTCAATTCAACTCATCATTTTTACTTGTGTTAACCTAATGAGAAAGGATTAGTTGATTTCACCAATTGTATATGATTTTTTTTACAGTGTACTCAACTTTCTACTGTGACTATGAGCCAATACTCTGTGGAAACTGTAACTCTGCATGGTTCATTCATTCAATTCATCATTTCAAGCCCAAAGACTTAAAATTAAAATAACTTAATGAAAGAACTTTCTGAAGCTCTGAAAATAAATACTAGAATTTTCAACTTTAGTCAACTTGAATACATAAAACTTGTATATTGAAGTTAAGTTAATGAGAAAGCTTAGTTGATTCCACCAAACTCCTGCATGATTTTTTTTTTACAGTGTTATTTAACTTTCCACTGTCACTGTGAGCCAGAGCTCCATAGGGACTGAGGTGACCCTCCAGCAATGATCAAAACACACTGACCCAATGAAGCCTTACAAGGATAACGTGACTAAAACCATGCCTCCTCATCGACCCGCACCGATTGGCTGTTTGAGGTGGGCTGGGTTAGCCACCTCTCCCCCTGAAGGCTAACTGATTGGAGGAAATGCGAGAGTAAACAAGTGGTTCTTTGAGCATGTGGCCTTACACAACACACACACTAGATGAAGGCGAAGAATGAGCGGAGAGAGGGAGAGGCAGACAGATGGGATAGATAGAAAGAGAGAGGGAGGTTGACATTGCAGTAGTAAAGTCTCGGTGATGACAAGAGCAGCTTTTTGGTGATTTAACAAGGTCACAGCTCTTGGAAAACGTGTGTGTGCATGTTTTTGTGTGTGTGTGTGTTCACTTTAACTACAGTTTAACTCTAAGAGGAACTTGATATCGCTGTTCACACCATAATAATGGATTTGTCAGCCTCAATAAGGTATCATAGATTGAATAGGCCCTTTTCATGACAAAATATGAAAATCTATTTCCTGAATTGATTTGACATTTAAAGTGTGTGTGTATGTGCGCGCGAGGACCTTAATCTATTCACAAAAAGACGAGCAGAGGGGGAGTGAGAGCAGAAATATAAGCAGAATGAGGTGTAACAGGATTCCTTCTGCCAAACGCCAGATCCCCATCCAGTGTACACACACACGCACGCACGCAGGCACACATGCAACTTTAAACACACACACGAGCAGAGAGAGACACCCAGCCGCTGGCCGGGAAACGCACATATGATTGAAGAGAATGGAATGTTCTGTCTGCAGTCCAGAGCTCAGGGCAGCTGGAACCTGGACCCAATGTGCGTGTGTTTTTGTGAGTGTGTGTGTGTGTAGGGTCACAGTATAAATAACCGTCCTCTCTCTGCAGTGTTAGCGCAGACCAGTCGGGCTGTTTATTTATAATCTGCCTCATACGTGTCAAAGACCTGCATGTCGTCTACGCCGTTACCTCACGCCACCTCGCCACACTTTCACTGATCTCTTCTACTATTGAAGGCCAAGTTATGGTTTCTGTGTCCGTGCGGCTGAAGTAAATTTAATCCTTAGCACAAGTCTATCAGGGGAAGGGCTGGACGATATGGACAAAAATCATATATCACAATATTTTTGACCAAATACCTCTCCATATATCAATATTGCAACAGTGTTCTAGGGATGACCATTGATGCTTTCACAAAATATTCACAATTTTGATTTCAATAATAGAAATGAAAGGCAGAATCAGGGATTGTCACAATATTTTTATTCTCTGCACCCCCCACCTAATTAGGGCATCCAGCATGTGTTTGAAGAAAAAAACCTAAACAAACACTTCAGTAACGACACGGCATAGCTTACTGCTGTTATATCACACATGATACCATATAGGCAATCTTTTTTCAAGAAGGATTTGAAAATGTGAATAACAGGCAATAAACTCTGAAGTCAAATTGAATCGTGAAATTGGAGAATCGTGACTCCCTTACAAGCGACTGTGCGTGCACTAGAAAAGTAAATTTGATGCTTGTTTCACTATATATATATGCGCATAACCCCAGTTGCAGTATGTAAAATTTACAGCTTTGCATTTGTGTTTTATACATGTATCTGTTGCAAATGCCATGATAGCAAAGATTTTAGTTTTCTCTCTGTAAATTACACTTAACTAGGCCTTTACTGCAAAGAAGTCCATATACCACTTCTTTTTTACATTGCATATGAACCATTAAATATTATCAGTAAAGTATTTAAGACTCCATAAATTAAGCTCAATAATACTGTAGGCTGTTGTTTGTGTCTGGCTTTGTTTATTGATTGAATGCCTGATTCATAGAGACCAACAAGAGCGATATGGCATCAAAATATTTATTTTGCTCTCTGTCATTCCCCTTTAACTGTAAAGTTACCACAAAAAAGAAAATTGCTAGAAATTCCTTGTTATTCTTAATAAGCTGATTTCTGCAAATACAGCCTATTGGCAGGTGAGTTATACATTCTACATCATGTATCACTAATTACTTGTTAAATTAGAAAAAAAACTAACAACACCCCCAGTTAAAGCTCACTGAATTTGTTTGCTGATTTCCAAATACGAGTTACATTAACTAAAATATGACTTGTATTTGTATTTAAACATTGAAATAATAGGATTTGTGGCTGAAAAATCCTGTTGCTCTTGTTTATTTCTTGCTGTAGTTAGTCAAACTTATTTAATTTTTTTTAACTATTCCTCATATATAGAAAGATAAAAGCAAAGGGCTTCTTCTTCTCTGTCTGGTTATTATATTTGCCTTTAGCAGTCGTCATTCATCTGTTGTTCATTTGCGCGGACGCTACCTGTCGCCTGTTTGGACAAAGTTAATCTTGTTTGCATTCTCCAAGGAAAGAACACTCCATGGCAAGACAAGCATTATTTTAACCGCAGCCTATTGTCAATCCCTCATCTTAAATGGTAACTAATGTTGCACAAGTTGTCTGCTCGACCCAGCAGCGCTCACTGTTGACATTACACTCAGATTAGTGCTGGTTTACATAATGGCTGATAACGTGTGATTGTGTTTGGCCGGGACTCACACACACACACACACATACACACACTGTGTCAGTGGGTGGTTAAGTACACCAGAGGTGTGAGGCTTAGGACACAGGAGTGGCCCAATCACAGCAGTGGTGGCAGGGTTAAGGGGGCGGGGCTAACATGTACGAGGCGAGAGCTTCAACCTCAAAGCACTTTGACCTTTGACCCAATGCTGCCTTCAGGCTCTATGACACTGTAACCCTCTGACCCAAAGCCTTCCTGTAGCACAATACGTGAAGAGCTGGGAGTGTGTGTGTGGTTGTGTGTGTGTGTGTGTTGTTGTGTGTGTGTGTGTGTGTGTGTGTGTGTGTGTGTGTGTGTGTGTGTGTGTTTTTTGTTTCTCTGCATTTCCTCACAGCTGAAGGCAGGGAAGGTTGTGTTTGGGTCAGGCTGACCAGTAAAATGTTCCTCCCAGGCTCTCACAGAGTACAGGAACCTGGCAAAGTGGAACTGACCCAGTTCATACATTTGAGTTCAGATGAGTGCTGTCGCTGGGTGATGAAATACACTTGCAATACCATGCAGACCCTCCCTTTTCTGTACTGCCTGGCTACGCAAACCAATTTCACTGCACCAATCAGCACTGCTGCAGCTAGGACAGCTACAACCAATTAGAAAGCTTTCTCAGAATCATCTGGACCAATCAGGGAAGGCTGCTTGAGTCTGGGGTATTTATTTCTATACATTTATAACAGTATCTGTCATAATTTATTTATTTTATTCCCTTACAGTAGGCTTAAAATCTCCTTAAAATGCCTCCTTAAAAATTGAATGTACACACACCCTCTACATTCAGATTTACATAAATGTAAATATATGATTTCCCACCTACGCACCTTCAAAAATCAGAATAATGAGAGAAAGGAGAGACAGATTCCTAGCGTGGTTGCTGACAGTGATTAATTGTTCCCACATGTTGCTGACGGACAAAAAGGCCTCTGTGTTCCTGAGCTCTGCCTGCAGCTGGTGCACACACACACACACACACCCACACACACACACACTCACACACACACACAGCTGGGGCCTGTCTCGCGAAGCCAGTTCAGCTTCGTCAGGCTATCTTTGAGTTAGTTCACTTCAAAAAATGTTACGCAGTTGAACCTGGATAACCGGTTGCATCAACACTTGACTCTGTTGACCCAGTGTTGTGTGGACCAGTTTTCCAGACCACTTAAGGTAGAGTTTGTAATGTCAGACCAAACATAGAAAACTGTAAGATTCAGAAAATAATAAAATATACTGACAAGTAAACAACACTAGCCCAGTAGTTTGCCTTGGAGCAAAATAGATGACTAAATTAGTATTTTTCTGTCATGAAGAATAATTTACTAAAATGAATAAATATACAGTAAATACATTTAAAAGCAGGGAAAACACAGCCACATTTCTTTCTGTCTGTCTGAAGAGAAGTCACACTTGGAAATCCTATTATAAATATTTGTTTAACAGGCATAAAACAATGAATTTTACTCATGATGGAAAACTAAAGTCAGCTAGCCCTTCATATAGCCTAACTAGAGTGGAATAACCTGCCTCAAAGAAGGTTTTCATGGTGATCTATGGTGTTTCAATGGTTTAACATTTTGGGAAAAATTCGCTTTCTTGCCAAGATCATGATGAAAAGATCAATATCCCGCTCATGCATGCACACTAATTATGAATATGAATAATACGGCTAGTGGCAAGTTAGCTTAGTATTGCGCAAAAACTGGGGAATACAGCTGGCCTGGCTCTGTCTGAATCAGACCAAATCCATCTAGCAGCACCTCTAAAGCTCACATTTCTCGGGCAGGCTCAGTGACTCCTTGGGCCACATTACAGAAACTTTCTAAACTTTCTAGTCTAGTCCATAGACTAGTAGTCCAAACTACTTTTTTGGTAAATTTACAACAATGCTAACTCTAGAGAAAAACAGTGGGCTAAGTCTCCAACATATACAGCATCAATTGTATCAAAGCAATAAATGAGCAGCCATTCTGATTAAACATGTTAGCTAACACTCCCATTAGCCACTGTTAGCGGCTATCAGCAAATACTGCTGTTAGCAAACACAACTGTTAGCTGGTGTTAGCAAACACTACCCTGAGCTGCCATTAGCTGGTTAGTACTGTAAGTTTGCTACGATTACAGGTGGAAAAGTGAAAGTTAGGACAGCTTAACAGTTATCCTGAAGTTAGGAGAGTTTATTTATGGTGTTGGGGAGTAGGGAAGCTTGTGTAATACACTTTTCCTATTAGTTAGGATAGGAACCTAGTAAGTGTTCATCTGCAGTGTTTTTTTTCCTATATCAGATCCAGGAAAATTAGTTTCCTTGGAGTCTAGTTGTTACGGTGAGGTTGCCAGGCAACCAGTTTCCCCTGATTCTAGACTGTATGTTAAAAGAATGGCTGTAGCTATCACTATTATCAATTATTATTTAACTGTTATTATTTTTTTTATAATATTTTACACTCCAGAAGAAATAGAATAAGTGAAATTTCCAGCTGTCAAACTATTCCTTCAAAGTAAAGACATTTGTCAGAGAAAAATGCCAAGGTTGAATCCAAAGTTAGCTCACTAACCTACTTGACTACTCTTGAGAGACAGAGCCCGGCATGTTCATTTACATCTCTGATATAAATCCTCCAGGAATGACAGGATGAGAAGGAGGTACATCACAGAAAAACGGAGGGAAAATTCAGTAACTTGAGAGAGAAAGGGAAACAGAAATCCAGAAAACCCCTCGAATCAGCCGGGCAGTGTCAACAGAGTCATTATCCCTTGGAAGGTTGTTGCTGCGAGCTGTGTTAGTGTATGTGTGTGTGTGTGTGTGTGTGTGTGTGTGTGTGTGTGTGTGTGTACGTTAGTGTGTGCTCTTGTGGCTGCATAGTAGGAGTTATGAATCAGAGCTGCTGTCTCAGTGAGCTGTTTTTATTAATGGACTTTGGGAATACCCCAGAGGAGCGGTACAGTAGTAAGCATACAGTACACTCACACAGCAGCAACGTGCCATGTACACACACACACGCAAACCCACAGAGTGCATACATTCTGCAAATAAAAAACATAAAGTAGACATGTTTATTCAATCACACTTGAAGCACTGCCTTGAATAAAAGCACACGAATGAATTAAATAGAGCAGAGGAGTCAGAGAAAGAGCTGTAAAGCTGTATTGATTTCAGCTATTACGTCTGTTTCAGTTATGAAGGGGAGATTAGATGAGACGGCTTAATGATGGATTTAAATTTAAGATACAAGACTTGGGATTTACACTCTGAAAAATAAAGGTACTAACTAGAACCATAAAAAGGTTCTTCAGCTTGTCCCCATAAGAACTGTCTATTATGGTTCCACTTAGAACTCTTTCATCTACCTAGAACCCAACATAAAGGGTTACAGAACCATCTGTGAAGGTTTTCACCCAGAATTCCCTACGTGAGGTTCTAAAGGAGGACCCTTCTATTGTGCAGTGGTTTCACCCAGAACCTTCTCTGGGGATCCTATCCAGAATCTTCACCCCCCTAAGAGTGCCAACAAGAGTCCCCACAAGGGGGTTCTACCGAGAACCTTTTTATATTCCAAGAGTTTTATCTAGAACCGAAACTGGGAGTTCTACTGAGAACCCTTCTATATTTTTTTAAAGGGTTTTATCAAGAACCCATCTAGAGGGTTATACTGAGAACTTTTTTAAATTCCAAGAACCCACCCAGGTGGGTTTTACTGAGAACCTTTTTATATTTCAATGGTTTTATCTAGAACCCACCCAGGATCTTCTACCAATTACCTTTTTATGTACCAAGGGCTTCATCTCAAAACCCAACCTGGTTTTCCAAGAGCTTTATCTAGAACCCATCCAGACAGTTCTACCAAGAACCCCTTTTATCCATAACCCACCAAAGGTTTCTACAGAGAACCTTTTTATATTACAAGGGTTTTATCTAGAACCCACCCTGGGAGCTCTACCTAGAACCCTTTTATATTATGGTACCAAGAGCCCTTGATGAAAGATCTTTGAAGAACTCTTTATTCCAAAAAGGGTTATTTTGATGAAAATGGTTCTTAATGGAACCCTTAATCTTACAAAGAACCCTTGACTAACCCTTTCTTCAAGAAGGGTTCTTTTCAGAAGCTAATGGTTCTGGGTAGACAGCCCTTGAAGAAGAACCCTTTTGGAACCCTTATGTCTAAAATGTACATTTCACGGAGGAGGAACTCCCCCGTGTGTATTATGAAGATTTTCTTAATATTTTGTACACACGGAGCCTTTGGAGGCTCTTTTTCCACATCTGGGGCAATTTTTTCCCCCCCCTCAGAGTTCATGATGTTTAGTGAAGTATGAGGGCTGTTACCGACCTCAGGTGTGATTTAAGAGTAGTTTAATGAACTCCTGGGAAGTTAAATAATATGATTGGTTGTGTCATTAAATATAGTAAGAATCATGGTGGCTGGAAATGAGAGGTTGTGGTCTGCAGAAGAGACTGAATGTCTACATGAAATACCCAGACACAAATGCTTCAAAGGTCAGTCCACTAAGATCATAAAACAACATACTTTCCACTCACAGAACCACAAGTGTGACAGCCATGCAGATAGTTTAGATGTTACATTTAAGACTTATGCTCCCCCCAGTAAAATGAAGGTTAATTAAATATAAAGAAAATATATCTTAGAAATCTTTCAATTATCCAGAATAACAGAAGTACAGGGTCTGTGAGGAAGAGTTTGCAGGAGGATCTACAGCTACACATCACACATAATACTGATGCATACCAGGCACATTTTTCTTTCTTTCATCTTGCAATCATCATCTTCTCACTCTCTTTCTCACCACCAGCTCACACATTTCACTTCTTTTTATCGCTGTCCGTGCCTCGGCTGCAGATGTCCCGTTTCCCTTTATTGCTGCTCCATCACACCGAGTTAGAAATATCTCACCTGACATTTGAAGGATACGAGCAGTGGCACGGAAAAGAGAAACATTAAACAAGTGGCTTCGTTTAGGAGATGGAGGGGAGGAGAGGAGAGGAGAGGAGAGGAGAGGAGGGAGGTAGGGGTAGATAAGGTGGCGTAGGATGAAGCGAGGGAGGAGGATTGATGAAGTGTCAGGTGCTGGCAGGTAAATGTTTACAGCAGCGAGAGAAGGGAAACTCACATTCCATTCATTCTGCTCTCATTCATCCTCCAGAAGTTCTCTTTTTCCTTTACAACGTCTATCTGCTGCCATTATTTACATTTGCCTGGCAGCTGGAAACAGTTAGCTACACTCTCAGAAATACAAGTGCTAACTAGAGCCTATAGGGTTCTTCAGCTTGTCCCCATAGGAGAACACTTTTTGGTTCCTGGTAGATTCTTCTGAAATGTTCCCCTTTGAGCTGTTTCTGAGGCTCCACCTACCTCTACCTTTTTTTTTGTCTCAGGTAGAACCTTTTATAAAGGTCCATTTGACACCATCCATTGACACGCCCATGTTTTCCCAAGGAAATCCTGTTAATTTTTGGTTCCAGTGGGGAACCAACTTTTCAGGTTCCGAGCCAATTTATTTTCGGGTGGAAATGTTCAGAACAGCTCAAAATTAGATGCCTTAAATGGAACAAGGCCGGTCCATGTTGGTGGGAAAAGCGTATCTTGGTGTTCTATCCAGAACCTTTCCACCTTCTCAGCATGTTAACTAGAACTCACCTAGGGGATTTTACCAAGAACCCTTTTATGTTCCAAGGGTTTCATCTGGAACCCACCCAGGGTGTTTGTCATTTAAAGGTTTTCACTATCACTCTTAGGATTAAAGTGCCAACTAGAACAATATAGGGTTCTTCAGCGTGTCCCCATAGGGGAACCCTTTTTGGTTTCTGGTAGAACCCTTTTAAATACAGGGTAGTACCTAGAACCATCTGTGAAAGGTTCCACCCGTCTATGGTGTGGCTTGGGGTCTGGGGCCTGGGGGTACAGTCAACAACCTCTCCTTCTTTGCCTTCCTTCTTTGTTAACAAGAACCCACCTGGGGTTCTACCGAGAACCCTTTGTCATTTAAAGTTGATATTTGGCAAATACATGGTTTTCACTATCACTCTTAAAAATAAAAGTGCTTACTAGACAATACAGGGTTCTTCATCTGGTCCCCATAGAACCCTTTTTGGTTCCTGGTAGAACCTTTTATAAAGGTTTGACATGTTACCCTCTCAGAAGGTTCTACATAGAACCCAACACAAAGGGTTATAGTACCTACAACTATATGTGAAAGGTTCCACTCAGAACCTCATACGAGACATTCTACAGAGAACCCTTCCATGGTGTAATTCTCCCACCTAGAACCCTCACTGCTAACAAGAACCCATGAAGGGTGTTCTACTGTGAACCCTTTTATATCCCAAGGTGTTTCATGTACAACCCATCCAGGAGAAAGTGTTTGCAAGTGTTTCTCTCTCAGTCTCTAGTGTTCCAGCGGTTCTAAGGAGAACCATATTGTATTCCACAGATGAGGCAAAAAGTTGTAGAATTGTATATTGTGGTCATCCATCATTTTAACAACCTGACACCAATGTTAAAATTGACAAAACATCTTTTAACACCCACGCTTTCAACAATCCTTGAAGAACTCTCTTCGAAAAAGGGGTTCATGGGATGAAAAGGGTTCTTTAATGGAACCCCTAGTCTTACAAAGAAGTCTTGACAAACCCTTTCTTAAAAAAGGGTTATTCGGAAGCAAGTGTGTCTGAGAGGAACCTCAGCCCTTCAGGAAAAATCCTTTGGAACCCTTATTTCTAGGAGTGTAGAGTGTGTGTGTTGTGTTTGAGAAATGTCCTGTAATGAAGCAGCATTACGTCATGCCTCAAGAGATGCTGGCAGAGGATAAACACTGGTCTCACTGGTATCTCTTCTCATCTTACCTCATTTCACAGAACACACACACCACACACTTGGGAAATGTGCATTCACGTACACAACACCATTCATGATTAAATGCAGCATTTTATGGATTCACTAATGCACAGCAGTGGTCACAAAAAGCACACAGTCCTGCAGAAACACGTTTGCATTCACAATTGCAAAACACTCCAGTGTCCAAATGCAAAACAGGGCATTTCCATATAACTATACCACAAATACACACACATACATGCATGCTTAAATACACACACGCACATAGGGTCATAGGTTCAGTTCAGCTCCAGGGATCAAACTTTCTTACTCTGCCAACGTAGCAGTCAGAGCGGTAACTTAAGCCCGCTCTTTCTCCTCCCTGATTGAACTGCCTTTGACCAGAAAAACAATCCAAACCAAATTGTCTGTAAACTGTTGCCCAGGACAGACGGGACTGCTTCATGGAAAACAATATTGTGATTCCCACAAAAACTCGAAAATTCTGGCCCTTGTCGTTTGGAACCCAGAAATCTGTTCTGTTTTAGGGAGTAAAAATATACATAGGAGGAAAACAGAGAGGGAAAAATGCGTGCATGTTGTGGATGGCGGTTGGGTTGTTTATATGGGAGGATATAGCATAGCCCCAGAGTCCCTCAGGGCCCATAAGAGCTATGTGTTTGTGAAACAACAGAAACTGCGGAAGAGGAAGGGGGCATGGAAAAGAGAAGGAGACTGAGGCAAAATAATGAATTCAACAAGGCCTTGTGGGGCATAAAAAGAGGGGCAAAAGAAGAAGTGTAACGAGACAAATCAAGTCAAAAAGGTCATAACTGTATATACTGATTATCCCATGTGGAATAAGTTCGTGAAAGTGCTGTTATATAAAGGTTTAAATGGTGCTGTAGTTCATGAAATAGTATGATTTCCTGGCCTTTGTCTCTTTTCTTGCAGTTTAAATATAACCCAACTTTGTGACATCAATCTAAAATGCCTGCTGATTTACTAATGATTCTTTTAGATCCGGTTCTCAATGCCTCCTTGTTCTCTGACAATAACTTTTTCCCCCCGAGGACTGAGCACTTCAACTATCAGCTAGACTGAAATGTGGCAAAGGTTATAGAAGTTAGATGCACCTGTATAAAGAAAATGTAAGCATATTCATATTTAAAAATTTAAATCATATGGAAAATTAACTTGTTAGAAATCCTTTTGCACGTCATAACTCAACAACCTTAAAGTTGGGCTTAAATTAAAAATTCCCTTTTAAACCTGCACATCCCTGGTCATATTGTGTACCCATTTAACAATATATGCCACAAAATA
Source organism: Lutjanus argentimaculatus (assembly GCA_034769285.1). Lineage (NCBI taxonomy): Eukaryota > Metazoa > Chordata > Actinopteri > Lutjaniformes > Lutjanidae > Lutjanus > Lutjanus argentimaculatus. Next base: position 54,014,481 of record JAWZSL010000001.1, read on the forward strand.
CAAAAAATCTGTTTATCTGTATTCTTTATCTGTATTTTCAACCATCATGACAGCCACCCATCAATTTATCTTTTAGCAGCACAGAGCTAAGATTAATTAGTTAGCAAGCTAGCAACTGGATGGTACGTTGGGTGGTGACACACCTGCCTGTCTATCCTTCTTCCATGTGGAAAAACATTACGATAAGTAAGCTAGATACTCTTGAAATTATGTTTCATTTGCACTATACAAGTGTGCAGCCATGCTAACAGCTCTGTAAGGCTGCTTTAAGCTAAATGCACACAGTACTACCACATACTATCATGGTCACTGTGTTAGTTTGGCATGTTAGCATGCTAAAATTAACATTAGCACATTAACACTAACACAAAGTGCTGACTAAAGCTTGATGGGAATGTTAATTGGTCATGAAAGTCGATTAAGCAATAGAACTATCAAGTCTCCCCTTGGAGCAATAGAGTTCTGCCAGGATGATGTATTTTTGTAAGCTAACCTGAAGTTAGCATCACTATTGTTCCTTTCACAAAAAGCTAACGGGATTTTTTTTTTATTGGATTTTGGATTAGTGCAGAAAATAAGCTCTGTGGTGACCAAAACTTTATGGTACATTTTGTTTAGCAAGATAATCTTCACAAAGGAACATTACTTATATGATATTTGAAGCGTAAATGCATCACCAGATGTAAAAAAAAACCCAACAACATTGGGCAATAAACACACTCCCCCACGATTGCATGAATTCACGTCACCACCACAAAGTGACTAGTGTTCGGCATGATGACATTTAACATCCTTGACAACCTCAGTCTCTTTAAGCCACTTTTTAGACACATTATACTTTCAGACACAGTTTATGTCATAGAACAAAACATGAAAATCTAACCCAAAAACTAATTTAAAAAACCCACCGACTTCAAGATGCTAACTCATTTCTGAGTTTTAAGACTAATTCCTATACAAATTTTTAGGGAAATCCACCAATTAGATTTGTCTTTTTAGATTTATCTCATTCTGGACCAAAGTGGTGGAGCGACTGAGAAAGCCATGCCAGTAGCAAGACTAAACATGTGTGCAACCGCTGCAACATCAGTGTACAATCAGACAGAATGCCTGTCTGATAAGTTTATATGTAAACAAAGTCAGCAGTGAGGCAACAAATGATTCAACAGGGTTACCACCATTTGGGCCTTTTAATGTGTACATACATCTCTGTGTTGTGAATAAAACTCTTGATCATTACCAGGGGCTGTCATGTGCACCAATTCCCCCACAATGAGCCTCTGGAGCTCACAACAAGGAAGCAGCTCAGAGCTGATCAATAAACACCAGCCAAGACTCACACACAGCCATGCACAAACACACACATGATCTGACACAGAATGCGCTCCTTAAGCAACACAGAAGCTCTTTGTATGTGTCATTCATAATCGAGGAGACGCTTGATTATAGACCACTGTCTCTCTTTTCTCTTTTATACCCGCAACACAAAAGCTAGAAAGTGGGAACAATGCAGACATCAGCGCTAAGTGCTGCTGCACGTTAATGTCTTTTTGTCTATATTTAGTGGACGAACAATGAAACAACAGGATTTCTGCTTTGTTTGTGTGTCTACTCACCAAGAGCGACTGTTTACATGGCTGCAGAATCAGTAGTAGTGGGTGGTTTATGGATTGGTGTTGTTGGACTTAATGAGAGGTATTCATTGAATGTTGTATTGGTAAAAGGAAAGAAAGAATACAGCAGATCAATATTGATGACAGTCATTGTCTGGGTAATTGTTTCAAACAGATTTTGCACACATCACTCAACCATCTCTTCTCTTTCTCCTTTGTGTTACAGAACTCCATCCGGCACAACCTTTCCCTGCACAGCCGCTTCATCCGCGTCCAGAACGAGGGAACAGGGAAGAGTTCCTGGTGGATGATCAACCCGGAGGGAGGGAAGGGAGGAAAGGCTCCTCGCCGCCGTGCAGTCTCCATGGACAACAGCAACAAGTACACTAAGTCTGCCCGTGGACGTGCTGCCAAGAAGAAGGCTGCCCTGCAGGCTGCAGCTGCTGCAGCTGGCGAGGGTGGCGGAGACAGCCCTTCAGGTCTGTCCAAGTGGCCTGGGAGCCCGACGTCACGCAGCAGTGAGGAACTGGACGCCTGGACTGACTTCCGCTCTCGCACTAATTCCAACGCCAGCACACTGAGCGGTCGCCTCTCGCCCATTCTGGCCAACCCTGAGCTGGACGAGGTGCCCGATACGAGCCTCCTCTCTCGCCTATGCTTTACTCCAGCCCTGGCAGAGCGCTATCTCCTGGCAACGCCACAACCAACGAAAGTCTGCGCCGACTGAGCTACCCCGCCTGGCAGACCTGGCGGGTACAATGAACCTGAACGATGGACTCACAGACGACCTGATGGACGAGTTGCTGGATAACATCAACCTGGTGCCAACCGTTACAGGACAGGTCACTCCAAATGGTTCCTCAGGGTTCAATTTTGGGTCCAAACCCAACGGGCTCAGCTCGCCTTCCTCCACCTCCTCTCCCTCCTCCAACTCTTCTTCTAACGGTGGAGTTAATGGTTACAGTAACTCCATCTTTGGCCCCCACACGACGGGCTCCTCTCTGCGTCCGTCCCCCATGCAGACCATCCAGGAGAACAAGCAGACGTCCTTCTCCAGCATCAGCCTGTCCCGCTTTGGCAGTCAGACACTACAAGACCTCTCAACTCGGACAGCCACAGCCACAGCGACGTCATGATGACCCAGTCTGACCCCCTGATGTCACAGGCCAGCGCTGCAGCTGTCATTTCTCAGAACTCTCGCCGTGGCCTCATGCTCCGTAATCGATCCCGTAATGACCTTTGGGACCACAGGAGGACTTCAGGGCAGCCAAGGGGAGATGCTGCAAAGCAAAACCACAACCAGAGCGCCCTGAGGTCTTTAAACGGAGGCCTGAACCTCGCCAACGAGGCTAACTCTCTGGCTCATGCCAAGCAGCAGCTCCTGCTCTCACCCTTGGGAGGAAATGGTTCCTCGTCCATGCAGATCGACACCTCGATCTTCCTAAATGGAACTGTCAGCAACAGTGGTGGGATCTGCCAGGACCGTTTCCCCACAGATCTGGACCTGGACATGTTCAACAGCAGCCTGGAGTGTGATATGGACTCCATCATCAGGAACGAGCTGATGGATGCAGATGGCCTGGACTTTAACTTTGACTCTCTGGCCAACATGAATGGAGTCGGCAACTTCACGAACACCAAGCAGACCTCTGAGAGCTGGGTACCTGGCTGAGAGGGTGAAGATGGGGAGGAGCAGAGCAGGTGTGTATGTTTGAGTGCTGATGTAGAAATTAGCAACACATTCCCATCTCAAGTCGTCAGATACAGACACTGCTTTGTCACACCCCTCAGCATCTCATACAGGTGCACAAGGTATTGCGTAGTGTCTGTATTAGACATCTCTACCAGATAGACTTTTCAACACATGGTTATAGTTGCAGTTTGGTGAAGTTTAGGCAGTGTTCATTTGTTCAGTGTAAATTTTGATGATAAGTATTAACTAAAGTAATGACATAAATGAAAAAAAATTTGACAACAAAAATGATGATGAAATCTGTGTTCATTATGCCTTGACGAGTAAAAGATGAGATAAAATAGTTGGCTCTGTTTGGGTGGACAGTCTGAGTTAGATCACAGTAATCAGCCATCTCAAATCACGCATTAATCTAGCTAGCTGTCTGGTGGTAAGAAAAGAAGAGAAAGAAAAGAAAAGAAAAGAAAACGAAAGGTGAGACGACCTGTGGACACCTTTCTTCTTATATTCAAGCCAAAAAAAAAAGACTGAGTGTATCGTTTCCAATGAGGGCGGAGCGCCTTGTGGACTGAAGATGTGTTGAAAAAACACAACCAATTTGAGAAGACACCTGAAAACACACAGTGTCTGCAGAAGGAAATATCAGTTATGTAAGCAGACTGATTCAGGAACATGTATGTCAGTACCCTATTATGACTATTTAATGTCAGGACAGCTCAAAGATCTGTGTAGCTTCAGGGTGTATTGGTCCATTATCATGTTTTTAATTTAAACAGTAAACATCTAGTCCTTCTAAAAAAAGTTTTAAGTGACTGAGACTGAGTAAAATAAACAAAATTCTTGTCAAAATGAACACTTATCTGCTGTTTATGGAGGAAATCTAACAGCAAAAGTTACTGGCAACAGTTCAGGTTTCACAGTAAAGGTCTACCACCGCCTCCGCATTAAAATGCTTTTCTTGTGAAGCACATACAGGCCACTGGAAACCCAAATCCACAATAGCCTTCTATGTCATTTAGGATCTTGTGTATATTTTAGTAAGCACCTAAAAGTGTTAATCCAAATTCAAAATATTTTCATCTAAGATTATGTACACTTTCAGGTGCTGGAATGAATTGGGAATGCTCACGCTTAGACATTGATTATGAAAATTATGCAACTACATGCGCAAATTAATCATAAAAAATCCACTTCAGTTGTCTTACCAAATAGGTGCAACAAAATCTCTCTGCTCCTGTTTAATCTGCACTGTACATTGCTCAGATTCCAATCAAAATGTGATCTTCCACACCTTTACAGTCTTGAGAAATGGTCTAAATAACAAAATGAGCTTTTTTTTTTCACTTAGATCTTTGTGGATGCCTAATGAGACACTCAACTTTGATATCATATATGCATTTTTATTATTTAAAGAGGCCTTTGACTGCAAATGAACAGAGAAAAACAAAAAAAGGACTTTTAGTGGATTGGTGACATTTTATCTGTGTATTCTTTGAGAAACGTTTGACTTCAGAACGGAAAAGATTTTTACAAGTTCAGTGCAAATTCTCAGACATAATCATCTCGTCCCCTTTCTCTCCAGGTCTGAACTGTGTAGTGCAGGAGAAGATCAGACACACAACATCCTTTTTGCCAAACCTGCCATCAGCACAACGTAAAATACAAACCCTGTGTTTACAGAAGAAGACTTCCTCTCGAGAGCTTTACCTTCGCTCCCACACTGGTGAACCATGAACGATCCGACGACAGACTCTAGAGATGCTGCACATCAGCCCTCAAAGCCTCCTGTGAAACAACAACAACAAAAAGAAAGCTATGTCAAACTCACAAATCTTAGAATTATGCAATTTTTCCTTTGACACCCAGTCTGCTGATATCAAAGAGACACTACTTATCAGAAGGGGTTTCAGATGGAATACAAGGACTAAATATCAAGCGAACGTTGAAGGAGTGCACGGTGCAGTGTTCCCGTTGAAGACAAAAAAAGAGACAAAAGTGGTGTAAAGTGAAAAAAAATCGAGAAGTTACGTGGTGTAAATCTGATCCAGTGGTTTCCTGGGATGTGTTATGTTGGAAAAAAAAAAGTTCCCTCTGTTCTCACTTAGTGATTTTAAATGTTCAGTGTTTGTTTTTTGGATTTTCTGTTTTATCATAATTGTTTCTGCATCATACAGTACATGTCTGTACAAAGAGAATCGATGTATTGATGAAATGAAAAGATGGAAACGGGAGTATCTTACTCACTGAGTGGCCACGCATACAGAACATGCAAACACACAAACAGACAAATCTACACTTCGCCCCAGTTTGCAAAACTTCAGAACCCTTAGAAGTTAAGATTTTAATGCCATGCACTTCCAGTTTTGTTCTTATGAATTGCTTGAAATTAAATTTAATGCCGCATACTGAGGGTTTCATTACAATTAGCTGAATATTACGAAAATATTTGTTATCTTTTGTGTAAATCTAACTGTAAAAAATAAGACTAGAGGAAGAAAATCTCTCATGGATGTTTGTACAGTGCAGGGCAGTGGAAAGTTCAAGAAGCAGCAGGAAATATCTGACTTTTCTGAGATTTTCTTAACTTCCAGTGAGTTCTGTTGAGGTCGTTTATCACTGCATATGATGTAGCCAAAATGAATACCTGTGTCCTAGGGTTGTGAACATTTCCACACCATAACAGGTGCTATGTAAAACAGTGTTGAATCCTGCCCTGAGAAACAAGCCGTGCATTTGGTGTGTTCGATTTGTTTCCGTTTTGACCCTTGTGACCTGCAGAAGCCCAAAGCTGCAGCCACTTGTAGCACGGCGAGGTTGAACCTGTAGACGACGGCGGCGGGCGGGCGGGGAGGGGGGAACAGGGTTTATAAGGCTCATTCCTCTAGAAGCCATTTGTTTCTCGAGAAAGAAAACAATAAGCTATCTCTGTATATTGCCAAATTACTTGAAACAAACAGTAGGATATGCTGGCAGCCAAATCACAGCACACACAAATACTCACACATGCACACACATATGACTCGACAGAAATATAAATGTAACGCTTTTGTTTTTGCTCCCATTTTTCATGAGTTGATCTAAAGATAGAAGATTCAAGGGGGTTATTTCTCTCAATTTTTGTTCACAAATTCATCAAAATCAGTGTCCATAAGCAAAAAGACATTTATTTGGCACTGAGCTATGGCTATTTCACATAGAGCTGTAGAAACCACATTGTTTTCCCAGGAGGGGAAAGTCATGACTGGCCCTACCCTGCCTCTGATTAGCTTACCCTGATATTTTTACCCGAGCTCTACCCAGTCACTCATCCCCAACCCAACCGACAAGCCAATGAGTATTTTTTCCTAGAAGGGCAAAGTTATGACCCTGTAAGAATTTCATGACTTTGCCCTCCTGGGAAAAAAATTAAGGGTATGTAGCTCTATTTTTTTTTTTTAAGATAAAATTGTACATTTCAGAGTTTCATTTTATCGTTTCATTGACTGGATTATCTTGGCAAAGGAGAAGTGCTCACAAACTTGAGAACTTGTGAGAGAAATAAACCTTTTGTGTGCACAGAAACGTCTTAGATCTTTTACTTCGACTCATGAGAAACTGGAGCAAAAACAAAAGCGCTGCGCTTATATTTTTATTGAGTGTATATTACACACAGAAAAAAAATAATACCAGGGATCTGTGTTAAGCTCTGCTGTTTTCTTGTCATGAGCTTGTGGGGCTTGTTATGCATATATATAGAATCACTCAGGGGGGAAAAGGGAGGCTTCCCATTTAAGTAACATCAAGTCACATTCTAATGGTATTTTAACATTTCTTGTTAAAAAAAAAAACAAAAAAAAAAAACAGTAATGCTTTGTGTTTGTGAACTTGTAACCTGTGAACTTTTGGCCGTCAAGATGAAGAGGAGGAAGAAGGAAGATAAACGTCAGGATTAAGACTTCACGCGGTCTGTTATTTTTGTTTTTGCTGTCATAGCTTTTTTTTTTTTTTTTTTTGTTCCTCTTGATGGACTCACGTCCACACACACACACACACACACACACACACACACACACACACACACCCTCATGGACACGCCTGGTGCTCCTGCAGGTGACTTCCTGTATCTCCTGAGTACATGTTAATGTGTGTGTGTGTTTATCTGTGGAGTTTATTTCTGTTGAATTAATCTCACGAGGATGACGTGTAAATCCCTCACTATCCCTCATGGTGCATACAGCACAGCCGACTGTATGCATGTATGTATTTATGCATTATGAATTGTGTGAAATGCATATATACTCGCTGTATGTCCTTATATACTCATGTAGTACTTGACCCTTGGATTTTTGTGATACCTCTGAAGGTAAAGTTGAAGAAACGTTACACGACGGGATGGAGGGAACACTGTTACCAGCGATTTTAATTGTTGAACCAGATTTTTTTTTTAAATGGTGGAAAGCACCATTGTTGTAGCATCTGGAGACCCTGGTATCCCCTCTCTGTGTATGGAAGTGTATGCCCCGCTGTGTATAATAGTGTACAGATGTGTGTATATCACTTTGAGGCCAAGGCAGAGGAGTGTGTGTGCATGGTTGGCTAGAATGATCTACTGTGCTATCTGAGGTTTAGTGCATGACCTAGCTGTACCCCCCTCTCGACCCTTCCAATGGTGCCGTCCTGCGACAGAAATTGTAATACAGAGAGGAACCCTGTGTCTTTAGCACTCAAACACACTCTTTCTATTTTTAAAATCAGGGCTTACAGTGGCAGCACTTGTACCATCCTCCCGTATTAATGGGTTTATTATTATTACGAGACACAGGGAAAGCCTTCTTAACGGACGTTCCTCGGCTTCACACTTGTTTTATTCCACGTGGAGTTCAGTAGGTTCACGTCCTGGTGCTCTCAGTGAGCGTTTGGTTCTAACACTGACGCGGTTAAAGCGTCACCTGACAACGAGCTGGAATTTCCTACACCATGTCACATCTAAAAGGGGGAATCCTGAGCCATCACCTGAACTGCTGAGCATTTAAATTCATCTACACTGACTGTGCTGAATGTTAGGAGCACTAACTCCTCCTGTGTAGAAGACCGACAAGGTGAATCCAGGGAACCCTATAATCCTTCCTTTTTCAAAGGTGAAATATGTAACGTCTCTGCACTAAAATGTCAAAAAAAATGATAGACATATGCTAATATATTTTGTTGAGTTGTGTACTTACATTATGCCAAGTGTTTCTGACATTGTTCAAACTCAGAGATATCTGTAATTTATTCAAGATAAGGCGTGTTTCCTGACAGCTGTTGTTAGCTATTTGCTCCGGGAAGTTCCGGGAAAACATGGGATACGCTGGATATGTCCAAGAATGAGGAAGGAAGTTGGCGTATGTGACTAAACCTAACATGAATCAAACCTTAATATTACTTCGTCCATGAACAGTGACGATAACAACTCCATGATACCACACTACTTTAGATCATCATCAAACTACAGCTTTTATTATTGTTTTAACGTGAGAGACCCCTAAAGGCAGAATCTGCATAAAAGTTAAATATGTAACAGCCTAGTGTTCAAAATGGGTACCGCAGTCCAAATTCAAAAAAGTTTTAAAAAGACACTGAGTCCTCCACTGTGAGTTGATTGGCTGTTTATAACTTTGTTCAAACGAGGCATGACTGCAGGACATGATGCAGATGTTTTCAAAATCGTAAAGTATTGACAAATGACAATCAGTGAAAAGAAATCTCCATCAGAAACTTTTGACTCTTCTTCAGTTACAGTTTTCATACATAAAGGGGGCATAAATGAGCCTTAATACACACCTGTGGCGTCCACAGTTGTCCGTGTAGCGTTGGGAGAATAATCGAGCCCTGAACCTACACAATGTCAATGTAAAGCCAAGTCTGTTATCCTGAAAACAAAAGCCCACTGCTCCAAAAATACACACTCTGGAGTTTAAGTTCAGTGACTGCCTGGTTTACTCCTTACCAGACTCCATAACATATTGCTCAATTTAACTGCTTTAAACATCTACCCCCATTGTATGATTCAAAAACAAATACTGACTCATTCGGCAAACATTTGGCATTCATTTTAGCTCCATATAAATTAAATGTTTCGTACCGGAATGCAAAGTTCAAAGGACAACTCAGCATGTTTCTTTGATGACTTATAATGGTCATTTTATGATTTAGTACAGTAAATATAATACATATTTCTCCTTTAAAGAGGGATTATTGATCCTTGATAAACTGCAAATCTCGCTCGCAGGAGGGTGTTCCTTATATTTCATACATTCAGCGTAAAATGTTTTGGCTTTTCGGGGAGCTAGTTTACACTTTTAGTCATAGTGGAGCAGGCCTTCCACACAACCACTCAGTGCTACTGCTTCATTCAGGCACACATTATCTCTTCTTGTGCCCAACACACACACACATACACACACACACACACCTGCAGCACAGCACGTGCATATTTAAAGCTAAGAGAAGCAAAAAAAAAAAAAAAAAAAAAAAAATAGAAGAGACAACATACCACTAGATACCTTAATCACCTCTTGGACGTTTCCTTTTCATTATCTTCTCTTTTCCATCCTTGTTTAGAGGCCCAGGCCAGCTCTCCCCTCCATACGCCCTCTGAACTTTGCCCTTTATTAATCTTGCTTCTTCTCGACTTGATGTTAGTGGGTATTTTTCCTGTGTATTCCATTTTGAATTGTAATCTAGTTTGTATAAGAAATGGTGCGCATGTAAATAAAGCTTGGTGAGGCTCCACACCCTCTTTGTCTCCTTGTGTTAGCTCATTTTTATCACTATAAAAATATGAAAGATTTACAAGTACATCGATTTCACGAGTGCTGTGGGGAGGCACAGGGCTGCTGTTAACGGCTCATATTGTTACGAGAGGAGCTGCGAGGAAAATGTTACAGCTTTCGACTGCCCTTACATGTGATGTTAATTCACAAGTTAACTTGCCAACTGTTTTCCAAAACAGTGTGTGTCTGAGCCCTTGTGCATGAACAAATTTAACCTCACACTCCCTGCAGAAGATAAATCTCTTTCTCATGTCAGTCTGGAGGGAGCAGCAAAACAACCCCATGTTCCTCTCAAGTTCCTGGAAGTCCTCTTGCACAATGTTTGTTTTGTGTAAGGCCGCTTTAAACGAGAGCAGACATACAGCGAATATCTGATACAACTGGGCTGGGTTACTTTTACTTGGTTGTTGCGAAACAAAAAGGGGGAGCAGTCAGAGACGGGGGTTACATGCATGTCTGAAATTAACCCCAGGTCTCTGCGCCAAATAGTAACACAGACGCTGCCCGAGCTGCTCTGTTGGTGCTCTTCTTATTCCCCTTCTTCCCCTCAGAACAGCCAATGGGCCGCTTTCCCTGTCTGCCAGAGGTCAAGTGTGTTGTCATATAAAGATTAAGAAGCACAGACCACAAACAAGATGTAACAAGTCATATTAAATTAGATAAAAACTATATATATAGTATTATCTTTATTAGACAGTATTAAACCATTTATTAGACCCGTATTAGAGGATAATTAGGGACACATTACAACAGATCTGCATTGTAAACTAAAGTGCTGTAACAGAAACTAATGAAGTTTAATAAGGGTCTAATATTGTCTTATAAAGACCACATTCCTAATTTTTGTCTACTTTAATACAAAGTCTGGCTTGTTGCGTCTTATTAATGAAAATTAAAATAAAGTGTGACCAAGGATTATTCCAAATGATCCTGACAGGTTAAGTATTTCTTTGTGTAGGAGATACCTGAGAGATGATAGAAACTGCCAATTAGCCAAGTGCAATATCTATATCTGATATAACAGAAGCTGCAGGTTTTTATTATATAAAGGTAAATCAAAATAAGTCAAGTCAAAGCATTAATTGTCATATGCACAGTTAAAAACAAGTTTCCTTGTACGGTGGATGACACACATATAACATTCTTTCTTGAGAATTGGGACAATTAAAATATGCAGGATTTAATTTTTTATTAAAAAGCATTTTTGCAGCTTTTTTGCAACTTCAAGTCCGAGTTGAGCTGGAAATCTTTTTTGATGTTGTCAAGTTTAGTCTAAAGTCGTCAAGCTGAGTGCCATCTACGCAGTTCCATTGTTTTGGAGAGAAAGCAGACATCTCTATGGCTGATATCTCCAAAACTCAAACCAAATCAATCTAGATGGATTAACTGCACTACAGGTATGAGGGAAAATATGTAATTTTGATTTGGGGTTTAACTTTCCCTTTAACATTTACAGAATTTCTGTCCTCGTACTAAAAGAATTTAATCAGGCATTTGGGCTCATGACTTCAGTATTTCTAAAATTCTGGCCGCAGCACTGCTAATGAGGACTTTCTGGCTAATCATTACTACTAGCTACTGTTCACAGAGTGATTTTATGTCACAAAACTTAACACAACATTAAACCGTAACAGCAACGTAGCAAAAATACATTTGCTTATTAAAAACCTCAGGTCAATTAGAGGCTCTGCCACCACCCACATTTATAGTATGCTCCATATTGTGAACATACAATTACAGAACCACTTCAGATCTTCAAAGTACTGTATATTCTCAGAGCTCCACTGCCTTCAGTCTGTGACAGAGTAAAAATCAGCCTGAGTGATTTATGAAACCCAGCCTGTGTTGTCATATACAGTACGGTACATTCATAACCACACTGTTTGTCATTGTTGCCAAACCCAGGACACGCATCAGGTACTTTAGGTCTACCAACGTGGCCCTTTGATTTGTTCTCAAATATACAAAAGAACCTCAAACAAACAGACGGGCCTTTCTGTTTGCTCGCTATCTTCAAGCCCTCTTTCATGAAGACGAGACATTTTAGATGGGATGAAAGAAAAAGAAAACCCTCTGTGCTCCTCCAAACAGCAACACGCTTAGAAATAAAGGTGCTAACTAGAACCATGAGGTGTTCTTCAGCTGTTCTGGAGGAAAATCCTTTTTCAATCCTGGTAGAACCTTTTCTAAAGGTTCCACATGGAACCCTTTCAGAGAGTTCTACCTACAACCCAACACAAAGTGCTGTACCTAAAACAATCTGTGAAAGGTTTCACCCAGAACCCCCTATTAGAGTTTCTACAGAGAACCATTCTATGGTTCAATGGTTCAACCTAAAATCCTCCCTGAGAATTCTATAAAGAACCTTTTCACCTTCAAAGGGTCCGAGCAAGAACCCACCCAGAGGGTTTCTTTTTATATTTCAAGTTTTATATGGAACCAGTCTTGAGTGGTTCTACCAAGAACCTATCTAGAACTCTCTCAGGGGCTCTATCATATTCTAAGTGTTTCAGCTGGAACCCACCTTGGGGGTTGTACCAAGAACCCTCTTAAATCTCAGTGGTTTAATCCAGAACCCACCCATGGGGGGTGTCTACCAACAACCCTTTTATACCCCAAGGGTTTTTACCTAGAATGCACCAGGGGATGTCCATCAACAACCCTTTTATATTCCAAGGGTATTATCTAGAACCCACCAGCGGGTTCTACAATAACCATTTTATATTTAAAGGGTTTTTATCTAAACCCACCCAAATGGTTCTATCAAGAGCCCTTTTATGTTATGGTACCAAGAACCCTTGACAGAAGAGTTCTTAAAGAACTCTTTCAACAAGGGAACTCTCTCTTTCAAAAAGGGTTATTTAGATCTAGAGGGATCCTAATGGAACCTTAGTCTTAGTCCCTAAAAAAGGGGGTTCTTCAGAAGCCAAAGGTTCTGGGTAGAACCTCAGCCCTTCAAGAAGAACCCTTCTGGAACCGTTGTTTCTAAGAGCATAGTGCAGACCTCAGGGTTGACTGCAAACACCAAAATACTCAAACATGCTTTATGACTGAGAGAGCCGGCTCACCACAACTACAAATACCAAACCCACATTTCAATAGACGTTCCCAAGTCAGCTGGTCACCTGACTGGCTGCATGTTTGGCCTCACTGCAGTCACACCAGTCTGCACAAGGTCACTGAGGTTACAGTTTGGCTGGAAACTCTTCTGGGCTTGTCTTGTTATTTTGTGTTTTTTCAACTCTATTTTAAAGCAACTGCATCCAGAGTCAAGATTTAATGATTTGGGGCCAAATCATGTGTATCATCCTCACCATGGCGTGATGATGGGACATTATTTTTAGGTTTACATTGACAGAAAACTAAATGAGGCTCCCAAATTTTCACTTTTGTATAGTTTGAGCATTCCAGAGCTATATGCTCATGTCATTTTATATGCAGCAAAATAAGCACCAATCTGTTGTCTGTTTCTACTGGTTGCCTCGGCGGCTGGTTTCATGTCATGTCATAAATAACTGACTGTGTCTATTTGTTTGCCAGCCGTCTTCATCTCCACCCACATCTTGGTGTTTTATTCGCCTCTGCCTTGTTCCATGTCAGTGGGCTCCTATTTTGTAAATGTCATCTTTGTTTTAATACAGGAAGCAATTAACCTGTGTACTCAGAGACTCAATGTGTGCCACCAGAAATCAACGCATGGTTGATTCAACTGAGCAACATTCATCATATGAGAAAGTTAATGGGCGTACAGAGTGCGCTAATGTACAAAACCCTTATTACAAAAAGTTGGGATGTTGTGTAAAACATAAATAAAAACAGGATGTGATGATTTGCAAAAACCTTTTGACCTATATTCAATTAAATACAGTAAAAAGACAAGATATTTAATGATCAAACTGATAAACTTAAATATACACTCAGTCTGAATTTGTTGCCTGCAGCATGTTCTAAAAAATTGGGACAGGAGCATGTTTAACACTGTGATACATCAGCTTTGCATGTAACAACACTCCCTAAGCATTTGGGAACTGAGGACAGTGATTATTGATGTTTTGAAAGCGAAATTCTTCCCATTCTTGCTTCATATATGACCTCTGGTGCTCAGCAGTCCAGAGTCTCCATTGCGCTTCATAATGCACCACACATTTTCAATGGGAGACAGGTCTGGACCGCAGGCAGGTCAGTCTAGTACCTGAACTCTTTCACCACTTCGAAGACATCGTGTTGTAACATGTGCAGAATGTCTTGACATTATCACGCTGAAACAAGCAGGGACGTCTCTGAAAAAGACGTCGTCCGGATGGCAGCACATGTTGCTCTAAAACCTGTATGTACCTCTCAGCATTAATGGGGCCTTCACAGATGTGACAGTTTCACATGGTTTCCGGCCTTGCCCCTTACATGCAGAGATTTCTCTGAATTGTTTGAATCTTTTAAGATTTTATAGACAGTGTACCGTAGACAGTTCTACATGTGCCATTCTTTGCAGTTTTGTGTTGAGAAACATTGTTCTTAAACTGTCGGACTATTTGCTCACACAGTTTTATGTGCTTGTGAACAACTGAGCCTTTGGAGTAAGGATGGAACGCTAACGCATAGAAAAGACAATTCTTTGGTGTATCATCAGGCATATCAAGCTCAGCAGACGTAACAAGATGAAAGAAATGTAAAAGACATAACAAACAAAACAGACGAGAGGGATACTTGAGTGCAGAGAAATGGTGAGGTTCAGTTAGCTTTTCACAGAAACAGCAGGTAGAAATATCCTCAGGGAGCTACTTTTTACTTTTATACTTTGAGTACATTTCAGAGCCTATACGTTTTCACTTTTACTTGGGTAAATATAGTATCTATACCTGTGTGCTCTTTTGTTACCTCTAGTTTGTATTTGTGCTTTTCACTGTTAACCTGTCAGGAACTAACACCAATACTACACTGTAAAAATACTTTAACCATTAAAGTGTGTAAATATCATCAGGAAAATGTGCTTTAAGCATTAACAGTAAAAGTACTCAGAGAAATGGCCCCTGTGAATGTATATAGTATATTTAATGATATATTATATAGACTAATTTATAGTATATCATTAGATTGTTATTACTCATGCATTAATATTTAAACAGCACTGTTGTAGTTGGTTGAGGTGGATCTATTCTGTAACTATAAACATTTTTCACACCAGCCATATTCAGATGAAATGGTACAAATGTTACCAATAATATTAATTAAGGTCCTGTTCCATTTAGTGTATCAGAATGAATTAGAATCACTGGTAACACCTGTGTTTACACTGTTTCATATCAAAATGGCTGCTGTGGAAAAGTCTATTTAATATCGGGCTGCAACTAATGATTATTTTCATTATAGATTAATCTGCTGATTATTTTCTTGATCAATTCATGTCATGTTTGGTTTGTAAAATGTTTGTAAAATGTAAGAAAACGGTGAGAAATGTCCATCACGATTACTCTGATTTAAAAGTAGCATTTTCACAGTTGTAATTTAAGACAAGAAAAAGTAGCAAATCGGCGCATTTCAGAGTCTGAAACCATTAAATATTTGGCATTTTTGCATGGAAAATGACAAACAATTCATCAGTAATCAACACAGTTCAAAATGTTTATATAGGCACTTCATTTTTAACAAAGCGTCATATTTTAAAAGTATAAAAAAGTAACAGCTGTAGCTGACAGAATAATGTAGTAGAGTAAAAAGACGGGCCGTGAACTTAAACAAACATAAATGTGGTTAAATGAATCTTGGTGTCAGGATGTAATTCTACCTGAGAGGGAGCAGTGTGTCAGGTGAGTCTTTCCACACACACACGTGTCTTTGTGTTTATTTGTTGCTCATCGCAACTGCATTCTGACAATGAGTCAGCAATTCATATACATGATACACATGTGGCTGCTTCACAATAAAAGACTTTAAACGCTTGAAACCATGAAGCAGGGAGACTAGTATGCTTCTCTTTGCAATCTATTATGTTTGTCAAACAATGTTTTTTGTCTTTTTTGTTTGTTTGTTTGTTTTTTGTAAAGATTTGTTTATTGAAAAATGCTTGCTTTATGTTTGCTTTTGCAATACATAAAATATGTCAACAATTCACAATCACGTATGAAAAGATAGATTCAAAAGAAAGCTTCACATAATGTATACAGGTACATATAAATAGATTTGTTTAAAAAATAATTATAAACAAAATTATGATACACCAACTTAAATATATAAGTAAAATAGTGATAACATGTACAGTATAACATATTGCTAATAATAAACCTTCTCTATTGTTGTGGCAATGAATGAAAACAGTGAGATGCCAAACATCAAAGTGAATATGAATTTACTGTGTTTTGCGTGTTATTTCATTTGATTTCTCACCTGAGGAAGCAGGGCTCATTTTAATTTGTTTTTCCGTAACTAATTAGTAGTGTGTGATATATCGATCCCAACATCATTTTCAGTTGACACAGAAGCTGTGGAGGCGGCTGCCAGGAGCTGTTTGTAACAAATGTTTGTCACCTTGATCAAAAACATTAGAATTTAAATGTTGTCATTTCCACAAGTTGACTTAGAAAACCTTGTGCAGTGGCATCATTCTCATCCATGTTTACTTACATACCTTACTTATCCACACACACTTACATTTCTGTCACTATTTTTCATGAGTTTAGCTTTTTAAGAAGATGTCAGCCCCATTATTAAAGGGATAGTTCACCCAAAAATGAAAATTCAGTCACCCTCATGCTGATTGAGGGTTGGGTTTAGTTTTTTTAGTCCACAAAACACTGCTGGAGTTTCACAGGAAAACACTGTTATTTCTGTCCGTTTGAAAAGTGGTAGATTCTGCAGTGCTGTTTTCCTGTGAAACTCCAGCAGTGTTTTGTGGACTAAAAAAAAAATAAACCCGACCCTCAATCTACATGAGGGTGAGTAGATAATGACTGAATTTTCATTTTGGGGTGAACTATCCCTTTAAGCTCTGTTAGGTCAGTTGTTTCTCTAACCTGTGGAAGCGGTTGTCAACAGGCTCACCACCAGGATTGTTTGAATCACCGATCATATCTGAAATACAAAACTGTACATGCAGTGATTCAGAGCCCTGGAACACTGGCTTGCCAGGTAATGTATTACATAATGTTATCTTTATGAAGCCAGGACTGTGACTCATAGTTTCATCCATTGTGATAGCAACAAGACCACAAAAGAAGTTGAGATGAGTTGCGGACTAAGGAGTGTTATTTTGAAAATACATGAAAATACTGCTCCTCACCAATGTTTTTTTTGTTTTTTTTTGTTGTTTTTTTGTGGCTTCACTGATTACAGATCCCCTTCAGACATGTAGAAGACATATGTACAAATGGTTAGCTTAAGTGTCTGATATGTTTTTTCCACAAATAAGCATAATTCCCACATTTAAGTCCATTAAAAGGCACCCACTACTTCTACCTCATTAAATATTCCAAGATATATACATGTGCACATTTTATTCATTTCTAAATTTTCCTGCCGAACACAGGATGCCTCTGACTTTACTGTAAAGTCCATTTTTAGTGTATGTGCACCTGCACCTTTAAGTTTCTACATCACACTTTTGTGAACTGCAAACTGGACCAGGATTGACTTCCAAACGAGCTGTGATGCTTGTAGGCCTGTCCCTTAAAATCAGATTTTCAGTGAGCACAGAGAAACTTTCCAGTCTCAGCAGATGAACATGAAAACATACATCTAGTACAAAGACTCAGCACAAACATCACTCTGCACGGTGGAGTTCAAACATCCCAACTGAAGGAACAAGAAGAAAAACCTATTTTTGATGATGCATAATAATAATGGCAAATACTTTTCCAGTCACAATAAGTTTGCAGCTTCAACATAGAATAGAGTACAACTTTAATGTCCATCTGGCAGTTCATTAAAACATGCACACATGCAGCACATAATAGCAAAACTGAGCATAAATACTCTACAGAAAATCTAACAAAATTTGATTTAAAAAAAAACTTAAGAAAGGAATAAAAATGGATCAATAAAGATAGCATACGGCCATATTAGTTATCATAATATCTTGTAATATCTCCACCTCTAATTCTCTCTCAAACCTCATGACCTATGACTAACTGGACAGTTTCTTGCCCCACCTTTGCATTGAGCCATTTATAACAGGTATGACCAACCTGGCTGATTGATGTGGTCGGACAGTGCATCCAACACACTGTTTGAACCATAACAAAAGGCTTAAGCACTAATAACTTTGCAATTTGAACACAAAGAGACAGGCAGACTGGAGGGAGAGGAGTCACTGTGGCTTCTGGCTTCCAGTGATATTAGTCATAATGACAGGTTGGGCAACAAGTTGGTCCTGACAAAAAGATAAAACAGCTACAGACAGCGTGATAAGTGGCATGCACTGTACTGTTGTATTTTTCCTCGATCTACCTATCTATCCATCCATCTATCTTTCTATCTATCTATCTATCGGTTGTTAATCCCCACACACAGATGGAGACACACGATGCCGTGCACAAATGCACCGGCTGGCTAATTAGAAGTGAGTCATCAATATGTGGTGTGGGGTTCAAAGTGTAAACAAGATGGAGATGTGATGGATCTGTTGAGATATGGCCATTAGTGGGCTCCTCATCCCCCAGCACTGACACGACTCTGTTGATGGATGTCGTGTAGGGCTTCTCTTATAGCTCGCCTCATCTCTATACCTTATCTGAACCCCTACACACACACGCAAACATGCACAAACACACGTACTAATTGCTGCTGGCCACACGAGGACATATAAGACGGGGGGGCGGGGGGGCTGAGAAGTGAGCAGTCGTAAATGATACTTCTGTGTGTGTGTGTGTGTGAGATAGAGCGTGTGAGTGTGAGCGTGTGCATGCGCGCGCTAAGTGCTGCAGTGGAATGATGTCATCTCTGTAATGGCACACCGGCACCGAGCGGTTGAGCATTGTCCCACAGCACCTCCATTCACAGGCTGTGATCGGCGTCATCAAGGCAGATTATAGCTCAGAATCACAGCCTGTGGTGGGACGACAGATCGCTTCACACTGCACACACGTTTTGTAATTACACATTCTCTCTCTCTCTCTCACACACACACACACAATGAGCATGCACCAACAGACAAAAACACAACCATCATCATCATCAGGGACTCACACATATTGCCTGCTGTAATGTGGGAAAAATTTCTACGTACATAATCACAGGCCTTTCAGCTCCTTCTCCTCCTGTTTCCTTTGAGATTCACAAAGTGTGTGGAGCCATATGGGCACATCACAAGTATGAACGTGTGAGGATGTGATGCACAGTATCGGTGTGAAAAGTGATAGGCAGAGGTGAGGTGCAATGAAATGACAGAAATAGAGATAGGAGAAGAAGTGAGAAGAAGTGGTTGGGTTCATAGAAGGAGAGAAAGAGAGTCAGATGTGGCAGGGTGTTGAAAACAACATATTTTAAAATGATCATATCTACAACATTAGAGGTGATGTAGTCAAATATAAGAGCAATATAATAAATAAACTTTATTTTGATATCACTTTTTAAAATAAAGTTGCAAAGTGCATTGCAAGACAGAAATAAAAATGGTTTAAGAAGTGACTGCATCAACAGAGATAACTTTAATCTAAGATTAGTTCTAATCATTTCAGCAAAACCAGGTTTAAAATGAGTTAATCCATATTAGAGTTTAATCAATATAGAGATGCTTCCCTAACCAAATTATAAAATAAATAAAAAATGCATTTGAGTGTTGGACCTAGTAAGTGTAAAAGAGGAGGGAAAACCATTAACTTTTTGCTGCTGTGTATTCTTAAACTTGTATTGTTTGCTACCTAGCTAAAGAGTTAACAAAAAATTATAGTCTTTGCTTGGTAGCTAAAAAGTTATTGTGTGGTAGCTATCTAACAAGACAACAAGATGGTACATTGTTTGATAGCTTGCTAAAAAGTTAGGCTAACTGAATATTATATTGTTTTCTTGATAGGTAAAAAGTTTTTTTTCAATTTTTATTTGTAAAGTTAGGTTGTGTGCTAGCTAGCTAAAAAGTTAAAGTTAACAAAATGGTACATTTTTTGCTAGCTAGCTAAAAAGTAAAACAAGAAACCTTATGTTGTTTGCTTGCAAGCCGCACAGTTAAGCTGACTACATGTTATATTATTTCCTAGCTATTATTTCCTCCAAAAGTTAGGCTAAAAACTAAGTATTATCTAGTTTGCTAGCTAGCTAGTTAGCCCACACATGATGGCTCAGCAGAGAAGCTCTAATTTCTCCACATTTGAGAAAAAACTTGTTAGCTGCATTATGAACTGAAAGAGACACATCATAAAACTTTGTGTTCAGTCTGTCCTTTAACTTTCCTTGAGGGACCTGATTTGCTCAATCCATCTCAAAAAGGTAGCTATTTTAAAAGTTAAATCTCCTCAAGTGTAAGTTTAAAGTTAATTACATTTATTCTAGGTTTAGAGTAAAAACTAAACTGAGGTTTAATGAGAGGTCTAAATTTAATCTTTCTAAATTTTACGCTAGTTTAAAAGTTTGGTGCAACATAATTTAAAGTTAAACAACAATTTAATCAGGTTTAAAAATTAATTTGTGTTGGTCCAACCCAGCATAAAAGAGATTTAAAAGAGGATAGGGCGCTCATTGGTCTGATCTCCTCAGGGAGGTTGTTCCAAAGAGTTGGGACGCAAACAGAAAAGGCCTGGTCACCAAAGTTATCAATAAAATCTTAAAATCAACTCTCAAATGAATTGGAGCCAATGAAGAGAAGCTAAAATAGGAGAAATGTGCTCTTTCTTTTTGGTTCTGCTGCATTTTTGAGTTCTACTTCATAAACCCATTTGATCTTAGAGAGTCTCCTGAGCTGCATAAAAGAAGATTGAACAATCGTATTAACATGCTTGTTCAGGCTCAGGGTTGTTGTCAAAGATGACGCGAAGATTTTTGCAATCTTTGGTTCCACAGAAGTGTAAAGAGACACCTCAGCCTTGGTCTTCAAAGGCTGCCCTTCAGATGGTCCAAACAACAAAAAAACTAAATCCACAACACAACATCAGAGAGAGACTGGTAGCGCCTTACAAGGACAGAAGCATCACTTTGGTCTGTGGCATCATTCCCCAACATTCCCCAACAACTCTTGCTGTCCATACCAAGAGTCTGTTTTCTTCTTCTTTGGATTGTTATCCTGCTTGTTTTATGGGCTTGTATACGCTTCACCATGTTAATTATGTGTTTGTGTGGGTTCACTATGTTTTGAGTTTTCTTGCAGTGGTTTTAATTTATAGAACGTCAAAACTATTCAATATTACATAACAGAGCTTCAGTAAAACATGTATTTAACACGACACACAGGTGTGAAACTTCAGGGTTTCAATACATGTTGGGGACTGAACCTTTATCATGACAACTGAACAAACTCCACCTGCTGATGGAGACCACACGACGTGGATAAAAGCTCTGAAAAAGCTAGTAAGTAGATTTTAAGTTCTGTTCCTTTTTGTGTGGTCAGACCACTATTTGGTAAGTAAATAGATGCCATTTACACTAAGAAGCTGGAGACATGTTCCCACCACTTTTCAAAAAAGCAGATTTTGTTTGATACTACTATCAGTAAAAACAATTTTAAAGCTTGCCCGGTGCATTCATTAACAACATTTCCTCACTATGTTAACAGGAAACATATTTTGGTCTGCATTACATGCCTTTAAAATGTATTTGGTCCAACCTCGGTCCAATAATGTATAATTATCAAAACTGCAGCAGCAAAAAAGCATTTTCTCCCAATGTTCTCCTCTTTTATCTGTTACATGGTGAACAGAGTTACTGTAGCATAGGTATAACATGAAGAGAAATGAGGGTTAATGACAATAATATACAGCATCATTACTAGCAGATACAGCAGCTGATTTGGACAATTATTGAAAATGATTATTCCTTAAATAGCCACATGTTGCAACAAATTGAACGGGAGCAGGCTGCTTTGAGAATATTAATGTATTAATTTGTGGTATTTTTTCCCTCAGCAGGTGAAAGTTTCAGAATGACTGAAATGAGTTTCCAGCTGAGTTTTACTTTCATTAATTAGTTTCATAAAGGAAGCAATATCTTAGTCTCATTATGAAATGTAACATCAAATACACAGCAGATTATTCAGGTCTGTGTGAGTGGACAATGTCTATTGTAATACAGTCCTCTCCTTGTGTTTCATCTCTTCTTTAGCTTGTTTTGTTGAATCAGTCGCTGATCTCTCTGTAGTTTCTCTCTCTCTCTCTCGCTCTCTCTCCCACCCTGATATATGAAGGTGATGGGGGAAAAAAAAAATCACATCTATACGCTCTGAAATGTGAAGAGAAAAGAAGAGGTGTGAATGAAACTTGGAGGATGAGGAAAAGAGGATAAGATGTTCAGGAGAGGAAGGAAAAGAAAAGCAGTCGAGGCTGATGGATGTTCCTGCGCTTTCTTGTTATCCACCTTATTGAAGCATCGCCATGGATTCAAAATGATTTTGTCCTTTTGGTCTCAATCGATGGGGGCTGCTTGACCATTGATGGGATTGAACTGGGTAACCTCACACACCAGCAGCGCAGCAGTGAACTGTTAGGAGAGGGGAAATCATTGTTTTGATTGATGCTTTTCATTTGTCACATTGATTTGTTTTGCACTTATGTGAGAATGTGATGCAATCTGAGTTGCACATGATAAACCTATTCTGTTTTATTGTATCGTTGATTTATTCAGCAATATAACTGAATGCTAAATGAAAGCACGTGTTTGAAATGATAAAATCTGGTTAGAATCTCTTTTCCTTCACTGTCATTTCCTCAGTTTCTGCTTCTTCCTCAGCCTCTTTTTAAATATTTATTTTAAATATTTAACTAACAGTATTATTTATTCAATGCTTTAGTTATATCTTTGACTTGTCTGACAACCTTTTATCACATTATGTCAGTTTCTGGCCTCCAAATATGTCTGAAAATTAATTGTTTTGTCCAACCAACAGTCTAAAACCCCTAAACTACTGAGTGTAGGATTATATAAAAAAGATAAAAGAAGCAAATTTATGAAGAAGAAAACATGTGGGAAGAACTGTAAAATATAACAACAACAACTTTCAATTTCCTTGTATTTGTTCACATACTGATTCTGATTCTTTTTGTTTGTTTGTTCGGGTCCAAATGTTCTCTACCCCCTCAAAACAGTAAACTTAGGGCAAACACTGAATATTTTTACCTATAAATATAAATATTTAAATTATTATTGTAATTAATATTATTAATAACAACTCTAAATATTTACATATTCATTAAACTTGTGTTTCCTTGTATTGGACTATCAATTTGTGAACTGAAAATGAGAGGCCTAATGTAACATTTTGTTTACTTTTCAGGGAGCTAGCAAACAATGTAATGTTTTGTTATTTTTTTAGCTAGCTAGCAAACAGTGCAACATTATGGAATATAGAGCGATTTTCCTTCCTTCCTACTTACTAGGTCCTAACAACACTCTAATTTATCTTTATTTATTTATCTTAATTTGGGTGAGCACACATCTATTGATTTACCTGTCTAATTTCAGTGTACATCAGATTGACTAAACAGCAGGGCTGCACAATTTAGAGGTTGTATTGCGATTATTTTGACTGACATTGCGATTGCGATATGCAAGACGATTAATGGAAATGATCAGTTTTGCATTACAATTTTCATGTTCACTAAACAAAAAAAAACTATTTAAATCATGATGAGATATTTATTGAAGTCTGTACCAAACAAACATGTATTCTTTCATCTGGAGAACAAGATTTTTAGGCCAGGTCATCTGTCACTACAGTACCTCATGACAGTGCTGTTTTCTTATACATTTTTCCCTTTTCAAATAATTGCAATTTGGTTGTGGTTCTGCGATTTGGCCATTTGGACTGCGATTTTATTGCAATTGTGATTAATTGTGCAGCCCTGCTAAACACACCACACACCATTTACTAATTTCTAATAGTGCAACAGAGCTCTGCTTCATTTTAAATCTGGATTTACTCATTTTAAACCTAATTTTGCTAAACTCTGATTAGAGCTAATCTTGGATTAAATTGGTCTTTGTTGGTGCAACCCAGTGTCAGTATGTTTTGTTTCTCTTATTTCTCCACTGTCAGCTCCACTTTTCCTCAATAACAGCTGCACACAGAGAAGGAGAGAGGATGATGCTGCGCTGGATGCAGGGAGGGAGATGAGGTGGAATAATCATGCAGGAAACAGAAGAGCTGCCTGTCCAACCTTCATCCCATCCTCCTTTATATCAAGCCAGTAGATATGGAGTTCACACACACACAGTCACACACACACCTAAGCTGTGTTATTTCCGCATGTGAGAGAGCATCGTGCTTGACTTGCTCTCAATCCTGTTGCTGTATAAGCCCACTAACCCCCATCATGTTCCCATCCCCCACCACCCTCTGGGTTGAGAGCATTACCTCCCACTGTAGCATGTGGCTGCATGTGACTGCATTACATGTGTGTTCACTGGGTCACAGGGAGCAATATATATTATATTGTGCTCTACCGTGCTGCCCTTTTATGGTGGAAGACTATTCATGAAAAGTCCTTGTGTGGAACAGCTGAATTAAAATGATGGAAGATGAAGACACAGTGAGAAGAGTAGGTGTAGGTGTGAACACGTCATGTATCATCCACCACTGACCCACAAGGAAATGTGTTACTTTGCAGGTTTGCATGTTCATTACTCTCAATTAAAATCTAACCCATGTTGTTCAAGTGAGTGGAAACTCAAACCCACAATTGCCTTCTAACTATGTAATTTAGGGTCTTATGTACATATTAGTAAGCATTTATAAAGTATTAGAAATTAGTTTTAATCCAAATTCAAAATATTGTCATTCAAGTTTTTGTTCCCTTTTTCCTTCTTTTACAATGAAAATTACACAATTAATTCAGTGAACCAACCAATGAAAAAGCCCAACTCAACAACAGGGAACTAAGCCAGTGTACACTCTGTAAGGGATAATGTACAGGGAGCAGATCATTATTGTGGAATAAACCCCGATGCGGTGATGCAGGACCCTGACGCGAAGTGGACGGGTCTTGCATCACCCTGAAGGATGTGACTAAACAGCAAAATTAGACACTAAAAAATGAGACACTTAACTCTGATATCATATATGCATTTTACTATTTGGGACCAAATTTCCAGAGGGTTTAACGCATTATTTCTCTTCCTAATTAGTTAGTCTCCATTGACTACACTGACGGACCGTCCTCATGTGCTTCATGACTCTCTGCAATGAGGACAGAGACGAGAATATATACAGCATATTCAGATATAGACTGAGGCAGAGCTGTGTTGATAGGTGTTAAATTTCATTAGGTGCTTGGCACGGATTCAGTAAACACATGACTCAGGGAGAGGTTGTTATCTTGATGTTTTGACAATGCTGTCCCTAAACCCCTATGTGTACAGTTGTTGCCGGATGTTATGGAATCTCTCAAATGTCTTTTTATTTATAGGAAAATAAAATGATCAGGGACTAGCGTGCAAGATTTACAGGGATCTGTCAACCTTTTACAGGTTATCAAAAAGCTCTGCGCATTTTGGCAACAAGATGCAAATGCTGAATTAAACATTTTACCAGCACCAAAATGACCAAAATGTTGGATTGTTGCGTATATGATACATCAGAATCGATATTCCACTGGTTAACTTAAGTTGTACAGAATTCCAACAGGATCATGACCATTTCAGAGCAATCAGTGGCATCCATGGCCGCAAGCTATTAAACATGTTGACTGGACTGAGGACGACATCAAAACTGCTCGTGTTTGCAGCACTGTGTTTACAAACTGTTAAAGGGTCTATTGGCAGAATATGCCAGAAATTTAATATAATATTCATAAGTATGTTTTAATTAGTGTATATTCACCTGAAAATAAAATTTGTTTTGTTTTCATTACCTTACCTTGTCACCATTTTGCAATGCCATGTTTCTACAGTAGCCAAGAACAGACAAACCAAACACTGGTCTTTCACATTTTTCATGAGTTTCATGTGCACTGTAGGTTCATGCTAGATGCCACTAAATTCTACTCACTGGTTCTATAAATCACACTCATCATTGTCAACTACAATGTCTACAAACAGAGAGAAACTGAATGACATGCACCAAAGGGCCGCAGGCTGGATTCAAACCAGGGCCACTGCAGGATGCTAAGCGATGACCTTCTGTACTGCTAAAAAAAAAACTATTTTAGCCACCTAAAAAACAAACATCACTATCACTTTAAAAGTACAATATAAGTAGAATATTTTCACCACTTTACCTAGCTGTCAGATAGCCTTTTCTGACCAGAAAAGGCCAAAATCCAAAAATCGCTATCTCCAAAGCAACCACACTCCTACTGCAAAAACATTTTACCTTGCAGAACATACTAGTGGCTCATATCTTGCTGCCTAAATTGGTTAGTTTGTTATTGTTACTGTGTGATTTTAATCACTCAAATCCAAACTATCAGTTTAAAACACCAAGGTCACACAATAACACAAACAAACTAACCAATCAAGGCAGCAGTAGACCAGCAACTCCTGTTTTCTGCAGGTTAAAACTGCTGATTTTGCTTAAGAAGTCTGGTGGCTTTGCAGGGAATGATATTTGGCTTATACATATAATGACAGAAAAAGGCTGCCTGGTGTTGAACAGATTCTAAATATAGCCTACACTTAAGCTGATATTGATTTTTTTTTTTAGGTAGGCCTTTTTTAAGTGGCTAAAATACAGTTTTGTGTTGACCCTGTCCACAACAGTACATTGCTTAGCTTCCTACTCCTCCCTGCTTGTCCAAACTGGGGGTGTGCCAATCGCCATCTACAATTAAGTAAGCCACTGACAATAAATAAGTACCTCATACAACCCCACTTCAAATAATCTGACCTGTCTCTTCAACACTAAAATAACATATACATTTTCTAATTTAAAAATGGCCAATATTTTTACTGTAATATTCTGGATATCAGTTCAAAGAATTCTTAGTAATAAAATGACGAAAATTGATGTCCTGGTGTATCATTATAATGATTCATAGATGGGCGTATTGGTGCACAGTCAGTGAAGACCCTCACCCACCCCCATCTGACACACACACACACTCTGAATGTCAAGGTCACTGTGTTCCACACATCCATATATCTTCTCTGCACTGGCCTAAATGGAGGGTAGGACACACACAAAGACACAAAGAGAGAGTCAAAAGTATTGCTTTGGGCATCTGTGTGTGTGTGTGTGTGTTGTGTGTGTGTGTGTGTGTGTGTGTGTGTGTGTGTGTGTGTGTGTGTGTGTGTGTATTCATTTGTGCCTTCATGCGTGTGCGTTGGAGTGAATTATGGCCTGCACTCACCATTAAAACCACCAGGGAAAGCACATACATAGCTTCATTACTCCCTTTCTCCATCTTTCCCTTCCTCCCTCCGTCCGTCCCCTGTTTTCTCCACACGTTAAGTAATAATGATGGTGGTGTGTTGGCTGGCGAGACAAAGAGGAGCTAATCTACCATAAAGAATGAGTCGACAGGGAGGTGAAGCCAGTGGTCCAATCAGACATAAATCTAACACTGTAGATTCTTATTTATTATTAATATATTTCACAGAAGTTTCCATAATGTGCACTCCCCCAGGACATCTGTGTGGACTGAGCCTTACTACTCTCTTAGCCTTGTTTGAACCACCATTACTGACACATAGACAGGTATTTATGCAGGGAGATGTGTCTTTAGTAATGTAATTTAATGTACACCTGTTTACTTCTAAAATGGTAGGGCAACCCTTGATGCTAATAAGCATTGCATATGTGATGTTGAACTGCACGCCATAGACTGCTTTTGTTCCATGACTGTGCCTGTTTCCATGGCTGTGACGGTATTGATTTTTTCTGACCGCGGTGAAAAAGCAACATATTTCTGCAGGATGACGATTTACTGTGACTATGCAAATAATTCTATTTTATTGAACTTAGCTGAAAGATACTGTTGTAAGAGTAGCATAGCTCCTTTAAGGAATAGAGCAGTGCATGTGCTGCGTGCAAGTGAGGGATAGCAAGCAGACAGTGCTGCTGCTAGCAAAGCAGATACTTAAACTTAGCAATAAGTTGTCAATCTGGCAGTAAATGTACAGTTAATGAATGCTGCAGCTTCTCAAAACCAAGAAAAGTCTTGTCTGTTGTTTCCCGACTGCTGTAAAAGTGAAGTTGTTTTCGCTGTCAGCCATTCACTGGAAATCCCATGATGCCTTGGGTTGGCTCTGTTGACGAATCAGATGTGTTCCTGACCTGTCATGTGTGTAGCTCTAATTTCAAACGCATTTGGCTCGTTTGAGATGAGCCAGACCTGCATAGAATTGATCACCGTCGATCACCGCACAGGGCATGCTGATTAGATTTGTGTCCACCTTCATCCCGACTTGCTCTGACATCATGCAAGTGTGGGAAACGAGAGCCTTACGAGATCAAGGCAGCTGCAGTTTTTGGAGCCAGGCACTACAGGTGCCTGGCTGTCACCTGATCAATGAACTGAAAGGCTCCGACTGGATCATTAGTTTTGACAACAAACACCATGTGTTACAGAAAATGTGTAGTGTAAATGTGTAATTATAATATTTAACGCTGAATATATTGGTCTTATGTTGTGCAACAAATGTTTAATCTGTTAACAAGAATGTCTTTTGTGATTAATAATAATAAAATATAATAATATTATATATATGGGTCAATGATATAATATTTAGATATCACTTCTAAAAACAAATAGTTACAAAGTGCTTTACAAGGCCAACATAAAAAGAAAAAAAGGATCATGGAACAGTAGGGGGACTTCAGCAGCGATTAAGTACATTGTCTGCAGACTACAGGTAGCCTTCAGATGATCTAACAGGATGTAAATATTTCTGTCACTTCCTGTATATTCTTTGAGGGCTCCTTGAAACTGTCCGGCTTGACTGCAGCTTTTTGTCACCACCTCCTGCAACAGCTGCCTGATCTTGTCTACTTTCCAGGGGAGATGCACTCCATCTCGAACGAGCCTAGAGTTCAATGGAATAACATGAGATTGACCCTTCAAAATAAAATTTGCAGTGATGATGGTAATGAGCTCAACCCCGTGGTAGGCATCACATGACCACAGTAATGTGGTTATTCCTGCAGCCATAGCCTGTTCTTATTCATCCTAATCACTAAAAACAGTTTTGTTTCCAAAATGTCCACACTCAAGACACAGTACTCCACATCACATGTGACCAGCACACCACTTTACAGACCACCAGGCGCAGCCTGTCTCTAATCAGTCTGGTCAAATGTGGAAAAATGCTCTCTGATGACTTTAATTTAATTTGTGTGTCTCTTTTAATGTCTATTTTGCATCTCTTAGTGTCTTTGTGTGACAGCACGCACATGTGTTTGTGCTTGTGTGACTTGTATGAATAATTTCCCCACCCTTCTCTTATTAAAGGCCTCTTTCTCATCTGTGTTACATATGTGTTTATGAGTGTTGACGTGTATATCTGTGTGTTTATATATTTGTGTGCACGCATGTGAGTCCATGCACAGTAAAACTTGTGGCTTTGCCCTCTGACTGTTTATTAAGATGGCAGAACCCCTTGCAGGATATGAACAAAATATGCAAACGTGCACACATAATAATCAGCACCCCCCTCCATACTTTGCTGTCTTTTTAATTAAGAGATCTTAACAGATTGTTATCTGATTAAATATTTGATTCTAAGATTAGGTTTTTATTTATGTTTGTGTCTACATGTGCGTGCAAAACGAGCCAAACAAGTCCAGACACAAAAGAGTCCATCACCATTAATCATGGGGAGATCATGACAGGATTTAGGAAACACTGTAAAAAAAATCAGAGGAATTTAATTGAATCAACTAACCTTTTCTCAGCAACTTAATGTAAATACATCATCCTGATTTTACTATTTTTTTTCCTGTGACAATGAAAACATGAAGTCTTTTGACTTAAAATTTCTTGAATAAATGCACTGTTCAGAGTTCAATCAACTAATTAAATCAAGTTTCCACAAAAACATGATCAGCATGTTAGCAGACTTCCCAGCGTGCATTGTTTGATAGTGAAAACTCTCCTGAGACCCTTCTTTTTCATAGTTTGATGAAAACATATATGATAAAAGCTTGCTGTGGATCTATAATACACTTTAAGGCTCTAAGAGTGATGCAGAACTGTACATTGGTTGTCAGGATCAGTTGTTCACATTCACCACAGAATGGATGAATGCCTCTTTCTATGCTAAAACACCAGAAACAGTAACATTTGATAATGCTCACTGATAATGCTCACACAGATTAAACGGCAGAAGAAGATCAGTTATGAACTAGATATCCATAAACATTACCTTTTAAAACAGCATTAAAACTAAAAGTAAATAAAATAGAGTTAAAACTGAAGTGATCAAGCAGCAGGCAGCCTCACAGCGTCTGTAGGGTCTGTGGTTTGATGAATTAGGGAATGACATGCCATGACTGATGAGACTCAATCAGCAAACGCACGTACATGTCTGCATCATCGTTTCCAAAAGTCTCTGTTTCTGCCCGTCCAGACTGAAACACAGCCTCTGAGTTTTTAAAATAAAACAGGGCCAGCAGCGTTTCAATATGTCTCAGTTTTAGGTGTCCTAAAACAACACAATAGTGTGGACATTAGGAGGAAACATATCAAAACTCAACAATAATGAAAACACTGCAAAACATAATTAAAGTAAGTATTGAATTAGGTTACAGTTAAATGTGAATAAACTCACTGGGAGCAGCTTCACATATTGTCTTTGTGTCAATACTGAAACAAAGAGCCCCAGCAGGAGCAGCTGCAGCTTATTTGTGTGAAATGAAGAACTGACTTTTCAAACTGAGAAAATGTAAAAGGAAATCAAATTTGTTTATAATATTTGTGAGTGTGATTGAAGAGTTGTTGGATCAACCTAATATTTTTAGATTAATGCACATATTTGCTTATGTACATCTGAATTAATATCACGTTTATCTGACTAGATGTGTATTTGTCTTGAATCTTTATAAAATCACCTCAACTTAAAATTTTACAGCAGCCTGGATACTAACTTTTTTAAGTTAAAACAAATAGTGTTTGTTTGTTTTGTTTTTTACAGCAAAGAGAGAAATACAGCAGGTAAAAAAAAGAGGGAAAGAAAGAAAGAGGATTTTATTGTAATGCTAAACAAAAGCCAGCTATGACCATGTGGTAGTTCACTTGCAGATATCAACCAAGAGGGATGGATGATCCTCACAGTGGAACAAAGGACATCAGGTCTGGCTGCAGGATGAGAAGACCTCACCGTTGATGGTGATATAGAGCGTGTGTGGCAGTTAATATAGTGCAGGTTAAAACAGAGCTCCATAAAACGCTCTGCAGAATGTGCTGCTGCAGACTCACAGGAGGTCATCCTAGTGCATGTGGGCTCGGTCTCTTTTTATGTTAGATATGTAATATTTTGGAATTTGTTGACAGTCTTTACTGGATGTTTATTTTTGGGTTAAAAAAAATGTGGTTTGGGCTTGACGCATGTGGTTTAGATGGGAATGTTGTGTCCTGTATTTTTCTCTGTTTTGTGTTCCACTTGGCTCGGCCTTTCTGTGTGTACGTCTAGTACAGCAAGGGGTCAAAGGGGATGTTTTCCCATGTGATAAGCAGAGGAACGATGTGACACACTCCTGTCAGCACGTACTAGCACACTTTGAAACACACCTCTATATTGGCAGTTGTTGCCCAAAGGCTTGTATCCACCTACGTACCTAATATTTTTCCACTACTTTCCACAATTCAGGCAGCAGCAAAGAAGAATGAATGGTGCAGCTCACGGGACAACATTGTGTTACTATAACAGCTGTTTCTCATGTTTATCTAAGTATATGTTGCTCCTAAATGCATAATCTCCAAATTGCAATACTTAGTTTTTTCAATTGTGTACTTTTTTTCCTTTAAAAAAATCAAGAGGGTTTTTGTTTAAGCCTTTCAAGAGAGAGAAAGCAGCCTCAAACTAAAATAGCAAGTGCAGTTGTCTTTGACCAAGAACATCTACAAAAGTGAGCCATTGTGCTGTGTTGAAATTTCCTTTAGTTCCTTGTTGTTTAGGATCCCATAGAACACACTGCTGTATGTGTACAGCACTGAAACTAAGACAATATAGATGTCTATTCAGACCACTATAGCGCCTTTTACACTGGACAAAAAACTCGCTAACATCTGGCTTTTTTTTCCATGGGAAAGGGTACAATCGGCATTCACTGCCAGCTGTAATCGGCAGTGATGTAAACATTACACTCGGGTAAACACACTATTTTTTTTCCACTTTTTGGCGAAGGCAATGACGGATTTCACCTCTTTTGCTCCTTTTTCATTCACATGTGCTGTCTGACTTGACTTGGTTTGACTCACAGGTTTGCACCTGCTTAAAGGTGTGTATGAAGAAGTGCTCACATTTAGTCGAGCAGATGAACAGTGTATAAACATTTAACTTCCTAAATTTTTCACAATAAAAGTCACCTGTTATTTTGCTATCCAAAAGCTTTCATTATGAAGATGCAAAATCAGGAAATGTTAGGTTTTCATCTTTAGTAACTAAATCAAGCTGAAAGCAAACATGAAACAGTAAAAGAAGACAGAAACCTGTAAGTACAAACAGCGAAACAGAGGAGAAACTAAACTTCAAATCTCTTCACAGAGATTCAGTTAGAGGCTACGACAGTACCAAGAGCTGAGCTTTGCTCTCCTACACAGACATGAGTTGAGTCTTGCTCTCCAGCACATATCAGAAAAATGTGGGCTGGGTCTACTCGCAATAGGAAAAGGGTTAATCACCTATTTTAGTGGGTTTACTGGCATTTATACATATACAGCATATACATGCTAATTTTGGTGTAAAAACGGTATATGTGGGAGCGGACGTTTAGCTCAGTTGGTCGAGCATCCGACCCATGTATGGAGGCTGTTAGTCCTCTGCAGCGGCCGCTGGTTCGACTCCCGCCTTTGGCCCTTTGCTGCGTGTCGTCCCCTCTCTCTCTGCTCCCCTTCCTGTCTACTCTCTGGCTGTCCTATCAAATAAAAAGGCAAAAATGCCAAAAAAATAACTTAAAAACAAACAAACAAACAAACAAACAAAAAAACACCTGTAACACCTGTAAAACAGCTGTACCAAATACACATATACATCTGGTGCACTGTTGCGCTGTATGTGGGAATGCCAAAAAATCAAACAAAGATATAATCAACTTTGCACCAGGCTGCTGCAAGGCAGCGCCCTTGATGGATATGTGCCTGCTTCAGGCTATGCAAGTGATCACATTGTGGTGGGAAAGTACAGATGGCCTTACACCTGCAATGTGTTTACAGGAAGTTGCATCCTGCCTTGCTTTTGAGAAATTAACCTATGTGGTCAGAGGCAAATCTAATAAAATTAGAGAAGTTGATAAATAAAACAAGCAGCACTGGTAAACAGTACTACATCTTTTAATAATATATTTTTATGAATAAAGACCATATACATACATATATATATATATATATATATATATATATATATATATATTTATTCATTTATTTTTGGCCCTAATTCTGTCTCTGTTTCCCTGAATATTTCATATTGGGTGTGGGGTTATTTATATTGTTAATATTGTATATAATAAATGTATGTTCTTTTGATGCAAAAAAACAAAAACAAACAAAAAACATATGTTTGTTTTAATTTATGTAATTAAGTGATGAATTCAAACCCTTCCATTTGCCAGAAAAATTGTGCAGTACATTTAAAGAAGGTGTCAAAATACAGAAGTGAAGCATTGTTATTAAACCAAATATGGAAATATTCCATGTTTTATATGTTATATAGGATCTTCATGAACAAACAAGTAATCCACATATAAAATACTGCACAGTATGTTTGGGGTCAGTTACATCCTTGATAGGCCTGTTTCTCTGTTAGCCCTCTTACTTGTATAAACAAATTTGGAAATGCCAATGAGAGAAATTCAACTACACTTATTTGGGATTTAAGACGGGCAGTGCTGTGTAAAAAGTACTGTCAACACTCGTCACAGATGTAGAACATATGAAAATCCAGTGTAATTTTCTATCATAGACTTCTGAAACATGACATTATTTCAAATTAATGCTTATAAGCATTTCTCACAAAAGGAAAAAAGAAAGGGAAAAGTAATTTTGCCGTTAAGATACTTAAAGTCCAATGAGTTGTTTCTTACATCACAGCAGCTTACGTGTGACCAACACATGAAAACATCAGATCAGAACCATATCTCCTTTCATATGATGAATGGCTGTGTGATTATGAAAGCTACATGTAACACACCATTTCTTGTTTTCTCTGCTCCTAATAAGCCTGCTTGTACTATTGGTTGTGCAACATAAATGAGCAAAAGACATTCAAGTAAAAGGACAGTTAGTTATTGTCATTCATATACAAAAAGACACACAAATGCACTCAGAGAAGTGTGACCCTGATAAACACACCACAGCCTGAAAAAGAACAAAATCTGTAAAAGAGCGAGGCAGGCAGGCACCGATGGCCTTCACCAGCCCCCATGTGTACTTGTTCAGAAAAGTCTATTGTGAGAGCACTGAACACAGACCTTGATGCTCACTTTATAAACTGAATCTCTTTTTTCAGGCCTAACAACACCAAGGGGGAGGAAATTTATGGCGCAGCACAGAACACACTCTGCATTAGCATTTTAGCCTCTGCGAATGTTTCACAAATATATAAATAGTTAAAAAAGTTAGAGTGTGTCAGTGGATATGTGTGTTTGTGGATGTTTATGTGTGGTCAGGTGGCTTTGGTGAAAAGTGCTGCGAGGAGGGCGGATGGAACACGGGGGAGGAACACGGTGAAACAGACAGATGGGTCAGCACCCACACCCGCATATCTATTCATGGAAACAGACATAAGCTCCATCAAGATAGGGCCGAGTCGCCTGCATTTTGATTTGCATACAAAATGAGACGGATATGCCTCAATGGGATCTGTCAGGGTGATGGTGATCTCATGGGAGACAAAAATCAGTTCCTCCCTGGGCCTATATGAAATTTTACTCCACATAAGAGCGTTTTAATGCATATCTTAAAGCTGGTTATGAAACAGTCTCAATTTATTACTGTTGCTCTGTTTGACCCACATAAGTTAACATGACCAAGGAGAACTGTTTCATTCAATTCAAATGATTTATTCACACATCAAAAATAATATAGACCATTCAACAAATACATCGCAATTAAAGACACATGAAAGGGACATCCCAAATAAGCTATTCAAAATATAGCAGTAGACATAACAAACAAACACAAATGGTCCCCAAACACTACATCAGTCCCATATTTTCTACAGGTAGAGTTATTCTGAACATATATCAGCACCAGAAAGCGCCCCCGGTACTCCAAAAAATGCTGGATCAGGCACACACGTCGGTCCACACACTGACCCAACGTCACTAAACCTTCCAGCCCTTAAAACAAACAGGGCCAGCCAAGTGCTGGCCTCGAGAAATATCAGCACATCATTACTGTGAAATCACAGGATACAAAATCAGATCAAAACATCAGACAATAAAATGCTATTGGGACACCGCTATGGGCATGTGTTCACAGTTTCTCATATGTAGATAACAGCTTCTTCTTAAGGTTCTTCTTGAAAATGAAGACAGAACGTAACACATTTATGCTGTCATCTAGCTTGTTACATATCTGCGGTCCTCTGCACACAACACTCAAGCTGGTGCACTCCAGCCTTCGCTTTTTTTCCCATAATGAGACGTTTTTCCCTGGTGTCATATGTACGCAGAGGAAGGCAGATTGGAACAAGGTGACATAATCGGTAGTTTGAGCCATGTATAACCTGATACACTGTACATGCATTATGAAAAACATTGCACTCAGCAAGCCTCAGAAGACCATAATAGAAAAGGGCCAGTGGGAGAACTAACTCTGAACCATGACAAGACATGTATAACTTTCTTTTGTAGGATCTCTAATTTTTTTGAGATGACTAGGAAAGGTGTTACACCATATGATATTACAATAATTTATGTGAGGTTCAAACAGAGAGTTGTATAAAGTAAGGAGTGCTCAGAGTGGGAGAAAATTCCTTAGCTTAAAAAACAAGCCAACATATTTAGATATTTTTTTATTTGTTAGATCATCAATATGGTATTTGAAGTTTAGGGATCATCACAGGTTTTTTGTACCATAACATAAAAAGGTTCTCAGTAGAACCACCTACACGGGGTCTACATAAAACCCTTGGAATATAAAAAGCTTCTTGATAGAACACTCAATAGAGTGTCTTATAGATAAAAAAAACCAAAAAACCCTTGGAATATAAACAAGATTCTCAGTAGAACCCCCTGAGCGTGTTTGAGATAAAACCCTTGGAATATAAAAAGGTTCTTGGTAAAACCCCCAGGATGGGTTGTTGTTGGCACCTTTAGAAGGTGAAAAGGTTCTGGACAAAACCTTCAGAGAGGGTTCCAGGTGGAACATTACACCTTGGAAGGGTTCTCTGTAAAGGCTCTCACAGAGGTTGTGGGAGGAACCTTTCACAGATGGCTCTGGGTATAACCCTTTATGTTGGGTTCTAGGTAGAAGTCTCTTAAATAGTTCCAAGTGGAACATATATAAAAGGTTCTCCCGAAAACCAAAAAGGGTTCTCCTAAGGGGACAAGCCGAAGAACTCTTTATGGTTCTAGTTAGCACCTTTACTTCTACGAGTGTACCAGCACTGTGCGCAGGTTGTTAAATTAAAAAACAACTTTTTTATCCCTGTGGTTTGAAAGAAGTATTGAGTATCATCATCAGTATTTTTTAATATTAGTATTGTGTTTTGATCAATAAGCGGTTATAACTTTATATTTTTATTTTTATTTTACAGTGTCTATTGCTGTACTGTACACCTGCATGCCCATATGTTCAAGAGTTTGTGTGCGTGTCGTCTTCATGCCTGGGTGACGCTCTTAAAAAGCTCATCTGTGTGCGTGTGAGATATTCTATTTTCCATGCACACAAAGAGAGATGAGTGATAAGACAGCGACTGTCTGCCTGGTGTGTCTGCTTTATTTGAATGTCTGTGTACGGTGTCAGTTCACTGCCTGACTGTCTGTCCACCTGTGCCTCTGACTGCACAGTGTGGAAAGACGCTTCAGTCTCATGACATGAGTGTCGACTGCTTGACATTTACAAAAAAGATTAAAAACACTGCCAAGGAAAATGATTACATGGATAAAATGTACTGTATACAGGATTCAGTGATTCCTATATTTCTCTTTGCCTTTCCTTCCTTAAAAAACTGACAGCCAGCACTGATCAAGTGAAAAAAGAGCTTGCTGCAGAGTAAGAAAAGTTACTGTAGCGTCTTTTTATCTCTACAAAATATGCAGAATACACACTGTTCTGCCCTGTCCTTCCTGTGTGAGACAGCTCTCCTTATTACAAACCTGATTCATCTTAGATTTTCTGACTAAGTACAAAAGCTGAATGTGTATACTTATGCAAGCACCAAAGCTGAAAAGTTAGGAGTAAGATGCACCACGTCTGTCAGGAACAAGCAAGCTGCTGACTAAGAGCAAAACCGAAGAACGACTCAGTGCTAATTTCTAAAGTTGACCTGCTGGCTCATAAAAACTTTACTCTACTCAGGCACTTGCTGACATCATTGCTGGAAAAGCTGACTAAAGAGTTATAAAAAGGTTTAAAGATAAGAACAGATCTCGAGTAAAACAGAATAACCTCTGTCTCTTGGGACTGTTACAGCCTTATGAGTCAACAGATAAGACAGGAACCAAAGTGAGCACATTTTTGCTTATATGAAAGGGAAAACTCACCATACTGATGTGTCTATAACATCTTTTATCTATATTTTCCATTTCTAAACAGTGACTTTGAAAAGGGTAGAATCTGTTTTTTGGGCCTGACAAAAAACAGCTGGACCAAAACATTCTCCACTTACCGGAAATTTTACGGTGCTTTCAGCCACATTTTGCAGCAGTGAATGGAGTTTTCTCAGGTGTCCTGGAGATCTGGAAAAAAGACAACACATGAACTACAAGTTAAGATTTTGTTTGTGTCAAACTGCTATTTCCAAGGTCAAGAATGAACATTTATGCTCAAGATATCCAATACTTTTAATGCACAATATGTAAATTCTGCCACTAGGAGATTCTCACACATTAAAACGTATCGTGGGTTCATGGAAGTTATCTTCCCATGTACACAACCACCATAGCTAATAAAAATCTGTGTGACATGACTCGGGCAGAAACGGATGAGGTCAAAATGAGGTTTTATTCAAGTTATGTTAAGTCACATGTGCTGACTTCCTTCCTCACTCTGATGTATCTGATGAATCCTGTACTTTCCCAGAAGTTATAGCAACTAACTAGCAACGGCTAGCAAGAAATACACTGTTTCCGTAAATAAATTATGGATTTCTCTGTATTTTACCATTGTTGGAAACATTTTGGGATAATGTAAGCACACAATTCAACAAAATATATAATGTGTCTAGTGTTTTTAGACATTTTAATGTGAAAATGTTACATATAATAGCTTTAAAAGGATCTATACTGTCACATTTTGGACTTAAAGCCTTAAATTATAGTATAAAAAGCATAAAATGGAGGATATTGACTTTGACTTGTACTATTTCTAATGCAATAAAAGAGATCTTTAAAAGAGAACAGTCTATAGTGTTGAGTTTGCTCAGGAAGCAGAACCAAAATTACAGTTTTGGACTCTGCACCTGGACAGGAAAAATGTGTGTGTGTTTTCCACACTAATTGTAAAGTATAACATAGAGCGGGCCCCAGTTGATAAAAAAAACTAATCATTTGAATTTGGGTTCTTGGAAATTGTGACATTTTAAAAAATGTCTGACATTTTAAAGAGCAATTAATTGAGGAAATTTATCTGCAGATTTAATGTGTGTAAATTCTAATGGAAATGCACAAACCCTATGTGGCTGGAGTTTGGGTGGAAATGTTTTATTCGTTTCTTCATTACATCAAAGGAGAAAGCACATTTTGCTAGAGAGGACGCCAAATGTTGGAGAGAGAGTGGGATTCAGGAATCCATCCACTGGCCAGACCGTGTCACTGGCATATAATTTGGGAATGCCCAGTGATAAGATCTTTCTAGGCAGAGTTTCACAAAGTGCTAAAAAGCATTCTTGACACTGGCCTTCCCCTTGCAATTTTTTTAGGAACTCTTGATTTTTAGGCAAGGTGTCCTGATGAATATCTGTTTGGCAATTTCACATCTGTTTATAAAAAAAGTGCACACGAGGGACTGGTTATGTCGTGAACCCCCACACAATACAAGGGCCCTAAATGACATTAATGTTTTGGAAAAGATTTATTTTTCTCTCTGTCCTAAGGAAAAATGTTTTCATTAAATTATGGACCAAGTGGGTCAAACATGTAAAGCCCTTACGGCCAGATTTTGTGGAGGTTTTGAATGAATGACCATATAATGTTGTTTGACTATAGCAAACCTCATTTATTTTTATTTTATTTCCTTTCTTACATTTTGTAAAAGTCTGTGGACTGCACAGGAAAAGATACTGCTCTTGTCCTGATATATGACTTATAATATATACTGCTAAAACAAATAATAAAAAAACAAAAGATTTTATAATAATCTGCAGATTAATCAGTGATAATCTAATAATCAATTCCACCCCTGTGAGATAAACGGGTTTTCAGAGGGATGAAGAAAAAATGCAAATACTGGGGCAAAAACAGGTCAAAGAAAAATGAATAAAAACAGAAGGACAGATGGAGAGTAGGAGAGATTCCACTCTTCAGGGGTCAAACCTGGACTGAATGGCGATCGAGGGAGAGTAAAGAAGCCCCTGTCCTGCGAGCTGAGTGCTCTCTGTCAGTCTAAGCTTCTGGCCAGAGATGGAGCTGGTTGCCAAGGAGACACACCACCTTCAAGCAGGACGATGGCTCTCACAAATCAACCCATTCATTCCTGTGACGTGAGCAGCACCAATAACAGTGACGTGAGTGTACTATGAGCTCGTGTGGCTCCTGGTGAGAGGAGCTTCATCTTGTGCTGCTCTCTCCTTGGCAACGGTCTCCATCCGGCTCCACAGGTTACCTTAAACGTATAGACTCACTATAATAGAGTCCACTGCTTAGCATGTTAGTGCCAACTGTCCTGGCAGCATGTTTCCTCCTCCTCCCTTAGTGACAATGAAATCACACAGACCATCTTCCTCCTCCCATTGGCTGCTAAGCTCCATGGTGATGCCCTGTGATTGGGCATGCCCAGCATGCACTCTCGGCCAATCAGGTTCACTGTATCCAAGAGACTGAAGCATGTAAGGCTATTTAAATCCAACCAGAGACTCACAAGATTGTTCAGATGTATATTTCACAGGGTAAAAAATAAAAAAGCTAGGGGGGAAAAGGTTTACGAGTGGACGAATGTGCAAATCCAGACAGACCTGATTGGTGTTTAGAGTGGTCGGCCCATCTAGACGGGTTAAAGAGACCCAGAGCGAAGCGTGAGTTGAATGAGTGAACTTCTGCATCATGTACTCCTCCTGAAACCTTGAGTTTATCTATGAATATCAAGCAACTTCTACTCCTTCTTTGCAGTATGCGAAGCTTGAAGAGAAATCAAGTGGACAGAAGAGGTAAAAGCTGGACAACTATGTGTCTTAGTCTTTCGTGGTGCACCCGGAGCAGGAATGTTTCAACTTGCACTGGACCACAAGCATGCAACTAGAGAGTGAAACTCTCGCTGACGAACACAGCGTAAGTCTGTAGCCATTTTGCGTCCACTCATTTTTTGAAACGTCATACTTTCTGTGACAACAAAATGGAGGACGGATTCAAATGTCGGGCTGGCAGGACAAAATTCTTTGTGCTGAAAGTGAATATTTAACATTTTCATACTATAGTACATTGTGTTTTTGTTGCTAATAAGAGACTGTAATTTTATTTAGTTTTGAACTACATTTCAGTCTGAATTTGTCTTAAATTATTTGAACTGTCAATAAAACTTAAATGAATGCTACTTGTCATTTACACTGTATATTACTCTTATTTATCTCTTTCCACATGTCTGTCAGTGTCATAGAGAGTGGACATGTCAATACAACAAGCCAGATAGGGCTTACAGGATGAGAGGAGAGGTGAAAGTAGGCTACAGCTACGACCGCTGCTCTAAACTCCAGTCTGACCATAATAACAACAGAACTACACTGACAGAAGGAAGTGGAAAAGAGATTTTAAAAAAAAAGTTTTGTTTGTGAGCCCAATAAACCTGGAAGCGTAGCTTCATGAAAGCAAATATATGTAGGATATACAATAACTTCTGTATCCTGAGTTTATCTATTAATACTGATCAAATTCTATTTCTTCTCTGCACTGATGCTTGAGTTGCGGTGAGTGAAACTTGAAGATAGCGGGGATGGCAGGTTCAAATCAAATGGACATAGGAAGTAAAAGCCGGAGGTCTTCTCTGTTGTACAACTACATGTAAGCGGGGCAGTTGGTCTGTCAATGGTGCAGGAAGACTGCATCAAAGACCAACTTGCAGTGGAACACAACATCTAGACACGGCATAAGCCTGT
This sequence comes from Lutjanus argentimaculatus, assembly GCA_034769285.1. NCBI lineage: Eukaryota > Metazoa > Chordata > Actinopteri > Lutjaniformes > Lutjanidae > Lutjanus > Lutjanus argentimaculatus. The sequence goes on from JAWZSL010000001.1 coordinate 54,056,273, forward strand.
CGCCATTTTGTGTCCGCTCATTTATTGAAACGTCATACTCTCTGTGACAGCAAAATGGAGGACGGATCCAAATGGGCTATGAGATTTCATAATTTGTACACACTTTTCTCCATAGTTCCAAAGAAATGTAATGGTTTCTAAAAAAAATCCAATATAATAACAACAACAGCAACAATAATAATAATACAGTGATATTTTTTTATATATTATATTTTTCTACTTTTTCCATGCTTGTATGTCATTCAAAATATTCTTATGCTCTCTCCAAATTTCTATTTTTTCTGTTTTTCAAGGTTCTGTGAGATTTAAAAAAAAATCTCTCTCTAAGTTTCTGAGATTTAGAAATCTAAACTACCATGAGACTGAGTGCTATGCGATTGACTTTGTATTTCAACCTACTACACTCAATTTAGAAGTGAATTCATGGGGTGGTGAAAGTGCGACCCAGAGATCTTCCAATATTATTATTTTCATCAGGGTCTGCATATCTATTAATATATTTGCTGTTTATCAGACTGAGAATGAATATTTTTGGGGATGGGATGTGCCTTTTAATAGGCAAATACACACAATCTGTGAAACTGATTGCCTGAGAACTCAGCTCAGCACAGGTCCCCTCACCAAGTAGGTAGTGGCTCTATCTGCCCTGGAATAATATTCGCCTGGAATTGTTTCTCTGTTTTACCTGATGAAGGTCTAAGGACTAAAACGTTGCATCTGTAAATAGTTATAAGTTATATGCAAGTGAAGCACAGTGTAGGAGCTCTGTCTTCTCTTGGGCTGGTCGCACAAATTGTTTTTGCTGGACGATTTTGTGAAAAATGAACGTTTAACATTGTGTGATTATATTTTTTGTACAGTGCTAATATGAGAACATGTAATTTATGATTTCTCTATATATTTTGATTTGAATAAGCCTATATTTCGGTCTTAAATTGTTTCAGCTTTAACATAAAGCTGAAATGAAGGCTGCTTGTCTGCTATATTGCTCTTATTTAGTTTACATGTATGTCAGTCTGTGTCACAGTGAACGGACATGCCAATAGAACAAGGCAGATAGGGCTTACAGGATTAAAGAGAATGACCTGTGTGTCTTTAACATGAATGAGAGGAGAGGGGGAAGTAAGCTAAAGCTACGTCTGCTGCTCCCATCTACAGTATGACCCTGATAACAACAGAACTACAGTGACTGGAGGTATCCAAATGGTAGTCAGAAAGACAGAGGCCTTGATAAAGTGGGATTTTTTGTGAACTTAATAAACAAAGTATAAGTACATGAAAGCATATAAAAATGTATACTAAATACAGTATTTGCTTGATATCCCAGTCAAACTTTGTCTTTGTAAAGTAGTAATCTCAATTACACTCAGTTTCAACTGAATCAAAATGTAATCGTAACCAATCTGCTTACTATTAACACTCAGCTTTAATTTTATTTCTTATTCATTCTTCTTCCTACATTGTGATACTGATTTGTGACTTTTGTTAACTATCTTTTATCAAATTATGGCCACAGTTTTTACCACACATATCCATCTGTCTTAGTATATAGACAATTTGTTTTAGATCATGACAAAAAAAAGAAAATTATCACAGTTTCTCAGATCTTCTCTATTTTTTCTGACACGATCATGTTAGAGATCATATTTTTTAATATCATACTAATTTATTACATGACAAGAAACTTTTTCAGTATATAGTAAAAAGAAAGATTCATTTAAAGAGAAACATATAGTCAAAGTGAAGACACTGTTATAGTCTGAGTCTGTGTGTGGTTGTTGCTCGCTTGATGTTTTTTGTGCTTTTTCATCCATTGAGTTCATGAGTGTAAGAGCAACGTTATAATGCATAATTCACTGTTCAACATTTTGTAATTTCAGTTAACTGGTAATAAACAGTTTTTTTTCAAACTTGATTTCAGTTTTTCAGTGTTTTCATGGACTTGGGCGTACAGTATTTCAACATAGTCAAATGTCTTATGGGAAACTGGTAAGTGTAGGCTTACCATTTAATCAAATATCTATATATTTATATATTTATGAATACATATGATATCTTTTACACATTCCAATCAGGCTTCTGCACACATTCTTGCTGTTATGTTAGTATGTTTTTATTCTTTTTTTTTTTAACTTCATTTCTGTATTGTTTTAACTGCTTAATTTTACTTGCCCCACTCTTGAAATGTTTTAATCCTGGGTCTACCATGTAAAGCACTTTGTAATGTTTTTTAAGCACTGTATAAATAAGGTTTATTTTTCTTGCTATTATATTTCCATATTAATTATTTGTACATTTTTTTTGCATACATCCTTTTTTCATTATCATTTATAGCACTTAAACTATCATTTTAATTATACATTTAAATGTATAACATTTAAGTTGCTTCTTCATGACCCCTGGCCTACAAGTTAATAATTACTATGTGCAATTGTTTAGGAAGGACAGGTGTGAGTGTAACAGAGTAGAGTGCCATGTGCAAACCATAGACGTATTACACATAGATGCCGCATTGACTGCTTTGGCTTGTTGCTGTTACATCATCAGGTTTATGATCTAAATCGGTGTTTCCAAAACCTTTTTTCCTTTTTAAAAATGACAATCCATAATTTGTGCATAAAGGACTTTGCCATTTCATCACCTTGTATTATCTTGATACATGTTATTGAAATATACATACTATAGATACTTTCTCAATAAGAAATAAATGTATTTAGTCTGAGCTAACAGGCAATCTCATTGTTTTTATGCCCCCTCATCAGAAAAATAAGAGGATAACACATCTTAAAACACACATCTTAGTCATTTTTTTTTTTTTTTTTTTTAGTCAAAATAGGTATAATGGTGTAAAAAGTATCATTACCTCTAATATTACAAAGCATATCGCAATTATCTAGGTATTTTTCAAATTCGGTCAGTCCTAGTATTTGGGGAAATTAAAATTAAAAAGGATAAACGTTTAGTTTTTTCTTCTAACTTTCTCCGGTACATCAGGAACCCTTGAACATCAACTCTTTAAGGTTAGGACACGAACATTTAAGTGTTTTCTTGTGTTAGTATTTAAAAGTTATATTTATTCTTTTCAATATGATGATTGCAGGCCTGCGTTTACATACAACCTGTCTGTATACCAGATCTATGGTGCTAACAGTGGAGTGAGAGGAGGTGAACAATGATCGAGGGAAGTTGGGTGGACTGTACTGTTTGCCATGTTAGGAATGAGTAAAGTAAAATAAAGAAGTTAAAGAAATAAAAGTTGTAGCCCACGTGTTACCCACAGCCCGGAAGTAAAAGTAAGTTACTGGAAAACGCTAACAACCAAGAAAAGATGGTCTAACTGCTACTACCACTCTCTATAGTGACTATATGTTTGGTGACAATTAGTAACACATCTTATGTCAACAAATTTGCCATGAATTATTAACACAATGTTCTTACAATTTTCTGTGCTGAGCTGAAGTTTTGAATCCAACCTCCTCAACCGTCACCGCCTCGCGCGCGACTGCCCCTGAAGTGACGCTCGTGCACGTACCTTCCTCGGGTTAGCTTGCCGCGGGGCTGGAAAACTTCACGGTTTTCAACAAATTTCAGCTGTCGTGAATGATTTCTTTTGTCGGGGGAGTCGACTTTAAAGTTTGAAATGATCACCGTCCCGTCTGTCACCCACAGAGGTTTTACCCGGGTTAACGGTAAGCTCTCTTTGTTTTCTTTACTTGTTAACCGTTAGTTACTGCATTCAGTCAGACTCAGGTCTCTTCAAACGTTTTCCTCTGTCTCACCACCTCTCCGTCTGGTAAACCCTGGGACACTTACTACAGAACAGAAGCTTTCAACTACTTTTACAGGCAACAACAAGCCGTTTAGCTTCTTAAACGCTGCGGTTATTTTGTTTCTTGGGTTTGTTGTCCAAGCTCGGCGGCATTTGGTTACCATGGAGACGGAGCGTGAACGCGCAGAGGAACTTCTTGTTCAGTCATACCACAAAGTAGTCAAAGCAACCAAATTTAGCAGGTAGGGGCTGTAATGCTGGACTTATTCTTTCAGTAAACAAACTAAAGACATAATTATTTAGATTTTATTGCGGATTTTATTGAGGATAGTCACACTGTTTGACTGATTTTTCGCATTGATCAACGGTTTGATCAGTGGATGAAAAAACCAGGACTATATCTTGCCATCAGTCCTGAGATGCAACTAAGTTTATTTCCTGAAGTACAACTCTTGGGTACATTAGGGCTGCACTGTGTTGGAAAAAAATATTGTGGTTATATGTATAGATATTGCAGCTACAAAATGATTCATGATTAATGGGAATGATCATTTTTGCATCAAAATTTTTTCAAAAGTCATGATGATGTGACATTTGTTTGGAGACATCTGGAGAACAAGATTTGTAGGCCAGAGCTTATCTCAGTACTACAGTACTTCATTATGATACTGTTTTATCACACATTTTTCCTTCACTGAAAAGTTGTAGCATCTGCGATTTTTACTTTTGTAATTTTAAGGTACTTGTGTTTTACTTGAGTACTTTTTTTTTGCTACTTTACACTTTTCTGATGTAAATATTGTACTTTTTACTCTACTGTATTCATCTGAGAGTTATAGTAATTAGTTACTTTGCAGATTTAAGATTTTACATATGAATATGTCAGCTTGTACTGGACAAACATTACTGCTCTTATATAAACAACTGAAAGAGCAAAATGTTCAATGACTCAAGAAACACTTTAACTTGTCATTTCTGCAAAAGAAGTAGGAATAAAACATGAGTTGAGTCTTTCCACATCTTTTCATGTCATGTTTTTTAAATTTTTTTCACCAAATTATGTTGATCAGTATCATTAAGAGTATTGATAAGCAGTATCAGTATGGATATCTGTATTAATAAAATCCTAACAATACTCATCCCCAGTGACAGACATTGTTCACTATTTTTCCGACATTTTTAGACTAGATTACTAATTGATTTATTGAGAAAATAATCGGCAGATTAATTGGTAATGACAGATTTTAGTTGCAGCTCCAAATGCAATCAGGTGGTATATATTATAACACTGACAGGGCCGATTCTGGTGCATGAGCACTTTTACTTTTGATAGTTTAGGTGCATTTTATTAATAATACTTTCATTTAAGTAAAGATGACTGCAGAACTTTTACTTGTCAAAGAGTCATTTTACATTGCAGTATTGCTGCTTTTACTTACGTAAAGGATACTTCTTTCTAGAGCTGCCATGATTAGTCAATAAAAAGAAAATTAGTTGCCAACTATTTTAGTAATTCATTTTCAAGCAAAAATGTCAAACATTTTCTGGTTCTAGATTATTTAAAGGTAAGGATTTTGTGCTTTTCTTTGTCATTTATGATAGTAAATGAAGGGTCTTTGGGTTTTGGACTGTTTCTGTGAACAAAAGAGGCCATTTGAAGAGGTCACTTAGGGCTCTGGAGAATAGTGTTGGGCATTTTTCTCAATTTTTTGACATTTTATACATCCAGCGATTAATCTGTTACTTGTGAAAATAATCAACAGATTAATCAATAATGAAAATAATTGCTAGTTGTGGCTCTACTTCTTTCACCACTGCTTGTTATGCTTCAAATATTATTCATTGCTATCTCACAGGCATTTTACACCTACTGTTCATTCTCTGTTCTGGCATTATCTTATTGTTTTTTGTTTTTTTTTGTTTCCCATCAGTGAGACACCCTGTAGCCAGTCACATTATGAAATCAAACCACTGAAGTCATTTGCAGACTGTCTAGGCCTAAATGGCCTCTATGGAGAGAAAACATGAGATTTGCAGCCCGTTCATTCCACGGCGCAACTCCTTGAGGAAGACGAGTGCAGAAATTGTCAGCGAAGCCAGACAGTCCCTGCGGGTCCAGTCTACCCAGCGACCGTTTACTCCCAGAGACGCAAACAGGCAGCTTTTTGGAAGGAGCTCCGTCCGTGCAGACTGTGACGACAGGACCTCCATCATCCTTTAGGTTAGTCACCAACTACACTTAAATCTCCCTAATGTTGTCAGGATCAGAAATCAACTTGGGTCTCATGTAACATTTTTTCACTTTTCAGTCTTCATGCTCAAAATTTTGATGTTCCTGATTCAAGGCCAGGTTCAGGGACTCGCCTCTCTCCTCTGAACCATGTAAGTTCTCTTAGTTCAAACAGTATTTCACATTCATATTAAGGTGTTATTTGTTGTAAGCTCAAGCACATATTTCCATATTCTAATGTTAGGAGTATTAACATGAAAACTGAAAAACAGGATAAGGAGTATACCCGCCTCTCTACGCCTCCTGAAAGCTTATCTGCTTTTAATAAATGGGATTATAATGTTAATATATTAGATCAAAAATATGAATAAATGAGTAACCACATTAATAGGATTTCTTAGTTTTTTGGTGGATTCAAGTTCTGGCTCATTGTTCACACCATCATATGCCAATAATATGTTTATGTGGGACCAGAAGCCAAAGTTTCCAGTCCCATGCGATGCTGAGGATCCATTCAAGGCCTTTCCCAAACCCCCCACTGACCCGCTGGAAGTGAAGAGGGGGTTGGCAGGGGCACGGGCACGCCTCCTCAGGGCTGGATCTCTCACCATGCTGCCTCCTGTAGAGGGAAACACAGATGGTAAGGAAGGGAAAAAATATTGATGCAAGTCTAGATGCAGGGAGAAAAGGTGGTAAATAAAAGAAGACATAAAAACTGTATAGTTAGTGAATGTATGACGCGAAGTGAAGTAATTATCGTTAGGTAATCATCCATGTTGTGTTTACAAGTCTTATTTTATTTTTATTTACACACACATAAAACTACATAAAATCCATATAATGAACAAAAAAATAAGAAAGGACAGGAGACATAGGAGAAAAGCAAACAATACAAAAAATAATAATATTAATAAAAAATTAAGATGTAATTTCAGGAAAATGCAACAAAAATGACAACAAGTCACACACACAATTAACAAAAAAACCTAACCATTCAATTAAACAACACTACAATATAAACAAAGAAATACATAAACAACAGTACAGAGATAAAAGCATATTTATATATACACATCAAAAAATAGCTCTTAATAACATGAAATTTTTGCATTCCACATGACTCAAAAGTAAGGATTGCCCAAAATGTCATGTTGGGCAAGTAAATCTGGCAACTAACTGCCTGACTGGGCAAGCGGTAAAAAAAAGTTAAACTATTAAACTCTTTTGATAATCAATTCATTGTTGGACATGTTTCTTCATTTATTATCATATCAAACTGAAATGCTCATTAAACTGAACATTTTTTGATGTTGGACCGACAAAACAAAAACAAGATTTAAAGACATCATCTTGGACTTTGACAAACTGGGATGGACATTTTTCACTATTTTCAGCATTAATGTTGAACCTTGGTACATCACGCTATCTGAGGGAATACTGATCATGTTTCATTTTGTTAAAAGGAAGGTGAATCAGGCAGGTGATCAGCCTGTCTAGTATTATATGAATGGATTTGAGGATTAAATTTGAAAAAGCTGCAAAACAATGACGGTAAAGACAAAAGTAAGTACACATATGTGTATATAAACAAACATATCTGATTTTTTTGTATTTATGTCATATACTGAGAGAATGTTCAGTTTTCTGAGCAGGGGGACAAGCCTCGTTTGAGTTTGAGAGAGAAACCAATCATCCAAATTGTTTTTGCAACAGAAATAGTCAATGAAGATTGGAATGTTATGTATTTGCTCCAGCAATATTACCATAAACCAAATGGGATAAATCATGGAATAATATAAAATTAATTAACAAGAGACATTTATGAAACTAGTTTGCTGATGATCAAGGAATCAAGGTCATTTTATATCATTATGCAACACAGGGTTGTACAACTAAATTAGATTTGTAGTTCTTTCCTGTTACTCACAAAATACCACATATATACAGATAATTGATCAAATTCAGAATGGGATGGGATAAAATTTAAAACAAAATAAAACAATATGTATGGTTATTGATATACATGTACACACTCAAGAAATTAATCTGCAGTGCATTTTGTGAATTAGTATCAGGTTGAATGTAAACAGCAAAAACAAGACAATGATAATATGATCAACATCTTCACATAAAAAGTTCAACATCTGGGAAATACTGTCCTTTAACTTTAACTGTGTTCATATGATGTAAACACAGAGTCCCCTCGTCCCACTGGAGTCATCCATGTTGTGTCCCGTCAGCTTGGGGTGCGATACATCCCTCAGGTGCAACAGCTTGATCCACGATGTTGAGGAACAGGTCTCTCTCTGTGTGGGCACAGATCCCCAGTAACTTCACGATTTTGTTTCCAATTTAATTTTTCATCAAATGAGAGGAAAAAACGAGTGTGGGAGACATGAGAAATTTCTTTTCTCTCTACTGACTCTTAGCATAATCTTTTTCATACTAATGGCCCTGCAAATATTATGAAATTTGACTTTTTAATATTTGATGAGAGCTTATTGAGTACAATAAAAATGCTAATAACAGGAGTTATTAGAGGGTGCATTTGTTAAACAGGTAAAAAAAAAAAAAAAAAAAAAAAAAACGTGAAAAGAAATCAGCACACTTTATTGCGTTGTATTGCTGTGAATCTCCTGTGCAGACACTAATGCAAGAGCAGTTTTCTCAAAGGGAAATGAATGGAGCCATTCACATGCTGACATTATACCTAATTTACATTCTCTGTTGTTGGGCTGGGTGAAAAAAGCAATTTACCTCTGCCGTTTTGAGTGGAAAATTAGTACTCCCCCTCACTGTTAAACCTTTTCTCAAAAATCTGCTATTTGGAGCAATAAAATAGATGATAGCGATGTTCAGAAGCATTGACTGAACTTGGAAATCTTTGACCTGAATATGTGTATGTGCACAGTGTCATTCTTTACAAATCGACCCTTGTACAGTTAGCTAGGGAAACAAGTAGAAATGTTACTGCAGCATACTGCAGTGACCAGTGAATAACTTATTGCTACATCCTTTCTCTGTGTTTAGTGAAAGAGAGATTGAATCCAGGACCAGGACAAAAGCAGCCGTCAGCTAAAAGACTCCCCAGTACCGACCACACTGAGGTCCGCAGTGGTCTCCACAAACCTGGCCCACCAGAACTGCAAGTGAAAGGTATGCTTTCTATCCCTCTGTTTGACTTGCAAGATCTGTCCTTCTCCTCAGTCCTCCCCCCTAGCCTCTCCTGCTGCCTCTTTTTGACCAACGTGACAGTACGACAATGAGTTGAAGATTTATAGGCACACAAAGGTTGCAGTGGTAGCCATTACTAGATGGAGTTGATTGTGCCTCCCGGTTTTGCCTTTCATCAAATCCTCCTCCGCCTTCTCCTTGTTTTCTTGCCTCTGTCTCTTTGTCCCAGTATGTCCAGTTACTAATGTTTTCTTGTGTTCCTGTTTTGGTCCATAACTTATCCGACTACAGGGAGGAGAAAATTATAACAGGAAATTCCTTAGTAAGGCTGATGTCATTATAGTTGTTGTGTTTTGTTCTTCGCTTAAATGCCCCCACCAATGATCCAGATGTTAATGGGATAGTTTGGAGCATTTGAATTGGGGTTGTACAAGGTACTTATCAATATCAGTGTCGATATGCCTCTACTTTGTTGAAGTAGAGAGGGGCACAAAAAAAAAAACAGTATCTGTTTAAGTGTACACTATATTGAGAATATTTTCACCACTTTACTTTTACATCAGACAGCCTTTGCTGATGGAAACAGCTGTTATATAAACCAAATATCACTCTCTCCACGGCCAGACTCCATAGATGAAATCAGTTATTTTACCTTGCAGAACACAGGAGTTGCTGGTCCTCGCTGCCACTGTCAGTTAGTTTGTTTGTGTTATTGAGGAATTTCAGTGAATCCAAACTATACTTTTAAAACATGAAAGTGGCCCGGTAACACAAACAAACTAACCGATCAGGGCGGTGGTAGACCAGCAACTCATGTGTTCTGTGTGTTAAAATTTGTAATTTTGTCTATGGGATTTGACTGGTTTGTTAAGAGCAATATTTGGCTCATATAAAGGCGATTTCCCATCAGAAAAGGCTATGTGATGGCAAAGTAAAGTAGTTAAAATATTCTAAATGTTGCATACACTTAAACTTATATACATTTTTAGGTGGATGTTTTTTAAGTTGCTGACATACCAGTCCACAACAGTACATTGTTTAGTGTCTGTGCTTGTACTCTGCTCTGTTTCTCAAAACTGGGGGTGTGCTGACGGCCATCTACTGCATCAAATAATCCCTTTAACAAAAATTAAAATATAAAACACAGGCCTGGAAAATTCTATTACGCTCAAATTGGTTGACTTTTATATTGTAGAGGGACTAACTTTAGACAAACTAAAATCTTGTGTAAGTTAGTAGTGTCCTCTAATCCTGTTGAAGAGTTGTTTACATCTGTAATATTTGTAAACACAGCATTTAAAGAGTCATACATTTTTAATCAGGATCATTTGGACAACACACAAAATGCTGATATTCCATTTGTAACTCAAACTCCTTAATTATGAATGTAAATAAGGCTGTAATGTGCACAGTCAAAAAAATAATGTTTGTAATTAGAACTATATTACCCGTGAACATTTTCCAAAGCAAAAAGCTTTCAAAGCAATGATTTACTTGATCCAGAGCCAAAAGCTTTTAGATACATTCAGCTCGCAGCACTGACAGCCGAATGTGTAAAGTCAGTTAGAACAGGAAAGGTGTCACTAACTAATAGATAGAACAAATTCTTCAACTTGAGACGCCATTTTAAACCCTCATATACTTTACTGTACACTATGTCTTGTCACAGTTAAATCCTGCTTCTTGGCAAGCTTCATTCCCGATGAAACGGCCTCTATCTGTCATTACTATCACGTGTCAGCTTTTACACCTTCACAGTGCAAAGAGGCTAAAAGCTCGGCTTTTTTCTGCCGACCTCATCAGCTGCGTGTCAGCACGAGGGGCATAATTCTGGGCGGGAGGTCGGGGGCCTGTCGTTACAATCCATCCGCCTATCGATTGGGTGGGGCAGCTGGGGGCTGCAGAGGGGGGACAGGCCATAAAACACTTTTACAGGAAATCTGGGCTAACGCCGGCAGCACAACCTCCTCACCTCCTCCCTCACACATGCCAAGTGAACACGCGATGTTTGTGTAACTTGTTGCAGATGAGGAGAGGTCCCGAGAGATGAGACTGTGGTCAATTTATGATTTAAGAGGATAAGATTAAAGACTTCCCCTTCTTGATTAGTGTTAGGTCAGAGTTTTTGAAGTACTGTTCTTTAGTGTTGAAATGAACTGCATAAAAGGTGCAAACGGAATGAAAATCACAGGGAAAGTCAAGCCAGAAGTATACTAACTGCAAGTGGAAATAGACACAGCATGACAGATTAATGTGATGAGTTGGATGAGATATAAAGATAGGGGAGATTAGACATCCACTAGGTTCTTTTTCTCCAATAAGCCGGAGCTTTATAGCTCCAAATGGCTCTCTATTAGATTTGGGTGCCCATCTGGGCAAGGCTGGCAGCAGCGTGTGTTGTGACTGCAGTGCACTGGCCAGGCCTAAGACAGGGATGAGGTCATGTCTCAGAGAATGCAGTATCACACAAAGAGGCCTTATTATCAGCCTCTTAATCCTATCATACAGAGCCAAAGCCCCCGCTCTGACATTCACTGCAACATGCATCGGCCAGCTCTCCCTGCTGCATATGCCCTGTGCGCCAGCTTATACCATCACTAAATCTCCAACAGAGTGAAAGTGCACTCTATAGTAGGGCCCACTTATTAAAAGGATATTTTTTTTACATGGGGTTGTATGGAGTGGTGATCCATAGTCAGTTACCTACTGGAGATGGGACCGATCCAATACCGGTATCGGGGCCTGATATTGCTGTAAGGCATTCATCATGTATCAGACTCGCTGTTTGTGGCTTTGGTGTAATGGGTCACAAATAACACAAACTAATTAACTGATCAAGGCATCAGTGGACAAACAGTTCTCATGCTCCGCAAGGTAAAATTACGTTTTTTGTCAAAGGAGTCTGGTGGCTTTGTGGAGAGCAATATTTGTTTTATATAACAGTGGTTTTCCATTGGAAAAGGCTGTCTGACATCAAGTTGAAGTGGTGAAAACGTGCTAAATATAGCATAAACTTAGACTGCTATTTTTAGATGGCTAATATACATTTTGCTGCTGATCCTGTCCACAGCAGTGCATTGCTTAGCTTCCCAGGCCAGGACTCCTGCTGCTTCTCCAAACTGGGGGTGTGCCACTCACCATCTAATACATATGTATAGGTATAGGTACCTGAAACAACCCCACTTCAAGTAATCCAGACTATCCCTTTAATACAGATGTCATCCAGTATCACCTTCCATTGATGCTCCAATGGAAAGGAGAGATTTTTACAATATTGAGGGGCTTTTTCTGTCTCATACCTGTCAGCAAGACCCTGAAATAAAGCTCACTTGAGAATAAAAGCTCAAAGAAATATTCGATCCTGTGAGCCTGAGAGTACCAGTGTCAGTGCAGAAGCTTAAGACAGACCTGATAACAAAATCATGTTTGTTTATACCTTTTCCATATTTTCTAAGGTTGTAGTCGTGCAGTTGTAGAAGTGATTAGGATGACTCAACAGGCTGCTCGTGTTTATCTCTGTTTATTAATAATTATTTTCTCAGCTGGTCACGCAGCAATTAGTCATAAAACGAAGATTATTTTAGTTTTGGGTTGTTATCTTTGTGTGTGAGAGGAATGGTGCAGACTTGACGTGTGACATGCAGAGAGTGAGATGCTACAGTGACATGCAGAGGGCAAGCCACAACACATAGCACAGCATAACAAGGGGCGTGTTTTTGGGAGCACTTTACGGTTACTGCACAGAGGCGGTGAGGCTGTGGAGACAGCTCACAGTGACAAAGCATGAACAGCTTTAACCAGACTGCCCACAAAGCTAAGATCTAAGTTCCTGTCTGTTGGGGATTGCAGTTTGTGATGCACAACGGCCCACACGCACCCATACCGATATAAAGATTCACACACTCACACACAAAAACTTAACGAGCAGTCATGCACAAACACACAGACAGAAACACACACGTATCTGCATGAGCACAAATGTACATCACAGATAACAGCACCTGCACACAAGTCTCAACCTCTGCTGCAAGAGGGACACCTAGTGGGACTTGATGAAAATACACCTGTAGCCCCGTTGACAGAACATAAAGTCAGCAACTTTTCATGGAGATATATTCTTTGACACAGCAGTTCACTCTTTACATGTTTTGTTCAGTTTAGACTTTTAAATATTATTTTAATGCTCAAATGAGGCAAATACCAAAGTCAATTAAATTAAACAAGTCAGCAGCAAGCTTGTTATAGTTAACTAAAACTAAACTAAACACTAAAACTGGGTGTGAAAAAACATTTTTGTTAACTGAAATAAGAAATTGACTGAAACAATATTGTACAAAACTAATTCAAATATAATGAAAAATATAAAGGAAATGTCTAGTTTTAGTCCTTGTTTTTGACTCAGATTTGTCAATAGAACAAAGCATGAGGAGGCATTGGTACATATGTTTATTGAGACGAGACTGGGATGTCTATATGACTGCGAGTCAGCTGCCTTCACAAAGTGTTGTTTGTATTGTAATACCTTTTCTGAACTTCCTAAAGGCATAAAATGCAATAATTTCCCACTAGAAGTGTGTGGTGGTGGTTGTATCTGCAGAGACCATGTCATCTGTCTTTATTTCCCTCTTTTTCCTCTTTAATTTGCTGTGCTCGGGACATTTTGCCACCCAAAACATCAGTATTTAAGATCCTTGGATGTTCTGGTGTGTTTTCAAACAACTTGGAAAAATGCTGCTGATTCTACCTTTGAATCTTGCCCCTGACAAATATCCCCCATACTATAATTTAAAAAGAACTACTAAAACTAATACTGAAACCAATAAAAACTAAACAAAAACTAAATTTCGAAACAATAAAAACTAAACTGAAACAAGCAAACCCACTCTGGAACCTAACTGAATTGAAAACACTAATGAAATGACAAAACTGTGACCACACTGGTCAGTGATCACATACTGTACTGTATGCCTCATCTCCAAAATCTGATGTAACGACTCTTTGTGTTTTTGTGTTTCTTTGTGCCAACAGTAAAATAATGCAGCCTGGTGATGACTCAGGAGTTAGACCCACTGAGTGCAGAGCAGAACGGAGAACAGGTTTGTCCAGATACAACACATTGAACATGAACAGAAGTTGTATTTAACGTCTTTGTCCATTCAGTTTGACTCTCCAAAATTCCCTCTGCTATAAGCCTGCCTGAGTTAAAACTTTTTAGAATAGTAAACGTCTCTGTGTTTATCAACAGAAATAACCAATGGATTGGCTAGTTAGCCTACTAATAAAATGATGATCTTCTAATGAACACTGTAAACACCCATAAACGTAGAATGTTAGGTAGTTATTTAAATAAAATCACTATAATATACCATTTTTCAGATTTACTGATGGTCAAAGGGCTGGATGAAGGTTGTTACAGGGCTGAATTTGGCCCATGGGCCACCATTTGATTATGCCTTTTGTTGGCATGTTAAATAGAAATGCAGTCACAACTTTTACCAACATACCACTCAGCCATTCAGTGATTTTACTTCAAAGATAACTTATTTTCTAAGATGTCTAAAGTCAAACTGAAATCAACTCGAGTATGCCAAAATATAATAAGACTTGAGCCCAGAAATGTTGTTTCTTAGACACACCTCTCCCAGTAACGGAACACCTCTTCCTGAGTGTCAAACTTTGATTGGGGTGTTGTTGCTAAGGGCCTCATTTCCACCATGAGAGGCAGTCAGCCAATAGCTGAGAGAGCTGTTGGTTTGGGCAACCACAGTTTCCTGCATCACACCAAGCAAAGGGGGTATGCAAATGTTCGGCAAAAAAAAAAAAAAGCTGCATGGTGTGTGGGAGACTGCAGACATTTGCGTGCGCAAACACATGCACACGTGTTTTCATCACACATGCCCATATACGCAGACTATTTCAAAGCAGCACAGAGACAGCAATCAGAGGAAGTGTATCTGTGGATGGTGACCTTTCATTGTGGCATCAAACTTCCTGCTGTTTTATTTTGAGACAGTGAACTTGTGAACCATGTTTGCCGCTTATGTTCACCGTCTGTCTGGGGTTTGGAGGTGGTAATTGGCTAACTGCAGTTCTCTCTGCACATTTCAGAGCTGAGGAATGGAGACAACACCACAAGCACAGAGGAGGATGCAGAGTCATTGGCGTGGAATAATATGATCGCTCCTCTTCTCCAACAACTAGAGAGTGTGGCTGCAGGTAGTGTGAGCAATACAAGGAAAACCAGTGAAAAAAGTACAAACCTGAATCCAAAAATATTGTGATGCTGTGTAAAACAAATAAATACAGGATGCAATGATTTGCAAATGCTTTTCAACTTGTATTCAATTAAATACAGGACAAAGACAATTAATGTTCAAACTGATTAACTACAACATGTTTCAAAAATGTTGGGACAGGGGCAACAAAAGACTTAAGCTTGTAGAATGCTTAAAAAAAAAAGTTTTCAGAGCTTTCCGCAGGACACAGGTTAATTGGTAACAGGTGATAGTATCATAATTGGATGTTAAAGGGGCCTCCACGAAATCTTCGCTCAGTCACAAGCATGGATGAGATGAGGTTCAAAATTTTGTGAAAAACTACATGGGCAGATAGTCCACAGAGCAACATTTCCCAACACAACATTTCAAGTTGTTTTTGAAATCATGGATGTCATGTTCTCTGGGCTAAAGAGAATCACCATCCAGATTGTTACCAGCACCAACTTCAGAAGCCAGCTTCTGTGATGGTGTAGGGGGTGTGTTAGTGCACATGGCATCATGGGTAACTGTCACATCTGTGCAGACGTTATTTTAGCATATTTCAGCAAGACAATGCAAAGACTCATTTTGCATGTGTTACAACAACGTGTCTTTGTAGTCAGAGAGTTCAGGAACTAAACTGACCTGCTTGCATTAAATTCAGAATGAGCATATATTTACAAAAAACAACAAAGTTAATCTGTTAACGTTTCATATCTTGTCTTTGTTCTGTATTCAATTGAATTTAGGTTGAAAAGTATTTGCAAAACATTGTATTCTGTTTTTATTTATGTTTAACACAGCATCCCAACTTTTTTGGAGTTAGGGTTGTACATTAATTTTGATCAGATACATTCATTTGACAAACAATATATATACAGTAGTTTCTGTCACCTTCACTACTCACAATATAACTATTCAGTATTACATTCTCCTTTTGGGTTGCTTCTGGAACTAATGTAAAATGTAATGTGGCTGCAGTAAAAAGGTAGGCTTTTCTTATTAGTGCCTCGTTTCTTTTCTTCCATATTACATTTTCAACCAGAAGGCTGGGAAATAGATTTTTAGCATTTGCAGATAGTCATGCATGAAGTCTCAGCCACTGAAGAAAAGGCAAACAAAATAGTATTATGTTTGGCATCCATACAGAATTGTCTTTAGCCTGAAAACTGCAGTCTGGCAGCCATGAAATGAAATCTATGGCTGTAAATATTTTAACACTCTACAAATTTAATGGAAAATTCATTTGAAAGATAAATATTAAATATTTATTGTACCAAGTGCCTTCTGGCTCATGCATAAAACACCTTTCAGATTCAGTGGGAAATTGCAGTGAAGTGTTGGAGTGTGAGACTGTAGCCAACCTTTTTTAAGACATGGCCAAGCCCAGTTATTTATGCAGGGAAAACATTTATTTTACCTCAAAAAACAAGGAAAAGACTCCACCCTTTTCTCTTCCTCTGCGTCAAGATTGTAGCTGCCTGTTGCAGAAATTGTTCCCCTGCATTTGACCGTAGAAACTAAGAGCTGCTTCTTAGAAAAGGGAGGGGAATGTTTTTTTACTCCTCACTGATATATTATTGATGTTGAGGATTTAACCTCAAGTTCTTCATGCAAATAATAAACGCACACTATGCAGTAGTATAGTGTGAGTGTAGTGAAATGTATTGCACATACATACCACAACATACACAAAACATCACTCATCTGTATTTTTATGGATGCACACTTGCCAACACATACAAGAGAGTGTTTTCATTTTGGGATGTTTGCTTTCTCTGTGAATGTCTGACATGCCCTGAACTTGACGTACTCTTTTCCTTTTTTTAAAAATTTGAATATCTGCTTTTCTGCAATGCCAGGCAGTTCTGAGGGCTCGGTGGAGCGCCTGTGTGGTTTGTGTGACCGTCTCCATGGCACCTTGGCAGAAGCGGACATGCTCGGCCGACGCTGTAAGAGGAGGTCAGGGATACTTCGAACACTGTTCCACCTCATCAACCTCAACTCTGCCCAGCTCAACCTGCGCATCGCCAAGCTCTGCCTCGCTGTGAGTCGTCTGTGTCCATATGGCTGTGTGGGTGTCAGCATGTCTGCGGCTAAGTCACTATCACAAGGGCATCCAGGGCACTGAATACAAAAGTTGGGTGATGTTTGCATTTCTCTCTGCAGCTGTGTGTCAGTGGAAACAACCTGCTCAACATATGTAAGCTCATCTTCCAGATCAGCCGCAGTGAAAGCAATGACATCTTCTTCCAGAAGAACTCTATCATAGGTAAACACTTTTCTAGTTAAGGATTTCCTATTCTGTACCAAGTCCTATGGCCTAAAATATAGAGGATTGAATAACATAAAGTTATACTGAGTCCATTTGAAGCTGTGGTTCTCAAACTGTGAGGAATAGAACCACTGCAGGATGTGGATGACCAGGGGAAAAATATGGAGTGAAAGTAAGTTGAATGAATATGATTTATGTAGGGAAAATAAATTTGCTGATGCTACCATGCTGAACTTTATTTCACTAAAATTCAACTTAGAACTGATTTAAGTTGCTTCCTCTATCATTGATAATGACAGTTTAAAAATTTTGGGGTGTGAGATGTGACCTTATTTCACCTTCTGAAGGGAAAAAGTTTGAGAACCACTGGATTAAAGAAACACAGTGATAAATATTCTTCTTTTTTATGTGTTTTTTGGCTGATTTTTCCACTATTAGACAAAAAATGTTTTTGTTTATGTCTGGTATAACCTCCTCCATGAACATTTCCCCACTGGCCTGGAATATTTTTTATTTGTCTGGTTGTTTTTTATCTGTCTGGTTCTATTGACCGCCATTTTTTGGAATCCCTTTACCAGGTCATTACAGATTATGTGCACCATATGGATGTTAACGTTTGATTTTTCTCTGTGTCTAGACTTGCTCCTAGGCATTTTGAGCAAAGAGGATGTGTCTGCATCTGGAGAGGCTCTGCTGTACTGTGTTGGGACTCTGAAATTTCTCTCAGGAAACAGTGCAATCCTCAGACTCCTGCTAGACAAGAACTGCATCAGCGTGGCTCAGAAACTCATCCACAGGCTCTGCACAGCAGAAGACACCAACTTCACTATAGCGGGGCACATCCTTGTACAGGTATGTCACAGATTTAACACCACTAGGAAGAGTTGGGTAAAGTTTTAAAGGATATTATAAAATGTTTTCAATTCGTTCGATATTTGATTTAAACCACCTTTTTAAAAAATGGCCTTAGTATCACAATTCAGGGTGAAATCTGAAGCATCTACCTCTGTTCATAGGGGCCTGAAGAGGCCTAGTGGGCTCTCAGACACCTTGGGCCCCTGGGCCAGAGTATCTGTTTGAAGTGGTTGTTAACTA
This sequence comes from Lutjanus argentimaculatus, assembly GCA_034769285.1. Taxonomy (NCBI): domain Eukaryota; kingdom Metazoa; phylum Chordata; class Actinopteri; order Lutjaniformes; family Lutjanidae; genus Lutjanus; species Lutjanus argentimaculatus. The sequence continues at coordinate 54,075,073 of JAWZSL010000001.1, forward strand.
AGAATATACACTACCATCAAGAGACACAAAATTACAACAAAGAGACAAAAACAAGAAGAAGAAGACACAAAACTACCACAAAGGGGCACAAAACTACAACAGAGACACAAAACTACCACAAAAGGGCACAAAACTACCACAAAGGGACACAACACAACAACAGAGGAACACAAAATTATGACAGAGACAAAACTACCACAAAGGGACACAAAACAACAACAGAGAGACACAAGACTACCAAAGAGCCAAAAAATGACTATGAGGAGACACAAAGCTACCACAAAGAGGCATAAAACTATCACAAAGAGCAACAAAACAACTACTAAGAGACACTGTGTCTCTTTCAATCTGGGTGTGCTTCTTTAAAGGAGGGGTGGCTGGTGTTTTACATGTCTTTGCCCAGGGGCCCGTTGTCTCCTAATCCATTCAAGCTCATAAAGCAGTGCACATACTTTCTAACAGTTTGGCTATGTGAGTAAAAACAGAAAGTTATACTACATCAGTATAAAGGAACACATGTTAAATGTTCTTCTTGATGTGTTTGTTGGCTGATTGTCCTACTATTAGACAAAAATGTGTTTGTTTATGTCTGGTCTATAAGCTGCTCCAAGAGCATAATGTTCTCTGCTGGCCTGGCCTCTTCAGTCAAAAACACGCCCTGCTTCACTCTTCCGAAAATGATTGCTGCAAACCGCATAAGTTGGCCCAAGCAAACATCTTGAGCCAGCGCTTCATTTGATATCTAACACAACTCATTATGCTGTTAGAGGAGGGAAATAAGCAGACCATGACTTTCCAGAGCTTCCAGTGCTGCCGTGCGTTGGAAATTACTGTTTCCCTCTTGTGATAGAATGATTTATGTCCATACTGAATAGTTTCCGGTCGCCCTGCTGTATGGCGTCCTGTACAGGCCAGCAGCCAGCCTTAATGAGCATATGACCAACATTGTGTGCGAGCCACAGTAGTGCTGACATGCAATACTGGCCTAAATATAAACGCTGAGATACTATAGGTACAAACCCTGATTCCAATAAAATTGAGGCGCTATAGAGTGCAATGATTTGCAAATACTTTTGGACTTCATTCAACTAAATTCAGTATAAAGACAAGATATTTAATGTTCAAACTGATGAACTTTTGTGTTTTGTAAATATACACTCATTCTGATTCCTGCAACACATTTCAAAAAAAGTTGGGACAGGGTAAACAAGACAGTGAGAGTTGTGTAATGCTCAAAAAACACTTGTTTGGCACACAACAGGTGATGGTATCATGATTGCGTATGACGCCCTCAAAAGGCTCAGTCATTCACAAACATGGATGTGGTGAGTTTCACCACTTTGTGGAAAACTGCAAGTAGTCCAGCAGTTTAAGAACAACATTTCTCAACACAAAACTGTAAATAATTAAGGGATTTCACCATCTACAATCCTTAATATGATTAAAAAGGCTCAAGGAATCCAGAAAAATCACGTAAGGGGCAAAGACGAAAACCAAAACTGACCTTTGACCCCTCAGGTGGCACCGCATTAAAAACTGCTATGTTGCTGGAAAACACAGTTTGTCGCTGCTACAAAGAGACCACATTGCCTGTCTGCAGTCCAGACGTGTCTCCTATTGAAAATGTGTGGTGAATTATGAAGCACACAATATGACAACAGAGACACTGGACTGCTGAGCATCTGAAGTCGTATATCAAGCAATAATGGGAAGGAATTTCACTTTCAGAACATAAACAATTATATCCTCAGTTCCCGATGCTTATTTAGCTTACTGAGCCCCTGCACAAACTTTTTTGTTTTAGGCATCAAAGTCAGAAATAGTGTGTCTTTATAAAAAAAATAAAGTTAATCAGTTTGAACATTAAATATCTTGTCTTTGTACAAAGTTTTTGCAAATCATTGCATTCTGTTTTAATTTACATTGTATACTTTTTTTTGGAATTGGGGTTTGTACATTTGCAAACATTTCCTCTTGCTGTCAGACGTTCTCACTTTTCTTTCTCTTTGTCTGACCTTTGGCCCCTGTAGCTGACAGCGACCCTGAGGAACCTTGCAGACTGCCCTGAATCCCGTCCACTTTTTGTCTCTTTCTCTATACTATCAGAGCTCTGTGTAGTGCTGCGCCATCACCACAAAGACCAGGACATCTGCACCAACATTTCTAGAATATACAGGTATCACACAAGCACTTCCTGAAGATTATATTAATAAACACAATGTCACTCCTCACTACTGTCTTTGATATAGTTTTTTCCTACTCCTCTCCACAGCTCACAAATGTAAGCCATCATAACCTGTCATGAGGTCAATCAAAACAGACCATCATTCAGCTGTCACCCTCTGTTCTCTGTTTTCATGACTAACTCCAGAAGTCACTCCTTCTAAATTTCCTGCTTTCTTTTTTTCCTCTTTCATGCCATCTTTGTAGCTGGGTCTCACAAAACAAGAGTCTCCAGAGAATCAGAGCATTTGTCAGACAGGATGTGGTTATACATCTGTTTTTGTGCATTTCTGTGCGCCCCATGTACCAATACTCAATGTCTCGGTACATGGGACGCACGCTCTATCAACTGAGCTACCTTGCCACCGCAACTTTCACTTAAAAAAAAATAATTATCCCTCAAAAAAATTGAGGCATAATTGACCCTTCCTAAGTCCCACCCCTTTTTTGCTCTGTGCATCTCGGTCAACTTTCTCCTTTTCTGTTTCCTGTGCTTAGACAGAGAAACTAAAAAGTTTTTAGTTCTGTGCTATGTGTTAGGCTTATTTAAAGGGACAGTTCACCCCAAAAATCACAAATACATTTTTTTTCCTGGCCTGTAGTAGAATCTACTTGAACTACTTTCTTCTACTGGAAAGTAGTAGTTAGCTACTGAACCAAACACGAGTTAACTAGCCAACAACTCTTGTAAAATAGTTGCTAGTAAGCTGGTGTTTTTGAACATCAGCTAACTTAAAAAGTGATACATCACTTTTTTAGGTTCCAAAAGGTGCTGAATTTAGGAATGGTCATTTGTAAAGTTTATGTGTAACAGTATAAAAGTAGCAAAGACTCATAAGGCCAGCAAGCTGACTTGATAATGTCAGTTACACAGTGAACTCTTATCTATAGTTTATTAACATTGGACAACGTTAGTCACCAGATGCTACTGGTCATACCAGGCCAAGTGAGGCTTTGAGTGTTCTGAAATAAGCAATAATGCATTTTATTGCTTGTGAATAAAGTCACCCGAGGCCTGTGTACTACAGGCTCACTATCACCTGATCTCATTACCTCCACCTAACAGAGTGCAGTGACACAAATGATGCTCTGAGTCCCCATCTTCAGGTCCCAGCATCCTACTTTGGCACAAGTGATGCACAAAATAAAACATTTTTTCAGTATAATATATAAGGCAAAGCAGTTTTACTTGGTCGTTCTGTTGTTAAAGCTAACTCTGCCAGAACACTTTGGGCCAAGGTGATGAAAGTATGAAAGGTAGATCCCAGTCTAGGCGTACTCATCCATTAGCAGTGTTGATTTAATATCTCCATATTTAGTCAGCAGAGCTGAGTGGAATGATCAGTGGTACTTGTTGTGCCCTCTCTCCTCAGTAAACTCTCCTCTTACTCGGAGTGCCGCCTCGCTCTGGCCCAGACCCCCGACTGCTACCAACTATTTTTAGAACTGCTGAGCAAACATCGCCAAAAACAGGTGAGTCTGCCAGCCTCCTCTTGTTTGTGTGCGTGCGCGTGTCTGTGCTTGAGTCTGTGTGTATTAGAGTGAAGCGAAGACGTGCTTTTCCAGTGTTCATGTAACTCCGCTGAGTATGTTTACCCTCAGAGCAAGTTGTTTGTACGTCAAGACCAAGCACATTCGTGGGACATTGTGTCCATCTGCACGTAGTGTTCTTCTGCTGTGTGTCTGTGTGTGTTTTGACATTCAGTCATCCCAGGAGGGGCTGAGTAGGTGAAGGAAAGGGAAGGAGGGGAGGGAGGAAGGGAGGGAGGAGAAAAATAACAAAATAAAGGAGAGAACTTGATAGTAGAGGTGATATAGAGGTGTAGGGGAGGAGTAAGAGGAGAAGAAAAGGGTGAGACTGTGGCAAGTAGACATGACTGACGTATTTTTAATCTTATATATAATAAACATACACCCACACCTACAACAACACACACACACCACACACACACACACACACACATTGACAGTGGACAGTAAGATGTGTAATGAGCACCTAGTCCTGGGACAGCCCGTTCTGTCCTCATACCAGTGCATTTATGGCGGAAAGAGTGAGTTCTTAGCTCACATGCTCCTCATGTTATTTACTAAGTAGAGTCAGGATACAAGGGTGACGCACAGGGTGTCATGTGTTACCTCTTTTCTCAGTAAGTGTGTGATAATTCATTGAAAAGATAGGGTGTAGTTACACTCAAACAAGTCTCCACAGCTATGAAGTCTCTGGGGCAAGTGAGTGACACTGATAATAGCAGACCGGGCAGGCTCACTGTGCTGCAGGTGGTTGTTGATCATCAAATCTTAAAAAAAATCTTAGATTGAATGGGGTGTTTGTTTAAAGTATTTTTTTAAATTAATTTTTCAGTTTATGCACAATATAATTTGGCATACGTTTGGATATATTTAACAAAATCCCATCCCACAGATAGCAATGTCATATTAAATGTTGCCTATTTTTCATTTTCTTATCTTAAATGATCTCTTTCACTCGGGATAGATGTTTACTATTCATAATACTTCATCGTAAATATACTATATTTATATACTATATTCACAATATAACTATTTTGATTATCAATTCAAGCAATTCCTGGTTCCAGCTTCTCAAAAGTGAGGATTTGATTTGTCTTGTGTCACTGTAAATTGATTATCCTTGGGGTTTTTGACTGTTGATGAGACAAAATGAGACATTTGACGGCATCAACCTGGGCTCTGGGAAATTATACTGGGCATTTCGCTGGGCATTAACTGTTTTCCAACATTTTACAGATGAATGCATTACTTGATTAAAGGTAGAATTTGCAGGATTTGCCAGCTGCTGTTTGTAAACACACCAGAAAAATAGTTTTGTCTTTCCCAGGTCATCAAATATCAAGCTTTGGGTTGGTAAAGCATCCTAAACCTGGGAATGATTCTCAACAATCAGCTATCTTTTGTCTCTCTGATGTATTTGCAAACAGCAAAGGACAAATCCTGTTTATTTTACCATAAAGTTTTCCCAAAACAGCTGGGCCTTTAAGACACATTTGCAATTGAAAGAAACATCTAAACGCATTTTTGTTGGTAGTAAAAATTATTGACCACAGCAATATTCTCCACAGGACCTTGTCGTGCGCCTTCTTTTCACCCTCGGGAACCTCACAGCCAAAATCAGCGAGGCTCGGCTGCAGCTCTTTCAGTGCGAGAGCTGCATGGACACACTCCTGCAGCTGTATGACAGCTACCAGCGCAGAGACGACACACCGTACACACCGCGAAAGAAAGGCCTTCCGTCCCCCATCAAGCCTCTAGCACCTAACCCTGTGCAGGAGGATGATGATGTGCTGGTGAAGCTGGTCAGGGTGCTGGCCAACATGTGCATCCACCCAGCTGTAGGTCCAGCCCTGGCAACTAACGCAACCTGCATTCAGCTGCTGATGGAGACACTCGGTGAGCAGAGAGCATCATCCTCCTTAACGATATCCTATGCAGCATTTTCCTAAACAAAAAAAATCATCACTTATTAACCACTAGAAGTGTGTGGTGGTGTCTGTATCTGCGGAGGCCCTGCACACCGCCTGGATGTTCTTCTTTTCTCATATTATACTGTACTTGGGACTTTTATTTTTTTAAAAGATTATTTTTGAACTTTTTGGCCTTTATTTGACAGGACAGCTTGCAGATAGACAGGACAAGCGGGAAGACACACAACAAAGGGCCACTGGTTGGAATCACCCTCATGATCACTGCTGAGGGCTTAGTTTCTGCACATGGGGCACACATTCTACTAACTGAGCCACCTGGGCACCCGCTCAGGATATTTCTGGCCTTCAGCCCCCAGTCAATACAGTGTGCAGGTTGGGAGACTAGGGTTGGGTATCATTTGGATTTTAATGATTCTAATTCCTATACTGATTTCATTTATTGATTTAGGTTCTTAACAATTCTGACTCTCTGAGTGTCCTCCTGTGTTCTTCACAGCAGAGCAGAATTACCATGGATAAATGTTACCAGCAGAGACACTGAATCGATTCTTATTTGGAATCGGTTGTGGACGATGCCCAACCGAGTCAGGACTCTGTAAAAACGTAGCGACCAACAGTTACATCGTATTCTCCGTCTCTCTCTCTCCTCTGCTCTCTGTATGTGAGAGTTGCAGAGAAGAGATATACACATATAAACACACACACACACACAGCTAGAGCACAGGAACACTTGGGCTGCAAAATCTGGCGTTGTGTGGAAGTGTGGGCTTGTTTATTTGTGCTTTTGAATGTAAATAACATTTTATGTCTCTGGTTCACTGCTGCGTTCTCGCTGAAGGCATTCACTCATTCGTTGAGCTAAGTAGGAGGGGCCAACTTTAAATGGGCTGTTCCCAATGGGGTTCCCAAACTTTCTCATGTCAAGGAACCCCATAATGGATGGCTGATTTGAGAGGATTTTGTCGGAAGTCCCCTCTGACTATTTTAAATGTGTGAAGATAAAATCTTCATGTTCAATCAATGATCAAACTGAATGGCCAATCCTATTTATTTCCTTTTTGTTCCAACCTCAAAAAAACCGTGATAAAAGTTACATATTCTATTCCTCCTTTAGCTGGGGATGCCCTGCAACCAACTCAAGGACCCTTTTTGGTCCCTGCATCCGAGTGTGAAAACTACCGGTGTATTCTATGTAGTCAGTGTTGAACAAAGTCATCGAAAAACAGAAGATACAGTCAGTAGCAGATTTACGGCTTCAGCGTTCCTATCTGTGTCCTTTTCACCCAAGTTATATCTCTGTCATACAAAGGAAGCAGTGTGTGAAAATCTGGAGTTCTGATAAGTTTAAAAATAGCTGTTTGCTGCATCGTAAGTACAGTAAGTATCTGCTCGGCACCCGACCACTTCCCTTGTGCTGGGAACAAGACATGACTTCGGTCGAAAACACACTCCTCATTTGTCTGTTCATTCCATCGCTCGCTTTCCTCTCAGAGCTTTCTGTTCGATACGCAGCACATCCTCTTTTGGTTTACTTGTTTTTTTTTTTAAGTCTGACAGAGCGAAGCGCTTCACTGCTGCATGAGCAGGATGTTCTGTCACATCTCACAGCCGACTTGGTTTGCGTGTGTGAAATTCTCCCATGTGGTTAGATGGTTTCAGGACAGGTTGAACTGATACACAGGTGGGTGCGAAACTCTCGATTTCTCTACTGCCTGCCTCCTACACACACTTCATGGCAGTTGGGAGAGAAAATTAAATAAACAGAATAGAGGTCAAAATAGTTAAAAACATGTAAAATCTCAAAAGAAAGAGGAAAGAGAGTAAGATGGGGAGTAACTGAAGACAGAAACATGAAGGAGAATGAGTAGTTGCAGCTGGAAATAAAAAAACAAAATCTCAGTAGAGGATGAAAGAGCAGACTTGGCAGATCGATGTCCTGTTTTGATCGAGTTCATGACAGGCTGTTGCTGCTTTACATTACACAGCTTTGAGGGAGGGGCACAACAAAGCGGCATTTACAGTCAGAACCAGAAACAAAACTCAGTGCGACTGACACAGGCGCTGGCTGACACCGACCGCAATATCTTCGATTTATGAGCGAGCACTCGACATCTGCTTCTATATCAGGAACAGACTTGGCTTCCGAGCCAAGCTCACGGTGTCATGGCTGGTTGGATTGGGTCACATTGACCTTTGTGTGCCAGCTCATGATCAAACCGACAACATCGGGCCAAAATTAACCACAGATAACAGCTTTTATGATAATGTCACAGTGTCACATCAGTGTAGCTGAGCTGTAATATGCAAAAAGGCTGGAAACCCAGGCTGTTCACTGCATTTCTGCTCCAATTTATCTTCTTTAAATTGCTCTATTTATCTATAAACTTTTATATATACATTTACATTTGCATTGTAAATGGAAATACGAAAAACAGTTCAGCTCATAATCAAAAACACTTATTCTCTTCTCTTACCTGTAGTGCTATTTATCCATCTAGATCAGGGCTATTCAACTTCAGTAGCAAGTGGGCCAACTAGGAAAATCACTGGGGGTTCGTGGGCCACACAGAATACCACAAATAACTCTTTCAGTATAATGATATTCCTCCAAGCCCTCAGGGAAGCTGTCAGAAAACTAGCCAGGATTTGAGTTGTTGTGCCTCTTTACATTGTATTCTTTCATCACACAAATGCATTTGTTGCACAGTAGTAAACACACCAGTTCATCACTTGTTGCTGTTGTCAAAGTAAATAAATACTTGTCAGTCCATTCCCTCTGGAACTGGGGATTTTCACAATCAACTTCACTTGTCTTCAGCTTTGAAAGAAACGCATTTTGAAGCTTGTTGTAGGCTCAGCGAACATGAGTTTCTCTGTGGCCCACCAGCCCAAAGTGCAACATACAGCTGTGTGAGGCTTGACTGAGCGAGTAGCGGGTGTGGAGCAGGTGAAATCCTTTTGCAGGGTGCTTTATAAAGACATAACTTGTACCATATTGGTTCAGATCATGCAGTCTATGATTCAGATGTCTCAAAGTAGCTCAAAGATATCTCCATTAGTTTTACTTATCACACCACACATGCCAGCTTGATTTGCAGGCAGCTGCTTGTGGGCCATAGAAGAATTCATGAAGGCCATAATCGGGCCATTGGGTCGCTAGCTGATTAGGCCTGATCCTCATTGTTTTGGTGTGAGTTGCTGAGTTTTGGAGATGTCAGCCATAGAGATGTCTGCCTTCTCTCCAATATAATAGAACTAGATGGCACTCACAATGTCTCTTTCCTGTAATCATGACCCAGTTACTCAAGATAATGAGCAGGTTAATGCAGGAGCTACTTTCTGTCTACCGTAGAAATATCTCCATACTCAGCAACACACACCAAAACAATAAAGATGCTAGACTCTGGTAAGAGCTTCAAATATATAGTACAATCAGAATACTACAAAATTATGAATGAAAATACATAAAATATGAGATTTCTTTCCTGTATTTTTGTTTCATTGTCAGTCACAATCATGCCTGTAGCCCACACATACACCGTCCATGATCACTGGTAGTTATAAGCTAATCTGTCATGGCAACATAGTAAGCAGAGGTAAAATGAGGAGAGTGAAAATTAATGTTGATGTTGCAGCAATTGTGGCTCCAAATGGGAACTATTATGAAGTGTGGGTCAGGAGGAGAATATTTCAAGCAGCCTTGAAAACAAACAACAGCAAACTGAGCACAAGTGCTAATGGCTACTTAAGAAGCACTAGTGAAGTGTCCACAGCACCTGCTAATACCAGACAGCACAAAACAGTAACATGTTACTTGGATAGAGCAATAATTTGGAAGTGGTATGTGGGGTAAAAATTTGGAGAAACGCTGATCTAGATGAATAAAGAGAACTACAGGCCAGAGGAAAAATATGTATCTTTGATTTTGAAGTGAACTGTCCCTTTAATACTGAGTGCCACCAAGTTTACACAATCCAGTATGCAGTTGTTTTATGGATTAATAATCTACCTTTGCTTAATCCTCTCCCCTTTATTAACAAGCTGTTCACCTGGATTCACCTGGGTAGTCATTCTCAGAGAGTTCAATTTGAGTGTGTATATTCTTTACAAAACAGTGACAAGATGTATTTATAATTTCTCACATTATGTTTGAGGTCAGTCACCAAAAGGAGGTCAATTCACATGATAAGATGAATAGTCGGCATACTTCAAGCGCATGAGCCTGTTTCTGTTGACCATGCAGCGCGGATGCTCCCTCTGTTGGTTGGATTTTAAACAGGGAGATTTTTAAGGAAAAATCAGAGCCATTTACTTTAAGATCTCTGTTAAAATTAATGCTAATTCAAGGCTACTCTTATGATGATTCCTTCTTGTGTTTCTTTTGTGTGTGTTTGTGTTTGTGTGGGTGTGACACAGAGCTGAGGTCTGTGCAGGAAAGTGAAGAGCTCCTGGTGAATGTGGCTGCCACCATCAACAACCTGTCCTACTACCAGGAAGAAAGCTCAGTACTCACACACAGTCAACTCACCACTGCAAAGTGTAAGTCCCTCACTCTGTATACACCAGCAACGATTCATTTAATCTAAGATGAGTTCTAATTAGAGCTACAACTGATGATTATTGTCATTGTTGATTAAATGAATTGAATATTTTCTTGATTACTTGATTGGTTGTTTATAAAATGTCAGATGGTGAAAAATGTTGATCAGTGTTAAAAATCAGTGTGATAAAATGATCATTACTCTGCTCGCGATGGCTCGACATCAGAGAAAGTCTAATTTCTCCTTTGATAAAAACTTGGTGGCCCTATTATCAACCGGAGTGAAAGAAAAAAAGAGATGTGTTATAAAACTCTGTCCCTCAACTTTCTTCAAGGAACTCTGTTTTTCTCAATTAATCTCAAAAATTTAAACCCCCTGAAGTGTAAGTTTAAAATTGATATTAGGTCAAAGTTTAAATTAGAGTTTGAAGTTTTGTGCAACAAAATTAAATCTGATCTAGCTTTAGAGTAAAAACTGAACTGAAGTTTAGAGAGAGGTTTAAATTTAAAGTTTCTTAATTTTAAGCAAGTATAAAGTTTGGTGCAACATAATTTAAAGTTAAACATATGATTTAACCCAACAACCCAGCCTTAATGTATGAATTAAGAATAAAAACAATGAGAGTGTTACTATTTGTCTATTTTCCTGCTTTTGTTAAATTCCCCTCTTCCCTTTTACTCCTCCATTTCTCCCTCTCCCTCTGCTCACTCTTTCATGGTACTTCAGTGACACTGAAGTTGGTGCTCAGCTCCAGTATGGACGCCATGCTTGAGGCTACCCGTGTATATGGAAATTTGTCACAATCCAAAGATGTCGGGACTTTATTATGCAAAACAAAGGTAAATGATGGACACAAACACCAACACGCACACAAAACTGTACTTATTTCTTATTTTGTTTAAGCCATACAGTATTCATTGGTTCTTACAGAAAAGAGAGCCATTTTAGAAAAAGTCTTAAAGTCAGGTAAAGACTTAGACAGAATGTCCTGCACCTCTGCATACTGTTGTGTCATGTTTAGGCTGGACTTATCTGCAAGGCCGACTACAGTCAGCAAAAACATGCCTGCTTGACTCTGGTGATAGAAGCCCTCTTATCTTTGCCCTGCTTTGTCTTCATCTGCTCCCTCATGCCATCATTTCTCTCTCTTTATCCCTCAGTGCACCAATTTTTAGTGACGCTGCTCGACTCAAAAAGCACCGAGATGTGTTTTTCAGCCTGCGGGGTCCTCACCAACCTGGCTCTGGACCCTTCAAACAGGGTCAGTCTCTCACTAGAGGGGGCTGCTGCCAAGTAAGGACTGATGCACTTAGAGATAAAGAGTTGGTTCGTGTGTTTGTGTGTGTGTGTGTGAGTATAAACTGTGGGTCTTTGCGTTTTATTTGACAGACAAGTCACAGACAGAACTTAAAGTTCCAGGTTAGGGGGATCTATTTGCAGAATATGTCAGAAATTGATACTAATATTCATACGAGTGTTTTCATTAGTGTATAATCACCTGAAAATAAGAACTGTTGTGTTTTCATTACCTTGAAATGAGCCCTTACTGTCTACAGAGGGTGCAGGATTTTATCCATGGAGCTGAGAACAGTCAAACTCAACACTGGCTCTTTCACTTTTTTCGTGAGCTTCATGGCCACTGTAGGTTCTCCTACATGCTGTGAGGATGTTTGCAATCAGGAAGCTCACCATTAGATGCCACTAATGGCCTGATTCCACTGAGCTGGACTGTCGCGTCTGCAATTTTGATACGTCCTCCACACAGCTTCATGCCCCACCAGGAGCATTGCAGAAGCAGAAAGCCTGGTTTTATTTATTCACTCAGATTTCATTGATTTGGTCACTTTTCCTTGATTTTTATGATGAATCTGCACAGGGTCTTTCATTTTGAAAACTGACCAGATTTTCTATGCTTCCTGTGTCTTACTTTCTGCTTCATTGGAACTGCTCATTGCAGATAACACGGCCTCTGTCACAAACAGACCCAGCAAACAGATCCAGCCCATATTTTCCGTAGAGCAGAGCAGAGAGCTGCTTCCAGGACCGTGCTGCGGTGCTTCTGTGCCACACACTGACCCTTTGGAATAGACATTATAGTCAAGAGCTTCTCATCTTTATCATAACTAACAGCACATAACAAAAAGAAATGAATAACTGATACATTATATTGAGATATCACCATAGTTACTGAGGTCTACATTTGTGCCAGTGGGTTAGATTTTGGAGCTAAATCTGGTGAATTGGGCATAAAAAGTAACTTTGCAGCAAAAAAGAAAGAGAAGGATGCTGTTTGTTAAAGGAATAGGCCCGAAACATGCTTATGTATTTTCTTTTCAAGTGTCAAATGAGAAGATTGACACCAGTCACACGTCTGCACGTTAAACATGAAGCTAAACATGAAGACAGATGGCTCAGCTTAGCTTAGCTAAAGACTGTGCCTAGCTCTGTCCAAACCAGATTATCTTAACCTAAATCTCACTATGACTGTAACACGTTAGATTTTGTTAGTTTGATCTCTACAAAAACTGAGGTGTAAAAACTTGTGGTTTTACGGGGGTTTATTTGTTGGCCTGTTTGAACAGAGCCAGACTCTCTGTTCCCCTTGTTTCCAATCTGTACGCTAAACTGAGCTAACCAGCAGCTGGTCCTCGCCTCATATTTAACAGACAGATGAGGGTGGTATCAATCTTCTCATCTAGCTCTCAGTCTTTTTTCTTGTATTTCCCAACATATTGAACCATTCTCTTGATAGCAGACTGAGCTAAAGCTTTCTGTGTTTTTGGCACATGTAGCATCCTCTTTGCAACAGAGAGCCAACAGACTTTTTTGGGGGGAAATATGGTCTTCATTTTCACAAACATCAGCACATGAACCCCACTGGCATGAACAAGATGCTACTAATCATCTCAGGCTTGATGTGATTTGTTCAGAGTAGTTAAACAAAGTTATAATTGCTGATCTGTCAGTTTAGATGAATTTCTACATGTTTGACACGAGCAAACTCTGTGAAACAAATTCTGTGACCTTTATCTGTTGTGCAAGCTTCTCACTTCCAAAAGTGAGCACTGCGTGAACTTTTAAGTTCTTATTTCCCCTTTATACACACACATAAGGGCTATTTATAGTTAACTAAAACTCAGCTAAAATATACATATATATATATATATATATATATATATATATGTAAAACTAGGTGTGAAAAAACATTCTACTTAAACACACAATATATTAGTACATGTCTTGTATTTTAGACATTTTAATGTAGAAATGTTACAGATTATAGTTTTAACTGAAATAACAATAAAAAATAGACTTTAAAATTTAACTTAACTTAAATTATATTGTGTACTTAAAAAGCTAACTGAAATAAATGAAAATACACAGTAAATATCTTTAGTTTTAATCTTTGTCAATTTTTTTAAATTTGTCAGCACAAAAAGTATGAGGAGGCTTTGGTGCATGTTTATCGAGATATTTACAGAGCAGCCAAACTGTTTTCCTTTTCTTTTATACTTGTTCAGTCCCAACAGCACTCAAATTTTTTTATTTGTTTTAATGGAGGTAAGTAAGCATCTGTATATTTATTAAACTATTTAATTTTAGTTTACATCACTAAAGTTGGATTTACTAAACTGAGATTAGTTTAGTTAGCCTAACTTTTTAGGTAACCAGCAAACAATGTTTTAAATTTTACATTTTACATTTTTTTTTATCATTTTAAATCTAGTTAATTTTAAACCAAGGTTTACTAAACTCTGATCAGAACTAATCTTAGATTAAATGAATCTTTGTTGGTGCAACACAGTCTAACTGAAGCTAAACGGAAATGAAAACAAAAATGAAAAGTAGGGTAAAGAAAGTAAGAAAGTAAAAATAAGAATGCATGAAAAATACAAAAATATAATAACGCTCTCTCTCACACACACACTCACGCACTCACACACACACACACACACACACACACACACACACACACACACACACAGTCTTCTTTCAGATGTCGGTCCAATGAAGTGGAGCTAATGCCCACAAACCTGCTGGTCATGTGAATCCCTCTTCCTCGAGTCATACGATGTGTATTTGTGTGTGTGTATTTGTGTGTGTGTGTGTGTTTGTGTGTGTGTGGCCAGGCTTGTGGACTGTCTGAAAGACTTGGGAGCAGGTGATTGGCAGCTGGCTGGTCAGGCTTGTCAGGCGCTATGGAACATGACGGCAGCGGCAGTGGCGGCGGCTCAGAGAAGCTGCTGGACGTACAGGAGAGAGAGACACTGCTGGAGATCCTTGTTACATACTCAGGTTGGTGCTCAGACACCGTTGTTACTAATCCTTACATAACAAGAGAGGGAGGGAGGCATGCTGGGAAAAACATACTCATCAGTGGCCCTCGGGGGGAGGGAGGGACACGAACTATCACGAACATAATAGTGTACCTCCGTGGTCACATCTGAACACGAAACCTGTCTTTACTGGAAGTCTGCTGCTCTCTCTCATCTCCTGTCCACTCTGTTTAACTTTATAGACGAAGACGAGGCTCTGAAGTGGATAGAAAATGAAGATATGAGGGACTACCACAGGGCATGCTGGGAGTTAGAGTTCCTACCTGTAGCTCAAAAACTGTTGAAGACACTCCAACCTCCGGACCGGACAAACTGACAAGCCAAGGAAACTGAACAAGAGGGAAGGGTCATTACATCATTAACCAACGTTTTAATGTTTTGTTTGGTGCCAGTTCTGTTGAAGCCTATAGGAAATACGCATTAAAACCCAATGAATCTACGCCATGTGATCTTGGATAAAAAATGCGCCTAACAATTGAAAGAACACACTTCAAAGAATAGCATGACTGCTTTTTCCAAATGAGCACAGACCAACTGTTAGAAAAACAGTAAGTATGGTGTGTGTTCTTTGATTTGTTTCAGGCATTTCTTCATCATTCGTCTTAGATAGTCACAGATATGTTGGGTTACAGTGTGCTTTTCCATGCATCTCCCATAGGCTTCAATAGAACTGACACCAAAGTCTGGCACCAAGCAGAGCATAGACTGATGTCCCTTCCTTTTTTTTTAGTTTCTTTGTGACAAGCTGGAACTATGAAAAAAGAGTTTCCTGTTGTCATAGAAACCTAAGCTCTTAAATACTTAACGTGGAGTCTACATTATACCTATTTACACTTACCTCTGCTGGGTTTTAAAGGCTGTGAAGGTTCGTAATTTTCGGTCAACTTGAATTCATGTCAGTTTGTAGATTTTCAAGGCAGAAAAAAGTCAAAACACCCTTAAAATGTCTCAAACCGGTAGCTAATAAAGGTTATTACACAAAATATAAGGAGCAAGCTGTATAAGCATAAAATGGTAAAGAATAAGTATGAGGATGTGAAAATTACCACATCATTCCACCACATTTTTCTCTATTCTGCAGTCTTAAAGGGATAGTTCAAACTGTTTGGGTGTATGAGGTACTTACCCACAGTCAGTGTATTACCCACAGTAGCCCCCAGTTTGGGGAAGTAGCAGGAGTTGCGGTGTAGAAAGCTGAGCAGCCACCTAAAAAAATCAATATCAGCTTAAGTATACACTATGTTTATAATATTTCCTGTGCTTTACCTTGCTGTCAGACACCCTTTTCTGACAGGAAACCTCTGTTACATGAGCCAAATATCACTCTCTCCAAACCAACCAGACTCCAACTGCAAAAACAGTAAATTTACCTCACAGAACATGGGAGTTGCTGGTCTGGCACTGCCTTTGTTTGTGTTATTGTCTGACTTAAGTGAATCCGTACTGTCATTTGAAAAACATTAACATAAAGAAACAAACCCACTGAAGCATCAGTAGACCAGTAAATCCTGTGTCCTGTGAGGTAAAATCTTTGGAGTTTGGTTGAACAACAGAGATCAAGCTCTTGTCTGATGGCAAGGTAAAGCGGTGATGATATTCTAAATGTAACATAAACACTTTTCTTAGGTGGGATCTTTAGTAAGTTGGTAAGTTTTGCTGCTGACCTTGTCCAGTACTCCTCTCTGCTTCTCCGTGCTGGCGGCAGTCACCATCTACATAAACACTGTCTATGAATCAGAACCTCATATGACCCCATTTCAAAATATCCAAACTATCCCTTTAATTTAGTCATTTTCTTGGCCTTTGGTCACTCCTCACCTTGTCAATACCAACAGCTTTATCTTTTTATTTTCATTTTTTTTTTTTATTTGTAACTGTCTTCTTGACTCTTTATGCACTTTATAGCTCACAGGAGCCTTAATTTCTGGGTATCTTAACATGTACAGGGATAATTTAACACAAGCTCTTTGCACATTTATATAACAGGCCTGATCTGTTTTGTGAGCACACTGTGTTGTAAAGGTTCTTTTATGATCATGTAGTCCTGAAAACAGATGACTGACCTGGAATTTACCTCATAAGGAAATCTTTTGTTGTCTGTGGATTGTGTGTGACAGTGGAACTTGTACATAATAAAGCAGACGAGAGTGGAAAAAACTTTTTTTTTTTTGCTTCTCAAAGCCTTTATTGTTACACAGATATGGGGCCAGGCAGTGCTTACAAGTTACACCAAGTAGCCTAAAAGTACAGCATTTTCAAAATCACATCGTTATTACATCGAAACAAATCAGAAACGGCACTTAATGCAAAAACCCTCTGACAGTTTCCCCCAGTTTTCACACAAGAGTGACTTTAAAACAACCACAAGACAAGCCGATGTTTCAAAAAGCCCTAAACAACATTAGCCAGAGCTAATAACAAACATTGTTCTCTACGTAGAATTCATCAGGTTGATATGAAAGACAGTTGGCTGGCTGATATCGAGGTTCATACTCTAAATTATATATATATATATATATATATATATATATATAATATATTGTCTGGGGAAAAGCCACTGAAATGTGAAGGCAGTTTGGTCAGCGGGGATAATAACACTGAGTTTCTCCTGCTGATTGTGAGCTGACGGACGGGCCTCGGTCTGAGGCCTCGACGGGAAAGACCCTGAAGTTCAGACACGTTTCCAGCCTCACCAGGGGAAAGTTAATGATTTTTCCCAGCAGTGACGTGGAGGCAAACAGGAAGAGAGGTAAGGAATCCCCACCCACCCACCTTATTTATCTTGATCCAAATGTTGGTCAGGAGCAAAGTGAAACTTTGACCTGAACCACACCACAGGAGCAGGGAGCATCGTCTCTCTCCCTGTGAGTCATAATGCAGTAAAATGAAATTCACTTGGAGCGCACTGATGACAAACTGAACTGTTCCCCTGAGTTCAGCTTACCGCTCATGAATCAGCTTATTATCAAACAGCTGGGTGTACTTTGGAACATGAGGTGATACTTTACGTAACACTCCATGTCTTTTCATGAGTCATCTTTTGCATAAAAGCATTTAAATATGCTGAATAATTACCATGGGTTATTTCAGTTTTTATACTTGTGCAACTGAGCTGATGGTGATGCTGATTGTGCTATGACTGTTCGATTCCTGAATTGATTAGGCCTCTCTCTAAGGCTGCAACTTAACAATTATTTTATTAACCAATTAATCGTTTAGTCTGCAAAATGTTCCAAAAATGTGAAAAATCCTCATCACATGTCCAAAGTGATGATGCTTCTTTTGTCCAACCAATAGTCTGAAACTCAAAGACTGGATTGCATCAACAAAGATTAATTAAATCTCAGATTAGTTCTAATCAGAGTTTAGCAAAAACAGGTTTAAAATAAGTAAATCCTGATTTTAAGTTAAGCAGAGCTCTGCTGCACAATTAAAAACTAATCTCAGTTTACTCAATCTGAGTTTAGTGATGTAAACCAAAATTAAATAAGTTTAATTGATATGGAGAAGCTTCCTTACCCAAAAATAAAATAAATAAAATATATTCGACTGTTGGACCTAGTAAGTATAAAAGAGGAGGGAAAACTTAGTTTTGTTAAATTGTTTGCTAGCTAGCTAAAAAGTTTTTAAAAATATGTATTGTTGCTAGATAGTTGAAAAGTTAGCTAGCCTGCTAATGTTGGCTCTGCAGAGAAACTGTAATCTCTCCTCCTTTGAGACAAACTTGTTGGCTGAATTGTCAACTGGAGTTAAAGACAGAAGAGACACATCATACTAAACTAAACTGAGGTTTAAGTTTAATCTTTCTTGATTTCAAGCTAGTTTAAAATTTTGGTGGAATACAACTTAAAGTTAAACCATGACTTAATCAGGTTTAAAAATTAATCCAAGTTGGTGCAACCCAGCCAGAGTCTTCATTTACTATCACAGATGACAAAGAAAGCAGCAAATCCTTACAATGTTTGACGTTCTGAAAATGTTTTATATATTTATCAATGGTATGGCAACTAATTTTCATTCAACTGACTAATCGATTAATCGACTAATCGTTGCAGCTCTCGGCCTCTCGACATGAATACAATTGCTTTGACGAAGCAATGAAATCAAATTGTTTTAGGAGAAAACTACGAATGATACACAACAATTCAATATCATAGTTTATTTTTTTTTCATCTTTTTCATATAATTTCATATAAAAAAGTGTCAGTAACTGACATCAGTCAGAAGTTTGAAAAAAAAAAAAAACTCCACCTCTCCTCTCAAACCACTTCCAAATGTACCATCATCACCCTCCTCCTCCTCTTCACTCATTCATCTGTCTGATTCTCTCAATCCACCCTCAGAAGAATGCAGTACTTAACTGGTTTTAGTAAACAAAAAAACAAAAACAGCAGAGGTTTCACGCCTCTGTTCAAAATAAAAAAAAAAAAAAAACAACAAAAGCTGCTTTTGCACTGGTTAGACTTCCCAGCAGGGAAATAAGCACAGCTACACCTGTTGCGTTCGACAGCTAATCGACCGCAGTCGGCCTGTGTGGGCGAGCCGGTGTCCCCGAGCAATGGGAACGCGCGGCGGCCCGGAAAAAAAAAAAAGAGTCTCTGCTCACCAAGAGCACTTCTTATATGTTTTCTAGAGAAAACAGAAGAGGTATTCATTTATGGTAAAATTCACAATCCAAAGCTTCGAAAGTGTTAGGGGTGACCAGGCAGCCGGGATAAGCGAAGACAGATAAGGTGTGTTAGGGCAACGGAAGCAAACCCCTCTGGAAAACCTGGAACTTTCTTTTGATTAGCTTCTTTTTTTTCTCTTCTTTTTTTAATCCCCCCTCTCATTACCAGAAAAATAAAGACATCATCATCATCATCAACAACAAAATGATAAACAGTTATCTCACAAAAAAAACAACAACAACAGAGCTACAGCAGAAGCAAGAAGTCGTTCCTTCAAAGTGCCTCGCTATTTTTGACACATGAAATTCAAAGACGATTTTTTTTTTTCATTTCTGTGAACACATGCGCACTAAACATCTCACACACCTCAGTCATCATGAATACATCCACACGTGTACAGTCAAACTCAAAAAAAAAGGGCTCAGACAGTGTTCTTGAGGTTTCTTTCCACCTCTCTCCTCCTCGATTAGCTTACATTGACGTTTGAGATTTGGGACGGGGGACGGGGTCGGGTCAGGTAAGGGTAAGGTTAGGATAGCGGGGGTTAAATGCAGTGGATTTCTGATGGATAGGGGTATATAATGGGGTTGGGGTGATTTGGGGATCATATGACCCCACTGAATACAACATGGGAAGCAGCAGCATCAAGCCGTATGCACACTGTGCTGGATAGTTCAGGCACACGTTAAAAAAAAAAAAAAACACCGCCCAAAGTTAATGCTTCCATCTCCAGTTACCACTAACAGCAACATCCACGTCCCTTAATACAAAATGAAATAAAAAGATCTTAAAAGAAACTAAACAAATAAAACAGTGATGACAGAATCAAAAGTGCAGGCTGGTTTCTGGCTGCACAGCTTTCTGGGGGATTTCTCGGTGGGTCTTCACTCTAACCAGGAGACGGACAGAAGAGATGCTGGAATACTGAAACCCTGTCGTCCTGGATGCCTCCAGTGTCAGTGCTCAGAGAGAGCAGGAGTTTTGCTCCAGGCTGCCCTCTCTTGGTCAGTTTTGGCACTGCAGGCAACACGAACTGAGTTTGTGTCTCCACTTGAAGTTTGAGATGACTTTCATTTGTTCTGATCCTCTTCTCAACATCCATCCAACAAACTCTTCTCACATCTCTTCCACATTTTTTTTTGTTGAATACCCCACCCTCTCCTCCCCCTCTTTTGATTTTCTTTTTTTTCTCTCTCTCTCTCAATCTTGAAGTGTCCCATAATGAGCAACAACAATGACAGTAAAAAGACAACGATAAAAACGCCAAAAAGCACTTCATGTCATGTAGCGGGTGATCGCTCTCAGAGCGTATAACAGTTCTGCCTGCATTCGCGCTTCCATGAGAAGCAGATTAACGTGGACCTGCAAGAGAAAAGACAAGAGGAAAGAAAAGAGTTATCAAACACTGTACATGAAAGAAGACGCTACAGATCAGAGGCCTCATTACAGAAGAACCTCCTACCAGCCTGTCCCATCTTCAGTTTCAACAATAGGAAAAATCCTGTCTTCCTATTACAGAAACAATTCCTAAACTGATGGCAATGTCCTGTTCTATCTTATCTTGAAGGTACTACAGGGAGTTTATAACAAGTTATTAAACAGTCTCAATTTATTACTGAGGCCTCTATATGACCTACATAAGCAAATGAGACCATCCATGAGAAGACTGTCTATTCTATAGTTATTCTTAATGTCTGTAACCAGGTCAGGTTCTCCTTGAAATCAGATAAAATGAGTCTGGGTTTACAATTTCACAGTGCAATGGTACAATGAATTGTGTGTCAGCCAGTTAAAAAGAAGGAGTAGGATATTTTTATTTAAATAATTTTACTTTCGACAGTATATTTTGTGGTTATTGTCCAAAATCAACAAAATATGAATAGCCCAGGAAATTTTCATTGTCACCATACTGTCTGAGTAGCCTTTAAACTGTAATAGTTTGGTGTTCATGTTGCCAGTGGCAGTTATTTTAAATTTAGGACAGGTTCATCCTAACTTAGGAAAATCTTCAATTAGGATGGTTCTGCAATAGCTAAATCCTGTCCTCAGATGTCGTCCTAAACTAAGACAACACTGGAAAGTTTCTGTAATGAGGCCGTAGGTCAGGAGAGGAGATGAGGATCTCACCTTCTCGGAGTGCTGAAACTGCCTCCAGAAACTCTCATACATTCGTTTGGTGGTCTTCTCAGGACTACACACCATGGTCTTTATATAGATCTTAAAGCTGCGGTCCAGAAGCTGGTTTATCTCGCCATAATCGTAGTCATCATACCTGCAGAAGACAGAGAAACACGGTGTTAGGTGCTTTCAGCCACCTGACAAGTGCAAAACATTTTTGGTAGAAAAAAAAGCCCATAGAAAGAGGTACGATACAGCGCTGAACCATCTGTGGCAAACGGTATTTTGGCTCTGGTTTCACTTTCTTTTTCGATTCTTTCTCTGTTTTCAGTCGAATTACTGCTACAATTCAACCACAACTCCATCTTTGTCTGTCATTCAGTGCAGAAACTGCTTTGCTTTCTTCCTCTGTGAGGTTTTACAGCAGTTGAAAGTTTTCAGCAGTTAACAACTGCTTTAAAAAAAAAAAAGAGATGAAGCAGTAAGAAAATTTCTTATAGGTTATATTGACCAAAATTACCACTGTTATCAGTATTATTGTGGAAAAATATGCTGAAAACATTAAAAAAAAGTAATGAAACACATTCCACCAAGTTTTATTTGCAGAGTCAACTAACTTTTGTTGATGCTGGACTGTATTTATTTACTGTGAGTTTTTCAAAGCGAGGTTTTTGGTTATCATGATAATTAAAAACTGTTAAATGTGACATTTGAAGTACCCCCTGCAGTACTGCAGTGTGCCCCTAGGGGAACTAATGCCCCCACCATCTGAGAACCACTGGGTTACGTCACACAACAAGTCAAAGTTTCCAGCGACTGACCTGATGCCGAACATGCACTGGATGTAGTTCCAGATGGCCCTGCGCAGCATGCTGGTGTCCACATCCTTGTGCGTTGCCATGGTGTTGTAGGTGAGATTGTAGGCCATCTGGAACTTCTCGTCCAGCATCTGACCGACGTCAGGGTACAGCCGGTTGACCAGAGAGAAGCCGTGATCCTCCCAGCTGTAGTCCTGCAGACAAGAGGAATAAGAAGTAAATAACAGTCGCGTACGCCATCTTTTTTGTAGCGTTCTGAACTCGATGTCCAGCCCGTGTTTGAGCTCTACCTGCACTCTGAATGTGGGCACGTGCTCCCCCCTCCTGGAGAAGTCCTTGTAGCCATAGGTGGGGTCCTCAAAGTGTCGGGAGATGTCTCTGGAGGGGACACACTCCTCGTCCTCCGCCGTGACCACCAGCATGCTCTCGGTCTTCTCCCGCTCGAAGCGAGTCGCCATCTCCTCCTGGCTGGCCTCCTCGTCATCGCGGCACTCCTGCAGCTGTTTCATGCGCTCCATCAGCACCTCCACCTCGCCGCACATCTCCTACGGAAACAAGAGCAGGAAAGAGTTAACGAGGAGTCACACGAGAAGGACAAATCACAGTTTTGTGGGGTATTTATTAGCATGCAAGATGCTGACTTTGCTGTTAGACAGCCTTTTCCGTTGGCAAACCACTGTTACATGAGCCAAAAACTGCAAACTATCCTTTAAATGCAGGATCTGTATCTGCAACATGGATTTAAGTTTCACCCACGAGTAAGAAAACCTTCACTTCTATCGCTCCAGCTCTCTGCACACACACGCACCACCATCCTTGGCTACTCACCTGGTTGCCAAGCAGATCATCGTGGTGGTTAGCGTGACCGTTGCCGTTGGCAATGTCACAGACGCAGTACTGGCTGAGGGAGGGTGGTCTGAACGTGTGTCCGCCTTCGCAGTGGATCTCGGGCGTGATGCCGCAGCCAAAGGTGAAGGAGGCGAGGGAGTGGTAGTGTGTGAGGAGGACCACGGCGTGGATGAGCTCTGCGAGAGACCAGCTGTGTTCCTCCGCCTTCAGAAGGCGCTGGAAAAAAACAAAGGAAAAAAACCCGTGAGCCTTTCTCACTGGAGCCAAATAATGACTTCAATATCACTGACCTTTTAGGAAGTGGGAAAATATGTTTTCAGCCTTCCCAACCAATTTATTGTCTCTTCATTTTCCAGCCATCTCCCTCTATTTGTCCCTACACCTCTACTGCTGTAACTCCCAGATCATCCAAGTTATACAGCTGCAGCTACACTCCAGCCTCCGCCCATGATCTCAGCCAGTTATATAAGTCATCTCATGTCCACATCCACCCTCCTGTCCATGCCCGGCCATCCTCTCACCTCGATGTGTTCCTTGGTGAGGAGCCAGGGTCGGTGGGCCAGGATTTTGTTGAGCTCGCCGAGCTGCTGCAGTTTCTGCGGGGCTTCATCCAGGCCGTTCAGCCACTTGGGATCGCCGCCGACCTGGAGGAAGTCATTCACGTGCAGGTTGACCAAATAGGAACACTGGTGTCTAGCTGCCGCCTGCAGGAACAAAGGAAAGCAGGAAATTAACCGCAAGTGGTAAGCCAAACATCACTCTCACTTGTATTATTGTGACTTTGGTGTTTTAAAATGTTTGGAGTCACAAAAGTCACACAATTACTGGTAAAATTACTGATTTCCCCGATGAAGTACCTCACACAACCCCACCTTAAATAATCTGAATGATCCCATCAACAGTTAAAGGAGACATGGATTCGAGGGGTTAAAAATGGCCGTACCATGATGCCGATGTAGTGTCGGTAGTGCAAAGACAGGGGTCCATCCATCTGCAGCAGGTAGTGCTGCGTCCGGAGAAAGCTCTCCAGGTACTGCGGGTGGAAGCCCATCACCAGAGAAATGTTGTCGAGGCGACCGAGGGCTGCAAACGCATCCTCAAATATCGTCTGTGTCCGGGCGTCCACTTTACTGACTTTGAGAATCTTAACAATAAAACAAGAAATAAGAGGTTTATAACATAATTGTCGTGTCTGTAGCAGAGTTAAACGTCCGTGCTGAGATTACGGATGGTCTCGTACCTCTTTTTCAGGGATAAATCTGCTTGGTCCGTTACCTAAGGTTCTCGGGATCCTTACTCCCAAGTCCTGTTAAGACACACAAAAAGGAGAAATAAGCGCACTTTAAATACCACAGAAAAGCAGAGGTGAAGCTCTGTGCAGGGATCATCACTTCTCGTTTCTTCTTAAGCCCCCTCTACTGTCACTGCTTCACCAGAGTGAGAAATCAGCGTCACTGCTTTGTTTGTCTGACACCAGCAAACCTCCCAGATCTTCATCAGGTTACAGAGGAAATTCACTGTGTTTTGGTGTTTTTGTCATATAAGTTTTGTTTCTTGTATTTTGGTATATTTTTTATGTATTTTACTGTTCAGTTGTGTTGTACCAGGACTCCCTGCAGAGATACTTATTCAATGGGACCTTTCTGGTTCAATAACGGCAATTAATGATTATTTTCAATGCCGATTAATCTGCTCATTAGTTCCTCGAATAATGGATTAGTTGTTTGGTCCATTAAACCCAAACTGACGTCCTCAAACGTCTTGTTTTGTCCACAACCCAAAGATATTCACTTTACTGTCAAGAAGGAGCAAAGAAAATAGAAAATCAATTAAGAAACTAAAATCAGAGAATTTGGACACTTTTTCCTAAAAAAAAAGAAGACTCAAAACGATTTATTGACTATCAAAATAGTTGGTAAGTAATTCAATAATTGACAGTTGTTGATAATAAAATAAATACTATAAAAAGGCGATTTAAGGTTTCTCCATGGCAGAAGCAGCAAAAAAAACAAAAATTAAACTGACATTACATTAATGAGACATTCAAACACAATCTCCCCTCATACAAGATTATATAGTCACAATAGGAACCTTTAAATCGCTTCTATTCTGTCCTGTAACTTTCCGCAGCTTGTCGAGACATGTCTCTACCAGCGGACACTGTCCCGCAGCGCAGCGGCACAATGAAGCGGATGAATGAATGACCACGAAACGCACATTATGACACTGAGGTAAAAAACGTGTCATTGAACGCATCAGTTAGATTTCTGTTTTCTTCCGCAGGTGAATTTAACGAATAAAAAACGAAGAGGTTTTCTTGTCCCCTCGAATGAGCCACAAACTCTTCTTCTTAGTCGTAAACAAAGCTGCACAAAAGAAAGACTGCACTGCAGCTTTGGTTTGCTCAAAGGAAAAACCCGTCGCCTTAAAAAGCATGAAAAACGTGCAAACGGTGCATTTTTAACGACTTGTTATTCGCTTTTTTAACCCTCTCTCCCCCCTCTTTCTCTTACCTTTTTGCTGAGCCGTTCACAATGGGTACATATCTTTAACAGGCTTGTCACTGCAAAAGAATTATTTTCCACGTTTTCTGCCGGTGCCACTGCGTGCCTCATCTCGCGTCCTCGCTGCACTTTGATTATTTTGAGGTCATAAAAAAATTTTAAATTAAAAAAAAAAACACGTATTCGGGATGGCTGTGTCCTCCTCTCTTTGTTCCTTGAGGCACTGGGTAAAGTGCTCGGCAGTCAGCTGTTGCAGCCCTGAAGCAGAATACCGTCCTCTCAGCTCATACATTCGGTAAATAAGTCCAGCTTGGGTGATTGACGGGCGCGGCAGCCAATCGGAAGGCGAAAACAGCCTCCGGGCAGCCAATGGCAGCAGGAGGGGCGCGTGTGGGCGGAGCTAACCGTGAGGAGAAAGAGGGAGGGGAGGAGGAGGGGGGGTCCTAAACGTGAGCAGCAGAGAGAGAGAGAACAATCCCCCCTCTAAGAAAACATCATCACTTCTCTCTCCTTCTTTTGTTCCCTGCTGCCATTGATCATGATTGCATTCACAGTTATGCATCTGCACTCTGTGTGTGCCAAATGATGGCACCAAACAATCCAAGGTGATTGCAGATCAATATTACAATCAATTATCATGTAATGGAGAAAAAAAAAAACACCCTGCAGGACTTGCTAGAAATTAGAGCTGCAACAATTAATTAATTAATCATCAACTATTAAATTAATTGCCAACTATTTTGATAATAAATTAATCTGTTTGAGTATTTTTTTTAAATAAAAATGTCAAATTTCTCTGATTCCAGCTTTTAAATGTGAATATTTTCTGGTTTATTGACTTCATTATGACAGTAAAGTGAGTATCTTTGTGTTGTGGACAAAACAAGACATCTGAGGACGTCAGTTTGGGCTTTAAGAAACGCCGATCAACATTTTCTGACATTTTATGCACTCTTAGAAATGAGGGTTCAAAAGGGTTCTTCCTGAAGGGCTAGGTTCTACCCAGAACCCTTTTTTGAAGAAAGGTTTAGCCAAGAGTTGTTTGTCAGACTAAGAGTTCCATTTTATCCAAAGAACCTCTTTTCAAATAAAGAGTTCTTCTTCAGTTCTTGAAGGATTGTTGAGATCCTTGAAGAACTCTTACATCAAGGGTTCTTTGTGCCATAATGTAAAAGGCCTCTGGCTAGAACCCCAGAGGTGTGTTCTATATAAAACCCTTAGAATATAACAAGATTCTCTGTAGAACTCCCTAAGTGGTTCTAGATAAAGCCATTGGGATTTAAAACGGTTCTCTGTAGAACCTCCTGGGTGGGTTCTAGATAAAACTCTGAATTTAAAAGGTTCTCTGTCAAACCCCCTGGGTGGGTTCTAGATAAAACCGTTAAAATATAAAAAGGTTCTTGGTGGAACCCCCTGGCTGGGTTCTAGGTAAACCCTTGATTATAAAAGGGGTCTCTGTCAAAATGTGGACTCTTATTAGAACCCAGAAGGTAGAAAGGTTCTGGAAAGAAACCCCAGGGAGGGTTCTGGGTGGAACCATTACACCACAGAATGAGTGTGTTCTCAATGAAACCCCTAGAATATAGAAGGGTTCTCTGTAGAACCCCTTGATTGGGTCCTAGATAAAACCCTTGGAATATAAAAAGGTTCTTGGCAGAACCCAGAGGTGAAAATGTTTTGGATAGAACCCCAAGACAGGGTTCTCGGTGAAACCATTACACCAGAGAAGGATTCTCTGTAGAACCTCTCATAGCAGTTCTGGGTGGAACCTTTGACAGATGGTTCTAGATATAAGCCCTTGAGGTTGGGTTTTAGGTAGAAATCTCTGAAAGGGGTACAGAAGGTTCTATAAGGAACCAAAAAGGGTTTTCCAGTGGGGATAAGCTGAAGAACCTTTTATGGTTCTAACTTAGCATCTTTATTTCTAAGAGTGTGGACCAAACAACTAATTGATTATTAGAGAAGATAATAAATCATGAAAAAAATGGTTAGTCGCAACCCTGCTAGAAATAGTTTTCTGCCAAATGTAGCTGTAAAAAGTCTATCTGTGTGTTCATCTGTGTGTTCATCATGTGTGTTCATCTGTGTAATGTGCGTTCAATGAAAACAACAACAAGCATGCAGCAGCAAGTCCCCCTCTATCGGCTTCTTGCTGGGGCTGAGCCGAGTCCTCAGCAGAAGAAGAGAGGAGAGCGGTCTGCTGCTGTGCAAAGATCAGCGAGATGGATCGCTGCAGGACCTGCTGCCTGCAACAACAACGGCCCTTCAGTTAGTGGCTCTGCACCGCAGCCTATCAGACCACAGATGAATGCCATTCCTCCACCAATCAGCCCACGCTGAAGGAGTCCTTTAAAAAGGCAGGAGGAAGCAGAGATAAGGCAGGCAGCTCTTATGGCTTTGTTTATCCCAGGCTGACAATAACACGTTCACTGGAACACTGTATAACTGGTTTATCACTCTGCCGTGTTTGGAGAGTCAATAATTACTCAGAATTATATCAGATGAGATGCACTGAAAAGATTTATATTACACTATAATATCCACCTTTCTTCATCAAAACAAGCCTGCCGTTGTGCAGATGATTGCTACCAGAAGTAGCGATGTGTTTGTCTTTGAAATTTCTGGTAAACAACAGATAAACAGTTTCAAGTAAAAGAGCATATGTGAGTTAAGTGTTGTTGTTTCCTCTGTGGATTGCCAGAAACCACATTACAAAAGCACCCACAGACACACACGTGCGCATCTGTGCGTCATAATTCTGTGTGAAATTTCAAAATAACATGTTCCCCAAGCAAAACAGACAAGACATTTCTGTTCTGAGATTCTGAGATGTCACAAAGACTCGTTTTATGGGAGCGAAACTACACAATAGTTTTGATTGTTTGAGAAAGTCGTGCATTTTTCTGAGATGCTGTTCATCCTGGCTATGAAAGTGTGGGTGAACTGTGAAGGGATATCCAATAAGGTTGTCAAAAGTATCGATGCTTCATTACTTTTTCAGTACCGCGTTTAAATCAATGCAAAAATAACATTCAGTAAATACAGAAGCTATAATAAAGAAAATATCTAAGCGCTCCTTCCGTGATCTCGAAAGAGGTATCAAGTTGCATTGGTTTGTTTATACTATTATTCTATCAAAGCTTAAAATTCTGGTATCATGACACCTCTAATATCCAATAAAAAGCAGACAGGCAGGTTTAAGTTGGTCATGATGAGGAGACAATGAGTCAAAGACAAGTCTGCCCCTGTGCACCCTGATCAAGAGCCTGCCCGGCCAGTTCGCAACCGGCTGCAAGTCCCCTGCACTGATGGCTGGATAGCACAGTGTTCAGCAGGTTCATTGTGTGGATCGAGCCAACTGCCACCCCCTCTCCCCCTCCTCCCTGGTCCCTCTCCTGATGCCACAGGCAGGCAGGGTGGGTGGGGTGCGGGGCAGCAGTAAACATGTTCCCAGGGCTGGAGTCAGCACTCCCAGGGCTGCCGGGAGCCCCATGGCTCAGCAAAGCTGCAGAAGAGGCTGGTCAGCGTTAGGGCTTACGACACACCAAACCTTTTCACATAAAAAGCGCTTAGGCTCGGGGGTCCGGCCTCGCGGACAGGACGGGGCCAAACACTATTGTCAGAGTGCACGCACTGACTGCTCTGCGAGGCTTTGCTGTGCTCACATCAGGAGTATCTGTGCGAGTGCAGTGATCCAGGCCTCTGTGCTCCTTCTGAGATCAAGCCTGTGATCACATCTCCAGTCCACTGTCTTTGGTCTAGAGCTGCAATGATTGATTGATTATTATCCGAATGATGTGGCATCAAATCAGCATGACAATACACTGTCCTCACCACTAAAAATATTACTCCACTATTTAATTTATGGTGCTGTTAGACGGCTGCTGAATGGTCCTGTCTATACAGGTGCAAGTCGGAGAGCAAACAGTTTAATGACCGCAGTGAACATGTTGTTTTTGAAAGGCTAAACGCTAACAAATATGCAACGTTCAACAATAAGGATTGCCCGCTTGCTTGGGGCAAGTTCATCGCCATGTCAGGCGAGTAAATCTGACAACTCACTTACCCGACTGGCGACTGGTGTTAAAAAAAATTTAACTGTTAAACTGTGTTGATAATGGATTAATTGCAAATGTAATGTTTCATGCAAAAATACTGTTTTCAGCCTCTCAAATACAGAGATTTCCCACTTTTCTATGTTTATTATCATATTAAAATATATTTGGGTTTCAGACTGACAAAACAAGACATTCCACCTTCAACTTTGAAAAATGGGATTGACAATTTTCAATAACTTCTGACATTATAGATACTGCAGCCCTAGATAAAACATGACAATTGCCTTTGGTCTTTGTCATTATTTGACAACCGCTAATTATATTAATGATTCAGTCCTGATATGGGCGAAAAACAGAATATTTTAGATTAAAACAGGGGCGGTGCTGTGGTTAGCACTTTCACCTCACAGCAAGAGGGTCCGCAAGACGGTGCCTGTCAGGAACTTAAAGAAAAGAGGCTCAGGAGAAGTCTCATTTAGTTTATCAATGTACTGTCACTTTACATGCATATATACACCACCACTGTCAGATCTTCTTTAAGCGAGTGTGTTGAAGTTGTCGGCACTTGTCAGGACTTCGTTTTATATCTCTGGTGTTGACATAATTTAAGAAACATGACAAAATATTTTACTTCAATCTATCACACCTGGCTTGTCCACACCCTGTCAGACACTTTTTTTGTGTGTGTGTGTTTTTCTGGGGTGTCCTTTGAAGCTGGTTCAGAACATCGTGTGACATATAAAAAAAACCACACTGCAGGTGTCTCGAAGCAGTCTGTAGACCTAAATCTCTAGGCTCATCAGTTATTTGATGTTACCTACGTACAGTGAGTTTGAATGACGACATGGCTGACAAACTAAATAAGAAAAATATCCAAAGATAAAATGTTTGGGATGTTACGATCAGGAGCATGTAGACAAGCTCTTTTAAACTAGAGGAGGACTCATTCGCCGTTGTAGTGGATTACACCAGTGACCTTTTAGCTATCAGATGAGCCCTGAAGATGTAACTGTGTGTGTATGTGATGGGCGTTTGGAGCGCAGGGGTTAGGACAACATTGGCAGGATACGTTATGACCGAGGAAAGGCTCATGAAAACAACAGGAATCATCTCAGATTTGTTTTAACAGTGCATGTATCATCAGATACTGATCTGCTGGAGGAAAGGCCCGAACAATGGACACATTTCCACTAGTCTTACATACACTAATGGTAATAAAAATATTACCATTAGGTGTAATAGCCAGGAATATTGGTTCACATTACAGATTTTTACTTTAATGGCCATTACAGGAAGCTGTATTCTGCTCATTCATGGCTACTTAAACACTGTTTTTACTCAGCTGGAGCTTCTTTATGGTTGCAGTATGCACAGAGTTATTAACTGATGAAATGAATTAAACGATTTATGACAAGCAGACCTGGCAAACTGGCAAACTTTCCTGGCAAAGTTACAGTAAGCAGTATGTTAGCCAGTTAAAAAGAAGCAGGAAGAGATTTTTCTTCAGATAATTTTACTTTTGACTATATTTTGTAGTTATTATGGTGGAAACACTACTGCTTTTGTCCACAGGGGCCTCCAAAATTAACATAATATGAAAGTTCCTTGTAGCTGCTTTATAGTGTAACTAGGTAACTTTTGAAAGAAGAAATAACACAATCATCTTTTTGCGAAGTAAAAGTTGAACTTGAAGAAATAAACCCTGACATCCACATGAAAAGCGCCAAATTCTCCCTTTAAGAGGTGATAATGATGGTGGCCTGGTAGCCCAGTTGGTAGAGCATACGCCCCATGTAGTGAGGCTGTGAGTCTGGGTTTGACTCCTGCCTCTGGCCCTTTACTGCATGTCATTTCCTGACTCTCTCTATCTCTCCTTTTCCTCTCGTTTCTTCAGCTTTCCTATAAAAAATAAAGGCATAAAAAGCCCCAAAAATGTATAAAAACGGTGAAGAAGTAGCACTGTCCCAAGGGCAAGAAACAAAAAAAAAGTGACAGAAACAAACAAAACAAGAGTTAACATGGTGCTGGTTTCTATCACTGGAGGCAGCTCTTTGTGAGTAAAGGAGTTAAGTTTGATGCTGAGCTTGCAAAGTTTCTTCTACACTGGAAAGCAAACAGCTGTTCATGCTAACATTGGAAAAAAAAATAAAGCCCTACAGGAGAGACAGTGGATTCCCTTGTTTTTTACAATAGTGTGGATACCTAAACCTTCTGGTGAGATGCTGCTCCAATTTATTTGGAGTATGACTTCAACAGGTGGCTAATTCTTACATATAAATCCTTTTTGGATCATATTTGGTCATATTTTGGTGATAGACTGACAAATAGGACCATACCAAGCATATTCATATTTTGGTTTGAGGAGTTTCTGTGAATATTTTGACTTTTTTCACACTTTTTTTTCAACTTATTGGAATTTTGGAATCCTTTTCCTGTCTCTGAGCTTCATGAACAAGCTAACTACAGCCTGCAGCCTTTGAGTACAGAAAGTGCAATCATTTCACACTCAAAACATAGTATCACTTAACAAGCACGACATATAACCCACAGAAAAAGGTGAAACCAAGTGTAGCAAGTTCAATAAGTGACATTGCCGCTGAGGAATTTAAGGTAAAAGTACACCAGTAAACAGATATTATATATGCAACAGCTGGCATGTTGTTAGAACATTTTACAACAGAGTTACAAGGATAGAAATTATATTACTGTACAAGTGGATACTAAATCTGGAACAAACAATTAGTACTTTTAAAGCAAAGTAGCTGTTTCATTAAGATCTAACTGTCTACTGTGGAGAATTAGTCCACTAAAGTTTTTTTTAAGTAAAAAAGCATGGCAGCTACTTTCTCAGATGCTCACTAAGGCAGTTGTTTTTCATTTATGAGTGTGGAGCAGAGTTAACAACAGCTTTAAACCAATAAAGAGGCTGATAAAAGTTAATAAGATTAAAAAGCAGAGAGAGAGGAAGCCATGCCAGGCATAAACTCTGCACATATGTGTCTCAGCTCTGTGGCTGCTGTGTTTTCTCATGCAGCGAGACGCGGGGGAACCGCAAAAACTGTGGGGATGTTCAACAAGTGGCAGAAGTCCACCAGACCGGTTCAAACCTAACCTATCAGTGCACAGAGGAGAGGAAGCAGAAAACTCGCGAACACTGACACAAGCCTAGCAACAGGCTTCCACCAATCACAGGGCAGAACAACAGTTAGGGGAACCAATCTTCTCTACCCTCTCTCTCTGCCTCTCTTGTTTCTGTGAGAAAAAAAAAGAAAAGGAAAACAGAAAAAAAAAAAGTTCTGCCGAGGTATGAAGTTCACTGAACAAACGAATCTGGTCTGTTTCATAGAAAGAAATTCAGTTTTCCTGATCTGTTTGAGTTTCTCTGACAAAAAGTGGCAAAACAAATGTCTCCTAACTTCACAGCAAACACAAAACCACATGGTTCAACTTAGCCCAGAGGCTCACAACAGCCACTCTCATCTGAGAAAAACAACCAGACCTTTTTTTCTCCCTGTGTAAACAGATGACTCTGAAACCTGCAGTGGTTGTTTTGAACAGTACAGAAGCAAATCAATACTTTCAAATACTATAGATCTACAGATATGAGCATAGTTTCAAACTTGGCCACAGTCAAAGAGTGAAAACTGCAGACTAAGAGGGTATCCCCCTCCCCACTGTTCAAACACAGCTCTCGGTTTGAGCCTGTTCATCTATCACTGAGCATTTAACCAAGCAGACTGGAGGGTTAACCCTTACCTGTCCAGCAGGCAGCAACCTGCAGACTTTTCTCTCCTCTTACAGAGCAGTAACCAGCATCTAAAACTGCTGCTAAGCTGTTACAACCTGTTGATCATAAGCTTCACAGTGAAAGGTGATGGTTAGTGTAGTGTAATTTTAACCATTTTCATTTGATATTAAGACATATGAGCCAAAGTTGAACCAATCAGTGTTAAACTGACTAATAATTTTCATCACAGTCTTCATCATTGACATTTTTCCACTGACGAAAACAAGATGAAAACTAGATAAAAAGTAATTTATGAAGAAAAAAACTGCAGCTGATACTTTTGTCAATGAATAAAAACAAGATGTCAGGGAGGGATAAGTTGGGAAGTGATCTGATGTCTTTGTGTGGTCGGGAGACGGACAAATTGACTCTTCCTAAGTCCCGCCCCTTTTTGCTCTGTGCTCCAATAACAGTTGAGCAAGCTTGATACCCAGCTACAAAAAACCTAACTAACACACTAACAACTGAAATTCATGCAAAGGTAAACACACTTAAAATAATTTGTTTTTTTTTGTCAGCCAGTAATTTTATCAGCTGGTGTGTTTTCGCTAAACATGAAATTCAAGATAAACTAAAATCATCCTATAATCACAAATTAAAATATCAATTGACACACTAAAGATAAGATAATCAAAACAAATATGTAATGAAAAGAATGCACATTTCAAGAAATGCAGTAAACTTTTAGGACAGCTTTACCTCTATACCACAGTCATGTGATGCCTACCACAGAATTGAGCTTATTACCATGATTGCTGCAAATTTCTGAAGGGTCAATCTCATGTTGAGATCAGCATATGGATCTTTTAAGGACCACAGCCTCTGACTGGTCAGCAGACTCAACCTGGGGTCTTGTAGGATTGCCAGTTGGCTGCTAACAACATACTAAAAAACAAAACTGTTTTTGAGATAGAAAACCTGATAAATAATGGTCTTGGATTTATCAAGAAGACGCTGCAGGTCAAGGCTGGATTACAAAGCTTCTGAAAGGCATATGATTGCACTGGAGCAAGGTACAATGATAGCGTTAGCATTAGCTTAATGTTAGCCTTTCCTGCAGCTGGGAACTAACAGACAAGACTTTTCTTGGTCTTGAGAAGCTGCAGGCATACTATAAGACTGACAGCCTCTACTATAGATTGAATTGACTAAAATCTTGTGATATTTTATCAACTAAAACTAGACTAAAATTAAAATAATTCAGATGCCTAAAATATGACTAAAACTGAATGAGAGTTTAGACAAAAGACAATGACTAAATCTATTTTTTTTTTTTTTTTTTTTGTCAAAATTGACACTGGAATCGATGTGGGAACTAACTGGACCAGAGTTGCCTCTTGGCCCTCTTTGAGCGACTCTTGGTCCCTTTTCTTCTTTTCCCAGTCGCCTCTTCTCTGATCTGTGTGTATTCTGGCAGGCTATCAGAGTGGAGCGGTCTCGCCAAGCGCCGGCTTTCCTGAGAGGAGAGGCGTGCCCCCCAGACCAGCGGGTCCTGGACCAGTGCACACCAACACTGGGAGGAAGCAGCGTTCCCTGGATTCCATGAAACAAGGAGGAACTGCAGAGACCTCAGGGAGAACATGGGAAAAAAAAAAAAAAAACTACAGATGGAGGAGGGGGAAGACGTATCTGGGACAAAAGATAACCTCTCTTTTATGACTTTATACTGACAGGCACAAACATGCATAATTCCCTAAATAATCCATATGCACTGTAGGCTTCAATCCAGGGGAAAAGGCGTTGGCTTGCAACCCCTGTGTGCACGTGAGGAAGAGTGAGTTCCCGGGGATGTTATTCTAACAGGGAGAGGGCAGCTGTCACAATACAACGGGCTCCAACAGAAAAGATCCCATAGAAAAACAGAAAATACCAATCCCTCCCCTGCTATCTTTAGCCTGATATGACACAGCCACCTCAAATCAATGAAAAACCCTCCGTTCTGCTTCACCTGTCTTCTTGTCTCTCTATAGTCTCTCTGTTTGTCCTTTGACTACCCCCTCTTCATAGAGTTTACTGATGGGAAACACAGGAGACAACAAGTCCAAAGGTGCTGCCCAAAGTTCAAAACTCTTGCAAAGTATCTAACTCGATGTTTCAGATGCTGAAGACGGTGAAATCTAGGGCAACCTTATCTCTACTACTCATGTTAACCAAAAACTTGGGGACTAACAAAGCAGACCTTATACCAGCAGCGGGACTCAAAGAAAACAGCCCCTCTGCTCTGACGCTGCTGTGTGCCTCCTGGCATGCACAGCTGTTTTTTTTTTTTTTCTCTCTCTCTCTTTCTCTCTGACAAGACCTCGGCTCTGCTGACTGAGCAAAAAAAAAATGACTCATGTCACTGGGAACCTCGCCAACAAGTTGTTGATCATCACCCTATAATCCTTAATAGGCACTGTAAACCCGGCACAAAAGGGCAGACCCTTTCTTCACCTGTTTCTGTGGGAACAATACAGAAAAGAGATGATTCATTGATTCATTCACAAACAAGCCAATAAACAGCAACTTCTTAACAGCAGCTTACAGAAGACGGACACTCCAGCTGGTAATCAGCTGAGTGGCTGGTTTAATTTTAGTCATGAGCGCTCAGCCAAAGAAACAAAGTTCAATCATTTCTATGTATGTACACATAATCTTTACTCAAGTAGACACACAGACACTTGTGTAAAAAAGAAGTACTGATTCAACTTCTTTATTCAAGTAAAAGTGAAAAAGTACAGGTTCTGAAATGTACTCAAAGTATAAAAGTAAAAAGTCACCCTCTGAAGGACATTTCTACGAGTTGTTTCTGTGCAAACAAACTGAACTTCATCTTTTCTCCGTGGTTGAGCTTCCCTCTCTTCTCTATTTCATCTTATTACTTCTTATACATAATTTTCATCTTGATATTGCCAGTCATGCTCGAAATTAGGGATGTCACAATTTAAATATTAACCAAAAATTGATCAAGATGCTTTCGACTTAAATCAAAATCAAAGCCAGAATCATCAATTCTCCCAGTAGGTTTTTTTCTCTCCACCCCAGCCTCTTTGCAGCATCCGGCGCACGTCTGAAGAAAAAACAAGACACTTCAAAGACGACACAGCGTAGCTTACCATGACATAATGTGAAAAATATAATATAACCTGGCCCCAAAAATTATTTTAGTTTTATTAATTTTTTTTTTCTAGTTGTTTCATACCAATTTAAACTGCTCTTTCATATACAATTGAAATAAAACACAACTCGGCACTTGAGGAAAGCAGAGACAAAACAATGCTCAGGTAAAAGTTTTCATCAGGGGTATTAATGACTAATTCAGAGCGACAGGAGAGACGCTCAGTTTGTGTCTAATGCACTGTTAACTAAAAAAACGTATGAAACTGCTGTTTGCATTTTTAAGTTTAACAAAAATGTTAGTAATGGTAATAGAAAAGAACATTTTTAGAAATATTGTACTTTCTTGTAGTACCTGAACTGCCCCCAAGCCAGTTTGAGTTTGAGACCCTTGATATAGACTCCTCTAAATTAAGACTTGAAATGACAGTTGTCAGGGCATAAAACCAATAATCTGTTGATCTTAACAAAACAAGACTTGTAGATCTAGATAGTCTAACGATGGCATAGCTGTCAGAGCTTTA
This sequence comes from Lutjanus argentimaculatus, assembly GCA_034769285.1. Classification (NCBI taxonomy): domain Eukaryota; kingdom Metazoa; phylum Chordata; class Actinopteri; order Lutjaniformes; family Lutjanidae; genus Lutjanus; species Lutjanus argentimaculatus. Next base: position 54,112,059 of record JAWZSL010000001.1, read on the forward strand.
AAAAAAAAAAAAACCCAAAAAGTTTAGATCTAAAAATCACATTGAATCCTGCATTTGGAGATTTGTGGACCCCCACATGATATGCACTGATACACTAAGGACTTGTCATGTGTTACTGTCTCATCCATTTAGGGTGAAATTGATCTTGTTCTTGGGAATCAATAATTCCCCTCAAATGAATTAAAACAAGCCTGTGTTGCAAAACTGAGAAGTAGACAGTAGAGATATTTGTGTTAAAATGTAGGGAAGTAAACATTAAAAGTACTCCACTTAAATACAGTAACTTAGTATTTGTACTTCATTAAATTCTACCTCTGCTGCTCATAGAGAACAAGTGAGTTGATGTTGTATATCTAACAGAAGAGGAGAGGTTGACAGTCCTGAGCGCAGAGATCCAGTGTGAAGTATACCAGCTCAGACAGCAGACAAAAACATACACTGATAAACTCTGATGCAACACATCATAGAGGCTACAGCAAAGATTAGACACTGTTGCACTCTGCATTAATCTGTACTCATGTCTGACGCCAGTTTCACTTCTGCCCTATTTTTTTCCACTATCTCTCCTCTCAATCTGTAACCTTCAGCAGGATGCATTTTGATTGCAAAGAGTGGATGTGATACTGCTGTACTTTAAAGGGGAGAGGAAGTGATATGGCCTAATCGTTCGGCCTCAGAACCATTTTGACCGTGTCCTATTACTTCATTAATAGGCGATGAGCCCCGGTTCTGAATGGCAGAACAAAATAGCTGGCAGAACCTCATTTGAGTGCGAGTCACGGCGACTGCCCCATTAATGTTTAATCGTTTATGAAATGTCTGTTTGATTAGGTGGAAACTCGATCACCTTGGTCTCTGTCCTCTTCCCCCGTCGTCACTGACTCAACATTTCCAGTAATTTTAGAGATTATTTTTAAGCTGTTGATGCTGTGAATGACATTGAACAGCAGAGACAGAAGAAATGTGACAAAGGCTGAAGGTCAAAGTCTTAATTTAAAATCACATGGCATGTAAAAATGGCATTCAATCAATATTTTCACTGTCTTTGTACGCAGTTACTTTTTCCCCATAGTGACATAAATCTGTCCCATGCAATATAAGATTAAGGGTAAAGTTAATTTTCTATTCAATACTGCAAATTAAACTTTGTAAATGAAGTTAGAATTGAGCCTTACTAAGTCCCGCCCCCTTTTTGTTCTATGCTCCAATAACAGCTGAGCAAAGGGACCTCGGTCAACTTTCTAATTTTCCTGTAAAAGCAACATAAAGGGTCATAACTTAAGTTAACTAATGTTCACAAAACACAAGCTAACTAGCTAGCTAATGTCAGCAAAATGCTAACCAAGCAGCTATTTTATGGTTGATGTAGATTAGCTAGCTAGTTAGCCAGCGTTTTGCAAACATTAACTTAAGAAGTGATCATATGTCACTTTTACAATATGCATGACATCAGGCGACATTTAGGGACTTGTGGTGCTAGAGCTAGATACTTTCTTTGGAAAAGAGTTGGCAAGACTGTGCAGAAGGCCTGGAAATAAAGGATCAGTTTTGTTCTTGTATTACAGAATAGAGCTGGTATGCCCCAGTATTTTAAGTGTAAGTAAAAATGTAAAATTAGACTGTTATTTTGTTGTAACATTTATGCTTTTCCCCCAGATTGTTTTACTTAATGTTACAAGAGAAAAGGCCTTTAGAGTGAGTGTTAACCAGTGTGTTTGGCAAACTGTAACACTACCTTGATAAGGAGTTTGGCTGGAGTCGCTGGAGTGTAAACTTCCCAAAATCCAATAAAGAGCAGGTCAAACCTGCTTACCTTACATGCTAGATAGCCACATGCTAATGATTGCAATGGATGAAATTTTGTCCTCGTGTTTTTGGCTTTTAAAAGGCTAATAAAAAGATACTGCCCTCCAAACTCTTTAAATACAGGATATTGCTTTACATAGAACCCCATGTTCAACACTTCAACATGCAGTTGTTGTGTTACAGTTACAGTTGTAAAGCTAAGATTGGACATTCACTGTTCGAGGAATGGGTTTAGTGGCGTATTTATATTCCATAAGCCTATATGTTCATGTAAATTTCATGCCGTGGGTCTCCTCAACACCTTATTGTGACTTTTCTTGTTCTTATGCAGGTAATATGTGAGACAACATGAGCTTAAAGCTCCACCTGTTTGTTTTATTCTACAAAAATACACGGCAACACCCAAAACTCCTACTCAGCAGGCCAGTCAAAGGTCAGAAAGGAGAAGTATGAACAACAGTATAAGTACTTTCTAATAGACTGAAGTGTTCAGATTATAGCTATAAACTGTTTTTCTTGCACCACAAGTTCAACATCAAACAGTGGTGCAGGATAAGGTATAGAAAACATACACAGTGAAGCCAGTGGACTCAATGTGTGCAAACACATGAGGGACAAGTGCCAACATACATAAACCCCTAGTGCATGTGCATGCATGTTGTCCTTTGGAGACTATACCCAGTGAGTTCCTCAAATATGAAATCACAAGCACATGACATGAGGTCATGAGTTTACGCTGTCCAAAACAACACTGGAAAAATGCAGAAAATGCTTATCTCGGCACAATATTTTCCTGGGCCTAAAATATGTCCATACATCCAACCAGTTACACAAACAGTGCATACGGAGTCATTCACATGTCTACGTCAAATGCGATCGTATTAAATACTTAAAAACCTTTATAAAATAATTATACTAATTAAAGGAGAAATCTGTAACAACCGCACATCCAAGGATGAGTACTGCAGTCCAAATAGTGAGGTGAAGCCAAAGATGGTTCAATAGGTTGAAATCCTATCTAATGTACAGTTTATGGTTGAAGTGAGTTGTTTCCCCCCTCCCCCGCCTCCCCAGACTCGAGGAAGCTCAGGCAGGCTGAGGCAGGCACGTCTTGCTCTTCTGCAGTGAGAGCAAGATGAGCACAACATTGTAATTTGACAATAACAAGTGACAACGGGTCTGATCAGCTGTTTATAACTGACTGTTATCCTGACAACAAAAGCCCACTGCTCTGAAAATGCCTGCCAGACTCCATTAACATATCGCTCAATTTAACCCTTATAAACATCTACTGCTCTTAAAAAGATTATTAATAATTTCTTACGACTCATAAACAGACTCATTCGGTCAACATTTGCCATTAATTTGAACTCTAATTAACGTGAAATGTACAGAGAATAACGCAAGTTACGGACTATAATAGAAACTTCAATTTTGCATGTTTCCTTAATCTGATGACATTTCATGGTAATTTTGTGATATATTACAGTAAATATATTGAAGATTTCTCATTTAATTCTGATTATAGCAGCTTTTGCAAACTATCAATTTTTGAACAGACTTTTTGGGGAAAAACTTTCCATTTTTAAGCCATTTTTATTAGCATGATAGACAGTTTACATTTAGAAATATTGTAGAAGTTTGTATTTTTCATGCTTACATACTGCGTTTGTTCGATGTTAAACAAAAGCTGTAGGGTGAGAAAAATATATAACAACATAAAACAATAAAAACAATATCAGTGCCTTTATTATAACCTTTGTTTTAGCAAAGCATCTAGCTTAAACTTTTTTTTAATTCTCCCTTTAAAAGTCTCCAGGGTTAATGCGTAGGGCTTAGGCAAATGCTGGTTCTTCAATTTTACAAACTCTCCATAACCCTGACAGAAGTGTGTGTGTGTGTCTGTGTGTCATGCCACAGGTAGTGTTGGACATATTTGCTCTGTGGTTAATCAATTACAGGCCTGAAAAGAACAAACCAACGGACGAAAACTCTTCCATATCGTTCCCCTTGTGAACTCGAGTCTGATTCAAATATCTTACTAACTTTCAAGCGTCAGATGTAATTAGGAGATAAGATGGCTTCTGTCCAACGTAGCGTTTGCTGATAATCTTACTGTGGTGACAAATAACATTAGTCAGTTTGTCAATTTGTGCAGCCTTAAAGTAAATTACTGTTCTGAAATATAAAAGTTGTTACTTTTATGATTGTTTACAGATTGTAGATAGATTTGAACTCTTCATACTTTTTTGTATCAGTGTTACAAACTGGTGCTCAGATGACCTGCTGTATGCTGGGAACTGATGTGTAATAAGTGGTCTTACATAACCCAAATACTGTAGGTAGATACCAGAGTATTAACACTGCCGGGAGGTCTGGCAGTGTTCCCTTTGGTGTTATGCTTGATAAAAGTTAATTAATCCACGAGTGAATTGATAAGCAGTAATAGTACCTGGTACTCAGCTTAACTGATGCTGTGGCTTGACTTGACTGTCAGTAATGTCAGAAACATGTGGAATTAACTATGTTTTAATACTTTATGTCTTTTGGGAGGGGGTTGTTTTTGTTTTTGTATGAACATAAAAGTGATGAGGTCTGGGGTACTACATGACAATCAGTGAAAAGAAGAAAAAGAGAAAAAAGCCACAGGTATATAAAAGCTCTCTGGAGGAAGTATTTGTTTTTTGTTTTTTTTTGACCTGCAGCCATAACAATCTTCAATGTTGTGTCATCTTTTTTTTAAAGATGATGTTTTTGGGCCTTTTATGCCTTTATGGGGAAAGAGTAGGGGGATGACACGCAGCAAAAGGCCACAGACTGGAATGAACCCATGGCCACCGCCGAGGACCCAAGCCCCCCCTCACACGGGGCGCCCACTCTCCCCACATGTGTCATCTTTACTGAGACCTTTAGTGATATTTCTGAGGTACAAAAAGGTAAAAGAGAATCAGATTTCAGAGAATCCAAATAATTTTGAGAAAAGAGTAAGACAGAAGAGTGTTTACAACCCTTTAAAAAAAAACATTTTGGTTAAAGATCCATGTGATAGGTCACAAAACTTGCTAAAGCTGCTTGGTTAAGCGCAATAATGTGGCACAAATGTGCCAAAATCAAAGAGTTTTAGTGTGCGTGTGTGAAGCCAGAACTTAAGTACTCGTATACTTGAACTCCCACAAACACACTTTAGTCTATTCAAAGGCAAATTATATCACTGGTACAGGCGATCAACATCATGCTAAATTGAGTAGTGTTAGAAAATGCAAACATGCTTTTTGTTAGTGTTTGTTCAGTTTATGCTGTTAATTGTTATTTTTGTGCTGGTTTGTACAATGCAAAGAAAGTTGGGAAGTTATTTAAAATGTAAATAAAATCAGAATGCAGGATGCAAGAATGCTAGTACCTGAACTCTCTTACTATGAAGCCACGCTGTTGTAACGTGCAGAATGTGTCTTGACATTGTCTTGCTGACATAAACAGGGACATCTCTGAAACAGACATTGTTTGGATGGCAGCATATGTTGCTCCAAAACCTCTATACCTTTCTGAATGGTCCTTTTCCTCTTTAGCCCAGAGGACAGGACGTCCATGATTTCTGAGGACAATCTGAAATGTGGACTCATCAGACCACAACACACTTTTCCACTCATCAGTCCATCACAGATGAGCACGGGGCCCAGAGATGTTGGCAGCGTTAAAGTTCCAAACAGGTGTTTTTTGAGCAGTCTTTAGCTGCCCATGTCCCAACTTTATGGAACATGCTACAGGCATCAAATTCATAATGAGTGTATATTTACAAAAATCAATCAAGTTTGTCAGTTTGAACATTAAATATCTTGTCTTTGTGCTGTATTCAACTGAATACAAGTCTAAAAGTATTTGTAAATCCTTGCATTCTGTTTTTATTTACATTTTACACAACATCCCAACTTTTTGGAATTTGAGGTTTGACTTGCATTGTTTAAAATATTGATAGTTTAAAATTCTGGTATTGTGACGATTCTACTAGCAAAAAAGGATTTTTTGTGGGTCATCCACTGTAATCACATCCTCATAGACTACCAATCTGGCCAAATGCATGACCGTTTTTATAAGTAACATCCCTCGTCAGCGATTATGTCACACATAATGGATGTTGGGGTTAAAGAGGACATTCACGGCGAATGAAAAGATGCAGGGTGGAAAGAGTGATGAGAGAAGAGTGATAAAAGGTAAAGGGGACAGAGGGAGAGGATTATTTGATCAGTGCGCGGAGAGAAAGCGCCTCGGACCTTATCATGGATAAGTAAACACCCCTCGCCGTCTGGAGTGACATCATTGTCCCTGGGAATCAATAACCAGCCACTTCCTGTGCAGCGGGAAAATCAATGACTCTGTACACTAGATTACCTATCTGTGCCCACTCACCTGAGGAGACACACACACACACACACACACACTAATGCACACATACTGTAATGCAGAGCGCATACATTGGGGAGCATTAACAGAAACAAACCCACACTGTCACACTTTTTACCAAGGGGGAACAGTATTTGTGCGGCTTCAGTGCAGAGTCAGCCCATTATGGGATTAGTGGCAGCCACAGCGCGGTGTAGGCCTACTGTTGAAGTCTAAAGGGGATAATGGCTCTGCCAAATCAGATTTCTATCAGGTTTCCCACACAAACACACACATACACACACCTAAAAACCAAAGCAGCATGGCTCAGCACCAATCCGCAAATCTCCCAGATCCCCCTGCTTTCCTCAGGAACATTTGTCAACCTCTATTCTCTCTGCCAATCTATAGTGTATTATTATGTAATAAAGGCTGAGCTCAGGGTTAAAAAGGTAATAAAAGTGAATAAGTGGAGCCTAAAAACAGTTTCAGGCATTTGGCATCACTCAAAGAGCTCCTCGTAAATGCTGTCACCCATAAACGAGCGTCTTGCATGTGGTATGAGCACCACTGACAAAAGTGTAACTGGACATGCTTACAGTATTCTTTCAGCTGAGCAGTAAAAAAAAATTAAAAACGTCGCTCCAGGCTTGTTTTCCTCACTCGATGTCTGGGAGGAAAAGTTCAGCTTTGTGGGCTTCACAGCTCTCAAGATTGCCGCTGTTCCCCTGCCAAGGCAGGCGGTGGAGGAGCAGACAGCTAACTGACAGGACTGGATGGAGGATAATGAGTAACTGAGCTCACTGCAGTCCCCCATCACCTGTATGCGTGTGTGTGAGAGTGTGCAACAGGAAGGAGAGCGAATAAGAGACAAGACAAAAATGGAAACAGAAGGTGAGAAAAATATCCAACACTAAATGCTGTTGAAATCACACTGACTAAATACAGCCAGAGAGAAATGTGTGATGAGAAAAGTTGCTCTCGATTTCAAACACAGAAACAAGCACAGAGTGTTAACTTCCTGAGGTGACTAAGATAAACATGCACTTGCTGAATGGGAGTATTTTTTTCAACACAGCACAGATTGGGTTTCATTATCACATACAGAACTGTACGTTGCTCTTGTTGGGAATGAAATGTGTGGTTAACCACAGCGGATCTTTCGGTATTGGTTTTGGGCAGGTACAGCAAAGCACGTACACAACAACCTCCTCACCTCGTCCTCACAGTGTGAGCTCACCTGGGGTGCCGTCTGTCTGTCTGTCCACATCCTGCAGAGACTCCAAATGGCACAGAGAAAGCCATGCATTATATACCAGCACGGCCAGAATGGATTTATGAGAACAGATGATCACCAATCGGTTATAATGAGTACTTACAGATATTCACTTTGAATGAAGGGACAACCGATCTGTCTTTTGTCTCCAGTTATAACTCCAGTGCATAAATAATGTGTCTAAAATGAATAATTTGACATTGTTTTCCTGAAGCTACAGTCTGGGGCTGGTTAGCTTATCATAGCTTGGTTTGTTTGAACTGATTAAACAAACAAGATATAACATGTTGATTAGTGAGTTTTAGGGACTGGTAGGCAGATTTGTTACCTTCAAATAAAGCCAGGCTGGCTGTTTCCCCCTGTTCTCAGTCTTTGTGATTAGCTAAGATAACACATCTCCTGGCTGTAACTTCACATTTACTGTACAGAGTTCATATTTTGATGCTCATTCATCCTCTAAAGACTTTCGTCCTCTGGTTGAAAGACACTCACATCTATTCACTCACTTTTCTTGCCAAGAATTAGCTGCAAAGAAAGAAACGGGGGGAAACAGACACAGTTAGATTTTGTTTTAAATCTGGCTAAAGAGCAGCTCTAATGCTCACTAATATGTTTTACTTTGTTTAATCTGTACACAAACAGAAAACATCTCCCTTTTTGGCAAAACGAGGCTAGCTGTTTCCCATTGCTTCCTGTTTTTTATGCTAGGCTAAGATAATCATCTCAAGGATTTACTTTTTTGGTCCAAGTTTAAACCCTAATGACTAAAAACTGTGTTCGTTCTGCTTTCATGCTACGTCAGATGAACTGCAGCTTTATGAATGAGCACCAAAGCTCTGCACACCACACTTAGCCCAGGGCTAAAAGCATTCTTAGAAAGCTTAGCCAGCAAATCCTGGGCTAAAGTCTGGGTTAGCCCACTTTATGGCTTTTTCACACTGCACTAAGGGAACTGTTAGCCCCAGGCTAAGGGAGCTTCACACTGGCACAATCCTGGCACATTCTAAAAGGGCATTGCACACTGCATATTCTTAGTCCAGGACTATCCTTTGCCCTGCAATTAATCCTTTATCCTTTATGCTGCACTTCTACTAGCACTAGGTTAAATATCAGTTAGAACAAGCAACTAATGTTTACATGCTAGAGTGACTCCTGGCTACTCTTTAACAGGCTTTATTCTGTTTCACACTGGCACCAGTTTTAGCCCTGGGTTTAGTTCATTTTCGGGGTTAACCCCACAAACTTGGGGCTAACCCAATCCAGAGCAGGGTCAGCGAGCCCCAGGCTAAAGTCGGAGTTAGCCCACTTTGGAATGTGCCAGTGTGAAAGCTTTCTTAGCCTGGGTCTAAGTGCAGTGTGAAAAGCCCTAGTGGACTAATCCCCAGATTTGGTCGAGGATTTGCTGGCCCTGCTCCTGAGCAAGGTTAGCCCCAAGTTTGTGTGGGTTATCCCCTGAAAATCAACTAAACACTGGGCTAAAAGGTGCCTGTGTAAAACGGGGCCAAAGGCTGTTAAATAGCAGTTACGAGTCATTCTAGTATGTAAATATTACTTGCTTGTTTTTAAAAACATTTAACCCATGGCTATAAGTGCAGTCTGATTTTAGTAACCCTGAGTTTAGGTCAGTGGTTCTCAAAAATATTTTGGCATGCCCCACTTCCCAAATTTTTTTACTCAAATCATTAACAATGATGGGGGAAGCAATTAATAAAAAGGCATCCAAGTTCAATTTTAGTGAAATAAATTTCAGCACAATAGTCTCAGCAAACTCTTTTCTTGACATAAATCATATTCATTCAACTTAGTTTCACTCCATATTTTCCCCTGGTCATCTACGCCACGCCCTAAAGTTTGAGAACCACTGGCTTACATTGACCCCAGTGTTTGTGAAAAGTGCTATGTCATCCTTATCCCTTGACCATGGCAAAGGACAGTCCTATAGTGTTTTTTCCCTGGTTACATGAACAATGTAGAAATTTAAATGAACAAAAATATGACACACCATCTCAACAAGCCAGGTAAGGACTCTACAGATATGATTGTGCTCACTGTTTAAAGCTTTTCAAGTGATCGTTTCAGACGTGACCTGTCCCAATCACCTTTGACACACTCTTCATGAAGCCTAATGATGATTCTTAACAATACTGTGTTTGGATGTGCGTGCGTTGCTGTCTGTGCCTGCGTGTGTGCGATCATGCACACGCGTCTGGAGAGGAAATCTATTCTCTTGATGCACCGGAGCAAAGTTCTGGCCTGTGGCCTTATAAATCTGTGACCCTCCACTAACCCGACTGTATGGCCCAGTCAGCACACAGCACATGGAGGACCGTCCTGCTGGGCGAGGGTGCGTTCTCTACGGGACTCCCACAGGAAAGCTTCACACAATACTTGGCTCTCCTTGAGGTGGACACACAGACATTAACTGCACAGAGGCACACACACAAAGACAGATTAAGGCAAACTTCAACACTCACACATAAAAGGCAAGTACACAATCCCTCCCACACATGTTAAATGCAATGTACTGGCTTGCACACACACACTCAGAGTCTCGAGCAGACAATGGACAGTGGAACTGTGCCATAAGGGAAGGCTGTTGTCCAGTCACTGGGCAACTGGGGCAGCAGATGGTCATCTTCCCTTCCACTAACACCAGTAACGAAGGGAGGGGGGTGAGGGGTGAGGCTCAGCAGAGTGGTCTCCGTCTCTGAGCGAACACCTTTCACCAAGTACATGGGAATGACTCAGCCATAACCCATAAAGCAAATGAGCTGGACACTGATTATCTGCGAGTCTGCACGGAGTTGCAGCGCAGAAATGGAAAGTTTCCTGGACCAAGAAGTACTGAGTGAGGACGCACCGTTTGCCCAAGAGAGGCTATTGCTTTCAGTGTTGTTTGAAATGAATGCCACGGGCTCAAAAAGTCAACCAAACAAACTCAGACGAACCACAAACACGGCAGAAACGCTCACACGAACAGGCAGAGGGTGAGCTTTAGAGAAGAAAAAGGGAAAAAGTAGGGGAAAGGTCAATTCTGACATGAAGAAGAAAAGAGGAAAAAAAAAAGCGGAGAGGAAGGTTTCATATCCTGTTGACCAGTTGCTGCCTCTCAGCGTGAAAGTTTTGATTGCAGAGCATGCGTTGGTGTGTGTACATAGAAGTGTGTGTGCTCAACAGAGAGAGGAGGAGGAAGAGCCTCTAGCCTAGTGTGTTTATATTCTATGCTCATCTCAGCCCATGTTAATGGAGGAAAAAAACAACAGTCCTGCCCCCCCCCCTCTATTATCTGTAGCGTGTTAACCAGCATGTTTTGGGGCGGCTAAACCCAAAACAAGAGTCATCTTACATAAATAAAGGACTTATTGGCTGCGGCAGGCCGGCAGATGCGGGGCAGACATGTGAGCTATTTGTGGTCTTGTGTAAAAAAGTAAGATGTAAAGCACAGAAGAAAATAACTTTGTATGAATGAAGCCTCTGTATGCACAGGCAGCAGAGTCAAGAAAACATGTTTGTTAGAGAGAGTTACATCACAGTGGAGGTATGAGAGAGGAAAGAGTCAGAGAGAAAGAGGGAGAGAGGTCAAAGAGAAGCAAAAGGAAGAGAAAGTGGCAGAGCAAACAGGGAAAGTGGGGCAAGGGAGAAGTGGAGGGAAAAGTGAAAAAAGGTGACTGGTGGTCATGTAAGTGGGTCATTAAACCCAGGGGAAATACTGTACATGTATGTTTACATGCATGGATTAGATATGTAACCTCATTTGCTGTTTACTTGACACGGTAGCTCACCCTGTTGGCTCTCTGAGCTGTTTTCTGCCTCTTCAGTCCACAGGCTGTATATTAAATAGTGGACAGAGCTCCCAGGTCTGAAAAGTGAAGCCAATGCATAAATGCCTTGAACTTGCATCCAGCCAGCAGGGGGCGAGTCCACTGGCTGCAAAAAGAAGTCCGATTGAATGGACCCTTATGGCAAAATGATCCACATTCTCATTTGATTTATTACCTCAGTTAACAGTTTCCCAATGAGTTTATGGTCTCATCTTCTTCTATACAGCATGATGTTCATTTTTGAAAATTAGGCTGCGTCTAGGGCTGAACGATTTTGAAATAAAATCTATTTGCAATCATTTTGATTGATGATGCAATTGCGATATGATTTGCGATATTAGAGGTAATTTAAAAAAATATTTTTTTTTACATCATTATTCTTATTTTGATTGAAAAACATGTTAAAATGATGGTGTGATTTTTTTGCAGGAATCTGTACCAAATGGAAGATTGGAAGTCAGTAGAATCTGATTTGTCGGACAGGACATCTCTGCCTCATGACATTCATTAATTTAAAAGTTTTTGACACACATTTTGCCTTTAACAAATACTGCACCTCTTGCGATCTGAAAATTGCAGAAACCCATATTGTGATTTCGCTAAAATTTCGAAGTGTGCAAACCTACTGCCATGTGATTAAGTCATTCTCAGTGAGTCGGTCCAGAACAGCACACAAGATTCTGCTCCTACATTGTCCACTGCTTGCATAAAATGTTTTCAGAAACATGTTTTATCGACTGTTTAGCTATAATACGTGAAAGATCATGTCCAGGAAGGCTGCTATGAGCTAAATGGATACACCAAAACCAAACTCTGCTGCTCTGCTCTGTGTATCATCCACCAGCTCCACGCCCTCGTTGGTACTGCACATGCTCTGATTGCATAAAACATGATGGTGACCCCCATAATGTAGGGCTGCAACTAATGATTATATTCATTTGCTATTAATCTTGAGTAATGGAATATCGAATAATCTCCATAGAATAAACAGATTACTGTTATGATTATGACTAATCGCTTAATTGACTAATTGTTGCAGCCCTACCATGATGCGTAACTCGAGGCTTCAAAACGGCTGTTTTCTTTTGTTCTTTCTCCACTCCTGTTCATCTTCCACCCTCCTTCCCCTGTTCATCATCTCCATTGTTAATTTGTTCCCCTGTTGCCTTTCATCATTGCCTTGAAGCAATGCTCCCTGATCGTTGTTTTTGTCCATGGAACACTTAAGAAGAATGTGGTCAAAGCAGGATTGACAGCACGCCTGAGGGCCGGCTAAGGCATCAGTCATCTCAGTGAGAAGCCGCTCGGGTCGTGCCTGTGAATGTTTGTTTAAGAATGTATGTAAGCAGATAGCTAAAAAGGTGAAGAGTAACTGTAATAGGTGTCTGATGTGACATGTCTTGATATGAGTGCCTGTTGGTCTACTAAAGCACCCCAAAACAAATAACACAACTGTTGTTGATTGCTCCAAGATGCCTGGAATGAAACCACACTTGCAAGTTTTTTTTTCTCCCCTCAGTGCAATCTTTCTAAGAACGTGCTGGCGAATTCCTGAAAAGCCGGGGGCCAATGTGCATTTCAGGACTCAACTATTTCAGCAGTTTCGAAAAACAACATTGGGAGCCAAGCGGCTGTCGATTTTTTCATACAGCAGAGTCAGAAAATACTGTAAGCCACATCCAATCTTTCTCATTTTCCTTCCTCACCCCCCTCTGTCCTTTAGTATGCCCCCTAAACCCCCCCTCCTAGTTGTTCCCTTTGCACAAACACAGCTCTGAATAACATGTCTTCAGATTGAGAGAGCAAAGCAACAGTGGGCTGAGGGTAAAAGAGAAGGGGGGTTAACCTAAATAGTAAGCCATGTTTCTTTCCCTTTGGGCTCCCAGCAGACTCAGCTTCAGTTTGATAAATAGCAGGCCCCCTCAAAGCAACAGATGCTACGGCTCAAACCCCAGCAAATTCATCAGCTCCGTGAAAAAAAAAAAAAAAATCCAGAAAGCCCTGAGCCAAGGCCCTGCACGACTGTTCCACATACTGACAGCCTGCCTGAAGAGGAACACTGCAAGTATGAACAGCGCACATGGAAAACCGGGCCCCATCTACACCCCCTCTGCAGCCCCCCACCACAAAGACAACCCAGTTATGGGAAGGCCCTCAGTCCCCAGACTTAGCCGAGGAGGCACTTCCAAAACAGTGACTCCTTCCACAGCTGAATAAGGTCACTGCAGTCCCAGCTTTCTGGTCAATTTCAAGGCTTTTTGCAGCATTTAGTCTTTCTGCTATCTGTGGTTTGACACCGCAATTGTTGCTACTTTTCTTTATCAAATCGTCCTAGTTACAACTATTCCCCCTGTGACGTCCAGGCATCTCCCCACGCTGACACTCCTACAGCTGAAATGATTATGCAGCATGGAAGCAATTCTGGAACAATATGTTTTCCACGCCATTTTCTGTGAACTTAGAAAAACACCGGCTTCTTGAAAAGTGCTTTTCTCTCTGAAGACAGATTGTGTTTTCTCTTTAAAAGCCAAGCAGACAGACAGAGGCCTTTCTTTGGGGGACTGTTTGGTGTTTTGTGGGTTGTGTAGGAGAACGTTTGCTCTGAAGTGGGGTTGTGCAAGTTGTTTTGTTTGAAAGAAAAATGACAGAGACATGCAGCGGGTGAGGGCCGAAGTTTTGGTTGCAAGGTGCGAATGAGGTGTTTGATTAGGAGTGTTGATGCAATCAGCGCTTTTCTAGTGTGATATTTGGGGAGGGCGTCTGGGTGGAGGGGGCTGTCATCTCATAATCTGTCCAAAAGTCAGACTGTCTATGGGACTAGACTAGAGTGTTATTTAAAACACATATGTATTAAAATATCTCCACCAGCAGCCAAGGGTGGCAGAGTTTGTCTGCATCTTACAGGGCACATGACATTTGTATTTCTGTTTTTGTCTGCTGTTTGCTCTCACAACATCTGCTTTTAGAAATGCTGCTGAATTCTTCCTGTTTTGTTTCACCTCTGTCTGGTTTTTATGCTCTGGATTTTCCATTTAGACACGAATACTGAACTTTAACGATGAACTTTAAAGTCCACCGCAAATGTTTTTGTATATGTTTTTGGTTTAAAAAAAAAGACAGCTAGGGAGGGACGTACTGAGTGTTAATGCAACATCGCCCCAGCCATGCAGCTACAGTGGTCCATTAACATGGCTGTATGCAGATGGGAAGTCCCAGTGAAAATGGCAAGACTGGGATTGAACACGACAGGAAATACAGCACAAAGGTGGTTTTCTTCCTGGGTTTGGCTCCTGGCACCTCAGAGTCAGCTAACTTAGCTGCATGGCTAACTGAGCTAGGTGTTAGTGGCTCGCAACAAGTAAAGCTAACTTTCCTTCAGGAAACTCCATCTATGACCTTGGTACTGTATTCCCTAAAGGCTGTGTTTGGTCCCGATCCAGCTGTTTTTACTGGGAAGCTGTTTCCAGCTAACAGCGGCTAAGTTTGCAGAAACTATGATTCAGAGTTGAGGTTTAGCAGCTGGAGGACATCAGAGGGGAAATCAGAAAGCATTTGATTGATCAAATATGATCCAGTTTCATCCAAATCAGTGAACAAAGGTTTTTTTTTCTTCTAAAACACATTTTACATGTTAGAACATAGTTGCTGAAAATATGTGACAAGCCTGAGAACTATGTAAGCCTGAATTCTGGTGTTATACCAGTAGGATGTTGTTCACAGTTTCTGTGTTGAGGACTTCTTTGGGTGGAGCTGAAACATGGCTCAGTGAGCCATGGTTCCCCAACACTACATGAGCCCTACAAACGACACCGCCTCCTCCTCCCCTAACCCTCCCTAACGGTCAGTTATGAACATACATCAGTTACTCTCTCAGTCCAAATCAGCCCAGCAGTTCACTTCAGCTCACTTCAGTCCCAACAACCCGACACAAAAATTAAAAACATTCTGTCTCTGCACTTGGACTCTGGTGGCTCAAACATGTATGGACATGTCCAATAAAGCTGCTAGACAAAGCATCTATGTTTCAGGTCGTTTTCAGGTCGTAGTGGTGTTTGACACCGAGACAGTGGAGTGGACACACCCCCAGCATTTCAGAACAGAGAAAACTGCTCATTTTTTCAGGATTTTGAGATCTAATTCTATACACTTCTCATTTTTTTAATCATTCAAATTTGGCTGAGCTTGGCAGCCAGCGGGCACGTGACAACGGTATTTTGGGAAAACACGAGGTTTAAGGCCGCAAACATCTTGGAAGACACACTGACTTACCATGCTGAACATTGCTAGCTAGCTAACGAATCTTGACTTTAGCTCTGCACTGCTAAAAGTGGAAGACTAACTGGTGGATGTCATGATATTATTGGTTGATTCATGCTTACACAAAAACGCATAAAATTTTGTTTTTACAGGAAGAAAACATGACTGGTTTTGATTTAAAAAGGCACAGAAATTGATTTTTGCATATAATATTGTTGAATAGGTGCACAAAGTGGGTTAAAAATGCATTTTTCTTTTCATCTTGACTTTTAAGGAACTGTTGCTGCTCGGTCAGCTCTGGCATTTAGGACATCGGTCGTGCCCTAAATTTACCAGCTATCTCTGTGTGTGATTGTGTGTGTGTGTGTGTGTGTGTGTGTGTGTGTGTAAAGCTGGGAGTGTGTTAGAGTGCATATTTCCCAAAGTGCTTCACAAGAGTGGACCCACCACTAACCGCAGGCCGAGATAGGGGACAGGTCCTCCCATCAGATAGGTGGTTTCTATGGCAGCCACATACACACATGGACAACAGTCTCATGACCTCCTCAGACTGGCCAGAGAAGCTTCCAGAGGGTCAAGATACAGTGACGCTGACCAGAGCTTTAAAAATGTCAGCCTGAGCCAGTCTGCCCATATACTACACCTCACCGTCAGCATCCACCTAAATAAAAACATCCACCCTCAGATACTATTACACTTACCATCAATCTGATGTTCACTGCTCAGGGAGAACCAGCAGCACTCTACTTACTAATTTCAGTTACTGATTTCTTAAAGCAGCTGTAATCTACAAGTATATCTTCATAAACGCAACTGATCAAATGACTTCACGAGCATTAACTGGCAGACAAACTGTTTTTTTCAGCATTTATCAGGTAAAGAGTCAGATATTTCCTTCAGGAGTTAAGTCTTAGTCACACTACATGACTTTCAAAGACGAGGGTGTCACATGAGTGGATTTTCATCATGAGTGTCCCATCTAACTCCCACAAAAATACTCCTGTCCGTCCCAGTACTGGAAGAATGACTCCGGTCCCGTCCCATTCCCATCAATCCACAGTCCAGCACGTAATACACTGGTCAGATGGCGGTGACAAGCCACCAGAGCAGACAGGGGAGAATAAAAAAAAGATAAAAAAAAGACAACAGAACAACAGAAAATACAGCTTATTCACATTAGAACTGCATATTCGAAGTTAAAAACTGACCTATTGTTAGAATTCCTGTCTCGCCCACTCCATCCCGTCTCCGTCCCGTGATGAATAGTGAAACTGAACGCCATCCCACGAGAATCCCAAAATGTCAGCCTGCTGATCTGCTGTCAGATTGCTGTACTGCTCACACAATCTTGGAGTCGCTGTGGTTTGCACACTACATGCAAACTGATCGGCAACAAGGGGTCACACAGTACTAGATTTTTAATCCGAGGAATCCCTGACAAGTCTGTCTGGTCTCTAAACTATGTTGTGTCACAAAAACCCATACATGAAGTGTCCCAGGAAATAATACATGCAAAAAACTTGTTGCATGGCTACCCGACCTGTCCCCAACCTGACCAGATATTTAGTGTCCTGTCCTCCCAGGGTTTCTGTGGGTTTCATCAAGTTAAATTTAATACTTATCCAATTTAAGACCTATTTCACATCAATACTAAACACACACAGCATTTGTGACATGCTGGTGATAAATTCTAACCAGGCTGCACAGTTTGCAGTAGTTACTGTTTCCATGTTGGTTGTTTTGTAGTTGTTGCAGCATGATCAATACAATATTTTCTTAAAAGCGACTTTAAAAGCAAAACTGAAGACCTGTCAAAATCTTATTTAAGACATTTTGAGACATTTTAAGGCCTAAAATTCACATTAATCGATTTTAGACTTTTAAGGACCTGCGGAAACCCTGTCTTTCAGGCATCTGCGAGGCATTGGCAAGCTCTTGGATTGCGTCCTTCACACCTGTTGATCAAGCGCCAAGTGCTGATTTGGCTCTGGTATTGCATTGGCATCAGTAAAGACCAAAACGGAACTAAAAGCAGACTTAATATTGAACTCACATTTGTCAGATGCCAAATTAAAGATAATGTTGCTCCATAACTGCTGAATGTGCAAAACTGTTTGCTAACAAGTTCACCATACCAACTTAAAAGGTGATGATATGTCAACGTTGTTTTCACAACTTGTTGTGTTGCTATGTCAGCTTGTTTCCCTGCTCCAAGTGGCCAAATAAATCTGTTACTGCAGGTTTTAATTTCCCAGAATGGCTGTTGACAACCACTTAAGAACGGAAGAAATGAAATGAAATTGTAATCAATCAAAAGTGTTTATACTGGCGTATAAATAAAGGTGAGCTAATGCTGACCTAACATTACTTGATATATAAAGCTTGCATAAAACATCATTATCATAGCACATGTGGTCTTTCTACTTGATATGGTTTAGGCTTTGTTTTCTGTGCCCTGCATGTTCAGTCTGATTTAATTTATGTCCTCCAGAAAACCTGCAAGTTCCACTGAATTATTATGTTTAACTTTTGCTGGAGAAGCACATTTTAACTGCTGTTTGTACTGTAATCATTCCTACTTTTCTTTATCTGGCTGTTTTAGTTACACACTTTCCCCCGTGTGATGTCAAGGCCTCTGCCCACGCTGACACTGCTACAGCTGCAGTGATTAGACAGGATGGAAACATATTTTTAATCATTTCATTTCAGAGCCAAATGAGTTGTTTGTGTTTGATAAATTTAGGGTTCAAATACCTGATTTATTGAGGTGATACTGGAAAATGTCTTGTGTCAAGAAAGAGCATGATTTTGTATTTTGTAAGCTTTTGATGATTAACCAATTGATTATGAGTATCAGAAACTACTTTTTCTTCTATTTGTTGCTGACAGATACAAGTTAATTAACTCCAGTTTCCAGGAGCTTTAGTTTAAAGACATTTCTTTTAAAGTTTGCATCCCTAAACCTTAACTTAAACAATGCAGTTCATAACGTTATTGGCTCATATAAAGTGAACAACAGGCACGCTCTCCTTATCCGGATTACAAAACAGCTAAATAAGCTTTAACTGGTGTAATACCAGCACAACAAGCAGCCAATAAGGTCTGCGAGGGTCAAAACAACAGCTCCCAGACGGGAAGCAGAAGCATTCCTCTGTGTTGCAAGAAAACTGCCTTTTCATCAATGATGGAGAAGTGCTAACCGCATAAACAAGAGCAAAGATTTTTTTTTTTTTTTTTGCTTCTGCTCTTTTTCTTTGCCTTCCTGTGTTGCTATGTCTGTTGAGATTTTGAGCCTGCAGTGTTGACCCGCTCGTCAGGTATCAGTGAAGCAGAGCAAAGTCTGGTCAGAGGCGTTAAGTTTGTCAGCTACTTTTTAAATTTAGTCTTAGTCCTTTGTCAGATGTTCTTGTTAGTTTTTATCAAATTTAGTTAACCTCATCATGCTTTTTTCAAGTCAAATTTTAGTGGACTAAATCGTCCCAGCATTTTAATTTTCTTAACCTAACTCAGTTTTTTTGTGATGAGCCTTAAATAGAATCAGAATCAGAAACACTTTATTGATCCCCAGGGGGAAATCATTAGTGATGCTCCCTTCCAAGAACAGATACCAGATATACACAGAAAAAATGGCAATAAAACAAAATACATACAGTACAGGTTAATCCATCCCTTCAGGTATGTGGTATTCTTACCAGCTATACATTTGTTTTGTTTTTTTATCAGCCTCTCTGTAATGAAAATAGGCCCAAATATCAACTATTTTTTTCTGTCATTGTTGATTTTAACTTGTTTTCTGTGAAATTGTTGATGCAAGTTACTGTGCTCATTGTTTCCTGCCTGTGCTGATATGGCAGGTGCAGCACAGCTACGTGGACCTGCTGCAATGGCCAAAAAACCCCCAAACAAACTAATATTTTATCTCCTCTTATAGTTATGTCTTCTTTTGTCAACAATATTGACATGTCAACATGTTGACATAGTCATAGTTAGAATTTAATGATGTTGGTGCCATCTTGTCATCGTCTCATTTCAATCATTGACGAACATTTGATTGAACATTGATGACAGAGGTGCAGAGCAAAAGAACTAGAGAGGGGAGATGACTAGAGACAGAAGCTGGTTTGAGACGGGATTTTCACAAGCGGTGACATCACTGTGTGGGAAAGTTAGTAGATGTCTTCTCTTATCGTCTCTGACCTCAGAGGTGTCAAACGATGTTTGTGCGCACAGAGCGAAGGTCACATCAAAACACAGCAGAGAAGCCCTGTGTCCCATTTTCCATGCGCACCCTCATCAACACCTGCATGTGCACACGTTTCATACACAGAGACACAAGCCAACATACACAGTCATGCACAGTAGAATTCATAAAGCTGGAAGACATGAAGGAAGCCTGACCAAGATTGTGGCAGCGCAGGAAGGAAGTGGAACACACCCCTGGATCTGAACAGGAAGCAGCCAGGAAAAGAGGACTCTGACAGGACACACACACACACACACTCAGAGAGTTATAGCTCCGTGGTTATGAGCTTGAACACTGACCATGTCATAAATTTATGAAGTGCCTTGATAGAAAGGCAGCACGTGAACCTACAGCTGCGTCCTTCAATATCTTTCCAATTCATCATTTCCAATATTGATGGTCAGTTAAGATTAGCAAAGCAAAAATAATCTCAGCTACGTCTGAACAATGAGTTGATCTCATAACTGAGGGAGAGACAAAAGAACATTTTAGCAAGACTCTGGAAAAATAAAGATAACTCAGCGGGGGAAAGGTTATATTTACAAAGTGACGCATCTTAAAATGCACACAAGCTGTTCAAAGAAATTACATTTTAAACAACAGGGGTGGTATTATAGTGAAGGAGCAGGCAAGTGTGCATTTACATCAGATATTCTTTTTAACTGGAGAGAATAAAAATGCTGGCTGCTACAGAGTGTTGCATTATGGGTTGCATAGTGTGTCTTTAATGTAGGCCTTATAGCACAGAGGTGGGTGACTTGAGTCACATGACTTGACTTAAATCAGAAATTTGGTGGCCTGAGACTTGTTCGACTAACCTTGATAAAAGACTCGACTTGCCTTTGACTTGGTATTCATGACAGAGGCCAACACTCGAGGCATCATGGAAGGCGCCAGTCCAAAAATAATAAAATCTGGATTCAAGGATTATCTTGTCGATGACAGTAGTAAGAAAAAAAAAACGAAAAAAAAAAACAGCTGTATGTGATAAGTTTCATATGAGATATACCTTGGACATTTAAAAGTCCCAGAAGAAATGGTGTGATTCTCCTGAAGGGGAGCCAGAGGAGGCTTTGTGTTCACTTTAGAGCCCTTAAATGTATTTTATATTATAATTTCAAAGCCCTACTCTCCGTTGTTATTCATTTACAAGGCATGTTATTACGTGCCACAAAATGTCAAATATCAGTAAGATTTATAAGTTTTTGTAAATGTTGAAAATAAAACTCGATTTGCCGTGACCACTGTGTTTTAACTGATCTCCTGACCACCAGAATGTTGTATGACTTGACTTGTGATTTGCTTGACCTGAGCAGTATGCTGCTCTGCTCAGAGGTCACGGTCGCCTCTCCAAACTCTGCCAAAAAATCCCCATAAATCTTCATGTAACTTGCTCTGTTGCCACGGGCCAGATTAATTCCTGAGAGGTAAACCTACACAAAAGCTACACAAATATGGGATTTACATCCTGCTTTAATGGAAGGGTTTAATGTTTCGCTTTACAAGAGACGAGGCTTTGAGGATAATCTTCATTTTATCCCTGGACTAACAGAACCTCGGGGAAACTTTCCAAGTAGTACTAGACTGAAAATGTTTCAACAAAAACAGGTGTTGGAAAAAGGGGTGAGTCATCTCATATTTGGGCCAATACTTACATTACACGACAGTACTTCATTCAAAAAGAGCTAAAGTGATGCCAGAAAGATTGATACTGACTTGTGTTAGGTTTAAAGGTGTTTTTTTTTTTTTCTGTGGCCTTTTTTAAAAACCATTTCTTGTTGAAAAATCCTGTCTATTTTATCTATTTATGTCTGTTAACACAGCAAATACACAGTCTGTTAACAGTGAAAAAAGTTAAATATATCAAGGTCAACATGGCATACTTCATATGTCTGGCTAATATATATTATATTAGAGCTCAACAATTTGATGATTATTTGATCAGTTCATTGAAAGAAAATTAGTTGCTGAACTGTTCTGAAAGTCCAAAAATTGAGTCTTTAAGTCAAAGAGGTCAAAATACTCACATTTCACTTGATAATGGAACTGGGGATCAAATAATGTGAGTATTTTTTCCTCCTTGACTTCAAGACTTCAAGACAGGATTTTGGGTTTTGCACTCCACTGTTGTTGAGGCCCAACCTCCTTTTCCAAATACTGTTTTGTTAATCGATTGATCGTCATTTTTCAAGCAAAAATGTCAAAACATTTGCTGTTTCCAGCTTCTTAAATGTTGCTTTTTTGTCACTTGTGATAGTAACTGAAAAGACTTTGGGTTCTGGACTGTGTTTGGACAAAAGAAGCCAGTTAAAGACGTCTCTTTGGACGGGAAATTCTTTGGAATTAAATAGACTTAACAATCAGTCTATTAAAGGTGAAAACAATCGGCAGATTAATCAATGAAAATAATTGTTAGTTGCAGCCTTAATAATATACATAATACAAAAATACAAGGTAATTATTCATTAGAGACAACACACAGCTGCATAGAGATCCTCAACAATGACCTGCGGGCGTACAATACATGTTGACAGAGATCATGAGCACACACGCTCACACACACACAGAAATAAATAAGCAGAGTCAGAGAAGGGTAGCCTGGGGTCTAGGCGAGGACCTGTTTCTCACAGGCATGTTAATGGACATGTCACCATAGCTGCTCCCTATATTCCTCCCCTGTCCTCAGAATCCAGGGTCAACAGAACACCGTGTCCCCTCAGGACAAGGACTGATCTGTCTGTGTGTGAACGTCTGTTTGTGAGAACGGTGTGTGAATCTGTGTGCGTGTCACTTAACTGTCACCTGGAGTCCCTGCTGTGCTGCACAGTCAGTAATGACGAGCGAGTTTCATCAGACACAAACAAACAAACAAACATCTAAACACGGGCTCATTAATTCCAGACAGCAGCAGCAGCAGGAGTGTTTTACACCTTCATGTCAAATGTGCCGGAGTTGCTGAGCAAAGGGAGCTGGAGGTATCTGCATGATGGATGCAGTGTGAATGATTGTGTACTCGTGCACTTACGCAACAGTTCTGAAACTTCAGGACCTTAGACTGAGAGAACTCTTAGCTTGTTTATAAACTTTGTTATAATGTATTATGTCATGAGAAGGTAAAGTACATTCTGTTTTACTGCAAATTTATCCTTGGTCATGTCATTTTTACTGTCACCATAAATGTAATGGATGGTTCTTGTGCAAAAATGGCACCTAAAATACAGACACATCCAGCACAGCTTACAGACGTTTTGGACACTTTGTTTAAGCTAGTCTGTTCCAAGCAAACAATGTGACTATTAGTACACATACTGTGTTCATATTTTAAGTCATTTCAAGCCTTTAATCATCCCGTGTCTAACTGCTGCAAGAGGAAAAAACAACAACTTAGAAAACTAAAAGGAAAACAGAATTATGAGGGCGCTTGTATTGAAAGACCGCTGTAAAAGTTTCCACTGAGGTCTGTTTACTCCTCAACTACTTTGGTTGCATCATTGAATTGTCTAATTTCTGAGATTGATTTAAATCAGTATTTGAAAACCATGATGAGAGCACAGAAGACGAAAACTAATTTCCTGTGCCAAAAGGTGACAGTCTTTAAAATGGCATGCGTGTGTGTGTGTGAGTGTGTGTGTGTGTGTGTATGAGAGAGAAAGTGTGTGGCTAATATTTTCCTGATCTTTGCTGCGTAGGGGCCTTGTCTAAAGCAGCTGCACGGGCTATCTGCCAAAATAACCACTCCCACTCTATCCTCCCTACTCTTGTCTTTTCATTGTCTATTCAGCATCTCCAAGTGTTTTTTTTTTTTTTTTTGTCTTCTCTAATTCCTAGTATTGTCTCACCTCAATCATCTCCCAAACTCCCTGTCTGCCCATTCTTCCTCTTTCCCTCAGACTATCTCTTCCTCTTCTCTTCCTCATGGAGACTACAGACAGTGGAGCCACTGACAGTGATAAGGAACAAAACCTACAACGAAAGCAGACCCATCTGCTAAAATGAGAGAAAACGCACACAGTTCCCACTGCCCAGTGCTTCTCCTGGGCGGCTCCGCTCTTTGTTTGCTTTCTGGTCCTTCCCTTTTCCTTTCTCTGTGTTTTTTTGGCTGCTCCCACTGCAATATCAGTACCCAGTGTGTTTTCATGACTCTTCACTGTGCAGATGTGTGCACTGTCCTGCCCCAAACGTGTGTGTGTTTAGAGGAAATGCAAAAATATAAACTCGAGGACGAATCAGTTTAGGCTGGTGCAGAATGTCACACAGGAGTGTCACAGTACGGAAATAAACCCCCGCAGCCGTCACTCTTACCCCCAGGGTTACATAACACCGAGGGGCTGAGGTGGTGGTGATGGTGAGAGGAGGGTCACATGACTCTCAGCAGGTTGCACCTCGGGTCATTTACCCTGGGAATGCAGCTTATAATGCTCGGCTGGCATCTATGGCACTGACGTAGTGTTTAGGGTTTCAAAACATCTTAAATATGAGCTGTAATCTCAATCAAACATTAACACAGCTCTGGCCGCATCTTCACGGCTTAAATCTATATCATCAGAGCTAATGAAATTAAATCAATTAAATCACATTGCCCATATTAATGGAATTAAAGTAAGTGAAGCACTATTTCCACTGAAGCTTTTTAAACACCAGAGGGAAACACCTAAAACACAAACAACAGTCACAACATGTGTGGTTTTACATGAAGACAGAGAGGCACTTAGTGACATTTCACAGCTGGTTTCACATTTCTCAACATCTTTTATTTGTTACACTGAAACTAAACCACTCATTGGTCTTGTTGTTTTAAGCCTATTCTGACCTCTTTGTGACTGTGTAATGGTCAGTGTGAAAGTCTTCCAAACTCTGGCTAGAGCAGGGGTAACCAAAAATTTTTATGATCACAGTCTCAATGCCAAAATCTTGCAAAATGTCAGAAACAACCGCAGGTCATATTTTGTAAAAGCCAATCCCTCTCTAAAGACATGCATCAAATCCAGCTGTTTCCTGGCCCTTCAAATGTCATGTTTATAATACCATGAAAACTAAAATTCAACTTTCTTCCACATGAAACTCCTCAAATCATACAAAAGTAAGGTACTGTACTACATTAGTGCAAATACAACATTTTATTTTTGCCAACTGTTTTCTTGATTAATTGATTGGATAATAAAATGAGACATCTTCCAAAACCCAAATATATTCAGTTTGCTATTACATATTAAGATGAAGACTAGAATTGCCACCTCACAGTTGCATACTTCCTTCAACCAGTCAAGTAACAGTTTAGATCCACGTCTGTTTAGACTCATATAATGTATGTAGTGAGGACTTTAAGGGAATTTAATAAAAGATGTGTTTAGTGAGGTCACAGTGACCTTAACCTTTGCCTTTTAACCATCAATATCTAATCTAATCATCACTGAGTCCAAGTGGATGTTTGTGCCAAATTTGAAGGAATGGGACGGATGGATGGATGGAAATGGGCACGGAGGTATAAAAAGCAGAAAATCCTCAAATTAAAAGGCTAGAACTTGGTAATGTGAGCTAATTTATGTTTGTTGTTAGGGGGCTGCAATTTGATGCAGAAGCCAAGTACTGTATTAAATGCAGACTACTGACAGTGAGAGCATTAAAATGGACCTCAGACGATTAAAATGTAATACATGTATGTCATGTTCAGAGGCAACCCCTGAAAAATAATTAAGTGGTTGTCAAAATAGCTGCTGCATAATTTTCTGCAGATCAATTAAGCTACCACATTAAAGAGTCGAAACTTAACACTAATACTTTTTTATTGTTTTTGGCTCATTCAACTCTCTGAAGCACCGACAGTATCTGTTGGCAGTAAGTTGGACTCATTGACAGCCGAGGCATGACTCATCAACTAATATTACCTGGGGCCTGATTGAATGTTTTGGCTTCTGTACAGTTTGTTTAGTTGTGGCGTGGCATTGTGGATTTCTTTATGCAAGCTTAAATCACAATAATCTTTTCAGAGTAAATGAAAGAGATTGCTTTGCATTGAGGTTTAGCCCCCGTCTTCAGGCCTTGTCACCTGTCAACGAGGGAGAAAGAAGTATGAGGATGAAGTTTGGAGGTGAGCAGCGCGCCACAACTCTCCTCTGACACACTCAGTGGGCGGCGGAGCAGGTCAGGTTTTGCCTCTGCGCTGTAAAGCAACTCACAACAAGCGTGTATTTATGTGTTCACGCATATGTCTTTGCACGTGCCTGTGCGTGTTTGTGTGTGAATGTGTATGTCCAACCATATCAGCCATTCGAGCTGAGAGAGGAAGAACTTGTTGGCCTTCGCCCATCTCCCATGCCCCCTGTTTCCTGCTCCATCTCCCCTCCCCCCAGCCAGCCCGAGGATTAGCTTGTGGTCACCCCACTCGGCCTATTCTCTCTCCTCTGTGTGTCTCCCTGTCCCTCACAGCTCTGCCACCTCAGCGTTTGGGCTGTTTGGACAGGAAAGCCCTCCGCCAGCTGCCTACAATAACAAGCCGACCTTAGTCACTGTCAGTGAGAGTGTGCGTTTGTGTGAGAGAGGAAAAAAGAGCATCTGTGGGGGAGAGGAAGAGCGGGGTGTGAAAAAGATGAAGCAAGAGTGAAAGTAATACAGTAAGAACATAAGATCGATGTGTGAAATGAGATATTAAAATATCCAAGATGTGAGGGTATATCTGAGATCTGACAATAATGCAGTCAATAACACGACGATGAAGTCTGTCAGTGAGGGCTTGATGACAGGCCGTAACTCCTCTAAATCCTAAAGTGAAGAACCACCTAAACCCCACCACCAGTCAGGACAGGGTCAGCATCAAAAGGTATTTTAGCCACTTAAAAATATTATTACTATATTTGGAATATTTTCACCACTTTATTTTGCCATCAGACAGGATTTTTTTTGACAGGAAACTGCTGTTATATAAGCTATATATCACTCTCTCCAAACCAACCAAACTCCATACGTGAAATCAGTCATTTTACCTCGCATAACCACAGAGTTGCTGGTCTACTGCTGCCTCGATCTCTTAGTTTGCTTGTGTTATTACATGACTGTGGGGAATCATAATTATCCTTTAAAAACACTGCAGTGACACAATAAAACAAACAAACTAACCGAGGCAGCATAGAAGATAAATGGAAGACTAAGTTAATGTAACAGTTATTAGCTCACCTGTAAAGCAGAATGATACACGTAGTTAAAAGTCCTAGTGCTGTTATACTCTGTATTATGTCACTTAGACAGGGGTTGTTACCCAGCTACATTGTTAGCTATTCAGATGGAAAAGCTTTTTAAAAAGTACACCATATTTAGAATGTTTTCATCGCTTTACTTTGCAATCAGACAGCCTTTTCTTTTTTTAAAGTTATTTTTTTGGCCATTTTTGCCTTTATTCGATAGTACAGCTGAAGAGTAGACAGGAAAGGGGGCAGAGAGAGAGAGGGACGACACGCAGCAAAGGGCCAAGGGCGGGAGTCGAACCAGCGGCCGCTGCAGAGGACTAACAGCCTCATACATGGGTCGGACGCTCTACCAACTGAGCTAAACGTCCGCCCCAGACAGCCTTTTCTAATGGGAAATCACCATTATAGAAACCAAATACCACTTTCTCCAAAGCAACCAAACTCCATTGGCAAAGTGGGCCTTTTTTAAACAGCTAAAATACCTTTTGTCGTTGACCCTGTGCACAGCCATTAATTGCTTAGCTTCCATGCTGGTGCCTCTCTCTGCTTCTTCAAACTGGGGACGTGCCTACTACATCTACTTTAGGTAATACACTGACTATCTGTAAGTACACTTTTCCTTTAATTGGATTGTTGCATGTGGTTTATTTGTAACCAACTGCCCAGTTACAAGTAAACAGGGAGTTTCTGGCAGTAATGAGGAGGAAAACCAATGAACTCTAATCCCTGCAGATTTACATAAGCAAGATACAGTGGACTTTGCCATCATGTTTTTAGTGTTCATGGTGGATAAAAACACATGATGACATTGCTGAATATGAAAGTCAGCCCAAATTGAACATTGCCTCCAAGAAATGTGCCATGCTTGATTTTCCAAGCAAAACAAATGCTGGCTATAAGATGTTAACATCCATTCATTTAACATTCAAGTCTGATTTTAGTGAGTATTTTCACACAGAGTCATGTAGAATCAATTTTCAGGTGCCTCATTGCTATTATTGGGTGCAACTAAAAGATATATTGGGGGACTTGTGTGAGACAGATTAAAATAAGAGTAGCCAAGTTGCATGCAGTGGAGACTGAGACAACCTATTTTTAGTGCATAGTATGAATTACAAACACTGGATGCTACACTTCCCATAATGCAACTTGATATTATCTTTCATTAAACACTGCCTGACTGGTAAACACTCATATCTTTCAAACTCCATGCCCGCCTTAATGCAGTTGTTCTGCTTAAAGTTTGAAATCTCTAAGCCCAAGCCTGGATACTCGAGCAATGTCGCTTGGGTAATGGTGTCATCTCAGACTTGACAAAGTTCCCTCTGGATTCAAGGAGGACATTAGAGAGCTGCTCACAGGCTGAAGAGAAAGGCCTCAGTATGCATCAAACAAACTGCCGGTCGAATCATCCTACAGTGTCTGAAAACAGCCAAGCTTCTGTACTTTAGACATGGTTGACTGATGCATCGCACAACCTAGTGTGTTTTGAAGCATAGAAGTCTGCAAATGCTGAGTCGATTAGGGCTGGGTTCAGGCCAGTGTTTTTTAATAGACCAGGTTCAGGTCGGTCTTTGGCTCATTTAACTTCTCTGCTTTCATCAGGCCTATAGAGGCTACATGCAGAGCGTGATTATAAATATTATACATATTACACATTTTATTCACATGCATGCAGAGCATCGGGGAGAGACTGGTAGTGTGGGGAGTTCATAAAAGCTTCTAATGCTTTGGGAAAAGCTGCATTTTGGAAGAGTTTTATTTTTTTATTACAACTGCAAACAATGAGGGTCATGTGCAGTGCAAAGAAAGGTAGGTGTAAGTCTTTATTTAGGCTACTTATTTGTTGCTGAATCATGTAGCTTGGCGGTATTCTCTACTGCAAGCTTATGCTTCTCTAGAATGGGCAGTTGGTATTTGTGTGCATAATTGTCTGTGCTAGTTTTTTTACCATCTTAACCATTCAAAGTAGATTCACCAGGGCTTGGTGTGACAAGATTCAGAGGCACTGACACAACTTCCCATTTGGTGCATGTACTGACAAGTTTTTGCATTCAGCTACATGTAACCTCAGTAAAGAAGTCAAAAATATCGATACTGCAATACTTTTATACTACATGTTTAAAATGATGCAATATCTATTAATTATAGTACTGAAAGAACTAAAGCTATAAAAAAAATATCTAAGTGCTCAATCAAGACTTTCAATTCAGTATTTATTGTCCTGCCTGAAATTTGGCTTACAGCATAACAACACTAGATGTGACTTGTAGGTTTTTAATTGATAAAAAATAATAAAAATTATTATTGCATATTTTGTGTGCCTCAGACTTTTTTTCCCCCTTTTTGTTGTGATATCAAAAAGGGTATAAAGTACAACTTTTTTAGTATCAAAGTTGAAGATACTCGAGTCGTGACAGCTCTAAACTGTAAGATACAGTAGATCACGCACAGCTGTTGAAACCCTGAAGGAACTTCCCTGTGTGGGCTCAGACGACCTCTTACCCACTCCTTTACTTCCTGTGTGGGGTAGCACACTCTGAGCCTTACTTCCTGTGAAAGACATGCAAACTTTCCCCTCGCAGCTTTTTCACCATCCATCTTCCTCTTTGAATCAATGTACCCTCCTATTCTTTTCTCCTTCTCATATTGCTTCTATTTGTTTGTGTAACTGTTCTAACCACTTGTTCATGGTTGTGTTTTCTCCCCTCTGCCTCGCCCTCAGTGAAAGAGCGTCAGTGGTGAGTTTGGCACGAAACTGGTTTGTGCAAATCTGCCCAAACACGGCACCTCAACTCCATCAACCACCACCCTTCATTCAGGCAGAGCAAAACCCCTCTGTTATTACAAGTGGCTTTGTGCGGCGAGGCCACAGCCATACACCCCACAATGACAGATGAACTAGTTTGAACCAGTAAGGACAGTGGGCTCTGGGCAAAAGACACCATGTAGACACAGACCGCAGACCTCATACAGTACACACAAATCTATTGTCCATCCATGTTGTGCGCACTCACACATGATTGCTGTGATTTAAATAGCTTTTTTTCCATTGCAGAGTCACAGACACACACATATGGGAGCGATTTGGCCAAAAGACTGCACATTTCACACAAGCTTGCTGCATGACATCTTCATGAATGGCTCACCAGTTAGCTTATACAAGTGTACAGCTCTGTGTCTGTTTACATATACACTTTTATGTATGTATAACTGTGACTTATGTATGCGCCATTCTGTTAAGTGCAGTAACCTTTCAACTCTGAGTAAACTGACCCAGAGACAGGAAGAACATCCAGTACAGACGGCAGGAATGTTCACGTACTTTTTGCCACATAAAAACCTGAGACTGTGTATGTTCAGTGGTGTTCAGCAGATGATTTATGTATGTGCATGTGAAGGTACCTGGTGGCCGTATAACTAGCTTTATGGAAGGGACAGATAAGCGGAGTCCTGATTTGTAGGGCGATTGTTCTTGCAATTATTTGTTTATATTGAGTTTGTTGCCAGGGGAGCTACACAATATGTTAGCACAACATGCCTGAACATGTAACTCTGAGCGATGCAGCCTTCAGCAGACTCCTGCAGGGGGTGACAGGCATTTGAATGAAATATAATATATATAGGCTAAGATATACACTGCCACCCACACAACACATACCAATACTTGTTTACTCCTCTCTGGATCATGTGTATTGTGCAATATCTCCGCTGTGACTGACATTACTTGACCAGCTAACCATGAAACTACAATTAAAGCTGGGAACATGGTGACATATTAGTTATTCCTTGGAAACTGGTCATTGACTGAGCCTCTTTTCCAAGCAGCGGTTTTCTAATCATAACTTTGCAGTGGTTACTTGGTACGGCAGGTCTGTCAAGCTCTGGAGTTTTTTCAACATGCTGAAGCAGTGTGCACTGCTCAGTAAACAAGGCAGGAAGGTGGTGTCCTATTAGAATTAAAGTGTAATAAGTGGATTAAACAGTGTGTTTGTCTGCTCTAATGTAAGCTTCTACCAACAGTAGTGGCCTAAAGGTGCTTCCAAAGCCAAGGGACAGCATAACATAGTTAATTACATTGTTTTGTGGGGTTACAAGTAAGTTTTGGATTGTGTTTACCCTTTGGGATACATTTCAGTCCCTTTTCCATAAACATGTGCTAACTTGCCTTGACTCGGTGTGTCAGCACTCCAGTCAATTGTTGTTTTGTCATTTAAAAGCTTTGGTTATGAAGCAGCAAAATCAGGAAATGTTTTGGTTTTCATCAGCAGTAATCTAACACAAAACCTATACAACAAAGTGAACGTGAAAGTAAATAAAGTAGAAACCTGGAAAAACAAACAGTGACATAGGAGAAACCTAATTTCAAACCACAGAGATTCAGTTTGAAACCACAAAAGCTCTGAGAGCTGAATACACAGCACAGGTGGACGAGCTAGAGCTGGTCATTGAAATGCAAATCACAGTGGTTGGAAAAGCCCTCTGTTGATACAGTCCAAGATGCTATATGACAGAGTTTAAGGTGTCAGCTTTGTCTCACTTTGTTGTGGATTTAGGGAAGTTTACCTGACATACATTTTCCAAACCAACTGGTTACTCCTCAGCCAATGGTGCCCTTTTATTTCCATGTATGGTGAGGGTGCTGACTTGTCATGGGTGTCATTTTTTTTAGCATCATCACAGTGATTTAGCATGATACCACATATAGAGGCAGCCATCATATGCTTAGTACTTGCCCCCTTTGCAGGATGCTCAATTTCAAACGAGTGAGCCAGAAATGTTAAAAGTCACCCAGAGACAGAGTTTCAAACCAGCTCATGGAATTAATGTTAATTAGCTAACGAGCTGCAGCAGATAAAATCTGCCAGAGCGGGCTGTCGATTCAGTTGCCAAAATCAAGAGTCGCTAGCAAAAAATGAGAAGCTGCTTCTGTCTGTTTCTGTCTGAAATTACGACAAATTTGAAACAGCAATTTTGTCACAGTTATTGTAAACTCAGCCAGTAAATATGTAACAGCATTACGAGCAATTCAACCCTGGTGCAAGCACACAAACACACTGACATACCATAAGATCATAGGTCATCATATGGTTTGCATGCTCAGAACTATTAGTGCCCATTACTGGAGCTCAGGCCTAATCAGTCGGCCATTTATTTTAAATTCCAGCATGTCCGCTCCCCTTTTTCGCTCTAACTCTCACTTTGTTTGTGCACAGAGCAGGTGAACAAGGGGAGCTCTGTTCTGAACATCAACCACAGAGCAGATGATAAAAACACATCAGGCTGAAGAGTGAAGACAAACATGAGGGGGGGGTCTAGTGATGCAACAACATACATTTTATAAGTACTCCTAGTTCCTGGACGCCCCCTTCTTCTGTCACATGATGCCTCAAGAGGAGTGAATATATGAAAGTAACCCATTGGTAACCTTAGCCTTTCCCTAAGACTTGCCCAGGGGTCACTAATGCCTCTGAGCACACCCACACACTCTTCCTCAAACACACACACTCACAGTGAGATGGTAAACAAGGAGTGGATAGAGCTGCCATGTACTCAGCTTTCATAACTAGAACAAATCGCTGGCCTTGACCCTATTTATAAACACACTTTACATACAGTATTTTTACATATTTACACACACACACACACACACACACCTACACACACACACACACACACACACACACACACATTCAATGCTGACTTCAGCAA
Organism: Lutjanus argentimaculatus; assembly: GCA_034769285.1. Lineage (NCBI taxonomy): Eukaryota > Metazoa > Chordata > Actinopteri > Lutjaniformes > Lutjanidae > Lutjanus > Lutjanus argentimaculatus. Next base: position 54,144,732 of record JAWZSL010000001.1, read on the forward strand.
ACACTGTTCAAACACACCTGTATCGAAACTATGACATCTACAGTACCTTTGACCTCGGTCAGCCCTGGGAACTGTGGTCAAAGGGTGGTAATCTTCACAGCCTGCAGTGCATGACCCAACTGTACTCATGTGAGGTGACCGTGCACACATTTACTCATAACAGGCAAATGATAAAAACAAACCAACCAAACCAAAGTTCCTGTAGGTGATTCTTTTCTATCTTTATATATGACAGCATAATTTGTCATGATTTAAGTAATCTATTAAACAAAAAATGCCAAATATTGCTGGTTTGAGCATCTAAAATGACAGTCTCTGCTGCTTTTTTCTGTTTCATATAATTATGAATTAGATCATTTGGGGTTTTGGACAGCTGGACAGACAACTTAAAAACCTCACTTTGGGTTTGGGAAAACTGTACTGTACATATTTCTGTACTTTTCTGATCATTCCAATCCCACCCATAATTTAGAACAGTAAAATATTATGTTACATCCTGCATTATGTCTTTTTTTTACTTAATTTTTTCACTTTGTGTCTAAGATTTACAAGGATTTATTGGCAGAAATTAAATATAATATTCACAAGTATGCTTTCATTCATATGTATTCACTGGAAAATAACAAAATTACAAGATGTTGCTGCAGTAGCCCTGGACAAACAAACCAAACACTGGCTGTAGATACGGCCTGTCACATTTTGCATGAGTTTCACAGAAAATGTATGTTCCCCTTCACTAAGGGGTCAGTGAGATGAGGTGTTTACAATCTGCAATCTCACCACTAGATGCCACTTAGGACTTTATAAGGTGGTCCTTTAAGAAGTGGTGTCTGTGAGGTAAACAATGCACTGATACAACTTAAAATATCTCTTTTTCTTTTTATACATTTTTGTTGTGCCTTTGTGATGGGTTTCGCGCGGAACCCACTTTAGCCATTTTTTTATTTTATATGATACAGCACAGGCTCGTTCAAGATCAGTCAGGCCTGCAAATGCATGTCGGTTAGATTTGTGTCCGACTTGATGGCAACTTGTTCTGATGTGATGCACATGTGGGCAACACTGATCTCATGAGATCAAGGCAGCTGCAGTTTTTAAGAGCCAGTTGTTTTCCACTGACTTCAAGACCCATTGACGGGAAACACCTGGCTGTTGCATGATCAATTAGTTTTGATCATTGACATATACAGAAATGGGCAACATCACAGCCCCCAAAATCCTGATCGTCCCCCGGTGGCTGGCTGCAGGAAGGGGGTTTTACATCATCGACCTTGATACCGCGGCTCCAACCCTGATCACTACTGCGCAGACTCTGGCTTTAAGTTATGTCACCAGCGCAAGATAGCAGTGCTCGTTTCTGGGGTACTTTGGCCTCAGTCTGAACTGTAGGAGGAAATGGGGACACATTGTCCATCTTTATATATGTCAGTGGTTTTGACAACAAACACCACGTTCTGTAAAAAAAAAATCCTAGTTTTCTGTGTAATTGCAATATTTAACGCTAGATACTGTTCATTAGTCTCATGCTGTGCAACAAACCAGTTAACAAACATATCTTGTGTGGTTGACAATAATAATAATAATAATAAAGGTCATTTACATATCAAAATGAGCAGTCACAAAGTGATTTACAAGGCAGACAAAGAAATCTCTTCAGCTGCAACTTCATCAGCGATCAAGGAGGTATACGCAATAACTATCCGAATGAAACTCCAGGTGGCCTACAGATGGATCTAACAGGATGTAGATATTTCTGTCACTTCCTGTATATTCTTTGAAGGCTGCTGGAAACTGTCTGACTTGACTGCAGCTTTCCAGGCGAGGAGCAAGCCTATTACCTCTTTAGCCCCAGTGCTAGAATAGGGGGATTTGTGATTGCTTTATTGGTCGCCACAAATGAAACCACCAACTTTAACAAAATATTGGCCTTTCTGTTTCCTTTCTGTATATTTTCTTGGTTGATAAGAGTGTCTTGAAGAGCACAAGCATCTCCCAAAAATCATGAACCTGTGGGTTCACCTGTTGACACAATGACCAACGTTTCACCAGCAGAAAATGTACAGATCTTTTTGTACATCAAAACTGAGACACGTCATGAGCTCCTCCTATCTCCTCAACATCAGTGCTTAGAAAACAATAGCTCTCTAGACATGGACACACCTACTGCAACTGTCTGGTTTGCTTTAAGACTCTCTGCTGTCTCTGGATCTCATACACATAGTATGTAACACTTGACGAATGACACGCATGCATGAGACAGCATTCATGTATGTGAAATATGAAAAACATGATTTGACTTTGCCACTGTGATAAACTGGCTCCTTTGTAGCATGTGAGGGCAGGCCTGGCCACAGAAACATGTTGATATGATTAACAGAGATAAAGATGTCAATTTTTCCTCTTACATGCAGTTCTTGGTCAACTTTCTGGGAAGGGCTGCTGGCTCATAAATGGTGCTGACTAAATTAGGTTAGCCTGGTTGTGATTTTAAGGCAGACACACATACACACACACACAACAAAAACACAAACATCCTAATTTCCTAGAAGTTTTTGAACAAGCTCCAATGGCTGTTTTCCAGTGTGTACATGTAACTCCTCCTTCTCCTCCCAGATCTCTTCCCTTCTGGTTCTGCACAATCAAACTCAGCCCACCTCCCTCCCAATCACACCCCAACCCTGACATCCCCTTCCTCCAACCACCACAGCCACCCTCCCTTTGCTCTTTCTGGCTGCACATAAACAGATTCTAGAGGTGTGTCTCCTCTCAGCCAATAGCAGCCCTCTCGAGCCGTGCATCTGGGCCAATCAGAGCAGCCGGTGGGAGCAGCCGTCTCTCCTTCTGTTAACGGCAGTTGTTGTTTTGCAGCTCTCTGTGTTTTTCTTCATGATGATGGATGGAGGGAATAAAGAAGAGGTCAGGTCAGGCATTAATAAGCTTTGAGTGCTTGCCAACAATTAGGTGGGGGCTAATCCCAAATTCACAAGTGTGTGTGCACAGTGCACGCACACACACACAAACTCACTTCGTTTTACACAAGAACATTCACATGCTCTTTATCTCTATCTATCTTCCTCCCTCCCTCAAACACACACACACAGAACAGACTTTGTTTGTTGCACATAAACATGATTCACATCCTCTCTCTTCCTCACACACACACACAAACACCTACACACAACCCACAGTTGCTGGTTATATCTGGTCAGAGGGTGTGGAGTGCTGGCAATGGGGGAAAGACTTCTCTGCCCAGTACAAACAGGACACCTGTCAAACCAGTCAACAAACAGAAAGTTCTGCACGTCCCATATCAACATCAACTTGAAAATAAGCAGGCTGTCCGAGAGGAAAGTAATTCAAAGAATATTTGCAAAAGATCTAAGTATATCAAATGTACGAATTATATCAGAAGTTTCCAAACAGCAAGACTGAGCTGTACAAACAAAGAAAATTCAGATTTAAAATTAAACAGAGTTCTCACAAATTAACATAAATAGATAACATAAATTTGCCTGCAGTCTGGACCTAATAAGTATAAAAGAGGAAGGAAAATCGTTTGTTTATTAGCTAGCTAAAAAGTAAAAAGAAGAAAAATGCTTAAAGGTTAGTTAGCCTTGTTAGCTTGACTCCCCATGACTCAGTAGATAAGCTCTAATTTCTCTTCCTTTTAGAAAAACTTGTTGGACAAATTAAAATGGAGCAATATGACCAAGGAAAAGAGAGACTGCCTGGCAGCAAGTGGCAGACTGTTTCAACGACTCAACTGGAGTGAAAGAAGAGATGCATCATAAAACTCAACTGGGTTGAGTCTGTCGAGGAAAAGGATTACTGGGTTCAGTCCAGCTAAAAATGACAGGCATTTTAAAAGTTACTCTTCTCGAGTGTAAGTTTAAAGTTGATACTGAATCACATTTTAAATTGGAGTTTAAAGTTCTGGTGCAACCGATTTAACTGAATCTTTAGAGTGAAAACTAAACTGAGGTTTAATAAGTGGTTTCATTTTAATATCTCTTCATTTTAAGATGGTTTAAAAGTTCAGTGCAACATAATTTATACTTAAACCGTCATTTACCATCATTTAATCCAGAAATACTTGTTCGTGCAATCCAGCCCAAGAGACTGAAAAAAGCACTGCAGGCCTTATGTAGTAAGTCAAAAACAATCTGCAGAAGGAAAACATTCATGACTTGTTTTTCTCACTCTCTCCTCTCTTCCCTCTTGTAGTCAAATTTGTGCAACGGGGGCTGTATTGCACAACCAGAGTGCTGCTTTCAACTGCTAACCTGTAACGTCTCAAAAGAAAAATCTTGAGCAAACACGGCCCTTATTGAGAGAAGTGTAACCGCTCAGACCTCCTGTGATATCAGCAGTATGTGGTGATTGCAAGGGACCACATCAAATCAGACGTGAAGACAAGAGTGAGCTTGAAGATGTGGCATGAATGCTCCACTATCTGTGTTTTATTTTTTCTTCTTCTCATGTGTATGAGGAGGGAAAACTTCTGAAACGAGCGAGTGATGACAGCATGTTTGGACGGACGTCTCTGCTGGATGGTCACCTTCACACACCTGCGTTCAGAAACACGCGGACACTCGTGGTATTTCACACAGGTTCCTTGGTTCAACAACACCCATTGATCTTTTTCCCTTCTTCACCCATATATAACCGAGCCCTGCTGACCCATATTCCTATGTAAGGAAAGACAAGCTGCTACGCCACACAGAACAAGCTTTGAACAACAGGGGAGGAACAAGTTTTCAAGTTTTTCAGATGGCCTGATTTCACCAGAATGGATTGGTTGCTGGACCGGGTCTGTGTAGCTTCTCTGCAAAGCAAAATCATCACCTAAAAAGGATTAAAGCAGCACCTAGCCAACCACACATCACACTATACAATCATTTAGTTTATCTCAGTTCATTTTTCAAACTTCATTTTCAAGCTTGAATGGACTCTACTGGGGCTGCCACAAATTATAATCTTTTATAAGTGATTAATGTATTGATTTTTCTTTTTAATTAGACAATTAACTAAAGCACAACTCATGCCGTAATGTCTCTTTGAGGCCAATGCCAATATTACGGTAAACTGGTCAATGCAACATAAGCTGATATTCAGTAACATTAAAAACATTTTTAGGCACATTCACACAGAATCATGCGCTGCACGGATTAGCCGCAGGATTGTGTGGCGGTGTTTATTTGTGCATTTGACATAACCACGGTGAAACAATCAGGAAATAATGATTTATTAGCTTCCTTGTAACCAGCCTCCCTCACCTCAGTCAGTCTCTACCTCTACAACTACAGCTGCGCTCTCTCTCTCTCTCCCAAAAATATGGACACAAACCAAGTGAAGCTTCATGGTCTCGCTATGAACTGCAAGCCAAACTCAGACATAGAGGCTGGGTACACGATAAAAATAAAGTGAGGATCATTGTTTGGTCCTTGAACTCCAACTGGATAGCCCCCGGTTTCAGAGGTTTTTCAGGCTGACTGTGGAGGAGTCTGATCGCCAGCATGTGATTGACTGTTTCAACTTTTCCTCCGCAGGCCGCTGTGGTTTGTTTGGGCATTCCCTGCAGCCCCCACCTTCGCAGCCTAAACACACTACCACCATTCAAATTAATGACATAGCTGGTGCCACAACACCTGATTCTGTCTGAATGAGCCTTATAAGTTATGCAAGACTGTGGCCAGGACACGGCACATTATACATAAAAATTGTCAAACTTGACACTTATCTACCATGCAAAGATGTTTGAAATCAGCACTAACATATCTTTACAAGGTTTCTACTGGTGTATTGAAGTTAACAGGAACATTATAACTGTGAACCCAGCACTGCAGTGTGTGTATTTGTTGATGAATAAATGCTAAAATCCTTAAGAACCAAGTTAGCGACAACTTTAACACAGGCTCACTTAAGACGGACTACCCTTTAAAGGTGGACCAACCTTTCTCATTTTAGCGACAAGCTGCTCCTCCAACACTTGGATGTCAGGCCTTAATATTTTTGTGGTAGAAATCCTGCTTTGGCATTTTGTATCGGAGTAGAAAAGGATGGCACACTATCAAAATAATTCAGTGTCTGTGCAGATTCATATTTAATCAAAATACCATTGCTGGCGCCTTTTCAGCCAGAAGCTTTCCATTTTCACTTGGTAAACAATTCCTCAATTATCAATATTGGTTCTTAACAGTTAATCTGTTCATCAACTAATCATTTAAAGAATACGCCTCAACTACACTTAGACTAAATTATGACCAAAATGCCAATTTCTTCAACACACAGCTGCATCGGTCCTCCTGTATGCATCCGCTGCTTTTCCATACACTCTTATAATCAACAGCCAAAGCATGCCAAGTCTTTTTTAAGTCCATTTTATATTAAGAATCGTCCCTAAAAACAACATATTTATAACATAGCCTGCTCCATCAAATTAGAAGCAGACATCAAAATCAGATCCAGGTAGATGAACACGTGTGATACAGCAGCACGTGACAGCCAGACAACAACTGGCTTCGCATATTTTGAAAAGCACACAAGCTATAACGGGCAAACTTACAGAACGGTATAGATTTTGCTGCAGGCATCGCTGCAAAGAAAAATAAGCAAAGCATCCAGACAAAGATAAGCAGAACACACATATCTGACAAAGAAAATGACAGATGGGCAGTGCAGCCGCTAAGAGGGGAACACTGTTTTTGTGTTGACATTTTTAGCACACTATGTGATATGTAAAGAATGGGAAGAATTGGGTTATCTATACACCAGCCTACAAGGCAGGCCAGTCAAGCCAGACTTGAGCATTTGAGCTCAATATATCTTATTCTGACTGATTTTAAGGTAAAAATCTGCTGCTGCTACTTCAGACTAATGTAGCAATGCCTTGACCTGTGAATTGATTCCTTGCTCACTTCTGGACATCAGCACTGAGGAAACATCTTACATAAGTTACAACACTTGTTTGCTTTCTCCCCTGTCATCACATCATGCCCTGAGCTGTGTAAAATTTATGACAAAGGGTCCTTATAGAGTTCCTTCCTCCCCCGCCTTCTTTCCTGACGTCAAGTGACGAGAACTGACCTAATGGGCCACTGACACACCCGCAAAACAAGCCAATGAGCGGCCGAGAGCATGTGGCTGATTGATATCCTGGGGGGAGCTCTTGTCTAAATAAGCTCGTGTGGGTCACGAGGGGATCTGTTCTTACAGCAGATACGGACTCCTTCTCTCCATGACTGAGATTTGATGTAGGGGAAGGCTGATATTACAACCCCAGTCCCAAAAGAATTGGGATGCTGTGTAAAACGTAAATATAAGCAGAATGCAATGATTTGAAAATCTAAGTAATAATCAAATGAATCTGGTGCAAAGACAATAAATTTAATGTTCAAGCTGATTTATTGTTTCTTGTAAATATACACTTATTCTGAATTTGATGCCTGTAACATGTTCCAAAAATGTTGGGACAGGGGCATGTTTACCACAGTGTTACATCACCTTTTCTTTTAGCAACACTCACTTGGGAACTGAGGAAACGGATGGTCAAAGTATTGAAAGCGAAATTCTCTCCCATTCTTGCTTGATATACAATGTTAGTGGCTCAACAGTCTGGGGCCTGGGGTCAAAGCCTGTATATGCCTACCAGCGTTAACGCTGCTTTCACAGATGTGATAATTAACCATGATGTCAGATGCCACAGCGTCCCACCTTTTTTGGAATCAAGATTGTAGTTCAGGGCTTAGAGATATTGACCAGCTTGTTATCTCCAGTGGTGAAAAAGAGTGAGGGGGAAAAAAATGAGCAGACTGAGTGACTCAAGGATTTGTGTATATTTTGTGTTGGTGAGTTGCCAACCTTTACATGCCTGGTTTCCTAAGGGCCTCAGAGTGTTTACTGCAACACGACTAGAAACCTACAGAGGAACAGACAAGGTGTGGCAACCTGCCAGCAAAGAAGACTATTCAGGAACCAGATGGAGAAGTTGTTTTTGTCTCTCTCACCATCGATCTCCCTATGGCCTAGATACTTCTGTTCTCTCAAGAGTTTAGCCAAGCTTGGCCCCTTCTATTCTTGTACTTCTAAGCTCACCAAAAGTAAAAAAAAAAAAAAAGAAAAGAAAATGCAGAAGTGGGCTTTTTTTTCCCTACATTTCCCTCTACTGGGGCCTTGTTTTCCCACTTACGTGTAAGATATTACTTTGTTTTGTCAAGATTCTTTTTTACAGTCTGACATATCTCCTTTTTGCTTCTTTCTTAAGTATCTCCTCGCATTTTTCCTTTCCCCGTTTCCTGTTCTTTTCAGCATTCATTCACCTACTTCCATCCACTTGTTTTCTCTCCCCTGCTCATTAAACAATGGATTGCATTGTTTCCAAATATTTCTACTTGTTTAGATCTCTGTCTAATGCGCTCTTTGGCCACAAAGATTATACTTGGTATTTTCAACGAGGGGCTCATTCTTTTAATCACCATTAGCAAAGACATACTGGAAGCTCACAGTAAGCCTACACAGACAGACTGAAATATTCTTGTGAAGGCTTTGTGAACTGTTATGCATTATTAGAACCTGCAAGACCACATAAGGGACTTGGGGCCGTATTACAGAAACTTCCTATCTTTAGTCTTAATTTAAGATCACTTTAGGAATCTTAGTTCATCCTATCGAATCTCAGGCAAGGAAATCCTAAATACTCAATCCTACATTTCTCATCTTGCCATGCTAAACAGCTTTAACCATTTGTTTTTGTCATTGAAACACACTGAAACACACATTGAGACATACAAAAAAATGGAGCAAAAACAAAGGCAGGCACTTAACTTCAAGACAGACGAGTTCAAGGTGTTGGTAACATCTGTTGAGGAATCCAAACATGTTCTTTTTGGGAAATTTACAACAATGCTAACTCTGGAAATAAAAGAACAATGGTGGGATAGATAGAAGACAGCATCCAGCATCCACTGTGTAAAAACAATAAAGGGGCAGCCATATGTATGAAACAAGTTAGCTAACACTACCGTTAGTTAGTAAATTAGTTACTACTACAAGTGGAAAAGTGAAAGTTAAGACAGCTTAACAGTTATCCTGAAGTAAGAAGAGTTTATTTAAGATTTTGGGAAGTTAGGATGTTTGTGTAATACACATTTCCTTTCTTCAGTTATAAAAGGAACATTGACTTAAAGACTGCTCATCTGCAATAGCCTTTTTTCCCCCTTAAATCAGGCCATAACCCTAATTACCATGGATACCAAACAGTTAAAATAGAATCTGAAAGTTAAGAAGTTTCTGTAATACAACCCCTGGTTTCTAAGCATATCTAAATTTTGTTTACTGGGCCTCCAAACTGACTTCCACAGCACCACAGACACTCATACTTTACAGATAAATACTCAATAAACGTCCACACCGGTCTCTGATGTTGACCTTTAAGCCCAGTAGTTAATTTTAATCATACTGTAATTGGGCTAATTTCTTCTGAATTACAGTTAAGTGCTCCTGTTTTGCTGGAGACCTTCTGCAGAACCCTCAAGGACTCTTGGGAGTTTCTGAACTCAGTGAGAACCACTGCCATAATCCAGCCATCTGTCATAATGACTCCTGCATTTACAGCAGGTAAGAAAACATGTTATGAAACAATCTATTAAGTAAACACAAAGGATTGCTTATATGTACGAAAACATTCAATGTTAACTTAGTAGCAGGTACAATGTGCAGCCCCACCCATCAAACCAAAGAGCATGAAATGTTTCTATGGTCCAGTGAAAGGTCTGATGTGAACTTCAACTTCAGTAAACTGAAATAGGAATGAAAGAAAAAAAACAAAAAACAATGAATAGACAAAAAAAAAATAATAATAATTGAGACTGATAGTTTCAAGTGACTACTTCATACAACTTTAAAATCTGTTGTGATACTGTAGAAGAAAGGATTGGGTCTAAATTTCTTCTAAATGAACAAAAAACTAGCTCTGATTTCTCTAAATAAGACTGAATGCATCAAACATTATGTAGGGTATTAAAAGAAAGCAGTGCTCTCGACCAGGAAATGTGTAAATGTTGGCTGTGGCAGGGTAAAAATCCAGATCACCATGACATTTTTTTTTTTCTCATATTAATGTTATTTTGAAAAAACAATCCTTAAGAATAGTTAGGTATTGAGGTTATAAGATTTTTATGATCAGGCACCACTGACTCAGTGTTTACACTTCTTAAGTGTTCTACAGAGATTTCAGAGGCGGCAGACAGAACAATTGACCCAGACCCTGTTCTCCACACCAGTGTAAGTCATAAAGATAAAGCCGTGAAGATAACAAGTTACAGTAAACTAAAGGAAATGGATAAATAAAAGGAAATGATGAGGGCCTGATAGAAAGTCTGGGTTCACAGGCTTTGAAAGGACCTTACAGGTCTTGTGTTAAGGAAACTGGCTGCAGAAAACAAAGAGTCTGTGATCTGTAGTGAAAAATTTGAGAGCATTATCCATCCTGCCAGCTTCAGCCTGACTTTTGCATTTTTCTTCAGTTGGTGAAATGTATTTTAGTTACATTTCATTTAACTTATTACATGGTTTTCTGATTGGTCAATTCCGGTATTTTAAGGGCCTGGTCACACATATTCAAATGCAGGGGGCGGATGTGACTCCGCCCTCTCAGCATTCACCACCGCTGAACTCAAGGCGAAGAAAGGATGTGCATGTTTGACCATATATTATGGTCTGTCAGTCCTGAATAACAGTCCATTGCAATGGATGCAGTTCTCATCATAGACTGGAGGAGCACAAAATCATTTTAAAATCATTTTTAAACTAATATTCTGCGTCAAATTATTGATTTTTGTAAAGTAAGAAGCTGTGTACTAGCCGAGATAATAAGGTCATTATTGGGAAATAAACCTGCATGAACCTGTTGGGGTTTATTTCACAATAATGACTCACTGTACATTATCCCTTACTTATTACATGACATTGTTAAATACTCGATTCTGATTGGTTAGTTACAGCATTCTAAGGTCTGTTATTTCTGTTAAGCAGACCGTTGCTATGAAGAACAGACAGTTGCTATGGACCGGGCTCTGATCAAAGATCTGGAGGAGCAATACAATTTCTAAATCCAGAAAAACAATCTAAAACTAATATTTTGTGTCAAATTATTGATTTTTTTTAGTAAGTAACCATGTAATAAGCAGGATAATGTTGAGCAAGCAGGCCTCTATTGCAAAATAAACCACTTCAGGATGATTCAAGACCCTGACACGAGCATCACCCTGCCGGGTTTTATTTCGCAATAATGACTCACTGTACATTACCCCTTATGAAAATGCAGCGCTGATCACTAAAACTCTCTTGAAGAGCCTCTGAAATTTCACTTCACTTCACTGATGTCGATGAAGTACGTTTGTAATATCATCAAGGTGTCTACAACCAACATCTGGAATAATTTAGATGAAAGGGACAAACCAAATTATTGGTTCAAACAACAAAACACTGATTTTTTTCCTACAGGGCTCATGAGTCAGAAGCACTCGGGGGCCCACCCGACTACTTTGCTAGTTACATGATGTGTTCAATGACCAGTTCCAGCTCATGTCCTATCCAGTGCCTGCAAAACAAATCAGTTAAGTTTGTCAAAAATGCTTACATGTACCGCACTGACAAAAGATGCATTTAAAGTGTGGAGCTGTTAGGTAACATGTTATCATAACATTCCAGGAGTGCTTAGTGAAGGGGAATGTGTGTGTGTGTGTGTGTGTGCGTGTGTGTGTGCAGGGTGGGTGGGTGGCCATACCCAGGGGTCTAATAAGCCCACAAGGTGTGATGGATGACAACATGATGTAACTGTATCTCTTCCAATTACTTGCATTGGGACATGTAGTACAAATGTGTGAGTGTTAGGAGGGTAAACAACTCTGTCTGTGCACTTGCTCTGCACCCCTGAGCTGAAGTTTCCGTTCTTTATTCAGTCATGAACTTTAAAAACCGTTCAACTGTTAAACAAAAAAAAAAAAAGGGAACATCAGCATTTCCTCTTTGACACGTGAGTCTTCTTTTAGCGAGACACAAGACACGAGCATCTGAAATGACCAAGTCAACAAAGACGGCAGCCATATCGGTCTCATAGTCAGCACAAACACACACATACACACCTTTGAGTTTCACTTACCACAGACCGACAGGCCGACAGAAACACACACACACACAGGACGACGAGTGTGACAAACACATACACAGAGGAAGGGCAGAGTGTGAAAAACATGCTAACGGGTTGTATTCATCCCCCAATTGTAGATTATCATCTTTAACACTGGGGCGTATTTTTAGATAATCTGTCAACCAATCCTGTTTGCATTTCTAACAGCCCATCACTTTGTCCATATCAGCTTTCACAGAATATTTGGCTGCATCTGCTGTACAGAGAGGTGACATACTGATGCAATAGCCTTAGAATTGTGCTAAATCACATATCATGAGGAATCGTTGGTGACTATTATGTCATGGAGACTGCATCAGTCCATCTGAGATGAGCTCCGGCCCAGAGAAGTCAGCAGCGTTTCTGGATGTTCGTGACTTTGACTTTTCATGGCTGAGTCTTAACTTGCTTTTGTAGATGCATCTACAAACTGTGTCTACTGACAACTGTTTTCCAAAGTGTTCCAGAGCCCATGTAGTGTCCTTTATACAATTACATGGGCTTTTACTGCAGTGCCGCCTGAAGGGTCAAAGGTCACGGGCATTCACTGTTGGTTTTCAGCCTTGCCCCTTACATGCAGAGATTTCTCTGGATTCTCCGAACCTTTTAAAGATATTATGAATTGAGATGGTAAAATCCCTAAATTCCCCACAGTCTTGTGTTGAGAAAAGTTGGCCTTGAACTGTTGGGACTATTTGCCCACACAGTTTTTCACAAAGTGATGAACATCCCATCATCCTTACTTGTGAACGACTGAGCCTTTCGAGGATCATTGCATCGTGTTTTTGTTTTGTGTTTTGTGAAACTTGCTATAAAAGCTCTATAAAGGCGAGAGGAGCTGCAGGTTCATTTTAACATCATCCTGTGATACATTTTTATTACAAACATTTGATTACAGTTGCTTTTGGTGACTTTTTTTTGATTATTCAACCGTTATTTACAAAGGAGCAATGATTTCCAAATGTTCAGTCACCACGTCCACATTAGTATTAACTTTGTAGAGCTCTTTGAGCTCTGTTTATTTAATATGGGGTGGGTTTGATGCGATGACAAAGAGATCATCATCACAGGGCCACATTTGAAAAGCCACACATATTTCAGGCTCACAAAACTCAGATCAAACTGTTAAACTCGGCAGCGCTGCTCAAATATGATTCAAGATTCTGTTACTGATTTGCATATTTCTCCCCACACATGTTGCCAAAACACATTTTAGTGTACTACTTAGCTGTAATTTGGCAAAGTTTCCTCCTTAAAACCAGACCAAACATCACACCAACTTGCACTTGTCAATCAGCGCTACGTCACACGTCTCATTGCTGTGATTGGTTGTGAGTCTGTCCAACTGGCAGAGGCATTTTGCTCTGCATCCCATTGACAGCGCCCCTTGGAAATCAAAAATGAACTGAGAGACTGTAAGGCTACAACTGGTCAAATATTTTGTCAATATCACCCAGCCACACTCTTCTGTCAGTTGACTGGAGGATTGAAATATATCACCAGCAGTTAATCTTAATCCCTGTAGTGTGTGTGTGTGTGTGTGTGTGTGTGTGTGTGGTGTGGTCTGTGTGGTGGATCAATATCATCAGAGATATTTTGGCACAGTATCTGGTTACACTTACAAAACTAGCTGCTCAGTGACAGCTGGCTGCAAACACAAATACCACAAAGGTGAGTGTGGCAAATATAGTTCATTTATAGTGGGTATCGTCCTCTAGATGCAGCTATGATATAACAGAATATGTCGTTTGGGTTTTTTTAAATGAACATGTTCATTGTGGAAGTAAGTAAGTGCATGTGGCAATACTCATGTGTCAACCTGTCATTTTTAATGTGAGTGAATGAATTGTTTGTGTGTGTTTGTGTTTTTGTGGTAAAATGATACACCAGAGGCTGTATTGCAGAAACTTCCACATCCTATCCTCTTTGGTAAACATGATAATTAGGGTTAGGATCTAATTTAGGAAAAAAGCCATGACAGATGAACAGTTCATAATGATCCTACGCCGAGTGAAGCAAGGAAAAGTGTATTTAACCAAGCATGCTAATTTCCCAAAATCTTAAATGAACTCTCCTAACTTTAGGATAACTGTTAAGGTGTCTTAACTTTCACTTTTCTACCTGTGGTAGTAGCTGACATGCGAACTAGCTAACAGTAGCTAATGGTAGTGTTAACTAACAGTAGCCAACAGGAGTATTAGCTCATAGTAGCTAGCAGTTGTGTGTCAAACTAACCCATAAATCAAGTCAATAAATCAATAAATATTTCTGCTGTTTATGCCACATCAAATGTTAAATATGTCTTTATTTAGGAGTATATCAACTTGTCCACTTACTTTCTGTCCCCTAAAAAGTGCTACAAGTCTTACATTGCTCTTTCAATGTAGCTATAAATAAACTAAAATTAAAGCTGAGAGTTGTCACTTAAACCTCACAGTCATTGTTTCATCTCAAAGGAAACGTGCCTGAAAGTCGAGCAAACACAATTAACATGCCTCAACGTGTCTGACAACTTGCGGTTTTGTAAATGGGCGGGTGCGTGTATGTGTGTGTGATATGACACCAAGTAACCTCCAACATGAAGGTGCATGTCCAGATTTAGGCCAGACACACTGGTCAGTGTGAGGGAGTGTGTTTTCCTACCCTAAGTAAACACGGTGAAGCAATCCCACTCGAGCACTTCTTGCAAACACTGCATGTCAATCACACACACACTCTCCCCGTCTATGTCTCTAACACACACTCACACTTCAGCCCGGCACTGGAGCGAAAGAGCTGAGGTCAGAGGTGAACGACTGTGGGAACGAGGAGGTCCCGTAGCGTGAAACTGTCGCCGTCCTGACAAACTGGCCTGTAACATAAACAAGCGCACATACATCAGGCTGGGACAATACCCCCGAGAAGAGAGCACAATACCCTCCACCACTCCACACTGGGCCTGAAACAATACCACACATGTGAAACAACACCATAGCCAGGTCTAAGCCAACATGGCACTGGGCAAAGCTTGAAGCAACACCATTCGGTGAGCAGCACCACACACACACACACACACACAATGCCTGCAATGGGAAACAATCCATCAGGTGCTGACACAGCTAAGTTCAAGTCTCAAAGTGTGGGGTCTTTGGAAGAATGGATGAGCCCTTGTGAGTACTGCTGCATGTTTAATGTTTTTCCTTCAAGACTGAAGGCATTTAGGTGCCTTTAAACTCACAAACATATCTTGATTTTTACATTTCTTCCTATTATTTCTGATGTACACACCCATTATGGAAGAGGCCTTCAAATTGCTGCTGTTGCCCAATCAATGGTCCAAGATATTATGTTTAGAGCTGCAACGATTGGTCGATTAATCAATTAGCTGTCAGCTATTAAACTAATCACTAACTGTTTTGATAATTGATTAATCATTTCGAGTCATTTTCAAGAAAACAATATCCAAACTATCTGATTTCAGCTTCTCAAATGTGAAGAAGCTCATTTCGATCAATTTATGATTTGGCTATGAAATTATGACACCCCTATTTAAGACTGTGTGCACCTCTGAGTGCCCTCGATGTATCTGGAGTTTAGTTAATCTGGCTGATTAGACCTGTTCTCAGGACTGTATGGGCATGTACAGACTGTAATTGATTGACATCTTCCTTATTCTCCTGATAGCTTTGTTGCACCTGTTAGGGCAGGAAAATTACACCTTTATTATTTTTATTGGTAGATAAGACTTGTGTCCTAACAAATTTACATAAAAGCTCCGGGCCACCTTCAAACTTTGCACTGTCTTAGTAACTTTTTGCACTATCCAGTAATTTTTGCCAGTCTTATTCTGTCTGTAGATCATGTCTGTACATACATCATTCTGACTCAGGAAACACACTGGGACGTACCAAATATCTTACATGCTTCACACTAAATACACTTCCTTTATACTATGTGTCATATTCTATGAGCCATTTTATTACTTATTTGTATATATGCATATATTTTCTAAGAATAAAACCCACATTCTTTCCATTTATGTACTTTTTTGTGGTTTTTATTTCACACCTACTTTGGCAATGTGCTTTTTTTTAAATTGTTTTTTCACTTACTTTGGCAATGTAAATTAATGTTTCCCATGACAATAAAGTTATTCTGAATTGAATTTGACTTAATCAATCATCAAAATCGTTGACAATAATTTTCTGTTGATCAGCTAATGTAGTTCAGCAGTATTATCTGCTCAAATAAAAAGCAGATATCGTGTTAAATCAATAAAGAATAGCAGCTTTGCACCTGGATTCAGATTTAACTCCATTTCATTATTATCCTGATGTGAGCAGGAGTGAGTGTCCCTAATATTTTGTTTGTGTATTCGAGCTGGTTAAGCCTGGTGTTGAGCCTGTGTGGTTTGTATCCTAATAGGGGCTACCTCAGACTGAGGCCTGGACCGCAGCCACTGGGCTATTCATGCTTTGTGACCTGATCCACAGATGCCTCCAAATCCTGCATGCTCACTGCTATAAATCTCCCAAGACATGTAAACACACACACACACACTCACATTCAAAGGCAGACAGATCAACACACATAAACACACAGAAGAAGTCACACACACACACACACACACACACACACACCACACGCACATACACTGGATGAACGCCCGGTGACCTGGGCAAAAGGAAAAAATTAAAATCATGCGCAGCATTGCATGCATTCAGCACAGTGCATGGAAAATTCCCATCCAGCAACTTGAGAGCAGAGCAAGAACAGGCTAAAGGTTGGTATAGAGCACCCTCCTGTGTCCACACGGTGAACTGCAGCTGCTTCGGTCCCCTCTATATGCTTTCTGTGTGAGTGATGAAACCACTCAAAGGGCCATTCTGTTTCATCAAGTAAAAGGCGGAGCATTAAAGAGTAAGAGCGTGGAGGATAAAAGGCAGATATTGATTTTTTTTCAAATACTGGATCCACTGGACAATAACCTTCATCATTAATTTATGAATTCAATCAAATTAATCCTGAACAGATGGCATGCAAGTCAATAGATGAAAGTATCTCAGACCAGGCACTGAGTGTATGGGGCCAAGTGGGCCGATAGACAGCCACTTTTATATCAGTGAGATTTATTTTGTTGGATTGTAGGAGTGTGTGTGTCTGTGTGTGTTGCTGTGTTAAAACTCCCTCAGGACATCCAAAAGCCTACAGAAATATACAAGGGCATAGATCTGATTTGAGAAGTAAGGGGGGGTTACAATGAACTCTGAGGTTCTTCAGCCAAAACATATTTATGTGTATTTACTGTGTGTGCTTTATTATTGCACTAAACCAAATAGAAATCATGTTTATTTTACTTGATAGCAACTTGATACAAGAACATTTTCATATTTCATATCATCATAGGATATAATTTTATTTTTCATGCATATTCCACATCAGATTCAGCGAATGCTCATAACTTTGTAAATGATCCGCCTGTGCATACTTGAGTGCAGGGGCATGAGACTTTAAATTAGATATTATGCCCCAATAATACCATATAATGGTACACTTCCTGCCCCATATGTCAGGAGGTGTCTCTTTTCTAGTCTGCATTACAGTAGCTGGACAGCAAGAGGACAAGACACTGAGACTTACATATGAAAAGCACAGGTGTAACTACTGACATTAACGAAGGCTCAGTTCTATTTAAGTGCCCCAGTAAACCCTGAAACTGAAGCCGCAAAATGGAATGCAGCGTCGTTCATTTTATTATTTACACCTGGTCTTTTACAGTGACATGTCAAAATGTCAGCTGCAGATAAAAGGCCTGTTAGTGCAGGATGATGTAACACTGCCACAAGATTCCAGGGTCAATATACTGAACCTTTAGCACGAGCAGCACAGGTGTAATTAACAACATTAATGATGCCTCCATTCTGTTAGTGTCCAAGTAAACCATGCCAGTGAGCCATCATTCAAAGCAGGCCCATGGAAGTGGATCACCGAAATCACTGGTTCCCAACCTTGAGGGTTGTGGACCCCACTAGGGGTCGCCAAACTTCAGGGGGAATTGCTCCTTCTTGATTAAAGGATGCAAGAAAACATTTTTATGTGTGGAGAAATCTGTGTTACAGAGATCTGCGGAGAAAACCAAATGACTTGTTGCTTTCATTGCTTAGCTTCTGTGCTGGTGCGTCTCTTTGCTTCCTACAAACTGGGGGCGAGCTGACTGGCATCTGCTGCAGGTAAAACACCAGTTAAGTACCTCATGTAACCCCATCGCTGAATAATCCAAACGATCCCTGTGATGTCTGCTGTTGAAAGGGGTCCACAGTTTTGAAAAAGCATTAAATTTGCCCCCGTGAATGAACCGTTTAGAGAAGGTGTTAAAACTGCTAAACCAGCATGATTCCTTTCACATTTAGGCACTTACCCAGAATGACTTATGGCTGCTACAGTTACACAAGCTTCAGTTTCTACTGGCAACATTAAACCACCAGAAAGGAGAGTTGAACAGATTCTTATGAGAGACGCTCTGGGAAAAGAAATAAAAATAGGAGCTAACGAAGCAGCCGAAGGCTTTGCTTATGAATAATTTGTGATCTTTTAATTCCATATGCAAGATATAAATATCACATTATAACAGAGGAGAGAGAGGGAGACTTGTTTATTCAACAGCACCATGTGATCAGCCTATCTCTACTCTTAAATCTCCTGATAGGAGCAACACAGTAAATCCTGCTGTGTCTGAGGCTGAACATTATATTCACACACTGAGCTGATAGCTCTTTTATTCGTGTGTGTGTGTGTGTTTCTCTCCTTCAAAGAGTTTGTTATTCCTTTCCCACCTCCTGCTGCAGCACTGTTACTGTTGTCCACTGCCTCGCCTCCTCTGTCCACACACACATACACACACACCTTCTCCTTCTCCTCCTTCCTCTTCTTCTTCCACAGTCTCAGGGTGTGTGGGTGAGACAAGCTGAGCCTTGCAATGTATGCTTGATCAGAAACGAGACAACTGCAAGTCAGGGTTCCATGGAAGTGTTTTTTTAAAAAAAAGAATGACCTGTTTACGAACTTATTATGAGGAAACGTATGATCTATTTGGGCTTTGCTCCGATTTAGAAACGTTTCAAGCCGTTAGATGTCGAGTTCGGTTCTGGACCGAGGAGAAATTATTCAGGTTTGGAGCCAGGCTGGAGAGCGGGGCTCATATACTCGGGGTGCTAGTAGTTTTCCACTGGAGGTTGCTGACTGAATACAGAGAAAGACAGTGTTTGTTCCACCTCCTCCATCGTTTTCACCCCTTCACCTCTCCTACGACTACATGATCTATTCAATCTTTGTTACTTCCCCCCCCTCCATCTCCTGTTTGACCTTCGATGGATAGACATCGTGTTTTGCAGCATTCACTTTTCCACCTCCCTCCCTCTCATTCTCCCTCTCAGCTCTTGCATAGCACAGCCAGAAATAATCGCAGACAAGCCAGTACCCCCCCCACCCCCAAGTAACGATGTCAACCAACCCACCACATCATTGCACCTCATGCCACTGGTACCATGACGACTGCTCAGGCTCTGCAAAAGCCCGTGCCCAACACTCGCCCATCTCCCCCCCGTGCCAGCCTTTTCATGTTTCAGTGGAACAGCCATTACAATGAAGACTGACGAGGGAACGAATTAAAGATTCTTCTTTTTCTTTCTGCAGTTTCAGGGATATTTTGTGAGTGTGATATGAAAAATTTTGCTTTTTTTAAAAAATCATTTATTCAGGCTTACAACAGGATTGACAGTGACCTAGTTGCACACTTCCCACAAAGCCCCCCCGCTTCTAGTCTTCCCGAGTCTGCACCCAGCAGCATGCTGCACTGACTGGAAGGTGGGGGTCTGTCTGTGTTGTAGGATCAAAGTGGGAGCTTGTGTGTTAGTATGCTTCCCTAGCATGTTAGAAATGGTCTCTAATATTCTGGGGAAAAAAACAGGCATTTGGTGCTGGAAAGTCAAGATATTGTATAAATACTAAGATTCTTGCACAATATTCACTGTACAATGAACTAGACATACTTAATCTGTCTTAACCTCTTTCACCTTATCACCAATTTATAAATGGAGGGTTATTTATTGGAAGGTTGTATTAATTATTGGTGGTTTTAAATTCATGTTGTACATTGAGAGAGCAGCCCACTTTGTGTTTTATTCACAGATTCACAGAATGGTCACTACAGACAGAGCATCACATCCAAAGTTTAAGTTAAAGTTAAATTGATTTATCTAATTGGCAATCAGTTTTTAAAAAAAAAAAAAAAACACAATCCTGATAATGATAAAAAATGCTGAATATTGGCCAATAATCAGTCAAGTCTTAGCTTGTGGCACAAGGATAAAACCCATGCAATACATGAAGAAAACTGCCAAAAGGATCTCAATTAATGATAAAATGAACTGTAGGGCTGCAAGCCTGCAACTAGTGATTATTTTCCAGTGCTGCAATGATTAACCAATTAGTTGTGACCTATTAAATTAATCACCAACTATTTCAGTAATTGCTTATTTTTTAAGAAAAAAGTCAAAATTCTCTAATTTCAGCTTCTCAAATGTAAATATTTGCTGGTTTCTTTTTTCCTATGACAGTAAACTAAAACAAGACATTTTAAGATGTCATCCTGGGCTTTGGGAAACATTTTTCACCATTTCGGGACGTTTTATGGACTGAAGAACTTGTCAATTTATCGGGAAAATAATCCACAGATTAATGGACAAAGAAAATTGCAGCTGTATATCACTAACCACGAATGGATGAGATATATTGCTATCATTGTTGTATTGCCTGGCGCAGGTTAAAATTAATCTGGCACATGGGACGCTGCTGGAAAGCAGCATGATCTCATTTTTAAAGAATTACGTGATATCAGATCACTGCAAAGACTTGCATACTCACCCGTACCAGATCCAGCTTTTTAGGCTGTATTAGAGGCATTTCTGATACTGTATCGGTATTGGAACGACCCTATTTACATGACAGAGCAAAGAAAAACAGCAAATCCTCACAGTAGAGAAGTTTTAACCACAGTTTGAATGACATTTTTATTTTAAAAATGGCTGAACTGATTAATCAGCTCTTGTAACTGTTGAAGAATTTTCTGTTGATCAAATCATTGATTAAGCGACAAATCACTGCAACTCTAAATTACACCTGAACTTTGTAAACACCTCAAAAGAAATTAAAATGCATCAAATAAGAGCCACGACATTGTGCAGCTATCATCACCAGTATTGGCATCACCAGGACTGAAAACAATTATATTCGAGGCTGTAAGGACTGGTGGTAAAGCTTTACATGGCCACAATGTGATGGCAACATAAAGCTTCATGTAGCTTAGTAAAACTGAACATCCCACAGACATGTTGTCAGCACACAACCACACACACACGCCCCAGCCCCTATCAACACTGTCCCATCACTAGTCTGCCCAGCTGGCTAGCAGCTGTAAATCCACAGCTTTATTCCTCTGTCACTTCCTCCATATCCACGGAGCCTTTCACTGTACAGTTACTGTGCCAAAGGTCACAGCCTGCTGCTGCTGCTGGCTGCTGCATACTCTCCCCCCTCGATATGCAATTTGTCTGACCTGGTTCGAGCAGAGATCGCCCATAATCCAGCAGATCTGCACAGACCACAAGGCTCTCACTCCATGGGTCCTCACTCTGTTTACAGAGTAAGCAGAGGTAGCCCGGACAGGACTGGAGGCATGTACACAAACACAAAGACACACAGACAGTCCGCTCGCAAAGACCCAAACAGGCACATACTGTATATACACACACATTCAGGCACAAAACAGCATAGAAGATGTGGGAAACTTCCTGCCAGAAACTTTTAACAATTCTCTGAACTAAAGCCACAGCCTGCAGGTGGACTTTGATTCTGCCTTCTCAGAAAAGCGACGCTGCATCTGTCCACGCTCCTGGCTGTCAAGGTTGACGAGTCAAGTTTGTTTATATAGCGTCATCACAAGCGTGCCACCTTTGAGACAGGGTTACACAGACAACAGGCTTTTCCAGAACAAACTGATACTGGATTTTTGAGGCAGATGCCGACCATGATTTTAGGGAGTCAAAGAATTCTGATGTCAATATATTATATATATTAAATATATATATATTTTATATTGGCCAATATGATCCCAATATGATAATGCTTGAAATTTAATGTAGTGTTTTCAAGGTTTGAAAGTGTTTCGAAGTTGCAATTATTCTTTCATTACTTCCAAAATCAATCGTTTTCTGACTGAACAGTTCACTTCTAAGATAAAGAAATAAAATATATCAGATAGAACCTAATTGATTTTGCCTTTGGTTTTGCTGTTTTGAACATATTAATATGTCATATACCATAGATGTAAGGTGCTTGAAAATTTTCAAAATGCACCTTGAAAAATGCTTGAAAAGTGCTTGAATTTGACTTTGCGACAGGTGTTTGAATCCTTTATCAAACACTTGAGACAAAGATACATTACGGAAGCAAGTCTTTTTTGTTTTGTTTTATTTTGTTGTTTAACAATTAAGTTTATGGTCCGAAATGACATCAACGCACTGACACAGTAAACGTTCACCAATATTTTTAATGATTAGAAATAACTATAAATTAAAAAACACACAAATAGAAAAATAATCTATATATTAAACTTGAATAAAGAAAAAGACTCAAATATTTCCAAAATGCTGCCTATAGAAAAATAAAAGCAATCTGCATTATGTTCTGTCAAAAAAGTTTCAGATCGGCCCATACTGGACAACATATACGCCGATACCAATATAGGAATGTTGGGTATTATCCCTAGAAAACTTCAGATGTATGGTCTCAGTAAATTATGGTGCAGACTGGCCACACTAACAGGATGCAGAATTAATGCGAGACGACAGAAAACAGTCACACCTTCATCTTTTGAGCACTGAATCAAACTAATATCCAACATAGCAAGTTATGAACCAGTCACATCTGGACTCTCTGGAAACCAACTCTTGTTCCTGAAAACATGGAGCCCATTTATCCATAACAGATTTTTATACTGTGGTTAATCCATTTATTGATTAGTCAATCGAAAGAAAATTAATTGGC
Organism: Lutjanus argentimaculatus; assembly: GCA_034769285.1. Lineage (NCBI taxonomy): Eukaryota > Metazoa > Chordata > Actinopteri > Lutjaniformes > Lutjanidae > Lutjanus > Lutjanus argentimaculatus. The sequence goes on from JAWZSL010000001.1 coordinate 54,168,001, forward strand.
AACTATTTTTGATCACTGATTAATCATTTCAGTCATATCATGGCAAAAATATCAAACATAATGTGAGGATGGCTGTTTCTCTAATGATGGTAAAAGAACAGTCCTTGGGTTTTGGACTGTTCATTGGACAAAAGAAGCAGTTTGACGATGTAGCTTTGGGCTCTGGAAAACTGTGATTAATCCTGAAAATAATCTGCAGATTAATCAGTAATGATAACAATCATTATTTGTAAGCCTATTGCCCAACCAGGCATATTTCAGTCATGAAAGGCAGTGCACGCCCTTTAAAACCTGTATGACAGAGACCATGTGCACCTTCTATGAATAAATCAATCCAAAAAAAGCGATGCGATCAATATCTGATGTCATCTCTGAGGTCCTGGAGACACTCCCAAGCTTTCCATGTGGAGACAGAAATGTGTCCTGGGTTATTCTGGGAGGAGGCCAGATCCAGGAAGCCATTTCACTTAATTAATCACACACAAGTGTTTATTACGAGGGCTGCTGAGTCATCCTAAATGTCCATAATTAGCTAAATAAGTATGTGTAAAAAATGAGGAGCAGCGTAAGCTTGAAACGTCCACAGCCACAGCTTTGCCTTCCGCAGAGAAAAACGGGTAGTTCAAGTCTACTTCAGGAGTACAGCTTTACAAAACAAAATAAATGGTTAAAATAAACAAATAAATGGTAAAATATTCATCTCTCGTCTTTTAAGCAGTGAAAAGCAGCAAAATCTGGAACAAAAATATTCTGTCTGCTTTACAGGGATGAAGATGCAGCTCAAATTCCACATCCAAACAATATGGTTGTACAATTTATTAGTAAATCTAAAACAATGCAAAATAACATTGACATAAAATAACTACACCTGAAAATGAAACCTTTTAATTTTGGTTCACATCATACAAATTGCAAAAATTAGTAAACATCTTTGTCTGCACGAGAGCTTTAACGCTTAGTCATTTGAAATAAAATTCATTCCAACTGTTTTGATAATCAGTTTATCATCTCAGTCCTTTTTCAAGCAAATATGTGAAACATTGTCTCATTCCACTGTCTTATAATAATCTTATAATAATAATTTGTGCGATAACTCACCTGTGCAATACACACAGAAATGTTATTCATAATTGTAGCATGATGCACATTTCTCTACACAAGTTTTACATTTCATATTTCTAATTTCTATTTCTTCAAATATTTATTGTTGTATATTATAGAATTTTCTACAGATTTCTTATTGTATATATTTTGTTAAATTATTAGATTATCTCTGTTATATATTGTAGTAGAATGTATATATTTTGACATATGTTTTACTTTCTATTTTCTTCCTATTTCTTTGCCTATATATTTTTCTATTCTTGAATGGGAGCATCTGTTAAGTGACCAATTTCACCCCGGGGGATCAATAAAGTATTTCTGTTTCTGATTTTCTTTGTTATTTATGACAGTAAATGAAAAGTCTTTGGGTTTTGGATGACTAGTTGGACAAAAGAAACAAATTGAAGACATACAACAAACAATTAATCATGAACATATTCATCAGATTAATTGATGATGAAAATAATCGTTAGTTGCAGCCCTAGTTGGCATTAGGAGACAACTTGGAAAATGAAAAAAAAAAATCTCGTTTACTGCACAGAGAACTGAATATTTTTTTTGTTCTTATGGACAAAGGAGTCTCTGAGGATTCATTCAAAACTGCAGTAAATGTTGTCAAACAACTGTCCTGGTTTTTGAAAGATTGCCAGGGATTTATCTTTCAGAAAAACAGATGCTTAGCTCCGTGACTCGAATGATAATACATGAGAGGCACAAACTGGGGCTATCCACTTCTCTGCAGTGCCGAATTGTGCATTTGGATCATTAGTGAAAGAAGGGGTTGTTAAGGAACAAGATGTAATACTTACAAAATAAGATGTTGATTTCCTGTGTTGGCTACGACTATACACTTTCTGCAATTTTCTTATCAAACTGAGCAGAAAAAAAAAAAGAGTCAGACCAAAAACTGACCTTAATTGTCAGCTGACCGTATGAATCTAATTCAAAGAGACACTAAGTCCGTTGGGTATTTACTGTGCTCTCTTTCCTACATCATTTCATCCCTGCTGTAGGCTGTCTATGTGGAATCTGAGCAGCGCCAGCCTGCATCACAAGAACAGGTTGATCTTTTGAGAGCGGCTCTTAATTCAACTTAGGGTAGAGGGCTAACACAATGGTGTAATTACATAACACAAAGAAACCCCTCTCTGTCTCTGTCCAGCCGCCCAAGACTGGGCTCCTTTCATCCAGCGAGGGAACATGGTGACCGGAGAGCGAGCGGGACGATGGAGTCTGCCCACCCCTTTCATAGACTTCAGAACAAACACTCACTATTGTCTCTCTTGATTTGTGTGCATGTGCGTTTGTTTGTCTTCACCAATCATTATCCTCTGTGTTCCAATATACGCATTCGATCAATAAAGTTCAACAAGGTCAGGTGCCTTGACAAGCCCCAGGATGTCCCTCTGACAGTGTACGCATATGTTGACCGTACTGGCAGGATTGCAGGTAATAAGTGTTTTTGACCCCTGTCTGTTCACCCCAGCAGACCCTCACACAAGGACAGCATATGGGAACCCAACCCCTCCTCGCGCACATAGGACCCTATTTTCAGCCGCGACCCCCGTAACCTTTAACCCTGGGGACTCAGCAACACTGGGGCAACATAACACAGCGAACATCCGAGCCTACAAGCCCCGTTCCTTTAAATGTGGTCACAGCCCATCCAGCACATTCACACAGGGTGCCGTGAAAAAAACAAGCAACTACTCAGATCGCATGAAAAAGCAAGTGAGACAACTGTTGTCTTAGTGCATACATGTCTGACAGACACAATCCTATCTGTAATATTAGTGACTGTTATTAAAGACAAAGCTGGTGAAGTCTTGGAGAGAATCCTCCTGAACAGGTTTGAGCAATATGTATAAGTAAACATGTCACTGACATTGGTGTAAGATGTCAAGTTTTAGAGGTACTATAAGGAGAGTAGGGCTGCAAAAACAATCAAATTTTTACGGAAATCGCAATATGGTTTTCTGCAATTTTCAAATCGATGATCAGACGAACGGTTCTCAAGATACGGCAAGTCACATGCATGCACGCATACAGACAGAGATTCCTGGGTTTATAGTTAGAAGTAGGTCTATTTCAGCAATCTCATATGGCGGCTAACCTCTTTTATTTTATTCGCCAGTGTAGATTTTTACTAGCATGTGGCAAGTAGCGATTTCTAATTTTGGATCCGTAAATATCTCGGCCATCACATTGTCAATGATCTATCAGATGATAAAGATATACAGTCAGACAGAACGTGTTGCAAACAGTATGTGCAAGCTAATATGCTTGCTCGTAAATTTAGCATGTGCTCGGTTACTGCGAAGATTTATTTAGAGCAATTGTATCCTGCTATACTGTATACTGCCTACTTGTAACATCCCTATAGAAACAGCAACATGCAGAGACATGGCTTAATGGGACGGCATGAGACTGCTTAAACTTTGATGATGGTGTAATGAATAAATGTTCACTACACCGTAAATAAAATGTTCATAAATAATAGGGCTGAGTATTACATGTTGCATTAAATTGAAGAATGTTTGTAGTGAACCATGTATACTCCAAAATGTCAAACTATTTTTTTAAGTGTGTGTAATGTGTCTTTTCCATTGGCACATTTGGTCGTGCCAAATCAAACTGTGCTGGGCTGGTTTGAATTTCTATTGTCACTTTTAACAGTGAGCCGCGTTGAGTCACGCTAGAAGATGGACCAAGCCAAAGGTAGCCAACTGTGGCCAACCCCCTTTTCTCCTCATCAAACAACCGTTTGTTGCAAGAATGGACTTCATGTCCGTGCAGGAGAGCAGAGAAAGATATTATTACAAGTGTCTGTCTGTTCAGCTCTCAGTACATTTGCAGCATCAAACTGAATCTCTGTGGTTTGAAGTTTAGTTTCTCTCCTCGGTCCCTGTTTCAGATATCTGCTTTAATTTACTGTTTCTTGTTCGCTTTCAGGTGGATAAGAGTCGTGTTAAGTTGATTTTTGAATTGGATTGCCACACTCTACCCATGGACAAGGGCATATTTCTTTTTTCCCAATTCAATCCAATAATAATTATTATTGGATTAACCCTCATGATTGGTAAAATGTATAAGATATACTGTAAATATGCACACCGGGGTGACAAGCTAGCAAAAATTTGTCCCAGGCCAAAATTTATGCAAACCATGAGGGTGTTAGAGGACATTATTCTCACCAAGCAGGAGGCCTTCCTCTTCTAGAGGAGAGGGGGTTGTCATGAGGAAAGGACTGTCTGCGCTTTCAAAGATTTTGTCTTTAATCAGCGGATCTGCTGGAATTAGAGGTCTGTCTGAGTCTGAGCCCCCCACCCTTTACCCGCTTCCATCCCTGACAACATGAGAAAGGTGTGTGTGTGTGTGTGTGTGTCTGTGCATGTGTCTGTGTGAGTGTTCTGGTCAGGGGGAGTCTTCAACTGTGGGACCAGAGCGACATGAGCTGCCACACTGGGCTCATAAATGCACCCTTTGGCAAGCCTACGGCAAATGCAGCTTAGCATAATTCAAAAATACCAGACGGTGTGTACTGTGGCGCACTGCTAAATCCACAAAGCAGCTTTCTCCCTCTCTCATCTCTCTCTGCCCCTCTCCTACATCTTCCAAAAAAACACTTCCGCACAAACAGGAATTAATGCCACATGCCAAACAGTCTATTTCCTCAGAATAACAACATGTCAGGCCATCAAAAGTTGTCAGGCTTAGTTTGTTTGTTATTAGAGGACTCATTAAGTGGAAAAGGCCACAGCTAATGCCACACGAAAGCCAGGATAAATCTAATATTCTGTTCCCTGCAAGTAAATAATAAACAATTTTTTTTTTAAACTGACAAATTCTAATAAATCCAACATGGTTTAGCACAAGCATTAATCATCATAAGTAGTTATAAACCATGAATATTGATTAATACTAGCTATGTCCAGGTCTTAAGGATTTCTTTGGTGTTTGTAGAGATGAGAAAATAGGGCTGATTCAGAAAGAACTGACAACAGCATGAATACACAATCAAATTCAGGTGCATGCTGTGACCTGAATCCAAATTACGCCAAACCACATCTGCAAAACCAACAAAAAAAAAAAAAAAACAGCACGGCATACTGAAAGCGCTGGCATGGATTTTAGCTCATGTTAGGATATGGTCCATCTCAATCACCTGGTTGAGACGGACCAGTTCATCCGGCCCCTTTCCCTGTGATATTACACGTTTCATGAGAAACAGACATGTGCGCTATCATGCTTGTCAAAACAACAGCACTGTGCAAAAAAAAAAAAAGAACAATTAAATTACTAACTGCAGTGATAGAACATGGTGATCGTGTTATGTAAGCTACACTGAAAAACATGATGGAAATGTTGGCTGACATATTGGCGTGACGTTTATGATGGAGGGAGTTACTGAGTGTTTTCAGTAAACATGTCTTAGTTTTCTCAGAATACCCACATAGGTGCAGTGTAGATGTTTCTAATGGTAGAACTCGCTGTGTGGATGTAAACAGAATCCCTTCTGCAAATTAAATAAAAAATAATACAACAAAGTCATGAAAGGTACTTCAGATGCAAGGAAACTGGTCTTTTTTTTAAATCATATTTTTCAGAAAGAGTCATTGCTGTACTTTTTATCAATGTTATGTACTGTATGACAGTTGTGACAATCGATATATACCATTCCAACTGTTACTAATCTAATTATTATTACTCTTCAGAATATGTACTGTATGACAGTTAGAGCGTCACATGTTCGCTCATTTAGTCTGTCTTCATGCTGCAGAAATTGCTCTCTGTAACGATTAATCGATTAGTTGTCAATTATTAAATTGATGGCTAAATATTTTGATAATTTATTAATCATTTTTAACAAACAACCATCAAAATTCTCAGATTCAAGCTTTGTCAGTGTGAATATTTTCTGGTTTGTTTACTCCGCTGTGACAGACGACTAAATATCTTTGGATTGTGGACAAAACAAGACATTTCAGGACATCATTTTGGGCTTTAGAAAACACTGATCATCTTACTTTTGTTTGCTTGTAATTAAGGTGATTAAGACATTTAAATTTATTCTAGCGGTGCAACTAACAATTATTTTCATTATCGATCAGTTTGCTGCTTAATCAATCAAATAAAGCACAGAAAGGTCAAATAAAATGTCAAAACAGAGCTCATCAAAATTTCCCAGAGCCCAAAGTGACGTCCTCAAATTGGTTCTTTTGTCAAACCAACAGTCCAAAGCCTCTTCACTGACTTTCACAAATAACAAAGAAAAGCAGCAAATCCTCACATTTAAGCAATTTTCCTTCCGTCAACCAATCAATTAATCGATTAATTGCTGCAGCTCTATTTCTGTTACATTCATTTTAAGTAGAGCTGCAAAGATTGATTGATAAGTTGTCAACCATTAAATTAATCACTAACTATTCTGATAATCGATGAATCGCTTTGAGCAATTTTTTAAGAAAAAAAAATCTAAATTCTCTGATTTTAGCTTTTTTTAATGGGAATATTTTCTGGTTTCTTTACTAATTTATGACAGTAAACTGAATATCTCAGGGTTGTGAACAAAACAAGACGTTTGAGGACGACATCTTGGTCTTTGGGAAACACTGATCAACATTTTTGCCATTTTCTAACATTTATCGACCAAGTAAGTAATCGACTGAGAAAATGATTGACAGATTAATCAATAATGACAATAATTATTAGTCGCAGCTAATACGCAACCTTTTAAAAACCTTAACCGTGTTATCTTACTGTGCTTTTAATTTGACTAATAATCAAGTAATTACTGCATATATTTTAGGTAAATTGCAATAGACAAAATTTTTATAAGCACACAGGTTTGCAGTCCAAACATGCATAATGATCCCCTGGTAGCAGTAGTGTTTATTTTTCTTTCTCTAAAATGAAAAATGAGAGCAGTGTTTGGCAGGATTGAAACATTACAGTGTAATTTATTATGAAAAACTGTATTTTCATTTGTACACCAGTTAAAGTGTTTGTAAAAGCGCCTGACTTGCTCTTCCTTGTGCATGTATGCGTGTGGCTGAAGGGCTGGACTGGCCTTGGCTCTTGTAGTGTTTCAGTGTTAATGAGTTCATGGTGTCTCATCGTGTCACTGGATGTAATCCACTTGACAAAACATGCATCAGGACGTTCGGACTCAACCACAAGGTTTGCAATGCTTATGAGAAGGTGCAGAGAGGAGCAGATGGCAGCAGAACAATACCATAAGCACCAGTATGGGAGGACATATGATAGCCCGGTGCAGATTAATGCAGCACGGGACAAAAAGCTCACTCGATATGAGCTGTATGAATTTCCTACCTGGACAGCCTGCAGAAGACGGGCACATCGCTCCCTGACGTCTTCAAAAGGACACCGTTTGGCCAGCATGAGAAGGTGAGCCAGGATGTTATTCAGGTCACTGTTGAGAGGGCTTCCCAAGGCCGGGGGTGACGGGGCCTGTGACGGTATGGGCCCGATGGCCTCCACTTTCCTCATGACCACCTGACAGATGTTCTCCATGGCCTCAGTTCTGGAGGTGGCATCCCGGCTGCCCAGCCCATCCCATCTGCCCAGAGACTCCTGGTCCTGCACTTCCATCTTGTGACGTAGGACTAACGTTTGTGCTGTCTTACAATGGGCTACACAATAAATGACATGAAGACAGTCTATGTTTACATCACAGCACAGACCGGGGCAATAAAACAATAGTGATATGTATCGGCAATAGACAGTTCTTCAATGGCAATAAGAAAATTGTTCAATAAGTTGTAAGATAGTTTCACTTAAATTAAATGCAAACTGCTGTGAAAGCACATTACGAATACACCCTGGCTTATAAACAGCCTATTATAAGCCATAACGTTGTTCAGTTGCACCAATAAAATGTGACACAACAGCAGAAACAGCATGGAGGGAGAGATGAGTGCATACTAGGGCCCGATAACAATGTTAGGGAGAAAAAAAAATTCAGATATGTCAGCCGCTTTATATAAATGGGTAGTTGACAAATATGAAATAAAGCACCATTTATACATATATAATATTTAAATAGATTAAAAGTTGTATGTGAATTGAGAAAATTGATCCAATATACATAAAATGCTGCTTATAAAAGTAAAAAAACATAAAAACTAAAAACAATCGTCATTATGCTAACAACATATACATGATATGTGCGTCAAAGTACTATTTTAAATTAAATATTGTCATGCTGCAGAGATATCTTGGCCTACCCATCATATTGTACAGACTTTTTTTCAGATCCCTGAAAAACCACCATACAACACCATAATCATTTTAACACGTTTTTCAATGAAAATGAGAGAAATTAAAATTTACCATTCCCTCTAATATCATAAATCACATCGTCAGACAAAATAATCGCAATTAGATATTTTTTTCAAGACCAATTACATGATATTAGCTTATTATGGATATATCCGCATCAGCATATCAGACAATAAATAACAAGAAATTTTTGTGCTGAAAATTTCAATTTGTACACCAGGGAGCACCTGCAACTTTATTTTTCATCTGTAAAATGTCCAGTCAGTAAACGAGGTGAGCAATATGGATGAATCCTCCATCTATATACACTCAGTGGCCACTTTATTAGGTACACCAATGTACAATGTAACGCAATGAATGTTAGGAACATATTTCAATATAACACAGTCACAGCACAACACCACCACCAACTGCGACCTCAATAATGAACGTCTAGATGAATTAGTACCTCTCGTCTCTCTTACTAATAAAAACTGGCCATTACTGGCTTCATAAAGGTCAAATATATGGCTGAGCTGTTGCACTGGATTGCATCAGATTGTATAGGTGTACCTAATAATATAGCCAGAGAGAGTATGTATTTCTAATTATTATTTTCAGTATATAAGAGAAACTGTTTATGATAAAACAAGCAGACAGGACATAATCCAACAAATTAAACACCTGACAAATCAAGGTGATTCTTCATGCAAGGCCTGACACACTGATATCACATTGATATTAAAGGTAAATGGTATGGAAAAACCTGTGAGGGTGGGCAAATTTATTTATTTGTTGGCCTAGCACAGCTATATCAGTCTACATCAGTATTTGCATATGTGCTGTTCGATTTTTTTTTACAGAACATAGTGCACATTGTTTTTATTTTTTGTTAGTTTGTTTTAGGCAGAATTTTATGCATATTTGATTTGTATTAAAAATGAATATATATGATTAATATCCTACCTCCATTACATTACAGTATTAACCACTTTTGCAAAAAAAAAGTGTGTTTATGTATATTCAAAATGTTGTATTTTATATTCTGTATAAAGAATATTGGCCGATTGATATTGACATGACTCCCTATACTGGTATCAGCATTAACCCAAGATATCCTGTATTGTTCAGGCTGTGAAATGTATATTGTCACATGGTTTTCTTACTTTACTATCTTGGTCACAATTCTTTAATAAAATCAAAATAAGGGATTTTTATCTAATGTCATGTAAGAAACTGAAAATATATATCGGCCAATAAATGTGTGTATTGCCTGATTTCTTAACTCTCAAATATATTGGCCTCAAAAAGCCAGTTTCAGACAGGCTCTGGCAGAAATACAGGGATTTAAACCCGGATCATGCTGAAAACTGTGTTAACAACTTCCAAGAAAAAAAAAAAAGCCTGGTTAAAGTACAGACTATTTACTGAGGTTACAAGCCCTCAATTAAAATGTTATTGCCTCCCATTGCTTTTGCAAACGACAGTGAACCTACGTTGGTTTATAGTTGATGACCTTTTACATAAGCGTTAGATATATTATTAAAAATGTGCAAATACGCAACTTGTCAGTTAGTGAGCTCCATTCAATCTCTCCCTGCCTTCCTTTCGCGTCAACACAAAAGACACCAGTAAAGTACAACAGAACCGCGGCTGCAACAACATTCCTGCACACAAACCTGTCACCGTGGACCAAAAACACAAAAGTGTCATTCTCAAATACTCACTTTATCCACATTCTTCGGTGCAGGTCTCCTGCTACGGGACGCCTTCTCACGCAGCACTGACCACTAACGCTAGTCCCAGGGTAGAAACGAGGGCGGTGACGACTTGAGGGTAAACATTGGATTGGCAGAGCGGGATGACCAATGAGAGGAGGCCGTGGGCATTCTGGGGGCGTTGCCGTGTGGATTCTGACAGACGATTGGTCGGAGGCTAGTTGCCAAGCTCGCTGGGGAAGGTTTCATGGGAGTTGAGTTCTCTTCGTTCGCTGTGTGTTTTGGAGGATGGCGGTTCAGAACTACAGCTCCCGTCATACATTTCGTGGGCAGCAGCCTCCCCCCCCTTTTCTTGTTTATCAGAAATAACTGAAAGACAGGCAGAGGAGAGAGAAAGGGGGAGATGTTGTACATTTCCATTTGATTCGTTTTGTATTGAACCTCATTTACATTTAATAAAACCACCAAACTTCACACTGAAACGGTCGAACAAAATATGCACATAAATATCAATGTATGAAAGAAGTTTAGATTGGATTGTAATGCAAACCTGTCCTGGGCACCAAAGTGTTGTGCCTAACAAAAAACACATAAATCTACATAAAATATTTTTATTTTCTTTATGAGAAATGCAAATACTAAGTGACTTTTGAAATAAAATACTTTCTTTATCTCGGAGCAGCACACCTGTCACACTGCAGGCATGTTGCCTTATGCTGCAGCAGGCTATTTGCATACTGGTGCTGTGCAAATGTTTACAGGGTGATGGATTGATTCACTGACTAGACACACTTTACTAACCAAAAATAGCTGAAGTGATCACAAAAAGGCTTCAATTCAAATTGTTTCTCAGTTATCTTTACATAATACTCTGACTTCCCATCTTGCAGGGTACGAGAGGCTCTTAAAGTTAGTCAAGGCCATAGTGAGGACACTGAGGTCATGTCTTAGGATTTTAGGGGATGAGTGTGTGCATGTGGTGTGTGTGTGTGTGCATGGTTTATGAAAAATAAACATTTGCCATGTTTGAGTAATATAATTAACACAAAATTAACAATGTGTATGCGCCTCAACCTTGTCTTTGTCTTACATGCACTGATTTTTGAAAATATTTGGCCTTTAGTTACTTTTTCAGCAACATGTTTAAAAAATATCAAATATTATAAATGTTAGCCTACCAGGAAGACATCATCGTAACCAAATGAGGCAAAATTACTTCTGATCAAAGCTGCTTCCATGACTTGTGACCCTTAGTATTTCAAAAATCCTGGCTATAGGTCTGCTTTAAATTTATTCCAAAAGTTTTGCAAGGTTTTTACGTTTTTGATTGTTTTTTGATTTTCTTGAAGTATACGTCTATTATAAACACAGTGTTTATCCACAGCATTAAAACAGATCACTTGTGAGTAAACACCTTTCTGATAAGGAACCATTTTGCCAACATATAAATTTGTTTTAAATTAATTTTAACATGTAATCTGCATGCGATTCATTTTCAGTATTTCAACACACCTGTTTGTAAACCGATGAGCTAACGACAAGGAGCTGTGCTGATTTGGCAAAAATTAACATTTGGTTAATTTAATTTAATTTAATTTCATTTCATTTCGTTTAATGCAAATGCAAATGATGTCTATCATGCCTAAAATTTTCTTATTTCCTGACAAAGCAGATGTGCATAATTCAAATGTGTGTATACAAGTTTTTTTTTTTTTTTTTTTTTTTTTCAATAATTCAAAGTTTTAATTTTATCTTGCTAAAATGTTTCCTTCAAAGTGGAGTGAGTTGGTCGAGATTGTTTTTAGGGGAAAACGTGTATGTACATGTGAGGAGGGATCTGACTTCTATTCTGATCAATTTAACAGTTTCTTTTATCTAAATTATAACAAAGTGGCAAAAACCTTTGTTTTGTCTTAAACTACATTCAAAGTACGGGGCACTGCGGACTAGGATCCCTAGATTTGTGAAACTGTCGAAATTTGCACGCGTTGTACAGACTAATTATGTTTTATAATGTGACAACACTGTGGTTGGGGTCTGTGTAGGGTTTAGGGACTTAAACACTTGGTTAGGGTTAGCTAAAGATCACGGTTTGGGTTAAAATGGTCATTCTGATGGGAGCTTTGCGGGTCATCTGGGGTTCCCTTCTCGACACGATGGAAACAGCGCGCAGGCGGAACCTCCGTGATGAGGGCGGCACAGAGGAGGGAAATTTAAAAAGTGCGGACCGACTGCTGGTGACAGTTCAACTGAGTCGCTGGAAGAAATCAGTCAGCCGCTTAATAATAATTTATAACTTAGCCAGACTGTCTGAGAATGCTGGATATAAACATATGAATCGTTTATAAACGACCATCGTCCTCTATGTGACAGAATGGAGACTCGTTACGACCAGGTAACACTCGTCAGCCGTTAGCTTAGAATGTGGCTAACACGTTAGCTTTAGCATTGTTTACTTTCGCAGAGCTGTCGTTAGCTGCAGCTAGCTTATATGAATGAGCTTTTTCGACTGGGTTGTCGTCTTGCTGCAGAAAGCTGGTGCGCTGTGCTAGAGTACAATACAGCGTTTAAACGATTCGTAAATTAATCCATAAGCGTCAGCTGATCGTCAGATGGTTAACCAAGAACATTCAAATCTTTTAGTGTAACAAGGGAAAATACAAGTAATCATTATTTAATGTCTTTATTATATTATTACTGGACTGTTAGTCAAACAAAGCAACCCATTTGGAGAGCTCACCTTGGGATGTGGAAACTCTGACGCCCATTTTATCGATATTTTCTTATTTGTGATCCAATATTGCTATAAAGAAGGGCAGGCAACATCGCAGACACACAAACGTGAGACAGTGCAAACCAGCAAAAATGTGGTACAACAGTTTCTTGTCCCTCATTTTCCACGTTCTCTTCCCTCCAATCCACTCCATGCCCACCATCTAACCCTGAAATGATGAACAAAGGTAATAGAGCTGTAACAATTAGTCAATTAATCAGTCAGTTGACTGCTAACATTTGATAATCAATCGATAGGTTCAGTTATTTTTCTAACCAACAGGTCAAATATTTGCTTAACATTTTAAATGTAAGGAACTGTTGCTGTTATTTATAAATGGAATGACCAAAAAAAAAAAAGGAAGACATCACTCAGCTCTGTGGAATTGTGATAAATATTTTCCACAATTTTTGATCTTTTACAGGCTAAATGTTGTTTGATTGATTGGTCATGAAAATAATTGGCAGATCAGTTGGTATAATGGTTAGTTGCAGCTTACAATCCTGAGTTGAAGGATTTATCATACACCTGGTGTCAGTTATTTATCATTAGCTACTTTCTTGGATGCCAGCCTTTTATCTCTGCTCTGTTACTCCTGTTCAGTCAGTGTCATGAAGCCATACAGCACTGAAATCACCCCAATCACAAGTCTGTATTTTGGAAGATCTAATAATATGGAGGCCAATGAGGCATAGAAATGCTGGTCGAATTCGGAACATAAGTGATTTTAATGCAGTTGCAAGCTATTTTACAAAGGTAACTCGACCATCATCACTCCCCTCTGTGCCCAATCATGTATTAATATTTTCTTAAATTTTGTAGACTTAACAATTATCTAAAATTAAGTTGCAGCTGTCTTACAGTTTCTAAAGCAACCTCTTCCTCTTTTTGTCTGTAGATTTTAGACTCACCCTCCAAAAACAGTTACATTGGGAGTTATTACCAGCCTCCAGACAGGATACTACCAGTCACTCCAAGACAGCTGGAGTTCCCTGCACACTCACGCATCATCACAGACCCGCAGCTGAGCAGCCTGCAGGTGTCTCCGACCAAACCTAATATTGACAGCAGAGGTATGGCACAGCCAGTATGGCAAGCTTCTTCTCTCATACACTGTTTTTGTGATGACCACCTTCTGCTAAAATAACCAGGTTGCTTTTCTGTTCTTTTTAATTCTTTTTCAGCTGTTGTTGATGCACTGAAGACACTCCAGCAGAAAATCAGGCGGTTGGAGCAGGAAAGGAAGCAAGCAGAGAAGAGCTACCACCAGTTCTCCCATGATGCTCAGAATAATCAACCGGTCTCAGTGTCTTACACTGTGCTCAGTCAACCAGCAGTCAGTTTGCCTGAGACAGATAACTCAGGCAGGAGAGGTGAGTGATGGAGGCTGCAAAGACAGAGACCACTGCTCTTTACCAAGGCATTATGAAAAGTCTTTTCTGTAGATGGTTTTTTAATAATTGTGTCTGTTTATGATAACAGAGCTGGACTCGAAGCTGCAGTCTGCAGAAGCTCGGTGTAAGGTTCTTGAGAAGCAGCTGGACTACATGAGGAAGATGGTTGAAAACGCTAAGAAGGAGAGGAATGTTCTCATGGAGAATCAGGTAGTGCAAAATAGTACAAACTGAAAGAAACAAAATTCATTAACAAAGCTTTCTTTAAAGGGATAGTTCGAATCAATGAACTGCTGTGGACGGGGTCAGCAGCAAAAAGTATTTCAGCCACTATTAGTTTAAGGGTACGTTATATTTAGACTGTTTTCACCCCTTTACTTTGCTTTCAGACAATCTCTTCTGACAGGAAACCGCTGTTATAAACCAAATATTGCTTTCTTCAAACCAACCAGTCTCCATAAATCAGTCATGTAACCTCAAGGAGCACAGGAATTGCTGGTCTACCACTTTACCAATCAGTTAGTTTGTTTGTGTAATTGTGGGACTTCAGGGAAAACCAAACTATTATTTTAACCACTTAAGTCACACAATACCACAAACCAACGAACAGATCGAGGACAAGGTAGACCAGCAACTCTTGTGTTCCTTGAGGTTTAATGACTGATTTTGCCTATGAAGTTTTGTTGGTTTGGAAATAGCAATATTTCGCTTGTATAATGGCAGGTTCCCATCAGAAAAGGCTGTGTGACAGCAAGTTAAAGCAGTGAAAATATTCTGAATATTGCTTATACTTAAACTGATGTCGTTTTCTTTTTTAGGTGAACTTTTAAATATATTTTGTTGTTGACCCTCCCCACAGCAGTTCATTGCTTAGTTTCTGTGGTACTCCTCTCTGATTCTCCAGGGGCCGTGCCAAACGGCATCTGCTGCGGTAATACACTGATATCGATAGGTACCTCACAACCCCATATCACATAATCCAAACTACCCTTTTAAAGTAGACCGTAACTGTAAGGCTGATATGGTATAGAGAAACTGTAGACTGGAAAAGAGGTTTAATTTTTCAAATAACTATTTCACAAAAGGTTAATAAGTGATATTTATTTTCTAACCACTTTGATAATCTGTTCCATTATTTCTGAGCAGCTCCAGCATAAATACATATTAAGAAGTTGCCATACAATCTCTGTTTGCCTCCCCACTAGGCTTCACTGCAGAACCAGCAGCCAAGCAGCTCAAACAGTCAATCTCAGCGGGAGAAGCTGGAGAAACTTGAATCAGAATGTCTAAAATTGAGTAGGACCCAAGCTATCGCAGAGGTAACTCATGGTTTTCCAAATTTTTAGTCTCAACACTGATCACCACAAGCTGAATGAAGATCATTATTTCAATGCAATTTTGCTTGTAGGCAAAGCTCGCCATTCTTGAGCAGAGACTACTGAAAGAAGAGCATGAACGTCTGCTTGTGCAGGAGAAAGCAGACCAGGTCAGTCCACACACACTTCACTTATCCACTTTTTTACTTTTGTAAAAATTTTCTTTACCCTGACATGCGCATATTTTACAACGCATGCAGAAAAAATAAGATGTATTTCATAAGTTTTATATCAAAATCATTACTTTTACTAGCTCGCAAATGATCTCTTTCTCTTTCAAAGGTTTCTTAATTGATTGTCCATAATGAATGAACTGTAACTAGAAAGAGTGAAAAGTAACACACAGACGCCCACTGCTGAGCACAGAAGATATATTCTAAATCATGGATCAATGGAAAATATATATAATTGGCCTTAATAGTAACAGGAATGTTATAAATTTTAATAAATAATACAAACACAAGATAAATAAATAAGATAGGAGAAGAATGGTGTGACATTAAATTACCTCTAGGGGGTTTAACGTTACAGAAAACTCAATGTCTAACATTGGTAAAATGCCAGCAAAGAATCTTTAAAGGGAAACAATAAAATGCTTTTCCTGACTTCAAACACACTATTTGTCGTTATGTCCACAGCTGCAGAAGGAGCTGGACATCAACCTTCGATTGTCTGTGCCAACTACTGAAGAGATAAAGCCAAAGAAGAAAACAAAGAAGACCACCAAGGTGCTTTTTTTTTGCTTTTTTTTTTTTTTTTTTTTTACAGATAAAGCCAATTAACTGCCTGTATTTCGTTGATGATGAAAATAGTAGTGATAACAGCTGTCTTGTACCTCAGAAAACTTCCAGACAGAATGAGCTGGCGTCACCGAGCAGCCTGAGGCACCGAAAAATGCCCTTTGTTGCAGGAACTGTAAGTCAGCTCTGATGCTCTGCACTGACACTAAAAACTAATATCAAGTTTTATTGTATATATAGTATTATTAACTGTTTCCTTTTTTGATTTTGATTTTTTTTGTTCACTCTACCTGTTACAGTCGACGAGTCCGAGCCATTCAGTCCACGCCAACGTACAAAGTATTCTTCACATGATGAAGCACCATCAGCCCCAGCTGTGTGAACGAGTGAGCGCGCTGCATGGGTCTGCATGTGGAGTCAAGAAAAGCCTCCAAAAGGAGTTTTCTCCACCTTCCACCACTTTTCACAAGTCTGACAGGAAGCCTGAACCATCAGATGAGTCACTGGGCTCACTGTCTGACCTGCTCCTGGCTCTGCAGGACGAGCTAGGACAAATGAGCTTGTGAGTAAGCATTTTTTTTTTTTAAATTGTTTAGGTTTTCTTTTACACATTTAGTAATCTGTGTCTGGGTTTTTCTTTTCAGTGAGCATCAGGAGTTGGTGGGTCAGATAGATGCGACCCAACATCGCGAGCAGAGGCAGGAGCTGCAGAGAGAACTGGAGAAGTTGGTCAACAGGATGGAGGAGAAGGGAGCTCAGATCACGAAGCTCCGCAAACACCAGCAGAAGGTACGTGAACCAGCACCCAGTGCAGTCCAGAGAAACATTTGTAAATGTGGTCAATTGCACAATTTCTTACCTCATTAACAAACTAAGTAGATGTGTAAAAGTGTTGTATAGCAATAGAAGTTTAAGTAAGTCTGTAGTGTCAGCTGATTTCCATCACTATTTGTGTCAGGGCTGCACTATTGATCGAATATTAATCACGATTTTGGCTTCCCATCCCATCAACTGTAATTTTGATGTTTAAAATATGCTCCACTCATAGAAAGCTCCACTGTATATCAAATGAAGCACCTCCTAAATGAACAGCTAGCCACCCTGCAGTAGTAGCAGCATGCGTGGCTGTTTTGGATGTACTTGGATCTGAACAACAGAATGGATTACGTGCTGAACAGTCAGTTTAAGCCGATTTTAGGATGTCTAAACCACGATAAAGTTCAGGAAAACGTGTTGAAACTACTAAAACTTACAGAGAAGGACTTGGTCAGCAGGAAAGGGTGCAAGGTTAATAGGTGATTTCTTCGTCTTGCAATAACAGTTTTGCCCTCTATTACCATCCTGTTACAGCTGGAGACCTGAAATGTTACAAAGGTTTGGAAGCCTTTTTTAAGATGTAGGATAGTCTGATAGTCTACGTGTTCAACTTTATAGATCAAAATGCTGATCTGTCATAAACATGTAAACAATTAAAATGTCCCTTCTTAACCAATTTAAAGAAGTCATTTGATGAGAAACCATTTTTTATTATTACAAGCATGCATTTGGTTGACCGTTGATTGACCTTTTTGAGCAACAAAAATCAGGAACATTTGTGAGTTTGGTTGCATTGTTCACTTTCACTTCCTCCTACATAACCAACTTCAGACTGATGACATGCTGTGAAATCACGCTATATACAACAGAGAACAGATGAGTAAAAGAAAAATCACATGTCTGGAGCAGGAGGTGAAGAGCTAGTCCCTCAAAACAGATCATCACCCTAGTTTGGAGGTATTTTGGCCAAGTAGCACAGTGAAATTAATGTTTTGTTGATCTAATCATGGGTAAAAGGTTCTGGTTGAATTTTAGTAACATTTTGCTTCTAGTAGATAAATCATAAGTAAAGACCAGATGAGTCTCATTTTGATGCACAGATTTGTACTTTAGGATGAATATAGCACAATATGGAAGTAAAAACAGTGTTGTTTATTTAAATGTGAAAGTACGATAAAAATATTCTGTCCCTGAAATCACTGAATAATCAGGATAAATACTGATCAAAGTAATCATGATTATTGGTTTGTCCATAATCATGCAGCCCTAGTTTGCGTAGAGTGTAGGTGTCTAATGTTGTCTGTCTTTGGCTCCTGCACAGGTCCATAAATTGACCCAGATGGATCCATGCTCTGAGGAACACGCAGCCAAGAAGTTGAGTGGGATAAAACCCCCCGCTCCTTCTCCTGTTAAGGCTAAGCAGAAAGGCAAGAAAGGTGGGACCACTCACAGCAACCTGCAGCTTCTCAAAGAAACACAGAAGTTCAGGAACAGCCTGAAACAAGACGACCTCTCCTGGGAAACATGAGGTTCTCTGAAAGACCCCTCTGTGTGCCGGCTTTGATGCTACAGCTGGTTGGACCACAAGACTCCCCCTTGGTTTCCTTGCAGCCTGTTTTCAACGCTTATCAAACAACCTCTGGATCATTTTTAGTAACAAATGAAAAGAGGGAATAAAGTGTTTTGTGTTTTACACAGGACTTGATAATATGTTACTTATCAAACCTATGACAGGCATAGTTTGGATCACTTGAAGAGGGGTTATATGAGGTACTTATCAACAGTCCAGTGTACTACCCACAGTAAATAAAGGTCTGCAGCAGAGAGAAATGTATGCTATTGGAGAATATTTTCACCGCTTTATTTTGCAGTGAGACAGCCTTTTCTGATGGGAGACACTGTCCAAACCAGCCAGTTTCCAAAGGCAAAATCAGTATTTTTACCTCACAGAACTCAGGAGCTGCTGGTCTACTCCTGCCTGGATCTGTTGTGTGGTTCTGTCGTGTGTTTGTGTTATTGTGTGACTTCTGCTTGTTAAAATGATGGTTCGGCTTCACTGAAGTCACACAGTAACACGAACAAGTAAGTAAGAGATCAGGGCAGCAGTAGTCCAGCAACTCCCGTGTTCTGCAAGGTAAAATTACTCATTGTGCCTTTGGAGTTTGATTGGTTTGGAGAGAGCGATATTTGGCTTATATAACGGCAGTTTCCCCATCAGAAAAGGCTATCCTGACTGCAAGATCAAGCGGTGAAAATATTCGAAATGTAGCTTACACTTAAACTAATATTGATTTTTTTTTTTAGGTGGACCTTTTTATAAACCTTTTGTTTAGCTGACCCTGAGGTAAAATTGCTATTTTCGCTTATGGAATTTGGTTGGTGAGCTGGTCGGAAAAGGTTTTCTGAAAGCAAGGCGTAGCAATGAAAATATTCTAAATTTACTGTATACTTAAATGAGACTGCTTTTTTTTAGGTGTGCTACTGTAGCTAATACATTGACTATCAATAAGTGCCAAGTCTACATCACATAACTATCCCTTTAAGCAATGATCGATTGAGTTCAATGAAATCATGCAGGTACAGGGTCCTTCATAGGTAGACGGTGGAGGTGTAGTTCATGAAGCCATGACCTTATGTCTCATCCCAAATGAAGCTGGAACATTTATTTTTAATATTTAAAAATTTTAATAAAGCTTATTCTCTCTACATATTGTAAATACATTCATTTTTGTTCACATTTTACCTGCCAACACAAATGTTTTTCTGCAGCTCTGCACCTTTTTTTTTTTGACTTCATACTGTGAACCACTAGGTGGCAGCACTCAGCCTTTGTCTGTTTTACAAATGGCCCTGACAGACCATACAGTTGAATGTATAATAATAAGACAGAACTTTCTAATGTGGCTCCTACTGTCTTCAACAGTCTATAATTGAGATGGACCAAATGCTTCATGTGAACTCTGTCACAGCAGCTGCCTGGACAGCTGAGTAAATGTGGCCCTGACCACCGGACAAACGGATGTGGTTTTTATCGCTGTGCACAAGCAGGAGGAACTGCTTTTTGACACAGGATTTCGCTGTGTCACACAGCCAAAACAGCTCAATTCTTCTAAATTTCAACTATGAGAGCTATTACTCATCTTAATTGGAGGCCGGGCAGACATTTCTGGCCTGGCTGAGGTTTTTATATTTGTTCTGTGTAGTTGAGTCAACCACCTTTTTAGGGGACAAATAACTACATGTGAAGCTGCCTCATAACATTCCTGCATCATCTCTTCATTATCATTGCCTTGGTCAAATTTTTTTATAATCTCATCAGGTCACATTTTTGATAAGGAAGGAACATTTTTGACCTCAAAGCTAATCCTGGTCACTCCCTACAGTGGTTGTTAGGTCACAAAAAAAGAAAATCTAAAATTAAAACAGTCCAACGTCCTGGATCATGGGGGAAGAATAAATAAGTTAATGGATGAAATAATGGTAGCTGTGTGTCCCTTTGTGGTTGCTTTGTGTTTCCACTTTCCACTTTTGTGCCTGAGATAGGTGTGTCTCCTGCTATTAATTATTTGTCTCTTTGTGGTACTTCAGTGTGTCTAGTTTTATCTCTTCATAGTCATTTTGTGTCATTTTTGTGGTAGTTTTATGTCCTTTTATGATAGTGTTGTTTCTCTTTGTGTTAGCTTTGTGTCCCCTTGTAGTTGATTTTTGTCTCTTTGCGGTAGTTCTGTCTCTCCTGTGCTTGTTTTTTGTCTCCCTGTGGTAGTTTTATGCTTCTTTGTCGTATTTATGTCTCTGTAGTTGTTTTCTGTTCCCTAGTGGTAGTTTATGTCTCTTTGTGATACTTGTCTGTCTCTTTGTTGTAGTTTTATACCTCTTTGTGGTAGTTTTATGTCTCTTTGTTGTAGGTTTTTGTGATAATTTCGTGTCTTTGTAGTGGTTTTGTATCTCTAGTCATTTTGTGTCCCTTTGTAGTACTTTTATGTCCTTTTATGGTAGTTTTGTTTCTTTGTGGTAGTTTTGTGTCTCATGGTCATTTTTTTGTCTCTTTAGGGTAGGTTTCTGCCTCCACATAGTAGTCTTTTGTCTCCTTGTGTTAATTTTATGTCCCTTTATGATATTTTTTGTTGCTTTGCGCTTGTACTGTGTCTCCTTGTGGTAGGTCTGTGTCTCCTTGTAGTAGTGTTTTATCTCCTTGTGGTAGTTTTATGTGCATCTGTGATATTTGTGTATCCCTTTTAGTTGTTTTGTATCTCTTATCTCGCTATCAGGCCTCATCATCGTTTTTATTGTTTTCATCAGGTCACATTTTTGACATGAAAGAAGCATTTTTGACGTTAAAGCTGTTCTCAGTCACTCCCTACACCACTACTCCCTTCAGTGGTTGTTAAGTCACAGATTGTAGAAAAGGAAAAACTAAAAACTGTGCAACATCCCTCACTGCCCTGTCCAACGTCCCGGGTCATGGGAGAAGAAAACAGCTGATTGTTATTGTTGCTATCTGCATTCAGCCTTTTCTGCTCATTATCTAGCTCGGTCCTGCAATTCTTGGCATGACTCGAAGTTCACTGCATGGTTAAATGGACTGAGCTGGTGCATGAGAGAGGGACTAAACCTAATGCATTGTGTCTCTGTGCTCCCATATTAGATTACAGAGCATGACTGGACACAGCAATCTGGTTAGCTAAAGGCAAGTCAAGACCCCTCCGTGCCCACATACAACATCTCCATGCCCTCCACTCTATCCACTCTCCTGACCCTGATACCTTGTGACTGCACACTCCTCTTGTTGTGTGGTGAATAGCAGTGGTGTGTTCAGAGAGCAGCGTATGTAGGAGGGCTGGGTAGATATGGGCATTTTGTTGTGGGTGTGTGAACAGATTGCCTATAAACAGCTACAAGTCCATCGTGTCATGAAGATAAGGTCTACAGTGCAACATTCAAACAAGAACAAGGAGTACATTTGCCTACAATCAAGTTTATATGGAGGAAAAATGTAACATCCTCAGGGTTTCTGCAGGTCCTTAAAAAGTCTCAAATCTAATAACTTGAATTTTAGGGCCCATAAAAGGACTCCCTACCCTCCTTTATAAGAGCGCACCCAGACTGAAAGAGACACAGTGTCTCTTTGTAGTTGTTTTGTGTCTCTTTGGGGTACATTTGTGTCTTCTTGCACTCATTTCTTGTCATGTTGTGGTAGTTTAATGTCTCTTAGTAGCCATGTTGTGTCTTTGTGGTAGCTGTGTGAATCTTTGTGTTACTTTTGTGTCTCTTTGTGATAGTTCTGTGTCACCCTGTTTTCGTTTTTTGTCTCCTTGTGGTAGTTTTGTCTCTCTTTGTGGTACCTTTGTGTCTCTCGGGGGTAGTTTTGTGTTTACTTACAGTACTTTTTGTCTTCTTGTGGTAATCTTATGTTTCTTATGTGGTAGTTTTGTGTCTCTTGCAGTAGTGTTGTGTCCTTGTAGTCATTTTTTGTCTCTTTGTGGTCGTTTTCTGTCTCCCTGTAGTAATTGTTTGTCTCCTTGTGGTAGTTCTGTGTCTCTTTGTGTTTTTTGTCTCCTCATGGTAGTTTTGTGCCTCCTCATGTTCATTTCTTGACTCTTTGTGGTAGTTTTGTGTCTCTTTGTGGTAATTTTGCTGACTCATAATCATTTTATTGTCTCCTTGTAGTAGTTTCGTATCTCTTTGTGGTAGTTTTGTGTCTCCTTGAGTTGTTTTTTGTCTTCTTATGGTAGTTTTCTTTTAGTATTTTTTAAATCTTGTGGTAGTTTTATGTCTCTGTAGTCATTTTTGTGATAATTTTGTATCTTTTTTTGTGGTTGTTTTGTGTCTTCTTGTAGTCATTTGTAGCCCTTGTAGTAGTTTCATGTATGTTTATGGTACATTTTTGTCTCTGTAGGTTTTTTGTGTCTCTTGGTGGTATTTTGTCTCCCCTCGCAGTCATTTTCTGTCTCCTTGCGGTAGTTTTATGTCTCTGTGTAGCAGGTAGTTGTGGGTCCTTTTGTAGTTGTTTCGTGACTCTGTGGTAGTTTTATGTATCTTGGTTCGTTTGTTTCTTGCGTCTGTTGTCATTTTGTGTCTTTTTGTATTCATTTGATTGGCTATTGGTAAAAAACAGTCACTTCAAACAGTGCTCTGGTGTTAGGGGCCGGCTGACACCTGGGGCCCCTGAGCCTGTGCCCAGTAGGCCCGTTCAGTAATCCATCCATGGTTTACTGGTTACTGAGAAGTTGGCTGACTGAGGGATTTTCCACTGCTCAGTGAAAGGCTCATAAGAGATCTTCCTGATAGAACAGCACAAGCTTTTCTATCTCCGTCCAGGAACAGTACACACTAAGTGCAGGGTTGCAGATTGTTTTTAATGGACACACAAGAGAGAGATTGTGGTGTGGTTTGTCCAAAAAACATTCTCTGCTCCTGAAACTCTGTTTAGTTCTGGGAAACCGTGCCAGCTGGTGTCTCTGGGCCACTGCAAGAATAACAGTCTGCTCAGCACAAACACATTTTCTACGCACACACCTCGTTCAAGAATGTAGTCCAAGTGTATGGACCGTGATACTTGAGTGTGCACGCACAGACTCACGCGCACACACTGACATTTCCTTTAGAGTGAACCGTTTTTGCTGCATAAGCAGAACCTCGCTGTGACCTTGGAAACTGTGCGTGCGTCCTGTCACAACACAGTTAAAAAAACGGGTGTTTTTGAACCGAGGGCTGTTTTCTCTGGTTTTGGCTGTCGTTGACACTTTTGGGTGTTAATGGTGCATAATAGCAAATAATGTTGGTGTTTAACTTGTAACTTTTCAAACATGTTGACTGCTATCATACGCAGAAAGCAATAAGCATTAAGTCAGTGTGTACAACAGTAATCATCACCAAGCTAGGTGAGCTCATTAAACCTTATTATATCCAGAATAATAATATATGTAGACTACAGGAAAAGCTGACAGGATAATTAGTTTGTCGATGGCCAAAGGGGGGCACTAGTGTCACCAAATAACCCCTCTTTTATTACCAGGTACAGTAGTGGTTCAAGCAATGTCTTCATGTAACACCTCATCACATGATGATTTTTTTCATTTGATGGATTTTCAGAGGCCTGAAGAAGAAGTGAAGTATTTTCTCTAGAAAAAAATATACATTATCTGATGTAGCTAGAGATGCACAGTACAGATATTTTTCAGCTGATATGATAATACATAATGCCCTTCGTCTCATGGCAGATGTAATAAGATAACCAACAATTTCACTTATCTGTGTGTTTAAGTCCATATAAACTGTAGTTATATCCACACCTGAGGGTGAGAAAGGCTCAGATGTGGTGAACAAAGATGGATGATTTAATATTCCACAGCTCTGACCGAACCAAATCAAAATGACATCACTGTTGTAACAAAAGCAAATAACAGGTCTGACTCTTAAAATCTTCATTTATTTCTTCTGCTTAAATAAAACATTTCAAAGAAAAATATCTTGCCTAAGATTTTAAAGTAAAATGCTTTGACATAATCTGTCAAATCAGACATTTTTATATAGCCATTATTTATTGCTGTAATTTCAGCATACAAATAATAAATGATAATATAAATTTAAATGTATCGTGCATCCCAAGATGTTCTTAGATTTATCTCAGGAGCCCATGGAGGGTTCTAAACTATAGCTTGTGCCATATTAAAGAATAAATCTGTCAAAGAATAAGAAAATAAATGTGGAAACACAAAGATAAATGACAAAATGTAAAAGAATAATGAAAAGAATTTTCACTTTTTGTCACAATTATTTAATTTATTTATGCATATATTTATTCATATTTTTTAAATGTATTTTTTTAGTGATCTAATTTATTTTATTTACTTTTGCCTTTCAAGGAACAGCAATGGGGAACTATGTTTTTTTTAATATACAACATATAAAGAAATAAAAGAGAGATAAATGAACAATTAAATGTGAAAATGAGTGAAATGCACATAATTATTTTTTAAAAATATTTTGTTGTCTTTATATTTACACGTTTTAAAACTTATATATGTTTTCTTATTCTTTTACAGTTTTTTTTCTCCATGGTTGAGAACCACTGCAGTGCTTTAGGTAGAAAATGCAGATGGAGGATATTGATGGGGGTGGGGTTGATCCAGCGTGTACAATCAGAAATGCATGTCTATAACAATCTGATTACGCCTGTAAGTTACAGTACATTGGTGCCAATAGACTCCAGGCGTATTGACCAACGGACTCAGACAGAGGAGCAGGAAAAGCTGACACTGAGGTGAAATGAAGGCCCTCAGCCTCTTAGTTTGTCAGTTTATCAGTTTGTACGTGAAATATACAGCTACAGCCAGTTAGCTTAGCGTAGCATAAACTCTGGAAATAGCAAGTGAAGGTCACACATTGAAGCTTTAGGCTTTTCTGTCTGAAATCTTTCTGTCAGAAAGACCAGAAAGCTGCCTGACAGAAAGGCTCTTGGAGGTCATGTCATATAGTATCGACAGTGACAAAGTTGTGGCAGGCTGTGGTGGATGAATGCATTAAGAATAGAATTTCCATCCAGGTCAGGATTGGGATTCGAATCCTGTGCAAAGCTTATTGTTGACTTATTTTAAGACTTAGTTTGCTTAAAAAAAGATACCAATAATGATAATAATAGTGATAATAATAATAAACAAAACTTGGTTACATTAAGGAAAGAAAAATCATGGTTTAGGTTAAAATAAACCATTAAACGTGTTAGAAAGCTCTTTCTGGAAGAAAGATTTAAAGGCTAATTTCTCCCATGTGTGCCTGGTTCAGTCAAAAGGTAAAAAGTTACACCTAAAATATAGTTATTATCAAAACCAGATTTCATAATGACGATGATGTTGAGTAAAATTATTTGAAGAGATACTAAAATAAAGGCTACAATATAAAAGAAAACAAATAATTGAAACATGTACAAAAAATCAGAAGCTGAATGCTTTTGATCATGGATTTAAATTTACCAAAGGGGTATCAAAGCATTAACATTTGGAGTACTTTGTAAAAAGTTCCAGGTAGTTGGAGCATAGAAAGTAAAATCGGATCCTCCCAGCTCAGTATAAACTTGAGGGACTTGCAGAGAAAGCCAGTCGTTCTAGTAAAAGACAGTAACTTCCAAATAAGAGTCTCGTAAATAAACAAAAACATCCTTATCATGTCTCTCAGACAGAGACAGACATCTAGATGACAGAGACAGACATCCAGATAAATATCTGATTAAATGACCGTTCAGCCCTGCTCTGCTGTTAATTTCGACATTGACAAGAGAACTTGTTGACCCAACATTAGCTACACACACACAGACAGAGCCAAAGCCTGAACTTGATACCTATTGTTGTCCGGGCAACTGGCCGTTCAACTGTAACCATGGCGATGGAGCCTTTTTACACCGAGACCTGGCTGTGTATCATCGTCCCACTTGTGATTTGTCATGTAAATTAGCAGCTCGAAGAAAGTTGACACCGCCGTCAAATGAGGGCAATACAGTGATTTGTTTAACAATATTCAAACTTTATTGGTTTTACATTGTGAAATTAAAGGCAACACTAGAAAACAAGGCACAAAATAAAAGATTTGGGAGAGAAAAAAAAAAAGGAAACAAAATAAGCACAAAACATTTCAGGGGGGCATTGTGGCACCTGCAAGTGTTTACATACTGTATGGCCGTGTGTGTGTCTGTGTGTGTTGTCAGAGTGGAGTGGGCACAAAACCAAAAAAAAAAAAATTCGTACCTACAAGACTGATGGCCTCTAACACAAAAGGTCAAATATTTGGCACTACAGTGTGTGCACACAGCAATAAAGCCACAAGTCAAAGGAGGGAATCAAAAAGCTTTTTACTGGTCGCTCTTGGAATTGAACACTGCAAGGCTGAAAACTGACAGGAGAGCCCTCCATGACCAAGCAAATTTTTTGAATTTAAAAATCCTACAGGACAGAAAACAAGTCAATGCAACAATTGAAAATTACAACCAAAGTGAACTTCGTCAAGTCAAGTCATCACGTGACCGTTTGCATTATGGAGGAAATGCTGCAACAAAGAACAATAGAGGTCTGTGGCCGTGGTTACAACATTATCGGTAAGTTATTTTATTACAATGTGCCGCTGAGAAGTTGTTCAGGCTACAACCAGGCTTCATCTGGTTGAAAACTAGGCCATTCATCAGCCTGAGCAACATTTAAACACCTACAATTCTATTGTGTGATTGGTCAAAATGTAGACACTTAAATGCCACTGAAATGCCAGCTGTTAAAGGGACAGTTCTGATTATTTTATGTACTTATCCATAGTCAGTCTAACACCTAGAGTAGATGGCGGTCGGCACATCCTCAGTTGGACAAACAGCAGGAGTATTAGTGCAAGAAGCTAAGCAATTAACTGCTGTTGACAGGGTTAGCAGCAAAACGTATTTTAGCCTCGTATGAAAATCTAAATCAGTTTTAGTGTACCCTACATAAGAATATCTCACCGCTTTAGGACAGGAAATCAATGTTATTTAAGCCAGATACTGCTCTCTTCAGTGCAACCAAACAGTATTTTTACCTCACAGACCACAAGAGTTGCTGCGTCACTGCTGCCTCAAACTGTTAGTTTCTGTTATTGTGTGACAGAAGACACACAATAACACAAACTAAGTGTTGGAGGCAGTGGTTCACCAGCAACTCCGGAGTTCTGCGAGTTAAAACAACTGCAAATGGGAGTCTGGTTGGTTTGGAGAGAGCGACATTTGGCTTAAATAACGGCAGTTTCCCAAAAAATGTTTTGGTAGGGGTACTTTCTGGACTCAAAATGAGCTTGTCTGGGGTGCTCAAGAATTAAGCGTTTTTCAGGTTGACCTCGGTTTGACACCCCGACGAAGGCCTGATGCCAAAACATGTCAGAGTAAGGTCTGACATGACCATGCCGTGACAATAAAGGCATTTTATTGTTTAAAAACAAGTGCCTTGGATGTTTTTGTGATTTTCTGTGACTGCCAGTTTCCCGTTCTCCTGAAAAGGCTGTCTGACTTAAAGGTAAAGCAGAGAAAATATTCTAAATATAGGGTACATTAATGCTGATTTTTTTTTTTTAGATTGCTCAAATACATCTTGCTGTTGACTCTGCACAGCAGTACATTGCTTTGCTTCCTGCACCTGTACTCCTGCTACTTCTCCAAACTAAGGGCATGCCAACCTCCTACTGTAGCTAATACACTAACTATGGGTAAGTACCTCATACAACCCCACTTCTAATAATCTGAACCATCCCTCTGAGTACAAGATACATCGAAGAAGCGCAAACGCAGCCTGGTAATTTCCTCGACAACTTGTCACTAGCGAATGCTCTGTGTGAGTTTGATCAAGAAGTTAAGGCTGAGCGTGACAAAACAGACATTTAAGCAGAATACGACACAGAAAACCACTTCACAGGGGTCTGAAAGTGCTGAGTCCCATTGATATTTAATAGGTGTGGCATATCATTTTTACAAACTACAACTATATATGTGGATATCAACTGAATAAGGCACTTTTCCTTAAGAGGTGCACAGACTGAGTTAGTAACTTGTAGGAGAAGCTGCGGAGAGGCAACACAATGGACATCTATTGGTATCCATGGATACCAGAGGTGTTTTTGGACACACCGCGATGTCAACATGTGATGCTGTGTTCTCAAGGAATGCAGCTACCGTGTGGAAAAGCAGAGAGAGCACTCTGACGGGATTCAGTGGTTACACAGCGTAGCAGTCAGCAGCTGTGAATAAAACTCAAATATTTCTCTAAATTTGGGGCGAAGGCTCTCCACATGCAGAGAAATGTACAAATGGGTGCAGCTAAGGCAGAACTCTGTAGCCTACTCGCCATAGTTGGGTCTTTGGGCTGTAGCCTAATGCCACCAGGTCACTAGGTTAAAAGGCGTGTTGATGGTGAGCAGCAGAAAACATGTAATCCTAAATGATAAAAGTCAAAACATGAATTTCATACTGTTCGTGGTCATACAAAACAAGGTGATTATTCATCCATTATCTATTACTATTCAAGACTGAGTATTTATACAAGCATCTGATTTTTTTTTTTTTTTTTTTTTGGCTGAATCATGAAAACATTTACAAAGACAAAGTTACAAAACAAAGCTTGTCAGTGCAATGCTCAATTTCCATGCCAAAAACTGAGGACTTTGGCTTAATGCACACTGTTTCAAGGCATTCTTTCAGCTAGCATATGGGCTAATCACAAATAATGAAGTGGTTTTTAAGTGGATCTAAATCTGTAAGAGCATATGCAATGGGAGGATAAATCACAACTCCAAGCATCCAGCATGCAATAAAGGAAAAAAAAACAAAACATTCTTGACACTGACAAGCCGCTACGAGCAAAATGTACTGATAAACACTCCTTCATTTAGCCTTTCCTCAAGTTGAAACCAAGAAGATAAACAAAAACAGGACGTGGCTATGTACAGGAGGGACAAAAACGGGGTGGGGGTGGGGGGATAAAAATCACACAGTTAGCAGCAAGCTAATTAGAGAACTTGACATGAGCTCTAACACAGCCACTTGTTGCAGTTCTGCACTTCATTCACAATCCTCTCCTTTACACGGCAACTTCAGAAATTAGAGGTGCAACACACATTTAACCAAACCAGCATTCAATCCAACATTTTTACCTCAATGCACTCTCTCCAATAATCGTTTTTAAATTAAGCCCAATAGTTCTGCCTTTTTGTTAAAAAGAAGAAAAAAAAAAAAAGGGTCCACTCTCAGATTTATAGCACCTATCAACGGTCCAAAATTTCCTGCCAGCTCATTTTTTCATGTTTTGAAATTCAACACAATTTACAACTGAGTTCTCAAACATAAATAGAGCAGTGGGAGGAAATTTGGGAGCAGTATTGGGCGCTACAACTAAGAGAGGACCCTTAAAGGGAAAGTTCGGATTATTTGACATAGGGTTGTGTGCGGTACTTATCAACAGTCGGTATGTTACCTACAGTAGGTGCTGGTCTGCACACCAGCAGTTTGGAGAAGCAGAGGGAAGCTAAGCAATGAACTGCTGAGTAGGACAACAAAAGGCTTTTTAGCCACGTTAAAAAGGGCCACCTAAGAGCCACAAACAAAATCAGTGTGTATGCTCTATTTAAAATATTTTCACCTCTTTGCTTTGCTATCAGACAGCTTCTTCTGACGGGAAACTGCTGTTACATAAGCCAAATATTGCTCTCTTAAAACCAACCACACTCAACAGGCAAAATCAGTAATTTTACCTCAAGAACAGGCAGTTTCTGGTCTACTGCCGCCTCGATCTGTTAGTTTGTTTGTGTTATTGTGCGGCTTTGGTGAATCTGAACTATCCTTTTAAAACACTGAAGTCAGACAAGAACACAAACAAACAGATCGAGGCGGCGGTACATCTGAAACTCCTGTATTCAGTGAGGTCAAATTACCATTTTGCCAAGGGGAGCTGAACGTCAGTTTCCCATCAAAAAAGGCTGTCTGACTGCGAGGTAAAGCAATGAAAATATTCTAAATACACAGCAGACTTAAACTGCTATTTTTTAAAGAGGATAAAATACCTTTTGTTGCTGACCCTGTCCACAGCAGTTGATTACTTCCTGTCCTCCTGTTGCTTGTTAAAACTGGGGGTGTGTTGACCACCATCTACTGTAGGCAGTACACTGACTAACAATGAGAACCACATTCAACCCAGCTTCAAATAATCCAAACTATCCCTTTAAATTATTCATTTACACAAGGTCACCAGTGAGAAGACCATAGGTTTCATGCACTGACTATACTGAATAGTCCTCGACTTATAGGGAAAAACTTCAATCTTGACTGATTAAGGCCCTCGAGTGACAACTATCTACTGTATTCTTCAACAATAAAAGACTCTTCAGCCCAGCTGGGATACTACGGTTTTCACCAATATCAGCACCGCGATACCGTTTCTTCCTCAGAAACAAAAACTAATGATAACACTCTGGCCTCAATCGAAAGAAAAGACTCGTTCTCCTCCTCCTCCGTGTCTCTCTTTAAGTCATACTGGACATTAAAGGCACTTCACTGCTATCACTGTCCACATCAAGAAGGTGCATGCCGTTTTCTTTATCTCCCCATATTCTATATTATCTACATTAATAAAACAAATGAATTATTCTACAATCTTTCATTTTGACCCTTTTTTGACAGAAATGGTGCCAAAGGGCCAGATAGGTTTTGATGTCGGTCAAGATCAGCTAGGAGATTAAAGGATGGGAGATGAACTTGTTACATGATTTATTGCATTGAGCTGCTCTACTGGCAGTTGGTTTTTGATATTTTTATAACTAGTTTTGGATGAAATAGTTCCCCAGGGACGTCAACAGCAGAAAACGCACAGCACTCAGGGAGACACCCAAAAATAAGACTGTTTACTAGAGGGTTTGCTATTTTTTTTCAGTCTGATGTCAGATGATTGGGTGTTGCTTTTATTCCCTCATACTGTAAGTAACCCCGCCTCTTTTACATCATCTGTGAACACTTACACACGATGCGTGGGGGGGGGGGGGGAGAGAGGGAACCTGCCCACTATTCAACAGGCTAAAAAGCAACACTGAATCATCAAATCCGTCATGTTGAGCTGTGAACTCAAACAGTGTTTCCAAATCAAGACTAATAAATGTTTAAATGCTACCACTTTGCAGCTGTGCTACTCCAATGCATCAACAGGAAAGCTACTCTGTATACATGAGTAATTCTTCAGCTCTAATGTGATGTATTTAGTCAACAAATCATGAGGAGAGGGGCGGTAAATAACACGATCCTCCTCAATTAGCTGGAAAATGGTCTTTGCAGGATGACTAACAGCAGGTGGTGGGAGTAGCAACCAGATGATGTAATCCATATGCTCAAGGCTTGAATGCCATTATCTCTACAGATCTACAACGGCAGCGCTAATGCAGGTCTAAACATCAAAGATCTAGAAACACTTGAAAACACTGTTTGAGTCCGTCTTGGCGAGTGCATGCCGAGTGGGGAGTCTTCTCTGGAAGGTTCTAGTTTGGTGGGGATACGTCAAGTGATGTGGGTTCCAAATGTGTGGCTGCTTCAAAGGGTGTGGTAGTTGCGATCCTTGGACTTGCAGAATTTGTAGAGGAAGAAGATGACGGCCTGCAGGCCCAGGACGAGCACTATTCCACCGATGAAGCTTGCAGCGTCAAAGGTGTTCTTGTGAGGCTCAGATGAGGGGGTGACTGGCGTGGTACTTGTGCTGGTTCCAGCTGTGATGGATGACAAAGTGAAGGAAAATGGAGATATGTTGGAGTTATTCTTGTATTTGTACATTACAGGACAGATTTAAACATGTCAGACTTTGTCACTTACTTGAAGCTGTGGATGGAGCAGTAGAGGTATGACCACTGTGAGTGGGGGCAACCGTGGGGATAGTGGTTGCATTGCCTGTTGTAGGGTCCAAGTAAGAGCACATCCATCAGCCTTTACATCATTTGACTTTAAAGGGATAGTTCAGATTATTTGAAGTGGGGATGTATGAGGTACTGTGTATATTTAGAATTATTTCAGCGCTTTTACTTTGCTGTCAGACAGCCTTTTCTGATGCGAAACTGCCATTATATAAGCTAAATATTGTTCTCTTCAAATCAGCCAAACTCCATTGGCAAAATTGGTGATTTTACCTTGCAGAACTTGGGAGTTGCTGGTCTACCATTGCCTCAATCTGTTAGTTTGTTTGTTTTATTGCATGACTTTGTGTTATTGCATGACTTTGATGAATTCAGACTGTCCTTTCAAGACACCAAACAAACTAACAGATAGGAGACAGCAACTCCTGTCCTCTACTGATTTTGCACATGGAGTTTGGTTAGTTCAAGAAAACGATATTTGGCTTATATAACAGCAGTTTCCCATTTGAAAAGGCTGAAAGTAAAGATAAAGCAGTGATAATATTCTAAATATAGCATACACTTAAACTGATACTGATTTTCCTGGATGGCTAAAATATGTTTTGCTGCTGACCCTGTCCAAAGCAGTATTGTTGCTTAGCTTCCGTGCTGGTACTCCTCTCTGCTTCTCTAAACAGTGGGCATGCCAACCACCATCTGCTGTAGCTAATACACTGACTATTGATAAGATACTCATACAACCCCACATCAAATGATCAGAACTATCTATTTACACTTTATAATCCTTAAGATTTCAGCCCTGATTGAAACTTTCAGACACCCGTGGTTTCTCATGGTGTCATACTAACGCAAACACTCCTTGAGCAGCTACCCTGTCAGAAAAACAAACACTTGTGATTCTGTTTGCAGTGCGGCCAAACAATCATGTTGTTTTGATAAAGAAGTCAGTCAATAAGAATTACAACCACAACCTGATTTCATTCTGCATACAGGTGAGGAGTTTTCCACACAACAGCAGGGCACAGTAAAGTTTTATTATTAGTCGACATGGTTAAACATCAACCGAAAAACATTTGCGTGTAAGAGCCATTTGAAGCAGTTAGTCACATTCTTCAATAAAATAATCATATTTGAAATGCCGCTGAAATGTGTGGCACTTTGCCCCGTGTATAATGAACATTGCACATTATCCTTCAAAATCCGACAATAACTCACTAAATGCATTATCTTTTCAAAGCAAGCAGAATCACAGCGTCTAACATTAGCTGCTACACAGTGCGGCTTACGTTAGTGTGTCTAGCAGCAGCAGTCTGCTCTCCTTGCAAGTAAACATTCACCTGCCAGTGCTGAATGTAGTAACCCATTGCTCCTGTCAAGTGGTTATATGCCTGTTTATTCCGACACAACCTACATTAATAAAATATTAGTAAATAATTAAACCAGATAACATTTCTGGTGCTGACTAGCAAGGGTAGAGACATTTATTTGTTCAGCTGACTAACCACACACTGACGAACAATGCTGTATATTACTGCCATCTTGTCTTGGTTTAAGTCTTTTGTGAAGCAGCAGCAGTGGGATCTGTTGGGTTTGCATTAGCAGTAACACAATACAGCTCTGATGAGATCTACAGAGAGTAAACAGTGAGGCTGTTATCAATGAGATGAAATTAAAACATTAACACAGGCTACAGCCTTTCCTGTGAATCCCTCGGGCATGTTAAAGCAATTTGAATCCAGCACGGGAACGGCGGACTCCGCCACTAAAGCCCCTTTCCTACTGGACAAAACCCACTTGGCTTTTGTCTTCAGTGGGAAAAGGTGCAATCTGTATTCTCTCTGGGTCAGATGACTCCCCAGTTAACACCCAGGTGGACAAGCTAATTCTTGCCCCTTTTCCTGTGCAATACTATGAAGGCTTGTCATCTCCTCATCTCCGTTTGTTACTCGTGCGACTTTTTGTTGCAAATTCCATCCATCTCCGTTCAAGCAGCTCTCAAATATTGTTCCGGTCGGGTTTGAGTTTAAAAGTCAAAGTCAACTCATATTGTCGCTGACCTCCACGCAGTTTTCTACTGTTTACTAACCCTGTTTTATAGCATGTTTGTGACGTTTGATCGTGACATAGACACAGTTGTCTACTGACAATGAGAAAGGAGTCTATCGCCTATTCTAAGCAGATTTACCCATGTTTAAAAAAACATATGCATTAATTTTGTTGTAAAAACTGTATAACATTAAAAACTATGATATAGAGAGGTAATTACAGAAGTAAATACACTGAATGTCTATATTGAAAAGATTTCATGAAATTTTTAAGGATTATAACTTTAAAAGACCTCAATAAAACTTATTAACAACTTCAAACCTTCTACACTAGACAACACAGACTACAGCAGGGAGTTGCAGACGTTTTTTGGGATTGGTTACCTGAGCTGTTAGAGGAGGCGGTGGTGACGACAGGGGCAGGGGTGGCTGTAATGGGAGGGGGAGCAGTTGAAGAGGCAGTTGAAGCTTGGGCTGCTGTGGGTGTGGGCTCAGCTGGACAGGGAACCAACACCAAGAAAGGGAAAAGGGGGGAAAAGCAAGAGACACCACCCAAACAAAAAGAAAACATTTAACAATGATCCTTATCATTTCTTTAGGACACAAAGAAACAGATGAGAGACAGACTCAAAGTGCTGAGAATGATCA
Source organism: Lutjanus argentimaculatus (assembly GCA_034769285.1). Taxonomy (NCBI): domain Eukaryota; kingdom Metazoa; phylum Chordata; class Actinopteri; order Lutjaniformes; family Lutjanidae; genus Lutjanus; species Lutjanus argentimaculatus. The sequence goes on from JAWZSL010000001.1 coordinate 54,203,280, forward strand.
TTAACTGACACCTTAGTAGAGCATAAGTAGCCCCAAACAGAATCGGCAGAAAATTTGTACCCCAAACTTGGAGAAATGTGATTTTTTAATATACAAATGTGTTGTCTGCTGATTCTCTTTGGACCTAAAAGAGTATGTTAATACAAAATGTTAATTTCCAGTTTGATAATTGCAACCACAATGCTGTTAGACTTACCTGAGCAGCTAATGTTGCTGCAGGTCTCGTTTTCTGCCATGAGAGTCATGTTGTGACACCCCACAGATGCTGAAAGAGACAAAAGTGTCCTGAATTAAATGCCTGTTTCATGCTTTACAGGAACTAAGTTTACCGAAGCGGTCAAAACAAATGTGCAAAAAACAAAAAGTGCAATAAGTTAGTTATCTCACTGAAGTCTCATTACACAACTCACCAAGAGGAAGCCAAATAATCACCAACATCAGTGTGTGCCCAAAACATAATGGCCGACAGTTTTGATCTCGATGTTCTTAACTCACGTTCACATACAGCACACACAGCTGATTCTGACAATCTCTTTCTCTCACTTGTTTGATGCATACAAATAGTGAACCAAGATGATGCGCAGTCTGTAGGGCAATTCTCTTTTCTTATCTCCTCCACAGGAAGGTCAGAGCTGTTGCTCACACAAGCCCACATCCTGCGGTTGGGAGGATGGCGTTCCCTCCATCCTGCTGCCCCCATCATAACACTTGTTTATCTTAAGTTGGGCCTGTCTGAAACCTGTTTGGTTTTTACTTTTTATCACATCAGCACGCTATCTGGCAATATAAGATGACGAGTCACTGATAATTATGGCTGCATAAAACTTCCTCTCTGTCAACCTACTGTGCAATAACATCATCAACATTTTTTTTTACCAGTTATTCAGCTGTGGATGTTTGCTTTCTGTGGTTGTTTTTGTATATTTTTGTCTGTGTCTTTTTAAATGCACTGATAAGGAGCAGTGTGCCTAATTTTGTTGTGTTCTGTACAATTATAATAAAGACTTGCTTTTCTATTCTGTACAACAGTATTTCAAAGCTTCATTCAGAACATTGACATTCAAACTCCAAATTAAAATGTGAATGCTGCAAAGCTTCTTCTTTTTTGCAGTCTATTCATTGTTTTTACATCTGCAGATAAAGATTAGGTTACAGTAATATTATGAGTATCACTCTGCTTGTAGAGCTAGATTTCTTTGGTGGCTTCGTAGGATTGTTTCCGGCTCATGTGATCCAAACATTTCCAGTAACTCCAGAGCAAGTCCAAAAGCCAAAATATATTAGAAAAACATGGATTAAATGTTTTCCAAGATTCACAGCATGTTTTTGACTAAAGAAATATTCAGAATTTATCGAGATTTGTTGATGCTTAGCCTTTCAAAAATAACATTTTTATTGCAGTCTGCTCCACTACATTTGTGAAATACATTTATTTGTCATTTTTAGTTGCTATTTACTTTGCAGATAAACATTGTACAAACAAAATATTTGATTAGTTTGTAAAAATACTATGAGATGTGACTGATTGGACTACATAATGGTGTCTAAGACTGAAATGAGCTAAACCTCAACCAGCTACAACTTCAAAGTGCTTCTTACATGTTTATACATGAGTAATTATCCTATTGTAATATAACCCTGATACGGATCCTTTTATCGCATAACAAACATTTTTCATGCTTTATGTACATTTTGCAGGACTTTTTCTGTGAATCACTACTTCTTCTAAGCTTCTGTTTACATGTTTAAGTGAAACTGAATGTCTGTCGTCATATTTTATGACATCAGTGCCCAGTGCGCCTCCCTTTGTGTGTGGCATGCGTGCGAAGCAGTTTTTTGACATGTAAAGCATAAGTACCTGAAAACTCTACTTCTGTACAGCATTTAAGTGTACTTTGTTATAATCCACAACTGCTTAAGACTGCAGACATTTTGATTTGTTTTTTGTATGTTCAGCCTGCTGAGTCACAGTTTGATCATCTAGGTGTATTCTCATTATTGTCGTAAAATCGGATTACTAATTAACCATGACAGAGACGGACTTTGCCCCACCATGAAGTCTTGCCTGTCCCAAATACTTGACAAGAGGTCAAGATACAGACGTCCCACAGCACTGACGTAGTTATTTATTTATTTACCCGAGGAACATCATTTTTACTAATTTACACACGATTAACTATATCAAGAGGAAGTTCAACAAGTTAAAGAATCAGAGTCGATCAGTTTGTTTGTTTCTTCGGTGGTAAAACTCTGCCTGTCTGCGTCACAGTGAGGAAACCATGAGTCATGACTAACAGCAACTTGTGACTATAGATTCTTGTCACGCCCAGTTATTATACGATGTATTCACTTCACTGCTGTTGTTCAGCACGAAACATTCACGGCAGAAATCTCTTACTTGATAAAATGGGCACTTTTGTTTCAAACTTTCTTTCATGTTGAATATTTGAGAGCAAGTTTGCCATTTTGAATGTGTGTGAAGTTTTGATCATTAGCAAACATTATTTATTTTTCCAAGCAAAAATCCCTCCCAGAATTGCTGGATCCTGTCTTTCAAACGTGGAGTTTATGCTTTTCTTTGTCATATGTGATATATATATATATGGACTGATCCTCAAATTTCTTTTTTATCTTAAGGAAATTATAACGGCATTTTTTTTTTTTACTACTTTCACACTTAAAAGACAAAAACCATAATGTAAAAACCTTACTTATTCCATGACATACTAGCTTCTGAACAATGCTCTGATACATGAGGATCCAACTTTGAATCTACTGAACATGGGTACAGCAATATAAGGCTGCAACTAACGATTATTTTCACTGTTGTTTAATCTGGCGATAATTTTCTTGGTTAATGGATTAGTTGTTTAGTCCATTAAAAGTCAGGAAATTGTAAAAATGTTGATCAGTGCTTCCTAAAGCCCTACATGACATCCTCAAATGTCTTGTTTTGTCCACAACCCAAAGATATTCAGTTTATTGTCATAGAGGAGTAAAGAAACCAGAAAATATTCACATTTAAGAAGCTGAAATCAGAGAATTTGGACATGTTTTCTTAAACAAATGACTCGTAACGATTAGTCGTTTCTCAAAATAGTTGGAGATTAATTTAACAGTTGACGACTATTAGATGAGTCAACTAACAGTTGCAGCTCTACAGTAATGAAATTGAGAGCAGCAGTAACAAATATCCAGCCAGGTCATTATTTGCTTTCACTTGTCTCAGTCTTCTGTGGAATGTCACTTTACAGGTCCTGAAACTAAATGGGTCAAGTAATACGGAAGTGGAACATACATTTCCCACAAAGCTTCAATTGGTTTGCCATAGTGAAAGAGAAGGCCATTAAAGGCTGCTGACCTCACTGTGTTGATACAAATTGCTCATGAGTTTGCATCTATGAGCGTATGGGGTCATTATCTTCCTGGAATACAGGAACATCATAAAGGGAACTACAGCCACTCAATAAAGTGCACCTGGTGCTGTAAAATGCCTTCCTACACCTTCCTCGCTTGTTATACTACAATCCACGGCAGCCCAGCCTAATGGCTCCCACCAGATGGCTCTCCATAAATTACAAAATTAAATATACATCAACTTTAACAGTAAGGCTGCAGCCATTGTTGGAAGCATCTTTTGGTTTTCTCCAAATAGGGTCAAGAATGACTCAGGAGTCTGTGTTACATTTTCCACAGCAGGACTGTGTTTTGTGGTCCTTGTAGAAGGTTATGCTTCTTTGTGCACTGGCCTTGGATACAAGCAACTACCAAACAGCTGTCCTTTCTATCATAATTATTAGTCTGTGAAGCCTATAATGTGAAGTTTCTGTTGAAACTGTGTCACTTGGCTGTTGCTTCAATTATGTGGTTATAATGGAAACTGAGCTTTTGTGGTATTTTGGTGGCTATTCTGTCAGGTGCCTGCTGCGGTCAATGAGCATTGACACTACTATTTCTCTTTGTCAACGCAGCTTCTCCCTGTTAGTGTAAGAAAAATAAGAATAATAATATAATCAGGGCTGCAAAAAACAATCATTTTCATTATCAATCAATCTGTTGATTATTTTCTTGATTAATCATTAGTTGTTTGGTTCATAAAATGTCAGAAATTCTGAAAAATGTTGGTCAGAGTTTCCTAAAGCCCAACGTGAAGTCCCCAATGTCCACAACACAAGGATATTCAGTTTTCTGTCAGAGAGGACTAAAGAAATCAGAAAATATTCACATTTAAGACGCTGAAATAGGAAAATTGGGACATTTTTTCTTAAAAAATTGACTCAAAATGATTAATCGATCATCAAAATAGTTGGAGATTAATTTAAAAGTCACAATCAGTTATAATCAATTAATGTAATTAGCGTTGCAGCTCTAAATGTAACAATAAACTTTATTTGTATAGCACCTTTCATATGAGAAATTACGTGCACCAAGGCGTTCACATAAAAAAGACACTGAGTGAACTAGGGATTTTAATGATTAAGCCTAATCATTGTTCGATTAATCGCTGTGAAGGATCTAGCCAATTAAAAACATACTAATCAATAATCGACAGTGTAGCCATTTGTTGAGTAGGGAAAACTTATTCTTGAAATGAGGACAAAAGAAAAAAAAAATGAAAACGTGAAAAAAAGAAAGCCATTGTGTTTTGTATTATTAATTATTATTGATTAATTGACTGTTGATGCACAAATTTTGCAACCCTAGTTTGAACATAAAAAACGGGAGTAGAATGCCATGATGTAAATTTTAATGTTAAATTAGATAAACTGAAAATAGAATAAATAGAATGCATCTCCACACGGATAAAATCCACTTAATAATAGCAGTAAAATGAAGATAAAAACAAGGATAAAAATAAAATGCAGAGCATAAGATGGAAAATAAAACCCACTGAATAATAATAATAAAATTAAAGTTAAAAATAGTACCAGGTACTTTGGCCCTGAGTCATGCCCTCGCTCTTTTCTGTGTGAAAGCTGCCCCACTAATTTGCTGTATTGATAGAATAAAATAAGAATACTGCATTGCTTTTTAGTTATTAAGAGCCCAAATCCTACAGCCAGTTAGGCAAACAGTTATGCAATGTTGTTAACAATCAACAAACGACGTCAGTATATAGAAAAAAAATTAAAGAAATAGAGGTCAGTGAGAAAGTGGACGAACCTGATGTATACAATTATTTTATTGAATCTCCAAGCAATGTATTTCATTTGTCACTTTTCTGCCATTGAGACACTTTATTTTTCTGTTTTGACTGTGTCCAATGTGACCTTACTGTAAACCAATTACAATTACACCGCTGTGGCGAAGCAGAACCGTCTATAATCTGATAAACCTTTTACTACGAGCTGAGAGAGCAGAAAACGGGTCGGTTTTAGCTCCACTTCCTACGTTACTTTATGCTGTTTTCAGTGTTCATTATAGAAAGGTAGGTCAGCTCAGTTTATGTGAATTATTAACATTAAAACACCCCTCTGCTTCCAGCGGTCTTTCAAGTGGGCGGACTGTTAACTCAAACTCCATTCTGAAAACAGGTGTTTTATGGGAGGGCCATAATTTTTCCACAGTAAAAACTTCAGTTATACCGTCACAAAGACTTTCTGATTCATCTTAGCAGACGGGTCATTTACTCTGTAGCATCATTAACTAACCAGTGATAAAAGGTTCGTACACGACTGGGTGCCACAGTTTTTTTTTTAACTCCATTTTCATCCTCTCTGCAGATGGCCTCATGCTAGAGATCTCTCTTTTACTGTCCTTTCACTCTTTCGGGAAGCAAAGAAAACCAGGGGTTTATTTTATCATCTGACGTGCAAAATGTGACACAGCCACTTTTAGGCGTGATGGCAGTAGCTTTTTCAATTTGGTGCCGGCAAGTTTACAGCGCTTGTTTTCACCCAAGAGGGGAGGTGGTCGTTCTGATGGCAGGAAAATGACACATGCCTGCTCTCATGAAAAAATAAGCTGTACCATGTATTTTAAACTCCAAAAGTGCCACTTTTTAAAGCTGGAAACTTAATGACTCACTGCCTCTCTAACTGTGATTTAGTTCCATGAAAGATCAAGTCATTTTTAAAGTGTTGGCAGCATTATTTTTCACACCCTTTGTGTGATCTGACACTGCGATCCACGTACGTCGAAACATGTGGGAGGAGGGTTTTTTTTTCACTCTACTGCAGGTCATAGGGCTGTTATCTCGCAGGCAGCTGTGAACGTTAGGGCTGACTCTCACCCTTTTTCAAGATGGTGACATCATCATCACCACGAGGTACATCCACAGAGGTGTGAATGAACATCTCAAGGCCCCTCTCTTACCACAGAAAACAGCCTCCTGGTTAAGAGCTCTCAACAAGCTTTGTCACAGACTGCAGCCTGTACTTAAAGACGCTGCAGAGCTTGCATGTACACGTGTTAAGTTTTTGAGCGTTTAAACACTGGCCTGCTGGGAAATGTGCCTCTGACGCCAAAAGCTTGTTTACACAAAATCCCTAAACCGAAGATAAATCTGGTAATGACAATGTGGTAGGCGGTGTTAGCTTGCTGCAACAGTGTGGTTATGCTGTGCTCCAGTAAAGCCATTTCACACTGGCCAGAGCTGACCTTTCCGGTTTTTGCCGAGTTCATATCCAATAGGTGATCCATTCTTGAGTTTGTCAAAGGCTTTAGCTGTGGGCTTGCTTATTGTGTGCTTGTGTGGTAAGCAGTCAGTACAGTTGTGCCTTTCCATTATGCAGCGTAGTAAGCTGGAGTGAGTTCTTCGCTCTGGTGTCAGAAGTCAGCAAAGAAGAGACACATTTTCCGACAAGAACAAGATAAAAACAGCAGAACCTTCCTGAGACCTTTAGCAATGAGTCAGTATCTTGTTTACACTAAGTTCAGATGACCAAGGGAAAAAAATAACTTAAAATCAAATCTTTTCTTACAATAAAAACAGATTTGTTTGTTGCTTTGTTTTGTTCACTTCCTGGATATCTAAGATTATGACCATGTTATGTCCAAAGGCATTTCCTCGTTTCTGACTCTGGCAAACAGTAAAATTTCCCAAAACTACTATATCTCTGAATCTCTTTAACCAAATCACACACATTTAGGCTATTTTGTGATCTCCTTTGGATAAATGATGTGTTTTTTTTAACTCCACTCACTGAGTATTCCCTGAAATTGTTTGGAGCCAACCTGGAGAGGTCTGCTTCCCACATTGGAAACTCCTGGATTACAGGTAGAGTTTGGATTATTTGAGGTGGGGCTGTTTGAGGTACTTATTGAGAGTTAGTGTATTACTGTGTATTACAGTAGATGCACCAGCAAGGAAGCGAAGCAACGTACCACTGTGAACGAGGTCAGCAGCAAAAGGTATTTTAGCCACTTAAAAAAAACCACACATCAGTTTACGTGTTATGCTATATTTAGAACAGATAGACAATCTGTTCTGATGGGAAACCACCGTTATATGAGCCAAATATCACTCTCTCCAAACCAACCAAACTCCATAGGTGAAATCAGTAATTTTTAGTTCTCATATCTCAGAAGTCACCACTCCACCGCTGCCTTGATCTGTTAGATTGTTGGTGTCACTGTGTGACTTCAGTGAATCAGAACTATCCTTTCTCAACACAGAAGTCGCACAATAACACAACCTAACCAACAGATCAAGGCACCTCCTGTGTTCTGTGAGTAAAATGATTGATTTCACCTATGGAATTTGGTTGGTTTGGAGAGAGCCGTATTTTACTTGTATGACAGCAGCTTCCTGTCAGGACAGGCTGTGCGTCAGCAAGGTGAAGCAGTGAAAATACTGCTCACTTAAACAGATACTGATTTTTTTTAAAGCTGGACCTTCGTTTAAGTGGATCAGTTAGAGAAGATTTTGGTGCATTTGTTTTTAATTCAAGTTTTTTGTGTCTGTGGGTGTTACACTGTTATTTCCTCGTGTGCATTCAGTATGGCTTTCTCCCACAGGAAACCACCTTGTCTTCCTCGTCTCTGAAATGTGACACATAATTGTCATCCCACCTGTCCTGTTCCACCACTTAATGAATCATTAAGTAATGTATTATTATTGGTCCACTCAACATTCAGGGACAAAGAAGAAGGAGGGTGTGGGATCAACAAATCTCTATACAGCCTCTCCTGGCTTCTCATTGGTGAAGTTGTCAAACAGGTCAGCTCCCATGAGAGGTAAAATACCTGAGCCTGTCCTACTAAAGCAAACTGTTTACCGATGTTGAAAGCTGGACTGTCGAGTAACACGGTTAAGATTACACACAGAAGTTACAGTATCTTCCATTCTTTGAGCCTAATGACAACTGAAACGTAAGACGAGATAGATCAGAGTGTACTCCCACCCTTAACTGCGCCCGAGGCATATATTATGAGAACAACAAGGCACATGAAACTCATCTTTTATCCTATCTGCGCACTCTTTCCTCTGACTCGTGCCTTTATCCCCTCCATCCTTCTGTTCCCCAGCGTGAGGATATTGCAGGCTTCCTGCCACACATCCCCTCGCTTCCTCTCCTGTTCATCTTCTTCACAGTCACCAGGGACCTGTGTGTGCCTCACTGCCCATACTGAACTCGAGCCAACACTGAAGCAAGGCCCCTCTAGGGCGATATGTCAATAATCACAATACACCAACAAGGTTCAGGTTTTGGCCAGACTCTTTACCTCCCCAAACATTTAGCCAGAAGAAAGCTTTCAAACCAATAATCACAAGGATTTATCACACATTTTTTTTCCATATCAGCTGAATAAAATTGCCTGACAAACCTACAATTGCGTCAACTGATCTGAGCTTTACCCATAAAACCTGTAACCTCATTTCCACTCACAGTTAACAACAAGATAACCAACTCCTCTCCTGACACAAAAACACACAACCAATGGGGGAAGTGCGCAACGATCGGAGGGCTGTTGGTTGACTCAGGAAGCAATCAGTCATGCAGTTTTGTTATGGCAAATCCTTTTTACTGAATGATGCATATTTCTAATCACAACCATGAAGACTTCCAAATTAGGCTGAAAAATACCACTGCAGCAGCATATTTCTCCACATCGCCACTTTAGTGCAGAAGTCAGGGAGATTTTCTTGGAGCACTCGTATTTAGACGTACATTTCCATTAGCATAATTAAATTACAGAACAGCAATACGGAGATTTAGACAAACCGCAATCAGAACTAAAAGTGAGACTTTGACATTTGATTTTTTTAGAGAGAACAACTAATTTTACCTCGCCGGCCCTACAAGACTTCTACAGTGCAGGGCTCAACAATAAGGACTGCATACTTCATCTATTTTGACAATCTATTAATAGTTACAAGTAATTTGTCAAGCACAAAATGTTTTCAGCCACTCAAATATGGAAATCTCCTGCTTGTCTGTCTTCATTATCATATTAAACTGAATATCTTTGGGTTTTGGAATGAAAAAACAAGTGATTTTAAGAAATCACCCTGGACTTTGAAAAACTGAGATGGACATTTTTCACTACTTTCTGACATTTTACAGATGTTGCAGTCCTAGATTAAACATGACTATTAACTCTTTGTTGTTGTCTGATAACCGCTAATAAATAAAACTATTTGTATATGGGCAAAGCAGATTTCTTACCCACTTGTCAGGGAAGTGAAAAACAACAACAAAAAATGTTAGACACCTGCACAAATAAATTCAATCTATGCCCCTCACCCTATGGTATCAAGAGGTGTAACTCTTCATCTATTTAGATCAATATATTGATTTAATAATCAATGATGAATAGCAATAATGCAAAGTGAGAACACTGATGTTTTTCCTCTTTCTCCATCTAGATAGTTTTGGTGTGAGCTGCTGTGTTGTGGAGATGTCGGCTGTAGAGAGGTCTGTCTTCTCTCCGATATAATGGCACAAGATGGCACTTGGCTTGTGATGCTCAAAGCACCAAATAAAAAAAAAAATCCGAGAGTAGTTCTAGCAGATTCTACCGAAGAAAGAAAATAGTTCCTACATGAAACCGCTCACAACAAAGCCTGTGAATCATCTTGAGTAACCCGGTCAAAATTTCTGGAGTGAGACATTACTGTTTTCCATTACTTTTCCATTACTGTTTTTCAAATGTATTTTTTGGCACTTTGAGCACCACAAGCCAATCTAATTCCATTATATTTAAGAAGAGGCAGACAGCTCTATGTCTGACATCTCCAAAACTCTGCAACTCACACCAAAAAAATCTAGAGGGAAGAATGAAAATGTGTTTTGGATTTTAGGACGAACTGTTCCTTTAAGCTTGTCATGGTGACTTGCAAGAAACTATTGTCTATGAACCTAGACAGTTATTATTGAGCCAAATTTTATAATTTGTTAAATGTTCTTGTTGTTAAGCACCATTTTATGTGTGTTAGTGGAGCCACTTCAAGCAACTTTACTGCACTAAACCACTCACAATTATTTACTGTGTTAGTTTTTTCTTTTATGCTCAAAAGCAGAAAAGAAAGGGGTGGCAGCTTCTTCTCTAACTTGTGTTAAATGGACATATATTGTCTCATATCGATCGCAGGCCCCTTGGTTGAATCAAATCGAAATCATATCATGACAGACTTTGGGCAACAAAACTGTATTTGCTGATATCACAAAGAATTGATAAAATGTCATATCGTGATTAAACTTGTGATTTACACCCCTAATGGGGCCGTGTGCCAGGAATTTACTCCCAAACCAGCCTGTCCAGATCCACAGCGTTTGGATAGTGTTGCCAGATGATTACGATGCAGCTCTGGCTTCGGGGAAATTGATATGACATCATCTAAAAGTCAGCATCCACTGCCACACATTCTCTCCATACCCTGGCATCATGTGTCCAATCAGTCCAGCTGTCTGGACAATTTAGGACACACAAAGACCAACCTGTGCCTCTCGCTCCACAACCTGCCTCCACACATTTAGGACATTTTATACTCACATGTGCAATTAAGCCACTGACAGTCAGTAGTGGTTCCACATGAATCACATGACAGACCGGAACATCCATCTGCAAAGGAATCAGAATAAATCAGATTTAGTCATGGTAGTTTTTAAATAGCGGTAACTTCCTGCATGTGATAGAAAATGAAACTGTGGCTCTCCAGATGTGGCTACAAAATAGGTCTGCTAAAAAGGGTCAAATTTTCAATAATAAATCTGAAAAAGAAAAGATGACTGGTTTCTCTGTAAACTAAACCGCAGACGAACAATGTGTCGCGTTCGCTTGCAAAACGAGGGAAAAAACAAGATAAACAGCAAGGTAATCAAGACACTCAAAATGTGTGGTAACAACCGAGAAGGAAAAATCAAAAAGTCTTTATTGTAGTAGCTGAATAATTTAAAACGCCAACATGTTTCAACCACTGTAGGGCTTTGTCAGATTTCGTCAGGCCCAGCCCAGATGAACATGCTGCATAGGTTTTGTTTTCCAGTTGTATTGAAACATTAATTTCCAAAGACAACTTGCTTAGGTCACGGCTACTTTTATTTTATTTAAAAGGACCAGTGTGTAGGATTTAATCCAGCTCACCTGCCAAGCGTGTATGAGAAGCTACGGTGGCCTTTGTAAAGCTAAACCCATAAACAGAAGTCCGCTGCTCCGAAAATACACATTGGAGTTGGAGTTCAGTGACTGCCTGCCAGACTCCATTAACATATTGCTCAATTTAACCGTCATAAACATCTACTTCTTCTAAAAGATTATTAATGACTTTTTATGACTCATAAGCAGACACTTACTCATTTGATGAACATTCAGCATTAATTTGAACTCAAATAAATGTGAAATGGGAAAACAACACCCATGACCTTACAAGACCTTCTGTGATTAGTCTATTTCTGTGTAGTTATTCTTAATGCCTGCCACAGGGTTGAAATCAGATGAAACAAGTCTGTGTTTACATTTTCCCAGACAAAGTTACAGAGTGTCATATGTCAACCAGTTAAAATGAAGCAGGAGAAGATTTTTATTTCGTTTTTTTTTTAGGCCTTTTGATGGCTTTATTGATATGACGGCTGAATATATGACAGGAAAGGGGGTGAGAGTGGGGGGAGATTATATGCAGCAAATGGACGCACGCGGGAGTTGAACCCACAGTCGCTGCAGAGGACTCATAACCTCGATACATGGGATGCATGTTTTACCGACTGAGCCACCAGGCCACCAATAATTTTATTTCTGACATTTTACTTTGATACATCAGATGGTAAGTTACACAAAACCATCTTGGGAGAGGTCCTTAGAAACTGCTGGAAAAGGGCAGGCACTTTCAAAAAAAACCTGGCAGGTGATTGGATGTATCATCTGTATATTGCGTTTAACACGGGCTAACTTCACCCAGCCAGATCAAACTCTTGCTGAAGCCACTCAGGAGAAAAGAGAAAACATCTCTTCCATTGAGTAAAGTCTCAGTTCCATTCTCTGCTCTTCTTTCAATAAAGAAATGCTCTCCAGTTCTGATGTAACTGATGCTATCCCAGTATCTATGCTAACCTTTTCAGGAGCTGCCATTGTTTATTTGAGACGAGGCGCTTCCATGGACGCCACTTGCTGCTGTCACACCTAAAACCACACGTGTTAGCTGCCAGTAGCCCCTCTTGGGAAACTGATTGGCTGCGCCACTTTTGGCGTGGACACAAATGGATAACTTGAAGCCTGGCAAGATGGACTCTCACATGATTTTGTGAATCCAGCTGTCTTGCAAGATAAACACTTTTCTGATTGAAGGTCAGGTTTAGTTTTTTTGTCCATAAAACACTGCTGGAGTTTCACAGAAAGGCATGTAAGTGAATGGTAGCCAGTTATTAAACATAAACAAAGACATAAAATGCCTCCATACTGCTCGTCTGGTGTAATCCAAGTCTCTTAAACCCCCAATATGCCAAGCTGACATTGAGAGACAGTCATCTACACCATGTTTTTAGCCTAAATCTTCACTGCACATCTCTAGCTTGGTGCTACGTTCATGCAAGTGAACAGCATATCAGGGCTTTAGGAGACTTGGATTACACCAGACAAGCAACATGGAGGCATTTAATGTTTGTTTTGGTTGTTTTTTCATGTTTGAAAACTGGTCATTCATTTTTGGGTGAATTATGCCTTTAAGTTGAAAGAAAAACAAATTTTATACAAACAAAAACTGCCCTACACATCAGATTTAGTACTTAAATAAATGACATTTTTAAAGTTTTTGCTTCATAATATCGTGACTAATATTGTGTCAAGGACTTTTTTTTTTTTTAAATCACCTTTTGAGTTTTTGTTATGGTTAGATCCCCTAGTCTTTCAATAAAAGTTTCAAATCTGTTCAGCACAAACAAGCAGAGCAGGGCAGCACATTGCAATGAATCTTAAAATGTGACACAACACAGAGGCTGTTGCATAACAGGCTGATCTGGTCCCTGGTACCTGACCAACTGGGTTACACCAGTCCTGCCCCCCCCTGCTGTGTCCCCTCACAAGTCATCCTGTTATGAGAGAAATATCACAGTCTAATTTAATCTCAGGTCACACAGCTTGTTAGCGGGCTAAAGCGTTAGCTGCTCCTCTCTGGCCAGCGTGGACATAAAAAACTGACAAGTTGCCAAAAGGAAATTTTGAATATTTATGTCGCGTAAAACGATACAAGATGGGTGACGCTGCCAGGCTAATGAGACAGACATTTAATGAACCCCGTGGTGACCGAAAAATGGAGATATAAACCCCAGCTAACTGTGGATGTCTTCAGCGAGCTAACCTGCTGTGTGTTAGCCGTTAGCTAGCCGTTAGCTCAACACCGAGAGGTCGGAAACTTACCTGACTCTGCTGCGGCTGACGCTCCGATCAGAGCTACAACTACAGCGAAAAACACCACCTTCAGGTACATGACTGATGCCAGCTTGTTAGTCTATCTGCTGACGGGGGGAAAAGGCTATCTTCGTGGAAACGTCGAGAATGACACTTCAGAGATTTCACGGCTTCTTCCTCCTCTCGTCTTCTTCTTGCGTCTGTGGCTGCTGCTGCTGCTCGGGAGCTCCTCACTTCCTATTTGACAGGTCATGTGACACTTTTTTTTTTACTGGGAGGGACTGTGAGAAAAAACACGCACTGCTAACACAGGAAAGACGAGAAAAAAAAAAAAAAAAGAGATGGGTTTCTTTTTCGTAATACCAACTGCTGCTCGGTTTCATTTCTGCTTGTTGGAGCCACGTGAGACGCAAAAAAAAAAAACCTGGTAACAAAAGTACACCTGCGAGGAAACGCTGAACTTTAATGCGCTAAAAATAATCTCTAATATTTATATTTATGGACGGAGGGCCCCGGGGCATACATACACCATGGACCCCTATAGCAATAATAATATAAGTATTATAATGTTTTTATTATAGTTAATGCTTAACATTTTTAGGGGATACAATTCAAGGGTCTGTTATCTCTGTATAACAGACTGTTGTAATGAAGAACAGACTGTTGCTATGGACACTGTTCTGATCTTAGACTCTGGATGAGGAATAAAATAATTTTGTGTAAAATTATTTATTTTGTTTTTGGCACCTAAACGTGTAACAAGCAGGATCATGTACAGTGAGCAGGTCACTATTGTGAAATGCAGTGATAATATAATTTTAAATTGAATATTTTGTGTCACATAATTTTTTTTGTTTTTTGTTTTTTTTGGAAAGAAACCATGTAATGTAAGGAATAGTGTGCAATAAGCAGGTTGTTATTGTGAAATAAATCAGAACAAGATGATGCAGGGCAATGATAAAATAGTTTAAAAAGACCAAATAAGTAAATAAAAACAAATAAAACTGATAAATAAGACAGAAACCAAAGAACACTGACAATAATGAAATAACAGATAATGCTGAATAACATAAATTAAAATGGAATAAAACTATTTAACCTAAATACAGTAAATAAGGCTGGAGGTGAAGTTAATAATCTTTATAAACCATTCTTAATCAAAAGAAGAGACTGGGTTTAAGTTTGTGTTTAAAATTGCTGACACTTCCAGCTGCTGTAGACCTCTGAACTGTGTCCAGTCATAAACACCTGATATTAAAATGAGACCTAAATCTGGACACATTATCCAGATAAGGAAAAATGCATGTTGATGTGAGGTGTAAATCTCGGTCGATCAGATTGTGATCAGATCTGGAGGAAGTCTGGCTTGTATTGTGTTTAGATCTCAGGTAGGTGTTAACACAATCAGTACAACAATCTGCATAACACATCAGGATACAGGTTGCATTTTAATACCAGGTATAAAAGGGGTGATAAAGAACGCTCTAACAACCAGACACTAGAACAACTTCCTCCCACAGGCCATCTCTCTGATGAACAGTTAAACTAGTCCCTCTAACACCAAACAGCCACTTACTTCCATTATAGATTATATTTTTTTTTCACAGATTTTTCAGTTTAAATGCACCATCCTGTTTTTAACTTGTACATATCATTATGCACAGTCACTTTCAATATAAATCCTGTATACTGTTTACTGCATGCATACATGTATACACTAACATAATCATCCGTTTCTTTGCATTTTTTATTATGTTTCCAACTTAAAAACACTTGATTGGTACAGAGTTTTGGAGCGATGGATAAACTGAAGTCAAATTTCTTTTAGGTGTCCAGTTTCTGAAGAGTAAGAGAAACAAACTGGTAATTCAATTTGATTGACAGGCTATAAAAGAGATAAAGATGCACGCTCCTCTACATGGCACTGCCCATCGTTAGCCTCCAGTTTCACTGTTATGATTCTGAGCAGTAATCATTGATCACAAATGCATTTTGGACAGGAAAAATTTATCTTTCAACTGCTTGCTGTATCTCTGCATCTCACGCTTGAATTCATATTCAAATTTGCTTATTGACTTGATAGAAAACACATCTGCCCAGCAATACATTACATACTGTATGTTAAAACCAAATATTTTCATTTCCTTCCACCTTATTTCCAGCATTGTGTTTGTATTTTAGTACCTGCACAGGTTTAATCTGGGCTGCTTTAAAATTAGTGACTATTATAAATATGATTGGTTCTACCTGTAAGTATTCTGCAAATAAAAACACAACTTTAAAAAAAAATAGAGAAACCATAATAAACGTATAATAATATTCCTCTCACATACACAGATTAATTGATGTTGTACCCCTGGAGAATAATGAAATGTTCGTTGACAAAGACACAAAGACACAATTGTTTTTTGAGTCATGCACATTATAAACACATTATCTGAGTCATGCACATTATAAACACATTATCTGAGTCATGCACATTATAAACAGAATGGCAAATTACAAACGCACGCAAAGGAAAGCAAAATACTTTGTTGCAGATGCAAAATTGCTTGTAGGGATCGTCTGTATACATGTGTCATATTAATTTTATTCCATAAAAAACAATTGTTTTTAAAGACACCAGTAATTAATCTGCAGGTGCTAGGGATTAAACACTCCACAATTTGTAACTTTACAGTCATACTTGGGTCTTTCATTGCAAGTCGGAGCCTCTCTAACCTCCTGAGGACGTCAACACCCTCGACCACTTGACTAGAATTGAAAATAAAGACAGTGAGATTATGAGATTACGCAGAATAGTGAAATAAAACAGGTGTCTCTCATCTCAAACTAGTGATACAGACCCGAAGGCGACATAGGTCCTGTCCATCCAGGGCGCTGGCTGTAGGGTGATGTAGAACTGGGATCCGTTGCTGTGCGGACCCTTATTGGCCATACCCAGAATGCCACGTTTAGTGTGGGACACAGCAAAGCTCTCATCTAAAAGGTGAAAGGACACGTGTTACAGACATTACAAGCAAACAAACTAATAAATACACATGCACAGCATGTTCTCATGGTAATACTGAAGACGTCAAAGACTGTTTATATGTTTTTTACCTTCAAAAGTTGGTCCATAGATTGACTCCCCTCCATTGCCTTTCCTCTCTGGAGAAATATCTGCAAAAATTTAAACAACAGTCAACATGATGTGACTATAGACCACAGTATGTGTAATTCACTTTCTCAATCTCACAATATTTTGTTTATGTTTAAAAAAAAAAAAAATATATATATATATATATATATAATGTATATATATATATACACACAATATATATATCACTCAAATGTAAAACAGCCTTCATGAGCAGAAGAAAAAAGCAATTCAAATTAACATTTAAATCCCAGATGTAACAAGTTAAGATAAGATAAGATAAGATAAGATAAGATAAGATAAGAACTTTATTAATACCAAAGAATTTTTTTGTGAAAAAAGTGAAGTGCCAAGGGGCCAGACATGAAATGTTTTACAAAAATCAAATAACTTTAAAAGTAAGACAAATCATGTAAAGAAAACGTAATCTCAAATAGGAAAATGGCATTGAAGAGATAGACGCTGATATTTTTAAGCACTGGCCTAACCATGCTCCTAACTTTGGTGCTAAACTACATTTTTGGTGGCCCAAATGTAAACTTATATAAAAACAATACAGAAAAGACAATTAAATGCAACTTAAAACAGCCTTCTTTGACTGTGACACTTGTGTTGTCCACTTTTCCCAGGAATGTCGTGTCTCCTGAAGGCACTGTTTCTGATGTGCTTGTTCCTGGTTCTTCTGTAAATGATCATGTTAGTAGTTTGAGCAGGCTTAGAAAATTCAGACTTCAGGAGCCCCGACATATCAGTAGCTAGTTGGTGACGAGTTCTGTTTATGTGATAGAATGTTGAACTAAAAGGCGCAAAGGAATCTGGATGTTTGTGGAACAGTTATGTGTTGGCAAAGGCTCACAGTACGGGGATACAACTTTGCGACCACAGGCTGCCAGCTACATGGCATATTTGGTGACCACAGAGTAACCTGTTGTGACCGTTGTTGATGTCAAAACCTGCGGTGACACTGATATTGAAAGTAATATTAACAGTGATACTGAAAAGTATTAAAGAGTAAAGAGTAATATTGCATGTGATGTTGAAAAAGTAATATTAACATAATATTGATATTACTGCTTGCTGCACTGATGCAAAAGTTAGATGGAGTTTATGTATTCCTATTTGAATTGCATTTAATTTTTATGTGAAAAACAATTAAATATCCTGTTACAGGACTAGAGTGGACTGTACCTCCGCCTTGCACCCAGCCGTTGGGCACCACACGATGGAACACAGAGCCCTTGTAGCAGAGTGGGAAGCCGCTCTGTGACAGACCTGCCTCTCCTGTGCACAGAGCCTCAAAGTTCTTTGATGTCTTTGGACAAACATCTGAGAACAGCTGAGGAGAGGGAGAACAATGTGCCTTATTAACATGCTGCTAGATGGAAATGGTCATCTGGTGTCTTAATTTGGCATTTTGTTATAACATCTATCAGTGTCCTGTCAAATTGTACTATGGGGGATGCATGCAAAAGTTAGAGAATCATGCTAACGCGGGTGGCATGTGTCAGTTGCCTCACCTCAAACATTATCCTTCCTGCCGTCCTCTCCTGCTATTTCAATGTCCATGAAGACAAACTGATGCTATAATGAAAAGAAAAAGTGTGTATTCTTTTAATTTTAATATTCTAAGGTCAAACAAATAATAAATGTGAGCTTTTTACAGAGTAATATTCAGCTAGAAGAGCTACTGATGACTCTAACTATGACAAAAGCCTGATTATTTGCAAAGCTTCCTATACATTATTCTAAAAAAAAGTCACAAGTTGCATGTAATTGGTAATGCAATTATGCACTGAGTAAATTATGACTATGTACAGAAGTCAAAGACATGCTTCCACCCACCACAAAACAGGAAATCAACTTTGCATACATCCATGTGTTTAACATATTTGTTATTTATGTGACTGTAACTTGCCCCTGTTTTCTGTAGGTGTTTGGTGTAGTAATCCTCAGTGAGAGCCGGCAGCTGAGTGAAAGTGAAGCTCCACTGATTCTTGGCCCAGCTGGCGAGGTCCTTCTCATCACCGAGGAGGAGGCCGTCCAGAAAGCACATCAGGCTGCTGGAGTACTGCCACACTTCACCACGCAGCTCCTTGAATCACAAGTGTTGAGCAACAAATGCGTTGTGATTCAGCATTTCAGAATAACCACAACGTCAAACTACAGCAGTGTTTTGTTGTGTAGGTGTGTTTAGCTGTATATGTTAAGTTATTGTTTATAACAGCATTATCATTACCACTCATGTCAAATGAGGTGATTGTGATAAGATAACAAAACATATTTACTCAAATACTGTACAATTTTAATGCACTTGTACTTCCTTTTATGATACTTTACACTTCCTTCAACTTGAATTTCAGAGGCAAATATTGTTCTCTTTATTTGACTGTGTTCATTTGAGAAGTTAAGTTACTCTTACAGATTCAGATTTTACTAACAAAAGCTATGATCATGTATGATATATATGCCGAGCAGTTTATATGTTAATAACCAAGCGCTCCACTTTGACTAGTTACAACATTTACATGCTGTCTACACAGTAATGCATCATTACTAATAGCCTAATGTAATTAATATAATAATAGACCTTTTCACACAGCCATACTGATATGAAATAGTTGGGTAAACACAGGTGTTACCAATGATACTAATTATGGTCCTGTTCCATTTAGTGTAGCACAGCCCAGTGAGCCAAGATACTCAATAGAAGCTCCCTGACTCTGTTTCATCTGAATAGAACAGATTATTTATTTATTTGGTATCACTGGTGACACATGAGTTTACTATTTCATGTCAGAGTGGCTGCTGTGAAAAAGGTCTGTAACTCAGAATATAAGGTCATATTGCTGCCTAATGAGTACTTTTACTTAATACCTTAAGTATATTATACTGTTAATACTCTCTGCTTCTACTTAAATCCTTTACACCTCTGACACCCACACACGTGTTTTCACTTTTTTGCACTTTGATTTTAATGGCTTCAAATCATTGTTTCTGTTTTAATTAGTGCCTTTTAAAAATACCAGTGTATTGGGGTTTGGGTGGACCCCAATCAAAACCATCCAATTCTGCCAATGCAATGTTAATACATGGAACTATTTATTGATGTTTGCCATGGGCCTAATTTAACCTATTCCACACTATCACCTCTCTGAAGCAGAAACAGATTTCCTCAAGTGCTCTGTCAAAAAAGTATATATTTCTGTTTTACACAATATGCAAATCAACTAATTTTCCTAAATTTTCATTCATTTTTTCAGATTACATTAATTACATAACTAAAAGGCCCAATGTTTTTGAGAAGAAAGATCATTTTACTAGATGATTGTTTCTTTAAGTAGTTTATTTCTATGGGGGTCCCCATAGTCCTTGTATGTTAGTAAATATGTTGGTAGAATGAGGGTTCAGTAGGTCAAAATATTTCAATGCATGAGTTTTGCTTGTAATGCGGTAGCCAGTCTGACTGGCATTGTTACTTTTACATTTGAATCTTCTTCCACCCCTGATGTAGGTTAGCTTTAGTATACAATATGTGCAGAGCCTCTGCATGAATCACAACTCTTCATGCCTGAATGGACAGCAGGTTTCAAACAAATATAATCAGATGACTTACCCTTTTCTTGTTGCACAGATATGTGTGCCAGTCAAATTCGAGTAGTGGTTGAATTTTTGGATCCAGAAATGCCTCGGGAAACTTCTGTTTTAGTCCCTGTTTGAGCATAGTCAAAAGGTTGTTAACATCCAGGTGTAAACATATCATTACCCCATAGTTATAATGGTATCAAGGTAATTTGTTTATCATTATACAACACAGGGTTGACAACAAAATGAGAGTTGAGGTCCATTCACATACACACACACATTTAACACATACACAGATAATCAAAGTCAGAGTCGAAAAGGATAAAAAAATCCAAATATAAATATGAAATATATAGTTTTTATACACCTAGGAAATACTTCTGTAGTGATTTACTGTATATAAATACATGGTCCCATATAATTATTATATTACTGCATTAGTATTATTTATATAAACACATCGAACTGTATAAATACATAACCTTGCATTTATATAAATTATATAAAAAATTAAGAAATTATTGGTTTACCTCGGCAATTCTTTTGGCAATATGAAAATTACGGTCTTTAATTAAACCGACGATTTCTATTTTGATTTGCATCTGTGAGTCCATAGTTGAAAACAAAACCAAAAAGCGAAAAAGCGCTCAGCCTGTAAACAAGAGCCTCGTAGCCACAGCAACAGGCATTTGGTGGCGCTTTAATATGACGTCGTGTTTAAAAAACGTTAGGCTGCGATCAATTCTGTGATCGTGTTCCCTTTTCGTCCACTTTGTTTTTCCTGTAGTAATGATTATTGGGATTTAAGAGCTATGCTTACTACACGTGAAGCCTATTAACGACTTACTTCAATTTAAGCGTCAAATTCACTTTCTGTTCAAACGCAGCGATGTTTAATACGGCAGCAAGGCAGCGCAGCACAGAGAAGATCAACGAATTCGAACGCAGCCCAACGGCGCCTCCGTTTGAAAACTCCGGCCTGGTTGTCCTGTGTTGTGTTGTGTTGTGAAGCAGTAACGTTGTCTACACATTTCCCCTCCGTTTAACCGGTTAAAACCCATTTGTAGCAGTTATGGGTGTTCATGATTTGTGGTCCATCGTGGAGCCGGTTCGAGAGTCGGTACCGCTGTACGGTCTGAGCGGAAAGACGCTGGCAGTGGACCTGAGTTTGTGGGTGTGTGAGGCCCAGCACGTCCAGGCTATGATGGGCAGAGTTACCAAACCACACCTGAGGTAAATGTTCCGTATTGTTCTTTAATTAATCACACACAGCGGCGGAGGAAACACTCAGATATGTTATTTATGTTAAAGTAGCAATACTACAGTGTAGAAAACTCTGTCTCAAGTAATATAGCAAAAACATTAGCATTAAACTTGACTTAAAGTACCGGAAGTAAAAGTACTTCCAAGTCTTTCAGAATAAAATGTCTAATATTATTGTACTTTAATTAGGGATGCTGGGTTACTGGGGATGATGTTGGTATTACGTAGTGAAAAAAAAATAAAATGATATCGATATATCTGTATAGGCGTTATACAGAATGTAGAATATATATATAAAACACAGAT
Organism: Lutjanus argentimaculatus; assembly: GCA_034769285.1. NCBI lineage: Eukaryota > Metazoa > Chordata > Actinopteri > Lutjaniformes > Lutjanidae > Lutjanus > Lutjanus argentimaculatus. The sequence goes on from JAWZSL010000001.1 coordinate 54,225,355, forward strand.
TTACATGGGAAAGAGTAAGAGGCAGAATATTTTGCAGTTTAAGACCTTTATTGCCAAAAATAATATCAGTGCACTGTAACAGTTAAGTTTCAACTGTATGTATATAATTATACATAAAAAAGAAATAGACCTGTGATATAACTAGAATTAAGTAAAATGATCAAAATGACATAAAATGCTTCCATTAAAGCTGACATAAAAACAATGTGTGCAATGTTCTGTTTAAAACTATAATATCAGCTGACAGATGTATCTGTCTGGCTCTAATTATAATTATTTATACATTATTCATCACCTTATTGTTGCAGTTGTTAAAGGTGGAGCTCATTTCATTAGCTTTTTATTACGTTGTATTACAGCCAGACCACAGCTGTCTGTCTGCAAAATTAACTTCTTTGTGCAGCAGCCAAGTGGCAAGTAAATGTTCAAATTTTACCAGCCACTCAGTAGTCAAGTTTGTTTTTAGGGCCGAACAATTTTGAAGAAATATCTAATTGTGATCATTTTGACTGATATTGCAATTGTGATATGATCCAATGTTAGAGGAAATGACAGTTTTGACATCATTATTCTTATTTTCATTGAAAAGCATGTTAAATGACTATAGTCTGATTTTTTTGCAGAAATCTGTAGGAAATTAAGACTTTTTAAGTATGGAGAAATGTAGTGGAATAAAAGTGCAATATTTCCCACTGAAATATTGTGGAGTAGAAGTAGAATGTAGTAGAAAATGGAAATACTTAAGTACAAGTACCTCAAAATTTACTTAAGTTCAATACTTGAGTAAATGTACATAGTGACTTTCTACCACTGATTACTTATGATGTTATGGCTTCAATTTTAAACAGTAAAACACTCAAAGGCAGTGCTCTCTTTTGTGTCCAGAAATTTATTTTTCAGGGTGTCGTCCCTCACAATCATGGGGGTGAAGCTTGTCTTTGTGATGGAAGGAGAAGCCCCGAAACTTAAAGCAGAAACCATGAGCAAGAGGACAGAAACAAGATATGGAGGATTCAAAAAGGCCTCTGCTCCCAAGTCTGCAACAAACACCAGCAGAGGGCGCTTTAAAGCTGTGCTCAGAGAGGTCGGTTGGTCCTCCAATGTCCCGCATGTCTCATCAGAGTCAGGCATAATAAATTCATGATGTTTTTGAGCAGTCTTGTCCTCATCTGTCCTCTGTAGTGTGCAGACATGTTGGACTACCTGGGTGTCCCATGGGTGACTGCTGCTGGGGAGGCTGAGGCCATGTGTGCTTACCTGGACTCACAGGGCCTGGTGGACGGCTGCATCACTAATGATGGAGATGCATTCTTGTACGGAGCCCGCACCGTCTACAGGAACTTTAATATGAACAGTAAAGTATGTTTGTGAAAGTGCATCTCATCCAAATCTTGAGAGAGTTCAACCCAAATCACAGGACTGGAGTTTGATTTAAACATGCTTCACTGCTCACATGAAAGGCTTCTTCAGCTCAGACTGTTTTGGGGATTATGGCTGAATTTATGCCTGTGATCAAAACTGAGTGGAGTGATTTAGATTAAACTTTCTCTAGAACATTAAAGTAACATCTGGGCACCTGTCAGAGATTTTTCCAGGATTGTGTTTAAACTTTTTGATTTCCAGAGGGAAATACTGTATTTCATGTTTTTGTTCCTAATTGCATCCCTAAAACTTTAATTATTTTAAGGGTCCAGTATGTTAGATTTCCTGGGGTTTATTGGCAGAACATGACAGAAATAGAATAAAATATTCATAAGAATGTTTTCACAAATGTATAATCACCTTTTTGTTACCTTAGAAGGAGACATTTGAACTCCTTTTAAATCTCCATTTCGTTCCAGAACAGCTGTTTTTGTTTGCCTGTTTCACTTTAATTTGAGTTCAAATTAATGCTAAGTGTTCGCTGCACGAGTAAATGTCTTTTTATCATAATAAATCATTAATAGTCTTTTAGGAGTATATATTTATAATAGTTAAATTGAGCAATATGTTAATGGAGTCTTGCAGGCAGTGAGACAGACAATTACTGAACTCAAACTCCAGACTGTGTGTTTTCTGAGCTCATTTTCATGATATTGTTCCTCACTTTTCCCTCCAGGACCCTCAGGTGGACTGTTACAAGACCTCCAGGGTACAGACAGAGTTACATCTCTCCAGAGAGAATCTTGTCGGTCTGGCCATCCTCCTCGGCTGTGATTATATTCCCAAGGTAGTGAAGGAGAGCGCCTTAATGTGAAATTTACAACATCAAAATCTCTGTTGATAACCGATGATAACTGCACCATTCTTCCATAAGGGCATACCAGGTGTTGGTAGAGAACAAGCTCTGAAGCTTATCCAGACGCTAAAAGGACAAACACTCCTGCAGAGGTAAGAAGCACACTCTGTGGATCATCTTTCTTGCCTTTTGACTGCAGAATTCTGTTTAGTTTTGCTCACATAAAAGAGTGTGTAGTGTTGTGTTTGTGCACTTGTAACCTTTCTCTGACCACCTCAGGTTCATCCAGTGGAAGGAGGAGAGTGCGGGTGTGTGTGAGGAGGTTGTAAAGAAGGTCGCTCACTGCCACGTATGTCGACATCCTGGTGAGTGGTTCCCTGCTTTGAACTCTGACCCTGATAAGGGGCGGTAAGCGGGGGGATTTAACCTGTAAATGTTAAAACATACACATATGTGAGAGATGGGGTAGTCTCACTTTACACCCAATTTGTTGACGTGTGTTAGATTTTAAAGATGTTTGTTTGTCCTGGCTTTTCCCCCCTACTTCTCCTTTTTTTTTTTTTTATCAAATATTTATTCTGATTCATCTCCTCTCTTTTTCAGGCTCAGCGAAGGCACATGAGCGTGGCGGCTGTGTGCTTTGTGACAGCAAACGTTTCTGTCAGCCTCAGGACTTTGACTACCAATGTCCCTGTGACTGGCACCGCTATGAACGGACACGCCAGGCCTTGTCTTTTGAGGCAAACATCAGGAAGTATGTGACTTTCTGGAAATGAACAGTAGTTTAATTAGGATGGATACAGGTCTTCAGATATATTAAATTCACATTTAATTATAAAAGGCCTTAAAAAGTATTAAATAATCCTAAATTCTGTTTGAGAGGGTCTTAAATATTCCCTTACTGAATGCTGTGAGCATGGTGCAAAATTCCCCCCAAGTGCAAAATACCTGTACATTTAATCTTAGGTGAAATCAACAATAGTTGAATTTTACATGCCTCTGTTATCCTGCTACAGTCTTTTAAGTTTTTGCTATTCGTCTTTGTCCTCTGATGACCACAGTAGCATAACTCTGGACGGCATGGAGGAGTTAGCTAGTTGCTAACCTTAACCTAAAGTCTGAATGACTGAATGTGTTATGACCCTTGTGTGTCTTGACGGCTTTGACACCATGCCAGAGGACTACGGTTGGAAACTAGCCTTTGGCTAACACTGGCACATTACAGAAATGTATAATGAATGTGCACTGTCCTCTTCAAATAAATAAATAAAAAAAAAAAAAAAAAAAAAAGACAGATGCCATTTACTTACTTATTTAAAGTCCATGTATACACTATAATACACAGAACCACAAAAATAATACATGCTGGGTTTTAAATGACCTCATTCTACCTTTGTTAAGCCTCATTTCAGACTCCGGCTGTAGGACAATGGCAGTGATTAAAATCATTAAGGACTTATTTTTTTCCACACTAAGCAACGATTAATGTTGACTAACACGCCCAGTTAATGTCATTTTGCCTTTTTTCCATTTTTAGCTGAAACTATGTATTTACTCAGAAGAGTATGCCCGTAGTTTCATATTTGATGTTTAGTTTTTTCTTCTTCAAAATTGGTCTTAAATTTAACTAAACAGTGGAAAACGAAAATCCCCCGAAATGAAAAGCGGAAGTGCCATGGCATTAGAAAGTATATTTTAAAAGGATGATCAAGATTAGTTGCATTATAATAAGTCTATCAATGATCATCCTAATAATTAAGGCATTTATAAAGCAAAAGTGACAAAAATCGAATTGTTTGACTGTTTTCTGTTTTTCTTCTTTTATGCGAGTAAACCTGATACCTTTGGGTTTTTGACTGTTAGTCGAACAAAACAAAATTTAAAAACGTCCACATGGGCCTTGGAAACTCATAATAGGTGTAATGATTTTACAGGATGATTTTCTTTCATGTCATGTGTATTCTGTTCATCTTACATGTGTTTCATTTCTTTTTTTTTAAGGAAAACACTGGCAAGCCATCTGTTCCCCTTTACAGAGGTACAGCTGTTTTCATCTGCTCAATGTTTCATAGTATATCAGTGTTTTTCAAACTGGGGTCCTTCAGTAGGTTGTAGAGGGTTGTAGTAAAAGGAGGAATAGAATATTTTAACTTTATCACATTTTTTTGGAAATTGGAACAACAAGGGAAGAAATGACGTTTGTGTAATTTATAGTGACTATGAAGACTTTATTATCTTCAAATCTGAAAATAGATTTTTTTAAAAATACTCAAAGACCTTAAGAGACAAAATCCTGTCCAATTCTGTGTCCGCAGTCTAATGTGCATCTACTGTGAGGTTCCTTGACATGAAAAGTTTGGGAACCCTTAATAATCTTCAGTACATGGTTTTTAATACTTGAATTGCATTTTGCAGATCGTTCGTGAGTTCCTGATTTCCAAGGATAAGCCTGTGTCACATTTCAAGAGGAGGCAGCCAAATATGCTGCTGATGCAGGTAACAGGTTGATTTTAAATTACCTGTTCAGTTAGCTACGTCTTTAGAGAAGAAGTACCCAAATTCTTTCCTATGAAAGACCAAAAATTAACCTGGATGTAAGTCTGCAGGCCAAACCACATTAAAGTGCGATATATTATATTTTCTAGAAAATTTACAGTTTGTTTTAGATTTATTTCTAAATCTATAAGGTTTCAGAATAATTAAAATACTACTCTTTAAGCTGATTAACAGTCATTTTTTTAATTTGCAGAGATGATTGCTTCATTTTTGGGAGCATAAATTTAAAAGGAAAGACATCTTTCTGACAGAAAGTGCATGCCACTCAAGGTGTTTTAAAATAAGTTGGACAGCTGAATTGTCCACCTTTGTAATCAAGACTGGAAATTTGACTTCAGCTTGAAAAATTCAGCTTGACAAAAATATAGAGTTAAACATCACAGTGAAAAACAAATCAATATTTGATAGTAAGTTTACACTGAGCAACGTTAAGTACATCATCACAAAATACCGCCAATATTACAGACCTTGCATTACATGTCTTGTACAGTCATTTATCACTTGCAGTGTCAGTGAGAGATATGTTCGATAAGACATTTTTACAGAATGTCATGGCCAAAATGCATCAGCTCTGTTTTAGAGAGTTTAATGTAAGAATTTGTGTTTTCCAGAAATTTGCCTATGACAAGATGGAGTGGCCGAAACACTACACCAGTGAAAAGGTTTTGGTCTTGATGACCTACACTGAGCTGATGAACAGAAAATATGGAAGAGAAATGTCCTCCCAAATCAAGCCCCTGAGGTAGACCTACAAGTTAAATTTCAACTTTAAACACCCACAAAATAAAACGTTATTTCAGCACATGATTAATGAGTGAAACCTTTCTCCTGCAAAAGAATTTTGAAACCGAGGGTGAGGAACGCCGTCGCTTGCTTCGAAATCATCTGGACCACACCAGGTCAGTTTAAATCATCCAACAAAGGACGCTGGTCACATCGTCAGCTCTGTTTTCCTCTGGTTTGAGTGACATGACTGCTGCGTTAGGCAGAGGTTGGGGTGCGGGGTGCTCGTCACCGGGTCGTCTGTTAGTGACTTGCTGTGAGGTGGGGTTCAGAGGTGACAGATCGGTCACAACAGCCACGAGGTGCTAAACCGGCTTCCTCCCCAGGCTGAGAAATCTGTCATATCAAAGTCCACCTCACTAACAAGCCGGCCTGAGAAAAAAAAGTCTCAATCAACTAACTCAGAATGAGGCTCCTCATTTGTTGTATTTAGTGGTGGAAAGTAACTAAGTACATTTACTCAAGTGCAGCATTGAAGTACAGTTTTGAAGTACTTGTACCTTTCTGCTACTTTCTAGTTCTACTCTGCATCTCAGAGGCAAATGTTCTTTATACTCCACTACAATTATTTGATAGCTTTACTTATTTTTTCAGATATCAAATAATAATACAAAGCATAATAAACAACTTTAAGTGTATTTTGATGCTCATACTTCCATAAATCCATAATATATTTACTCTAACAAATCATAAAATGACCATGATATGTCATCAGAGCATAAGGGAACACGTTAAGTTGAAATACTCGCTTTTCTAACAACAACAGTGCTACAGCCACGGTGTGCTCCTTTGGAATTTTTATTCCAGTCCACAATTTGTGTTATTGTTTGCCTGTTTCACGTTAATTACAGTTCAAACTTCTGCCGACTGCTCGCTGCACGAGTTAGTGTCTGTTTATGAGTCGTAAGAAATCATTAACAATCTTTTAGAAGCAGTAGATGTTCATAACAGTTAAATTGAGCAATATGGTCGGGGTATGACTGTTTGTATTTTCAGAGCCATGGATTTTGGTTTTTCAGGATAACAGGCTTAACTTTATATTGACAGACAACAGCTGATCAACTTACAGTGTAGGATTGTCGATACTTGTTATTGTCAGATTATAATGTTGCACTCGTCTTGCACTCCAGCAGTGTTCCTGTAGCCGCCTGAGCTTCCTCGAGTCTGGAAGTGGGGGGCAGGGGAGAGCAACCCAGTTAAATCATAGGCTGTGTATTAAATAGGATTTCAACCTATTTAATATACAGTCTGTTGCTCCAACTCACTATTTGGACTACTGTACTCATTTTTGGATGCACAGTTGTTACATATAATACACATGTATTTGAACTGAAATTGCAATATCTAAAACCAATTTGCAGTACTCAGTATTCCCACATGTGTGTATGATAAGTCCCCTGTAAAAAAAAAACTTTGTTTTATTTTGTTTTAATTTGTCTTGTCTGAGTTATTTTAATATATTTTTATCTGTTTTTTTTTTTTAATGTTTTCTTTATGTCTGCTCTAGAAATACTTTTTTCCAATTCCCACTATGTTTAAGTCTGAAAACCACAATAAAAAAAAGTTGGAAAAGAACATATAAACACAATGGATGATAAAACAAGTGTTCGTTGCTGCTCGTTTGTTGACGTTTCCTCAAAATGCCTTTTGGTGGTGTGAACCACATATCAGTAAATAAAAAAACAAGATTTCTTTCTTTTTTTCCTATATCAAATAAAGGAGAGGCGTATTGAGACCAGTGTGGACCTGACCTTGACATTTTCTTTTTGCAGAACATTATGTGTTTCCTGAGGATCGGCCTGCAGAGGATCGGCATGAGGTGAGGACGGTGGAGGAAGAGTCTCTCGTCCGTGTTGCCTTCCCAGAGATGGTGGAGAGCTACCTGAGAGACAAAGCTCTGGCTGAAGAGAAGAAGACCAAGAGTAAGACATAATTTATGATATTCACTTAAATATTAGTCTATAAATATACAATACTGAGTACAATATAATATTTTTCTGTGAAGATTGAAATGAACCATGTCACAAACAAAAATCGAAGCCCCCCCACAGACTTGACTTCCCACACTGTGCTGACAAGGGCGTCCTGATCAAAGGCACCTGGAGCTTTGACTTGTTTTTCAAGGCTGTCTATTACAGCAGCTCTGACACCTGAAAATGTAGAGTTTGGCAGCTCGACTAGTTCACACCAAAGGCTTTGATGCATCCGAGAGGTGTCTGTCGTCTCACAGGCTTCGCTGTCACTTTATGCAGGTTGTACTTTGCTCCCCCACTTCCCCCGGTCATAACTGCTGTAGAACTTCACTTCCTAATAAAGAACACGACCACTGAGCTCGAAAGCTCAAGTGATACTGGATCGAATATGTTAACAATTGCCACCAGAAGTGACAGAATTTCAGTGGTCATTTCAGCTCTACAATCTCTCGTATAAAATTCTCAATAAAAAGATTAATGCACTTCTTCTGTTAGGATATATTCTATAAAAATAAATTAACACCAAAATGTAAATTTTGTAAAGTTTAATTATATTTCTATCAATATGCAAGCCATTGCATATATTCGCAGCAGTATTTCACTGTAGGATAATAACAGTACAATCAGTTATCCCACTGAAATTTGAGATTAATCCAGAATTACTCAGAACGAGAAACAAACAATTACATGTATTTTATAAGATTACAAAATATTTCATTTTAACATTTATAACAAGTTTCCAGCTAGAACTGGCACAGAAAATAATCATAGCTGACAGGAGAAGGCTGGAAACAAGCTGATTAAAAACATAAAAACATTTTTTTGGTGAAGAAGTATTCTTTTAGGATGTATATTTGTGAAATATACATGTAATTTATGAAATGTTTTGGTTTGCTTTCATTTTTTTCCATTTCTAAACATGCTCTGTGCCAGAAAACACTCTTGTCCCAAACAATATTTCGCAACTTCAAACAATTTCAAAACATGTTAAAAGTCTTCAAAATCTAAAAGTAATAATACTTATTGATAATATAGGTGCTATTATAATCGTCTTTGTTTTAAAAGATATTTTTTGTGAAAATGTTGTCCTTTAAAATTGTGTCCCAGATTTCCATCAACTCCTTTAGATTTTTATAAAAGCATGATTTAATCAGGCATAGAAAGGGTTAGCTATACCCTAAGGACCCCTGTCTCACATCGCGGTTTAAAAAAGACAGGAATATTGCTTAAGCACTGGTAAGCTTTCTATTTTTTGATAAATCCATTAAATAATATTGCCATCAGATCAGAAGAATTATGGTTTTAAAATGTCAAAGTATGTTTGAATTAGATTTTGTCTGATATCCAGTCTCATTTTCTTTACAGAGAAGAAGCCGAAGAGTAAAAAGGAGAAGTCTGATGTCTCTGATGGTATTTCAGACCTCTTGGCTCAGATGACCCTTCAGAGTTCCTCTAACACTCAGCCACAAACGCTGCTCCCTACTATCTCAAACACAGAGGAACCAGAAGTGGTGGTTTTGGACACGCCAGTGACCCGTAAACAGCAGCAGAAGTCAAAAGAAGACCACAGCAGTGTGGGCGATTGCCCCAATACTCCTCTGTCTCATGCACAATCAGAGGCTGCTGCTTCACCGTCCGTCTCTGCTGTCATCGACGCTCTGCACCTGAGTGATATCGAATGGGATGCTTTGTCCTTCACGGCCTCTCCGACTCCACAGTCAGCAGCAAACCACAGCACTGAGCTCAAGCAGAGCAATAAACCCACAGACCGTGATTTCAGGGAAACTGAGGTCGAGAACGCCGAACCGAAAACCTCAAGTGACTCAAAGAAGCAGACTGTCCTCTACGGGACAGGGTGCTCATGAGGAACACAGCTAAAGCTATAGATCAGATGGAGAAACACAACGATGTTTACTCAAAACAACTAAACTATGACATTTCCTCTCATAATTCGAACTCAAAATCAAATGGACAGATCTCCAGTAACAATAGTGATTTGCCAGGCAAAAAAGAACCACTCACTGACAAACGTGCGATCAATAAGTCAGAAACAGAAACTCGCAGTTCAAAACAGCAGCTGAGGCCTGCGGTACAAACTCAAAGCAAGACAAAAGACAAGTGTAACGGCTCGCAAAAGCCTCCCCACAAATATAAATTTGTCAGAAAGCCGTTTCTTCATTGGCTGTGCCACCGCAGAGGTGCCACTCTGACCCAGGTCACAGTGACAAGAAGGACAGAAACGCACCACAGACCACCAAGAAGAGTGTGTGTATGAGCGTGGGTTCATCCAGCGAGGACAGTGACGCAGAGAACCAGCAGATTGGACATCAAAGAAAAGCTAAAAACAAGCCCGTGAACGGGGTCAAGGGCAGTTTCATTTCAGATTTCCCCCTGAAACCTGTTTCTAGACCTAAAACAACCAAACCTAGAGTAAAAACAGTTCACAACGTCCAGTTATTAACACTAAAACCTCAGAGCTGCAGTGCGGATATCAAGATAAACAGCATACCTGTATCAACTAAGAGCACACGTCAGGATGTCTCACCAGCTAATGTGGATGGCCAACGTGTTCCTTCAGACTCCGGATTCACCTGTCGTTGTGTTAGACAGTGACGATTCAGTGGTTTGTAGTGAGAGTCCGCTGCCACTGGCAGAGAGACTGAGGCTGAAGTTCCTGAAGTGAGTAGCGTGATTACAGGATGATGGACAAGAAAATGTAAGCTATTTTATGTTGAACGAAAAAAATCTTAACTCGAGCCCCATTTACTAGCTTTTTATGGTAGAGCTGCAACAATTTCTTTCCCTTTCTAAGTCCTGCCCCTTTTCACTCTGTGCTCCAGTGACAGTTGAGCAAGCTTGATACCTCGGTTAACTTTCTCCATTCTTGTTATTTGCACTTAGATCTGCATATGCTAAGCTGGTCTATATTGAAAAGAAAACCTAATTTTGAAGATGGTTAAAAATGTTGCTGAGGAAGCTTTAAAAACAACATATATTCACTTCTTGAAGGGGCAGCATTGTTGAAGCAACTGTTTCCCCCTGTCCCCTCCTCCCCAGACTCGAGGAAGCTCAGGCAGGCTGCAGGAACACTCGGTGCAACATTGTAATTTAATAACAACAAGCGACAAAGTCCTACACCATCGGCCGATCGGCTTAAATACACACTCTGAAGTTTGAGTTCAGTGACTGCCTGCCAGACTCCATTAACATATTGCACAATTTAAACATTAAAAACATCTGCTCATCTATGTATTAATTTTAACTCTAATTGATGAGAAACAGACAAACAATAACACAAATTATGAGCCAGAATATAAATTTCAAAGGACGACACTGTGGCCGTAGCATTGTTGTCAGAGGAGCGACTATGTCAACTGAGCATGTTTCTTTACTCTCTGATGACACATCATGGTAATTTTTGATTTATTACAGTAAATATATTACAGATTTCTCCTTTAATTTTAGCAAAATGTTAGCTTACTAGCTAACTAATCTACATGAATCATTGCCTTGCTATTTAGCTAAGTTTGCTCAACTGTTATTGGAGCATAGAACAAAAATTTGTGGGACTTAGGAGGGGTCAATTAGTCGATTCGTGAATTGCAGAAAATAATTGCCACTCTTTCAAATCATTTCAAGCAAATAGGTCAAACTGTAGATGGTTGCAGCTTCTTAAATATGAGAATTTTCTGGTTTTCCTAATATTTTGGGGTTTTGGTTTGTCTATTAGATGAAACAACATTCAATGGCATCAGCTAGAGACTAAGCAAGTTTTTTACTGTTGTCTTATGTTTTATATACCAAACAATTAATCAAGAAATAAGTTTGTCTTAGCTTGTCTGCAACTTGTTTATGTGATACTAAATGGGAGATGTGGTTTGAAAACTGGACCTGGAGTCAAACATTTTCTTTTATCAGCAGAAATGAAAGGAATGATTTTTATTGAACGTGTTTCATTAGATGTTTGTTGCAATATATGCTGTGAAAATGAAAAGCTTCACACAAAACATGAAATTGCTCAAATAAATAAGTTCTTAAAGAATGTTCTGTTGCACCAAAGTTAGCTTTGACACAGTCTGTCGCTCTGATTCTGAAAAGAACAGTTTATGTAAATCAGGGGAAAAGGTTGTGGATTAGCACAGTTTTAAGTATTCAGTGCCATTTAAAAGCACCACATGAGCTTGTTTTCTCCCACTGCTGTTTGCCAAGCTACATGTCAGCTGCAGAGCTTTCTCTCTGTAGCTACGAGGGGGACACAGAGGAGGACGCTGAGCCATTGGTTTTACAACCTGCCAGTGTTGGTCCCCTTGATCATGAGTGAGGCCTTACACACCTTTTTCAGACATGAAAGGTCTGGCAGGAGCTTGGTGACAGCTGCATCCTCTGCCCCAAATAACAACTCAGTCCCACTTAAATCTTATTTTCCTTAAAGCAAGTGTGGAATTAACAGTTCAGGATAACCAGGATAAGATTGTTTTCCAGTGCACATCAGCTTGTCTCCCTGTGTATGTTGTGCCATGTAATTTTCTTTTGAAGAATATTCACGGTTCATGGAAAACCTCTCAAACAGGAAAAACTGCATTGGAGACCTGTGGCATGACTCCAGGAGGCAAGTGGCAACAGGATAACGAGGACAAGAACATGATATTAAAGATCCTTGCTGACTATTAACCTTTAGTAACTCTGATACTCAATGCCATACATTTAGACTGGGTTGCACCAACAATTATTATTTTAATCAAAGATTTGTTCCAATCTGAGTTCAGCAAAGCTGGGTTTAAAACTAATACATCTAGATTTAAAGCAGGATTCTGTTGCACAATTTAAAAACTGATCTCATTTTAGAAAATCCAACTTTATTGATGTAAACCTAAATTAAACAGTTAAATCAATGTGGGGATGCTTGCTTACTCAAATTAAAATAAATAAATAAATAATTTGAGTGCTGTCAGAAGCTAGTGAGTATAAGGATGGCTATTCTGTATTTCTTAAAATGTTGCATTGTTTGCCAACTAGCTAAAAATCTGATAAAATGTCAAATTGTTGGCTAAAAATAGAAAAACAACAGAAAAAAAAAAATTTTTTTGCTAACTCTGTGGTCTTCAAACTGGAGTCCAGGGACCAACGGAGGTCCCTAGCAAAAGGATGAATATTTGAACTTTTATCACATTTTTTGTAATTAGGAACAACTAGTGAAGAAAAAGCCTTGGCCATTTTGTTTAATTTTAATTTATAGCGATCCTGGTTTTAACATTGTTTGACTATGACTTTATTAACTTTAAAATATTAAAACAACAATACTCAAGGGGGATTCCCTCAGACAAAATTGGGAGTACATGGTCTAATTTTCTATTGTGGCAGTCACTGTCATGAAAAGGTTTGGGTGCCTCTGTGCCAGCCAGCTACAACTACAGTTAACAAAATGATACAGTTTGCTGGTTAGCTAAAAATGTTTGCAAGATGTTGCATTATTTGTTGGCTAGCTAAAAAAGTGAACTAAATGCTGGATCGGTTGCTAGCTAGTTGAAAAGTTAGTTAGCCTTGTTACCCTACTCATGATGGCTCAGCAGAGAAACTTTTATTTGTCCACTGAGAAACATTTATTGGGCAAATTATGGACCAGAGTTTAAAAAAAGAAGAGACACATCATCAAACTAAATTGGGTTGAGTCTGTCCCTTAACTTTCCCTGGAGGAACTTGATCATTTTACCAATCTCAAAAAGTTAAATCTCCTCAAGTGCAAGTTTAAAGTTAATATGGATGGATCACATTTTGTTTGAACTTTTGGTGCAGCAAAATTTAATTTAATCTAGGTTTAGAGTAAAACCTAAAAAATAAAAATAAAATAAATAAAATTAATTTTAATCTTTCTTCATTTTAAACTAGTTTCAAAGTTTGGTGCAACATAATTTAAAGTTAATGTGTGACTTAATTGAATTAAAAAATGTACCTTTGTTGGTGCAACTGAGTCTTAATAAGTTAAAAATAGTGCTGACTTTTGTTTTTGTTTTATTTTTGACTATTTAACTTCCAGACTGAAGACACACGCAGGCCTGACTTGCCAGAGACGTGTGAAGATCTCAAGTGAAACAGCATCCTCTCATTCCTTCATTAGACAGATCACATCAAACTGATAATTGTCGTCGTGCAGACTTTAAAGAGTAATTTCCCACAAAGGGAATCTAATTATTTTTCTTTCTATCACATTATCCGTCTATTTAGCCTTATTCACACCCGAGTGATAACGAACGACGGCCTTCGGGAAGGTCGCATTTTGGCACTTGAGGTTTTCTTTGAACTTTTTTCGCCTGAGCTGTGAACCCATAAACCTCCGGAGATCTGCTTCTGTATAAAAACGCTTTGGCAAAATCACCTCCACACAACCTGTCTCTAATGTCATCCTCGCAGCATGGAGGTCTGGAAGTCTCGGGATATTTCTAACATGGACCCGGAGGTTGTAACATCTAAAATCCTGTCAGAGTGGCAGGGCCATGAGAGCACTTTTGGAGACGATCAGGAGTCGCTTCAGTCCACGTCTTCGCCGGAGTCCTCGATGGACTCCATGTGCTCCTCGCCGGAGATGTGCTACTCCAGCGGGCATCAGGAGGTCAACGACTTCTCTTTCGGCTTCACGGGACGCAGGGCGACTCCAGCGGCGCAGCAGAGGCTGTGCAAGCCCAAGATGTCCACCAAAAGACGCATGAAAGCCAGCGAGAGGGAGAAGATGCGGATGAGGAGTCTAGCAGAGGCTTTACACCAGCTCCGTGACTACCTGCCGCCGGACTACAGCAAGAGAGGACAACCCCTGACCAAGATACAAACCCTCAAATACACTATTGAATACATCAACCAGCTTTCAGACATCCTGAGCCGCGCGTAATGGACGCACATGGACCACTTTTACGCATCTCATCTGGACATTTGATGGGTTTAGTTTCATATCTCTGATGAGTGATGCAGCATCTGTAAGATTTCATTTCACATTTTTCCTCTTTCTCTCTTTTTGGCCCTTGATGTAAATATTGTTTAGCGGGCACTTGGCAATTATTTTTTTGTATATGAGGCTGCCATTGTTGGAATTATGAATTCAGTGTTTGGAAGTTTGCTGTTTGTTGATATGTATATGTTTGACCCATGGTGTCTTGATGGGAATGAAATACAGCTTTATGGGTTGAATATCTCCATTATTCATATGTTTAAAGAAACCTTGTCATACTTATTGAGGCTGTTTTTAATCTCTTACAGTTTGTTTACTGGAATATTTTAGAACTTAATTGGCTGCATGATATTTTTAGGTTTTGTTGTGTCTGATTGCTATTAAATAATGTTTTTGTAAACCATGAGTTAAATTGTCCATCCAGTTCTTATATTTCTTCCAACTGCAAAATATATCAGGCTTGTCTAACAGGTTTACACAAATCCAGTGCATGAGGTCGAGGTTAAATTCTCACACACGTATTGTACGTGTTTTACTACCTTAGATCTAAAAGAAATTGGTGTTATGTGTCGAACTTGTTGCCCTTTTTTGTATTCCCACAATTATAAAACAATTAAACCTTCATTGTATCATTTCAAGCCCTACAATTGTCTTCAATATCAGCAGTCCTATAATTTGACAAAAATACAAACAAAAAATAACATATGTTTTAACAAATATTTAAGGTTCTATAGTTCTATTACTTTAACTGCTTTAACTCTGCTTTTCCAGTCCATGTAATGTACCAATGAAGCGTCTAATTTAATTTTTAGTTTGAATTGTATTGTATTTTGTGGTTTCTATAATGGTCGTCACCAGAAGGGAACTCAAGATTTCCGAAACTCTCGCGAGATTTGTAACCGTTGCGTCTACATTGTGAACGTTTTACAAACTAATCGTGTTTCATAAAGCAACAAAACTGTGGTTAAAAGCAAGATGGCTTTAGGGAGAGACAACACTTGGTTAGAATTAGGAAAAGACAATGGCTTGGGTTAATATGATCACTCTCGCGAGATCTTTCGCGAGTCTGGGGTTCCACTTGTGGTCCAGTTAATCAATGGACCGTCTTCAAGGATGAGCAACACAGTTGGATTACACGTCAGACGATTTCTCCAATCAGGAAACGAAAACACCAAACACAGGCGGGATAAAAAATCAAGAAACAGCCAATCAGACGCCAGAATTCTTCCCGGTGGGCGTGACTCCCACATAATGTGCTCCACACAAAGAAATCCCAACCTGGGATGTAGGCTAGTCTGACGAAGCCGCCATTTCAAAGCGCGAAGGAGCCGCAGAAGCCGTTGGAAATTTTGTAATTTTTTTTTATTTTTCTAATATATATTTTTATTTTTTATTAGCAAATAGAAAAAAAATATATTACTTTTTTTTCGAATCTACCTCGCCTGCATCACCAACAGAAGTAAGTGATTCCTTCTTTACATTTCACCGGAGCGTTTGAAAAAATCACAGGAACGCCCCTCTCATACAGGACCAACATTTAAATACACGCTTTTTTTATGTATTTTCAGTTAGGAAAGCGATATCCAAACGGAGAATACCTATTTTAATACGCATTAAACGAAGCAGCTGTTTTAGGACACAACATATTGCTTCGCGATGTTCACTCCAGGAATTAGACGGGGCCCTTCTCGCTCTCTGCATCATAATTTAGCCGGCTGTGCCTCATTGTTAACTCTTATGTTAAACAGTATTAGAGCGTTATTAGAGATTTGATGTGTATTTGTTGGACTAGGCTCTCCTCTGATGCTCCTGGCTTAATATTTAAGGACTCGCACAGCTCCAGCCGCCTCTGAGGATCAGGATAAAAATGTTTCCATGACGCTCGACGTGCCTGTGGCTCTGCAGGCTTATTTTCTGTAAAGTAACACTCTGATCATGTATGTTCTCCATGGCATGGTTGCAGTCAGTAAAGTTTCAAGTTTATTGCCATTGCTATACAGTAAAGCTCCGCAAAATGTTGCATCCTGGCACCTCTATATAATGCATAACAATGTACTATTAGAGGAGAATATCTGCCTTTTTAAAAACAATATTTAATTTAGATTTTCATGAGCTATACAACAGACACCTGCCACATCAACAAAATAAAGACCCACAATCTTAAAGGGACAGTGTACACACACTCACACACACACATATGTATATATATGTATATATGTGTGTGTGTGTGTGTATATACACACACACACACACACACAACAACCATCTAGATTGTTTTGGTGTGAGTTGTTGATTATACCCTCTATATAATGGAACTAAAGGCTTGTAGTGCTCAAAGTGCCAAAAAAATACATTTGAAAAACTCAACAGTAATGCCTTCTTAATCATGACCCAGTTACTCAAGATGATCGCAGACATTGTCGTGAGCAGTTTCATGTGGAACCGTATTCTTTCTGCACAAGTAAAAAGTAGTTTCTACACGAAACTGCTCACAACAAAGCCTGTGGATTATGTTCAGTAACTGGGTCACGAGTTCTCGAAAGAGGTGTTCAAGTTGAGTTTTTCCAAATTTATTTTTTGGCACTTTGAGCACCACAAGACAAGTGCCATGTTGTTCCATTATAGTGGAGAGAAGGCAGACATCTCTACAGCAGACA
The DNA here is from genome assembly GCA_034769285.1 of Lutjanus argentimaculatus. Lineage (NCBI taxonomy): Eukaryota > Metazoa > Chordata > Actinopteri > Lutjaniformes > Lutjanidae > Lutjanus > Lutjanus argentimaculatus. The sequence continues at coordinate 54,242,479 of JAWZSL010000001.1, forward strand.
TCCTCAAAACTCAACTCAAGTCACACCAAAACAATCTAGATAGATAAACAGCACTACAGGAAAGGTAAAAATGTGTATTTCTGATTTAGGGCTGAACTGTCCCCTTAATGATAAAACAAGACATAAAACAACTAACATTTAGTACAGCTCAGAATCTGTATCTTCATATCTGATCAATTTACATGAAATAGGTCAAATACCCTAACCCTTCAGAACAATTTAAAACTCCAACAACAATACAATCCTTCAGATTTCTGACCACACAGCTGTTATGACCTAGGTGACATTAATGTCCACTTGTACTACATTCTGACTAGAAAAAAAAACAGAGACACACAAGCAAGTTTAAGTGCAAAAACCATGTTTTTAATGCACCCACTGCTTGTTATACTCACAATTCATCAGTCTTTGAAGGATAACAAATGATATCAAATCCTAAAACATTATTTTTAGACCTACATAGGCTGTTATTTGCTCGAAAGCTCATAGTGAATAAATGATGTTCCTGCAGGCAGAGTACGAAAAAAGTAAGCTCTTCATGATCTCATCTTAAACACATTTTTATCATTTGGAATATTATTTATAAATATTATGTTATTCCTACAGGGACTAAACAGTTGTACTGTATGTTAAGTGTAGGGCAGCAAGTAGCTATTATTTTAATTATTGATGAATCTGTTGATCAGTTTACTGTCGTGGAGGACTAGAAACCAGGAAATATTATCAAATTTTCTTTAAAAAAAACTCAAAATGATTGTTTATTATATGGCTTTATTAAATTCTTGATGCTGATTGGTCAATGTCAGCTTTCTAAGGTCGTCTGTTATTTCTGTTTAGCAGACCTTTTCTATTTCTGTGTTCAAATTGGATTTGTGAACACGTAATTACGACATGGCAAGTTGTAAACAAAATGTTGTGAACTCAGAGCAAACTGTTCTTGAGCGGGATAATGTACAGTGAGTGGGTCATTGTTGCTAAATGAACTGTGACAGAGTGATGCAGGACTTGAATCATCCTGAAGGGGTTAATGACCGCTCACTATACATTATCCCTTACATAATTTATCTTAAAATATGGGTCTTGTTAAAAGGAAATGTCTCTTAAGCTTGTGGGAATAGCTGGATCTTCACCTAAAATATCAGGCACATAGGAAGAAAGACAAGTTACAGGCACCTCTTTCAGGTTTTGTTTTCCGGGCCGGTTGGTCCCCCAGGGCAAATTTTGAAAGTTGTTTCAAAATGCAGATTCCCAAGATTGGCGTTGGTTAAGTGTCAGTTTCATGCTTAGCGCCCAACCCCCCTTCCCTTACCTTACCTTTCCCCTATATCACAAAAGTATTCTCTTCCACGCCTCTCTCTGCTGTCTGGCAGAGTCACAGATGCTGCATTTTACAGTAGTGATCCAAGCTTTGGGACTATTAATAATTTTCCCACTCGCAGCTTTGACGTGCAGTTGTCCGTGCTTAACTCGCAAACGTGTCACCTGCTTCGGTACGAGGCATGCACAGTCTGTCACACCCAGTCATAAAGTGATGCAGTGAATGCAGCACTGAGGTTTCATGTTTACAAGATCTCCTGAGAGATATTTAACCTTATTGTAGAAATACATACCTAAATATGTTGTTAATCGGTGAGTATTATAATCAAAATATCTCAGACATCAAAGAGAGAATCATCAGTTATGCCTGCAAATGTTTTTTTCCACAAATCAGATAAATCTTTGGATTGAGGCTCCCATTTGTTACCATAATGCTTGATTACCTTGTAACTGCAGGGAACTTGCAACTTATTTCTGCATGAATTAATATTTCAAATGGTGAAATGCCCTGTTTTTCATTCCTACAGAGTTTGAATAATGTTTAGGATTTTATTGCTCTTAAATGTTTTGTGTGTAGTTAATGTTGTTGTTAATAAATATTGACCTGCATCATTGCAGATGGATGCAGACACAGAAGAAAAGATGACAGAAACTTCAAAAACTTCCAAGGATGAATCTGAGAAACCCACAGTGGACAACAAAGCTAGGTCAGTCTCATGTTTCCTTACTGTATTTATGGATCCGTAATGGTTTCTAAATTGCATGTATAAGGCTCCTTATTATTTAAGTGTCTCCTAAACAGCACTCAGTGAACACTTGAAACTGGAGTTGTTGGTTGTTTTTCCTGTCTCATCCTGCTGATATGTTTTTTATATGAAGCAGTCATGGAGAGGTCAGATTAGTGAACACAAGACTGCAAAACACAGTTCATGTTGCAAACTTACCTCACTGCTTTTAGCTTTGGTCACCTTTACATGATTACATTTGGACTAGTGTTATCGTGGCAGTGCTCCTCATATTTATTTTTTATTTTTCTCCTCAGGGGTCGTGGGTTTAAAGGCCGTGGTCGAGGGGGTCGGATGAATCGAGGCAGTATGCGTGGTGGGCGTGGCATGATGAAAGGGTTTGGCCCACCGGACATGGTAGGGGTCGACCGAAAGATGGACCCATGAATGGATTTGCACCCATGAGGTACTGACATTTGAAATATACTTGGTGTATACAGTATACATGATTTAAATTTAAATGATATAAATTTGTCATTTATACCTTTTAATATGTGCTGTTTCTAAAATGAAAATGCTAAACTTTTATGGGTAAATTGCGCTTCCCTTGCAGAGGAATGAGGAGAATGCGACCTTATCCAGATGTAAGAGGTCATAGAGGTAGAGGTGGACCAATGGGCATGGGCCCTCCTCCTCCTCCTCCCCCACCACCTCCCATGCACCTCAGAGGCCCCTTTCCACCCATGCCCAGGTAACCACCTCACACAAACGCACGCAGACACCACGGCCGCATTCTGCATTTCTCAGCCAAATTCAATGAGTCATGTTATATTTTAGGATTTGTGGTCCACATGGAGTCGGAAAAAAAGCTTTTCCTGACTCTGTTTAACTTGATTTGAACAACACCTCAATTAGTATCACTGCTAACGTGTTTACTCTATTATTCCATGTGAAAACGGCTGCTGTGAAAAAGGTCTATTGGTAGATGTGTGTTGTCACTCACCTCATCTTGCATTTAATCAACACTGGCTCATGTGCATCACTACAAAAGGATTCATCCGACTGAAAGTGTGCATGAAAGTGTCTTGTATAGCTGTTACACTTGTCCCTGTCTGTAGGCATGGACCCCCTCCACCCCCTCCTCCAGGCCATCCTGGTTTCAGAGGGCGTCCACCACACCCCCGAGGTCGTGGCATGCTGCCCCCTGGACCTCCACGCCACTTCCACCCACGCGGCCCGAGAGGGTAAGAGCTGTTTGAATATTTAAATCATGCTTAAGCTTTGCAAATCACAATTCTCAGCACTTTTCTTGCACAGTTTTACGATTCCTAAATAAACAATAATCTAAAAACAAGATGTACTTACCAGTTTTATTCTTTAAAATAAACTGCAAGCCAAAAGTCTGAGAGTTGTGACACAATGCACAGTCCTTTCTGTCCCTTTTCTCTGAAGCCTCATAGCTTAATATCTTCACTTTAACTTGTCCTCTGATTATCACATTTCTTTCTCAGTTTGTCTATCAAATAGAAGAAATAATATAGCCTTTTGCCCAAATACTTTCTTACTAATGTTAAGTCAAAGAATGTAAACGTATAAATAAATAAAAACATACTTACTGCTCAACTATTTGAAGCCTTAAATAGTGCATGGAATAATGACATTGCAAAAGACATTACACTGTATTTTGCCATTCAAGTAACTGCGCAGTAACTGAGAGGGGATGACATCCCTGAGTAGTTCACATGGCTGCTCTTATCAGAGTGTGCCCCCTATTGGCCAAAGCCAAGAATCCAATGTGTGATTTTATCCTTTTACACAGCTACCACAATGGACCGGTCTCTCCTCCGCCTCACCCCCCACCTGGCAGAGGCCAGAGGTGGCCAGGGCCCCCTGGTGGCCGACGCTTTTAACACAGCCTGCCCTAAAAACAATAACCAAGCACCTGTTAATGTAGAAGGGGCCTAAAAGTGGTGCAGCAAATGAAATGCCCCTCAATTATGTGTTCTACAAAGTCTCCGAGTATCTTCATGACATACTCTGGCCAAATGTCTGGTTATTGATATTGTCTACTGGCAAAGAAATAATGTGAAAATGACAACCGAGGACACACAAAATGCCTCAGAACTTTTTAACAATGTAAAGGCATCCTCGCATTCTGTTATCTATGTTAAAGGAATACTGTTGGTACTGTAGGAACTATTTGTTGAGAAAAAGCTGTTAAAATGGGGGGAAAATTCTTGTCAAAGTTCATTAAATGTTCTGTGGTTCTTGTTCCAGTCACCCTGTGAGCCTTAAAGAAATGTTCCTGATCCTTAATAAAGAATAAAAAAATGGGTGACACTGTATATTTGAAGGTGGGGAACAATTAATGAAAGAGTGCACAACAGCCCTCCAGCACCACTGTTACTAGTTTAGTACACCTTGGACCTCCCTAACCTTTCCTTTTGTTACATGGAAATAGTTAAATGTATTATAACCTCACCAAGCAGTGCAGCAAATATTGTTGAACTTACATTATTATACATTTTTTTCAAGAGAAAGGACAATATTCCACTTGTCAAGTATTCATGAGTATTTAATTTTATATTTTATATATCGTTAATGTGCAGCTCTTTTAAGTTATGAGTATTGCTGTCTGGAACGTTCATGTTTGTCTTCAGCAATCTTATTGTGTAAAGACAAAAAAGGAAAAGGCATTATAAATGAGTAGTAGAGGTGAAATATATAGTATCTAGTAGCTTTTTATAAATGAAAGCAAATTCCATTAGTATTTACTTCAGTTAAGGATAAGACATTACTCTTTACTGTGTTCAGTTTTTTGAAGTGTTATAAAAACTTTATTCACTGTAATTAACATAACTTTTGTGAACCTGTGAATGTGTTTTATGAAAATCGTCAAGACATGACGTAGTCGTGGAGAAAAAAAAAATAAAACTAAAAATAAACTCAACTTCTCTTTTTTTTTTGTTTATTCACAAACAAGTCTGAGAGTTGCCCATTACAATTTACAACAATTCTGTAATATATGAAAGAGAATGAATGTTAAATTTAGTAGTGTACACAGTGGCACAGTAACAGTGTTTTATATTTGGAAGTGAACATTTGATCCATGTAAAGACCACTGCAAACATGCATAAATTATAAAGACGTTTTTGGATAAGTGTGGAGGACCAAGAGCCCTTAATGAATCATTTCTATTGGCTGTCTGAAGGCCACATGTAAGAAAATGCTTGGAAAAGAAATCCATGAATTGCACTTTTAGTATCTGAGAATTTGAATTTCACTCATACAAGTGCATTACCATTTATCTCACCATGTAAATTTGACTGGAGGACTCCACGTTGAAAAGCTCTGAAATGCTTTTGACCGAATATCATATCACAGTTCAAATTCAGTGGTAGCATGTCTAAAAGGAGGACATCATCTGCAAAGGATAAACACTCTGATATGACCAAGGACTTTCACATTTTCTTTCTGTTATAATTAGATATGATGAGTAATTTCAATTTGACTTTAAAGGGAATATCAGAGAATCTTATTATATGGGTGTTTTGACCAATGTGTTTTTCTATTGTAAATCATTATTATTACATTCTTATAATATAAAATGAAAGTTTACCATGTATGTACGCTCAACGAAAATATAAATACAACACTTTTTTTGCTCCCGTTTATGACTTAAAGTAAAAGATCCAAGATTTATTATCTGTGTACACTAAGGGTTTATTTCTCTCAAATTCTGTTCACAAATATGTTAGTGAGCAATCTGTCAACCTGACAGATGTGGCACATAGACATGCTGATTAAACAGCATGTTTTTCCTTAGCATCCCACAGCTGCACCGAATTCTACAACCCCGATCCCAAATGACTTGAAACGCTATATAAAACATAAATAACAACAGAATGCAATGATTTGCAGAAACTTTTCAGCCTATATTTAATTGGAATACAGTACAAAGACAAGATATTTAATGTTCAAACTAATTAACTTGTTTGGTTTTTTTGTAAGTATGCACTCATTCTGAATTTAATGCCTGCAAAATGCTTCAAAAAGGTTGGGCAAAGTGAAATTCTTTCTAACTCTTGCTTGATATAGACTTCAGGTGCTCAAGCAGGGTCTCTGTTGTATTTTGCGCTTCAGAATGCACCAATAGGAGACTGTCTGGACTGTAGTCAGGACAGTCTAGTAACCAGACTCTTTTACTACAAAGCCACGCTGCTAAAATAAGCAGGGATGTCTGAAAAAAGATGTTTGGATGGCACCATATGTTCCTCCAAAACCACAGATGTGGCAGTTAGCCATGATGCCACTAACACACCCCATCCATGATTTCCAAAAGCAACATGTGTTGTAATGATCAATTTTAAACGCCATGACAGTGTGTAGGTGTGTGTGACACGGTGCAGAGCTTGTGCTTGTGCCACCTCACAATTTTGAAATTTAAACATGCAGCATTTAAAATGATATGAAGCTTTACCTCAAGTTTCTCTGCTGTCCTAGAATCGTCCCAGATACCAAACCTTTGTGTCGGAGGTGCTAGTTTTATTGCTCCTGGGACAGCAGGACTTTGTTAATTTCACCTGACACAGGTGTGTCGAAGGGTTTATTTCCCTCAAATTTTGTTCCGTTTTTTCTTTTAATTTGTGTTTATAAGCACTGCTCCTTTGCCAAGAAAATCAACCCTTCTGAGTGTTTCACAGGAAAACAGCATTGCAGAATCTCCCAGACAATTTAAGTGAGTGGTGACCAGTTTTCAAATGGAACAAATAACTGAAAAAAACAACAACAAAAAACATCAAATCCCTCCATACTGCTTGACACCACACACACCCAGCTCAGACTGTGTGGACATTCAAAGCTTAAGATCTACAGTGAAGATTTAGGCAAAAAATGTGGTGTAAATTACATCTTTCAAGTCATCTTGGCATGTTGGGGTTTCAGGAGACTTGGATTACACCAGACGAGCAGTATGGAGGCTGTTTGTTGTTTTTTCCCCAGTTTTCTATGTTTGAAAACTGGTCATCATTCACTTCAGTTGTTTGGGAGATTCTGCGATGCTGTTTTCCTGTTAAACCCCAGCAGTGTTTTTTGCCACCAAAAATCTAAACCCAACCTTCAGTTCGCATGAGGGTGAGTAGATAATGACTGAATTTTTCATTTTTTCTGGGTGAACTATCCCTTTAAACTCACCAAAAACTGGAACAAAAACAAAAGTGTTGCAATTTGATTTTTGTTGAGTGTTGTTGCATACTGTGTGAAGTTACTGTGCCTTATAGCAAAGAGTAGTAACAACTTATCAAATGAATGATTCTGCAAAGTGCAGTGATATACTGTAATGGCACCATCTAATGGGACATTGAATGAAGTGGACACTGATTTTAAAATATATTTTAGCCCATCAGGTTTTGCAAGCTTTGTGAGTGAATGCAGCCCCTTTTCCATAATATGGTGCTAATTTAGGCCTACTGAATTTATAATGTAAAAGCACAGAGGCATTTATTATTGATACTGTGTGTTGTACTGTATGTACTGCTGGCACAAACGAGGATTTGGCATTATATTGGATGAAAGAGCATTTTATCCTCTGCAGAATGCTCAAACATGGCTGCAGACCATCATCACAGCTAGTCTGTTTCATAAATTAGCCACAGACAGGTGTTGGCTCTCTCTCCCTACTCTGTCTGTCTTTTTCCATCTCTTCAGCACTCTCAGTACATTTTGCTGCCTCTTCAGTCTCTGCAGTCCCTTCTTGTTTCTCCCTTTGGTTGATTATAACAGACTGACTGTTATTGTCTCCTGAAGGGGGGCACACAGTACAGTTAACCTCGCAGGCCCCAGGAACCCAGGCCCTCCCTCACATCTCCCCCCTCCTTCATCACCAGCGGCGTGACACCTGAGGTGCGGCACTTCACTTGAAAAGGTGAGCCTCCTCTTGTGTCTTAATCCCTAAACCCCTCCCTCACTGATGCCTGGAGATTCTCTCTTTCAGGATGGACATGGAAGTTGGTGAGACACAGAGGAGCATGGTTTGATTTGTCATGGTACTTATTTTTTTATATAGCGGTACCAGAAAATAAAAATATGGTTTAGATGATTTTTGCTCAACTTACATGGAAGTACTGTGAAATCTTCACAAGAACAGTCAGTACACTTTGAGGTAACACATAGAGCTTGCAGGGATATGCAGTCTATAACGGTTATAAGACAGGTCAGTATTATTGCACTAACAACTGGCATTAAGAACTTCAGACACATCATAGTAGAAGAAGCACAGGTGTGTGTGAATAATTTTTAAGAAATTCGTTATGTTGCTTCAGTTTCAGGGTCCTGGTATTGTGCGTGCTGGAGCCTTTATTATTGTTATTACAAACTGGCTACAGGTCCTTAAAAAGTCCTAAAATCTATTAAATTCATATTTACAAATATAAGGCCTTAAATTCTGCTTGGGAAAGACTTAAATATTTAGTTACTGAATGCTGCAATGGTGGTTTAAAATGGTTTAAAATGCATTCCAGGTGAATGAGTTGAATTTGAATGCCTTCATTATCCAGTCTTGTAGGTTTTAAACTTATATTTGCACAGATATTCTTACCCCAACCAGCTAGTGCCATTTTGCCTCATTTATAATTGTTAACTGACAATACTGTTTATGTATTTACTTACAAAAGTATGCCTATATTTCCACTATTGATGTTTAGCTTTATAGTTTTTGATCCTTACACTATGGCACAGTGACATCTGGTGGCTTTAAAAACTTACATCAGTCCTTCAGGACCGGGGCTGAAGCAGAACATCTCACTGATGATTATTGTTTCAATGTGCAATAAAAGTTGAAATGACAGTTAAAATTAAACATTTTCCAAACTTTCCAGACCTTGTGCAAACCCTGCGGTATCCAAACAAAACTAGAAGAAAATGTATCAGGTTTAGAATTTTTGAAAGGTAATTTCTGTCATGGTGAGGAGCTAAAAATGGTCTAATAATGTGATTGGTGCTCCATTGCAGGAAATGTTGACAATTTCTCTGCAGCAGAGAAAGTTAAAGTGGGGATGATGTACAATATGATTTCTTTCACCGCTGTATGACAGCTCATCTTAATACAAGAAGGAGTGGAGGGATCAGTCGTCAACTGTCTTTAAATAGAGAAATGTAGAAATGTGTGCAGCGGTGCCCAAACTTTTTCCCTTAGAAAGGCTAAAACTGAAACTTAATGGAGTGCCAAGGGTACTTAAGAACAACCCTGGTCCTCAGGGACCCCTGCCCTCCCTGCTCCAGCACACCTGATTCAAATGATCAGGTTGCTATCAGGCTTCTGCAGAGGCTTGATGACGAGCTAATCATTTGAATCAGGTGTGTTGGAGCAGGGAAACCTCTAAAATATCACTCTGCCTGCTGTACTCAGATTGTGAGTAATTACTGATGAGGTATCCTACATATTTAAAGAACATCTTCATCTCACAAAAAAATAAATCAGCATGAGTAGTCATTTATATTATAATAATTTAAAATTCATTTTTAATTTTAAACATCTGGCAGGCCAGATTCAACCTTATGTTGTGTCAGCTTTAGGCAGCGCGTATAAGGGGACTGTACAAGATATCCATAGTCACAGTGTTACCAACAGTAGATGGTAATCAACAGCCCCCAGTTAGGAGAAGCAGCAGTACCACCAGTGTACCAACGTACTGCTGTGGACAGCGTCAGCAGCAAAAGGTATTTTAGCAGTTTTACGATCACTGTATATGAAATTCTTTTTCCGCTGTACCTTGCTCTGAGACAGCCTTTTCCTACAGAAAACCACCGTTACACCGTCTCCAAACCAACAAAACTCCATGGGCAAAGTCAGTCATTTTAGTTGTGTTATTGTGTGACTTTGTTGAATCCAAACCAACCTTTCAAAACACCAAAGTCACACAATAACAAACAAAATAGCAGATCAAGGCAGCAGTAGACCAGCAACTCCTGTGTTCTGCAAGTCAAATTACTGATATTTCCAGTGGAGTCTGGTTGATTTGGTTGATTTTAGATGAAATATTAACGTTCAGTCCCTGAGCTTAAATGTTCTATGTTTTCACTGTTAATCATAAGATTCAGTATTTTTTTCTGTTTTGCATTCAAAGATTTGTTTGAATAAATGCAAAAAAAAAAAAAAAGTTTTTTGTGTGCTGGTCTTTTGTCCTACAGAATATACATCTCTATACAGAATAACAATCCATCATCACTGCAGATAGCTAAACACAAACATTATCATATTAATATAGAAGTAACACAATCTGGCTAAATAACAGCACAAAAAGGTGAGCTAACACTGACAGTAAATGCTGATTTTATTTATTGAAAAAACATACAATTGATCCCATACTGTTTTGCCACAGAAAAGACAATGAAAACACACTTTAAATATACAGTTAGATGCTGACACAATGAATGCACGTTCTACAGCTGTACTTTTTTTCTGTTGTCTTCATTTCTGTATTCATGATGATGTTGAATTCTATATGATGAGCGCTTCACAGGTTATGACAACCATGATGATATTGCATTTTTTTCCACATTTACTCAATATTCTGAGGCAAGACATCAATGATCATCTGTCTGTCACTCATCGCTGAATTCACTGGCTGGGCTTGTCGTCTACAGGGTGGTCCTCCCACATGGGTTCAAGTATGTGATCTGGAACCTTCTCCATGGCAGTCTGATAACATGAACAAAAGGGGAGAAAATTATTGATGACATTCAATCAGGCCTTTTAAATGCACAATCAGAGAGAGTGAGATTAATTTACCTTTGTCACCTCCACGGCGACACCTTCAGGGAGGTTTTCCCTCTCAATGTATTCCAGGTACACCTGTGCTGTGCAGCCTGTTATATGAGACAGCTGCAAAACAAACAAAACATATTCATTTCAAATACACTGACTGGCTATTGGGTTGATTTTTAAGTTGCAAGGACAGTGTCCTAGTTGAATAAAGCCTCATTACTTGGAGAGAAGGTAAATGCGTGTCTCAGTCAGTGACTAATTGAATTAAACAAACGTAAATAGCCAAGTTCAGACTCCTCACCTCAATGCACCGGTAGTGTGTCCTCATCTCATACTGGACTCTGTGTTTTTTGAAGATGTGAACTGACTTCAAGAGCGTCAACCTCTCTGTGTCCTTACGAGGTTCATATCTGAGAGACAGGAAAGAAGACCATTAAAATAATGTTAATGAGAATAGTGTAATATTAGGGCTTTCCTCCTTTAATAAAATAAAAGTAACCAGCCATGATGGAAGCATGTAGCAAGCAGCAGCAAAAAATGGACAGGAATTGTCTTTGGCAATGAATGTTTGAATTATTGTGTGCAATTGCAAAACAAAAACAATGCAGCCACAGTAGCAGTCCTTTCATAAAATAAAAATAATAAAATAAATAACCATGCAATATCCGGCTAGACATCACCACAGTCCCTTACAATATCGAGATGTTGCTACATGTAATATATTGTTATAGCCCTATACACCATATAACAATGTTAGTGTCTTGGCTCTATTAGTACTCACACTTTGCTGATGGTGATACCGAGCTCTTTAGCTGCCATGGTGGCAAAGAACTCATAGCTGTCCAACACGGCCCGGTCATGACCTTTGACCAGCAGAGACACCTTCTGAAACAGTGTGTCGGGCTCCTCTGTGACAGTGATCTGCAAGGAAGTCTAAGAGTCACTTTTAGTCTAATATTAACAGTGTTCGGTTAATAAACAGTCTAAGATGAGACAAATAAAGAAATTGTACTGATAACTTACTGATGAAGGTGTTGATGAAAACACTGTTGCTGTGTGGAAGGAAGTGCTTGATGTCAACGGGAGATGAGACCTGCAGAGGCAGACCAGTGAAGAATTTCTTGCATATTAACAATTAAAATACTAAGTTTAGCACAAATTATTCTAGATCTTTATTGTGACACAACTGCTCATTACTTTTCCTGTTTAATTTAATAGTTTATTCATTTTTAAATTTATCTGTGCACTCTGATGTCCCATCAACCAACAGACCAAAAGTTTACAGGACACACTATGAATGGCAGCCCCCTGATTTGCATAATAAAACAAAAATGCATTCAAAAATGTAAAAAGAAAATACAGAACTAAATAAGTTTGGGGAAACACATAGGGAGAAAACCAAAGGGAAATAAACAAATACATTTAAAAATGAAAAATATACAAAATTTAATGTGAAAGTAGGTAAACAGGTAAATTATTGTTAAGGACATAAACGGAAAATACAACTTATCTAACTTTATGTCACATTTTATAAATTAATGAACGCCTACAATTATTTTGGTGCATTTAATGGCATACTGATGAGATAAAATATTGCTTTAATAGTCCCACAACAGGGAAATTTTCAGTGTTACAGCAGCAAAGTGGATAGCAAAAATATAGAGAGGCATCAATAAAAGTATAAAAATAAAATATAGCAATATAAAAAATATTAATAGTGTAAACAGGACATATAAAAATAAGAACAGTAAAAAGCAGACTAAAATTGATATCGCACATAAAATGGTGATTAATTTGCTCACACAGTTCACATCTCTGTAATTTAAAGGTTGTAAATGATAGCTGCTGTCCCATTTATGTACTGCAGAAAAACTCAAAAGTGATGAAGCACTGGTGTTTTTATGGTTATTAATAAACTAAATAGACTTCAAACGAGCAAATAGGAAAAAAAAATGTATCTTTACCTGATTATGTTAAATTTCCTGTGGGCTGAACAGGCGCCCAAAGCTCTCGGTCCCTGTAAATAAATGTACATCAGTCAACATTTAGAGATGACATTTCACTGTTTAACCACCACGCTGCTGCTGCCGTCTGTTACCAAACAGTGACATTTTCTGTTTACTTCTCCTAAACTGAACTGTCACGTTGGTCAGTTGCATTTGTTGTTCAAGGCAAAAAAAAAAAATATATTTTAGTTACTGTACCAAATGTGAGATTCCGCTAAATATCCTTGCCAGAGAACATAATTCCCGTCTGAGAGCCATGGGAGCCGCCATGTTTTTAGAGGAGGTTAAAATGACTTCTCAGTGCTGCCCTCGTGTGTACTGGAGGGTAAATGACTCACTAACTATCCGGGTGCTAAAATCCCCCAGCTGTGAGCACCAGATCACATCTGGATGAGCTACTGGTTCCCGAGGAGGACACCCTTCATTACTGTACACTTATTTTTTTTTTTATATGTATCTTATGCTTTTATACAATTCAGGAACAAATATCACACACTTCAGCAAATGAGTTGTTTTAGTGCAGTTGACAGTGAGACAACATTGTCATATTTATTTTAAAGATTAATATTAAAGTTAAAATGTGAGTGTCTTTATGTAAAACGTTCTATAGAAAATGCCTTGCAAATTACATTTCAAGGTATCTATATCTATATATATATGATATTATCACATTATTATGAAACATTCTTTGTTATAACAATATAGTGTCTATCTGTCTTATAATTTGAAAAGTTTCATGTTATAATGAGAACATTGTTATAACAAGAAACCTTTCTTGTTGTTCTTGTTCAAAATAAAATACAATACTTTTAGAATGGACACATTCACTGGTCAAAATAAGAAAACTACTGTTGGCAGTTTTTTCTCTTTGTTTTTCACTCATTTGTTGTAATGATCAGGATGACAGCTCTTAAATTGGATCAGTTAAGTTTGTAGTGTAGAAGGAAAGTCATTGGCTTCTCCTCAAATGAAAACGCTGAGCAAACTTTGCAAACAACAACTCTGACATCTGTTTAGACACTTCAACAAACCTCCACTCTGAAGACATACATATATGTCACATGGGTCTAATCAAAGCATCATCTTATTGGTAGAAATATCGGCATTTCCAGCTGATACTAATATAACATTTTAAATCCTTTATCTGCCAATACCACTGACATGCCAATAATATTGCATCCCTAAGCAATATGCTATTTATCTTGTTTTAATGCGAAACATTTAATGTTATAACATAAAACATGTCATGTTATAACAAGATAAATAGTATATTGTTATAACATAGTGTTATAGATTTAAGTTAACACATCATAACAATTTAAGTTATCACCTTATAATGTGAAAAGTATCTTGTTATAGCATTTTTCCCTTTGTCTTCCCTTACAAACAGCACAAATTTATCTTTAAAGTCAAGCATAACATGATACATGAGTCAAAAACAGTAAATAATAAATAAGTAAATAAGTAATATTAACAAGAGGAAATATAAAAAATAGGATCAATATAAACAAAATAAACAAAAGGAATAAATGATAAATAAATGATATAAACTATAAACCAAGATAGACTAAAACTATAAGAACATAAACAGGAAACAGACTCAGTAGTTGAGTTAACACTATTGCACAAAGTTGAAATGTAGATACTGCACAGTTCTCGTATGATATAATGCACCTCAGCAAAGAATATTGCACAGTATGGTAAACATTCATATGTTCATATATACTATGCTTCTTCCTTTGAAGAAAGCCAATCATGTTGTATATTTAAATGACCCAACAGGTACTGTACAATAAGCTCAACCTTAACAACCATTAAAAGTCTACTACACATTAGTGATAATAATCAATAACTTTGTCAGTAATAACTGAAAGATAATTTACAATAACACTCATAGGGACACTCTACTTTTACTTTGGCTGCTTATACATTTTTTAGGATATATCTATGTATTTTTACTCTGACTTTGAGTTCAGGACCTGTACTTGTAATAGAGAATTTTTACACTGAAGGATGCTTTTACTCGGATCTGGATCCTTCCTCCACCACCGCATACTATTTTTGTGCCCGCTTATGTAAACAAGTGCATTGTTTCTAGTTTGACAATGACAAACACATCTTTTCATCCTCATCTGAAAGCAGATTAGGTTTAAGGCTACAACACGCTGAGGTTATTGATGTGAACTGTGATAATTTAATTGGTGTAAATCACGTGTCTGTCACGTGACCCAGCTGTCGGGGCCCTGCCAGTGTAACAGAAGCAGGCTGCGGGCAGAGGAAGCAGCAGCAGCAGAGCGGAGGTGAGAGCTCCACCGGCCATTGATGTTTCTCCGGCATTATTGACGACAGCTCTGTTATCACTCCGCCACTTTGTCCGCTACGCTTTCGACGTGTGGTTATTTTGAATAGCTACATGCTAATATGAAAAAAAAACCGTTCCGATAAACAGCCGTGCTAACGTGCTAGCCTGTTAGCGACGAGTGCCAGCGGCGGATGGACGGAGCCAGCCTCCGCTGATGGTGGCTCATGTTCAGCTAGCTTGGTAAGGTTAGCCGGTTAGCTGTGACTGGCTGCTCTTTTGTGGAGGTGGACAACACACGGGCATCTGAGCCGATGTTAGCTAGATTAATGTTACTGCATAAAGGAGGTAATCCCTCTGCTGTTGACATGTTTTGATCCGTGGAGCCCACACGGCTCTCTGTCTGTCCTGATCCCAACATCCAGGATCGAGCTAGCTGGAGCTAGCAGGTAGTAGCTCACGGTGATGTGTGTTTGGGCTTTTTTTTTTTTGTGGCATCATCTCACGGGCTTCATCAGTGACAGCTGGTAGCGTTAATATCACCAGGTCTCTCTTTACGGTAACGGTAATTTTATTTCATGTGCTGGAGGTGTATGAGATGCTCTTGTACCGTCACTTGTTTATAATGTGGGCTCATTGGAAATGGTGAGGACACTGTCTTCTCTCTTAATGACTACTGACTTCATCCAGATGTCGATTAACAGTTATCCATTGGGTGGCATTTTATTTTCAGATGAATCATAACGTCCCTGGTCTCCTTTAACCTCCCTTTTTTTTTTTCAGCACCACTAATCCTGTTCGTCTTTTTTAAAGATATAATATGTCATTATGGTAAGATGAGTAACACATCTCTAAAATACGTTGTTACACTTTTGTAGATTGTGTTTTTTTTATTTATAGTTATTTTTAATTATTAAAATCCCGGTGAAAGCCTACTGTTTTAGTGCTGTGCTGTCATTTGGACAATTAAGTTTATTATCACTTTATAAAATATCTTGCCTCCATTAGATGTCTTCGTCAAAACCACATTTGAGGGATCACTGAGGATATCGTGATATGAGATTACATAAATGCAAAGTGTTGTCTTTTCCTGGTTTTAAAGGCTGCATTATTTGACTATGCTATTATCTGCTACTTTCCCTCTTAATTAATATATCTATATTACTTATGATCATTTATCAAAAACACATTGTGTTGATACTTAATGAAAGCACCAGTAGTAATCACTACAATACTGTCACAATGTCGATAGTTATTTGGTCAAAAATATTATGATATTTGATTTTAATCCCTATTTTTTAGCCCTAATCTACATCCATGCATCATATTCTGATCATTCAAGATCATCCAATGTATGCATTATTTACAGATTTATAGTATATTATTTTATAAACATCATGGTGTAGCCAAAAAATAGAGACGTTATTTAATCTTACTGCCCAACCTAAAAAAAAGAGCAGCGTATATGTATTGATTAACCTTGAATTTATAAAAAAAAGGATCAGCTATATATAAAATGCGTCTTATAAAGCTAACAAATAAAAACAATCTGCATTATGTTCTGTTTAAAAAAAAGTTTTCATATCGTGCATTGGACAGTATATTGAAATCGACATAGATCGATATGGCTGGGTAGTTCAATATCCAACCAATAATACCGGCTGACTGATAGATTCTGTTGGGCTCTAATGTAATATTTATTATATTATTTATTTTAACATTTTATATTTATTTGTCTCTCATTACAGTGATTTATTGTTGTCAGTCCTTATTTTTTTTTACATTTATTAGATTTTTGTTGTTGTTATCAGTATTTTTCTGTAATCACGTGCTAAAAATAAATTATTTTAAATAAAGTTTTTTTTTTTAAGACAATTTAAAAAATAGAAAAAAATCATAACGCCCGTTAGTTAGTGCCCACTGGCCTGTCTGTCTTGTTGTATTTCTTTTAATAATTGTCAGCTTTGTTTTTCTCTTTTACTGCTTATTTAACCGTTTTAACCGTGAGAGGCCGCTCCGGTACGTCAGTGCAGCCTAAAATGATACATGGCTCTTCTAAATAATTCAGCAATTAGTTAAATATCCTTCCGCTGGGCAGGATAGTCCTCGAACTGAAGTGATTTCTCAGGGAGACATAAGCGTGGTAAGTGAACGGTTATTTTAGGCTCGCGCATTAATATTTAAATTAACGGCTGTGGGCGGCAGGTGAGAGTTTTCAGCGCTTCTTTTACACTGCTTTTAACCGTTTCAACCCGTTAAAACTTGATTTAAACTGTATTTTTGTACGGTTGTTTAATGGTCTATTCGTCGGCGATAGTTTGTGTTATAATAACGCCCTCTGTTTTTGTTTTTTTTTTTCATATCTTTTCCAGCAGTCATCCATGGGATCCCCGAGGCGGGTTGAAAAGGCAGACAGGCTGACGTGATGACGTTACGGGGAGACGCGGCTCTCCTGCGGGCTGACAGCTGATGGAGAGGAGTCCCTGCTCCTCCTCTCTCTCTCTCACACACACACACGGCCGGGGTCGCATGAGGAGGACGCGGAAGCCAGAGATGACTCACTGAACTGGACAGAAACGAAACTCGCATCAACTGGAAGCACTGGCGCGGACGATGTGTTTGATAAGCCGTCATGAGTCTGGAATCTGCCACAGAGGATTTTTAAATAATTTTCTGGTACTCTCTCTCTCCTCTCATCTGTTGCCTTGTCATCGAAACAGCATCAACAAGGTGATCAAACACATCAAAATGACCTGAATGAGTGCCTTTTGTTGTGTATACAGCATGATATCTTCAACCCAGCACAGCTTTGCGACCTCATTTGTGCTTTTTTGGAGAAGTTTTCACTGATCACCTTTAATCAGTATTGCAAATCACCGATATAGCCGAGAACAGATAAGCGCAGTACTATGCACCGTTGTCTCACACCCGACGCCGAACCAGTAACCTCATCGGAGGAGAGGCGCTCGTAACGACACCGACCCCTCCGAAGAACCCCCGACCCTCCCTCCCTCTGGGTATTTGTTTTTATCCACGGAGGGGTGTAAGGATCCGCAGGGATGTTCGCAGCCGTGGAGCATGGCCCGGTCCTCTGCAGCGACTCCAACATCCTGTGCCTGTCCTGGAAGGGCCGAGTGCCCAAGAGCGAGAAGGAGAAGCCGGTGTGCAGGAAGCGCTACTACGAGGAGGGCTGGCTCGCTACCGGGAACGGTCGAGGGGTTGTCGGGGTCACGTTCACGTCCAGCCACTGTAGACGAGACAGACCCACCCCGCAGAGAGTGAACTTCAACCTCAGAGGACACAACAGCGAGGTAAGAGGAGGTTTTCATGAAGAGAATGCATATTGGCTAAAACAGAATAGAAAGCCTTTTTTTTTAGAAAGCTGAATAACAAGTAGAATACTTGAATGAAACTAGAGGTCTAGAATAGAGATACAAATAAATATAGTGGAAGTTTCCCTAGAAAAAGTGTATTGTTGCACAAGAGAAGTTGCAATAGTATGGATGTAATCAAAGATCATTCCTACTCAAATAAAAATGGTGATATTTATCAGGTGTGTAACAATATACTGATGTGGATCGGTATTTATTTTGACATTCCCATGGCATGTCTGTGTTACAAATGTCTGGAAGAGTTCAGTCATTAAATTGTTGAATCATTATTTAGTTGCTTTTTGTGAGTTTACATAAATGTAAGTGAACGTGTTAAATTTACCAGGAACCCTGCTGAACATTGTTCCCCTAGAAGAGATTAGATTTTGATGAAACTTGATTTTACACCCTATATGATTTTTTAAAAGAGCAAGAATACCATTAATTCTTACCAAAAAGAAAAAAAAATGTTAAGCCGTTCATAGTATAATTAATGATTAATTGCCCTAATTATTGATTAAATGCCTAAGAGTTGAATCCTGTTATTTTTTTTTTTTTTTTTTGTTATTTTCATGTCATTAAATTGTTTGTTCATTAAGGGGAACCCACTAATTGTCATTTAAACCAATATCGTGTTGATTTTCTTTGCTAAAAAGTCATAAAGACGGGGAAAAATGTCTCTTGTCCAAACCAAGTAAATCTAAATTTTCATTTTGACTAACTAAATATATTCAGTTTTTATCCACTGTGGGAATCAAACCAGAAATATCCAAGGACACAAGAAGAACAATTTTCTAAAAATATTGATGGAACTTTGAGATATAAAAATTAACGTTAATTTACTTGTATATAATGATTAAATTTTCTACCAGCAAAAGTAAGTACACCTACTCACGTAAACAAACAATGTTGGTTGAAAATGATATTATTACAGTACTGTGCATTATAATAAGAGGTAGTTAGAACATTTCCCTCCATTTTTTAATTATTTCCAGTAGATAAAATTGATCCTGAAACATGGCCAAACTCCTCAAATTCTTGACACCTGAATCAACAACAGCATTAAATTATGTCTTTATTGAATCATGATAGACATTTTCTTCAAGTGCCATATCTAATTCATACCAAAGTTCACATGTTTTGTATTTAAAGGAGAGTTCATAACCGTTGGCTTACTGCACACTCGGGACTAGTGCCTGCAAAGATTGTATACAGCCACCGGTCTAACCTACCAAATCTGATCTCATGATCAACTAAAAACAGAAATTTTTAACATTTATTTTTATTATAAATACATAAAAAAATAAAATTATTTCTTATTTTTAATGTGGTTGCCTTAAAATACGGCCAAAGCAAAATGAAAAATTTGGAACTATAGGACTTTGAATAAATTATTAATCGTAATAACATTGCACCATCACACAAGCTGGTAACATCACTGGACTCCTTTTAATAAAAGAAGAGAAAAAAGCAAACCCGGGCCCACCATTGAAAAGTATATTGGATCTGTCCGATGGTTTTCATCATGTTAAAAATAATTAAATTTTTCCCGCCGCTGCCCAAATTATGTTCCTGTTATAGAGTTGCACGTTGTTTCCAAAATATCTGACTGAAAACACAAATTATTGCGTGTGGCTGAGGTCTAGAAACCCTTAGGCATCTATAATGTTAACAAGTCTGTCAGACAAACTTTGTTGTGAAGTTGGCCCTCATTTAGCTGACAATTTTGATTTTTTACATGAGATGATTTTACTGTTAACGGAACAGGGAGTATAAAGAACCAACTTGTAGTGTTTGGTTGATATAAGTAAGATTGTATATTACAGTGTAGGTTTGGCTTAGATCTTTCGATGCCCGCCCCCCTAGTCACATTTGAGGACACGTCTGGCCCTGTATCTAACAAAAACCCCAGCCCACACTAGTCCAGTTATTTTGATGAAAAAAGCGAGTAACGCATCTTGCAACCAGAAGAAACCCAACTGATTTTTGAAATCCTTCAACATTGGTCCTTGAGTGGAGTGTAAAAAAAGCCAATGAGAGATTCCCATAATGAGGGGAAAGGTTTCGAATAACACAAAGTCAACCGCCCACTTATTTCATACTGAATTCCTATTATTTTTTTGTCATGGTGATAGGTGGTTAGATAAATTCTTTACCCCCTTTATATCTCCATAGGAGTGATTTGAGTTCATACCTTTCATTGGACAAACAAAAAATGTATTACAAGTTTTTTTGAATTCTTTGTTAACATAGCAAATAGCTGCCTAAATCTAAATTAATCTTGTATTGCTAATAGCTATGCCATTACTAATACAAATTAAAACATGGGTACAGCGGCTCGTTAAATTTCAATGGTTTCAAAATTTTTGAGTGATGATGGATTCAATCATCCCAATTTTTATGGTCGTACCACACAGCACCTCCATATATACCCATACAGTCAAAACAGTGGAATTTATGTAAATATATGCAAATTTGCTCATGTTAACAAAAAATTTCAAAAAACTTGTAATACATTTTTTGTTTGTCTCAATGTAAGTTTAAACAACTCAGTAATTTCATGGAGATATCTAAAGGTTAAAATTTTTACCCTATTCACATGAGAAAAATAATAAGGCTAATAGGCGTATTCTCTTTTTCAAAACTTTCCCCTAATGGGATTCTTCGGGGCTTTTGTTCCCTCTTTTTTTGCTTCTGTTGCAATTTGTTCAAGTTTGACCCCCATTTTGACTTAAAATTACTGGACTAAGCCTGCTGGCTGGGCTAATTAGCTAAAAATCTATGGACTTTTCAGCATTACCTCGTTGATTTATATTTTTAAACAATAACCACAAAGGTCATTTAATGAAGATAAATATTAGCTACATAGAGAACAAAGTTGAATGAACTTGGGTTAGGTAGGCCTACTGGCAATAGGTAAGCTATAGCCTGGTAAGTCAATGAATTGCAAGAATTAGCTAACGTTAGCTAGCTAGTAAGTAAAAAATAGCTAACAAAAAATCTATGGATAATCTAGCTAGCTAGCTAGCTAGCTATAATCTATGGAATTCATTGATTTCAAAATAACTTCACTGACTAACATAAACACATTCATCCAATCAAAATAAGTGTTAGTTACCTTTACTTGAGAAGATGGACACCAACAAAATATTGAAAACTGTCAGCATGCTGTTGTCCTCTTGTCTGCAGTAACTCCCTAGTCATGTTCCAGGCTCACAGTAATTCCCCAGATAGTAATAATATGATCATATTATACATTTTCTGAAACTCCATAGGCAAGTGAGTATTGCAGTATATGTTTTTTTTGTATCCCTGGTGTTCCTAGGCACCACAGGGTTAAAACAAAGAAAATAATTTAGGTGGAAATTGTGAAAAAAAAAAGTTCTTTATGGTTTGAGGAGCTCTAGTGACCTCCATCTATGTCAGAAAGGTTCATAATTGGATTCAAATGAAAGCTACAAATGTCCCCTTTAAAATGATATCAAACACAATATTTTTTGAACATTGGGAAGTGCCCTAACTATGAGCCTAAACCAGGATAGGCAACAGCGTCTAACATCCAATTTACCATTGGGGGGGGGGGGGGGGGGGGGGGGTTAAGTTGGAGGAGGAAATATAGAAAACCAGGGGCCTTATTGAAGGGCAACCGGTGGATTCTTATTCGGGACACCTTGAACTTTCAAAAAATGCTGGTTGCCCACTTTTCCTCAAAAATGCCTACAGGGTCACATGATTCTGAAGTTACAGCCCAGTCTATTAATTGAACATATGATATCCTCTGTTGCTGAATCATCGTTTCCCCTGAATTGAGATTATATTGTGATGAAACTGGTGATTTACACCCCCAATATTTAGTTTGAAAAAGAGCAAAGAACAGGTAAGCAACAAATTAATCTTACAAAAAAAGAAAAAAAAATTGTTAGAGGCATTTCCTGGCAATATTTAATTAAGTATAAGTGTGCCCTGTTTGTCCATTCAAGTGATGCTCTTAAGAGTTGTGATCCTGTTTTTTTTTTTTTTTTTTACAAAAAACTTTTTTTTTTTTTTTTACATTCAGAATCATTAAATTGAATATTCTTCTCATTAGGGCTGCAACTGACGATAATTGTCATGTTTATTAATCTATCAATTATTTTCTCAATCAGTTGATTAGTCTGTTGGTCTACAAAATGTCATAAAAAGGTGAAAAATGTCTCTGTGTCCCAAAGCCAAGATGACGTCCGTAAATGTTGTTTTGATCATAACCCAAATATATTCAGTTTTCTGTCATAGAGGGGTGAAGAAACCAGAAAATATTCACAATTGAGGAGCTGGAATCAGACAATTTTTTTCTTAAAAAATGATTTGATGTTAATCAGTTGAATATCAAAATATTAGACGATTAATTTACTTGTTGACAGCTAATTGATTAATTGTTCTACCAGTTGTGCTGTAATGTAAGTTACTGTTATTCCTGACTCTCTAATCTGTTAAACATAGCAAGTGTATGGTGTGTTAAAATGCATCTCAGTGATACAGTACTAGAGCACTTGTAATAGTAATGTAGTAATGTAGTTACTGTACACATCCATCCCTCCAGTTTATCTGTATTTTTTTTTCCTATGATGATAGATTATGAAATCCCATTGATCCCCTTGAAAACAGGCTGCTCAAAAACCCCCTCTATCTTTACACCTGGGATGCAGAGCAATGCAGATCATTGGAAATTATGTCTTTATTAGCAATGCATGATAGACATTTTTTTAAGCTCATAACCAATAACATAACCAATAAGTTCACATTTTTGTATTTTAAAGGGGAAATTCATAACCCGTGTTTATGCACACCGAAGGGTAAAAAAGGCTAAGATGTAGTGAGCAAAGATGGATGATATAATATGCCACCGCTCTAACCTAACCAAATCTAACTGACATCACTATAACAACAAAAACAAAGAACAGTTTTTGTGTCTTCAAACATTCATTTATGTGTTCTAGTAAAGTACATAAAAAAATGAACAAATACTTTGGCTTCATAGTATTTAATCTGCCTGAGGGCCTTCACACACATACGGCAACACAAGCAAAAGGTGCAAAATTGTGAATAACTTCATATCACAATGTGATTTTGCGAATAAATTATTAATCGTCCAAAAAAAATTGCACCTCACCAAAAAAGCTGGAATCAACATCAAGCTGGTGCTCCTTTTCCCTGATAAAATGAAGAAAAAAAAAATGACATACCTGGGTACAGCCAGTTTTGAGAAAGAGACATAATATTTGACATAATCTGTCAATCAGATATTCAGTGGCTATAATTTCATTATTGGAATAATAAATAATAATCTAATCTAATAATAATCTGAATTCCCCATTTTTGGCCCCAATATTTATTGTTCTCTGTATTTTTATTTTAGTAGTTGCACTCTTGTTTCCCAAATATATGACTGAAGACTACAGCCTCAGCAGTTTTCCTGTCACTTTTTCGTTGTTGCAGCTGCAGGGTCAGGTGCAGAACAATGTCCTTGAAGCTGCCAGTCTTATTTAGGGCAGGTGTTTGGCAACAAGTATCTGATCCAGCACAAACATGTTTCGCTTTAGCTGAAGGTTGTCAGACCTGTGCCATGGTTGCTGACAGTTTTGAGTCTTTCTACAGGAGATGATTTCACTGTTTTAACTGGAAAAGGGGGAGTAATTAATAAAACCAACTTTAGTAGTGTTTGGTAGAGTATAAGTAAGATCTGTATATTCTCAGTGCTTCATGGTTTGGCATTAGATCTTCTCAGATCTTCCTGCTGCCTCTAGTCAAAACATTTGAGTGCTCCACTGTCTGGCATTTCTCTTATCTCTAACCATAATTATACCCTACAAAGTTTCCCACCACTAGTCCACTTATTTTGTGACTGGAAACATCAGTGAGTAATGCTGGCATCTCTTGCTTCACCATGTATATGAATATTCCCATCAGTATATAGTAGTTCTGGCAGAAGTGGCCATTGCACACAGGTTGCGTTTTCTCTTTGAGCGGGTGTAGCTGTTGGTCAGATGGAGCAAGGTGCTGTGTCAGCATTCCATAAGGCAGCTGGGGGAGAATGGATGAATCCCTACAGAGAGTGACTGAAGCGCAGCAGAAATGTCATTTAACTCTGCCCACTTGAATGTGGTCCAAGTACTGAAATTTCCCTTTTGTTGTTTTGGTGCATGCAGTGATGAGGTGGTTAGACCTACATACCTGTCATTTACCCACTTATTATCACATAGGAGTGCATTTGGCTTCATCCACCTATATTTGGACAGATTACAATTCATTATTCTTATTATATTAATTACGTTGTAAGTATTATTGTGATGGAAGCTGTCCTTCTCTTGATTCAAACATATCATAATAGCTCCTAAATTTTCTCAAGATGTAGTATCTTGTATTTCTGTAGTCTGGTTGCCATTTATCTGTGAGTCCATCAAAATTAAAACACATTGTACAGCTCGTCTTGTTTACATTCAGCTTTTGCTCACTAAAAATTTTTGACTATATTGCCCACATCATCATGATCATCATCAATGTTTGATGTCTTTAATAGATGCAAATTTATTTGGGGCATCGTGGCCAAAATGTAGGGCACCAAGACCAAAACCAATCATGCGGTAACAATAAGTGATAATTACATTGTATGAAGACAAAACAGTATTAGTACAATTAGCTGATAATAAGCCTGATCAGCCACTGTCAATAATCAATACAAACACACATTCTTAGATGGTAAATCATTAATAAAACCAATAACTAACAATAGTCAACATCAGACAGCCTTACTGTTGTGTGTTTCTGTAGTGTGACAAAATGTTTAAAAAACATATCAGCTAACTGCACTCTCTGGGAAAATATTACGCCAAACACACTTTAAGAAATATGACATATTAACAATTCCTTACTGTCAGTAAAAACATGTAACTTTAGAAACACAAGATAAAAGGTGTCACATGTCGACAGTCTTCTTGTCAATTCAGCATCAATATAATCGTATAATTGAGAGAGAGAGAGTGAGTGTGTGCACTGGAAAAATATTGCACTTAACCTGATTTTTTTTTTTTTTTTATGTCTGTTGCATTTTCTACAGAGATAACCATTGAATTTGTAGTGAGGGTGTTGTGTTGTTGGTATGATGTTGATGTGACTGTCAACACATCATTTTCACTGTGTATTTTTGCTGCTAACTGCGCATGTCAAGCAGAAGGCGAGACGCTGAATCTCTTGATGAAGCGTGAGCCGCGATGCTCACATGGGCTGTGTGGCTTCTCTAACCTGTTGATATGTGTGTTGAAATGAAAAGCAAGACATTCCACAATGCACATGGGCTGCTCTGCGTCCCGGTCGTGACAGTTTTAAATGAGGACATCCACTACTTTATTTTTGAGGGCACAACAGACAGTTTAAAACAGGGCAAGCCAAACTAGCTGTGTGGGTAGAAGGGGCATTACAGCACATTTTCTGGCATCCACAGCACTGGCTGTTTGGGCTGTGGTATATTCCTGCCCTGAATTAAGCACAGTGTACTGGAGGAGAGATGTTTTAATTACCAGAAGTCAGTTGTGTCTACAATTGACCTCATGCAGCTTTGTGTCTTTGACGTTAGTGTAACACTGTTTTAAATGAATATTTGTGTGAATATATTTTCACATGAAGCGCAGACGCAACTAGGAGAAATATGCACATTTCCCCACTGACCCTCTGACCTCATCCCAGCACCAGTAATGACATTAGTAATGTTCGCTCCACTTCCACTCTGGACTGGATATAAAGCAATAAATAAATGCTTTGGGAAAGATGAAATCCATCACTCGTCCACTGTATGCATAATTTGGAGATTCTGACAGTTGTGGAAATCACACTGCTTAATGAATTCTGTCAAGTTATGACTGATCTGTTCACTCACTCGCATCATTTTCCATCACAGTTCTGTTAAGGCGAGGAGAGAAGTCTGTTCGCAGTATACAGTCCAACACCAAGGAAAATTACCCGAGATAGCTTGGTATCTAATTTTCAGACCTGTCCAGATATTAAAATGTTTTTAAACAGGCAAAAACTCTCTGCAAGCCAACATAATTGCTTTATTAAAATATATATATATTTAAAACTATGTCAGTACATTTGGGTAACCTTTTCTTGTCTTCAAAAGCTGCACACTCAGCAGTAAAAGATGTCAAGTCCTCCAACAGTCCTGTCCTTTTAAACATTAGCACTGTCATTGAGCACCTGTCATCATTGGTGACAAGTGTCCTTTTTGTGAATTAGCTCGTCTTGTTATGAATGAGCACATGCGCAAAAAATGCAACATGAACTCTTCCTGTAGGAGTGCAGTCCTGCCAAGATCAATACTCATGCCAGCATCCTTAAATCTGGCCATTATTCCTGTTGATGTATAGACCAGCATGTCCTGTGATCATTTTAATATAAGTGAGCGTCTGAATTGATGTGTCTTTTGGATTTGGCCCAATACGATCAATGCCGTAAAGAATAGGCTGGACCTCAAACTGTCAGCCACCCGTTAAGAAGAGGGCAGACAGGTAGAGGACTGTATTCCTGAAGAGTGTTGCACTGCTTTTGCCTGAATAAGGGCTTTTATTTACACTTGAATCTGCCACATGATAGAAAGGTTGGCACTCATGCCACTATTTGTAGTGAAGCTCAGCTGTTTTCCTGCTCTAGCATCTATCCTGAAGGCTCTTAGGATCTTCTTCAGATAATTAAAAGGTTTCGCAGGTCTAGGGCCTGTAGTACATCTCTTATGAAGGTTTGTTCTTCTCTCTCTCTCTCTGTCTAATTCCCCAGTTCAGCTAGGGTGAGAGATAATTACAAGGTAACAGCTTCAAAGGGAGCAAGGTGTATGTGTGTGTGGAGCCAAGCTCCTTTTGTTCTGTCTCCCACCACCTTCTTTTCACAGTGGGTTTCAGGCGCAAACTACTTTGTGTTCTGTGCTTTGTGTTTTTCATGAAGCGTGGTTGCTTAGCAGAAATGCTCAGACTCCTATTGCATTTACATTACACTGTCAAGACAGCATATTATTGTTATCATATCAGTAAATAAATGTTGACATGCTTATAGTCCAAGTTAGGGCTCAGCAATTATTCAACATTTTATCAAAATCACAATATGGCCTACTGCAGTTTTCAAATCGCAGGAGGAGCAATATTATTTTAAAGTGAAATTTGTGTCAAAATACTATTTTAAGTTAAATGTTGTTGTGCTGCAAAAAAATGGGAATAATGATGTAAAAAAATATAATTCTCTCTAATATTGCAAATCATCTCGCAATTGCAATACCACTTGAAGGAGGGAGAGTCACCCAAAAGAACAAAACTACTACTCACCCTCGTGCTGATTGAAGGTCAGGTTTAGTTTTATTAGTCCACAAAACAATGCTGAAGTTTCATGAGAAAACAGCGTTGTAGAATCTCCCAAACAACTGAAATGAATGGTGGCCAGTTTTCGAACATAAAAAACAATGAAAAAAAACAACAAAAACAAACATAAAATGCTTCCATACTGTTCGTCTGGCATAATCCAAGTCTCTTAAAGCCCTGACATGCTGTTCACTTGTGCACGCGCACAGTCACACCATACACACCCAGTTCAGACAGTGTGCATAAGTGCCTGACAGGGCTCCCAGAAGTTCTAGGATGAACTGTCTCCTTAAAATAATCGCAAAAAGACAATTTTTCTAAATCATTCAACCCTAGTTCAAGTCACCGATTGATGATCTTCTGAAAAAGAAAAAAAAAAAAGTCTTTTAGTATTGGTCCTGTTCTCATTTATCAATTACTGGTTATTTTTTTTGTTCTGTTGTTAAATCACTTAGTCTTTGAAATATCATGTCAAAATGCTCATCACAATGTCTCAGAGTGTCTCCACATGGCCTTTTTTATGCAACCAGCAGTCCAGAACCCCCAGATATTCAGTTTACTTTAACGTAAAACAGAGAAAAACAAGAAATCTGTACATCGAAGTAGCTGAAACCAGCGACGTTTGGTATTAAAACTGATCATTGAACAATTATGAAATAGTTGTTTTGTTTTGATGACATACCATGACTACTTTGTTAGTGTCTGTTTCAAATTGGTTTAAGGTGATTGATCATTGGATTTCACCGGGATGGGACTGATGTTAACTGTTTTTTTTTTTTCACCTCAATGATTGTGGCACACAGCAACTTTGTATTAACACAGATTTAATCTGTTTGCTTAAGTAACAATTTTAGACTAAAAATAAATCAATCAGACAGATAAAAAAAAAAAAAGTTGTATTCAAAGAAAATTTGCCCCCCTGTCCTGATACTATTTTTATATCATTATCCAAACAGAGCTGCTGACCTTTAGCGGCAGGTTTGTCAGTTGCACCGCACTTAAATAAAGTTGAAAATAGATAAAAGCAATAACTTCTGTGTCTTTTTTATGTGACTATGCTTCTGATGCTGCCGACTAATCCCTCTGGGACGTGCATCAGAATAGATCAGCACCTCTTTTGACAATCAGGTGCTTTTTTCCATAACAGTGCACTCAGACGCTGAACTGACTGAGCAGCTAGTCACTGGGAGTCCATTCATTTTCCATGAGAGCTGAACATCTTAGACAGGCCTGACAATGACTGTCAGCATGTTGACGAGGAAATGTTGGCTGCAACACAGATTTTGGGCAAATTGTCTTTCGGCATCCTGTCAACTGCTAGCTGTGCTATTTGTCTTAAAACAGAATTATACATGTATGCTTTACTGTGTGAGGGAAGTACTTGTGTGTTTGCTGCAGTAAGAAGTAGTAGGTTGCAGTCAGAAAGCACAGTTTGACTCTTTCTTGAGCATGGACCCTGTGAGAGAAAGTAGAGCATTAAGTGACGATCCAAGGGGTGTGTTTTCACTTTGTTTGCTAAAAATATGCATCCTGATTAAGTCCTCAGCCCAATGTCATCGTGTTTATGAATTGTTGTGGCTGAAACTCTTCGTTGGTGATGGATGAGAAATTTTGTGGGACCGCTGCAACAGTTTCTGCACCCCTCACTACCATTCTAGTGAGTGTTATGGCTTCATTATTGCCCAAAGGTAGGAGTCCCACCTGTTGGTTTTCCCTTTGAGGGCAGATCCAGAGCTGCGTTCGATGCTTCATCTAGATATTCAGCATCTCACCTATTTTGAAAATGATCTTGTGATAATCATATTGACATCATATCAACAATATGACACCTTCTACTACTGTGTCGATATCTGTAGAATATGTTAAACATGAAAAAAATTGGGTCATGGGCTATATTTTTCTGGTGCACCTGGTGCCTGCCGGGCCTGTACAGAAAGAAAAAACTTAATGAATTGCATTTAATGCTGAATTTACAAGAAGGCCCAAATAGTTGAAAATGATCATTTCACAAAGTTTCTCCCAACTCAACAATTTTTCTTAAGGAATTCTGTGGACAGTCTCCATGGCCAATTAAGAAGTAGCCTATATTGTTTGCTGTTTACTGTATTTGTAAAGTTTTATCATTAATAAAATATTGTTTTCTTTCAGAAATTTAGTGTTAATGGTAAGGGTGTACATGGTTTCCCCCAGTGTATTGCAATCCCTTGGCCCACCAGACCCAAGCTGACCATCCACTGGGCCTTAAGCATTGGGGAATTGTATTTTCAGGGGATGTACTTTTGAATATTTTCAAATTGTAATTTAGCTTTTAGCTCTGACTTAGTCCCTATGACATCTGTGTTATGGCTTTTTAAAATTCTCAATTAGATGATTCTGTCAAAAGATACTTAACCACCAGGCCTAACAACTTTGCTGGAGGAAAACCCTGGGTGAAAGAAATATCGATACACTTGAATATCGTTATTGAATGTTGTGGCATCGGAGGTACATACCGACTTGTGATTGTGTACTGTTAACGCAGTCTTCGGGATCAGTTGAGTCTGCAGTTCTCATGTGGCCTTCATGCACATTGCTGAAGATGTGGTCACTGTGGGCCAACCATCTTCAAATGAGGTGTAGCGATCCTATCTCAGTGTGTCCTCATGCATCTTGGGTGTATTCACATTGTTCCTTTGTGATTGGATGACCAAGAGCTATGTTAATACCAGGTGATAAAAGGCTCTAAGGCCTAATCCACAGAAGATTGGGACACCATGGCAATCCGCTCATGTTTACCACTTCACCATGTAGTTGAAGTAGTAATGGGCTCGTTGATGACACAGATTTTATCTGATAATGTTCCTTGCTTTAGTACTAGTGCAGTGATAATGCTACAATGCAGTTTATTTTGACAATAATAGAGAAGAAAGGACCAGTGCGCTTAATTTCTCTGCAGAAGTTTTCAGTTGAGTTACTCTACGCAGTTTGAACTGTATGAAACAAGTCTCAGTTTTACCAATGCTTTCTTTCTGTATGCCTATGTATAAACAAGGACCATCCGCACCTTCATTATTTCTGTATGAAATTGGTAATGCTTGCCACTGGGCCGGATCTCTGTGAAATCAAATGTAGTGAGCCCTGTTATATCCCAGGCAAATTACAGTGAGTAGTATGTTAGCTAGTTAAAAATAAGCAGGAGATTTTTATTTAGATAATTTTATTTTTGACATTATATTTTGTGATTATGTATGTGAAAACACAACCACTTTTGTCCACAGGGGCCACCAGAGTAAACAAAATATGAAAGTTCCTTGTAGTAGCTTTGAGTAGTGTGGCTAATACTGCAATTTCTAAGTAATACTGAGGCTTTAGCATTCTGTCAGAAGCCCTCAAGAGTTGTGATATGGTTTTAGTTGTGCCTCTTGTTTTAAGCCACTGGAAGACTTTAAAACTTAATGGAGTCTGGGCTCTCTGCAATTAATGCTGCTGATCGTGATAGATCAGAAGAAATGAATCCCTCTTAGATGAACCCCGCCACTATACTGTGTGATGTTTTTGTGCATCAAAAGTTGTTTCCTGGCAAAGTTTCATAAATAAATCAGTTAATATCTCTTGTAGAGGCTCTGTGCAAGAACCAGCACTGATCCGGGCCCTGAACAGCCATTTTAAATGGGCAGGGAGGAAGAAGAGGATACTGGCTGCTTCTGTGGTGCAATGCAACTAACTCAGACTTACTTAATGGGGACCATAATAATGGATTGCAAGACAGGCAGAATGCAGCATCATTTTTCCTGCAATACAAGCAGAGGAAAGTTGGAGTAAAGTCATCACTTTTAATGGGCTGTGCTGCATTTCTGCCTCAAAGTTTTCTTTAGCGTCGCCCACCTCAGCGTCCATCACCTCCTGTGTCCAGACAATTATCTGTGTTCCCTGGTCTTGTTATATCTCAGTTATTCCTTTCTCTGCACCACAGCTCTCCATCCTCCACTTCATTCTATCATGATCTCCTCCCCTGTGCCTTTACACGTTTTTCTCTTGAGCATCTTCTTCTGCTCCTTGCTTCTCTGACCTCTTGACATTAGAAGCCCTGATCAGGATTGAAGATTACATGAGCCATTCACTGCATTAAAATGGTCTCACCAAATGTGCTTAGTGGAACTGGCTTTAGTGTGCTAAGCCATCCTTGGAGAGGACATGTTGCATAACACTCAGGTCCCCTGCTTCCTCAGTTTCAGGTGTACTTGTCTGCTCGCTAGAAATTTTCCAAGAGAGACAGCGTGGCCTGTACAGTGAGGGCTCTTTTTGCTTTGAGCAGTGTTTGTAGTCGGGGATCAGACAGACATATCTGCGCACTTGGGTTCACTTTGTTTTCGAGTTGTGCTATTTGCAGGATAAAAGCTCCTCATTCCAGCCTACACAGCAAACAGCTGTGAAGACAAAAACACAGAAAATTTAAGCACCAGACTGCTCTTCTTATGTTTGTCTTTTTGAACTGTGTATGCTACTTTATGTTTGCTCTTAGTTTCAGAGAGGTTCAGTACTTTGAAACAGAAACAGAAACAGACACATTGCTATACTCATCACTTTGATTCAGCTCAACCCACTGAATTGGCATTTTGATGGATTAATGTAGACCAGAAACACATTGAAGGACCAGCAAACTATTGAATACAGCATAACATACTGTAGACAAGTTATGAGTTATTAAGTTGCTTTTGTAGATTTTTTTTGCATGCCATGATTCTTTCCCACTATGTCCTATTGCATTACAACTTGGGGGCAGCCTGGGAAATCATATTGCTGTTTTCATAAATTTCATATAAAAAGCCAATTCAGTATCACTAATATCTTCACAGCATTATTTTGAAAAGTAAGTGACTTTACGTTCATACTAAGTTTATATGTACAAACTCAGTTTCAGCTTCTGAAAGGGGGGCATACCAGAAAAAGTTTGG
Source organism: Lutjanus argentimaculatus (assembly GCA_034769285.1). Lineage (NCBI taxonomy): Eukaryota > Metazoa > Chordata > Actinopteri > Lutjaniformes > Lutjanidae > Lutjanus > Lutjanus argentimaculatus. The sequence goes on from JAWZSL010000001.1 coordinate 54,275,272, forward strand.
GAACCACCGAATTACAAGATGATCAAAAGCACACTGTTTTACAAGCATTCAACTTTATACACAAGTCGGTGTGTCCACCTTGTCAACACCCAGAATACACAGTTTGCCTGCAGCTACAATCTTTGAGCTTTGCCTCACACCCAGTAATAACCAATGTAAATGCTATTATCAGATATTGATATTGATTGAGGTTTTATCACATGCTTACTCTGCTCGTAAACATTTCAGACTCTACCTCCACTGAAGGTCTCGTCCCATTGCCCTCTCTGTCTTGCTGAAAATCACTCAGGCTCTGCAAGCCCATTCTGGCTTCTTTGCTTTTGTATTAGCACAGTGCAGCGCTTTTCATTAATTGAGTTTTATGTCTGATTCAGTATCATGTCAGATCCAGAATCAGAGGAGAGTGTAGAAGGAGTTGTGGAGGGAAAGGGTACAGTCTCCCCTACTCATTTACTTTTACTGTATCAGATTTTATCAGCCAGGTGACTTTACAATGATTCTTCACTCAATTGCCAAGCAAATTTCTTGACAGCAGCTTCATGCGCATTGGGGCGTGTAAAATCAACATTTTCTTCTTCTTCTAACTGCTATTTTATGTTACTGTCTCTAATGTTATGTTTTTTCCTTTTGTTTTTTTAATTTTATTTTATTTTGCATTATATTGCCGTGCTGCAAACTAAATTCCCCATGCAGCACAATAAAGACTAACCTGAACTTAGCTCAATTTTTAATCGATGTAACTATGATTTTTTTCTAGCTTATATAGGATATAAACCCCTGCCTTACTTAAAGCAAGTGCATGTGTACTTTTTCACAGTGCAGTCTGTAGTTTGATTTAGGTGTGTGCACGTGAGCAAAAGAGTTTTTAAAAAACGTGATAAAGCAATCTTCACCTATACTGGAAACACGGAGTTCATGTCTAACCAGTCCAGCCTGCACATTTGTAACCTTCTTGCAAAAAGAAAGTCCTTGGTGCCATGGACCAGTGTTGCCATGGACCCATGTGCTCACGACTGCGCCACGGTGACACTGCACTGTCACAGTGTCCTCTCACTTCTGCTGACTCCAATGCAACCCAAAGCTGTCCCTTGATTTGATTTGGTCGTCTCAGTTAAGTTGCTAGGGTCAGCTCAGCTCCCAGTCTCTTAAGTCCCAGCAAGAGGCCAAGGCTGCAATGACAACAGCAAGGCACTGCAGGAGTGAAGATGGTGCCAACTTCCTGAGCAAAAGTTGTCAATGGCAGTACACCAGCCAAAAAACAGAATTAAAGGGATCGCAAACGTGTAGTCTCTGCTTCTCTTACAAGGTATTGGCCAGGTTGTGATGATGGTAAGCTGGAAAACGTGGCTGCGGCTTTTTCAGCTGTGCTGTCGTACTACAACTCTGTGTAAATTTTAGATGAATGACAGATACTTCATTAATCCTGAATTGTGGTATAGTTCTCTGAATGGATCTTTGAACATATTTGCACTAATCACCTATTTTATAGAAGGACTGCCCCTCAAGGTTGTATATTTTGTCAGTCAGTGTGTACTACAATGACAGGATAAAACAAAGTTTAAAAATGTGCACAGGGAGAACATTTCAATGAGGAATTAAAGGGAAAAGTAAATGTAGATGTGTATTATCCAATGCACTTATTTTAAAAAAATCCATGTGACAGCATGCGCTGGTGGTCAACTGATGAGAGAAGGTGAAACAAGTGGTTGGTGATGGTTTTTGCTTTTGTGTTTTAACTGCGTCACTGTACACGAATGCAGTACAATAACATGGCAGGCTGCAAAACTCCACAAACAAACTACAAACTTTCAAAATCACCACTAACCACAAAACTAATTGTGATAGAAGAGGAGAAGGCTAACGGAAATGGAGGGCTGGGTGATACGCTGTCAGCCACTGCAGCGTGTTCCCTTCACTGGACACTCTGCGGTGCACTGGGATTTTATTTCTGAACTTTGAGCAGAATGCACACTTTAATTTTCAGTGACTCTGATATTTTCACATATCAAATAAGGAAGAAAAGCATTAAAACATGAGTCTTATTGCTGGTAAAACATACTCATTTAGGCTGATACAGGAGCTAAGTGTGGTGCTGAACTCAAAAATAAAACAAAGAAAGAAATTGTTGAATACTTGTATTGACAAAATTCTGAGTTGGGTACATCCCCACTGCACAGTCATTAATTTAGTCAGTGCATGTCTTTGACCATGCAGCACGTGATAATCAATGAAGATTTTTCAAGTCAGTGCACGTGGCCTTTCTGTCCGTGATCCCGCTGGCCCCTGTCTGTCCTGTGGCCTCTCACTCTTATCCTGTCTGTCTCCATGTGACGTCTGATCTCCCAGATCGCTGCGTCACAGTGAGGTGCTCAGCTGTCCCCCTCGCGGGATGCCTGACCAGCTCACACTAATCTCCACGCTGAGCTAAATTTACACATACACAGATTATTCTCACCTCTGTGAGGCTGCAGATATGTACGCACACATGGAAGGCAGCATGTGCTAATTTCTTTTTCTTTTGGCTCTTCTTTGTTAATGTATGTACAGTGTATGAATGATGTTAGAATTATGCAAACTGGAGCTCCTACCTAATCTAAAGCCTCATGTCTACACTGGCTGGGGCTGAATTAGGTTGTATAATATCATCCGGAAAATCCATTTTGCTCACCAGAGGTTGCAGACAGTGCAAGAGTGGAGTAACAAGACAGAGTTGTATTCCCCCAATGAGATCCTTCAGCATGGAAATTTGTTATCTCTGACAATACTACTGCTGAAGCTTGTCAGGTTTGTGCCCAGTGAGCACTGCTGCATCAGGTGATTGCTGTGGCTGAAAGATAAATGGCAGGCTGTTTTTTAATGGTCCGTGAATATGGTCAACTCAGTCAGAATGACATGGAGACCTTAGCTGTAGACCTGCGACAAGCCAGGCCTCATTGTGTCCCCTTTCCTGCGGCATGGCAGCTGAGACACACCTATAGAGCAGCATTAGGATTTATACCAGCGGGAGTGGTAACATGGTAAATCTAAATCTGGCCCACAGGGAACCTTATTGCTGAGGGAGCAGGGCCAGGAGAGTGATGAATCCTACTGGACACTCATTACACTGGAGGGTTAGGGTTAGCACATGGTGTATTCATATAAACATGTTTGTGTGAGTTCACCCAGGTTAACCCTGTCGTTTGTCACCTCAGACATTTATCAGAAGATGGTGATGAATGGGGACTTGTTAGGAGACCCTGCAGAGTATATTTGTCTGGTAACTGGAGTTACCTCAGCATTGCTGCTATAATTGCATAAAAGTATCTTCTGCTGGAAATTTTTCAAATGAATTTGTTTTACCCCTGTTTGGATTTTTTCATTTGTAAGAGCATTTCACATGGACGGCGACCTAAAAATGCTTAGTGTATAACATACTTTAGGAGATAAAACCATCTGAACAAAAGCTACTTGGGATTTCCTCCACCGTGTACTCTTGATTAAACTCACCTCACGTCATTCCCATTCTCATGAACACAATGTCTTAGGAACGCCTGCTGTGTGATTCTTCAAATTTGGCACTTGGACTCAAAGACGAAATGATTAGATTTTGGTGGTCAAAGGTCAAGGTCACTGTAACTTCACAAAACATGTTTTCTCCCAGTTTTTACCTTATGGTGAAAGTATGATGTGATCGATCGATCAATCACCTGCTGAGCTGAACTTATCAGTGTAGTTACAGATGACGGTTCAAACAATTGCAACATTCATTAAATGCATGGCCTTGACTGTGTGCTGTAGCTTCACTGCTCATTTTTTCCCGAGGCTTAAGCAACCTAATATTGTTACATTTAATTTTAAGGGGAAATTGTCTTTTTCTGTTGGCAGAGACGCTCTTTATTTCAGACAAAGTGGGTGATTCCCACAATAATGTGTGTGTGTGAGGGTCCACTGGAGTCTGTGTAAATTTCATCATCAGTTGGTGTATGCGTAGGCTCTGCGCAGACAACCATGTACCTGCTCATTTGTTGAGACTCGCATGGTCACATCTTTCCATGCGCCCGCTACACACTTCCTCCAAGCAGACTGCAGAAAGTAGTATGAACAGAACTGAGAGGCATCCGGGGGGTCTGCAGCTGTCTATGTATGCATCTGTTTGGGAATATAATAGAGGCCTTAGTTTCTCAAAATATTGCTTTCTTTTCTGCTTGCCAAGTCCGCCTCTGTAAGTTTCAGTGGCTTCCACACATTTTCCTGAACTTTTCTGTGGTTTAGACATCCTGAAGTCAGTTTGAATTGAATATTCAACATGTAATCTATTCTGCTGTCTACATCCAGTATGGTCAACATGGTAGCACATCTGTTTCAAAAAATCTGAATTTCTAGCACTTTACTTTTTAAAGTTTTTCTTAGCTATTATTCGTGAAACAATTGTGTGGTTCTTAATTGCGATGGATCTGTTATTGCAACCATAACCAATCAAGTGGTGCTGGCATAAGATGTTGTGAAGTGTACAGCTGGAGTGAGAATGATGTTTACTTTGGTTTTCCATAACTTTTCAGAGGAAAATAAGAGTGTTATATGAGACAGTTAATGACACCTGTTCTGCTGGGCGAGGGGGAGGAGGGGACGGTGGTGTTAAGGGAAAAAGAGCAAGACTGGCGGGCTTATCCAACTTTCTGCCACTGATCTGTTGGACTTGCACTCAGAGAGCGTAAGCCCCGGTAAAACCAGCCCTGTGTTGTGTGTTTGAGCGTGTGCAGTCCACGTGCTTCACTCAGTGAGAGCAGAGCTGCTCCCTGCTTAGGATTATTCCTCTGGGAATAGGCTGAGTCACGCTACAGCAGACCAGATAGAGACACAGACAGAGGAGGGGGGGCTGGATGGACATCTTTAAGATGGGTGACACTGAACAGTTTGATCTATACTGCTCTCTGCCAGTGATTAACACCTTTCTCCTACACAACTTGTTCCTCATGCTAACCATGATCCATCTCTCTGTCCACTGACCTCTGGGCAAATACAGAAACCTGTGCATCCATGAGTCACTGGTGTTAGAGGCTGTACAGTTCAATTTATGTCAACGTAAACCACAATATATTGTTTTCTGAAGGAATGTTAATGCATCAGTGCATTCAGTGTCTCCCTTCCCTCCCACCTCCTCCTCTTTTTTTGCATCTCTTATTGTTACTTTCTCTTTTAGATAAAATTTAGCATTAATTCAGAGATGTAGATTTGGACAAAATTTGAACTAAATTCTTTCTGTAAAATAAAATAAGAAACATAACATGTTCATTGAAATATAGACAACATCCACTATCTATTGTTTACAATATCAAGTTACAAAATAAAGAGGAACACTCAGAAATGTACATGTTTGAAGTGCCGTGTGGTTGGACAACACTCTCAGAAGAGACGGAGTAATTGAATCGCTTTGTCTGTAATATTCAGGATATTAGCAGCTCCTTTGCGACTTTTTCAAAATGAGGTTAACCCACTTTGTGATATATTTTCATCTGGTTCGATGCTAAATTTAGCTCATTGAAATGTGGGATCTTGGATTTTACTTCTGCATTTTTAGGCATTTCAGCTGATGCTCCAATGTAGAGCAACTTGCTGTGAGTGTGCAGGGCCAGGCAAGGGTTCAGAGTCTTGATCAAGGGCACTCTGACAGGGCAATGTGTTGTTGATCATCTCACATTATCTGTTGTAGTTAAGGAGACAGAGCTTTGTCACAGGAAGTTCTTTGAGTGCCATATGAATGAGTTAATTTGCATATCTATCTGAAAATACTTATTTCATAGAGAACACTATCAGGGTCCCAAACAAAGGTCGTCTTAAGGACACAGGACAGCCTCTCTAATCATTGTTTTTATTTTATTCTGCCTTCATTCCTTGTTCAAGGTTCAAGATGTGTTTTCTGTGTGTCTTTCAGGTGGTCTTGGTACGGTGGAATGAGCCCTTCCAGAAGCTGGCCACCTGTGATACAGATGGAGGGATCTTTGTGTGGATCCAGTATGAGGGCCGCTGGTCTGTGGAGCTGGTCAATGACCGTGGAGCCCAGGTAAAAATGCATCACAAGTTCGACATAAATTGAATCAATAATTAAAAGTGCATTTTTTACTTATACTTTTTTGTACTATACTTTTCACTTAAACAGAATCATATTATAGTGTAGGAACCATATAGAACAGTAGTGGGAGCCAAAAAAGCATCTGCAGCAACAAATATTTAAAGGTGCAATGTGTAAGATATGGCCATAATTTTGATTTAAAACATTAAACAAATTAACTAACATTATCAACAGTGTTGCAGAGATCTACTGAAGTAAGCATGCCAACCAACTTCCCCAGACCCATCCTGTCTTGTAATACCACTTGTGCTTCAAGGAGTCAAGATAACACTTTACTCTTGCCCATTCCCAGCATATTGTGACTGACTGAGCCATTTGTCTTCAACGTTTCCAAACTTGAAAAAAAAGAAAAAGTCCCTAACATTGCACGTGCTGATTTAAATAATAACTGTCAAGCGAACATACGATGGGTAGGCCTGACCCATCAATCACTGTCATTTGCTGAGCTGAGTCTGACACATCCTGGAGGCATATTATCTTTTGTGATCAATTTAGTTAGTAGATGACAGTCGAAACAATAGCCTCTATCTTCAGATATATGGTCGAAACAGTGCGAAATAGTGCCTCTGCTCTTTTCCCCTGTAGGTTAAGGTTTTATTTCAAGCACAAGTGTACTAATTTACACTGACATTAACAGAAGCAGGTATTATTTCAGTTGAGGTGGTCCCTTTCAACTATTAACAGTCTACAGGAGGGCAGGAGGGCATCACGTGTTTTTATTGACCTTACTCTGTGGTGCTCAAACAGTACTGCTCAATGAGATTAAACTAGAACTTGAAAGCTTGAAAGTATCAGGACTAAGTGACAAGTGTAAATGTCTCACTAGTGGCTCCTACAGGCCTGCAAGTGTACTGAAATGACTTTTCCATCATTAGACTCCTGCTGTGAGACTACTGGGGCACCTGAAGTACTTAAATATTGTTGATAAAGACCAGTTTCTCATTTTAGCCGGTGATTTGACAGATATTACATTTTACAGTGTGTACTTTAGGATTGCAATTAATGGTTTGTTTAGTAATTTATCATTTTGCCTATTTGATTATGAATGGTTTATAGACATTATTAACTGTACTTTATTTGTTTATTTTACTTTATGTATATTAATTGATATAATTTTATTGTATTTTACTTTATTTAATTTCATCTATTTTTATATACATATTTAACATGTATACTTGTTAGATAACATGGAGAAACACTCAGATAATGATAATAGATTGAGTAAATTTCACTTCCGATTAATTGATCATCAATTGATCATCACTCCTTTTCAACCCTATTCAAAACTCAGATGTTATCAGTTTACTATTGTGCATGACAAAGAAAAGAAGCAAATAATGACCTACACAGTTAATTCTCACAATATTTGCCAATGAAGTTTCTGCTGATGAACTTACTGATTGAGCAGTTGTTTCAGTTCATCACAACATAAGAGGCTGCTGATAGTGTACACAATGTACAGTTTAGATGTATACAAAGAAAACAAAATTATACCAGTAGCTACTAGTTAATAATCAAGCTAGCATCCTTAAAGTCATTTCATCCTTAACTAACTTGTCTGTTGTCCGGTAGGTGAGTGACTTCACCTGGTCCCACGATGGCACCCAGGCTCTTATCTCCTACCGTGATGGCTTTGTCCTGGTGGGATCAGTCAGTGGGCAGAGACACTGGTCTTCCGAGATCAACCTGGAAAGTCAGATTACCTGTGGAATCTGGACCCCTGATGACCAGCAGGTAACACACTCATAACATCCCACAAAAGTGTGATAGGCACAACATTTCCACCTAGCTCTGGTGGACTCAAAAGAGGGGCCGGATAGGCTGCTGAACCCCTGGTGCCAACATGTAGCAAAAGTGCTCTCTTGGATGCTCCCATGAGAGATAATGATAAATGGCCTCCACAGTGGCACAGTGTCCATGATAATGTGATTAAGTGCCCTCTCTGGTGCCCTTCCAGTAGACAAAACATGATGAAGTTCCCCTTAGAGTACCCTTCCAGTGGACAAAACATAATAAAGTACATCATGACTTTCGGCACTCTGGTACCCCACTGCACACAGCTATTATTTATTTGCTCCTGCCCCTCAGACAATCCACCACTGCCGCCCAGCAGTATGCCTGCCTTTGAATGCTAATACATGTAGAAGTTTTAGGTTTTCATTTGCCACATTTAGTATGTGGACTTGTCATTCAGAAGACAGAGACAGGCCCTGAGGGAGATCATCTGTGAGTGACAGCAAGCATCCCCTGTTTCGAATGTGTTGTGGTTTTATTAGGCTATGTTTTTGCTTTCATACTGTTAAATTGTCAACTCAGGTTGGACATCATCAACTTTCAGTCTGTATATGTGTCGCCATCTTTGCTCCGTGCTGTCATCCCATTTATGTCTGTTTCTTTAAGCTGTTTTCCTTGTGAAATGCATTTCTCTCTGCTTTCTTTGCTCTCTATCTGTCATCTCCTTTTCTCTTTATGTGTACTTCCCATTCTATTTTTTCCTTCTGTCTTTGTGTGCATGTTAAATTTCTGTCTTTTTTTTTTTCTTTCTTCCAATAACCCTTTCCCGTTTGTCTCTAGGTGTTGTTTGGGACTGCAGACGGACAGGTGATAGTGATGGACTGCCATGGGCGCATGCTGGCCCACATTCTGCTGCATGAGTCGGATGGCATCGTCAGCATGTCCTGGAACTATCCCAGTTTCTTGGTGGAGGACAGCAGTGAGAGCGACACAGACTCTGACGACTACTCCCCACCACAAAGTAAGCTTCTTGATTTGAATCGAAGGCTCTTTGTGACTTCTTCAAGCACACACCTGAAACATGTGACTGAAACATATCCCGTATAGACATGATGTAAGAGAATAATCTGAAGTAGACTTGGAGGGCAATATAGGTTTACCTAGTCAGGAGTAGTGCCTATAGAGAGTGTAGTGCAGAGGAAGAGTAGTCCAGCTGTTTCATATGTGCAGAATGAAGCAGATGTGGGACCATCTGTGAGCTTCTAACTCCTCCTGCCTTTTACCTCCATCTTTTACTGCTCCATCAATTCTTCCTAATGCTCTTAGTCCAGTGGGAAAGGGAACAGATTTCCAACTGGGGTCCCTGGGGTGGGAACAAAAGTTATGGCTGTATTATCATTAGTATCCTTGGTCCCCCTGGTATTCTCATGAATATTTTAGAGTCAGGAACAGTTGTACAGGTGGACTTAAAGTGAGCTTGTGTCCTCTGTCAAGTCATTAGGTTAATGTGCTGACCACATTGTCTATATCTAATGAGATGTAGAAGAGAGAAACAGTAATTGATAAAGTAATAAATCATGTAAAATAATGGATCACCCCAAAAAACATGTACAACATGTTTTGACTTCTTCATCATGTTTAAATGTCTGTCTTGAGATAACGGCTTCGCTTTGTATATATTATAATATTAAAATAAAACAGAAATATAAAAATAGGAGTAATGTAAACAGAGGAAATTTAAAAAAAAAATAGAAACAGTATAAACAGGAGGACATAAAAAATGTGAAAGATGGAGGGCAAGAGTTAAAGGAGGAGCATACATTCATGAAAGAGATCTCTCCTAACATTGGGCTGACGTTGCAACTGGACCTCCTGTTTGCTCTTAATGGTGCAGTAGGTGTTGTCATAACAGCAGCAGCACCAGCTGTCACTGTGTTGTGGTGTGCGTCACTAGGCTCTTCATGTGTGCCACAATTACTGTATACTCAGGTGGACAATCACAACCTGGAACCTGGAAAATGAGCGTATTGTCTTGAATGAAGATGAATATGCATCCGACAAACAATAGCGGGTGTTTGTCCATTAGTGGAACAAAAAAAAGACACCTCAGTGGAAAAATCTGTTAATCAGTTCTGACTGTATTTTCAGTTGATCTATCTTTAACCAGATCCCATAAGAATAGCCCTGGTACTTTTGTGTGATCCCACAGTTGACTCCATGCTATTGTTAACCTTATGGCCTGTTTTGTCCACAGCAGCTTTCATTACCTTGCTTTCATGCTGAGTCTACATTTGGAGAAAAAAAAATGGAAAGAACAGTTGCAATATAAACACTTACTTCCCCGTACAACTAATTTACACCACAACTTTCCACCTGGTATTAAAATGTTTGCATCCGACCTGAAAATACTCACACGTAGGCTTTGCTCTGGGGGACAGAGATCTGGAGCCTCATCTATAAAACTTTGTGTAGGATTCAAATTAAAAGCTGATGTATGGACAAAACACAGAAAGTGCTTTCACCAGTTTATTTGAGTATGAATGGCCAGCGTTAACGTAAGGGACTGCGCATTCTCATGCCAAGTCTGTTTTATCTAAGCTCCAAAGTTTGCCTAGAAAGTGGTGTATGCCTTCCTTTGCGCGGACACAATGGTTATAAATGAGGCCCCTGATCTTAATGAGGATAATGAGAACACATTAAAAATACCAGGTATAAACGCAAAGGCAAGATTGGATCGTTTAGTATCTGGACACATATCCTATTTTATTACCAGATGTAAGATTGTCATGATTCAAATTTTGTTAATACAAATGTCAGCTTTTCTAGGACATGCTCCCTGTGCCTACCGCCCACAGATATATACCATGGTGTTAATTAAGAACAGTCAACAGTGAGCCTGAGAGCGCATCTTGTGAGCTCCCTGTCTAGTGCCAATACGTAGATGGCCAGTGTGTATCTGGTGCACTGGGATGTGAACGGCAGTCACACAAGAGAAGAGTTGCATGTGGTTAGCTTTCCTCACCCTGCTGCTGCTTTCGTTGTGTACAGCAGCCCACGTAACTGCCTCATTTTTATTGCTTCCTGTTTTGTCTTTTTGCCTCCTTTTCTCTCAGGCTTAATTAGTCCCAGTTGCTAAGGCTGTATTGGTTAGGGTCTGTCCTCCTGTCCTCCTGCTGTGCTGTTTTTTTTCCCATCCCTTCATCGTGGGCCAAGTGGTTAAGCTGAAAAGTGCTTGCCTTAGCTGGAACACTGATTATGCTCTAACTCACTAATTAAACCGGTCAATAGTAATTGATTGGCCCCGATAGAAATTATCTCTCAAGTCGACAACCTGACTGAGACACCAGGCCTCCTCTTCCTCTCTCTGTCATGATATATGGTGGTGACCCATTATCACTGCACTGCACAGCACAACACACGGCTTTTACGGCAGCATTATATCTGATTTAAAGCAACACCCATTGTAAATTGATTACTATAGGGAAGAAGTAACTGTTTCGGGCTGAGAGTCAAAAGTAGAGGTGGATATTTAATTTGTGCTGGTATTTAGGTCGGTGCAGGACTATGTGAAAGGACAAACTCAAGGATGTTTTAATGGAAAACGTATGGGTGGTTGTTTTATTTATAGCACTCTGACTGAGAGTGCCACTTATTTGCAGCTACAAATGCAGCAGTGAGATGTGCTGAGCGTGTGTTAGTGTAACTATGTATTCTCGTGAACAGGACACAGTGGGAACTCAGTGCAGTTAAACTGACACATCCTTGGCAGCTGTAACTCACTTTCAGATTTTTTTCTTGATTAATAGTTTTGAGTCATTGTTTAAGAAAAATGTCAAAATTCTCTTATTTCAGCTTCAGCTTGTTGGGCTTCTGGAAATGGTAATACTTTTTCACCATTTTCTGACATTTTATGGGCCAAACAACTCATCGATTGATTGAGAAAATGATTGCCAGATTAATCCAGAACGAAAATAACTGTTTAGAGTCCTAGTTTTTATATCTGTCTGTAGCTTCCCTGCAGTGTTCCATATTCAGTGGCAGATTGGCCATCGGGAGCAAAGGGAGGATTCTCAGCAGCCTGGCCAGCTGATTGCCAACAGTTTGCTGTTGATACCATTTACTTTACACTGTCTCTCACCTCATTGTGTTGCTCTCACACTGCCTGTCTAAGATGTTTGTGTTGTCCTTTGTCTCTTCTTAGTGCACAGCCAGAAACCACTGCTGACAGTCAGCTTCACCTCTGGAGACATCAGCCTGATGAACAACTACGATGACCTCTCCCCCACCCTCATCCGTACCGGTCTGAAAGGTGTGTGCGTGTCTTCTCATTTATGCAGCAACTTTGTCTCTTTCTTTGCTTCATTGTTTCTCTCACTCACTTGTTTATACCTGTTTAGAAATTATGTCACGGAATTTAGAGTTTTATGTCTTCTGTTAAAATTGGCTGCATCTGTTAATGTGTACAACATTATGGTCTCTGTTTCTCCTGTGACTTGTGCTGCAGATGTGGTGGTCCAGTGGTGCTCCCAGGGGGACCTCCTTGCAGTGGCAGGGATGGAGAGGACCCTCCTCTCCCCGGACCCCTCCTGTCCTCCTCCCACCAGGAACGCCATTGTCAAGTTCTACAATGTTCGGGGTGAACACATCTACACACTGGACACACCAGCACAGGTGATCAACTTTAACAGGGCCAAACCCAGCTAATGAGTAGTCTGAGTCACAGTACTCAGATTACTTATTTGTGGAAACAAGTCTTACTGAACTAATGTCATGTTTTACAATTTAGGTCTTCAAACTTGCTGCATTTTTTTATTGATGATTTCAACATTTAGAAATATGTAAAACTATCAGATGGACTTGTAAACAAACAAACAAAAAGGAGCCATATTTGTTTGGGAGTTCCATTTTTAGTAGTCCATCCATTCTCTTGGTTTCTTCAACTAAATCAGTCGCCCTTTCTGTTGTCTTTGTTGCTGTTTGGGGCATGACGTGTTTTTTTTTTTTTTTTTTTTTTTTTTATACACAAGCTAACGTAATGTGTAACATTTGCTGAATTTATAAGGAGGCCAGAATAATTAAGATTTTGTCATAGACACCATTTCACAAAGTTTATTGTATATAGTTTTTCATTAACATCTGCACATCTATTTTATCTAAACAACCATTTATGTCTTCTGTTATTTTTCTCCAAGTGGAATGCTTATATATAGTTGGACTTTGGACAGCTTTGTAGTTAGTGTGTACTTGTACTGGCTGTACAAACCTAGGAATTCTCTAACCTCAATGCAAGATGAAATAGCCTTTTATATCTTTGATCCTCCATAAGGTTGCCACAGGTTAGAAATGATTAGCTACAAATCAGCAAGACAGAGGAAGGCATATCTTGTGGGCATTTGCATGAAAGTGCATCACTAAGACCAGCATAGTTAAAGCTAGAGTTTGGTTGGTGCAACGATGTAAAGTCCATTGGATGGACTGGTCATAACAAAGATCAACTTCAGTTCAGTTTCAGTTTCAGTTTAACTTTATTGTCCCAAATGGGAAACTTGTTTTGCAGTCAGGGCAAGACCACTTAACTTAGCAGTTAGAACTAGACTTAGTAAAAATCAGTTCAGTCTGCTCCAGTTCATTGTATTTTCTAACATTCAAAGATGTGTGTCAAACCTTCTAAGAAAATTAAAAACTATGAACCTCTGTAGACCAAACAGTCTTATCCTTTCTCCATTGTATCTCCTCCATCACCCTGCAGCGGCCCATCACTACGCTGTGCTGGGGTCACCGGGACTCTCGTCTGTTCTTGGCTTGTGGCCCGGCACTCTACGTTGTACGAGTGGAGCACCGCGTTGCCAGCCTGCAGCTCCTCTGCCAGCAGGGCATCGCTACAGCAGTGAAGGAGGAAAAAGATGTTGCCAAGCTCACCATGCCTTCTCGCCTCTGTTCTTACGTCACTACTGCTTTCGTCCCCACCATCAAGGTAACACAGAACAGGAGGGGCTAGACCCACTGAAACCATAAAATGCATACTGCTGCTGTCATAGATGTCGCCTTTTGAGAAAGCAGGTCATATTTGACAGAGATTAGCTCAGGCAAAGTATACATAAGTATATTTAATACATTTTTATGGTAGCAGTGACATGACTTTTGAACTACATTACAACACCATGTTTTCTCTTTCAGCCCCCCATTCCAGATCCCAACAACATGCGTGATTTTGTGAGCTACCCAACAGCTGGAAACGAGCGTCTGCACTGCACTATGAAGCGTACGGAGGATAACCCCGAGGTCGGGGGGCCCTGCTACACTCTGTACCTGGAGTACCTAGGAGGTCTGGTGCCTATCCTCAAAGGCCGACGAATAAGTAAACTGCGTCCAGAGTTCGTCATTATGGACCCCAAAACAGATGGAAAAACAGGTAAAACTGACAGAACAGAACCTAACGACCTAAGAAAAGAAATCCTTAACTAACATGGTTCCTTGTTAGAGTGTATGATCCAGACACTAAGACCTAGAACTCGCTATTTAAATTGACCTCTTAATTTATGAAATATGTTTAAAAAGAGGATGTAGGAATGAACATTTTTTTAAATCTGATTTTTGACGTTCTTTTCATTGAAATAGTTAACCTTCATAACAGTTACTCCATGTACTTTCTCACTGACCTTTTACTGCCCTCTGTGTAACTGCCCTGTATTTGAATGGCTTTTTTGAACCAAAATATTTTATTTTCTTTTTGATAATATCAATATCACTGTGCTTATTAATTTTATTCTTAACAAACATACATGTTTGAATGTTTGTAAAGATTCAAACAGAACTGCTGAACATATGCCTCCCACATGTATTTGCCTGCTCCAGTACTTTTCCAGTTATTTGAGTTTCTTGAGTTGGCACTCAGAGTGAGTATGTTTTAGTCACATAGGGCAGACTGGGCCCATGTTAATTAAAAGCTGCTTAATGGGGGCTCTGAAGGCCCCTGGGTTTCTCATAAATCAACCTGTGCCCTCCCCACACAGTGATAAATGAAGCCAGCCATGAAATGGTTCCAGACCATCCACACTTTAATGTCCATCAAACAAATTAGCCTGACCTAAGCTGGAGCAGCAGTGGTTCACAGGCTCCATATGAATGATGAAAAAGAGAAGAATTGAAACCGCTGGTTTGGACTGAATGGGTCTGAATGTTTAACGGTAAAAGGGTGAAACATTGCTGCTGCCAGCATGTCTTGTAATAATTAGGAAGGTTCCTGCCTCTAAGTTGTTTAATGTAGATTTCCTCCAGTGCCGTTCCTTTATTTTAAACATTGTCAAAGACTAACATCTCCTATGATTTAGTTGATAAGGTTGTATCCTTTTCAAATTATCATGAGAACCACACATTTACATTGTAATTACTCAAAATTGACTCCATTCTTCCCTTCTTCCATCTCCATCTTCTTATTTTCTCCTCAGATGAGATATACGGCAACAGTCTGATATCTGCCATGATCGACAGCTGTAACTGCTCAGACTCCAGTGACATCGAGCTAAGTGACGACTGGGTTGGCAAGAAGTCTCCAAAGATATCCAGGGGCAGCAAATCCCCCAAACTGCCCAGGTAACAAGGCACCAAACCAGTGTATACTGCAGCATGCTTTACTCTTTTGCTAATATTTCCTGTTTTGTGTGTAACACATGATTCTTTGACCCATCAGCCATGTGAAATGGTGGTTGCTTTTTTCTTTCCTTTCCTTTCTTTTCTTTTTTCTTTCTTTTTTTTTGTGTGTTTGTTGCTAATTAAGATTATTGAACATTTAAAGGGATGTTTGGATTATTTGATGTCTACGATTACTTGGTGCTTTACACACCTCCAGTGTGGAGAAGCAGAGAGGAACACCAGCATGGAAGGTACACAATGAACTGCTGTGGATAGGGTCAGCAACAAAATATTTTAAAAAATCATTATCACGTTAAGTGTACACTATATTTAGACTATTTTTGTTGCTTTACCTAGCTGTCAGACAGCCTTTTCCGATGGGAAACAGCCGTTTTATAAGCCAAATATTGCTCTCTCTAAACCCGGGGTCCTCAATTAGCGGACCGCGGTCCACGACCGGACCGCGGCACACCTCTCTGCGGACCCAGGACAAATGGCACTTTTCAAAAAAAAAAAAAACGAAAAAAAAAACCCAAACTTTTTTTTAACATATATTATTTGTATTAATCGCCGATCTATCGCTAAATTCTGTTTCATTTTTAGTCAAATATCTCCCATGTTCCCACTTCTGTTGTATTCAATCACTGCATGCGCTCTGCGTGCTGCGTGCTGTGTGTGTGTGCGTGTGTGTGTGCGCGTGCATGCATGTGTGTGTGTGTGAGAAAGTGTGTGCTTCGGGAGACAGCGCTGATTGGCTGTTGCCTGGGTGACAGGGTATTATGGGCTGTCATCTCTATGACAACGATGCGCTGATTGGCTGAGAGAGCGTGCATGCTGCCAGCTAGACTGGACGGACCGCAGCAGTGTGAAACACGAGTCGTACCCGGCACTTTGCAATCTGTTTGTTTACATGCCACCAGTAGAAGACCGAATCTAACAAAATGGCATGCTCAAAGTTGACCAAGAGAAGAAAAGTGGACACCTTTACCACCTTCAACCTGCCTTGTACTTGACCGACATTAATAAATGGACCCATGCTTGTATGAAAAAAACAATTGTGGACCTTCAAGATTTGTATTTGAGGACCCCTGCTCTAAACCAACCAAACTCCATCTGCGAATTCAGTAACTTTCTGTTGCAGAATGCAGGAGTTGCTGGTCTGTTGCTGCCCGATGTCTGTTTGTGTCATTGTGTGACTTCTGTGACTCCGAACTGTTTTTTTGGGGTTTTTTTTTTGTTTTTTTGTTTTGTTTTGTTTTTTTGGTTTTTTAAAGATTATTTTTCTTTATTTGATAGATGACAGCTTAATATATGACAGGAAGCAGGGTAGAGAGAGGAGGATGACACTCAGGAAATGGGCCGGACGCAGGAGTCCAACCAGTGGTCGCTGTGGAGAGGGCTGACAGCCTCAGTACATGGTGCACATGTTCTACCAACTGAGCTACAGGGGTGACCCCTTAACTATGCTTTTAAAATCACCCAAGTTACACAATAACACAAACAAACTAATAGATCTAGGCCCTAGACCAGCAACTCCCATGTTATGTTATGCAAGATAAAATTGCTGATTTCACCCTTGGAGTTTGGTTTCTTTGGAGAGAGTAATATCTGGCTTATATATATATATATATATATATAATATATGTATATATATAATATATAGTATGTGGGCCTTTAAAGTGGGTAATATACATTTGCTGCTTACTGGACAATGTATAGTACACTGATAGTTTCCGGCTGGTATCTGTGTCTGCAATTCGAATTGTGCGGCCTGTACGACAGTACCTTTATAAAATGCTCATGAACACTCAAATATGTGTATCCGCTAGTTGAGGTTCTCAGAAGCATCTAAAATCAAACTATACCTTAATACGATAAATAAATATTGTGCCTTTTTTTAATGATACTTTTGCCTATCTGACATGTACCTCAGATTAGTCGTGCTGTATCTTCTGCTTCTCACACTGGGATGCGCGTACTCCTAATGATGCCTCAAATACTCCACACTCAATATGTTAATTATCCCTTTAGTTTCCCTCGTGAATCCCATTTATTCAGTGTTGCTTCTGTGACAGCAGAGACCCAACACAGTTTTTCAGACATCTGAGATTGCGGCCATTCCATCCTCCAGCAGCATGAAAACATTATGAATGTTTTAATGAATTAACCTCTTGATAAATGTAAATAAATACTAAATTACTGTTTTTTGTTTTTTGTTTTTTTGGTGCACTGCATGCCTAAACCTTCTTTTTTTATTTGCTACCTTCTCTGTAGAGACTTAGTTTGTCCCTTTACCAACAGGATCAACATTGATCCCAGAAAATCACCCAAACTGTCCCGCGCTACACAAGAGATCTCCAGGTCACCACGGTTACCCATACGTAAACCCTCGATTGGGTCACCCAGTCTAACTCGGAGGGAATTTCCTCTAGATGATATCACTCAGGTAAGAATCAAATTATTTAAGCTAAATTTGGTATTTTCCCCTGGGTGAGTGGTGCTTAATGTGGTTACAGGTCCTTAAAAACTCTTAAAATGTCTTAAATTGACATTTATTGACAGGACTTAAAAAGTATCAAATAGCCTTAAATTCTTTTTAGGATGTCCTCTTTTAATGTCAGCATCAGTCATTTTAACATCATTAACTCCATTCAAACTCAACAGAAACAAAATAAACCTCACCAAAAACATCTTGGTTCATTCTTTTACTGGTCCAGCAATCACCAGCTTTGGTTTGGGTCGAAATCAATCCTTAATTCATGCTGAGTGAAGAGCGTGCAGGGCAGGTAATGCTGGACAATGGCTGCAGCTACAGTCTGGGGAGAGAGGTTCTGTGATGTGCTGATTTTGTGACTGAATCACTGTTACTTAGTGATTATCACTGTTACTTTGTTTGACTATATGAAAATCTGATGCAGTGTTGGATGGCTAGGAGGCCTGTGAAGGATTCATGCTCTTAATATACTGCTGTCACCTCTGGACTTGTTAGGTCACTTGTGTGTTTTGGGGCAGTGTTTTGTTTGTTGATGAGCTCATACATTTCAATAAATGTATTGATTCTGTAGATTTTTGGTTGCACTTTATTTTATGGTACACTAATAAGACATAACAAGCTGCACTTTGTATCAAATTAGACAAAAACTGGAAGTGATACTTCAGTTATTAGACCCTTATTAGACTGTATTTTGGGCCACACTAAAAACAACTGTACGGAAAGCTAAAGTGAAATGTGTCCCTAATTACTGTCTAAAAAGTCTAATAAAGAGTCTAATACTGTATTTTTAGTTTAGAATTAGTCTAATTTAATGCAAAGTACAGCTTGTTATGTCTTATTAGTGTACTGTAAAATAAAGTGTGACTTTTTTAATGTTTTCATAGAAATTAATGATTCTCTGTGTTCCCGTCTTGCAGCAAAATTACCTTGCTCAGGTCACATCCAATATTTGGGGAACAAAGTTCAAGATTGTGGGGCTGGCCACATTCTTACCAACCAATCTTGGTGCAGGTAAACAATCAAAAAGTTTTCCTTTATCATTTATCACAAAATGGAAACACTTATTTAATTAGTAATTAGTCATATCTCAACTGCCTTTTATTTTTGTCATTCTTACCCTGTCCCCCTCTCCCCTCAGTCATCTATAAGACGAGCCTCCTCCATCTGCAGCCCAGACAGATGACTATCTACCTGCCAGAGGTACGCAAGATCTCCATGGACTACATCAACCTGCCCGTCTTCAGCCCCAATGTCTTCAGTGAAGATGAAGACGACCTGCCTGTCACAGGTCCTGCTGGTGGTGCTGATGACAACCCGCCCTGCACTGTCAACATCCCTATCGCCCCCATCCATAGTCCCGCCCAGGCCATGTCTCCTGCCCAGAGCATTGGTCTGGTCCAGTCACTCCTAGCCAATCAAAATGTTCAGCTGGATGTCCTCACGAATCCCACAGCAAACCCTGCCGGAGCTGCTGCTGGTGGGTCAGACCAAAGCCAGGACACCATCCTCACTGCCCAGTACACCGTCCCCACCCGGTACTCCAGTCCTGGGCAGGTCATCTTTGGAGGACTAGAAATGGGTCGGCTAATGGTGGGATCTCCACCTTCTCATCATCCTTCACAACAACAGCAGCAACAACCACAGAGCCACCATCAACAACAACAGCAGCAGCAGCAACAGCAGCACCACCAACAACAGCTACAGCACCACCAACAAATCCAGCACCACCAACAACAGCTTCAGCAGCAGCAGCAACAACTCCAGCAGCAGCAGCAACAGATGCTCCAGCAACAACATCTGCAACAGCAGCAGCAGCTTCAGCAACAGCACCTTCAGCAGCAGCTCCAACACATACAGCAACAGCAACAGCATCAACATCAGCTCCAACAGCACATACAGCAACAGCAACAGCTACAGCAGCAACAGATTCAGCAGCACCTGCAACAACAGCAGCAACTGCATCATCAACAGCAACAACAGCAACAGCAGCACCACCACCCACTTCAGCAGCAGCTCCAGATTCAAATCCCTGTTCCCTCCATGTCATCAGGGCAGCCTTCAGGTGCAGCTTTGCTCCAGCCGGGGGCACTGCAGATCCAGATCCCTCATCCACCCGCTGATTTAGTGGTTGAGAGAGCGGTGGGGGGTGAACACGAGCACCTACTGAAAATCAAAACCACTCGGTCGACTCCACAGCTGGCTGAGGGGGACACGGTGGTGTTCAGTGCCCCTCTAGAGCTCAGCAAGATGAACCCCCCACCCCCGTACCCCGGGACTGTGGCTGCTGCTGTGGCTGCTGCAGCTGCTGCAGCCGCCTCAGCGTCAGCCTCTGCTGCAGCCTCCGCCACAGCCTCCAACGCTGCATCTGGAACAGGAGGAGGCACCAGCGGGACACCTCCGCCTGGTGACCTCTGCATGAAGAAGGGAGAGTTCCCACTTTATCCTTCAGGTCAGCAACAAGCGCAGTACCCCACACCACTGGGATATGAGAGGATAACGACATTTGACAGCAGTGGGAATGTGGAGGAAGTGTGTCGTCCTCGAACTCGCCTTGTCTGCAATCAGAATGTCTACACACTCCAGGGACCTGGCAGCTCTGCCACTCTCAGGGTCACCTCCTCATCCTCTTCCTCCTCCTCAGCTGACAAGAAGATCCAGCTACCCTACACCTCTGCCACTCTCAACAGACTCACCGCACCTCGCTACTCCATACCCAGTGGAGACCCACCCCCATACCCTGACCCAGCCAATCAGAACAGTACTGTGGGCAGGAACCCAGGACAGAGGCTCGACAGCAGCCTGATCCATGCCACACTCAGGAGGAACAGCCGAGAGGCCGCTCTCAAAGTTTCCCAGATGCTGGAACCACCCAGACCACTGCCTCCCAAGGCTAAAAACAGTAGTGCACTAGCAGCGTCATTCCAGCAGAGGGTGCCCACAGCCTTATACACCTGCAGTCAGTGTAGCAGTGGATCCAGTGTTGGAGGCACTGCCCCAGGGAGCGCTAATGGCATAGCAGGAGGAACTATTATCAGGCAGGATTTCCCTCCAGGGACCGGAGCTCCTCACAGCACAGTTATTGTTCACTCCAACAGCGCGACTCCTCTTGCCTCCCAGTCCTCCTACAACCTGCTGAGCTCTCTGGAAGGATCTGGGAGTACAGGAGGAGGAGGGAATAGCAGAGACAGGGCTGATTATGTTAACTCAGCTTTTACTGAGGACGAAACACTGAATCAGTCACTGAGGCATCTGGCGCTTGGAGGAAATGATGCGTCAGGGCTGGTTGTCAAACGGCCACCTCCTTATCAGTGGGACCCAGCTGCCACAGAGGAGGTGTGGGTTCCTCAGGAACGGACAGCTACGCTGAATCCCAATGGCCCCCCTGGACCCCACAAACCTCCCCCACTTATTCTCAGCCCAGCTCAGCACTTGGACGTGTCCAGGCTGCCTTTTGTTCTCTCTCCAAAGTCCCCCACCAGCCCGAGTGCTGCGTCATTTCAGGCTGCTGCAGCAGCTGCAGGCTACCAGATCTCTCTGCAGTACCCTCCAGCAGCTGCCTACTCTGGAGCCCAACTCCAGCCTATCCCAGGGTCACCCCGCCCCTGCTCCTCCCCAAAGGAGGTGGTGGCACCAGTACCTTTTTCACAGCAGGACGCAACCCTCGTTTTGCCACCAGGTTACCCTGCAAACCTAGCAAACCTGGCTTGCTGCCCCCTCCCACCCATGTATCCAGGAGGAAGTGCGTGTGCCGGGCTTCCCATCCCCCCCATCGCCCTTCACACTCCCTGGGGTACGTATAACTCCTGCCCGCCTATGCCCAGTCCTGCAGTGCCACTACCACCCAAAGCCTCACACATGGCAATAGACAAAAATGTTCTCTCACCTCCTCCTCCTCCTCCACCACCCCCTCCACCACCACCAGCAGAACTGCAGAGCCACGGAGGATTACAGGAAGCTATGGCGGAGGCTGGGGAAGGTTTTCAGGAGGTGCTCTCCCTGACTGAGAGCCCTGTGCCACAGCGGTCTGAAAAGTTCAGCAAAAAGAACCGCAAGCGGGTGGATGGGCGTGCTGAGGAGGCTAATGTGCCTCCGCTGGCTGAAGGGAGCAAGTCAAAAAAAGAGGGCAGAGCTTTGGGTGATTTCAACTCGCTCATCTCCAGTCCGCGGCTGGGAGGAAGGGACAAGAAGAAGCTGAAGGGACAGAAAGAACAGCAGCTGAAGGCCAAGAAGCTGAGTAAGGCCACTGCCAACAGCGAGTTCCAGGATAGTTCAGAGAGCGAGCCAGAGCTGTTCATCAGCGGGGATGAGCTGCTCAATCAGTGCCAGAGTGGTAAGAAGGGCTGGAAGAGTAAGAGGAACCTGAGAGCTGCCAGCGAGCTGGATGAAATCAAGTGTCGAAAGTCCAACGAGAAGGAGGACCGAGGGCTGGGCAGCCAGGGCTTTGTGTACGTCATGGCCAACAAGCAGCCGCTGTGGAATGAAGCCACGCAGGTCTACCAGCTGGACTTTGGTGGGCGCGTCACACAGGAGTCTGCCAAGAACTTTCAGATTGAGCTGGAGGGAAGACAGGTAAAGAAATCTCAGTGCATGTTATCCTCATACTGAAATGATCCAGGGTTAATTTAAACATTTTTAAATTTTGTTTCAGTCTCAGTTAAAGTTGTCAAAAGTGTTGATAATTCAATACTTTTTTCAGTACTACATGTTCAAGTAGATACAATATCCATTAGTTATACTAATGAAAGTACCAAAGCTAAAAAAAAAAAGTGCCTATTCAAGACTTAAGTTAAGTCTCTATTATTGTGCCTGAGATTTTTGCAGTGTAGCAAAACCAGTGTTCATCAACTTTTTTCTGCACCAGCACACTGTGCCGGTTTTTATTTATTTATTTTTCAAAACAAGAAAAAAAAAATTTTTGCAATGAAGACATTTTAAAAAACTTTTCTTTAAACTCCATCATTAAGGCAGACGAGCATTATCTTGGAAACATCACCTTTATTCATTCTACATGGTGCTAAAATTAATACCAATTTTATGTTAAATGTTCACAAAATAACATCGTGTCTGTTTATGAGTCACAAAAAAATATAAATGATCTTTGAGATGGAGTACATGTTTACTGTGAACTTGGCTCAGTTAATCACAATTTACTCATGAAATGAAAAGATGTAAAGATATACTTATCGCCAAAATTGTCCTTGACAAAAATGAACACTGCTCAATGTGTCTTTTGCTCATCCTGAAATGGTCACTACAAGTCTTCAAGTATGATTGATTTGAAATACTGTGTGGGCCAGGACATGATGCTGGTGATAGCATCTGCAGTCTGTATTAACTTTTTTGTTTGTTTGTTTTTTCTACACAGGTGATGCAGTTTGGCAGGATTGATGGCAACGCCTACATCCTGGACTTCCAGTATCCCTTCTCTGCTGTGCAGGCCTTCGCAGTGGCTTTAGCCAACGTTACTCAACGCCTCAAATGAGACGTCCCCTCCCTACTTACCCTGAGTTCTATCTGGGATTTAAATGCAATCTGTTGAAGGGGCACAGCTGTTTCATTTGAGATTAATAATCTTTGATTTTGGAGAGAAGACTAAAAATCAGCCCTGGTCATAGAGAGACAGAGAGATACAATCACGCTGCACTACACAATGCTGCCACTAGAGTTGGTGCAATAAGCATTGGCTGCATTTGCCAAGGAGGCCCTCAGATTTGCTCCGTTTGGCAGTCAGTGGCACCTTGCGATGCATGTAGGGCCAAAGAGCTGAGCTTTGGTAATCATCATGCAAATAAATGCTGCTTTAGCTAGAAGAAGCTTGTAGATGTGATAACCGATTGGTTAACTGAGAGTAGACGAGGTCAAGGTGCAGTTTTCAAAAAGAAGCAGCAGTAATACTTGAAAACCACACTCTGGAGATCAAAGTTGTTCTTTTTTCCAGAGCGCACAGGTACTACTGGGCACTGAAATCCATTGCTGTACAAACCTTCAGTGAAACAGTTACCACTTTATTATACTGCTTTTTGCTTTTAGGGTTTTATTAAATGACTCAACATGGTGGAGGGTGGGAGGGTCTTGTTGTTTTTGCTCTCTGCCATTCCTTTTGTTACTATCTCAAACTATCTCGGCTGGAATTGAGGCTTAGATATATGCATCAATAGGAGCACTACTAAGAGTTCACACGTTTCACTGTTACCTGTGAAAGGTGTGTCACTGTTAAAAACTTGGGATTGTTGAGGAGTAAATATAGATGAGGTGAACTGCAGTCTTTTCCACATGGTTTCCTGGGACTTTGAAGGAAGAAGAAATACTTTTACCCTGCTACATGGATTAATTTATATGTAAATTTTGTTGTTTATCTATTCAGATATGAATTTTAACATTATTGTACATTGTTTGTGATATACAATCTACATACCTTGTCCATATGGTTTTCAACTTACCTGCTTTATTTGGGAGACTGATGGCTGAATTTGAATATTACTGTGTAGGGGCGAACAGAATAGCTTTGACTGACATATCCTGTATGTAGTGAAATATCTTACATTTGGTGACACGGGCGGAAAGAAGTTGCCCAGGCCTGGATTGAACAACTCTGGCATGAAGTGATTTGTCACCTGCTGTCACTTCTGTGAAGTGAGTGTGTAGTGAGGGTAGAGGTGGGTGGGATACGGCTGTCCCTGCTCTTAAAGACCCCACTAAACATGTAAGCAAGGTACAGGAAATATTTTTGTATATTTCACCTATGCCATTTCATACTCTCCTCAGAAGTCATGTAAATACATATCAGTCATGTAAATGTTGTAAAGAGACTCGGGTGACTTTGACAGATGTCTTTTTACACCTGTCTCCACTGTGTTTTAAGTGTAACTTCAGGTGTGGAGCAAAGCTGTTAGTACTGTTTAACTCAATAGCTACAACCACAAAAAAGTAAACAGTTAAAGGGATAGTTTGAATTGTTTGATATGGGGTTGAATGAGATACTAATCAATAGTCAGTTTATTACCGACAGTAGATGCTGGTCAGCATGCCCTCAGTTAAGTGAAGCACAGAGGAGAACCAGCACAGAAGTTAAAGCAATGTACTGCTGTGGACAGGGTCAGTGATGTATGGTATTTTAGTCACTTAAAAAATGTCCACCTAAAAAAATCTGTATAAGTTTAATTGTGTGGTATATTTAGAGCATTTTCACCACTTTGTCACCAGACAGGCTTTTCTGACTAGAAACACCGTTATATAAGCCAAATGTCGCTCTCTCCAAATCAACCAAACTCCATTGGCAAAATCATTAATTTTACCTTGCAGAGTACAGGAGCTGCTGGTCTGCCACTGACTCAAGCAGTTAGTTTGT
Organism: Lutjanus argentimaculatus; assembly: GCA_034769285.1. Taxonomy (NCBI): domain Eukaryota; kingdom Metazoa; phylum Chordata; class Actinopteri; order Lutjaniformes; family Lutjanidae; genus Lutjanus; species Lutjanus argentimaculatus. The sequence goes on from JAWZSL010000001.1 coordinate 54,300,589, forward strand.
TTGTGTTATTGTGAGACTTCTATGGGATAAAAGGTTTGTTCACCAAAGTCACACAATAACAGAAACTAGCCGATCGAGGCAGCATTAGACCAGCCACCCCTGTGTTCTGTGACGTAAAAAATTACTGATTTCACATGTAGAGTTTGGTTAGTTTTGAGATAGCAATATTTGCCTTATATAACAGCAGCTTCCTGTTAGGAAAGACTGTCTGACAGCTAAGTGAAGCTGTGAAAATATTCTAAATATAACGTACATTCAAACTGAAACAGATTTTTTCTTAGGTGGACCTTTTTAAGTGGCTAAAATATATTTTGTTGCTGACCCTGTCCACGGCAGTTTATTGTTCAGCTTCTTTGCCGGTGCCCCGTTTCTGCTTCTCCTAACTGGGGCATGTCGACTGTCATCTACTGTAGGTAATAGACTGACCATTGATAAGTACCTCCTACAGCCCCACTTCAAATAATACAAACTATCTCTTTAAGCTGAAATCATTGTCACTGAATCTTTGAAGTCAGAACTCAAATGAAGGATGAAGCTATTGAAACCTGTTCATTCAGTAAGCTGACACTGAAATCTGAAAAGCTGTTTCTTTTTCTTCTTTCAGGCAGTGAAGCTTATGTTCATGTTGAACTAAGGACACAAAGCAGAGCCCGCTGATAGGAGCATGGGCTGGAGTAAATTATTAGGCACATTGCAAATATCTGCAATAGGTTTTATTTGTATAAGATGGTAGCCAAAGTCTGTAATATTTAGGCTTAAGAACACTAGGTGTGTGATAAGGGTCACCTCTAACATTTGTGCCAAAAAATGCATTTGCTAAAATTAGTAGTTGAACAAAACAGGCCTAGAGGGAAGTATAACTTCTCCTTCGCTTTGGACCAGCACTGTTTTGGTCTCTTAATTGATGAGATTAATGCATTCTTTAGTTTGATCTTTCCATATCACAACTTGATGCATGTCTGTCAGAGGATGGTTGTCAGGAAGGGGATTGAAAATGATTTTTTTTTTTAAAGAGTCTCTACTGATCTTAAAAAAAAAATGAGAAGAACATGAGCATGTCATAAAGAAAATACCCATCTTTTTGTGTTAGTTGTGCAATATTTTCTCCGGGGGGAAAAAGATCCTTTGTCATCACTTTTGACCACAGTTTGATACTTTAGTTCAGCATCTCAGTTGCTGGTCTGTACATTTTATTTATGAGATTATTTCCTAAAGGAGATATAGTATCTATACATACTGTATATTGTGGAGTTTTTTGAACATTTCTTTGTGTTGATGAAAAATTTGTAGCCCACATTGTGAGACGGAAAGGTGGGGTTGGGTCGGGAGGGTCGGGAGGGCAACTTTTCTGTGTTTTGTGAAGTTTGCATTGGATGGAAAAGATGTGAATGAGTAAGTGCCCAGTTTAGTGTAGTCGGTAGACTAGTCATGTAGAGTGTAACTGTCAAGTCAAGGTGTGTCTGTATTCAACTGTGCAGTCTACCAATCCCATCAGTGTTCAAACTATTATCTTTAAACGTGTGTGGTCATGGCTTCTTACACATACACACACTCACACACATAAAACACACACACATCGTTCACATAAGTTCACAAGTGTAAGCCACTGAGTTCATGTTGAGAAATGCCTATGGACTTAGGTTAAGGATTCACTTTAAAACTGATTTCATGAGATGACCTGTTGTAGATATTGTAGGATCTGGCTTTTCTTTAGAAAAGATATGTGCTCTTTGTATTTGTAGATGTAGACTTAAAACGACAAAAACACTTGAAAAGAATCTGAGTCTGATTTGGTGACTGAACGTTTATAGTGAATGGATAGTAAGGCATGCCATGTAAATTATTTTATAATTGTATATGTCACGCATCTTTTGAATAAAACGTCATTGTTTCAGAAAAAAATCTGCGTCTTGCCTCTTAAATGTACGGCAGCCATATTGATATGAAATAGGGTAGACAGTTACCAATGATACTACCACTTGCTCCCATTTTCAGGAGCTGAAGTAAAAGATCTAAGACTTCTGCACATAAAAGGTTTTCTTTTCTCAAAAGTCTGATCACAAAATTGTTAAAATTCGTGTTCTCCTTTGCTAAAATAATTCATCCACTTGACAGGTGTGGCATATAGAGATGCTGATTAAACATCATGATTATTACACAGGTGTGTCTTGGACGTAACAATAACAAGGCCGCTCTAAAATGTGCAGTTTTATCATGAAAAACGGCATTTGTTGGCACCGAACTATATGCTTAAGTTTTCCCAGGAGGGCAAAGGCATGACCCACCTTCTCTGCCTCGGATTTATGTGACATAGACATAGCACAGTGTCTAATAAATGTCTTTTTTCCAGATAGAACTGCACATTTTAGAGTTCCCTTTTATTGCGACCAGTGCAAGGAGCACCTGTGCAATCATCCTGCTGTTTAATCAGCATCTCTATATGCCACACCTGTCAGGTGGCTGGATTATCGTGGCAAAGGAGAAGTGCTCACGAACAGATTTTAACAAATTTGTGAACATTTGAGAGAAGTAAACCTTTTGTGCGCACAGAACAAGTCTTGGATGTTTTACTTTAACTCATGAAAAATGGGGAAAAAAAGAAGTGCATTTACGTTTGTGTTGAGTGGTTTAACCAGTATTATTGTTGTAATCGGAGGTGGTATTGTTTAGTATTGTTCAGCCAGTTATTGGACTTAAGTTTACACAAGGTGGCTCTATAGTCTCAAACAGAAAAACATGCTGTCATAGCAGGAAAAGCACAGGTGAAAGTAATACTTTCAACCATGCCCCAGTTCCTCTTAGACTCATTGATATATCTGTACATTAAGGCTACTACAAGGAACTCTCATATTGTGTTGATTTGTGAGGGCCCCTGTGGACAAGAGCAGTAGTGTGTCCACCATCATAAACACAAAATATAACCTCAAATATAAAGTTATCTCAGTAAAAATCTCCTATTGCGTCTGTGAAAATGTAAACACATGCTTGTTTTGATCTGATTTCACAGAGAAGCCAACCCGATGGTGAGCATTATGAATGACTATATAGACAGCCAATCTTCTCACAGATGTAGGTCACATAGAAGCAAGTCCATCTTTAGACCCACAAACTGATGATACATACCACTGATGTTTCTACAGCTATTTGTTTTTTTCATTCAAGTTTACTATAACTACAGTATATTTTGTTCTATTTGAATTTTTATTTATAGTTATTTAAATTATTAAAAAAAAAAAAAAAAAGGTAAAGTTAAACTGTTTGAGTGCCCTGATATTATTTTGGACAACAAAGTGTGTTGTTTAAACTGTAAAACATCCTGCCTCCATTACATTTTTTGTCACAATTTAAGGGATCATTGCCAAAAATGTGTTTATGTAATTATCATGTATATTATATTCTGGACATACAGTATAATATCAGCCAAATCAGATTTTTTTTTTTACTCCAATATAAGTTGGGCTATTTTTGAGGAGTTTTGAAAAAAAAGTGGCTGCAGTATGGACCATTGACTGTAAACTAATAATAATTAATTATAATGATGATGATTATAAATCATGGCCGATGCTTGTTATCAATTGGGTTAAAACACACTGTGGTGTCCCTGCTGTGATTAGAGGCGGCTGTCTGTCTCTGTCCGTGGTGCTGAACTCTGATCACGTGACCCTCCTCCTGTGCGTGGTGTGTTGGATATGTGCTTCCGCCCCCTCTTCGCTTTTTTTTAACGTTTTTTTTTTTTTTTTCTTTGACTCGACACAAACAAAACAGCTTGGGCTGCACTTTCAATTAAACGACGCAACAATACAGACAGATCACCGCGGCTTGTTTTCCTCCATCATCGCCATTTTCAGCCGCACGGCTCGCTGTGTGTGTGAGTGTGTGAGTGTGTGATCATAATGGACAACGACTACTCGTCCGGCTTGGAAAACCCTCTGTACAGCGAGCTGAAATACTTCTGCAGGAAGATCCAGGAGGCCTACAACGAGCTGAAGGAGGACCTGACACCTTACCGAGATGATCGCTTTTACAGGTGGCTCTCCTGTTTATCTAACAACACAATGCTTAATCCATTTTTCTGCTGCGTTATATAACACGGATGGCTATTTTGTCGTTGTTTGCTGTGAATTATAATTAAACAACCTGCACCTAAATGCTAAAGAGTTGTTATCTATTTGTGGGCCTGGCTGCAGATGCAGACAAGGTGTTCATCGCAGAGATTTGTGTGGAATTATACTCGTTTATTGATTATATTTTCTCGCTTTATATTTTAGATGATGCCAGACTAAGAAGTAGAGAATCCTAATATATTCATTTAAGAAATAGTGCAACCAATAATATTTACATTTTTTTTTTTTACACACATTCTTTAAATCTTTAGATAATCCCACAATTTTGGGCTTTAGAGGCCTCTTGATTCCTATCAAAGGCAACAAGTGTTGTCTTGTGGAAGGGAATTTAAGTCATGCACCTGTATCCAGTGGTGATGAAACACCACACACCTACATTAAAATCATCCAGATGTTGTCGTTCAAAATTGGAATAAATAATTATAACGATCGCTTCAACAGCTCGCGTGAAATTAAAAGTCAACGTCGACGTGCGACGTGGTCTGCGAAGCCTCTCTTCACGTAGATTCAGTTACCTTCTCGACTTAAAGCGTAGGGCCTTTTGGACAAATAGAATGAGTCTCAACCACGAATAAAATATATAGGGACCTAATAACAAATATTGACACGTATATGACGGCTTCATAGACTAAAAAAAGCACGTATATTTAAAAAAAGGAGGCAGTAGGATGAAGAGAATCCTACTTTGTCACCCACTCAAACAACCACCTTTTTTTTTCCTTTCACGTTCCTTTCCTCTGGTTGTCTAGAAGGTAACCCTTGATTTGCAAAACTCTCGCGAGATTTGTGAGCGTGGTTTATTCATTGTGCATGCTGCACAAACAAAATTATGTTTTATAATGCAGCAGCGCTGTGGTCATGATCTGGGTGAGTTTAAGGGACAGAAAACAGTTTAACGAGGCTACGGAAAGATGATGTTTTGGGTTATAATGGTCACTCTCGCGAGATCGAGATCTTTCACGGGTATGGGATTCCCTTCTAGACACGACCGCGTCGTGATCTTTCCTTGACTCTAACCAAGTGTTTTATGTCCCCAAAGCTACCCCAGATTTAACCGCGGCGTTATTACATCACAAAACATGAGTTTTTATAAGGTGACAATTAAGTAACAGCTCGTACACATCTCACGAGAGATAAATTAAATTAAGGGTTCCTTTCTAGACTAGGCCTACCTTCTCTTTTCTTAAAACATACACCTTTTGGCTGAATAGAGTAAGTAGAAACCACGAATAAAATATATGGACCTAACATCAAACAAACCAAATGAGCACGTATATCTGAAAAAGGATGCAGCCGGCCGGGCGGGGGGATCCTGCTTCGTTACCTACTGTCGCAAACAAGCATCCTTTCCTGGTCCTGTCTCGGTGGAAACCCTAGATTTGACCATCTCTCGCGAGATGTGTACGTTTTTTTCTTCATTGTGCAAAATAATTGTGTTTGATAATATAACACCACTGTGATTAAGATATCCTTTGATTCTGGGACCAAAAACACAACGATTAGGCCTCAAGAAAGAGCACGGTTTGCGTTACAATGATAACTCTCGCGAGGTCTTTCGCGGGTATGGGGTTCCCATCTAAACACGAGCCTCCCTCCCATCCCTTTTACGTTCCTTCCTCCCTGCGGGCGTCACGTGACTACGGTCCGTCCCATTCGGTGACGTTGCACTCCAGTTGTCGCAGACCGATGTTGATACGCGGATGTGGATTCGCGGAGAAATTTTTAACGTTTTTCTCTGCACCGAGCCTGCGAACCGACAGAAATGGAGCTGTAAGTGTAAGATCTGATCAGCGGAAACACTCGAAATGTGTCACCGATGTTTAAATATGTGCCGACGCGTGTTAAAACCACTATTTTCTGCCATCTGTTACTGTTAGCATAAACTAGCATGGAGGCTAACAGTGTTGACATATCCGTACCTGAACCACAGGCTGTAGGCGGCTAACAACATTAAGCGTAGAACAAACATTACTCCTGTCTGTTTGTTTCTTTTACTTTATCCTTGTGGCTCTGATGATTAGCTCGTGCGTGTTGATGTCTAATGAATGTCTCCCTGTGACAGGTTGGCCCCCATGCGGCTCTACACCCTGTCTAAAAGGCATTTTGTCTTGGTCTTCGTTTTGTTCCTGATCTGCTTTGCTCTTACTGTCTTCATTGGGATCGCAGGTAGGGCTGATTAACGTTTCTGCAACATTGGCCCAAGCTGGGCGTTGGTCAGGAGACGTTTTAACACAGACTTTAAGTTTTGAAACACAGAGAAAGCAAGTGAGTCATTCTGCTTCATCATCACTTAATGTTATCAGGCTCTGATAGCGTCAAGAGTGCAACTGCTTTCCACCACTAATCTGTTCCTTTATGATCAGTCCAGTGGTTCTCAACTTTTTGGATGTAATGAAACATCCATGTCCAGATAAATGCTGCCCATAGGGATGCAAAATATTGGATATTTGTAGATAGCCAATATGACAGCATTTTTCAACTCATTTTGGCTGTACTGAAACTGGTGTATAGAATGAATAAAAATCAAGAGAAACACACAATAAAAACGCCATTGTAATAAAACTAGTAATAAATATTTAAATCGTAGTATATAAGTATAATAAGACTGATAACAAGGTGCCCACTGCCCAAAGTGCAGCAGTGCTCAAGCAAACAGAACAATAAATAAATGATTGTAATGACAGTAATATTCAAAGATTCAAGTTCATTAATTGTCATTATACAACACATTGGTAATAATGAAATTTGAGTTGTAGTTCCTTCGTGCTACACACAAAATACAACATATACAGATGATACATTTATTCAGAATGGAATAAAATATAAAACAAAGTAAAAACAAAATAATAAAACATATATACCGTGTGTGTATATATGTAAACACCCAGGAAATAATTCTGTAGTGCATTTTTTAATTTGTGTCAGGTTGAATGTGAACAGCAGCAACAAGATAGCGATGATAATATAGTCGACATCTTCCCATAAAAAGTTTAACATCTGTAAACATTGTTCATCAACTTTGTCACCAGGCATCATGAGAACATGGAGTCCTCCATCCTGCTTGAGTCTTGCATGTTACGTCTGTCAACTCAGAGTCTGATCCACCCCTCAGATTCAACACCTTGATCTAGGATCTTGTGGTAGAGCAGGTATCTCTGTGTGAGCACAACAGTCTCTGGATAATCATTGTTTGTCCAGCCCAGCATGCGCAGCTTTTGCCATAGCAGCTTACTATAATAGGAATTTTAGTATAGCAATAGCTGGATAGCAGTTAAAATAGCAGCAGGTTGTGAATAGTATAGCTGCAGCTATCTCAAAGAGATGCTGGCAAGTTTATCAACAAATGGCATCTCACTGACATGCAGAGTTAAACAGTCGTGTGGACTTGGCCCTTGATGCTGGGCGTAGCTCCTGATCTGATGGTAGGGGGATAAACAGTCCATTTACAGTGTGAGAGAGTCGCATCATTGATGCAGGGTGGCCTTTTTCCTGCAACCTGCTGATGTGGATGTAGACTGCTGCCGATGATTGGGAAATTAGTTCGATGCTCTAGTCAGTACTACCTTACCAAGGTGCTGGCATTAGAATTGGAGTTGCCCCTTGATTTGATTTATTAAACTTTAGTATGGCTGTACATTTTTCTCCCTGGACATACACACCCCTCTGCAATGCCTCTATAGTTTTAAGGGGAGGTCAGTCCACAGTTTGAGATCCAATCATATAATCAATTTAAGGAGCCCTGTTATTTCATTGTTTGTGACTTCAGTGTATAGCTCCTTTTTCATAAAAACATTTTAAAAAAAAGCAGCCTTAGAAAAGAGTAAATTTGTTGATCTCAGTTATTGTTGCTTTAGGGAGTCTTGTCCTTACATAGTGGCTATTAGGGTGCACACTGTATAAAATAGATTCACTTATGTCAACCAGGTAGGAAGATGTCCAATAAAGTTTAAGTCAGTCCTCTTCTTTACAGATATGAGTTGTCACATGTTGTTTTGTTAATATGCAAATTGCACAACTATTCTATAATGTTGCGTATTTCGTATCATTTATTATTTTTAGCTTGCATATACACCATGTTACAATGCTACAAACATGTAGCACAAAGCAACATACTTACTATTCCCAATTTGTACTATTACTATTGTATTATTCTTAATCTCTACAGTATTTTTAATTTGTATATAATTCTTGTTTTTAACCTTTTTAAATTTAACCTTCTAACTTCTCTTGTTTCATTGCACTGTATTACCAAGTCACATTCCTGTGTACTGACAAATAAAGCGATTCTGACAATGATCTTTAGGGATCACTGATGGATTTTACTCTTCTGTTGTGACATTATTTTGAGAAAAATGAATTCACTGTGTTGTTTTTTTTAATTATTATTATTTCTGTAGGTCCACGGATTATTTCAGAGCAGGAGCACAATGCTGATCGGTTTCTTCTCAAAAACGTCTCAGTTAAGGTACGTTGAAAAGGTGTGCATTACTGTAATTTCCAGCATGCACATCAGTAGGGATACTTGTAATGTATACAGTCACGGTACTTCAGCAACAGTGCAAACACATTCATGATGATGGATTTGTGCAACGTGTGCAGATTTACCACTGGCCATAATGAACCAAATTGTTGTACTTGAGTTAATGTGAGGTTCAGTTGTTTCCTTTCTGGGCTACAGACATTTTAACTGGAGCTTAACTGCTTCCTGGCAGTTCAGCTTTTTGTCAGGCTGCCTTACATTTGATTGAATTCCTTGTGTGTCTTTGGAAAAAAGAAGGCTCAAACTCTGTCTCCTTTTATACATGTTGCATCATTTGTGTATAAAATCTGTAAAACTAAAACATTTCTTATTGCAGTTTAGGGACAAAGAATAATTTGAAATATGATCGAAATCACAATATGATCAAGAGCAGTGTTCAAATCGTAGGAGCTGCAATTTTTTAAAAAAAGGCAAAATGTGTCACATCATACTGCTATAAATAAAGCATTGTGGTGCTACAGAGATGCCATGACTTACAAATCATCAGAATCAGAATTTGGTGATATATGTATCACAATACAGCATTACAATTCAGTATATTGTTAGTCATGTCAAGACACCACCATATGCATAACATCTGAGTAAATAAAAGTTAGCTTTTTATGCAGCCAGAACAGTGGGATCTGCATTTCTGTTTATCCCTCTAACATCCAGCCTCACAGCACTACTTTCTGTGCAATCTGAGCAAAGGAAAGATATGTGCTTACTGCTTCCTGTCTCAGTTTACATTTTTATGATAGAGTGGAGTCAGATGGCTGAAGATAGATTACAACACTGCTACAAGTCTTTGCATATAAGCTACTGTAATTAAAGTACTAAGAGTACTGAAGATACTGAAGAGAATCAATCATTTCTTGCACTCATAGATGTAAGGCAACATACTTAAGTACAAACCCCAACAGAAATCATATCATCTTTTTTTTCTCAGTCAAAATGAAATGCAAAAATTACATTCCCACTAAAAATCTTAATTTTTGAATTTTTTTTGCATATCATTCTATCTAAATATAGTGAATGAACAGTATACAATTAGAAAGTTCTACGAGTTCTACTATTTCATGGATAAACTTTTCCAAAAAGTTGCACACACAGTGATGCATGTACAAGGGAGGGTCATCTTGCACTACACTGCAGACGCACATTTTGTTAATATCACATTGTTCTTTACACTGTGATTCAAACCCATACCCTTCCACTCTTGATTTCATGTATCGTCATGTTTGGGGTTTTGTTCTGTCTTCTCGCTGGAACAATGTCTTGTGTGTTTCGGTAAATGCCTTTGATAAGTATCCCTTTTTCGATTAGCAAATTCATTATGTCATTCATTGTATGTTTTCAGACTGGGCCCTTCAATCTAGTTTCTCCTCCCCTCACCACCTACAACCAGCGGCTATGGCTCACCTGTGTGATGCAGGCTGAACACAGCAACAGTAAGACCACAGAATGAGACACAAACAACAACCGTTTACCACGACAATCGAATGTTGAAGGCATCAGATAGCTTACTTTTTCATGACACTGTAAACATATTTGGCTTTGGTTAATAACAACTTGTTTTCGCTGCTGTCTGTGTCAGTGGGAGACTTCCAGCAGCCTTTCGAGATCAACATCGAGCTGAAGGGGGTCATGCAGGACGCCAGTGTGATGCACATCAACCAAGTGCAAAAGAAGTCACGAACACTACACTGCGGGGCTGTAAGTGTCAATCAGCAACACAGCATGCTTTCATCATCATTAATCATTTAGTCAGGCAGCAGTGTGAGTTTATGAAATTCATTTATGATATAAAATGAGCTAACAGTGTAGCGGTGAGCGCAGGATTGAATTTTATCATCATGTTAGATAGATGGTGACGTCCTCGGAGCAGTTGAATTTATTATAGTACAGTTGGATTGTTGACAGAACCAGCTGTGAAGTTAAGCTTTTTTTTTGTTTTTTTTTTTCCTTACAGAAATGGATGAGATCATCGTGCTTCATCTGGCCTATCTGAACTACACCCAGTACCAGGTGAAGGTCAGCTTCAAAGGCCTCGAAAATATTACATATGAACTCAAAGTCAAGTTTGTGGTAAGTGACAAAGGTGATATTTGTCTTTTTATTGCTGCCTTGTAATTCGTTTTTATATTTCCCAAATAATTTGAGCTTGCGGGCCTTTTTACTCTTTTTATTTCCTCATTTTTGTTATTTTTTATTCCTCCTCAGTGGAAAACATACAACCCCACCTTCTCGCAAGTGGAGATCTGGTTCCGTTTTGTCTTTGTGGTGTTGACCTTTATGGTAACGGTAAGAGCACTCATTTTTGTCATTTTTATGAGGTAGGCAGGGGATCTGTAGGAGGAGATAACAGGTCAGCAGTATATGTTGCATAAAAGTGATATACATTGTCTGAAAGTTGGGAGCCTGAAGATAATTTGCGACACAACCCAGCACTGTGTATCAAGTTTTCTAGTCATAAATCTGGAATAAACATTGTGTTTCTATTCATATTTTGAACATTTAGACTGTATAAGGGCTTAGAACATTATGATTTAAGTATATGATGGTCATTCCCATGCTCTATCATGTCTTAAGTTGCAGCAATCTTTGGGTTGATGCGATTTATTACACAGATTTGATGGAAAATTAAACGATTTTATAACATTCAAGAACTGATAAAAATGGCTACAAAACCTCCAAAATACCACATTACAACTCCAAGATCTCGAGGAACACCATATAAAAAAATCATGCTGTGATTTGGTGTCAAAAACTTTTAACATTTTGGAGATTTCTGTAAGAATTGCATTTTTTGGCGAGTGGAATCGGAGCACTTCCATTCTGGACATTGTTCAGAGACTCATAGTCAATATACCCGGGAAAGCCATCCATCCCCTGAATGTCTGAGAAGTTTCATGAGGCTGTGATTATCCTGGAGGTCACAAGTGAAGTCAAGTTTCCAAAAATGGTCTGAGTACAATGAAATTGGCAGAAACATTATCACACATGAATACAGTTTGGCTCATTGAATCCACAAGAGTCTCAGATTTCCAGTCATGAGCATTTTATGTAATTCTAATACTGTTTAGGGACCCCAATATGCAAAAATATAGAAATGCAGCATTTTTAAAATAGGCGAGACTCTTGAGTTCCCATAGACCCCATTTTCATTCAGATACCTTGAGGTGAGAAGTCAAGGGATCCCTTTTAAATATAGCCATGTCAGTTTTTGCCCCGCCAGAAATTTAGCCTAAGTTTGGGACATTATTTAGCCCCCTTCCCAACAGGCTAGCAACAGATTCCTTTGGTCTTTCAGTTTCATGTCATAACCAGTATCTTCACTCTAGCTGCGGCCTTTAACAAACATTAATGTTGACCAAGGACGAGGGTGTCCAAGCAGAGGTTAATCTCAATGAATTTCACATGACCAGTAATCCAGAGACAGAAGTGACAGTGAACAAAAGATAACTGGAGACTTAAAGATGACTTTTACCAAATGCAGGACTAAGATGTTTTTTTCATGTTCCAGTGTATGTTTGCACACTCACTGAGGAAGTTTTCTATGAGGGATTGGGGCATAGAACAGAAGTGGATGTCTATCCTGCTCCCTTTGCTGCTACTCTACAACGGTGAGCTTCAGTATTGTATTTTAGCCTTAATTTACCCATCAGGTAGAAACCATTATGAAACATTAAATTTCCACCTTTTATTACTCAGAGTTGAAGGTTTCATGTGTCAACTGCAAATGTTACGTGTTCTCTCTTATTTAAAAGAACCTGAAGGGCAGGTTTGTCGCTCATTGCGTTTTGTTGCTTTTGCATTTCAGATCCGTTTTTCCCGCTGTCATTCCTGGTGAACAGCTGGTTTCCGGGGACGTTGGACGCTTTCTTTCAGGCTCTGTTCCTGTGTGCCCTGCTGCTCTTCTGGCTCTGTGTTTATCATGGCATCAGAGTTCAGGTGGGTGCCCTTCTGTACCTGCACTTTAATGGTTCTCGCTCTTTATTATAAATCTAATTTCATGTTTTTTTTAAATGTTGTTTCCACAGGGTGAGAGGAAATGTCTGACGTTCTATCTGCCAAAGCTGATCATCGTAGGTCTTCTGTGGCTCTCAGCGGTCACACTGGGCATATGGCAAACGTAAGTCTGACCTCACCGGCCACTAACAGCTGTATTTAAACTATGAATTACCACAGAGCTTAAAGGATCTACTCTCTTTTTCTGAACTTGCAGGGTCAATGAGCTCCAAGACCCGACCTATCTGTATAAAGTGGACATAGCGAACTTTCAGGTGAGACCTTTATTGGAACACAAGAGTTCATACACTCTCTTGAGGAGGTTTTGACCTTTTTCAAAATTAATAGGAGATGGAAACAATTTTTCCTGAATGACGTAATGAATATTTAACTTGTCACTGATCAAATGTTTCCACTCCGACAGTCTCCTTGTTGCTCCCATGGCTCAGTAATCCATCCATGATCGCTCCACATCTGATGCAACCTTAGAAACATTAATACTGAAACAAACACACCATTGAGTTTTGTACCTTGTTTTTCACTGTTTGAGGTTTCAGCTGGTGCTCTTTTACTCACATAATCTTGTTTACTCCTAATAATCACACAACAGTCATGGATGGAAACAAGCATTCATTTGCATTGTCTTTTTCACGTTTACTCAAACCGGGTCTTTGTGGGTCTTTAAAGGTCTAAAATCAGACAATTTGAATTTTAGGCTTTAAAATGTCTTAAATAGGATTTTGACAACAGAAGTTCACATTAGTTTTGAAGTTGCACTAACTTCAGTCTCACTTTCAAATGTGTTTTTGGGGAAAAACGTGTATTGATCACACTGTAACAACTACAATCAACATAGAACCAATAACCACTGCTACTATACCTCTTGCGTAAACAGTATTGTGTAGTCATTTTAATTTGGATGTTGTAATTCTCTGACTCTTCATATTCTTAATTTTTGCCAGTATGGTTGTGAAATAAGTTATTATTAAACTGCATTCATAATGGTCTTAAAAAGGCCTTAAAAAGTCTTAAATAAAAGCTGCAGCTTGCAGAAACCCTGTCAGAATTAGTCTAAAATTTGTGATACTTTTTGATGGAAACACGCTAATGAGTTGGATCATTCTATAAAGTCGAAGATGGAGAAAAGGCATAAACAATTACTTTTTTAATGCTTTTAGTCAGTAGAGGTACAGGTGGTGATAAAGGTAAAGAGAGCCTTGTTATATTCGGCACAATAATCCAATATTCTAAATTTTAGGCCTTAAATAAAATTTTGACAGGTGCTAAATTAATTGGATGATTAAGTTAATGTTAGTTTTATAAAGTTCTACCTTTCTTTAAATGTGTTTTTGGTAAAAGTCTGTATTGGTATCAAGCTGTCACAAGTCCAGCATCTCCGATAAACAACCTCTTGACAGCAGTTGAAGCTATGTCAACATAAATTCATTTACTTTTAAGTAAATTCAGTTTTTCTTCATATCCTCTGTACTTGTCGAAACCTGCACAAACCCTGGTTTATGTCTTTATTTACTCAGCAGTAATTTAATAAAGTGGCATGTTGTTTCTCCAGGGCATGAAGGTCTTCTTCCTGATTGTAGTCGTCCTCTACATCCTCTACCTGATCTTCCTGGTCGTCAGAGCTTGTTCTGAACTCAAGAACATGCCTTACTCAGGTACCACAGCTTACTGCACCACACCTCTCTGTATCCGATCCAAGTCAGTCAATTTCACAATGATAACATTAACGAGCTGTGTGTTTTCTACCGCTAGATCTCCGGCTCAGGTTTCTTACAGCGCTGACGTTTGTGGTCCTAGTTATAAGGTGTGTTTTTTGGGGATTTTTTTAAGGCTCTTAATGATAAATTTGGTTTAATCTGATCCTGTTGCTCTTGTTCCTCTTTCTCTTCCAGCATGGTCATTCTCTACCTGAGGTTTGGTGCCAAGGCTCTCCAAGACAGTTTTGTCGCTGAACTGTCAACTCATTATCAAAACTATATCCTTTCAAATCATATTTTACATTGATCATCATTTCATTTAAAGTGATAGTCTGGATATCTGAAGTGTGGTTGTATGAGGTACTTATTCATAGTCAGTGTATTACTGACGGGACATGAATGTTTGGAGAAGCAGCTGGAGTTTTAGTGTAGGAAACTAAGCAATGTACTGTTGTAGACAGGGTCAGCAGCAGAACGTCTGGTTGAGCATGAGCAATGAGCAATATTTGGTTTATATAACAGCGGTTTTCTGTCAGAATAGGCTGGTAACAGCAAAGTAAAGCACTGAAAATATTCTAAATATAGTGTACCCTTAAACTGATGATTTTTTTTTTTTTCATGGACCTCTTTTTTGTTAAGTGGATAAAATACCTTTTGTTGCTGACCCTGTCCTCAGCAGGTCATTGTTTAGCCTCCATCTTGGTACTTGTCTCTGCTTCTTCAAACTGGGTGCATTTTGACAGCCATCTACTGTAGATAATAACCATCAACAAGTGCCTCACACAACCCCACCTCAAATAATTCACACTGTCCATTTAAATACACCATGTGAGACGGGCGACTAAGAGAGAAATTATTCCTTAACTCCAGACATACCAGCTGAATTTTTGTCATTCTATGGCCTACTCAACTTTTACTTGTACACGTTAGCATTTGTGTATTCCCCCTCCAAGAATGCCCTTTATGGTAGGTAACGCAACACAATCAGTTCGCTGCAGTAGATAATGAACTAATGTATCAACCTAACTGGTTTTCTTTAATTTCCCAGACTCCCAGTTGAAGGATAATCCTGCCTTCTCCATGCTAAATGACTCAGATGATGAAGTCATATACGGGTAAGTCTTTGTTAATTTAAATTGCTTTGGCGAATCCCTACAGTTTGAGTGGTCGTATTTAGTACAAACCAAGGAAACTTAAAAAAAAAAGGAGGGAAGGGACATTACATCATAAATCAATGTGCTCTGCATGGTTCCAGTTTTATTGAAGCGTCGTATGAGCTTAAATGAAGATGAAAAAGTCTTAACCAAATCAAATAGAATATGGACTGATTTTTCCAAATGTGGGCACCTTTTTTGTTTGTTTGTTTGTTTGTTTGTTTGTCTTTTGTTGTTGGTGGTGGTGTCCAGATACTATCTGAAGATGATTATAGGCATACATATCAAAATGCTCACCATGGCATGACTTTCAACAACAAACGCCATCATCACATAATATTATATCTAACAGGCTCAGGGTTCATTCAGAATGAATGTATATTTACAAAAAAACAACAAGGTTTATCAGTTTTAACATTAAATTAAATAGTAAAAAAAATATTTGCAAATCATTGCATTCTGTTTTTATTTACATTTTATGCAACGTCCTCACTTTTTTGTGATTGTGTTTTTTTTCTCTGTCTTTTTAAAGGAGTGATTATGAAGACATGCCTCTACAAAACGGACGCGCTATCAAAGCAACCGCCAAGTACCAGGATGAGAGCGACAGTGACTGAGTGGGATCTCTGTGGAAACTATGAGAATACAATCCAACAAACTACCATGTGTGTGTAAATACGGAGTACCTGCATTGGGAAATTATATAATGTAAGTGTACATAAATATATTTTTAAAAAAAGATAAGTTCCATGTCGACTGAATGTACTGTACTTTTACTGGAGTTGAGGCGTGTCGCCACTTTTTTTCTTCATCGTTTTTGCTTTCAGCCTCGCTGAAAACAAAGGATGTAAAACTGATGTAAAACAACACAATTTTTAACAATTTGTAAACTTCCTCACAACCAGCATCTCTTCACCACCGGATAGTTAAGAATAATCGGGAAAAGTGCTAATATTAACCTTGGTTTTTTTCTTTTCTTTTTTTTTCATGTGTGCGTAATCGATGTATTTTTTTTAAATTCTTTGTGTTGAACCACTGTCGTCTCTCTTTACTTGCACTGTGTTGTTTTTGTCATTCCTTTACGCTCTCTGACAGTCTGGGATGAATGAGAATGCCTACAGTATATCTGGCCAAAGCTGAGTGACATAAAACTTGTGGTGGAAAGAAAAGCTTGCTTTAAAGGAACAGTCCACCCCAAAATGAAAATTACATATTTTTCCTTTTACCTGTAGGGCTGTTTTTCCTTCTAGATTGTTCTCATGCGAGTTGCTGAGTTTGAGAGATATTGGCTGTAGAGATGTCTGCCTAGAGCAGAGTTGGCAAAGTACACACATTATTTACTCAAGTAGAAGTACAGATACTTGTTTTAAAAAAGACTGGTTAAAGTAGAATCACTGATTTAACTTGTTTTTTCAAGTAAAAGTGAAAAAAATACAGGCTCTTAAGTATAAAAGTAAAAAGTAGCCCACTGAGTGACATTTCTACCAGCTGTTTCTGTGCAAAGCCAACTGAACATCCCATCATATTAATATAATTTGAAGACTATTAAACCATTTTAACTTAAAATTAAAAACAAAAACAATATACTGAAAATAATGGACATTAACTTTGCTCCAGTGTGCAAATCTGAAACATTATGATCGACTCACAAACACACTTTAGTTTTATCAAGCCTCTTTTTGTTAGAAATTAATGGTTTTCAAAGTTCTTTGAATCAAGGCATGCCCTTTGGGTCTAAAAATCAATCATGCAGTGCTAAAAAGCTTCTCACGGGCACCTGATACCTTTTCCCCCGTGGATTGAATCCTCCTCTTTGTTTGTTTGGTCCAGTCTGTCGTGCGTGCTATGCACTGATGGAGACACCAAGGAAATCGTCCTCTCTATGTGTTATTGTCTCATCAGTTTAGGTGGAAATCAGTCTTGATGTTGGGATCATAACGTGACTCAAATTAAAAATGATCAATAATTCTCCTCAAATGCATTAAGACTGAAGTAACGATATTTGTGTTCACATGTAGGGAGTAAAAGTAAAGAGTCAGAAACCTGAAAAATCTACTTAAGTACAGTAACTAAGTATTTGCATTAAGTTACTTCCCACCTAGAGAAGACAAACCTCTCTATGACCGAGACCACACCAAAACAATCAAGATGCATAAAGGCCACAGGTAAAAGGAAAAGCACATATTTTTTGATTTTGGGGTTAACTGTCTCTTTAAGCGTACTCTGACAGTACATGAATAGCACTGACGTGTTGGATAAACAGATAATTCAAGTGCCATAGCAGTGTTGGCTGTTGACAAGTCCTCTTTGTCCTCAGACGTGTTTAAAAAGCCACAGAGAGCCTTAACTGGAGTCGGTACCACTGATCTCTTACACATTCTTCCCTCGAAAAGAAGCTTCGTACTGTAATTGCACTTCTTTAATAATTGTATTTATTTTGCCGAACAGTGATGACATTTGATTCTGTATTATCTGACTGTGTAGATGGATGGATTTTGATGAACTGCATGGATTTTTCACAACTCTATGTAAATGGACTACTGATCATCTGTCATGTTAAACATTTCTTATCCCAGCACATACAGTCGTTATACCGTTGGCCAAATATATTTTGCCTTATGTAGAGCATATTTTAAGCGATCATTTTTCCTGCTCGAACTTTCCTTATATTGCCTACAACATGAGACTTGCTGCCCTTTCCTTTGTTTTATAAAAGTGGAGCGTATGGACAAAAACAGCCAAACAAATGTGCTTCTGTTCTTTACAAATATCTCGACATGTATTATAATAAAAGATGGTGCCTTGTCTTTACACTGCTCTGTTTTCTTCTCAGTGGGCAGCAGTCTCAAACGTGTAAATGCTCTGAAATAAATGTACATTTTTGATTCTTTCAGAGTGAATGTAGCTCATGATCGTTAAAAGGTGGTGAAATGAGGTCGTTGTGGGTCCTGATATGTTGGAAGCTCTGCAATTTTTGTTGCTTTATGAGATAAAAGCTGTACATGTAGCTGTCATGTCACATGTAAATAAAGCAAAAGATATACAGCATGCTATTGTTTCAGTCATTTACTGTTTTTATATATAAAAATATGTTTATTCAAATATAGCCAACACAGAAATGCTGGTTTTTAAAAATACACAAATCCTTTACTTTTCAAACAGTCCAGGTACAACCCCAATTCCACAAAAGTTGGGGCATTTTGTAAAAAAAAAACTTTCTGACCTATGAATGCAGTAAAAAGACAAGATATTTAATGTTCAAACTGATTAACTATTGCTTTTCATAAATATACATCATTCTGATTTTTTTCTGCAACATGTTTCCAAAAAGTTGGGACGGGGCAATAAAAGACTGGAAAAGTGTTTCAAAGCTAAATGAGTTAACAGATTACATGTGACAGTATCATGATTGGGTATGAAAGCGGTGTCCTCAAAGGCTCAGTCGTTCACAAGCATGGATGGTTCACCATTTTGTGAAAAACCGTGTGGATAAATAATCCAACAGTTTAAGAACAATGTTTCTGAACACAAAACCATGAAAAATTCATATCATTAAAAGAGTCAAAGATTTCAGAGAAATCTCTGCATGTAAGGGGCAAGGCCTGTGACCTTTGACCCTCAGGTGGCACTGATTTAAAAACTATTAAAAACCAACATTATTGCATAAAGGACAGCACATGGCCTCTGGAAAACTTTAGAGAACCACCGTCAGTAAACACAGTTCGTCAGTGCATCTACATCATCACAAATCTACAAATTCAAGTTAAGACTCAACCGTGCAAAGCGGAAGCCATATGTCCTCTAGTGTCCTAAAGAGGAAAAGGACCATTCAGATTGTTACCAGCACAAACTTCAAAAGCCAACATCTCTGATGTATGGGGGTGTGTTAGTGCCCATGGCATCATGGGTAACTGTCACACCTGTGAAGGCCTCATTAATGCTGAAAGGTACATAAAGGTTTTGGTGCAACATATGCTGCCATCCAGACGACGTCTTTTTCAGAGACGTCTCTGCTTATTTCAGCCAAGACAAATTCTGCACGTGTTAGAACAGTGTGGCTTTGTACTAAAAGAGTTCAGGTACGAGACTGACCTGCCTGCAGTCCAGACCTGTCTCCCTTTGAAAATGTGTTGTGCATCATGAAGCCTGTTGAGCACCTGAAGTTAATATCAAGCAAGAATGAGAAAGAATTTCACCATTGTTACGGCCTCCATACAAAAAGGTAAACTAATGCTCAAAGGGGAAGGAGGCTGCAGCATATGAAAAAAGGACACCAGACAAATGGTAACAGTTAACCCACAAGTTTATATGTAAATTAACCTTAAGTATTCAACAAAATACACACATAAACCAATGCTAAACAAAAGGGGCTGGAGACACCAGCCAAAATGGGCCAACCACACAGTGGGTCCCAGCATCTCCCCTTAAACTACCTGAAAACAAAGACTAAACCTAAAACAAACAAAAAAGACCAGCAACCTCCTGCCCAAACTAACACAACACACTAAAACAACAAAACCCCAGCACCTAAATATGCATGGAGGTGGCAATCTGCTTGAGGAGAAAAAAGAAGAAGGATCTCCTCACCACATGTACTGCCGTCCATGTGTGTACCTTCCCCTGTCTCTGCACTCCCTGTCCCTCTGATCACCTCCTCCTCTCTCTACCTGAGTGCTGATTGCACTCAGGTGTGCAACAGGCAGAGGAAGGAGGGACACAAGACTGACAGAGAGAGAGAGAGAGAGAGAGAGGACAGGGTACCACACATAACACTATCAAAACCTCAACAACTAGTTATTTCCAAACGCTTACCGTTAAAAGAAAAGGTGATGTATCACAGTGGTAAACATGCCCCTGTCACAACTTTTTTTGGAGGATGCTGCACTATGAGTACATATTAAGTTTATTAGTTTGAACATCCAATGTCTTGTATTTGTACCATGTTCTGATACTATGTTCTCAAATATATGTCAAAAAGTTTTTGCACATTATTGCATTTTATTTATGTTTTACACAATGTCCCAACATTTTTGGAATTGGGGTTTGTATTTTTGACAGCGGGGTATTAGCACGTTTACTTAAGATAACGATATGAATACTTAGTTACCACTGGTGTGGTGTAATGTAGATATCCGTGTGGAGGGGGACAACTTCTGAGTTACTCTGCAGAGACATAAAGATCCACTAGAGGGTGCTGACAGCCCTCCACTCGGCTGGTACTGTGGTGCTCCTGGTTTGTTTTTTAAGGAGGTAGGTCTATTTAAATGCTTGGACTCAGCTGATGGGTGGACTTTATGTCATCAGACAGGTCTGTTTATTTGTGCTAGGGGTGTTCATGGGCACATCCTGTCCAGCCAATTACTAAAGAGTATTCTTGTTGTGGTAGTGGTGTCATGTTTGTGTCAGTTGCCACAAAAACACATATATGGTAATGGTCTCAAACTAAAAAATGATGTGTGTTTCTTTGCAAAGCGTTGGATTTGATTCATTGTAAACACAACATAAATGGGTTTGATATTGTTACTTAAACAAAACAGCCTGTTCTTTTATTTTTAACCATTTAATAATCCTCTTGCCACCTTTCACCATTTTGTTCTTTTAATCCTCTTGTTTATCAGCTTGTGTCTCCTTTGTGTTTCCTCACTTGTTGCTGTTTTATCTCTACCTTCTGTATTGCCAAGAGATCAGGCAAACAGACCTGCAAAATATGTTGTTTTTCCTGCCAAGAGGTTGTTCTCTGTTGAGGCTGAATCAGTCTATTTGTTGATACCCGAAAGCATCCTGTGTCCTTGGAATGGCCAACAAAGCTCCACCACAGGATCTCAGTCTGCGTCCTGGCTCATAGAAGGATAAAAGGTCAGAAATGCAGAGAGGGACCAGCCCGTGCATGGCCTTAAAAGTATTTAAAACATTTTTTTAAATCAATCCAAAGATACACGAGCAACCAGTGCAAGGATGCTACTTGCTGTAGGCGATGGATTGATTTCTGACTGACACAAGTATATAAGGAGTCACAGTTCAGATCTGTGGCTGAGATAAAAGACTTGGCTGTATTTCTCAAATGATAAAAAATATGACTGAACAACTTGCTTTATATGGAGAGACACACGTCCTGATCACAAACTACACAGAGATGTCTGGCTGAGGGTTGACTTGACCTATCAGAGTACTCTGATATCTGATTTTGTGAGGTTTATTTGGGGAAAGATATTTGACATCCAGCATGTTTGAAATAAACATCAAACTATAAGAGTGCATTAATTAGAGGGCAGATCTCAGCCATTAGGGTGTAACTGTATTTAATCACAATATTTTTTCCAGTAACTGTAACAGATTACAATTACATTTATTTTGTAATTTAATGTCATGTAACTAGTTATTCCCCAACACTGCTAGTAGGTAAGCCTTGTTTTTAACCAGGCAGTTGTTGATGTGGCCCCAACAGTTCACCTTTGACCTTTTGCTGTTATGATAAGTACCTCCACCTATTTATTGATTTTGTGTCAATACCTTAAAAGAAAGTAAAATGTACCCCTTTTAATGATTATAGAAAGTGAATATTTTACCCGTGATATTATTATTATTATTATCATTATTATTAACATTTGAAACTTAAGAAAAAACAGTCAGATTATCATGGTACCAGGAATGAACCTTCGTTTATTTTTATTATTTTTGTTCTGCCTGTTACTACTTAAATTGCTGTTATTTCTTAATGAAGCATCCTAGCAAAAACTTTTCACATGATTGTACTGGTATAACTGGTGTGACAATAAACATCTCAAAATCATGAATCTTGTTAGTATCTCAAAATAATGAGTTAGTCTTTCAAAATAATGACTTAAATACAAAGTCATTATTTTGAGTTTGTCATTATTTTGATCTGGTAACTCATTATTTCAAATAAGTTTCTCATAGTTTCTTACAGGATTTCTTTTTACATCACATTGGCAGAAATGTGCTTCCATACATGCTGTCCTGACGTGGAGAGATTAGGATTAGATTAATTTCTAAATTCAAGTCTTTACATGTTGCAAAATTTGGCTTAATCTCCTCGTAAAAACCTGCTGACCCTCTGTTCTTCCTCGATGGCACACATGTACATTTAATCTTGTGTATGATTAGTGACAAGCAGCCACCGTGGCTGTGAAAGCAGCACACACTCCTCAGATATTGATCTGTCTGTCTTTACATTACACACAGTGAGGGGCAATGCTCCCCTCTATAGTCATCTGTCAATATTTAGGGAACACAAGGCACCGAAATCAAGGTTTAAATTGACTGAGGTACAACAACATGCCCTTTACTTTATTTTCAGTTTATTCAGTTCTTTTTATTTTTTTACAGGATACTTCACACAGTATCTAAATTACTTTCCACAGAGTCCAGAGTACGTAAAATCTAAACATACAAACCATAAACCATTTAAAAACATGTCAGTACACAGTCGCAATCTGTACAATCCTGCAGATTCTTCAGTCACGTGTGATGTTTTCCACTCCTGAGTTTATCACCTGGTTTGTTCACCTGTAGATGTGTTTAGCTGATCCCAGATAACACCAAGATGAGAAGCACTGCATTTATGGTGCTATAATATATATAATATTTTAAAATATTTGTATTCTTGATGAATTAACTGATACATTTTGATGTATTTAGCATAAAAATAATGCTACTCATTTTTTTTATTTTTTTTTTATCGAACACCACTGCTACTGATAAAGTTTTTTAAAATCATTTAGAATTTATTTTGTTGTCAAGCACAGAAATTAAAAAAGTAGGAAGGGCCGTGCGCAAAACCATATAAATAGTAATTTTTTTCCTAGATCTGGGTACCAAAAGGATTGAATGCATGTATTGTTACACAGAACCATGTGGGAAGTCATCCTCATAAATGGTTTGGAAAAGGGCAGGCACTTAAAAAAAAAAAAAACACTTGTCAGGTGATTGGATGAACCATCTGTCTATCACATCTAACACGGGCTAACTTCAACCAATCATGTTAAAACTCTCGCCAAAGCCGACCAAAAAAGCATCTTTTCCATCAGGAAAAGTCTTCAGTTCTGTTCTCTGCTCTTCTTTCAATGAAGAAAAACTCTCCAGTTCTGATAAAACTGATGCTATCACAGCATCTACGCTAACCTCTTCAAGAGCCGCCATTGTTTGGCCAAGATGACTCGCCTCCATGGACGTTTCTCGCTGTTGTCACACCTAAAACCACACCTGTAGCTGCCAGCAGTCGCCCCTAAAACGCTGATTGGCTGCACCACTTTAGGTGTGGACACAGCTGGATAGCTTAAAGCCTGGCAAGGATTCTCCTGTGATCTTGTGAATCCCGCTGCCTCGCAAGGTAATCTCTGTTAGTGTCTTTGATAACCACCAACAGTGACATCTCATCTCCCGGTCGGACCAACTCAGCCTTAAATATCTCTGAAACCGGGTGCTATCCAGGACCAAACAATGATAGTCTCCCAGTTGTTTCCTCGTTTGATTAATTTCAGAGAAATAAAGCATTATTTTCTGATTGTTTCACAGCAGTTTTGTTCAAAGCTCAAATAACACCAAGCCCCCACACAGTCATACAACCCTGTGCTAATCACTGCAACGCCTGATTCGATCTAAATACAGTCTAATTGTATTTTGGGTAAACTCAAGTTGTCATTTTCTTTAGTCTGTGGCCCACCAGGTAAATTAGCTCTTCTAACGTTAATGAAATCATAAAACAAGTATTTTAGATGAATAGGATGTTTACACGTTGAATGAACATCAGACAAAAGAAAACATTCAACGTGCTGCTATAAAATTATTCATATGTGATGCAGCAGTTTTCTACCCGGAAGTTATTGTAAACAAACATTGTTTTATAAGTTAACATACCTAATCTGCTTGTCAGTGGGCAGTTTGATGCAGTAGCCCAGTACTATATTGAATGTAGGCTATTGATACTGAAAGTATTGAAATGGACTGATAGACATTTCATGTCATATTCGGGGGCCACTGATTATTGTGCATCACTAAATTTGCATCACACAAATTTGTGGCCTGAAAAAAATCCGTCAGATTTCACACAGACTCAATCCATTCTGTGCTTTATATGCATTTCATTTAGAAAACAGGTAGATAAGTATCAGTCATAATGTTGTTTGTTTACGACAATTACAGGAGCAATTCAAAATCATTGATTTTAAACTTCTATACATGTGCTTTTTTCGGATGCTGCAGTCGAAAGGACATGATTAGGCTGCAGACAGCATGTGGACACGCTGATACACTGATAATTACATGTGTTGTAAAACCTGCAGCTCGCTTATCATATTTGCACTACTTCACTTTTTATTATGCGGCGCTGATAGTGGCACTGCTGAACAGACTTTCCAAGAAGTTTCTAGATGTAGATTGTAAACGAATGACTGGCTTGAATGCATTGATATTGTAATGAGATATTTTGCATGTGTATTTAGTATATAAGTATTTGTTTTATTCATATGTGAGTAACATTTATTAAAATGATTAATGACTCTTCAGTGTAATGCAGGTTTTGTTTTAGGGGCTGGTCAGAAAATGACTCTTGTCATGGTACATCTTTGCATTAGACGATGTGAGACTAACATAATAATATGCTATAATAATAATCATTATTATTAGAAAAGGACCATGCACTAAAACATTAATATTCAAAGGAGAAGAAATGATTTATACCAGATTTAGCTATTAGCTCATTTCCATCCGCAGTCTCTGGGCAGGTACACACAGAATATTGACCAAATTCTAAAAACATTCAACCATATGCAGCTCCATAAAATAAAATTACAATTCAATCCGCTTTACTTAGATGGAGAGGGCTCTCTGAACAATTAGATTGTTGTTCACAACAGATTTGTATTTCTCATTAATTCAAGAAAATTGCACATGTTTTGGCACACGTGTGAAAAAGACTAAGTACAATTGTCTACAGTTTGCACAAGAACCACTTGCACATGGCTTGATGATCAAAACTGATGAGATGATTCTCAGTGAGTCTTCATAACTTCTAAACCTTCATTAATTAAGCCATTACATGCAAAATGATCCCTTCAATTATTAAAATCTGTCAGATATTCATATACTGTATATTTCATAAATGTATGACATTTTGTAAGTATTTATGTTTACACTGTATACGACTACAGTTTTTTTTCATTTTGGATCAGTGTTCAAAACAGTCTTAACATTCTCTCAACTCTAAGTGCAAATGTCCCAACTGTTTCCCAGCACATCACAACTCTACTGCATGTCTGCAAAAGGAAATAATTCACCCAAAACATTGTGCAACTGTGTGTTGTGTTATTGTGCAAATCATAGACAATTATATTTATAATAATATATTTGTTAACATTAGTGCCAAAACATGTGCAATTTGCTTGAATAAATTAACAATTCAAATCTGTTGTGAAAAACAAGCTACATGGTCAGCGATTTTAACTAATTGTTTTAAAAAATGAAAAACTGTAATGCTAATTAGTTAATGTTAGCATGCTAACACAAACTAAGATGGTAAACATGGTAAACATTACACCTGCCAAACACGTCACAGCAGCCTCTTGGCATGCTGATGTTAGCATTTAGCACCCAAGAACCAGAT
The DNA here is from genome assembly GCA_034769285.1 of Lutjanus argentimaculatus. NCBI lineage: Eukaryota > Metazoa > Chordata > Actinopteri > Lutjaniformes > Lutjanidae > Lutjanus > Lutjanus argentimaculatus. The sequence continues at coordinate 54,326,733 of JAWZSL010000001.1, forward strand.
CCGCTGTGCCATGAGAGATAATTTTCTTTTTTAAAGACAAAATAATATTGAAATTTCCACCCAGTGAAACATTTTTTCATGAGACCATGATAATGAATTGGCTGTAAGATTAGCTGGTTTCACTGTGACTAGGGTGGTGCTGTGAGACCTGTGAAGTGTTGTAATGTGCTGTAATGTGCACACTGCACATGGTAGTATACTGTTCTTTAATTCAAATTGTATTTTAAAATCCTGCTAGCAATCATAATTTTTACTGCGTGAATGTATCTATAATCTGATCTCATTTTTTTATCTGTAACTGTAATGGAATAGTAATCTTCTTTTGTATCCATATTATGTAATCCTGTTACATGTAATCCATTACTCCCCAAGTCTGACTGAGAATCAACTCATCAGTCACTCATGTATCAACAACCACCACAGTTACTGTGGCAGCATAGAGTCAGTCAGGTCCTCAGAAGTAGAGCAAAGGTTGAATCTAATACAATTCTGCCAAAGTCCAGTCACAATGTGTGTGTGTGTGTGTGTGTGTGTGTGTGTGTGTGTGTGTGTGTGTGTGTGTGATAAAAGCATATGTGTGTGTGTATGTCCACTGGGAGGAGCCCAAATGTACAGCGTGTATGATAACTGTACAGATACAGTACACTGTATGTTCTGTACAGATTACTGTGTGTGTGTCCTGCAGTCAATGTGCAAGGACTTAATAGAGGTGATAGGAAAGGGACTTTCAACTAGGAAGGTGGTCACAAAAATGTTTTGTGTGTGGTGTGTGTGTGTGTGCGCGGTGTGCGTGTGCGTGTGTGTGGGTGTGATGTGGGTGTCGTGGGTGTTGTGGTGTCCGGGTGCATGGCATGCACATGGGCAGGTTCTATGATTTCAAGCAACTTTTCTACATTTCTGAACTCTTCTGCAAAACACTGAAAACAATTAATTCGCTGAACCCCCTTCTTGAAAATGTAAAGCTTATGTTTTCATTCTATAAACAATTCAATCAGTATCGGTATTGATGCAACACACCCTGAGAGGATATCAACACATCCTCATCTTTTATCATCTTTTTATGATCATGTCTCATATGCAATATTTTTTGGCTGCATAAGCACAGGTACATCTCCATAACATATCATAACAACAAAATTTCACAATGGAATGTTGTATAATGTTATAAATATAATATAATTAAGCTTTCACAATTCAGAGCTCCTGACTTAATGTGACCTTTATTATCTCTGTTCAGGAGGCTGAATAAATGCAACTGTATGTGACCAACTGAAAAACTACTGGGCAGATTAGAATGAGCTTTACTACAAACAATCATGCATGTAAAATAAAGATACTGTGGCTATGAATTTTTGTGATTGTGTAGTCTTTTTTTCTAGGTAGATTCATAGACAAGATTTGGTGTGGACATTCATGCACATTGTGCACTAAATTTAGTGCTTACTTTTGTGATTTTGAGTCTATCTTTACATAGAATACTTTGAGTAAAAGGGGTGAAAACAATGACATAAATACAACCCCAGTTTCAAAAAAGTAATTTTCACAGCGACTTAACAGTCTGGAGTCTCTGTTGTCTTATTTTGTGCTTCACAATCTACCACACTTTTCAATAGTAGACAGGTCTGGACTGCAGGCAGGTCAGTCTAGTACTTGAACTCTTTTACTATGAAGCCACACTGTTGTAACACATGCAGAATGTGTCTTGACATTGTTTCACTGAAATAAGCAGGGATGTGTCTGAAAAAGACATTGTCCACTTTCCGTCAATCTCAGATGAGCTGTGGCCCAGAGAAGTCTGTGGAGTTTCTGTTGAGCACATGTAGTCATAACCTTTATACAATCATGTCCTTTATACAATCATGTTGGTTTTTCAATGCAGTGCTGCCTGAAGGACTGAAGGTCACAGGTATTCAATGTTGATTTTTAGCCTTGGTCCTTACCTGCAGAGATTTGGGTGAAACCCTTAAATTCCATTGAAATTGTGTGCTGAGAAATGTTCTTAAACTATTGGACCATTTGCCCACACAGTTTTTCACAAAGTGGTGAACCTCTCCCCATCCTTGCTTGTGAACGACTGAGCCCAGCTGTTACCAGTAAACCCGTTTACCTGTGGAATGTTTTTTGAGCATTCCACAACTTTTCCAGTCTTTTGTTGCTCCTGTCCCAACTTTTTTGGAACGTGTTGCAAACATCAAATTCAGAATTAGTGTATATTTACAAAAAACAGTGAAGTTTATCAGTTTGAACATTAAATATCTTGTCTTTGTACTGTTTCCAACTGAATAGAGGTTGAAAAAAAATTGCAAATCATTGCATTTCTTTTTTATTTGAGCTTTACACAGCATCCCAGCTTTTTTGGAACTGGGGTTGTACTTGTGCAACATGAAGTATTTCAGTGCACTAACTCTCCAAATAACGCTACCCTGCATAAAAAAAACAAAGTAATGCAGAAATGTGAAGGTTCCTGCACAATCTTTTATCCTACATGCATACATGCATGTATTCTCTTTGCTGTGCGTTACGTGATAAACCTAATCAGTCTTCACAGAACTTTTCTATCAGTGAGGTTTTTATCAGGTTTGGTCTAAGGTGCTATCTGTCAGCTCCAGATTAGGCTGCAGAACAATGTAGCTGTGAGCGACCATGATGGTTTATGACACAGCGATACCCTGTGCATTACTTCATTGTGTCTGGACTTTCAGCCAGTGTTTGCTCAATCAGACTGACTGACCGGTCAGTAAACTGTAGGAGACTGTATAATGTAGGTAATAGTGCTGCAGGTTAATGCATTTTTTGTACTAAAAAGAAGCATTTTAAGCAATGCATATTCAGTGTACACCAATACGCACACTGATAGATAATTTTGGAGATAATGGAGAAAGATTATTTTGATTTTTGGAAAATATATTGAAGAATATCCAAATCTTACATTATGGTTTTATAGAACAATCAGTTGTGCAAAATTTAAATGAGACAGACTAATGAACATTGAGTTACAGCCATTTAATCTACTATGTTGTTGCAGCAAGTGAAAGGCCATCAAAATTTAGCAGCATTGCTAGTTGTTCATATACATTTGCCCTCACTGTTGCCGCAGTAGCATAGTGTCTTCTGTCAAATTATTTCTGTTGAACCACGCCTACAAGACTTGACGATCATCTGTGGGAAAACACAAATAACACTGTTGAGCAAATCAAAACTTTCTATTGAGTGGAAGCATACAAATATATTCTGTCATTGTTTACAGTCCGGTGAGCAACTTGAGTTTTTATAAACAGATATCTGCATATTAATGCACATAATTAAAAAAAAAAAACAATAAAAAGATAAACTGTCGCCAGACGATAGTTGATGGGTTCTGAGGCTGCATTTTGGCCAATGCATGCTGCCTCCTTCGCTCTCCTCACGGACTGTTTGCCAGCATGCAACCAAAACCTGCCCAAATGTGATTGGCAGTGCTCAGTCTGGTACTCCACAGGCAATTCGTTCAGAGGAAGAAGAATTCTAATATTAATCCAAACTGTTCTGTTTTTGTAGTCTGCCAGATTACATTATGCATTTTGTTTTTGGCTGCAGTGTTTTGCTGTTTTTACAATGTGCCAGGATCATATGGCTGGATGTACATGGCAGACCTAAAGGCAGGGAGGAGCTAGAATTAATACATCAGCTTACAAATTATATGTTAATATCAGCTGCAGCCAATCACATCAGCTCCTCTTGTCCCTTTTAAAACCAAAGGCCTGCCCACCCAACATGCTGACTAAATGTACAGAAATCCAAATAAGATCCTAAAGTCCAACAATAAATCCAACAAAAACAAATGTTTCTATTAAAGCTGAACTGCTTTTTCTGAACAACCTGAAAGCCTGAGTTCTAAGGATAATTCTGAGGTTTTATTTAATGAAAACTGATTCACAGAATTACCTCACATCTTATGAGGTTTTTGTGTTACTGTGTGGTCTTGATTAAATATTGATAAAATAATAATAACATTACTATTACCACTCCTACTACTATTACTACTACTACAAGTACTAGGGGGCTTTTATACCTTTAGTCTTATAGGATGGCTGAAGAACAACAGGAAAGGGTGAGAGAGAGTGCAGTAAAAGGGCCGCAGGTGGGAGCTGAACCCACAGTCACTACAGAGGATCCACAGCCTCAATACGCGGGCGAACACTCCACAAACTGAGCCACCAGGCCACTAAAGTTGATTTCATTTTACATTTTCAATTCACAGCTGCAGCTGCTCCTGTTGGAGCTACTTTATTCACTATGTGAAACTGCTCCCAATGAATTTATTTAATTTTAAATGTAAGGGTATAGGGACTGAATTCAATACTGAACTGTGTCATGGTTTGCAGTGTTTTCATTATTGTGAAAACAAGGTACCATGACTTATATAAAGTGCATTAAAGACACACAGCAAATTTTCATCGTGTATGTTTTTTTTACAAACGAAGGGTCTCAGGAGAGTTTCAACTCTTGAACAATGCATGCTGGGAAGTCTGCTAATATGTGGATCATGTTTCTTTAAAAACTTAATTGAATGAGTTGATTGAACTCTGTTCAGTACATCCATGCAGCTCGTCATTTTAAGTTAAAGAACTTCAAGTTAGAATAACTCGTTTATAAGTTCTGAATTGTTCTGAAAAGAAATATTAATAATTTAATTTTAAATAACTATGTTAAGTTAATGAGAAACAATTAATTGATTCCACTAAATTCCTGTGTGGTGTTTAGGGTTTGCAGGAACAAGAACTGTTTCATGTGTGATCCTTGTCCGATTGAATCATTTTGACAAACCTACAATAGCAGAACATCAACCTTACAAGTTGGCAAAGCTGATTTTTGCAGATTTGGTGAGCAACTCAGCTCAACAATCCATACTGAGGGGTTGGGAAATGTGATTAAGAAGTCTACAGATAACCACTGATTACACAGAGCAAAGCATACAGTTGATAACATCTGCACTGCTGTACCCCTTTCAAATTGTCAGGTGGTAACTATCGTGCAGTTTGATCATGCGCCGTCAGGAGGTTCTGTACATTTCACACAATGCAATTTAACAATGGGAAATAAATAATTGATAAAGGGGAACAACACTTACAGTACAAAAGAGAATCAGTGTTCTCAGTGGATCAAACAGTTGACCTTTAAACCCAGTAATTGATTAGGCAAGAGTACCTACAGCTGTCCTGCTGGGGGACTTGCACATGTCTGTCTCCTGTCAGGTAGGTCACAGAGTTCATAATCACTCTGATGGCCTCATCAGGTGGGCGACAGCAGCAGGATATACGTGCCATTCTTTCATTTCTTATGGCTAAAAATAAAAGATCAATATGATCAGCTCACTATGGCTTGTCGTATTTCTTTACCATCTTCTCTGTCTCCTCCTTTCCCTTCTCTTTCTCTAACTTTGCATTCTTCTTGTATTTTTCATTTGTCTGCAGAAACGGTATGTAACATTCATAAGTATGTTTTCATTAGTGTTTAATCACCTGAAAATGAGAACGGTTGTGTTTTTGTTACCTTAAAATTAGCTGTTTATATCTACAGAGGGTGCGGGTCTTCTTCCACGGAGGCTGTCATGTTGTGACACCATGTTTCTACGGTAGCCCAGAACAGACAAACCAAACACTGGATCTAGATTCTGCCTTTTTTTGAGTTTGTGAGTAAATCCTACACACTGGTCCTTTAAAGGTAAAATCAGTAGGATTTGTCAGTTGTTGTTTCTAAACACACAAGAAAGATAGTTGATTGTTGAGTCTCATTCCCAGGATGTCAAATATTGACGTTTTGAGTTAGTTAAGCATCCCAAACCCAGCAAGATCATAAAAATAAACTAGAAGAGTACATTCAGTGGAGTGCAGGTCCCCACCAGGCAACAGACGGTGAAGCACCTACTGCAGTTTTATCAAAACTGCCAGATGCAACCAGCTGAGATTTGCAAAGTTCTGCGATTAACATGAACATGACCCCCACATGTGTTGTCCTGAGCTAAAACAAGATTTCAAGCTGAAGCAGTTGATGATCACTTGCGACTGATAGAGAGCTGGACATTATGATGTCACAGTGAGGTTGACCTTTGACCTTTTGGATATAAAATGTTATCACCTCATCATTTTTATCTTATTAGACATTTGTGCGTAATTTCTTTGGAATTAGTGCATGATTTTTTTGAGTTACAGCCAAAAATATTACGTAAAAAATACATAATGCTTGTGGAAACAGCTGTTGAAAGGCATGGAGCTGTCAAAAAAAAAGTTTTTTCAAGGTTTTTTCCAAAATTCTGAATCACAGAGGTTCTTCAGCATAGTCATGAATGTACACAAAAAAACATTAGGCTTACTGATCCAGTAGTATGTGAGATTAGCTGTGGACAAGCTGCAGGCATGCACACACACAAGTGATTGCCTGGAGGGTAAAGCTATTATAAAAATGGCTGATATTGAGACGCTATCCAGCATACTTCTGACATCTAGTAGCAAGATATCTTCTTTGCACAGATTATGTTCATAGTACCTCCTGTAACCAAGCATACAACTGTATTGCGCAAATTATATTCTTTGCAAGCTCTCACAGGCCACAAAATGAGGTGCTGAGCCAGATGCGGCCTGCAGGCCTTGAGTTTGACACACATGCATCAGACCGTCGGGGATCACTGAGAGCTTGCAGATGCATTGCTCAACTGCAATGAGGGTTGGCGAGATGACCCTCAGACTGCACTGTATATCTTTACAATTGTCATTCAGCAAAGATTGCTGCTTTTAAAGTAAAGTGATCTAAATTAATCTAAACATATGAAAATCTGACATGATGGATTCAAATGTCAGCCAAACTTCTCACAAAGTGTTCAGAGGCTCAGGCTCCCTTTGGACTCTATCTGTGTACATGTCTGTCAGTGCAAACACTGTCAGTATCTGACAAACTTCTAAAAGCTGCTGATGGGGATATATTGCAACAGGCCATTACACAATGTTCAGATGTAGTTATGTGATCGATGTAGAAAAGAACAAAAAAAAATATTTTTTTAAAGACTGCTTGCTCTTTCAAACTTTGCATGGGACTAAAAAACTTAAAATACCATCAATAAAATCTAATGAAAGAAAAGAGTTCAGCCTAGCCACAGTTATCGCTGTTTATTTATTTATTGCATATGCTGTACCTGCCAGAGACTGGACTGGAGTCCCAAATTAAACAGCAAATCAAACTCTGCATGAACCTTTGAATCTTTGCAGATCAAAGTTCGTCATCTAACTCATATTGAAGTTTGTAATGTTTTTCTGCTGTTGTCATTTGGGCTTGTGGCAGTGGAAGCAGAACAACAAGCATCTAAGTCTTTTACTAATCCTGTAAGTACACTAACTATGATTATTTTAACTGTAAAGATTAACCACATACCCATTTAAAATATTGAGTATAGACCTAATTTGTGTAGTGTTGTGTTTTTTAACTGTAGTTAAATGTATCGTAAAACTGACCACACCTGTAACTACAGATAAAATTAAACAAAGCGGTAAATAAAATTACCAGACCAACACTAAAGGACTAACCCAACAATTGTATAACAGGTGAAATGCTTCAAGGTGTTGGTTTCTTTTTGGTCAGTGTTATTAACGGACAAAGCAGCTGATATGTTTATCATCTTTTCATCTCGGGGACTTTGTGTTTTTGAGCACGCCTTGATCACTCAGTGTTCACTAATGACTGTCTATCAGTGACCTAATTCACACTGCAGCTGTTAGCTTGTAAAATCTTGTTGATTGAGTTTGCATTTTTACAGCAGTTCAGGAATATTAACTTCTGCCCGAGTACAGTATGGACCTTTAAAACCTTGGGGTCTGAATTTAGTCCATATATTATCCCTTAAACTACGGTTTAAGTAAAGACAGATTCCTTTAGTCTAACCTTTAGTCATATGAATCGTCACAAAAAACACATAAATACAATAATTATTAGATGTATAAATCAATTATTTAAAGCGACTACAAGGATCTTTCATATTGTGTTGATTTTGAACAAAAGCTGTAGTGTTTCCTCCAATGTAACTCTAAAATATGACATAAAAAAAAAATTTAAAAATCCAAATAAAAATTTCCCCCTTCATTCTTTAACTGGTAAACATAAGACTCACTTTAATTTTGGCTGGGAAAATGAAAACTGAGGCTCACTTCATCTGATTTCGTAAAAGACGCGGTGGCAGAAATTAAGAATAACTGTAGAGAAATAGTCAATCTTGCAGCGGACGGCCTTGTTTGCTTGTGTAGGTCATATAATGGCATCAGTATTAAATTAAAACTGTGTCATAACCAGTTTAAAAATCCTTGTAGTAGCTTTAACAAAGTGCAAGTTGGAAGTTGCAAGTTCTTTTATTGACAAATGGACAACACCAAGAAATGGGCCTAGATATGACTGAGTGACCACACAACTGCTGCTCGTCATGGACATCTGAGTTATATTACAAGCAGTGAAATATTATAAACCACCAGTATCTGATAAGGCGAACTCCTAATGAGCCTTAATGGATCAAAATATCTCATCCAAAGTCTTATGTGCATTTAAATATTCATAAAGTGCATCTTTAGTGCAGCTAAAAGAACACATTTTGCAGATTTATCAGAATTGATCAGTTTTGTAAGCTTGAGGGCCATGAGTATCCCTTTAAACCTTTTGCCTTTGTCCCTCCACACAGGAGGCTGGAGTGGACTTTGAGCGTTCAAAGCACTGTCTGTGCCTCCCGGTCCTCCCCCCGGCTGAGGGTATAAAAGCCCCGAGCTGAGGCTGAGAAATCAGTCTCGTCTGAGTACTCGCCAACTACAAGGGAGAGAGCTTCAACGAACCCATCATGGGGGACTCAAAGCTCTGCCTTCTGCTGCTCCTCAGCACATCTGCCTTGGCTTGTGAGTAGTTTTTAGAGGACATTCTTTATGTTTTGGGTTTTTTTTTTTTTTTAGTTATTTTTCCAATTTGGCTGTAAAATTATTTAATCAAATATTTCCTAAATTCTTGAAAAGTATCTTACAATATGCTTTAAAAATGACATGTAAGAATTCTTCTTAAAAGTGAAATGAGTCCCACCTATGTGTGGAGACGTGCTATAATTATAATTTTGACCTGGGAACAGTGGTGTAAGAAATATTCAGATCCTTTCCTGAAGTAAAAATACAAAATACCACACTGTGAAACAACTCCACTACAACTAAAAGTCCTGCAATTAAAACCTTACTTAAGTAAAAGTACATAATTATTCTTGTCAGCAAAATGTACTTTAAGTATGAAAAGTTGAAGTAGTCACAGGGCAGTAATATTGCTATTTACCATTATATATGATGTTTTGGATTAATATTAATGCTGTATTAATGTGTATGTTGCATTTTTACTGCTGTAGATGTTAAAGGTTGGATTAATTTTAACTTTTTTTAAAATCTACTGATGGGTAATTTAGTCTACAGCACTGCATCATATTCTGTAAGATAATCATATGTATTTGAACCATGTATCTTGAAAAGGTCAAATTCTCATGGTGTCAGAAAAACAGCCCTGTTTTCAGCTTTGTGATGATGTTTTTCCAGCTAATCCAAGAGGGTTTTAAAGAGTTTGTTTAGCTTACGAAGTAGGGGAATTTTCTCAACCCATCTCGATATCTGTGGTTTTCATTGGACAGTAATCTGAAAAGTAACTAAAACTGTCAAATGTAGTGGAGTAGTACATTTGCCTCTATGACACAGTGGACATAAAGTTGTATAAAATGGCAGTATTTACATTAAATAAAAGCTGTGCAGTACTTGAGTAAATGTACTTAGTTACTATGGATTAGTGTAGTTATGCCATATTTTATTTAACAGTCAATCTAATTCTTTTCAGTTGAATTAGCATAACTAAAAAATGAATTTCCTTCCTTTTTGTCTCAACAGTTGCCCAAGATGAAGACCCAACCTGCCTGCGTAAGTTACACAAACTACTTTCTGTGATCATCGAGTTTTATTTTTTGTGTTGACATCCAGTCTACACATTTACAATCATTTTAGAAATTTTATAAGAGTAAATAAATTGCTTTTATGTACAAACTCTCTTGTACTGAAAGGCAATTTCCATTCGGGGATCAATAAAGTATTCTGAACTGAACTTAACATTGATTTTCTCTTCTAGTGGCCCAAAGATACAAGACCCTGCACAAGTACCAATACCAATATGAAGCTGAATCTCTGAATGGCATCAACGGAGCCTCACAGCTCAAGAATGGACCCAAGGCCTCTTGCATGGTATGAGAAAGATCTTTTAAGTCATCTGAATTTTCTGTTTCCATCGTTTTCAGAGAGTGAGATATATGTCTTTACCTTCTCTCACAGGTTGAAATTGAAGTGCCGCAGACTTGTAGTTTCATCGTCCGCACCACTGGCTGTAGCCTGAGTGAGGTGACCGACATGGACGCAGATGGAAACCCTGTGTTCAGTCCTTCACCCAGCTCTGACGCCTTTGCTGCTGAAATGGAGAAGTACGTTACTCAGTGAAAATCACTGAAATGTTTATCACCAACCGGATATTTTAGGAGACTTTGCACTGATTCAATTTAAATATCAAACATTTTCTTTTAGATATCCTCTGAAGGTTGTGGTTGAGGGTGTGTACGACGTGAAACTGTACCCTGAGGAAGGTGAGACAACGACCATCCTGAATGTGAAGAGGGGTATCATCTCCGCCCTGGCTGTGCCTCTGCTGGACGAAGACAAGAACAAGAACATGGTACACTGATTCAAGAAAATCAGCATATTTTAGTGCCACCTTCAAAGTAAAACATGTTGACAATTACAGCCTGTAGTAACATATATCCTCTAATTATCCATTTCAGCCCACCATCCATGGCAAGTGCAAGACCACTTACACTGTCAACGCTAGAGAGGACATCGCAACTGACATCAGCCTCAACAGGGATCTGTCCAGATGTGACAAATTTGTCCCCATGAGAGACCACACCAGCCCCCTGGCACTCATCTCTGGCATGGTGAGAGATCCAAACTTTATTGTCCACAGCAGCAACATTAACTTATCAGACAAACGCTCAAGAGTTAGTATACTGTCAAATATACACAAGTAAAGTACGTAAAAAGATTTACGAGTGGACCAACAGGGGTCCTTGAGTGGATTGTAGGGGGACCCCAGTCAAAGGAGGAATACAATATTTCGACTTTTATCACATTTTTTGGATGCTGGAACAACAAGGAAAGAAACAGTGATTATTATTTATAGTGATCTGAATTTGATTACTGAACAAAATATTAAAGTTCCTTGTAGTACCTTTACAACTGAAAAAAAGGACAAAATGCTCTCAAACTGGGATCTACGATCTAGAATGCTGTATGAAAAATTTGGGAGCCCCAGCACTAATATTAATATGATTATTTGTCTATCTTCAGCACTACCCACTGGCCCAGCTTATCAGAAGCTCACAGACCTGCAACTACAAGTTCGACAATGAGAAGAAACACATGACCGCTGGCTCCTGCACTGAGAAACACATCCTCATTCCCTTCTCTCACAAGTATGTCCAACCCTGCACTAGACTCTATAAAATGCTCCATTATATCCGTGTACACACTAATATGTCTCGTGCAACAGATCTGCAGTATTTTAAATCATGTGTTATCTTCCTACAGGGGTGAATATGGAGTTACCAATGTTGGAAAGCAAGAGCTCACTCTGGTTGAGGTTGTTCCTCACAATGAAAGAGTCTTTGACCACAGTAAGTACTTTGTTTAATTTGCATTGTTTTGATTTATTGATTGGTCACTGAAGGTGACATTAACTCATTATAACAATGTTGCTTGTGTTTCATAGGCGTTATTGTCAAGGGTCTTCACATGGAGGCTGTCGAGGACAGGTGTGTCATCCAGGATAAAGATGCAGCTCTGAGCCTGCTGAGAGAACTGGCCGCTCTGCCCGAGACCGAGGGTGAGAGGAGGGCCCACCTCTTCCACAAGCTTGTCACCATGGTCCGTGGAATGAAGACTGAGACCCTGAGTCCCGCTATTCCCCAGGCTCTTGAGGTGTCCCGTGTCCTGACCTACCAGGTTCTGGCCCAGTGTGGAACCCCTGAGTGCAGCAGTGCCATCATGCAGATCCTCAGGACCTTCGACAGCTCTGCCCTCGAGGTTGATGCTGGTGTTTTTGCCATGGGACTCGTGTCCAATCCCTCTGCCCTCCTGATCAATGACATGCTCGAGATGGCCAAATACAAGCAGAGCAAGCCTATCATGTATGCCCTGAGCAATGTTGTCAAGAGGTGAGTGAAGATAACTGCACTTAATTCCAGGTTAAACATCTGAATAACATTTCAGCAGATCTTCTTCCTCTTTGTGTAAAATATGATAGTGATTCTAAATATCTTTCTTTTTCCTTCAACAGGTTCTACAAAGCTGAGGAAAAACTGATCCCTGAGATTTTCGCTGTTGCTCAGTTCATGGCTGGCCAACTGGGTGACTGCTCTGGCGACAAGGACAACACTTTCATGACACTGAGGGTAGGTATCTCACCCAACAGCTCAAAATGGAATTGAGTGACAGGAATTTATAAGATTCATAAGCAGCAAAAGCACAGACATCTACCTTACATATCTGTAAATTAAAATTAAAGTATTCTTGTTTCCATAATATACAGTATGTTTTCTGTTAAATTGTTAATTCCATATTCATGAGTATGGCTGATATGTTGTGGTAATGGATGCTTTAATCCCTTGGACTCTGTTAATGTTCAGTACTAAAGCAAACTCTCCTTGCATTTGTCAGCAAAACCAAACTGAAAATTAGACCAAAGGTATAAAAAATTCATGCTCCTAAATACAAGACTGCAGTAATTGGAATCAACCATCTAGTGGTCATTTATCCCAAATTCAAATAGATTGTGCATTTAATTTATTTATTTATTTTGATTTTTATTATAAATTCATTCATTAATTCATATAAACTTTGGGTTTCACTGTGCCAAAAGGTAAAAAGGCAAAAAAAGCATTTGATATTTGATAAACTCCCTCAACCAAAGTAAGGGCAGAAACAATTATATAGAAATGTATGCTCAATGGAAAATATCATATATTATAGTAAAATGCAGGGAAAGAATTTGATAATTTCAGGAAGTGGATTGTAACTGCTATTTTAAAAGCAAAACATCAATAGGCCTACCTGACCTCCACTAGATGGTCTCCCAAAGTATGTCTGAATTTAGATTCTGCCCAAATGAGGAAAACGATTATTTTTGTTTTCATTCTAGGTTATTGGAAACATGGCTCCAGCTGTGATACCTGCTGGTCCTGCACTCAGAGCTGCTGTGATCCAGTGTGTGAACCAACCTGCAGCTTCCCCAGCTGTGCAGCAGGCTGCCATTCAAGTGTTCAGGCTGACCACCGTCCCTGGAGGAGGCAAGTCAAATTATTTCAAAGTTTTGACACATTATTGGAATAATTCTCCTGTAAGCTATATCGACTGTATGTACTAATTTTATTGATCTCTTTTGGTCACAGGGCAGAGAGATTCTCATGCAGGTCGTTTTGGACAGTGCCAGCCCCATGCAGAAGCGTATTGCTGCCTACCTGGTTCTCATGAAGGACCCCCAGCCCACTGAACTGGCCCAGCTGGCTAATGCCTTGCCCAACGAGCAGGACAAACAAGTCAAGAGCTTTGTGATCTCCCACATTACCAACATTCTGTCCTCAACTGAGCCAGAGACCCAGGAGTAAGTGAAAAGCAGTTACATCTATACCTTTATATTTTTTTAAACTGTTGTGTCACTAAATGATTGTTGTAGTCCTGATTTGATCCTTATCAAACTGCAACACTTTTTTCTTTCCACAGACTGAGACAGAAGATTCGTGATGCTCTGCAGGGTAATGAGATCGGACCCATTATGGACCCCACCAAGTTTTCCCGCAACTACAAGATGGGATCTGTGGAAGGCAACATGATCTTTGAGGGCACCAGCTACCTCCCCAAGGAGGTCATGCTTGAAATGACTCTGAAGGCATTTGGCTATGACATTGACATGATGGAGGTAAACATTTTCAGCTATTTTTTAATGGAAATCAAGCTTTGAGATTATTTTTCAATAAGCTAAGTTGTGACTGTGAAAAATTTGTCTTTTTTACAGATTGGTATGGAGGGCAAAGGATTTGAGCCAACTGTTGAGGCCCTGTTTGGAAAGAACGGATTCTTCCCCGACACTGCCCTGAAGACAATGTACTTTGTCTCTGAGAACATGCCACTCAGAATCAATGAGATCCTACAGAATATGCTGCCTTCTCTGAGGAGGGACAGGATGAAGAGACAGGTACTCAGACCAATCAATTCAATCATTCATCATCCATAACTGCTTGTCATTGAAGGGTTGCAGCGGGGCTGGAGCCATATCCCATCTGTCTTTGGGGGATGGGCTCCAGCCCCCTTGCATGTTTTGTACACATAACTAAACAGACTAAAAACCACTGTGATCAATGAATGATCTTGTAATACATTATGCAAATTTATTTTTAGGCCTCCCAGAACTTGATGAGGGACATTGGACGCAACTTCAACAAACTGGTGAGGGAACTGAAGACAGCTCAGTCTCCTGAGGCAATGGTTTACCTGAGGCTTTTGGGAAATGAGCTGGGATATCTGAGGACCAACGAAATGGAGGAGATGGCCTACTCTGCAGCCATGATGATTGACAGCATGTTCAAGATGTTCCCTACTGATGTAAGCCTATTGTTAGTTATTTTTAAAGAGAAAATGCATTAATTAAGATGTTCATGATTTAATTGTCCTATGTGTATTTTTATTTGCCACAGATCATGAAGGCGCTGATGACCAAGGCTGACAACACAATCTTTGCCCACTACATCTTCATGGACAATGAATTCTTCCTGCCTACCATCACTGGTGTGCCTCTCAGGGTTGCACTGTCTGGTACTTTCACCCCTGGCATCAAGGGTGGACTTCATGTTGCCCGTGACATGGTAATTATCTTTAAAATTCTTTCCAAAAATGTGTTTTTACAGCCAACCAAATATATGGTTTTCTGTTACACATAATTAACACAACAAGTCACCTTTGTTTTCTGTGTTTCCACAGAGCGAAATTGCCTTCATGCCCTCTGCCGGCATTGAGTTTGTAACTCAGGTTGGCTCCGAAATGCCTGAATATGTCAACTCTGGATTAGAGATGCACACCAACATTTTCCACGAAAGTGGGCTCACTGCCAAGATCTCCATGGAACGTGACAGTGTCAAGCTGACCATCCCTGCTCCACAGAGTCCTACAAAGCTCATCAAAATGACGTAAGTCTGAAGAGAATTTCCAGATATTATGCAGTTTTCTCCAGCCTAAATACAAGAACACAGGTAACACCATTACTTGTAATGGAAAATGAAACAACCGAATGTAACAGGGACAATATTATTCAACAAGGGAAAGTTGAAAATAGATGTGTTAATAGCTTAACTGCAACATTTATTCTCTGTGTAATCATGGCCTCATGAATATAATTGAGGGGATCTTGCATCTGTGATAGCAACAATTTGAACTATTCTACGTTTAAATTTAAACAACAAAAGTTAAATTTTAACTTTGCTATGTTTAAAATTTAGAAACAAACTGGTGGCAGTCACTGGATCAGAGGCAAAGACCATTCCCCCAATGGTGATGGACAAGGTTGATGTTAGTGAGTGCACTCCCTTCTTTGCTGGAATGAAATACTGCACTGCCCTTCAGTACACTGATGCTTTCTCTCAGGAGACAACCCCCTACTTCCCCTTCACCGGAGACAGCAAGTGAGTAAAACTTTATAAACCACCAGCAAGTACTTCTAGTTTTAAAATAGATTACCCATGAATGTTAGCTAATCAACTGAACTTTCCAAATAGATTTGCTGTGGAACTCCACCCCACTGGTGAAGTCACTGAGTACACAGCCACTCTTGCCTACGAGCTCCTCAGGGAGGGAGAAGAGGGTCGGCAGAAGGTTGATGCTGTGAAGTTTATCCTGAGGGCTGAAGGTAATATACAATATTGAAAAATGTTTTCTGATTCATAATTGACTCAATTTCGAAAAGTTCTTAAGTTTATTGGAGTTACAAATATTAATCACTTTGTTGGCCAACAACAGGTGCTGACCCCACTGAGGCCAGAGCAGTCATGAAGTATAACAGAAGGAGGAATGTCATCACCGCCGACATCCAGATCCCTGACTACGATGTGGAGGCTGGACTCAGGCTGGGTGTTGTTGATGGAAACACCAAGGGCAAAGGAACTCACTCCATCTCTCTTGACTTTATAAACAAGAACATCCCTCAGCTCTCCCTGGTTGGCCGTGCCAAGTAAGAAATCCAAACTAAATCCTCATGATAAAACATTAATGTCATAATTCAGAAAGCATTAACTCACCTTTTACTTTTTTCAGTCTGAAGGAGATGAAGGAAGGTATGCTGCAGGTCCAACTTCTTGTTCCCTCTATCAATGCCGATGCCACTTTCACTGCTAACATGAAGCGTGATGAAGAACTGGATTTGGAGCTCAAGAGTGACATCAAGGTCATGGCTGCCACATCTGAGCAGAAAATTGAGATGAAATACGGTAATGTAATTTTTCATCTAGATCTTTTTCTGAATATTAAATAACAATTAATCAGATAGTTGCTTATGTCTTAGATATGTGCATTTAAATGTGGGACACATCTTAAATATTGCTACATCTGGCATTGTCAGAATTTATCTTAAAATTTAAGGTCCAAACCAATCACATGACATTGTCTGTTATTTAAAAATGACTGACAGAATGAAAATTTGACAACCCTCCACATACTGCAGTCATCGAAGCCAAAATGATTTTCTAATCTGCAATGTTGTCTGAGAGAAAATGCAAAATTTGATATTGTTCAGAGTAAGTTTACTGCTGGCTCACCTCTAACCTGGGGTTTTGCGAAATACTTCCTTATGTCTCAGAATTCATTTTATTGCACTCTATTGTTGCAGATGGCAGCAAAATTGAGGTTGAGTTCAAGTCTGATGTGAACACTGAGACCTCCAGCTTCCCACACGCTGATATGATTGACAAGTACGGCAACCAACTTCTTGACATGCAGGTGGGACAGACTGACATGAAGGTCCGTCACATCTTCCAGAAGTTTGTGGAGGTATAAATCTTGGATTTAACAATTAATCAGATATTTTTGGGTAAAAATGTGAAGTACGCATAAAACACTGATTGTCTTTCATTCTTAGGCTGCAAACAACTACATGGAGAAGTATGGTGATGATATCCCCTACTTTAAGGACTTCAGAGTACCTGATATGCCTGAGATTTCCCTGCCAGAGATACTGTTCCTGATTACGTAAGTGTGCACAATTCCACGATAAATGTTTAAATTATGTGAATACTTTTCCAAAACATTTATGCATTGAACTTGTGTCTTTTTAACAGTGAAGCGAAGGCTGTGTACCACTTCAACAATGAGCGCTTCACCATTGCTATCCCTCTCCCTCTTGGAGGAAAGTCAACAGAAGACCTTCACTTCCCACCAGCTTTGAGCACACCTAGCTTGTCTCTACCCCAGTATGGACTGGAGATTGTCTCCATGGAAATTCCCATCCCAGAGCTTGTTGTACCTGAGAGCATCACTCTGTCTATTCCTCTTTTTGGCAAAGCGGAACTATCAGCTCTAGTGAAGAGTAACCTGTACGACATGGAGGCCTCAATGGTTGCTGGCAAAGATGTTGTGGAGGCACCAAGCTACTCAGCTAAGTTTGACGTGAAAGGAACCTCCCCACTTGATGTCCTCTCCATAAAGATGGAAGGTACTTCATAGTGAATGCCATGCAGGAATTTAGCATGTACATTGTCATCCTTAACTCACAGATAAAATTATGTGTTTCTCACTCTTAATAGCATCAGTTTTCGGCTAACAATTTTCAGTTTCCACTAATGTGAAACAATGTGACTTCATTTCATTTACAATTTTACGGTGTTCTCTAAAGTAGTGTGTAGCAGTAATGTCTGTTCTGTATATTGTTTAAAACCAAATGAATCTCAAGATTTTGTTGAACAGTAATCATACTATGCAATTATCAGTTATCAATCTTCTTTTTTTCTTTTGTGTCTTGTTTAGGCTCTGGGATGTTGGCCACTACTGATCCCATCAAGGCCCAATTGAAGAGCTCTTTGGCCCATAAATTCATTGAAGCCAGTATCAGTATTGTTGAGGAGGGAACAATCACAGACAAAATCAATTTGAAATCAACCAGCAAGATCGAAGCCACAAGCCCATTCGGTCTCAATATTGAACTAGAGCACACTGGCATGGCTGGAGTCAACACTGAAGAAATCTCTGCTGAGAGCAACTTTGACGGAATGTTTAAGGCTGGACCCATGTATGGCAAGACCATTTCAACCCAGTCATTCGCCGTCTTCCCATTCAGGCCAGAGGCAAAGATTGATTCTACTGTTCAGATCGACTCCACCATTGTTCAGGCCAAGAACACAATTGCAGCATCCCTTGCCAATGGTGAATTCTCAGTTGTGTCTAACACCAAAGCCTTTGAAGATATCTTGACCAATGATGCTGAGCTTTCCTTCAAAGACAACAAGCTGTCACTGAAGTGTGATACCAATGCCCTCGCTCTTGGTATGAAGATCCACAACCTGGCTGAAGCCTCTGCTGGTGCCAGCGAAGTTGTCATGAGAATGGAGACAAATACAGACTACTCTGAAAACCGTGTTTACTCTCTGCTGGCTGCCTCTCTTGATGTCAATGGTCTGGCTGTAAACAGTGATGCCACCGTGAAGCTCCTTGAGAATGAGGCTACTCACAAGGCCACTCTGAAAATGAACAAGGATGGTATGACCACAAGTGGAACAACCACCCTGCAGAGCCCGCTGTCCCTGGAAAATACCTTCAATGCTGAGCTTGATGCTTCAAGGGCTACTCTATCCATTACAAACAAGGCTGCAGTGCGTGACACCAAGGTTGATAATTCCAACACTCTGACCATTACTCTCTCTAGCCTTGACTTCAACTCAAAGGCTGAAGCTACTGCAAGTGAGTACGCCACTTACACTCATGACATCACCATCGACCTGAAACCCTACACTGCTTCTGCAAATGTTAATAACAACCTGAAACTTCTGGAGGCCAACTTCATTAATGAGGCTCAGCTGAAGGCAGAGCTGTACAATATGGACCTGACAGGAAGCCTGCAAGCCATGTATGGTGAGGAAGAGATCAAGCACACCTATCAGGTAAATTACGCTGATATGACTGCTAATGCAAAGTGCAGCACCACTGGAAAAGTCTTTGGATCTCACATGAGCCAAAACACCGAGCTTGAAGTTGTCGGTCTTGCTGCAAGATTCACCAATGATGCCCGCTTCAACTCACAGCCAATGCGCTTTGACCACACCATCCGTTGCAGTATTGTTCCTTTTGATTTCAACCTTGATGCCATTTTCAATGCTGATGGAGACATGACCATGTATGGAAAGCACAGTGCCCAGCTCTATGGCAAGCTCCTCCTCAAAGCACAGCCCCTGGCTTTTGCCAGCTCACATGAATGCAGAGCATCACTAACTCAGCAGCTAGATAATGGTTTTACACTTGAGACCACATTTGACAACAAGATGGATAATGTGCTGTCACTCCAAGAGCAGAAGACCAGTTTTAGAATGAAAACTAAAGTGAATGAGCATGCCCTGAACCAAGACATGAGTGTTTACAACACTGATGAGAAAACTGGAATTGAGGTTTCTGGCACCATCCTCACAAACATGTTCAACACAGAATCCACAGAGAACCAGGAATTCACCATCTCTGGCTTCCTCAAGTATGACAAGAACACAGACAGTCATATAATTCAGTTCCCTCTCATTGAAAATCTGCCTGTCTTTGTGGAAAGCATCAAGGGCTTTATTGTGCAGATTGCAGAGGCACTGCAAGACTACATCAACAATGAGGAGATCAGGGCTAAACTTGAGGCTCTTCCCGACTATGTAAGTGACTTCATTTCTCAACTGAATGTAGAAGGCAAGCTTATTCAGCTGAAGCAGTTTTTTCAATGATTTTACTCAAGAATATGTCATCTCCATGGATGATGTGGAAACCTTTTTTCGAAACCTGAAGGTTACTGTTGAGAAGCTGCTGGCTGATCTCACTGTTTACATCCAAAACTTTGCTGATATGGTGAAGGAGATTATTGTTAGTGGCACCCTGCCTGAAACCCTCATTCAGAAGGTCCAGGAACAGCTGAATGCCTTTAGTGAGGAGTATGACATCAAGGCTATGGTTGTGTATATGATTGATACCATGAGGGAGATGATCCAGCAGATTGATCTGGGAAAACTGAAGGACACCAGCATCGCATTCCTGATTGATATTGATGCCAAGTATGACATCATGATGACTCTAGAGGCAATGATGAGTGACATGAAACGAATGATTGAGACCTTTGACATGCAGAGTTTTATTGCTGATCTGAAGAGATTCATTTCATCCTTCAGCTTCGAGCGTCCAATTCGGGCCCTAGTGAGTCGGATTCCCACAGATATTTTCAGCGATATAGCAGATAATATTAAGGAACTGATCCAAGACCTTGACATCGTTGGTAAGATCAACACATTCTATGCCAAGATAGAGAGATGATTGTAAAGTTTGAGGCTGACAAAAAGGTTCAAGCTATCTTGGACAATGCTGTGGAGCTCATCAAGCAGTTCAAAATTGAGGAAACCATCAGGGCTGTAGCCAAAATGGTGAAGGACGCAGAAATTCCTGCCAAATTCATGCAAGTCTTCCAGGATGCTATAAACTACTTGAAAACAACAGAAGTTAAGGATATGATTCAAGAGCTGAATGTGTATATTGAAACTATTGTGAATAAGCTGAAGTCATTGGACTACAATGACTTTGTGGATTCTGCCAATCAGTATATTGCTGAGTACACAGCTTACGTAAATGAGCTGATCAGGACCCTTGAAATCCCCCAGAAGCTTGAGGCAACAAGAGGTTTTGTCAACACTGTCTTGACCTCTGTTAAAGGTTTTGTGGAATACCTGAGAGAAATCAAAGTTGCGGAAGTTATGAAATCTGTAAAGGACATAAGTGACCAGCTTGTATTTGAGAACTTTAGAGGATTTGCTGACTATATAAAACAACGAATTACAAACTTTGATGTCAAAGCTGAGATGACCTCTTATCTGAGGCTCATGAGCAATTACTACAGAATGGTTGTATCTATCACCAGTGACATCCTCTTGGATATTGTTAAGATGATCAAAGAATTTGTACCTGATCAAAAAATCATCAGCGAGATTCAGCAAATCATTGATGGGCTCATCGCTGAATTTAGGAAACTTGAGTTGAACACACCATCCTTCATGATTCCTTTCACTGATCTTACTTTGCCTTCAATGAAGTTCAGCATGGATAAACTTCAAGAGTTTGAAATCCCAACACAGGTGGACATCCCTGAATTCACCATCCTGGGCTTCTACACTGTGCCAGCCACCACAATTTCCTTTGATGACATCAAGCAGAAAATCATTGACCTTATTGACTTCATTGTAAACTTTGAGATCAAAATGGCAGATATGGATGCTTTCTTTGGGGACCTGACTTTGAGCTACATCCCTCCCATTCCTGAGATAACCTTCCCAGAAATCACTCTTCCTGACATCTCATTCCCTACCATCCCACAAGTTCCTGTAGAAAAGCTTGTCAAGTCTCTCCAGGTTCCTGAGATCAAGCTGCCAACCATTCCAAGTGGGATCATGGTCCCGTGCTTCGGTAAACTCTATGGTGAGATCAAATTCCAGACTCCCATCTACACTGTTAAGACATCAGCTGAGTTACAAAACTCCACTGAGAGTGAAATGACACCAACATTCACTGGATTCCTCACTTCCCAGGCCACATCTCCAACCTTTGAAATTCTTAATTACAAACTTGACTCCACTGCTCGTATTGCAATCCCAAAAATGAGTCGTGTTGTGTTCGCAGAGACTCTTAAGTTGACCCATAGTGCTCTTGGAGTTGAACATCAGGCATCTGTAACTCTTTATGGCCTGTCAGCCCAGGCCCAAGCCAAAACTACCATCAAGGTTACCACTTCACCTTACACTGCTGAGTTTATGAACACTGGCTTTATTGCAATGGAAGAAGGAATGTCTGCCTCTCTCGATACAACTTACAAGCATTTAGTGGACCTCCCAGTTTTCAATGTCAGAACTGAGGCCACTGTAACCCAGAAAGCAGTTGCTCGTCAGGATGGCTTAACCCTCACTCTAACAGTTGACAATTCAGGCAATGGCAAGTTTAACGCTGAAGATGGCACCCACAAGAGCAACTTGCAAATGTCACTCACTCCCAGCATTATCACTCTAACTTTCACTGGTGATACAGACTCTACAGTCTTGAAGATGAAACAGCAAATTACAGCTGAAGCTGGCACCTTTACCTACTTCAAGTTTAATGTCCGCAATGAGGCAGAGGCACCACTTATTAAGAACAGTCTGGTTGTGGCAACTGGACATGCCAACCTTTATGATATGAAGGTTGAGCTGAAGGCAAACCATGACACAGAACTATTTGGTGGAATCAGTGGAGTCCTGTCTAATGGAATCAACCTTTTAGTCCGGCCTGTTGAGTTTAACTTTGAATTCCAAAACAAAGGAAATGCCAAGGTCAACATTTTGAAACTCTGACTGCTAAGATAGATCTGCAGAATGACTACTCAGCCATCTTCAAACCCGACAGCCAACACATGAACACCGTAGCTCTGGCACGTCTTAATCAGTACAAAATGTTCTACAACTTCACTGTTGACAATGATGAAAATGATGCTGGCTTCTTTGTTGCCATGGACGGTGAGGCCAATCTTGACTTCCTGACATCTCCCATCAGCATTCCCGAGATTGATCTGCCATTTGTTGACTTCCGTACTCCAGCTATCAGCGATCTAAACTTGTATGAGCAGACTGGACTGATGAACATTTTGACTACCACTGACCAGACTGTGGATATGGATGTCAAGGTTGTTTACCACAAAAGCAAGGCTGCCCCCCTTGTTGATATGATGGGTCTGATCCAGGTTCCATCTGTGGGTAACTTGATCTCAGAGCTTCCTTCAAGTCTGCCATCATCAATCTGAATGTCAATGCTGGACTGTATGCTGAGGATGATCTTGTATTCCGCCTGGGAGCTACCACAGCCTCTGTGTTTGAGGGTCTAAAAGCCAAACTTGATGGCACCACCAGTCTGACCACCAAGAGAGGAATCAAGTTGGCCAATTCCCTGTCCCTTGAAAATCCTCACATTGAAGGCACTCATGACAGCACCATCAGTATGAGTACTGAGACTTTTGAAACTGCCGTCTCTGTGGCTACTGTTGCAAAGATTGCCCTGCCTATACTCAATCTGGAGGCAAACCAAAATCTGGTTGCAGACACCAAAACCAAACCAAATGCTGTCTCCACCTTTAGGATGAAGGGTGATTTCAACATTCCTGTGATCAAGGCTGTTGGAAAGGCTGAGACAGACCACAGTCTGAAGCTGGAGGGAAGCTTTGAGTATGTTTCCATGGAGACAACTACTAGGGCAAACATGGACGGCACACTGTTTGAAGATTATCTCATGTTGGGAGTTCTGGATAATGAGGCTAATCTGTATCTGAATAATGATGGCCTTCGCTCCACCTCCAAGATTATTGCTGATGCCAAGCTTAACTCTGGCACCACCAAAGTCATTGGCATGGATGTGAATGAGAATCTTGCTGTTGAAGCCTCCCTGAGCCGCGTGTATGCAGTGTTTAAGTATACTGGCAACAACGAGGCAAACATTTTTAATTTCAACACCAATGGCAAACATGTTGCCCAGGCTACAATTGATCTTGCACCAACATCTTCCTTGACTGCTGATATCGAGATAGATATTTCTCAGCCAAGCAACATGGGTGACTCACCATCTTTGAGAAGACTGTTGCCGAAGTGACAGCCACCACACAGAAGATGTCTACCAATTTCAAGTTTGCCAGCCCACTGTACACCACAAACCTGGCAACTGAAGTAGAGGGCATCATTCCTGTCTTGAAAGTCACCTTCAAGTCCTCTGCCACCTCTGTCTTTGTGCTCTTGGACTATGACATGGATGGTGAGTTTATGAAATAAAAATAAATATATTCATCAGTTTTATTGTGCATGAATTGTTGAACACTAAATCTTGCAAAATTTCTTTCAATAGTCTCTACTACTGCAAATTTTGAGAATGAAGCTCTGAACATGATTAGCAAGCTTGCCCTGACACACGCAGACCTGACCATGGACATCAACCACGTCATTAACCAAGCCTTGAGGTAACATACTTTCTTTGTTTCACAATATATATTGAACAATTACTTCTGACATTCAAGGTTTACAGTAATTAACACCTTTTCTCAACATTTTAGGAGAAAACGCCAGGCTGATGACAGGTAAATATTCATTCTTAATTAGATTCCTTTCTATTAAATATCAGGCCAAGAATTAATTGTGATTTTTAATTTGG
Organism: Lutjanus argentimaculatus; assembly: GCA_034769285.1. NCBI lineage: Eukaryota > Metazoa > Chordata > Actinopteri > Lutjaniformes > Lutjanidae > Lutjanus > Lutjanus argentimaculatus. The sequence goes on from JAWZSL010000001.1 coordinate 54,351,284, forward strand.
AATCCTTTGTTTCTCTTCCAGTGTCTCTCGCCATACCCTGAATGTGGACATCACCAGCCCTACTTTCACTGATATGAACCTTCGTTATGCTGCTCGCAGAGATGGTATCAGTGCCTCAGTTTCTACCCCCTCCTCTGGCTTCCTGGGCTTTCAGTTCAATGGAAGAATCCCTCAGATGAGTGCAAGAGTCTATGGTCGTTATCCTGTGAGTATAATTAACACGACCATTTTGACACAACTGAAAATTAAACATTAAAACCAAAATATAGCTAAAATAATGTTTCTTTTCATCTTTTTAACAGTCTGTCCCAGATGTTGATGTTGACATGCTGGTCATCAGATCATCTCCTAAGGATGCTGACAAGATGAGCCTGCAGATCGCCTACAACATGGAAGTACCCAAAGTAGCGCTGACTGAACTCAAGACAAGGCTGCCTTCCATCATCTCTACCTTCACCATGTTTGCTGACAAGTACCACATCTCAAGCAACTTGGAGGAGTTGAAAAAACACCGTTGTTACCCGCATCACTGAGGCTTACGATGCTGCAGTCAACTACGATGCTCAAATGAGCCAGTTGTCAATCTTCTTCAGAAACATCATTGTCCAGTACCAGCAGACCGTCCAGGTTGTCCTGGATGCTGTTGTCAAAGTCTTGAGGGAGACCCAGTTCAAATTGCCCGGGTCTGACGAGATGACCACTCTCCCTGAGGTCCTAAAGAGGCTCACCAGCAGCATTGCTGCTATGCTAGATACGACCATCCAAAATATCTATGAAAACATGGAGGCCTACTATAACTCCTTTGTTGAGATGATCAGCAGTGTGAAACTACGCATGCCAGTTGGTGATGCCATCACTGGAGGCCAGATCTTCGATCAGGTCAAAACAGCTTACAAGAAAATCTTTGATGAACTGGTGGACTTTGTGAAAAATATGGAGAGTCTTGACACAATGCTAGTGAAGATAGGCGAGACCCTGAAGGCTATTGTTGATAAATCACAGGAGTTTGTTGACTCTATCAAGTCCGACTATTTAGATGCAGTGTTCATCAACATCAATGTCCTCTATCGTAACTTTATCACAGTCATGAAGAATGCTGTTGACCAGATCTCTGCCTTCAATATGGAGCAGGTCAACCATACATTTGAGTACATTATGGACATGTTCATTTATGTAGTGGACCAGTTCAATAACACTGTCAATGGTTTCCTGCAGCAAGCTTCAGTGGAGGCTCAAGCCCACATGAAAATTAGTGACGGAAAGCTTGAGATTGACCTTCCATTTCCCTTCCAACAGTGAGGAACCCTCACAGACTGAGGCCTAAGTCCATATGAAACACTACCATCTGTTCAAAACACACGCTTGGAAGGAGTATGGACAATTAGCTCTATAACCATATTTATAACAATGAGTTTAACAAAAACACCTGTTGTATCATTTTAATTTGGATGGCTTACTGTGTAACATTGACAATGTAAAGTTTTCATGAAACCCATCTTCCTGCAAAGACTCAAAAGCATCAATAAAATACATTAATGAAATCTGTAAATGTCTGGTTTCCTACTTTGTGATGTTTTTTTGGCACTGAGAGCAAAAATGTATTCAGTTTATTTAGATTGAATTAAGAAAGTATTGATATTATTTTTATAACTGAGGATCTGCAAAACTGAGTAATTAGCTAATTCAATCAGATAGTGAAGTCACTAATTATTAGTGATGTTGAAAGAAATCTAAATTCCTGTAGACTGTATTCTTTTATGTTTATGCTTTTGTTCTCAACCAAATGTGTATATATGACATATACACATGTACTGTAAAGGTTTAAGCAATTCTAAGACACACACACACACACACACAAAAAAAAAACAAACAAAAAAAACAAAAACAAAAAGAATAACAACAAAATTAATTAGTACACAACCAGGAACCAAACCTGGCTAAAGTAGCAACATCTACATGCAAACAGCCTGATAGGTTGCCAGTTACTCAAAGTGCAAACACATAGAAAACATATTCATGGCTGTGCAATATTTAGGATTCTTACACACACAAACCCAACACCAAAGAACAAGTACTGGCAAAGGCCAGTTAGCCATACTTCTGACAGCTGATCAATATGCACATACTGCAGGTTCTGAACCTGTGTCAGATGAACTACTCCAGCCTGTGTAATAGTAGTCTGGTAAAAAGTTGCAACTGCCACTGAAAAGCATCTTTGTACTGCACTGCTGCAATCAGTGGAGGTCCTGAGCCTTCTCCAAATGTTTAGTAACAGGGAGTTACTAAAGAGCTACAGGGTAAATTGTGCAGATATTATATTTGTAGTTGACCCCAGAAAAAACAACAGTAACAGGAACCAAAGAACATGGCTTTTGAATATATTAGAAACCTTGGAAATGAAAGAAAGTTGGCAGGTTTGCTATTAGGTAGGATAACAAAACAGATTCTGCACAGAAGTGGACAACTATAGTTCAATCAGGACAGATTTCATTCTGAGTGTATGAAACATATTTAATTGACATGTGCACGATCAAGATGAGAAATGTTCAAAGTCTTTGGCGATTAGACTCCTGTGTGACATCATCATGTGCAGTATAAAGAGGGTAGTGAAGCTGTAAATAATGAAGGAAACCCACGATGGTGGTGGTGAAGGGATGGCTGAAGATCTTGATATAATGCAGACTGGACTTTTGATGAGCTCAACCTGGGCACTAGATTAGAAGAACTGGAGGAAAATGGGGTGGAGGAGGGTTAAAATGACAGCTGAAAGCTGCAGAGAGGAGAACAGATTTAAAGTTTTGACACAACGACATGATTAGCTGATGGTAATTGTGGCTAAATCTGGTTGCTTACTTTAAGAGTGAACACCCATAAATAGTGGGTAAAGGAAGAGGGGGAGAGAAAGACAGGTGTGGATAATAGTCTTCCTGATTGAACTTACACTGAGTTTCATTATATCTGTGATTTCAGCTAAAATGGTTGAAAAATCTATTCAAGGTTCCTTGTTTAGTTTCTGACCTGTAGCAGCGCTATAGAGTTGTTTTCCTATGAGCAGGTACTCCAAACCTTCTCTATAGGTGGCCTGTGAGCCAAATCCATCCCTTTAACGAGATCAATCTGGCCCTTTGATCATTTATAAATATGGGAGGGGAAAGTTTATAATTGTGATTTTATTTAAATAACCTGCTAACACTTTAAGCTTATGGATATTTACTTTGTTTATCAAAAGATGAGCATTTTATTTGCAGGCTGAGCCCATTCATGGATTATGTCTGTTGTTAATCACAGACACACTTATTATTTTAAAAAGTTTTAACTCAGGGTGTTTAAACAAAGGGAATTTAGTAAAGCCAATCTGAATGAAAAAAGACATTAAATGCAACATTGTGTTTATCAAAACAACATGCTGCTGCCAAACTAGGACTTTAAAGGTGTTTTGTTTTTTCCTGTACTTTTGTATACAATTTTTCTTTTATAAATGCAAAAATGAATATACTTTTTTTTAAGGTGCATTGTTTTACATATCAAAATTTACAACTTTACAGGTCAGATATAGGAAATGTAAACATCTGGCCCCTTGGTACTTAACATTTTTCAAATCTAGCCCTTATTTAAAAGTAATATAATAGGCCTGGACTATTTTTTATATAAAATATAATATAGGTTTACGTAAGCTTGAGTATGTAGTGCATTCCAACCGCATAGGATGTGGTTTTTGTGTGTGTGAGAAATGCCTGGATGCATACTGGATTAAGTTTAAGAATTCCTCAGTATGCACGTGATCTTACTGCATGTTCTCAACAGCCCACGATAGATTGTGCCCCTTCAGACTCTCCCAAAATGGACTGCAATGCAGACAGCTCTAGCACCACACTGTAATTTTTTTGTACAATTTTTATCTGTTATTTCATCACAGGCAAGAAATCGACTATGTAGATTTGGAATATTGACAATTCGATCGCGAGTTGAAAAGGTGCTTGGCTGGTGAAAATCTTTTGGGATTTGAGAAGCTCTGGTGGCCATGGCAGTGCTTGCTGTTTCTCTGAGTGTTTTCCTCTTGTTTCCCTCTCCCCCTGTGTCTCCTGTTTCTCCTGTCTGTCTTTGTGTGTGTTTGTGTTGTGGGCATGATGTTCCCTCCCAGTCTCCTGGCTCGGCTCCTTCCACACCTGGCAGCAATCATCTCATCACCACTCCCAGTCAGCTCACCTCCACCTCATCAGCCCTCCAGTTTATCAACCCTGGTTTCCACACAGCCAGTGCCAGTTCATTCAAGTCTGCTACAAGTAAGAGCTAAAGCTTCATGTTTTCAGCTGTCTATCATTCCTAGTTGTTTTCTCTAAGTTCATGGTGTTCTTCCTTGTGATCCAGGACCCTGTTCATCTGCCTGCCTTTGTTCAACCTGTTATCCTTCGGCCATCTCCAGCTCTGGTAAAGCCAACCTATTTCATCACCCTCTGCCTCAGCCATCACACTCCCTGCTCCTTTGACCTCCATTTCCCCTTTACCCCTTATAAATAAATCCCTTGTTCACCACCCCAGTGTCAGTGTTTTATTGGTGTTCTGTTTTTGGGTCCAGCTACCAAAAAAAAGGTAACAGAAGCTCTACAGGCTCCTGCAGGGGTAGCCAGCCAGCCAGCCAGCCAGCCAGGTCTGCTCACAGACCCCTCTTTCTCCACAGTCAGACCAGAGCACTGCAGCCAACACAGCAGACAACTTCCATAACATTTCTACTTATTGTATGTATTTATTCTGTTAAGTCAGGTGCTCATTTAGGTAAGCTTTAAAAGATAATGTGCTGAAAAGTGATCTCTGCAAAAAAACAACAAACAAAAAAAAAAACTATCACCCAGTTTATAGTGTCTACAGCTGCTGCTTTTATCCAGATCAGTCATAACTTGTATACACACAATGGCAACTGCAAAAAGTATGCCTTTGTGAAACTTTGACATGTCCTGTAACCAAACAGTCAAAAATGTGTCTAAAAAGGTTTGCAGTATAGCATAACGTTAATCAGGCATGACATTCATGTATTTATACGTATTTATAGGCAATACTATGGTTTTGTTTCATCATATTTATGTGTTTGGTATGCCTAATATCCTTGTTTTGGCCTATATTTGGAAGCTATGATGAAAACAACATGATTGGATGGGTTATAACATTCTAGGCTATAAAACAAATACATGATCTTTTATGCAATTATCCTTATGACTGTATTATTTTACCTGCTCTGTGCCCTGGATTATAACCAATCCAGTTCCCACCATTTTGGTGCCCTGGTGAGAACATCCATACTGTTAGACCACTGCATTAAGTCCTTTTTCTCATTGTACTGCAAGTGAAGCAGCACGGTACAAATACACTTTATTCTTTATTTAATTTACTTAATTTAATTAGTAACAAAGGATAAATACTACTACTACTACTACTACTACTACTGCTAATAATAATAATAATAATATAACATACAGTTACACAGAGATCACAGATGATTGACAGAACTTACATACTTCAAAGAGGTGTAGTTGGGAGATTAGATGTGGGATCTTCTCCAGCAGCTGAGGGCATCTGCACAGTTACACAGTAAATATTAGCTATTTTGGCCTATTACAAGCAAAAACATGTAGCTGCAGAGGAGAACAAACAACACCTGCAGCCGGTTGCACCAGCTGTGTGTAAGTTAGCCTAGTTAAAACTTAAATTATCACAAAGATGTGATTCATCCATTACTAAAATAAAAGCAGTTGCATCACGGAGATAAATTAAAACGTAACTCTCAGTCACAAATAAATGGTCGGCTTACATGTCCCTTTGGGTAGGAGCAGGCCTGAATCATAAATTGTCATAATATTGGTCAGGGAAAGCATCTATCATAGCTTGATTGTTACTTAGCTTTCTGGCTACTATAAATGAAACATCTACCCACAAAACAGCATTACAATGTTTACATTAGATGACATACCTCTGTTGGGCTTCTTTTTCCTCCTCCTTTTTGTATGGCTGTTTGTGATGCACATGATTTCTCAGTGTGTGCACAGTGCATGCAGGCCAGGGCAAATGAAAAATTATAAGGAACAGGGGTAGAGGTAGAGCTAGACCAGTCTTGCTGTGATTTCAAACACAGCGACAGACCTGCTAGTGGTGTCAAACTATTCTTCTGGTTTATGACAATGAAGATTTGTAGCAATGCCCAAGTGAAGGCAGAGAAGAAGAGGCCGGGAAGCTAGTAAACATGGACATAAACAATGTAGGTTTCAAAATACTACTATAAATCTACTTTACAGATGTTTTATGAGAAAGACCAAGCACTTTTGTTACAAAAAATTACGGGAACAGCTGAAAAGTAGGAGGGGGTTCGTTTTTCTTAAATAAGTATAAGTTTCTTTGCAAATTATGTTATGGTAATTACTATTCTGCATTTTTTTTAAAGATCTAAGTGGAAATGTGGCATATTGTTTGATATATACACACATGGAATTAAATTAAATCCTATTTTTGGGACTGATGTAGTGAATTAATTAATCGATTTCAGAAACTTTTCAACAGGTGACTTTGCCAAAACATAATACATGAATGTTCCTTCTTCAGTTTAGCATCTTGGACAGTAGGTGTATTATCTTTGGAAATCTTATGCATTTTTGTGGGAATGACACATAATTCATTGATGAACTTAAAATTAGTTTCCTTGATGTTGCTATTTGTAAATGGAAAATCTATTCCCTAACAGATTTTTAGCCAGGTGTTTTCATCTAAAACCATCCCCAGATCTTTTCCCCAAATTTCAAATAGGGTTAGAAAAGATGAAATGGACTCCTTTGGCTATAACATTATAAAATTCACAAATGTTTTAAAGTTTTTTTAATTGTGAGGGAGAATATTAATGCATCCTGTACTTCAAATAACCCAGAACTAAACTCATTTTCTTTAATAAGTGAACAAACAACATTCTGAATTTGTAGGTATTTAAACAAGTCTATACTGGGAATAATGAAATGTTCACTTTATAGACAGCGACAGCTGAAGAGAGACAGGAGAGGAGGGGAGAGTAAGAGGGAATATCCCGGGCGGGACTCGAACCCACGCCGCTGCAATAAGGACTCAATACAGCTTAGTAAATATTTACACGACATAACAGGTAAGTTAATTAAACCCAATAAATGTGTTTGTAATGCTATTATAAACCATTATAATAAACTAATTTATTAACATTATTAAGCAATTAAACTGTTAACAAGTTTCTTATAAGTGATTTTAAATGTCTTGATTATCTTACAATAAAGGTGTTTCATGATGCTTGCACTTATATAGTCTTATTAACACATATTTAAGTTAATAAGTATCTTATGCTTATTACAGGAACTTAGTATAAAGTGTATAAATACTTTTTTACTCCACATTGATCATAAAACCCTTGAATTTAAAAACAACTCCTTGCAATGAGTAGAGAAATGTAAAAACTATAGTATATAGTGTATAGCATATTTTTATCCAGCAACGCAGAAACCTCCACCATTTACTTGTATTTGACTATAGGTCCATTCCAATATGGCAGTGATGTTGACTTATGATCCAGAAGAAAAGGAGGCCTCCATGTTTCTATTTGTATGTATTGCCCCTTCAGAGCAAAAAGACAGATCACTGACACTGTTTTTACTGCCATCTACTGGTGTAAATGTAGAGTGTCAGTCCAGGTGACATTATTTTCGACTCATGCCTGTTGGTGAGAGTTGTAAGTTTATGTGTTTGAACACAGATTGTGCTGCAAATCTTTAATACATTATTTATTAAGAGTTTAACATTCAAAAAAGGAGCCAATCTGCTTCATCAGTACTGTTTGGATGTGGTTTGATCAAATTTGACTGACAGTAAACAACCCAACAAATGTCAGCACATTGAACTGCTCAGTGTTGCTGGATATTGATTGGTGCACGGCAGTGCTCAACATCAAACTTCCAGAAAACAAAGGGGACTGGAGCACACTGATTAATTCACAGCCTTTAACTGTGCAAACTGACTAATGTTTCAACACTACCGTCTTCATCAGAGTAAAAAAACATGACATATCCAACATTACTTTTTTTTCAAACTGAGCCCCAACCCAGTTCAAGACAGTAAGAAAGGTGCAACAGAAAAAAACTAAATATTTCCCTCTTGTGCTTTAACTAAAACTGTCCAGTTAAGCAGAAAAGACGGTGCTCATGCAGGACCCTATAAACCAAAGACCTTTAAAAATTAACGATTTTTTCATTAATATTATTTATGTTTGCTGCGTCAGCTCAAATTGCTGTGAGCTGGAACAAGCTAGAAACAAGAAACTTGGTCTGATAGCTGGAAATGCGCATGTGCTTCAGAAGAAGAAGAATTAGTTATCCTTTATTAATTCCTCTTGGGGGAATTACACATTTTCACTCTGTTGTTATTTCCACAAACTAGCCTGAAATACACACACATGCACAAGCAGGACCTAAACATGCATTAATGGAGAGATGTCAGAGTGAGAGGGCTGCCACGTACATGTAGTCAGGTCCCTGAGACAAGACATTGAGCCCAGTTTGATGGCGTACTCAAGTGCACCTCAGCAGTGTCCAGGAGGTGAACCATTCTGTACTGATTGGTCCATGCTGGACTCAAACCGGACTGAGCTATTGCTGCCCCTTCCCAAGAAATATGAAGCCTAATTGGCCAGACAGTGGTGCTGTAATTAAGGCCCAAAAATGCTAATTTATAAAGGCCATGCCCCTCACACCATTAAGTCCCACTGACTTGAAATTTGACACACAAGTCCAGTTCAAGTGCTCTACAAAAAAGCCACCTGGACCATAAAAGTCTGTCAAATGGATTTTCTGCCGTTTTCGACTTTAAGTACACATTTTTGACATTTTCTACTAAACTGTAGGGCCGATTCCTACTAAACTGGCTGTAGATCTTTATTGGCCCAAGCTTATCAAAAGCATGTCAATATCTTATGGGTCTGCCGAACCATTTTGAGCCCAACCCATAGGGGGCACCACAAATACCAGAAATGTGTACCTCAAAACCTAGTGGACAGAATTTTACCTCTTTCTTTGTGTCTCTGTTCTTTGTGTGATCTGGGGAGTGCTATAGAGTGATTGGTGGAAGTGGCCTATCACATATTTGCTCATAACTCAAGATGCCTTTGAGTAATCTTCATTAAACTCATCAGACACATCTAGCACTATCTCCTGAACATACACACTGAGTTTTGTTTAAATCTGATGAAGGGGGGACATATGATGCAACTTTGAGTGTGTAATTATTTAAAAACTGCTTTGTGATGATGATAAAAGTGTGTGATTGGTTTCACTCCTTCATTAAACAGAATTAAACTACAAGAAGTGATTGGTCACTAAGCCTGAAACCTGATCTTTGCTGCCTGCGGCTTTAATTCTGCTCAGTTGTTAAGCGCAAAAGGCCTTGAAATTGCACATTGAGGTTTACAGCTATATTCTGTTGTATATTAATGACATCTCATTCACTTTTTTTTTGCAAAAAGCTATGCCACAAAATTATTTCACGATGCCCTCTTGGGTATGGCCTCAAGTAACTTATAATAGGGGTATTTCTACTACAAAGAGATAACCAGTTCAAAGAATGTACCTAACCTAAAGTTATACGTGACTTTACATCATGTCTACACAGCAGACAGAGACTGTAGTCCAATGCTCCTTTGACAAGAGCTTGATAACAAACTGTTCAAGTTCAGTGTTACAACTTCTTATCAAATGGAAAGGGAACATAACTCAACAGTTTCTGGGTTGTGCTTTTGAATGAGCACACACACGATTATGTAATGTATGGTTCTCAACTTTATACACCAAGTAATACTGATGAACCTAAAAGGCAGGGATTGTTCTTTAATATTGAATGTTAATTATTAAGATTAGGGTATGTTTAACATGAACATCATTTATAGAAGCCAGTATATTATGAGACTGAAACGTATTTCAGACAAAAAATGAACTTGTCGACTGAAAAGTGCTGCTGTATATGCATTTTTTGCATAAAACTATACAAAGGAATCTCTTTAGCATTCATTATAACAAACCTTTTGAACAACATGGAAGTATTAAGAAACTCAACAATAAATGTATGTGTGACCTAAAAAGCAAGAACAGGATATTATTGGTGTTGTATTGTCATATTGTTAATACAATACTGTATTATCATATTATAATATTTCTCAAGTTAAATTATCTTATGCAGAATGCTACTTGAATGTCTCCACACATTTCTGTACAAAAGTACAGATTCTGAAACTTGGCAATTGATTTCAAGGAAAGCTTTATGAAACTAGTTGCCTTTGTCCCTCCACACGTACGTATAGAGTGAACTTTGGAGCTGAGACAGAACTGTGTGTTATTCCCACCTACCCTCCATATGGAACACCTTTGGTATAAAAGGCCCGTGAAGAGGCTGAGACCTCAGTCTCGCCTGAGTACTCACTGAAGGAGCACAGAGGAGAGAGCTGCACAGAGCCCATGATGGGGGACTCAAAGCTCTGTCTGTCCCTACTCCTGATCGCACTTACCTCAACTTGTAAGTATTTTTAAATTTACATTATGCTGGTTTTGACTTTTGTATAATTATCATGAATATAAAGGAACAAAACTGTCAGCTTTGCCATTTACTGAATTTCAAAGAATATTTCAAAATACAGAACAGCTGCTTCAAACAATTTTTAAATTACTGCCCAAGTGCTGTGTATTATTCAAATTTGCTGTAATACAGTAATGTACTGTATATTAAATACAGCACTGTAGCTGACTGATATTCAACTAGTGGTCTGTGGGCCAAATCTGGCCTGTGATAAAGTGCCGAGTGGCCCTTTGACCATTGTCTAATTCACACTGAAAATAAACTGATTCACACTGTTTTTCCCAGGAAGGAGACATAGATATACCAGCTTTGTATGATGGGATAAATGAGGCTGTTAGTAACAGAAGGCTGATGTAGTGGGATAATAGGGTAGTAGGGTCGCCGTGTGACTCAGACGGTGAGTTATGAAGGGGAAGACAACTATTGGCTGCAGATGAGCAAAAGTTACACAAAAATGAGTATAATTATGATCCAATAAATGTGCATTTCACACCAAAAAGCTTAGAGATGATTATAATTCTGTCCCTGGTAGAAGCAGTTTGTGTTTATGAATCATTCCAGTATTTCAGTGATTGCATGATGGAGGAGGTTCCAGCTGTTTCATGTTACCAAAACATTTGCATCTGAAACACAGCTGCAGTTAAAATCTGATCTATCTGTCAATCCTTCTACCAAGTTGATTTGGTTAATTATTTTAATTTTATCTTACAAATACCATTATTATTAATGGAAGTGGCCCCTAGGCAAAGTATTATTAGTTTATTAGTTTATTTTGTTTATTAGTTGATTAGATCGCCATTATCTGACGCCATGACGTCAGCTTCCAAGGGTCTAACACATATATCTCCAGTTCATAAAAAAATGTATACATTATATAGCCTACATTTACAAATCATTACAAATCATGAGACACAACAAACAACATAAAACATCTGGTGCTTGTTCACACAGTTAATTGTCTTAAAGCTGCTACAAGGAACCTTCGTATATTGTTGATTTTGGAGGCGCCTGTGGACAAAAGCAGCAGTATTTCCCTCAACCACAAAATATGACATCAGAATTATCAAAATCAAAATCTATAATTGGTTAACATACTGTTCACTATAACTTTCGCTGGAAAACTGTAAATACAGGCATGTTTCATCTGATTTCAAGAGAATCCGAGCCGGTGGCAGGCATTGAGAATGACTACATAGAAATAGAAAGTGTCACAGATGATCTCATTTGCAGAAGTCATATTGAGGCATCAGTATTAAATTGAGATTGCTTCATAATTAATCAAGAAGTCCTTATTATAGCTTTAAGTACTTTGATGGTTACATCTTGTAATGGCTCTGTAAATTACAGCTGATTTCTGTCTGATATTTGCGTCTGATGTGGACTGCTTGGTCAGAAAAATACAATGGTTTCTTGTCATTTAAACATTCCTGAAGAAGATCATACAACTGCATTGTAATCTTTTCTCTGCAGTAAGCCACGAGATTTTTTTTTTGTGCATTTGATTAACACTAGTGTGCATTTAACAACTGAGAGCTAATCTGGCAGCTTTGTTTTGATCGAGTTGGAGTTGACTTTATTACTTTATTACTTTATTACTTTAAACAAATTATTTAAACAGTATTTTTAAAGGTCTAAATCTGTCCAAAGGTTTTTTCAGCACTATTGTTTAAGCAGTTTCCACTGTGTTTCAGATAAATTGATTTCTTGCAGGAAGAAACAAAGTTTCACAACTAAATTTCTTCTGATTGTCCTTACAGATGCCCAAGAGGAGGGTGCAACCTGCCTAAGTGAGTTACGGTATTTTCATAAGTTAATTACAAAACATAAACATGATGTTAATGTTAATTGCAATGCAGCTATTCAAGACATTTACAATTAAAACCATTTTAGTAGATGTAAGCTGAACTTTGATGCTTGGACATGCATAGTATTTTGTTCTTACACTTCTGTACTTTCACTACAGTACAAAGAAGTACAAAGAAATATGGTCAAATTGCTGCAATAAACGTTTTTCACAATACCTGCAACATTTAATGCAAAATTATTATCTTCTCTACCAGTAAACCAGAGGTACAAAGCCTACCACAAGTATGAATACCTGTACGAAGCTGAGTCCCTGAATGCTATCAACGGTGCTTCACATCTCAGGAATGGACCTAAGGCCACTTGCAAGGTACATGTCACTGTGCTTTAACAGCTAAATTTCATCATTCTGCGTTCTCATACATTGTTGTTGTTGCACATCCTTTTATTCTACACGATATCTAGCAGGAAAAGCTAAAGTTATCTTTTAAAACAGGTTGAAATCGAAGTACCTCAGACTTGTAGTTTCATCGTCCGCACCACTGGCTGTAGCCTGAGTGAGGTGATCGACATGGACCAAGCGGGCAACCCTGTGTTCGGTCCTGCACCCAGCTCTGATGCCTTTGCAGCTGAAATGGAAAGGTACGTTACATCAGCAGTTTTCCATTAAGTGACATATCCAGCAGCATGAACTCACACAATGGAATGAAACACATATGCGATAGGACTTATTAGTAAAAATCTCACATTTTCTGTAGGTATCCTCTGAAGGTTGTGGTAGAGGGTGTGTACAATGTAAAATTGTACCCTGAGGACGGTGAGACAACGACCATCCTGAACATCAAGAGAGGTATCATCTCTGCCCTGGCTGTGCCTCTGCTGGAAGAAGACAAGAATAAGAACATGGTTAGTCTCCTACTTATTACTGTATGCATAACACTTCTCAATTCCTTATATGGGAACAGTTTCCTCGAACACAATAAAAAGCGTGCAAACCGTAATGAAATTACACTCTTTTCCAGCCCACTATCCACGGCATGTGCAAGACCCAGTACTCCATCAACGCTAGAGAGGACATTGCAACTGACATCAGCCTCAACAGGGATCTGTCCAGATGTGACAAATTTGTCCCCATCAGAGATCACACCAGCCCCTTGGCACTTATCTCTGGCATGGTAAGATATCCAAGCAACACATGGGTGGGCCTAGTTTAAAATGGCAAACTACATTTTCCCTAATGAAAACTCCAGCTTCATTGTTTTTTTCCAACGTCACTGACTCAATTGATTGTACTAATTCTGTTTCTCTGCATTGTAGTGTAAAAGCAGGGTTACAAGTTGCAATGAATTCTTTCTGTTGCAGGTTAATGACAACTTGGTCTAAATATTATAAACTCCTTAACTATAATGTCTCTGCATCTCCATTTACACAATATAATCATATTATCAACACATCCCCATCAAAAAAGACGCTTGGCTGCTTAATCATAACGACAAGAATCTTGCAGCTGAATTTTTTGTCTGTCTTCAGCACTACCCACTGGCCCAGCTTATCAGAAGCTCACAGACCTGCAACTACAAGTTTGACAATGAGAAGAAACACATGACCGCTGGCTCCTGCACTGAGAAACACATCCTCATTCCCTTCTCTCATAAGTAAGTCAAACCTTATACTTGACTCTATATGGTGCTCTATTGGGTAAGTGTATGTCCAAAGCTTCTGCTGTACTTTTCAACCTTGTGTTGCCTCTCTGCAGGGGAGAATATGGAGTCACTAATGTTGGAAAGCAAGAACTGACTCTGGTTCAGGTTTCTCCTCACAATGAAAGAGTCTTTTACCGCAGTAAGTGCCTCTTCTTATCTCTGTTCTTTTTTATTTGTGACTAATTATTAAAAACTAGAATTTAGGGTATGAATAAACATTTCCAATTCTTGTGTATCCTAGGTGGCGCTGTCAAGGGTCTTCACATGGAGGCTGTCGAGGACAGGTGTGTCATCCAGGATAAAGATGCAGCTCTGAGCCTGCTGAGAGAACTGGCCGCTCTGCCCGAGACCGAGGGTGAGAGGAGGGCCCACCTCTTCCACAAGCTTGTCACCATGGTCCGTGGAATGAAGACTGAGACCCTGAGTCCCGCCATTCCCGAGGCTCTTGAGGTGTCCCGTGTCCTGACCTACCAGGTTCTGGCCCAGTGTGGAACCCCTGAGTGCAGCAGTGCCATCATGCAGATCCTCAGGACCTTCGATAGCTCTGCCCTCGAGGTTGATGCTGGTGTTTTTGCCATGGGACTCGTGTCCAATCCCTCTGCCCTCCTGATCAATGACATGCTCGAGATGGCCAAATACAAGCAGAGCAAGCCTATCATGTATGCCCTGAGCAATGTTGTCAAGAGGTGAGTGAAGATAACTGCACTTAATTCCAGGTTAAACATCTGAATAACATTTCAGCAGATGCTTTTCCTGTTTGTGTAAAATACGATAATAGGTTCTAAATATCCTTTTTCCTTCAACAGGTTCTACAAAGCTGAGGAAAAACTGATCCCTGAGATTTTCCTGTTGCTAGTTCATGGCTGCCAATGGTGACTGTCTGGGACAAGGACAACACTTTCAGACACTGAGGTAGGTACCACCAAACTCAAAATGAATATGACATGAATTAAAAGTTCATAAGGAAAAGCCCATGATCTACCTGCATATCTGTAAATTGTAAAATAAACTATTCTGTTCCATATATACAGAATGTCCTTCGTCTAATTTAATTCATATTCTGAGTAGCTGATTGTTGGGTAATGGATGCTTTAATCCCTTGACTCTGTAAGTTCAGTACTAAGCAATCTCTTGCATTTGTCAGCAAATATCCAACTGGCAAGAATTCTAGCAGTTTTAGCAAACATGGCCTACCGACCTCTGATTGCAAGTCCCTAGTACTCGAATTTAGCTGTGCATCCAAATGAGAAACCTGCAGTTTCCAGCTTTGTTTGCAGTATGGCTCCATTCAAGTATACAGCCCTCCTCGTCCCTGGGACAATCAAATTTAGTTTTGACTCTAGGAGTAACAACGGCAAGACTCTTGCGGGTAGCAAGGCTGCGTACTAGTTCAGGGTTCTACCTGACAGTCACTCAGTGGTCATGTAAAGTCTCTTGAGAGTTAGCAACATAATGACTGGAATCTTCATTACCTTTTAGTTCTCTTCATGCTGTATTTTATTGATCTCTTTTGTCACAGGGCAGAGAGATTCTCATGCAGGTGTTTTGGACAGTGCCAGCCCCATGCAGAAGCGTGTTGCTGCCTACCTGGTACTCATGAAGGACCCCCAGCCTGCTGAACTGGCCCAGCTGGCTAATGCCTTGCCCAACGAGCAGGACAAACAAGTCAAGAGCTTTGTGATCTCCCACATTACCAACATTCTGTCCTCAACTGAGCCAGAGACCCAGGAGTAAAGTGTAGCTGCAACTTTATGTTAATATTTTCAAATTTGTTGTTTCACTGCAAGGTCAGATGATGTTGTAGTCCTGATTTGGTCACCATCAGTTGTTTAACTGCGTATTTTTCTTTCCACAGACTGAGACAGAAGATTCGTGATGCTCTGCAGGGTAATGAGATTGGACCCATTATGGACCCCACCAAGTTTTCCCGCAACTACAAGATGGGATCTCTGGAAGGCAACATGATCTTTGAGGGTACCAGCTACCTCCCCAAGGAGGTCATGCTTGAAATGACTCTGAAGGCATTTGGCTATGACATTGATATGATGGAGGTAAACATTTTCAGCTATTTTAAATGCAAACTTAATTATGAGACAAATTTAAAAAGACAATGTGCAGGATCCTGTTGGTAAGTGATAAGTCTGTCACCATTACAGATTGGTATGGAGGGCAAAGGATTTGAGCCAACGGTTGACGCTCTTTTTGGAGACAATGGATTCTTCCCCGACACTGCCCTGAAGACAATGTACTTTGTCTCTGAAAACATGCCACTCAGAGTCAATGAGATCCTGCAGAACATGCTGCCTGCTATGAAGAGGGACAGGATGAAGAGACAGGTACTCAGACCAGTCTGTTTTAAACATAAAAAATGTCTGATTAGTAATCATGAGTTTAGATGTTCTCAAACTGTCATGAATCTAGTAATATAGTATGGTTATTTGAATGCTTAGACCTCCCAGAACTTCATGAGGGAGATCGGGCGCAACCTCAACAAACTGGTGAGGGAACTGAAGACAGCTCAGTCTCCTGAGGCAATGGTTTACCTGAGGCTTTTGGGAAATGAACTGGGATATCTGAGGACCAACGAAATGGAGGAGATGGCCTACTCTGCAGCCATGATGATTGACAACATGTTCAAGATGTTCCCTACTGATGTAAATAAAAACTTATTTTCACTTATTTGACAGAATTTATTATTTATGATTGTTTATCATTTGAGTGACATTTGTATTTTTATGGTTTTTTTATGCCACAGATTATAAAGGCGCTGATGACCAAGGCTGACAACACAATCTTTGCCCACTACATCTTCATGGACAATGAATTCTTCCTCCCTACCATCACTGGTGTGCCTCTCAGGGTTGCACTGTCTGGTACTTTCACCCCTGGCATCAAGGGTGGACTTCATATTGCCCGTGACATGGTAATTATCTTTAAAATTCTTTTCAAAAATGTGTTTTACAGCTAACTAACTGCATGGTTTTCTGTTACACATAATTAACACAACAAGTCACCTATCTTTTCTGTTTCCACAGAGCGAAGTTGCCTTCATGCCCTCTGCCGGCATTGAGTTTGTAACTCAGGTTGGCTCCGAAATGCCTGAATATGTCAACTCTGGATTAGAGATGCACACCAACATTTTCCACGAAAGTGGGCTCACTGCCAAGATCTCCATGGGACGTGACAATGTCAAGCTGACCATCCCTGCTCCACAGAGTCCTACAAAGCTCATCAAAATGACGTAAGTGGAGTTCTTGTCCATTGTCTCCTCCTGTTTTCACTTTCCTCTAATGAAGAGAGAGATGCCTGTGCACTTCTCTAAAATCTGAGTTTCAAACATACCCCAGGGAATCTAGATTTGGAAAAGGACAAATTCAAAAGCCAATCGCTGTAATGCAAGCAAGACAACCTGAAACCTCATGAAACTTGTGTCTGCTAGTCGCTGATTTTGATGAACAACAAACTCTAAGTCTGGGTCTGACTGAGGCTCAAACATGTAGGGCTAAATGTCTCTGAGCTTTCCTCTAAGGCTTGCCATTTCATGCGGACTGGTCTTTCTGTGGTTAATCTAGCACAAGCAGTGATGGTGGATGGGCATGACACCAGGTCCAGAATTTCTTGATGAGTCTCTTTTATGTGGGGAAGCCATGTCAAATGAAATATCAATCACAACAGAGTATGTTTTACATGCTTTAAATGTGTCTGGAGGGGAACTTAAACTGTATGTACTAAGAAACTAAATACGATCCAAGTGGTTCCAGGTGCAGCTACATGTACTGTGACCTTATAGAAAAAGTTTTACAAAACCTTAAATTATTATCCTATAATGGTTTTTTTGTAATTTTCTCCACATAGAAACAAACTGGTGGCAGTCACTGGATCAGAGGTGAAGACCATTCCCCCAGTGGTGATGGACAAGGTTGATGTTAGTGAGTGCACTCCCTTCTTCGCTGGAATGAAATACTGCACTGCCCTTCAGTACACTGATGCTTTATCTCAGGAGACAGCCCCCTACTTCCCCTTCACCGGAGACAGCAAGTGAGTAAAACTTTATAAATCACCAGCAAATAATTGTATTTTTTTTAATAATTACCCTTGAATTTTAGCTAATCAATTGAATTTTCTAAATAGATTTGCTGTGGAACTCCACCCCACTGGTGAAGTCACTGAGTACACAGCCACTCTTGCCTACGAGCTCCTCAGGGAGGGAGAAGAGGGTCGGCAGAAGGTTGATGCTGTGAAGTTTATTCTGAGGGCTGAAGGTAAGGTGTAATATGGACAATATGGTAAAAATTTCCCATCTGGCTCAGGTGGCCCAAAGAGTTTAGTGTAGTTATATAATATTACCCTGTTTGTCGGCCAACAACAGGTGCTGACCCTACTGAGGCCAGAGCAGTCATGAAATATAACAGAAGGAGGAATGTCATCACCGCCGACATCCAAATCCCCGACTACGATGTGGAGGCTGGACTCAGACTGGGTGTTGTTGATGGAAACACCAAGGGCAAAGGAACTCACTCCATCTCTCTTGACTTTATAAACAAGAACATCCCTCAGCTTTCCCTGGTTGGCCGTGCCAAGTAAGAAATCCAAACAAACCCTAATAAAATTAGATAAATATCACCCACATAACTGAGAGTACACAAACTCACTGTTACTTTTTTCAGCCTGAAGGCCATGAGAGAAGGAATGCTGCAAGTCCAACTTCTCATTCCTTCAATCCATGCTGATGCCACTTTCACAGCTAACCTGAAACGTGATGAAGAATTGGAATTGGAGCTCAACAGTGGCATCAAATTCTTGGAAACCACTTCTGAGCAGAAAATCGCAATGAAATATGGTACTAAAAGTTTCCAGTTACTCTATCTTTCCTGACTTGTTTGATGCTGGCATATTTATACTTTGGCCTGGGTCAAAATTGGTTGGTTCAGACCATTTATCTTTTGTGACAATTATCTTAATCCTACTTTGATTTGTGAACAGATTTCCTAACAAGATGGAAAGGATTTAGTGAAAAAAAAGTGACTATTTAAACTTAAACCTAGTCTGAGCATTAGAGAAATGTTTTCTGATGCTTCATGTTTTTCCTCAAATTTTTCTTTACAGATACCCGCAAGATTGAGATTGAATTAAAGTCAGATATGAACTCTGAGATCTTGGAAAAACTTCCATACACCGAGGAGATTAAAAAGTATGGTAATGATGTTCTTGACATGCGTGTAGGAGGAACTGACATGACAGTCTGTCAAATGTTCAAAGCATTTGTGGAGGTACAAATCTTTGATTTTACAATTATTTTGATTGATTTATTCTCTGTCAAATGGAGAAAGCCTAAGACATGCTTTTCTTATTCTTTAGGCAACAAACAACCACATGGAAATCTATGCTGCTGACATCCCTTACATACAGAGCTTCAGAGTGCCTGACATTCCTGAGATTTCACTGCCAGAGACACTTTTCTTGAATGCGTAAGTCTGAAATAGTTCAATGATTAACATCTTAATTTTCAGAAAATGTTATTATTGATATTGATTTGTATCTTTTTTGTTTATAACAGTGAAGCAAAGGCTGTGTACCACTTCAACAATGAGCACTTCACCATTGCAATCCCTCTCCCTCTTGGAGGAAAGTCAACAGAAGAGCTTAATTTCCCACCAGCTTTGACCACACCATATGTGACTCTACCTCAATTTGGACTGGAGATTGTCTCCATGGAAATTCCCATCCCAGAGCTTGTTGTACCTGAGAGCATCACTCTGTCTATTCCTTTCTTTGGCAAAGCTGAAGTTTCAACTCTGATGAGGAGCAACGCGTACGACATGGAGGCTTCAATGGCTGTTGGAAAAGATGTTGTGGAGGCACCAAGCTACTCAGCTAAGTTTGATGTGAAAGGAACCTCCCCACTTGACGTCCTCTCCATAAAGATGGAAGGTATTTCATAATATATATCATTCACAAATTTCCACCATTGTTATCCTTAACTCAGTTAAAATGATGTGTTGTTCAGACTTGGTAGTTTTCAATTACACTTTTTGGACTTCAATCAATCATCTTTTTTGTGTCTTATTTAGGTTCCGGGATGTTTGCCACTGCTGATTCCATCAAAACCCATTTGAAGAGCTCTTTGGCCCATAAATTCATTGAAGCCAGTATCAGTATTGTTGAGGATGCAATAATCACAGACAAAATCAGTTTGAAATCAACTAGCAAGATCGAAGCCACAAGCCCATTCGGTCTCAATATTGAACTAGAGCACACTGGTATGGCTGGAGTCAACACTGAAGAAATCTCTGCTGAGAGCAACTTTGATGGAATGTTTAAGGCTGGACCCATGTATGGCAAGACCATTTCAACCCAGTCATTCACCATCTTCCCATTCAGGCCAGAGGCAAAGATTGATTCTACTGTTCAGATCGACTCCACCATTGTTCAGGCCCAGAACACAATTGCAGCATCCCTTGCCAATGGTGAATTCTCAGTTGTGTCTAACACCAAAGCCTTTGAAGACATCTTGACCAATGATGCTGAGCTTTCCTTCAAAGACAACAAGCTGTCACTGAAGTGTGATACCAATGCCCTCGCTCTTGGTATGAAGATCCACAACCTGGCTGAAGCCTCTGCTGGTGCCGGCGAAGTTGTCATGAGAATGGAGACAAATACAGACTACTCTGAAAACCGTGTTTACTCTCTGCTGACTGCCTCTCTTGATGTCAATGGTCTGGCTGTAAACAGTGATGCCACCGTGAAGCTCCTTGAGAATGAGGCTACTCACAAGGCCACTCTGAAAATGAACAAGGATGGTATGACCACAAGTGGAACAACCACCCTGCAGAGCCCGCTGTCCCTGGAAAATACCTTCAATGCTGAGCTTGATGCTTCAAGGGCTACTCTATCCATTACAAACAAGGCTGCAGTGCGTGACACCAAGGTTGATAATTCCAACACTCTGACCATTACTCTCTCTAGCCTTGACTTCAACTCAAAGGCTGAAGCCACTGCAAGTGAGTACGCCACTTACACTCATGACATCACCATCGACATGAAACCCTACACTGCTTCTGCAAATGTTAATAACAACCTGAAACTTCTGAAGGCCAACTTCATTAATGAGGCTCAGCTGAAGGCAGAGCTGTACAAGATGGACCTGGTAGGAAGCCTGCAAGCCTTGTATGGTGAGGAAGAGATCAAGCACACCTATCAGGTAAATTACGCTGATATGACTGCTAATACAAAGTGCAGCACCACTGGAAAAGTCTTTGGATCTCACATGAGCCAAAACACCGAGCTTGAAGTTGTCGGCCTTGCTGCAAGATTCACCAATGATGCCCGCTTCAACTCACAGCCAATGCGCTTTGACCACACCATCCGCTGCAGTATTGTTCCTTTTGATTTCAACCTTGATGGTGTCTTCAATGCTGATGGCGACCTGACCATGTATGGAAAGCACAGTGCCCAGCTCTATGGCAAGCTCCTCCTCAAAGCACAACCCCTGGCTTTTGCTAGCTCACATGAATGCAGAGCATCACTAACTCAGCAGCTAGATAATGGTTTTACACTTGAGACAATTATTGACAACAACATGGATACTGTTCTGTCACCTGTAGAGCAGAAGATCAGTTTTAGGATGAAGTCTAAATTGAATGACAACATCTTCAGTCAGGACACAAGTGTTTACAACACTGTTGAGCGAACTGGAATTGAGATTTCCAATACCATCCTCACAGACCTCTTCAACACAGAATCCACAGAGAACCAGGAATTCAGTATTTCTGGCTTCCTCAAGTATGACAAGAGCACAAATAGTCACATAATTCAGTTCCCTACGATTGAAAGTCTTTCTACTGTCTTGGAAAGCATTAAGGGCTTTGTTGTGCAGATTGCAGAGGCACTGCAAGACTACATCAACAATGAGGAGATCAGGGCTAAACTTGAGGCTCTTCCCCAGCATGTAAGTGACTTCATTTCTCAACTGAATATAGAGGGCAGCCTAATCCAGCTGAAGCAGTTTTTAAATGATTTTACTCAAGAATATGTCATCTCCATGGAAGATGTGGAAGCTTCTTTGACAAACCTGAAGGTTTCTGTTGAGAAGCTGCTGGCTGATCTCACTGTTTACATCCAAAACTTTGCTGATATGGTGAAGGAGATTATTGTTAGTGGCACCTTTCCTGAAACCCTCATTCAGAAGGTCCAGGAACAGCTGAATGCCTTTAATGAGGAGTATGACATCAAGGCTATGGTTGTGTATGTGATTGATACAATGAGGGAGATGATCCAGCAGATTGATCTGGAAAAACTGAAGGACACCAGCATCGCATTCCTGCGTGATATTGATGCCAAGTATGAAATCATGGCTAATCTACAGGCAATGATGAGTGACATGAAACAAATGATTGAGAACTTTGACATGCAGAGATTTGTTGCCAAGGTGAAGAGCTTCATTTCATCCTTCAACTTTAAAGCTCACGTTGAGGAACTAGTGAGTCAGATTCCCACAGAGATTTTCAACGATATGACAAATTACATTAGGGAAATTATTCAGGACCTTGACATTGTTGGTAAGATCAACACAGTCTATGCCAAGATGAGAGAGTTGCTTGTAAAGTTTGAGGCTGACAAAAAGGTTCAAGCTGCCTTGGAAAAGGTTGTGGAGCTCATCAGGCGGTTCAGAATTGAGGAAACCATCAAGGCTATAGTCAAGATGGTGGTGGACGCAGACATCCCTACCAAACTTATGCAATTCTTTCAGGGTGCTATCAATTACTTGAAAACAACTGAGGTTAAGGATATAATTTCACAGTTCAATGAATACATGGAAATTATTGAGCAGAAATTACAGTCATTTGATTATAATGATTTTGTGGATCAAGCCAACCAAATGGTAGCTAGGTATACTGCTTATGTGAATGACCTGATCAGGTATCTTGAAATCCCCCAGAAACTAGAGGCAACAAGAGATTTTGCCAACTCTGTCTTATCCTCTGTAAGGGCTTCTGTGGAGCAAATTAGAGAAATCAAAATTGCAGAATGTATGAACAATGTGAAGGATATCTTTAACCAGGTTGTTTTAAGTAATCTGAAGGCATTTGCTGAAAATATAAAGCAGGGAATTGCAACACTGGATGTCAATGCTGTACTCACCTATTATCTGCAGTTGGCAAGAAAGTGCTATGCTGAGTTCATAACTATTGCAACTGATATGTTCACCAATATGGTTGAGATCATTAAGAAAGTGGCACCTGAGCAAAAAATTGTCAGTGAGCTATCGCAGATCATTGAGGGGCTCATTAACGGGCTGAAACAGTCTGAGCTGAACATGCCATCCTTCACCATTCCTCTCACTGATCTTGTTGTGCCTTCCATGAGGTTCAGCATAGATAAGCTTTACCAGTTTGAAATCCCATCACAGTTGGAAATCCCTGAGTTCACTATCTTGGGCTTCCATACTGTACAAGCTACCACCATCTCGACTGATGACATTAAACAGAGGATCATTGATTTGATTGATTTTATTCTCAACTTTGAGATGAAGGTGTTTGATGTGGCTGCTTTTTATGGCGACCTGACCATGGCCTACCTTCCTGCCTTGCCTGAGTTTTCACTTCCTGAAATTACTGTGCCTGAGTTCTCCTTTCCCACTCTTCCTCAGCTTCCATCAGAGAAACTTGTTAAGACTCTCCAACTCCCAACATTTAATCTGCCAGTCATTCCCAGCGAGATTGTGATTCCAGCATTTGGTAAACTGAGTTATGAGATAAAAGTCAACTCCCCCATCTACACTATTAGGAATGCAGCTGAAGTCCAGAGTTCTCTTGATGCAGATGAGGCTCCTCAGCTGACAGCTTTTTTGACTTCCCAAGGGACATCTCTCAGCTTTGAAATCCTTAACTTCAACCTGGATTCCACTGCTCGTATTGCTGTTCCCAAGTGGGATCGTATGACTGCTTCTGAGACCCTTGCATTAACTCATAATTGTCTTGCTTTAGACCATCATGCATCTGTGACACTTAATGACTTTTCAGCCCAGGCCTCAGCCAAGACTGTGGTAAAGGCCACTACAGCACCATACAATGCTGAGCTTTTAAATGAAGCTTTCCTAACTACCACAGGTGGTTTATCTGCCACTCTTGACACTTCCTATAAACATGTGCTCAATCTTCCCATCGTGGGCCTCACTGGTGAGGCATCTGTTACTCAAAAAGCTGTAGCCCGCCAGGAAGGTACTTCTATTACTGTAACTGTTGAAAATCAGGGTACTGCCACCTACAACTCTCATGACAGTACCCACAAGAGTGACCTGCAAGTCACAGTCAGCCCAAGTACATTCAAGTTGACCTTCGCCAGTGACACAGACACAGTCCCTTTAAAGATGAAACAGACCGTGAGTGCTGACTTTGTCATCTTCAGCTATTTCAAGATGGATGTTCGTTCTGAAGCAGAAGGCTCCATAATCAAAAACAGCCTTTTAGTGGGATCGGTAAATGCCAATCTGCATGACATGAAGCTTGAGCTGAAGGCAACCCATAGCACAGATTTAATTGGTGTTGCCAGTGGAGCCCTACACAATGTGATTGATGTCGCTCTCTCTCCCAGAGAGGTTGTGTTCAGCTTTCAGAATAAGGGAAACACCAAGGTCAGTTTTAGTGATGCTCTAACTGCTAAAGTTGATCTGCAGAATGACTACTCTGCAACCTTCAGGCCTAACACACACCATATGAACACTGTAGCTCTGGCACGTTTTAATCAGTACAAACTTTTCTGGAACCTCACTGTAGAGAACAATGAGAGAGAGGCTGCCATCCTTGCTGCTGTAGAAGGGGAAGCAAACCTTGATTTCCTGACTCGGCCCATCAGCATTCCTGAGATTTCTATTCCATTTGTTAACATACATACCCCAGCTATTAGTGATCTTGACTTGTATGACCAAACTGGGTTGAAAAACATTTTGACTACTGCTGAGCAGACTGTTGATGTGGACGCCAAGATTGTTTACCAGAAAAGCCAAGCTGCCCCATTTGTTGATATGGGTCTGATACAGATTCCATCTGAGGGTAACCTGATCACAGAACTGGCTTTCAAGTCTGCCATCTTTAATCTTAATATCAATGCTGGAATGTATGCTGAGGATGATCTTGTATTCCGCCTGGGAGCTACCACAGCCTCTGTGTTTGAGGGTCTAAAAGCCAAACTTGATGGCACCACCAGTCTGACCACCAAGAGAGGAATAAAGTTGGCCAATTCCCTGTCCCTTGAAAATCCTCACATTGAAGGCACTCATGACAGCACCATCAGCATGAGTACTGAGACTTTTGAAACTGCCATCTCTGTGGCTACTGTTGCAAAGATTGCCCTGCCTATACTCAATCTGGAGGCAAACCAAAATCTGGTTGCAGACACCAAAACCAAACCAAATGCTGTCTCCACCCTTAGGATGAAGGGTGACTTCAACATCCCTGTGATCAAGGCTGTTGGAAAGGCTGACGCAGACCACAGTCTGAAGCTGGAGGGAAGCTTTGAGTTCTTTGAGATTTCCATGGAGACATCCACTAGGGCAAACATGGATGGCACAGTGCTTGAAGACTTTCTACTTTTGGGAGTTCTGGATAATGAGGTTAATCTTTACCTGAATAATAACGGCCTACGCTCCACTTCCAAGGTTATTGCCGATGCCAAGCTTAACTCTGGCACCACCAAAGTCATTGGCATGGATGTTAATGAGAATCTTGCTGTTGAAGCCTCCCTGAGCCGCGTGTATGCAGTGTTTAAGTATACCGGAAACAATGAGGCTAACTTGTTCAAGTTCAACACCAACGGGAAGCATATTGCCCAGGCTACAATTGACTTTGCACCATCATCTTCCTTGACTGCTGATATGGAGTTGGATATATCTCAGCCAAGCAACATGGGTGACCTCACCATCTTTGAGAAGACTGTTGCTGAAGTGACTGCCACCAAACAGAAGATCTCTACCAATGTCAAGTTTGCCAGCCCACTGTACACCACAAACCTGGCAACTGAAGTAGAGGGCAGTGCTCCTGTCTTCAAAATCACCTTTAGGTCCTCTGCCACCTCTGCCATCGTCTTCTTGGAATATGACCTGGACTGTAAGCATTTTTTTCTAATCATATAATACACTTTTACATCTTAAGTAAAAAGCATAATTATAAGGTTTAACTAATGTCAATTTGCTTCAACAGCTTCCATTACCATGACCTTTGAAAATGCTGGCATAAGCCTGACTGGGAAGGCGGTTTTCACCCACAGTGACCTGACCATGGATATTCAACACATTCTTTCCCATACACTGAGGTAACACTTAAAATAAAAACTGCGTGTGCTATTTTGTGGATTCTACAGTTG
The DNA here is from genome assembly GCA_034769285.1 of Lutjanus argentimaculatus. NCBI lineage: Eukaryota > Metazoa > Chordata > Actinopteri > Lutjaniformes > Lutjanidae > Lutjanus > Lutjanus argentimaculatus. The sequence continues at coordinate 54,377,767 of JAWZSL010000001.1, forward strand.
TGAGTTGACTAGTTATGTTTTTACTCATGCTAGAAGAAGACACCAAAATATAGGCATACAGTCCTTCTTTACACCTCCCTGCCTCTATTTACAGTGACTCCCGTCTCACCCTGAATGTGGACGTAACCAGCCCTGCCTTCACTGACATGAACTTGCGTTATGCTGTGCGTAAAGATGGAATCAGTGCCACAATTTCTATCCCATCCACTGGCTTCCTGGGTCTTCAGCTCCATGGCAGGGTGCCATCTCAGATGAATGCCAGGGTTTATGGCCGTTATGCTGTAAGGATTTCATAATGCTATCATTGCGCATTCTTTGCACAATTGCAATAGTCAAGTGATTTACATATCATTTTATGTTTTGTTTTCCTCTGAAACAGTCTGACCCCGGAAAGGATGTTGATATCTTCACCATGAGAGCTTCTGCCAAGGATGTTGATAAAATGAATCTTAAGATGGTCTTCAACATGGATTCCCCTAGGATCATGTTCAACGGACTACAGGAAAGAGTTCCTGCTATCACCTCTTGTTTGTCTAGCTATGCTGAGAAATTCCAACTGTTCAGATATGCTGCCCAGATGAAGAATAATATTATTGAATATGTTGACGAGGCCTACCACATTACAAAGAACCATGCCCCCAATCTGAGCCAGGTGTCCATCCTCTTTAGGAACACTGTTGTTCAGTATCAGAAGACTGTTCAGGTCTTCTTGGATGCTGCCATCAAGTTCCTGAGGGAGACCCATGTCAAACTGCCTGGTTCTGATGAGATGACCCCTCTCATTGAGGTGCTCAATAAAGTGACCACCAGCATTACTACTATGGTAGAAGAGACAATCCAACTGGTGGCTGTTAATGCAGAATATGCTTACAATGCCATGATTAACATGTTCAGCAAAACTCAGGTCACAATGCCCATTGGTGATGTCATGGCTGGAGCCAAAATAATTGACGAGATTAAGGACAGGGTAAAGACCATGTCTAATCTTATTGTAGATCTTTTGAAGCAGCTGGAGAGTCCAGACGTACTCCTCGAGAATCTAGGTGACACCTTAAAATTCTTTGTTGACAAAACTCAGGAATTTGTTGACAAAGCCCTAAAGTCTGATGTTCTTGATGCCATTGCTGTCTACATTAATGCTTTCTATGACAAATACATAAGCTTAATGAAAACAGTCACAGAGTATGCAAACACATCTATGAACATTGAGCAAATAAATGGTGCCATTGATTACGTTCTGGATATTTTCAGATCTACTATGGATCGATTTAACAATACCGTTACTGACTATCTGCAGCAGGCTCCTGCTCAGTACAGAGCCTATGTAAAAGTTACAGATAGTAAACTTGAGATTAATTTTTGATTCCACCTTCACCAGCAAGCAAAAATATTTAAATGCTACAATTGCTACAGTGTTATCTGGAGCTGTGAAAATAACACATTAATCAGTAATGAAAATAATCTTTAGTTGCAGCACTAGTATTTTTCAAACATAAAGGTAAAATAGATTTTAAAAATTCTAGATGAACACAAACAATCATGTTCAGTTTTGTTTTGGATGTGCATAATAATAGTATTACATTTCACAACAGTGCAAATATTCACTTGTATACTGTATGTCTTACAGTTCTGATTTGTTTAACTTTGTGTTTGACAGTCATGTAAAATAAAATCTGTTTACTAAAGAGAACTGTGCAGTAATTCTTTTTTTACCCAATGGGTACTACTCACCTCTGCATGGACATGGACAACAATTAATTATTTATGTCTTTAAACCACAATGTATGAATGTATGAAATGTTATTTCAAATTAAACCTTTTTAGAAGGTTGCATGGCTCTAGCCATTTTGGTGCCACAGGTGCCCATGGCTTTCAGAACATGACGTGTTGCATGAAAATATTCAGTTTCACTTTATGCTTGTAGAGTGAATTGAATTGGGTGCAAAACTGTGCTTTAAAACTCACAAGATAAAGCCATATACTATTATCTTGCCTATGTTTCTAAATGCAAAATGTATCCAAACTGAGTCAAATAAACATATCAATGCTATCTCAAGTCTAAAAAAAAGGTTTATAATTTAAAAATAAAAATATATCTGAACATTTTTAAATCTGTGGTGGCATCTCCCACTGACACAGTCGTTTTGATGAGCAAACAAAAGCCCTGCATGCAGTTGAGCAGCATTTATCAGGTGTTTATCAGTGTACTGACACCTCATCACAGACTAGTTTCTATCTGTGAGGTCAAATATCAGTGACTGCAAAGCAGTGGTTCTGAAATAAGGGTCCAGGGACCTGCTGTCTGTAGCACATGTATTTATTTATTTATTTATTTATTTTTCAAAAGTCTTTATTATAGCCTAAGCCTGCATTTATTTTATGATTACACTTTTAGCAGTATTTACACTTAACTTTCCTTTCCAGAAACAATTACTTTTATTAAGCCTATTTTATATTTTATATTATTTACATTTTAGATATATATACTACATACTTTTTATTGTATATTATTTAAGATATAATATGTAACATTTCTGCACTAAAATGTCTAAAAACACGAGTCCTATGTTTTATTTTGTTGAGTTATTTACTTACATTGTCCCAAATGTTTCCAACAATGGTCAAACACAGAGAAATCTGGAATTTATTCAAAGTAACAGTGTGTCTCCTACTAGCTGTCTACGTGTATTCTGTGTTGACATGGTGCAAATATTTTTAATACGTCTAATAGTAGTAACTAGTCTAATATTTTTCTGATGTATTTCCCTTGCGTTGTTCTTTCACATAACTTAGTAGTAGTGTAAAAAAAAAAAGGGTACGTCAAATTCTAAGGGACATATGTAAGGGGATCCCTGATAGATTGATTGGTGGTCAACTGTTATATTAATCGGCAACTATTTCAATAATATTTGTTTTAAACTTTTTTTTTTTTTTTTTTAAGAAAAAATGTCCAAATTCTCTCATTTCAGCTGAGTGAGTTCTTCAGTCCTCTCTGACAGTAAACTAATATCTTTGGGTTGATATATATTTTCTATCTTGTAAGTGATCCTTGGCTGACAAAAAAAATTGAGAACTTCTGATCTAAAAAATGGGTGAATGAATGAGTGAAGGAGAGACACTGTACAAATATCACAAGACTGTCCTTTTTTGTTTTAGCAAACTGTCTCTTATATAGTACGGTGATGTAAAATTGGTTAACTTGTAATTTTAATCATTTAAGTTCATTTTTTCAGTTACATCTTTTAAATCACTTCTTAAAAACCCATTTTATAGACTTCTTTTTATGTGATCTTGTCTTTTTATTCTTTATCTTTTTATTCTTTTTTTTCAATGTTTTTATATTGATATCCAATGTCATCTTTGGTCGTTATACTTTATATTTATACTAACGAATATGTGATGTTGTCTTTTATGTTTTTATTTCTATTTATTTATTTTGACATGTGTTTCTTGTTTAATTGTTTTTATCTTTTTGTTGTTGTTGTTGTTCTTTCTTCTTTCTACTATGTTTTGGGGTCCTATGTTTTGTGTTTTAATTTAATTTCAATTTTAGCATAGCTTTGTCTTGCTTTTGTTTGGCCTCTCTGTTCTGGCTTTTTTTTGTTGTTAATTGCCTCCTGGGCATTGTGCTCTTGCTTTATCTGTCAAAGCACTTTGTAAACTGTAGTTGTAACAGTGCTACATGAATGAGGTTGTTATTATAATATTATTGTTATGACTGATTTCATTGTGCTTTCAATAAAAAGCACATTTTAATGCTAATAATGTAATTATATGGACTCCAATGAAAACAGGAAAACAAAGAATGACAACATAGTCTAAAACTATAAAGATGGCATTTTTGCAGACTGCACGTTGGATAGATGCACAAATGTAATGTCTATTAACAGCCACAGGGGGGCACTGCTTCTTTATTAACCATATACTACTGCCTCTCAGGTTGGGGTTGATAACTATGCCCCAGTTGCTGGTGTGGCTGCCTGTCTTATGGTCCTGTAGTTTTATCTGTACTGCACACTGATTATGAGCAGATTTGGTTCTACCTATGACTTAGCTTTCCCAAAGTTTAATACCTACTTTCCAATCAACCAACTGTGAAAAAGTTGCGTTCGAAATTAATCAGTGGGGCAAGTTTACAAAATATATTCAAAAGGGAAATGTTTAACTCAAAAAATATGAGCTTGATGTTAACATTAGACCCCAATTGGACATCAAGTACACCCAGCAGATGTCCCTGTGGATTTGTGCTGAACTATTTAATTTCCTGAGCTTCTCTGAGATGAAGCATATTGAAAAATATTCTTACTGGGATTGATTGGTCGCTATTAAGTGAGCAGGCATTTAGATACTGGCTGACCTTACAATATATGGCACTATGTCTTTAGTTCATTCAATTTAGTTTAAATTAAAATATTTTACAGAAAATAACTCAAAACAAGTTGAGGCAAACCAAGTTCAGCTGAATCTTTTGAGGAGCATTCTCAGAAACTGAAACCTTTGATCCATTGCTGTCTGTCCTTCCCAGTACTGGAACATGTTATCAAGTAGTTCCTCGACTGATACTAGAAGATATCAGTCAGTGAGATGTAGGACACTGTTTTCAGAGTGGTGTCCTCTGCCCTAAAACAGGTGAACTGTAATAAAATGTGCACTTAAATAAAGTTTCTGCATACACCACATGCAAACAACTCGGTGGTTGGCACGGCATCAGGTTGGAGAAGCAGCAGGAGTACCAGTGTAGGAAGCAAAGCAACAACAAAATGTATTTAAACTGTAATTTATTTTACAAGGGAGCTACTGGTCTGCCACTGATTCAAACAGTTAGTTTGTTTGTGTTATTGTGTAACTTTGGTGTTTTAGAGTCAGATTCACCAAAGTCACACAACAACACAAACAAACAGATTGAGGCAGCGGTTGGCCAACAACTCCTGTGTTCTGTGAGGTAAAATTATTGTTTTTGTCAAAGGAGTCTGGTGGAGAGCCCTATGTTTGGCTTATGTAATGACTGAGAGACTGTCCAATGGCTGATGAAACCATTCTAAATATAGCGTACACTTAAAGCAAGGTTAGGCAACCTTGTTTTGGTATCATTGAGAAATAATTTCATAATAACCTCTCAGCATATTGTAAATCAAGTGGTCTGAGACAGAACTAGACTTCTGCACCTCCTCTTGGCTCTGTTTTCAGCATTTAGAGAATCTGGCCCGTGACAGTAGACTTAAACAATCACAGGTCAGCTCAGACCGGGGGCTCCTGTTGGTTGTTCTACTTCGGCGAGATCCTGAGTCAATGGCTGAAACTCCTGCAGGAAAAGTCACTATAAAATGGAACTATAATAAAGAGAAAAGAGTCTAATGAGCAACATGCTCAGCCCATTAGTTTATCAGCTCATTCAGTTACTTTTGACTTCACCTTCTGTTGAGTTCATTCAGTTCATTCATGTCTATCGCCTTTGTTGAGGACTAAGAGGACCAGGCGGACTTGAGACACAGAGCTGATAGACAGCCGCTCAGAGCCAGGGAGCTCTGCAGGAGAGGGTCAGTGGTAGAGTGGGGCTTCTGGAGGAAAAATACACCAGAGTCATTCTGATGCCAACTCCTTTATTGGCAGGAGGGGAGCTCAGAGTGTATGTTTCAAACTTTTGTAATTAAAAGGAAGATTTATTTTCACTCCTGTATGTAAACCTCCTGCAGCAACAACAAAGAAATTGTGAAGCCATGGATCAGCCAGACAAGAGCTCAGCATTTGTTTTTTAAACTTTTAAGTGCAGCAGTGACCACAGAGGAGCCGACCACGCTGTTTACAGTAAGATAATTAGTCTGTCTGTCCATGTTGACTGCTGACTGGAGAGAAATGTATTTAAAAGTTACATCGTGAGAGTAAAGAGAGGAGGGATGAAAAGGAAAGAATCGACTTTTTCTTGTGAGTGCTGGGACATATACATGAGGCTCACACTGTGTTGTCGCTGATTTGCATTTCCATTACTACTTATATTGCAGTGAGCTGCACCGAGATGGAGTGACTCTGGAGCAGGGACAAAGGGAGCCTGATTCGCCTCCGGGCTGTGGTCATGTTGCACCGACCATGGCCAAACCGTGTGGAGCCTTCTTTTCTTCCCCTGAACAAACGAGTGTGTTGTGATAATGAGTTCATGTGTGTGCAGAAGAGCAGAGAGAAAGACGTTTTTAAAAGTCTTTATGCTCAGCTCTCAGTACTTCTGTAGCTTCACACTGAATCTTTCTGTTTTTAAATGTAGTTTCTCTCCTCTGTCGCTGTTTTGTACCGTCAGGTGTCTGTTTTATTACACACAGCTGATGTCTCTCGATCCATTCTCGCTCACGATTGCCTCGGTAAACTGTCTGCGTGCACTGTCCACAGCAGCACAATGCTCAGCTTCTGCGCTGGTACTCCTCTCTGCCTCTCCAAACAGGGGACATGCCAATTGCCGTTCACTATAGATCACTGGTTCCCAATCTGGGAGTCCTGACCCCCAGTAGGGGCCGCCAAAGCTTCAATTGGGGTCGCAAGGCCTTCTTGATTTTAAGGGATGCGAGAACGCTTTTCAAAAAATACAGTGAGCCCATATCTCAGTATTTCATTCATTTCTGTGAAGAAAACTAAATAAAATGTTAATTTTTAATGTTTTGATTATTAGTTAAGATAAACTTGAAATAAATCTCACAGGATCAGGACCCGAACACAATATGATGCAATCTGATGCAGTATTCACAGGAAATAATCTGCTCAGACTTCATCCAAATTGGTAATTTTGCACAAACTTCCTGCAGTTATTGTGTTCATTATTTGGCTTCATTTCAGTTTACCCAATGACGTGAAAGGGATCCCTTAAGAAGTAAAGTCAGAAAATACTGCCATAAGTACTACACTGACTATACAACTCCACTTCAAATAATCCAAACTATCCCTTTAAGTTACACACCTACTGCATGCCAGCTCTACTTATGTAATATTATGCAATAAAAAAAACATAAACCTGCCCCAACAGGTACAATGACATCTGGAAGCTCGACACTGAGGCCAACTAATGTTGGTTTGCTATCAATTATGCAATTTATAAATTCTGCTGTTTCCCAACTGACAGACACACACACACACGGCAGATATGTACAGTTATTTCATAACTTACAGGAGCAACACATAACTCAACAACAGGACTACCTGGCTCTACTTTGCTCAATCTGTTGCACACTCTGATCTGATGTTGGTGGAGCCACCCTGAGTACGACTGCCTCTGCTAAATTGGAAAGAGTTTAAGATCAAAGTCTTCACACTCAGGTACATATTTAGTTGGCAGACTGCTCAGGCATACATTTCTTTCATAGTTAAGTTATCCCTTTAAGCACCTTGAAGAACTCACTCAAACACACAACAACTGGAAAAAACACAGGACAACTTGTCACCTGTCACAACAACAGTCTTGTAATACCCAGTTCTGCAAATACAAAGTGCAGGTGAGAGGCACAAAGGCCAGAACACAAGATATTTGTGCTGTTAAGGACTTCCCTGATTGGGACAGAGCTCTTGAGATTACAGCTCAAATGTAGTTGTATAATCATATTAATTAATGTCATAGTAGAAAAAACACAGGTATAATTATAACATAAAAATTAAAATATTTTGTCTAAAAATAGACAGACTATAAAGTCTCTATTAAAACTGGGGCAATTTTTTGCATCATTGGGGGAAAATTCCATGATAAACTTTCAGCATATTGTAATTCATGTGGTTTGAGAGAAAACTGAACTGCTGCACCTCCTCTTGGCTCTGTTTTCAGGCTTTACAAAATAGCTCACAACAGGAGATTTTGGCCTTTTACAGGTAATTTCTGAGGGAGAGCGTTCCTATTGGATGTTCTACAAAAGCAGACGTACGTGCACGTCCCTTCAGATGCCTGATTCAGTGGCAGAGAGTCCTGCAGGAAATGCTAATAAAGTTAACTCCTTTGCCTAAAATGGTGCACAATACGAAACACGTGTGTGAACATGTTCCGGCTTATTATGTTTGATGCATGGTGCTCACATCAACAAATGGTAAAAAGGCATGATGACAAATAATGGAAAATAACCGGTGAGGCGGGACAGTGGTTGTGTGTGTGTGTGTGTGTGTGTGTGTGTTGTGGTGTGTGTGTGGTGTACTAGCCTCTCATGCTGCTGCGTTGCATCTGCTTTTGAAACGATGGGTGGCAAAGCACTGGAGGGGCGCCTTTGAAAGATGACTCGCAGTGAGGGGCCCAGGTTCTTTGGCGAGGCTCATGACGTGGAGAGTGGAGAGAGGTTTCGAAAGGGCAATTTAGTCCTTCTGCTGTCGTCCGGCCTTGTGGGTTTAGTTGGAAGAGCTTAGCAGAGTGACACAGTCAGCAGAGAGAGAGGTGGAAGGTTTTGCCTACTACAGCTTTGAGGCTGCTGCTGTGAGCACAATGAAATCATGATGGAAAAAGAGTCACTTTCTCTCAAAGAAAAATGTAGCCTCCTTGAAACTTATAACAAACTGCAAAAACAAACAAACAAACAAAAAAAACAAGCCAATTTGATGCAGCAGTGAAACTACAATAAGCTAAATGTCATATACAGTACAGTACTATAGTAGTGTGTATTTGAACACAGTACAGTAATTTCATTTATACAGTACAGTCATTTAAAAGCATTTAAAACAGCTGACTCATCCACCCGTAACCTCCGGTCACAAAGCACCAACCTCCTCCATCAGCCCCGCACACGACTCCGCACCATGGGAGACTGAGCCTTCTGCTCCGCTGCCCCCCACATCTGGAACTCCCTCCCTGAACATCTACGTCAACCCCAGTCTGTGGACACTTTTAAAAAGGGGCTTAAAACTTTTTTGTTCAGGAAGGCTTTCCCTGGTCGTTCATAGATGTCTTTTATCGCCTCTGCGCTTTTATGCTTTTACTTCTGGTTTCTTATGTGTCTTGATTTTATTCCTAGTCTTTTGTTTATTTTGTTTGTTGGTTTCTGTAGCACTTTGAGATTATTTTATGAAAAGTGCTTTACAAATAAAATTTATTATTATTATTATTACTAGCTGTACTGTATAATGAAACAATAAAAGTCAGTCAAATTCAATAAATATCAAAGTTGCTCATCTCATGACATTATATCCATGTAATAAACATACAAATGTCACTTAGATGTAATCTGGGTGAGAAATAAACTAAAGCTATATCTCAGTAATATGATTATAAGCATCATCTGCTTGTACTAGATCTATTTGATCCAGACAAACGTGATCACTATACTAGGTTTCCACTGTATTATATAAGTTTACACCCTAATGAAATCCTTGTATTCCAATTCTGCCATATTCTTTCAATAAATGCCTGCAAATCCTACACACTGGACTTTTAACAACACTGTCCTTCATCCATATATTTTGAAATTTGAGGTATAGAAGCATACAGTTTACACCAGTTTATATCACCTTATGTACTGTATTATGTAATAGTGTCATTTAAATCATCTAGTGACTTTTGGAGTAGGCTTTAGCTATTTCCCACTGAAAATAGCTGGCAACACTGCCATTAATTCTTCTCAGGCAAGAGTCAGCCTAAACACTCCACCACATCAGTAATTAATATGATTTTTTAAATAAAAAATGGAATTGTTAGTAATGTTATTTGTCATAGCACCCTTTTGTGGGTCTGTAATGATATGACATGAGGCACAAATTGCAGCTAACATACATGAATAAGTATCAGCACACCATACAGATGATATCCAGAGAAAGTTTCCAATCAAAAACCAATTAGTTAAAAATAAACTCCACTTGGTCAGATGTTAGCTTTTGCTTTAGCTCTTGATATCTAAGTTAAAATAAGTAATAAATTAAAATAGTCAAAAACGTACTTTTACTCTAGCAGGACCAGCTGCTGAAGAAGAATGCACAGATGTAGATGCAGAAGCTAAAGTTAGCACAATTAAAACAAATACTGAGCATTATATAACTCCTAGCTCCTCCTCTAATATGATTTTTAAAATTTCCTTTAGACTCAATATGTGTTATCTGCGTTTATAATGTTTTTCTTTCTCAGGTTGTTTTATGTAGCCCTCTGTGAACAGTTGTTATGGAAGATGCTGTATAAATTTACATCAGGTTGAACTTGCCTTGACTCCATCAGGACCAGCTTCTGAAGAACAGCACATGATCTTCAAAGAAGTCATCTAATTCTTTTCAAAATCAGGTATGAAAGTCTTTTATAGTGAAAGCTAAAAATTTAAGTTTAAAGATGTTGCTACCTGAATTGCTTTAAGAAAGTTACACACACCTAGCTAACACAAATTCAGTCTTAACAACCACAACCCATGTTATATAATAGTAAATGTAGTTTCTAAATGAAGAAGTGGGAAAATTATTAATTAATATCACTGTTTTTGGTCTATTGGTCAAAACCCCTTTTTGTGGCATTGTAATGTTATGACATGTGGCACAAATTGCAGCTAATGTAATGGCTAACATGTACATTATCAACATAGCATGAATATCAACAGGTTTCCTATCAAAAAAACTGAGTAATTAATAAGTGCTAATTTATTCTCAACGTCACAATTAATTAATTATAAATCTCACTGGCAAGATGCTAGCATGTAAAATTAGAGAAATTTACTTTTGGCTAGCATGACACAACACACAAGCAATGTTGGTTTTCTATGATGGTTTATTAAATGAAGGAAAACAGAGCTGTTAGCAAGTATCAGTGCAACTTGATATACTGAGCATTATAGCTCCACTAAATGGCAAGACATTTTTTCAGTAGTCATTATTTCTTTCTTCAAATTCAGGTATGACAATAATGTGTAGAGTGAGCTAAAAAAAAGTTTACATTGATTATGTGTGACTGTATCTGTATTCATATCACGTTAATTTTGTATTATATGTTTCTCAGGTCAGTAGCCTTCTGTAAACAGTTATACTACATAAATTGACACCAGATTAAAATAGTTTGCAATTCTTCCATATAAAGTTTACATTGAACGTGAGTTTGTTTTTTTCCAAAACTATTACGGAGAATATGGACAAAATGAAATTACATAATTTAATGCAGCCTTTAAAACCAGGAATAGACACACTTATATACCATATCACAATATAATGATATCCAAACTCTGAGATGAAATCTAGTCTTATATCATAATATTGACATACTGCCCAGCCCTAGTTACACCTAAAACTAATCCATTCTTAACAACCACAACCCTGCAATAATTAATACCAACATGTGGGTTGGAGATTGTGAAGGTTATAATGAAATGTTCACTTGTATTGCATTATAATACTAAGAGATACAAAAATATAATTGGTTTGGTCTATAATTTGTGGTGCAAATTCCAGGTTTAATAGAGTAAATCTTTGCAATTGTATGTATGTACTGATGCTTGTAAAAATATTTATTTCAATTTGAATGTAGAAAACGTACACTTTCCTTGCTCCTTGCCATTCCTCTGTATTTCAGTTAGAAGAATCTTATCTCTAGTTTGACTCCTGTAAGACTGTATCACCACAGTTGAGTGAGTGGAGGAGTTGATTTGCTGAGCACTTCAAAAGCCATGATGAGTCTTGCTCCAACTAATTGGTCCAGAAAAGTCCAAACCCAGATAAGAGGCAGGACTCAATCAGGCCTCACACTGTTGGTTTGTTGTTGCTTTGTGATCCCTTTAATGTTAATAAGTTGGATAAATTAGGTTCACATTCACTGTATTAAACAGAAGGAAGTCATTTTGTAATGCTTCAAAACATATACATTTTTCTAGTGAAATAAACTTGATATTAATTCAGTTATATGTGCGAAAACAGTTTCAATAGGGGACCAGAAATACCAGAAATTTTAAGTTTAATTAAGCTGAATAAATAAAATGTTTATATGACATTAAATGATTGAGAAAAGATTCCAGTCTGTCTGTTTTGTTCTTTTTTTTTGTTTGTTTTTGTTCCATTGCTTTGCTCTGTTCAGCACTTTCTAACTCTTTTTTTTTGCTATAAATAATGTTTTTTTCCACTTACTCTCTGCTGATTTTGTCTACTTTTTAATAGCCTATTTGTAGTGTTGCTTGTACCTCAGATCTTTGCTGCTTTGCAGTTAAATTTTTTTTTTTTTTTTAAACAGCACGCACATCCAACAATGCTAAGTACTGGATGCTGGACAGAAATGCAAATAGAAAAGTATAAAATTAAAAAAGCAAGTCCACACACCAGAAACTGCTCCTTATTATCAAACCTGTGCCATTTCGGGCCCCAGCCCTTCATCAAACAATAGTTTTTTTTACAGTTTTTGACATTATAAGTTGCCCATACTCGTCGAACATCTACCATGACCACTTTTTCCCCCCTGAGTCATCCTTTGTACGCGTGGTCCAGATTTATTAGCCAGAAGCATCTCGTCCACGCTGGTTTTGAGGACCACCGTAGCCACCACATGTAACACATTGATCCATATTGATCTGCTCTTTTCTCACTCCTTTCACAAGACGGTTGAGCGAAGACACAGAATGAACTTTGACTTGAGTCCATCAGACACCCGCGTGTCAACAATTTGAGATTTTCATTGATCCATATTTTGTGGATCATGTTTTGATGTGACAGAAAGTGTCAAATTCAGTTAACATTCATCTTAGAGGATCAGTTGTTTCTGTGTTTTTTGTGCCCATCAGATTGACTCTAATATTGTTTTGTTATACTATTACTGTGCTATTAAATTCCAAGGCACTATCTTTTAAAACAATTAAAATGCCTTTTTTGTCCTGCTTGATTCCCTGATGGAGGCTTGCGTGACGTATTTAATCTGTTTTATGGTCTAATATAACCATGCTGTGACAATGAAGGCTTTTTAGTTGTTTTAAAACAGAGTACCTGGAGTTTTTGGAGATTTTTGTGTGCACGTGTCCCTATTCAAAGAGCATCTCCAGGAAGCAATCTCACCGAAACATTTTTAATACAGTTACTGTCACTGAATGCTGATCATTTGTTATTCAAGAAAAAGTGTATATCCATAAGTATTTTATATTTATATTTTATATTTTGTTTCTGCCTCTCTTGATTAAATGCTTGTTTTACATCACAGCAGCCCCACAGAAGGAGAGTTCAAGATAGATTTCTTTCTTCTTTTTTTTTCATTAAGGTTCTGGCATGTTAACAATTGCTTCAGTTCAGGATATATACAGAACCAATTTTTCCATAATTTTTGGGCTTTAAACCTTAATAGAACACTATAACAAAAGTCACAGCCTTACAATTATATCCAAGTTACTTCGGTATGCTGTAGGCAATTCAAATGCTGTCAATTAGGTAAAATAAAGTTCAGTCCTGCAGGGACAACACAGATTTCTAATTGGTCTTTTAATTGTCCCACATTTTCTTTGCATTAATACAACCTTTATTTATGGTCATTTGCTTCAGGCCTCAGTTAGATAATAATTCTATAAGATAATTCTATAATGTACTCATCGTGCTCAGTGCTGTTGTGAACACTTATGCAACGACAGACTTCTTCTGCCTGATTACTTTATCTGGAGTTCACCTCTGTTGTAATGCTGATCAAACAGCTGTCACACACTTCTCTTAGGAGGTGAAAGGTTACCCAGGAATGTGAACACACCAGTTTAAAAAAAAAAAAAGTAAATAAATAAATAAAGTTGATTAAACTTGTCGACCTTAGACGAACAGAATCTTTGTCCAATTTCAACAAATTTCAGATGTCACAGAATCTGAGTGACTCAGCCCGAAACACAGCACAAATGACTGTAACATTAAATGTGCACTCTGTTGGAGGGCATCCGCTTATCAGTGCCGTCTCCATATAGGACATCTAACATTATGGAACAGTGGCACAGATACAGTTAGTTATTAATGCAAGCATATAGAGGCCATCTGACAAAGACATCTATTTGATTTCAGTACAATTAAAATGTTTTTTTATGTCAAACTCATCATTTTGGTCTGAAGTTTGGCTTAAACGACAGTATAGAGAGAGATCTTAAGTATATGTTTGCTGCTTCTAATCAGTGGTAGAGGAAGTAGTCAGATCCTTTACTTGAGTAAACGTACCAATACCACAGTGTAAAAATACTCCATTACATGTGAAAGTCCTGCACTGAAAATGTTACCTAAGTTACTTAATTAAACCAATTACATATTACCAAGAAAATATACTTAATGTATCAGGAGTAAGCTACCGATGCAGAGAAATTGCCCGTGAGTATTTGTCATAATACAGTACATACTATATGCTATTATAGCAGCCTTTTACTCTTTACTCTACTCTCTTTACCGTAATTTAAGACAAGGAAAACATGACATGTTTGCCATTTCTGACCAATAAAATAATTGTTTGATCGACTATTGTTTAAGCTCAAATTTTACACACTAATCCTAATTTAAAAAGTAACCAGCAACTACAACTTTCAGATAAATATGGTGTGGTAAAAGTCAAATATATATTTCCCTCTGAAATATAGTAGAGTAAAGGTATAAGGTGTCATGAAATGGGAATACTGAAGTAAAGTACAGATACATCAAATTTGTATGTACAGGACCAATGTGCAGCATTTGGTAGTATCTAGCAGTGAGCTTGTAGATTGCAAACACCTCATCGTAGGACAGAGGTGTATTTGCTTTTTACTAAACATTTGCATACACATCCATACACATCATGGCTGCCTCACATATCCTGAATCCGTTTGGCGTGTTGGTTGTGCACGTCCTCAGAAAACTCGAACACAAATGTGATTGAAAAACAGTTATATCTGTGACCTTACCCTCCCCTTCCAAGCATGTAGGATAACATACAGTGGCCATGAAAAACATGCAAAATGCAAAAGGCCATATCTTGTGTCTGGGTTACTAGAAATGATTACACAATAACACAGTGAGTCTGATTATATACCAATGAACACATACTTATAAATATTATATTCGATATCTGTCACATTCTGCCAATAAATCCCTGTAAATCTTACACAAAGGACCTTTAGTCCAGCACTCGAGTAAATATACTCAGTTACATTCCACCTACAATCTAATGTACAATGCTATAATTATTTATGGTACATATTTTGACTCATCATAGCCGTGCCAGTTAGACCTCACGCACAACAACAGGAGCTGTCACGCCTAAATGGAATGCAGTCAATATTAATGTTATCTGTTACACTTGTGCTTATCATGCTATAATAAAATATGGCATTCTTTGTGCACAACATTGATCAGCATGACATTAAATGTTAAAAAAAAGAAGAAAAAATGTGTGTGGATGTCATAAAGGAGCTAATCCCCAGGGGTCTGTGGCACTCTGCCAGGTGGTGTGTGAACAGTTTTCAGATTCATTTATTTTCAACAGAAGGATTAATTAATGATGGAAACAGGCTCTCTCGATCATATTCAGGTCCTAGCCTAGGCCTATTATTGTTCTTTTCATGATTTTTTTTTTTTTTATTTTCATTGTGTATTATTCAGAAGAGTCAGAATCCACATTCTGTTTTATGTGGACTGAGAGTGAAACAGTTCCTGGTGTGTGTATGTGAATGTATGTTACAGACATTGTGTGTTGACATAGTGCCAATATTTTTAAAATCTAATCTAATATCTTTCTAATACATTTCTCTTGAGTTTTTCTTTCACATAGTTACGCATGCTTTGAGACATGCTCTAATATGAGGTAAGTACAAGTAACCACAAGCAGCATCTGACTTGGGTTTCAGTTTTGCGTCAGTATGATTCATATTGTTCAGCGGTCACTGGGGACAAAGGTTTACTTAACTTTCTGTAAGAGGCCTTCATGTATTTGGGAATGTGTAAAAAGGACACTATAAGGTAACCACTTTTAATCTAAACATTGTTTTTTTTTTAAATTACAGTCATAAGACGTGACTCAATTTGATAAATACACAACAAAAAAGGACATTTCCACCCTTGAATCCTTAGTTTCACCTGTCACTAATAATTTATTCTATAATTAATAATATTCTTAATATTAAACTATCCTTTTAAGTATTAAAAGGTGTATAACATGTAAATAGATCTGTAGGGTAACCTATGTGCTAAAAAAATAAACTAAATAATTTAAAGTAAAGAACTTCCTTTTGAACTGGTTGAACAGTATCTTTCAACATGAAATGACACCTTTTTAATAATGAAAACCATGACAATCACTTGACTTGCAGACAATATTTTTAAACATTTTGAGTAGCACACACAACTTGACTTTTTAAAAAAGTAAAATATATCCCCTTGCTTTGCTGATACAACAAATTAGTTGACTTGTGTACTGCCCTTTGCGCAAACAAGCAATCAAAGTTAGTAATTCAGGATATATGAGCTATTATATGACTTTAATCTGATTACAAGTGTGTTTTTTTTCTGATACATCTGATTTCCTTTAATGATCAACATTGATGTATTTATTTCTCCATTAAAACACTGCTAATATCTCAAGAAAGCCACCCCAAATAATAAAAGAAGAAGCTCAAGAGGTAATCTGACATAATCACACAGCCCCCACCTCCACACAGTGCTGACAGACAAGTCCTCATTTGTTAAACGTTATAACCTTTGGCCTGCCACACGGACTGCTCAGACTTTGGAACCAGGGCAACACATTTGCACGTCCTGGTGATCACATACAGTAAGGCTGGGGGACTATAAAAGCCAGAGGAGCAGCGCAGAAGGATTAGTCTTCACTGAAAGAGGAGGACTCTCCTTTACCTTAAAGCTTCAGGAGCTTTACTGAGCCCATCATGGGGGGTACCAAGCTCTGCCTTTTGCTGCTGCTGGGCACATATACACTAGCCCGTAAGTATTATTGTTTTATTTGGAAGCTAATAGAATTTAAGGATGTAGTGTTGTATGTGTAACTCTATCTGAGAAAGAAAAAAAGTTTGTATGTGTTAATACTGAGATGTGACAAAATTCAGTGCTATTTAATAGTAGGTTTGGTACTCAAGCGTTCATTTTGTCATGCTAGTTGTGAATTTTCATAAAGGATTTTGAGCTAAAAGCAAAGAATAAATACTTAATAATGGTTTAATTATACTTGTAAATACTGGGTTTATAAAATTTAAGTATTCAAATGTTCTCAGTTAAGTTTTAGTGCGAATTGTGGCTTTTAAAAATTTCAGGCAAACAATTTCTTTCTTCCTTCACAGAGCAAGATGTGGGAAGTGCTGAAGAACCAGTTTGCTTTTGTAAGTTACTTTTTTAAATAACTGTTATAAGATGTGATTTGATTGGACAGAGATGCAACAAAGCATTGCGTTTTCTTGGTATTACAATATCAATTTAAACATTTAAAGGTAACAAACAAAACAAAACAAACCCTGCAGCTGTTAGATATTATCTTTATACATTACAGTATTTTCATCTTTCAAGCACTCAGCAAACATGTTAGTGGATGACTTTCATGATATTTGATAAAATGCTTAAATAAAATTTTCCATGGCTTAATAGTTGTTAAACCACTGTCCAGCTGTAGGTGCCTCAGTGCTCTTACAGGCAATTAAAATACAGTAAAGTGAGCATTTTTATTTGCACCTGACATTCTTTAGGTGTAAATAGTCCAAACATAAATACACGAGGGCAGACAGACAACCTAATATATGCACATTAACATTACAGTGCTCTAACTGATGTTTCCAATACTTTTCAGTGGCCAAAAGATTCAAGAACTTCAGGCGATTTGTGTACGACTACAAAGCTGAGACATTTAATGGCGTGAACGGAGCAACACCCAGCCAGAGCGGCCCCGAAGTCTCCTGCAAAGTAAGTCTCACACAGCCCCCGATCACTACTGCGAACAAAACGTGTTGTGACCCCAAATAGAAAACAGCTGTACTAAAGAAAATGTTTTATGTCCTGCACAGGTTGAAGTTGATGTGCCCCAGACCTGTAGCTTCATCCTCCGCACCACAGAGTGCTCCATGAGGGAGATCTCTGAGGTGGATTCAGAGGGTAACATCGTGTATCGTCCTGTTGATGGAGCCGAGGCTTTCGAAGCTGCCATGGCCAAGTAAGTTGTTTGGTTTCCGGTGAACATTTTTCAATATTAATGAACGCACACAGAAGGATTCACAGATGTATTTCTGCATTCAAATATTTAAATAACTCTCTCCACATAAATATGTTTCTTTGGGCACAAAATAGCTCCTGTTGCACATAAATATAAAGCAAATCCAAGAATGAAAAAATAAGGTTAAAGGCATAATATGCAACATTTTCTTTCTTTTTTTTAAAAAAAAAAAAGACAATATGTACACTCATATAAACATAATCCCTTTAAATCATCACTTATGACCCACTAGAAGTATGCTCTCTGCCTGTTATTTCTTATTTTCTCATTATTTTTGCTTTGCAAAGTACAAATCCTACTGATTCCACTTAAACAAGTGTATTTCTGATGCACACATATTTCTTGTTTTGAATAAATGTAGTGGAAATCCACAAATATATGAATTGAAAAGTATTTTCAATTTTCATGATCATTTATATACAAAGTGTTGAACCTTATGGGCTTGTTATTTATGAACTTAAGTGCATTTTCAACAGAGAATTATTTGCAGCCAATCAGATGGCTTCTCCCACTTCAGCCAGTCACATAAGCGTAGATTTGAGGGTGTGATTTAACATGATCACAGCGCTACAAGTGTGTTTGTTTTACATTTAAATACAATGATAGCTAATTCTGTGTGCATTGAAAACAAAATACATCTGTGGCTGCTTGTGTGTGCATTCATTAATGCTGATCTGATCTGACTCCATAGTCAGCATCTGTATTATTATTTAGTCTGCAATGGAAATTTGAGGGCCGCATGAGCAGGAAAGAGGATAAAGTCAAGGAAATAAAAGAAGAGTATGGGCTACATTGCAGGTTGTAAATGTTGTTCTGTCCACGTCAACAGGAATGCCTTGAAGATCACAGTTGAAGGGCAGACTGATGTTAAACTGTACCCTGAGGATGATGAGCCTGTCAACATCCTGAACATCAAGAGGGGAATTGTCTCTGCTCTCATCGTGCCAGTCATGGAGGAGGAGAGGAACAACAAAATGGTGGGTGCCCTAGACTGTTTTATTGCTTTGTTTTCATTATTTACTGAGTTACCATGTAGACTCATACAGAGATAAACAAGTTGCACAATGAGTAGATAAGCTGCCCCAGTCAGAGGTGATAAATTACCCTGTAACATCATGTTCTCGCAGTGACTATCTTCAGCTGCAGGTCAAAGTCCTAGATAAGTTTATCTTTTTGATGGCATCACCTGCCCTCATAATGGGGGGCAATGTGTCTGATCAATTGATAATCAGATTCAGGGAGGGTGCTAAAGGACAAAAAATCACGTTTACCACGCTCTTCAAGCTTTGTTTTTTGTTTTTTTTAAAATTGGTTCTAACATGCCTTTCATCATTTTTTTTTTCAGGCTACCGTGCATGGAGTGTGCACCACCGACTTCGCCGTCAACACCAGAGAGGACATTGCCACTGATGTGACTGTCAGCAGGGATCTCTCCAAATGTGACGAGTTCTTTGCCCGCAGGCAGGACACCAGTCCACTGGCCCTCATCACCGGCATGGTAAGAGCAAGCAACAACCTCATACTGTCATACTGTCAAACTAAAGCCAGGATTTGTTAAATTGTGAATAGGATTTGGAAAAAGTTATAGCACTCACTTCAAAGTAGAGGACGATAAGCTTTATTTTAATTAAGGAGCTATAGTTTCATGGGACATATCTACTGATGGATGGATTTACAAAGCCAGAAAAAAAAAGAACACTAAAAGACAACCTGTGTGAAAACAAAAACATCAGATACATCTTCAATTATGTTATTTATTTAGCTGTTTTCCAGCAGTCTCTCCTGACAAAACACTGATTTTGTCTTTTCTCCCATCAGAACTACCCTCTGTCCAAGATGATCAGCAGCACCCAGACTTGCAACTACAAGTTTGACAACCAGAAGAAACACATGACCAGCGGAATCTGCACAGAGAAACACATCTTCCTGCCCTTCTCCCACAAGTAAGTTTTAAAACAATGAAGCATCCATAAATGATAAAGTGTCATATTTACAAAGTGTTTTAGACTCTATTAAAGTGACCTATTCTAGAGTGAGCAGAGGACCATGCTTTCCAATTGAACCTTCCTAATTCCCGCTCCTTTTCACTCTGTGCTCCAATAACAGCAAACTTGGTACCTCAGATACCTTTCTCCTTTTCTTGTAAAAGCAGCAAACATGGTTGTATCCTAAATTAGGTAATGTTAACAAAATGCTGGCTAACTAGCTAGCCAATGCTAGGAAAACTCTAGCTAGATTAGTTAGTTAGTTAGCTGGTGTTTTGCTAGCCATCTTCAAAATTTGATTGTCTTTTCAACATGGACAAGTCTGACACATAACACATATCTAAGTACAGTAAACACGACAAGGAGAAAGCTGACAGAGGTACCAGGCTTGCTCAACTGTCACTGGAGCACAGAGCAATAAGGGGCGGGACTTTGGAAGGGTCAGTGCTTGTGAGCAAATGGGAATTGTAGTTTCAGTGTTTGTTTCAGCATTTGTGAACAGTTTAGGGAATGTCTTGACTTATACATGCCTTGGGAAAGCTAGGAAAATTTAAGAGAGAAAAATGTTACTAGGTGTTTTTTTAAAAAAAAGCTGAGCTGTTGCTGTTTTGTATGTGACAAATAATAGCTGCTGCAATATTCGCAAGCATCAGGTTTGTCATGCTAGTTGTGTTAGTTGTGATGCTATTTAGATATTTTTTTAAATGGACGACAATACAACAGAGAATAAATACTTAATGATGGTACAATTATATATATATATTTTTTTTTTTTCTAGTTTCTCAAGTTTTCTAGAGTGGACAGAGGGGCATACTTCCCTGTTCTCAAGAGCAAATTAATATATGCCTCAGAAAGATATTTGAACTTTTGATATGTTTGTATGAGCTTTTAATTCTAGCAAACATCTCAGGATTTTACACGTTATATTCTCTTAATTGGCCATATTTCCAAAATGTTCCAACCAGACTGGTAGAAGCTGCTGATGTCAAACCTAGTGTTATTATTTCCTATGATGATTAATTTGTTGAAATATTCTCGTTTCTTCTGCAAACAGGAACGAATATGGAATTTCTTCCATGGTGAAGCAGACTGTGACTCTGAGAGAGACTGCCAAGATCAATGACAGAATTTTTGAGCGCAGTGAGTATTTCAGGGTTTTTTTTTAAACAGTTTGAAAAATCTCCAAATATTCTCAGTATGCCAAATGTGTCAAACTTTTCTGACTGTGATTCACATCTGTGCAGATGAGGACAACCTCAAGTACCTGTCCATGGATGTTGCTGATGACAAGTCCCCTGTGCAGACCAAGGATGCTGCCATCAACACACTGCAGCAGCTGATCACCCTGTCACAGACCACTGAGGGCGAGCAGCGTGCAGGCCTCTTCCACAAGCTGGTGTCTGAGCTGCGTGGCCTGAAGGCTGACATCCTGGGATCCACTGCTGTCGAGATGATGGACATGAACTTCTTTCTGACATGGCAAGCTCTGGCTCAGTGCGGCACCCCCGAGTGCACCAGCGCCATGCTGAAGGGTCTCAGGACCTTTGACGAAGGTGCTCTTGAGGTCGATGCTGCTGTCTACGCCCTGGCACTGCTGCCTAACCCCTCCCGCCTCATGGTAAAAGACATGCTGGCAATGGCTGAGTACAAGCAGAGCAAACCCATCATGTATGCCCTGAGCAATGTGGTCAGGAAGTAAGTTACCTACATATTATCTGTTTTTTTAATCTGAGGAAATTACTCAATACTGTAGCAGAGTGCATGGTGTCTGTTGTAAATCACTAATGTCTAACTTTGTCACCAGGCTGTACCAGGCTGAGGGCGTCACCCCTGAGATCACTGCTGTCTCTGAATTCGTGGCTTCTCTCCTGGGTGCTGACTGTGCTGGAGAGAAAGATCTGACCTACCTGATCCTGAGGGTAATTAGCCAGCTGTGAACATAAACCCCTTATAAAAGTATAATTTTTTATGACAACCTCCTCTTCCATGTTCGCTCTAAGGCAAGGATTCATTTTCAAACCTTTTAAAATTAGTTTTCATTTTACGTCATGTTGTATCAAACCTTCAAATTAGCTTTAAATTAAGAAAAAATCAATTTAAGTGTTAAGCTTAGTTTTTAAGCAAAATAATCAACCAAAGCTAGTAAATGATATAATTTTCTTAGACATTTCAGCTAGTTAGTAAACAATGTAACATTTTGCTAACTTTTTAGATAGCTAGCTAGCAAACAAAATGACATCTTTTTTTTTTTTTTACAGCACAGCTAGCACAAGCAAACATTGCAAACAATGTAACATTTTGTTAATAGTTTAGCTAATTAGCAAACAATGTAGTGTTAAGAAATACCGTTTATACTTACCAGGTCCTGACAAGAATCAAATGTATTTTTCATTTATTTATTTTAATCTGCGCATGCAAGCATTAAAGCATTAAACTCCCTTTAATCACTAAACTTGGATTTAATAAAACTGAGATTAGTTTTAAATTGTGAGGAGAGCTCTACTTAATTTTAAATCTGAATTCACTCATTTTAAATATTGTTTTGCTAAACTCTGATTGGACCTAGATTAAGTTCACCTTTATAGGTGAAACCCTGTCTAAATGTCTATATTATTCCATTCAGGTTGTTGGTAACATGGGAGATGCAATGGAAGCAGCTGACCCTGCTATAAAGACCACCCTGCTGAAATGCATGAGACAGCCTGCAACCACACTGTCTGTGCAGCTGGCTGCCATCCAGGCTTTCAGACGCATGTCTGTGACCGATGAGGTAAACAACATCACCCTCCGCAAATGGACAGTATTCTACTTCCCTAGTTTTATAGTGCAGAGTTTCCTGAAATACAGTGACAAACAAGTTGCTGTTGTTTTTCTATCCAGGTTCGCTCTAACCTCCAGAGGGTCAGCCAGTACCCCAAGGGTGCTGTGCAGAAGCGCCTGGCAGCTTACCTGGTCCTGATGAGGAATCCCAAGGACAGTGACATCGACATAGTGAAGAAGCTGCTGAAGCAGGAGCAGAACGAACAGATCAAGTCCTTTGTGACCTCCCACGTCTACAACATCATTTCCTCCACTGATGCAGAGACCCAGAAGTAAGAATTAAGCATCTCTCAACTGACAACACAGTTTATACTTTGTGTCATTGAAATACTGTGCTGATTTAGCCATCCGACTACTTATATTTAGCTGATTGTTTTAAATTTCACTACTACCCCAGGCTCGGAAGGAAGATCATGGATGCCCTGCAGGACACTGAATTCACCACACACAACGACTACACCACAAAGTCTCGCAACTACAAGCTGGGCGTGGCACAGGAGAACATGGCAGCCAACATTCAGGGCAACATTATCTTTGATCCCAGCAGCCAGATGCCAAGGGAGGTCATGCTGGAAACTACCCTGAAAGCCTTTGGTTTCAACATGGATGTTTGGGAGGTATGTAATACTGCAGACCATAATGATCAGTAATTTATTGCTGCAAATTGTAATTTTACACTTAGAAGAAACACTAGCAGAGAAACTTTTATTAATAACAACAGAAAACTACATTCATGGCTGTGTTTTTCTTCTTCATCTTCTAATTTGCTGTTTGACGTTTTTGCCAAAGCTAAATCAAGCTAAACAGCATTTATGAGAGAATTATTTGGCCTAGATTCAGACTTAAACACGCTAAACCCACTCTTTTTTTTTCTGATAGGTTGGCATGGAAGGAAAGGGCTTCGAACCAGCCATTGAAGCTTTGTTTGGAAAGAATGGGTTCTTCCCTGACACCTTGACCAAGACTATGTACTGGGCTGTCGACAACGTACCAGTGCTGAATAAATTCATTGGTTACCCAGAAGCAGAAGAAAGAAGGGTATAACTTTTGTTTCACTATTACTGTTAAACACTATTAGCCTGAGTTATCAGTCTGAGTTACCATTTCCACTGATTTCACCATAACTAATACAACTTTTTTCCAAAAGGTGCCTGAAAATCTTGTGAGAGAAATTGTTCGCAACTTCAACAAGCTGGTGAAAGATCTGCAGAGTCAGGATTCCACAGAGGCCATGGCCTACCTGAGAATCATGGGAGCTGAGCTTGGCTACATCAAGGGCAGCGAACTGAGGTTTATTGCTGACAATGCAAAGATGTATGCCGACATTTTCATGAGGATCCTCCCTGCCAAGGTACTTTTCTTTACTCTTGTTATCCATTTAATGTAATGCTTGTCCAAAAATATCCACCTTTTTTAAATTTTTTACTGCAATGAGAAAGATTTCAAAGTGACTGTTGATTCTTTTTATCAGGTCATGGCTAACATCATGTCCAGCACTGACAATGAGATCTTTGCCCATTACATCTTCATGGACAACAAATTCATCATGCCAACAGCATCTGGAATGCCTCTGACGTTTGCTCTGTCTGGTACCTTCACTCCTGGTGCGAAGGGAGGCCTTCGCATGTCTCCAAACATGGTATATTTTCCAACTTGTCATCAACCTATTCTCAATGCTCTATTAAAAAAGTCAGTTATAGTTGTATTATTATGCCGTTTTATTGAAATACAAATGTCTCAAAATGTCTTTGTCATCATAAATTCTAGTAGTACTCTTGTTGTTAGAGATTGTAGTAGTTGCATGTGTCATTCTTGACCCTGTAACCTATTTAATTTCATGTGATGTATGTTTTTTTTATCCACAGAAGGAGCTGATGTTCATGCCCTCTGTTGGAGTTGAGTTTGTGACTCGCATGGGAGTCCATATCCCTGAATTTGTTGTGTCCGCTGTTGAGATGAGCACCAACATGTACCACGAGAGTGCGCTCAATGCCAAGATCACCATGGAAGAGAGCCAGGTCAAGCTTTCCATCCCTGCCCCACAGGGCACCACAAAGTTCTTCAGGATCAGGTAACACATAACATTAAAAACAATCATTATATTTGATAAATAAAATAGAAGTAAGCAAGTAGCTTTCATAGTAGATGGCAAATGTTTTTCTGATGTATTTGTTTAGTGGTACAGTGTTTCAACATGTGGCAACATATGTGATCTTTATTACAGCATATTCAACAAAGTCAATAGATGATAGAAATTCACTCTGCTGTTTTTAAATTTAAAATAGGAATAGAGTGAAGATTGTCGGCGGTGGTTTCGCTTCAGTGATTCCACACAGAATGGGTGATGCAAGCTGCAGTCCTCTCTTCTCTGGAGTCAGATACTGCACCGAAACACTCCATGCTGAGACTGGTGATCAGACTCCTTACTTCCCCCTGACTGGAGAGACTGGGTAAGTTGTTTTTTGAAGAACTTGTGATTATTTTGTTAATTTTAATATCAGTGATTGCACAATGTCAGCAAAGACTTAAACTTTGTTCTTTTCACCCTAGATTTAATTTGGACATCAAGCCCTCTGATGAGGTCTCTGAGTACACAGCCACCATTGCCTACAAGCTCCTCAATGAAGGAAAGGACGGTCGCCAGAAGGTTGATTCTTTGAAGATGACCCTGAGAGCTGAGGGTATGAGCATCTTATTTGGCAAAAAAAAACCAAAACAAAAAAAAAAAAAAAAAACATAAACTATGTGCCATAACTTCCCTTTTCATTTTAAGTGGTTGCATACATACATCAATAATCAAGTTGTACTTTTTCTAACTTTGTGGCTTTAGGTGCTCAGCCTACCGAGGCTACAGCCACCATGAAGTACAACAGGAACAGGAATGTCTTCACCACCCAGTTTGAGATCCCTGACTTTGATGTTGAGGCCGGTGTCAAGATTGGCATGACCGACAGCAGTACCAAAGGCAAAGCCATTACAATCGAGATCAACAACAAGAATGTGCCCCAGCTCTCTCTGATTGGCCGCGCCAAGTGAGTCAATCCAAACAAAAAACAGACTATCAAAAGCTATGTACTCATTTACATGTCTTTATGCAATTTTTTGATATACAAGCCTTGACTAGATTATTTTTTAATAATGACAGGCTTCAGGCCATGACTGATGGCATGATGCAGATTCAGCTGCTAGTCCCCTCACTCAAAACTGATGCCACCATCACTGCTACTGCCATGAACAACGCTGATGGACTCACCATGGAGATCAAAAGTGATGTGAAGCTCCCAGAGACCTCTTCCGTCCAGGCAGTCACATTCAAATATGGTGAGTCTGTTTAAGAAAATAGAGCTAATGGACTTCGGAGATTGATCATTTCACGCATTCACCAAACACTGTCTCAAATTTAAAAGTAAAATGTTTTGTTCAATGTTTTGTATATCAGGCGAAGCCCAGGCTGAGGTTCAGCTGACGTCCAACATGAATGCTGATACTAAGATGCTGGTGCCTTACACTGAAGCCTTCCAGGCCTGGCTCAGGCAGTTTGTGGAGGATGTCATGGACCAGCAGGTTGTCAAGACTGACATGAAAGTGCGTCACGTCTTCAACAAGGCAGTTGAGGTGAGAAGAATATAACCATTGTAACTATTTTAGCAGACCTTGACTTCATAATTGTTCTTTCAGACTAAAGCATGAGAAATTTGTTGTTTTTTCATCAGGCCAGCAATATCTGGATGGACAAGATCTCAAATGATGTTCCCTATGTTGAGACTCTGAGGAACAAAATGGCAGATATGGATATGGAGATGCCCTCCATGCCTGAAAACCTTTTCATGAACCTGTAAGCAAACCCTGCATCTGATAATAATTATCATTTTCATTTGTTTCATAAGTGCCACATTTACCCACCAGTTAAATGTCTGTTATGAATTTAATAAATGTTCTGCTTTCATCCTTTCCCCAGGGAAAGCACATTCAGATACCAGTTCAACCAGGACCGTCTGACCATCAGCATTCCTCTGCCTCTTGGTGGCAAATCATCTGAGGAGCTGAGGATACCTCCAGTGGTCACCTCCCCAGCCATCTCCATGCCTCAGCTGGGTATGGAGTTTGCCTCAAAGGAGATCCCAATCCCCACTTTTACCATCCCCTCTGAGTATGATCTTGTCCTGCCTCTGATGGGAATGGTGGAAGTGTCTGCCAAGGTCAACAGCAACTATTATGACTGGGAGGCAATGATGTCTGCTGGTAACAACACTGCAGATTCTCCTAGCTACCTGGCCAAGTTCAGCATCATGGCTGAGAGTCCAATCAAGGTTCTGTCCTTCTCAACTGAGGGTAATTTAATGTTTATTACTTTCTTTAATTAGAGTAATTATACATTTCTTATTAATACAAGAGAAACAACATAAAAGTTGACACTAATTAATATTTTATTGTTTTGTCTTTTTTAAAGGAGCTACAAAAGTCATCGACACAGCTGATAAAACTATGAAGTTCACTGTTGATGCTTCCCTGAACCACATGCTCATGAATGCAGGCTTTAATGTGCTTGAAACCATCGCTGTCACAGACAATTTGATGTCAACAGGAAAGTACAACGTGTTCGCCAACTCCCCTATGGGTATGGAGACTTCTCTGACTATCACCACCCAGGTCGGCCTAGACTCAAACATGTTCTCTGGAGATATCAACACAGACGGAAGTGTGACTATTGGCCCCATGAGTGCTAGCACCACTTACCTCCACACCTTCTCTGTTGAGCCAGCAAAGAAAGAAGCAAGAATGGAGAGCACACTGAGGGTGAACTCCGAAATCCTGAAGGTTGCAAACAAGATCAAGGCATCATATGCAAATGAGGAGCTTCTGGTTGAGTCCAACACCAACATGAACAGCGACCCCATCAAGCACACCACCAAAATGAGTCTTCGCTACAAGGATGTCAAGCTCACCATGCAGTCTGACTGTGTGACCAAGGCTGATGAGCGAATGATTCGTAGCCAGGTGGAGTTCTCTGCCTCCGACGGACAGGCCAGCCTTAGGATTGAGAATCAAGCTGATGACACCAATAACCGTGCTTACTCTTTGCTCACTGGGTCCCTGAACCCCTCAGGCCTGGAGATCAATGCTGATGCCTCCATGAACATCTTTTCAAGCCTTGCCTCTCACAAGGCAACTTTGGCCCTGAACACCAATGGTCTGACCACCAGCTGCACAACAACTGCTCAGTACAGCCCAATGACCTTTGAGAATGTTTTCCATGGTGGAGTTGATGCCTCTGGTGCCACCATGTCCCTCACAACTAAGGGAGCCATTAAAGACAACAAAGCTGAGCTCAGCGTTGATGGAAAGCTTGCAAGCACAGAAGTGTATCTCAATGGCGTCTTTAAGGGTAACCTCTTTGACATGAACACCAGGAACAGAGTGAACCTCAGAGTGAATGAAGATGGCCTGGTCCTCTCCAACAACATTGTTGGATCTCTCAGTGAGATGAGGACCGAAAACACCCACTCACTGTCTCTTGCGATGAGATCTTTTACTCTCCACTCCAAGACTGACAACTTCCTTAACGACAGGAACTCCTACATGCATGACATCACAGTCACCATGGAGCGTTTCACTGCCTCAGTTAATGTGAAGAATGACCTGAAGATCATGGACATTAACTTTGTGAATGATGCCCAGTTCAAGGCAGAGCCCTACAACATGGAGCTGACTGGAACAATGATGGGAGTCTTCTCAGAGGAAGAGCTGAAGCACACTTATGAAGTCAAGTTTGTCGACATGGTCCTCTCTGCGAAGTGCAACACCAACGGTAAACTCCTGGACACTCACATGACACACACCACTGATATGGAGGTTGCTGGCCTGAACATGAAGTTCGACAATGTGGTTAACTTCAACTCACCATCTCTGCGTCTGGAGAGCACAGTCAAAACTGTTGCTGCACCTTTCACTCTGAACATTGATGCCATTTTCAACTCAGATGGTACAGTGTATCTGTATGGACAGCAGAGCGGCGAACTGTACAGCAAATTCCTCCTGAAAGCAGAACCCATGATGTTCACACAGTCATTTGAGTACAGAGCCTCAACCACCCACGAACTGGAAGGCAGACCCACCATCAAGACCAACATGGACAACAAGTTCAACAGCATGCTGAGCCTCCAAGAGCAGAGTGTCACACTGGAGATGACATCCAAATTAAATGAGCACACCTTTACTCAAGAAATGAAGGCCTATAACAATGAAGATAGAATGGGTATTGAGATGATGGGAGCTGCCTCAACCCCCCTCTTCAGTGATGCCAGTGAAGATTACACCATCTCTGGATTTGTGAAATATGACAAGAATGATGACAGCCACTTCATCCAGATCCCATTCATTGAGCATCTGCCTGCAGTTATTGAGAACGTAAAGGCCACAATGATGAGGCTGATGGACACCAGCATTGAGATGCTGAAAGACATCAACACCAGGTATGAGATCAGTGCCAAGTTCCAGAACAAAGTGTCAGAACTGAAGGAGGTCATTGAGAACTTTGACTTCAACCTCTTTGTCCAGGACCTGAGAAAGTTCATGAACTCAGTGGAAAACTTTGTGACCAACCTGACAGCCCAGATCCCAACAGAAAAGGTCATGAATATGTTGAAATCAATCAAGGAAGCTATCATGGACTGGATCAAGAAGAACAACATTGATACCAAGTTCAATGTAATCTATGCCAAAGTAGAGGAGATCCTCTCCAGCTATGAGGTTGAGAAGATTATTACAGCCATCATGGATGAGGTTGTTAAAATTATGAAGCAGTATGAGGTGAGGGAAAAGATTCAGGCTGCATTTGCTGCTCTCAGATCAATTGATATCCAGCCTGTGCTCAAAAGAATTATGCTGCCTGTTCAGGAGCTTATGAATGAGGTATATTCCTTTGACTTCAAACAACTGATTGATGACATGAGTGACTATGTCATGAAATTGGTCCAGAAAATCAGATCTTTTGATTATGACACATTCACCATGGAGCTGAAAGAGAAAATGATAGAAATGAGCAAGATTCCCTCCTTTGGAAAACTCTATGGAGAGTTCAGAGTCACCTCACCTCATTACACACTCAAGACCACTGCTGACTTGGAAAACACCACAACTACATCAGTCACACCGGAGTTCAAAATTAACTTCAACTCACAGGCTACATCTTCTTTGAGAGTCCTTGACTTCACTGTGGATGCCAGTGCTCATTTTGCTGCACCCAGGATGAGCCGTCTGTCCATCACTGAGAACATCAAAGTTGACCAATCAAGCTTTACACTTGACCACAAGGGCTCCATGACTCTCTATGGTCTGTCAGCTCAAGGTACTGCTGAAACAACTGCAAATGCCAACACTGAGGCCTATGTTGCAGAGCTGGTCAATAATGCATTCTTTTGCCATGGAAAATGGAGCTTCTGCTACTGTAGAGACTGGCTACAAACATACAATCAACATGCCACTCCTCAACATCTTCAGTGAAACATCAATGAATCAAAAGAACGTTTTCCAGCTTGAAGATGGCACTGCCCGTCTGACCATTAACAATCTGGCCGATGGAAAGTATGCTGTTCGCGACTTCTCAGATGAGGCAACCCACAAGAGTGACATGGAGGTGAGCATGGATCTCCACACAGCCAAGGTGACTTTCACTGGAGCAACAGGCAGCACCAACTTCAAAATGAACCAGAATGTGGATGCCGATATTTGCATTTTCCGCCATGTAATCATTGCCGCCAAGGTTGAGACCGAAACACCCATCATGAAGGGCAGCATTGCAGAAGTCAAGCTCCAGGCTAAGGCTGAAGACATGAAGATCGACTTCACTGCCTCTCACAATGCAGAGCTAGCTGGACCAGTTGAGGGAACTCTCTCAAGCTCTGTGCTTGCTTCAGTCACACCTAACGAGCTTGCGTTTGACACCAAGAACAAGGGAAATGCCAAGGTTGCCCTTCCATTCAGTCTGTCTGGAAAGACGGATCTTCAGAATGACATGTCTTTTACCCTGAACTCTGAGGTGCAGCAAGCAAGCTGGACAGGTCTTGCTCGATTCAACCAGTACAAATACTCCCATTACTTCACAATGGATAATAGTGAGAGAGAAATTAACATCTTTGCCCAGATTAATGGCGAAGCAAATCTGGATGTCCTGAAGGAGCCTATCACCATTCCTGAAATGACTGTGCCATTTGTTGGCATGAAGACACCAAGTGTAGAGGACTTTTCACTGTGGGAGGAAACTGGCCTGGGCAACCTCCTGACCACAACTCAGCAGACACTGGACATGAGCTCCAAGCTGAAGTACATGAAGAACCCTGAGATGATCACCATCAACATTAATGTGGATCCACTCATCAATGTCATTAATGCCAACGTCAAGACTCTGCACAAGAACGTGCTCATTGGCAAGGACAAGGCTGCTGCCATGCTGGCTACATCTTATGACAGAGCAAGGGCAGAATATGAAAAATACAGTGTTGAGTTGCCCAAAACCATCACAGTCCCTGCCTACAAAGTTCCAGTGATGAACATCGAGGTGTCCACATTCACCATCCCCCTGCCTGACTTCAGCCTCATCACAATGCCTGCTCTGCATGTTCCATCTGCCCTCAGCAAGCTTACTCTTCCAAAAATCACACTGCCCAATATTCCAGCCATCAACATCCCTGTCATGGGTGATCTGACCTATGAGTTTGCCATGAAAACAGCAGTGATCACACTCAAAACTGATGCCAGCATCCTCAACCAGGACAGCATCGTCATCAAACTTGATGCTTCCTCATCCTCTGAATTTGAAATTCTGACTGGAAAGATTGAGGGCAGCAGCAACGTGAACACAGATGACAATTTAAAGTGGTCTCTGTCCTGTCTCTGAAACACCCAATGGTAGAGGGAAACCATGACAGCACCATCATTTTGAGCTACGACAACGTGGATGCCTCCATCACCAACACAGTAAAGTCCAATCTGCCTCAGCTGACCATGGAAGTCTACCAGGAGATTACTGGAAATCCAGATGAAGGCCTTGTTGTTTCCATGTCCACTCCATCTGCAGGACACATTGCACTTCAGATGCAGACTAAGCGCCCAGCACAACTGAAAGCAAGACTCTATGGTCGCTACCCGGTAAGAGAACTTTTCCTTACTTGTTTGCTCACAAATTACCTTTGATTGTGATTTAATGTAGATGGTTGGTGTATTTATATGTTAGTAAAATGTCTTTTTGTGTCATTTTTACCTTTTCCCACAGTCTGAGCCCACAACAGACATTGATATCTTGGGTCTGAGGATGTCTGTGATGAACTCCGAGAAGCTGAACATTCAGACAACCTGGAATATGGAGATGCCTTATGAAGTGATGATGCAAATGAAGGAACGTGTGCCCGCAGTCATGGAAATGGTGTCTGATCCTGCTGTCAACGCATACCACACCATCCAGAAAGGCGCTAGAGGCCTTGGGCGCTCTTTTGAGGAGGCTAAAGAGCAGGGTAAAGTGATGTTCAAGAGAGCTGTTGACAACCTTGCAGCCGTAAATCCTTCCAGTGTTATGACAACTGTCACAGATAAGACCATTCTGATCCTCAGAGAGTACCAAAAGAAAGTTGAAGTTGTTCTTGATGCTGTTGTTAAATTCCTGAGAGAGACCAAGTTCCAGATCCCAGGGTACGAAGAGAGGCTGTCTGGGCTTGAGGTCTACCAGAAATTCAGTGCTTTTGTTGCTGATGTATCCTCAGAGGCTGTTGAAAAGATTCCTGAGTACTTTGCCTCCATGTTTACAGCAGTGGTTGATTATTTCAGAGCTATTGAATTCACCATTCCTGGCTCTAACCACATTGTCAATGGAGGAGAAATTCTTGATGACTTGTTTGTAGCTTTGAGGAGAATTCAGGACCATGTGATTGTCACTGTGAGGAAACTGGGGGATATCCAGCTGGAAGACATCATTAACAAGTTCTCTGAAATCATGCAGTTTACCACTGAACAAACTGAGAAGTTTCTTGAAACCATTAAATCTCAGAATGTAGAGGGACTCACCAACTTTGTGACTGATGTATACAATGATGCCGTCAACTCACGTGTTTTTGCTGATGTTGCCAGGCAGGTTGAAGAGATCCGCAGAATTGTTATGGAATATGTAAGAGTTGTGAGAGCTAAACTCGAGAATATTATGGCTGACATGTCAACAGAGCAGCTTCAAGCTGACATCCAATCCTGGATTGACTTGATGGCAAAACGTGTGAATGCTTTCCACAACAATGTGATTCAGACACTTAAAGAGAAAAGCAGAAATGTTGAACCATTTGTAAGAGTAGGTGACAGACAGATGGAAGTTGACATTCCTTTGCCATTTGTTGCCAAGTTCTAAGTGACCATGGCTAACAGTGTTTGTATTGACTGTGTCTCTTGTGTAACCATGTAAGACAACAGTAAAATCTACTCTATCAAAAAATACAAAGCTGCATACCAACAAGTGTTTTCTGTATCCATGGTGCTTGTCTCTCTACTCTTTTTTGTTCAAATTATTAATTTTGTTTGTTATGTCACCATAGACTCCCAGTTGTTTTGATCCTACTGTGCTCCCTTTGTGTCTTGTACTATTTAAAAAAAACAATATGTGGCCTTTCAATAAAGATAGTTTGTACTGCAAACATCTCTGAATGTCTATTCTTTAATATGCATAGTATAGTATAATATTAAGAGCATTAGCAAAGGTACTATGGTATATTTTTATACACAGGTAAAACATTCTTCAGAGTAATTATTCTTCCTCCAAGACTATATTGTGGTGTATCAAACCCATAAAAATAGAATCACCCATTAAAAAAACAACAACAACTAAATACTGAACACTGCAGTCACAATGTGGTATCATTTTAAAAAACTCACTATACACCCCTGCCATATGCCCTTGAGTCATTTGTATCCTCAGGTCTAAATTTAGCAGAGACACAAATAGCTTCTGGGACACACAAGCTCTCTTATCATAAAACAATGAGAATAAGTATAGATACTGAGTCGTTTTAACAGTGGGTAACAATAGGAAAACATCCTAAAATGTACTCTCCCTTTGGAATACATTAATACATTTTTTCAACAGCAGCTACTAAGAATATGTGTTGTCATAAGTGGTGGTGCAAGAAGTATTCAGGTCATTTACTTCAGCAGAAGTAGCAACATAACAGTATAAAACTCCACCATTGCAAACGCTTTTCAACTCTTACCTGAGTAAAAGTACTTATGTATATTAACTTAATGTACTGAATCAAAACTGAAATAGCTCATGATACAGGAAAAATGTCCCTTTGACTAATATACTATTGAATTAATGCTGCATAAATACGCAGTATTTTAATGTTGTACATACTGCTGGATACTTAATTCTATGACCATTCATCCTACTTTATAAACTTATCATATGTTTTTTATTTAAAATAATAATCAGCAATCTACTTACTATAATTGTCAGATAAATGTAGTGGAGTAAAATGTACAGTATTAAGAATTAAGTATCGCTGGAATTACTTGAAATGCAAATGTAAAGAAAATGTATAAAAGAAATACTCATGACAATACGAACCTCATAAGAAATGTTTATGTTTATTCTTCTGTCGTTGTTTGTATTTTAATGTGTGTAGATGTCTCAAAAGGCCAATGAAAGTATTGGCAGACCACTTGTGTTATTTATTATGAGAAGGGGGCAACTAGTGTTATATTTTCTACTCCCTGCTTCTTTGTGATCAAATAAGTATTATTTTGTTAAACAGTACATCTTTACTTTTAAAATTTGTTTTGGAGGTGTCTATGGAAGTGAATAAATTAAAATGAATAATAGTAAAAAGAATAAGGCATCATAAAATGGAAATACTGAAGTAAAGTACAAGTTCCTCAAAACTGTACTTAAGTAAACATGCTTACTTTAGGTATAGGTAAATGTATGCCAAAAGCAGAAAAGAGTCAGACTGCAATCATATAAGTCACAACTGTAGCATCAAACTTCATGTACCTGTCTATAAATATATTATTTTTCTTTCAAGTGTGTTGAATCTAATGTGAGCTACAACACCACATTAAGTACTTGTCTTTCGTGTGGAAAAAAATGAGGCAAAAGAATGGAAAAGTAGAGGTGGTGACACACATCGATTCTTTTATTGACTTTCCCATAACAGTACCACTTGTTCCCTTACATTCAGTATTGTTTTTCCTCACAAAAAAATCCATTGTTCCCAATCCACCATTCAAACCTAGAAATCATGTCAACACATTAACATGGTCATAATTTGATAAACTCTTACAAATACTTTTGGCACATTTTCAGCATTTCTGTTCTCCACGATTCCATAGTTTGTTCTTTTTCTCCTAAAAAAAAAAAAAAAAAAAAGGTAAAATAAAGAAAAAAAGAGAAAAAGTGCAGTGTCTGATCAGTGAATAATAACCTAACAACATTGGAAATCAGAGGCACATGAAGGGGGCCAGTGTGGGAAAATTAACCAGTCCAGCACAATGCATTCCTGTCCTGTAAGTCAGCAAAAAGCCCAGCAACAGAAGGCAGGGAGGAATGTGACTTTTACAACATTGTAACTCTGGTTGGATTTATAAAACATACTCCTTTAAACTCTGATTTATCTTACTCACTTACTGAGAGGCAGAAAAATCACATATTTAACGCTAAATTGAGCCTTTTTGTCTCTAATTATCACTAAAAGAATATCTCTGATAATAGTGAATCCACCAGGGTTTAACCTGGATTTCCAGTGTAGCAACAGTCTATGTAATTGATGTTCATAGCTGTCATTTAAACAAACTCTCCCACCATCATATAAGAGAACAGTAAAACAACACTTCTGCGGAGATCAAACATGAGCTGAATTTATTACACAAGTATGAAAAATAAGCTCAAATACATTGCTTTCTGTTGCTAACCCCAAAAGCTCCAACAATATTTCGGACCAAATAAACTTGAGGTACATTCACAGTCATAATGGAAGACATTAAGTGTGTGTTTTGCGGCTCTCAACCAATCAAAATTCAGTTTTGCTGCTCTAAAAATACTTTAAACAGCTTCAGAAAAAAAAACACTCTTTACATTTAGTTTAGTCTAGTGATTTAGTCAAAATGGTACCTTGTGTCTAAGTTTGCATAATTAGTATAAGATTGTGGTTTTTTGAAAACCAATCAGAGCACAGATATCCACTGAAATTTTCAGTTGCCATCAGATGGCTGAATCCCATGAGAGTGTGCCACTGGCTCATAGAGCTCTGACAAAGCCCTCTCTTCTTTTCAGGACACTAAGAAAATGTGTTCATTGAGCAAAGTGCTCACATGCTCCAGCATCTCACATACTCAGTCTTAAAATATCACCCACAAAACTGGAAATGAAGCTAAAAAACAAAAAAAAAACAAAAAAAAAAAAAAACATAAGCCAGTTTCTGAGATACCTGTATCTCAGAGATCAGAAATATGGTGACATAAGCTGTATGTGCTTTACATGATGTGGTTCAGGTGAGTTGTAAGTAGGGCTGCAACTATGATTATTTTCACTGTCAATTAATCATTTAGTCCTTAATATGCCAAAAAAGTGAGAAATACTCATCACAATTTCTCAAAGCCGAAAGCGGTGTCATAAACAACAAAGAAAAGCAGCAAATCCTCACATTTATGAAGCTGAAACCAGCAAATGTTTGACTTTTTTTTTTTTAAAATTACTGAATTTATCAGCATAATAGTTGGAAACTAATTCTTTCAATCAACTAATTGACTAATTGTTGCAGCTCTGGTTGTAAGGAAAAGACATTTCCTCCTTTAATCTGGGTGGATTATTTACAGGCTACAATGCATCTGTATCACTACTTCCTTCATTGTTTCATAATCCATGCTCAAAACACACCTGTCATGAGTGTCCTCCCAAAAATGAGTCACTGTTGCCACCGGGTAGAAGCAGCATGCTTAGCAAACTTGAAAATAAAACATATTTCTGGTAACTGTTTGTACACTTAACTGTAAGAAAATCTCCACCTGAAAAAATGCAAAATACACTGGTCACCATGGTTAGCCCTTTACAAGACACGGTCAGTGTGTAGTCTCTCTGGCCTGCTGCATGAACTCTAACCAAACTATGTAATACTGTGGAGTCAAAAACATGCTTTTTAAAATGTGGTACCAACTAACAAACCTGAGTCCAACTCATGAACTGTAAACGTAAGCTCTGTCTTTATTCAAAATGGCGTAAAACATCAGAAGAAACTACACTGAACACCACCCTTACACCAACTTGTACTCTTTATAAAACCTTCAGTGAGTTACTGCAGTGTCCATGTGCTGTGCAATTATTCCCCCAAAACTAAATACAGTCATTTTACAATACAAAGTGGACAAATAACGAGTGCAATTTGTTAACTGCTTTGCTTATCACAAAGTATAACCTTGGCAGTGAGGCAGTGGCCTATGCAAACATTGTGAAACACAAAAAGTGAGCAATTGAAATCTTGGCTCGAAGAAGCAGGCCTTTTGGAAAGACCATGTATGTCCACATTAGGAGGGGGCGACCAAGGCGTCCACTGAAATGTAACGCTTTGTCCTTTTTACCCCTCCACCTGTCAGACTGGGATCATGTGACCCCACAAAGGACATGCTATAACCAGCGCCTTTCAAACACACGCACACACACACACCGATATCGGATGATTATCGAGTCTGTGTTTAAAACAGACCTATTGTGTCTGCAGTCACAGTTCGTTTTGGTTCAGCCAAGGTCGCCTGATTACAGGGGAGTCTCCACGCCGTGGTCACTGCCCGTACATGTTCAGACATGGATCCCAGCGGAAAGTCTGCGCGTCATTGTCTCCAGACCGCGTCGATTCACATCAAAACACAGCATTTGAGACAGCTTCCCGAAGGTGTTTTCCGTTTCTGTAAGGCTGCCCGTGTTGCAGTCTCGAACACCTCCCAGATCCCCTCCTTGGTTTTGGCTGAACACTCCAAATAGTCATATGCGCCAATGCGCATGGCCATGGCCCGGCCATCCTCTGTTTTCACTGGCTCCAGCTTCAGCCGGGCCAGCTCGTTCTTTACGTTCTCATCGTTACGCAGATCCTTCTTGTTTGCCACTAATATGATGGGGACATTAGGACAAAAGTGTTTGACTTCGGGCACCCACTTTTCAGGGATGTTTTCCAGCGAGTCCGGGCTGTCTACGGAGAAGCACATCAAAATGACATCGGTGTCCGGGTAGGAGAGGGGCCGCAGCCTGTCGTAGTCCTCCTGTCCAGCGGTGTCCCACAAAGCCAGCTGGACCTGCTTGTTGTCCACTTCTATGTCCGCCACATATGTCTCAAACACAGTGGGTACATAAACCTCAGGGAACTCGTCTTTGCTGAACAGGATCAGTAGACATGTCTTCCCACATGCGCCGTCCCCCACCACCACAAGTTTCTTGCGTATGTCTGCCATTCTCGCCTTTTTTCCAGCTCTCGCTTACACGTAGCGCCCAAAAGTCTTCGATGTCCTCACTCCCACCGCTTTTAAAGTCTAAATGAGGCTGGGCAGACGTGTCCCGTAAGCCGCTCCCGTCTTCCAACTCCAGAAATTTTTACCAGTAACCAGAGCGATCTCTTTATAAAGCGCAGGGTGGTTTCCTAAATATAGCAATCCAATCGGAAATAGGGAGGTGAGCTCACTGTGTGTAGAGGAAGAGGTGATTGGATCTCATCGGGTTTCCTTATGGAGAGGAGGGTCATGGACCACGAGGACCCACCCGACCCAGACACAGCAAAAATCAACCTCATCTAACTGCATTATGATGCGTTACACCACATTTTCTTTATACTTCTCACTTACCACGACTCAATGTACTTCTCGTCATTAAAACATATAAACTATATCAGACCTGAAACATTGTTTCAGCCTTTGTTACTTTGATATTGGACCAATTCCGTGCCCACGAAATTGAATTATAGTATCCAATAACAATGCATTCAAACGAAGATAAATTTCACATGTATGGAAGCCCATTCCCGCCATTAAAGAAAAAAAAAGCCATATATGTCATAATAATGAGATAAAAAGTAATAATTGTGATATTAAAAGTTGAAATTATAAGATAAAAAGTCAAAATCATGAGATAAAAAAAAATCATAATTATGAGATAAAAAGTCAAAATTCTAAGATAAAAAGGTTGAAATTACGAGTCAGAAAGTGAGATAAGGTCATAATTATGATATAAAAACTCACTATCATGAGCTTTAAAAAAAATAGAAACTATGAGATAAAAAATGTTGAATCTGTGAGTCAGATCATTAATCACAATTATGAGATAAAAATTAATAATTATGATAAATTTTATCTCATAAACTCAGTTTTTTAATCTTATTATTATGATTTTATCTCAAAATTTTGACTTTTTAACTCATAGTTCTGACTGTTTAACTAATTTTGAATCATGTAATTGACTTTTTATCTCATAATTTCAAATTGTTATCAAATAATTATACTCATGCTTTCTACCTTTTATCTTACAATTATAACTTACCTTGATTATTTATTTATTTTTTTTCTTTTACTGGCAGAAATGAGCTTCCATACAGGTTATCCACTAACAATATGAAAGCGTTTTAAGGGTAAGGTAAGCGTGTTACAGCTTTTAGCCCTAATCATACCAAAACACCTTGAAGCAGATGTATGTTTCCTTCATGTGGTGCACAAAAGGTGCGTTGAGAAGGCAGATTTTTCATTGAAACTGTCATACGCATGTCTACGTAGTTCACGCTATTTACAGGGAGGGGGCACTAGCGCAGGCAAACTCTTAGCTCTGACTATCAAGCCTTGCTAAATCACCGCTCTCT
Source organism: Lutjanus argentimaculatus (assembly GCA_034769285.1). Classification (NCBI taxonomy): domain Eukaryota; kingdom Metazoa; phylum Chordata; class Actinopteri; order Lutjaniformes; family Lutjanidae; genus Lutjanus; species Lutjanus argentimaculatus. The sequence continues at coordinate 54,417,519 of JAWZSL010000001.1, forward strand.
CCAAGGAAACAAAACAATATAGAATTGGGTTGACGGCGTGCAACAAGCATAGACCCTCTCAAGACACGACAACGCGTGAGTATCCCCTCTTTTTTTTGTTCACGTCGAAAGCAAAAGCCCCGTAAAGCGTCTGATTCTGAACGCGACCGCCGCGGTGTGAGTATTTCCCCTTTTGTTTAGCGGTTAAGGCCCCTCTGTTTGGAACTTGAAGGGGGGCCATGTTGTTTAGCCACTGAGTGGTTTGGTTGATGTTTTAGCTCACACAACACCAACTTGGCAATTAGCGTCTGCTAGCTCTTACGTTAGCTGTTTCGGTGTAATTATTTGGCTTGTTGCATACAGCCAACAGGGTTGTTTCGACCCCAGAAAAATAGCTTGTTTTCCATATTACACGGAAGCCAGCTAGCTCACTGTAAAACAATGGTAAATTCATGAATTTAACTTTGATGTCTAGCGTCGCTAACCAATAACAAACAGCAGGCCTGCTGCGGTTAGCGTTAGCTGGTTAGCTAAGGATGTTGCTAATGCTTACTCCAGTGTAGTAAATTAGCAAACACGCAAACATGTTCGATATCTACTCGTGCCATTTAATAATTTGGCTTAAAAACAATGAAACATAACAAGAACATGGACTGGTAGTCACTAACAATTGAAAACCATAATTTACCTAAATGCTCAGAGAAAGCCGCTAAGTTAGCTTGTTTATTAGCAGCGGACTAGCTGGCTGGCTAGGTTAGCTAGTTAGCTGACTGAAAGGTTTGGCTCGTGTCGAGAAGGGAACCCTAGACTTGTTAAACTCTCGCGAGACTGATTCGCATCGTTTATTAATTGCAGGTGTTATTCAAACTAATTCTGGTCAGTAATGCGACATGTTGTGGTTATGATCTGTTTAGGTTTAGCGATAAGAAACACTTTGCAAGTGTTGGAGAAAGATCATTGTTTTGTTTAAATGAACACTCTCGCGAGATCTTGTGCGGATCAGGGTTTCCCCCATGTAGACGCGACCAAAGGTTTGCACGTCGGTTTGCCACAATGATCAGTAATGCTCGCTTTATCATTGTAGCTGGTTTCATATTTTTAAAGGCCAGACACATCCCTCGTCGTGGTTAATCAATCGGCCACATTACATAATATATTCAAGTTTATTTTTAATCGTTAGTAAACGTTACGTTAATGTTTGCCTTAGCTCTATCACTAGCTAGCTAACACAAGGCTACCGACAACGTTACCTAGCATTCGTGATATTACAAGCCATCAGCATTCTTGTCAGTCACTTGTTCTGTTCTCTCCTTGTCCATTCGTATCTGAGCAAATCATTTAATTAGGCTTCCCATTTGATGTTGATGCCCCGTTGTTGTGCAAGCCATGATGCAACATTGAATAAGCTAACGTTTCAATCCTCAACCGTAGAACAGCCATTGCATGAAATTAGCAACCCGGGAAGTAGTCATGTCCCTGCGAAGAAAATTGAATTGTAGCGGTTAACCAGGTAGTATTCTGTGCATCATTTTCCTTCAGTGTACTTCAAATGTTGTTTTGTCTCAGTCTCTTATTGTTACTTGTAGCTTTGATCACCGAATAGCGGGAGAGATAACCTAAATGTCACGTTTTAATAGGTGCTACATTGACTTTATACAAAGTAACTTAAACTGATATATAGGAGTTACTATCGGAGTCAGCTGCAGAATAGCTCAAAAGGGTCATGTACTTTTAACAAGATGTTAACATAATTAGTAGGGACACACAATAAATGTGAGGGCTGACGTTGGCCTATCAAAGCTACATAGATCTGTATTGATATGGGTGTATATTAGCTTGTTAATATCAGCTAGATTGATAGCTGTTTATGTCGGCATTTAATTTTAATTCTTTAGCTCTATAAAAGCCAAAGTATATTTCTGATTTGTTGTCTACCTTACTCGTAAAAATAAACGAATATTTCAAGAGTCAGAACTGTTTTTTGTTTGTGTTGTAATAGTCATGTCAGTAAGATTTGGTTTGGTCAAAGTTATAGAATATTGAATATCTGTCTTTGCTCACAACATCTTAGCTATCCTTATCCTCAGGTGTGCATAAACTACAGGTAATATGGACTCTTGAAAATACAAAAAATGTGAAAGAATCGGATGCATCTCTAATATTACACACAATAGTACCTTTAAACTCGATACAGGTAAACTGTTATGTAGGGCTGAATCTAACAATTATTTTAATTGTTGATTAATCTGTAGACTATTTTTTCAATTAATCGATTACTTGTTTGGTTTATAAAATGGCGAAAAATGTTGAATGTTTCCCAAAGCCCAAAACAATGCCCCCAGCTGTCTTGTTTTGTCCACAACCCAAAGATAATCAGTTTACTGTTGTAGAGGAGAAAATAAACCAGAAAATACTTAATTTAAGAAGCTGCAATTTGTTTTCTTTAAATACTCAAAATAGTTGGCTGTTAACTCGATAGTTGACAACTAATCAAGTAGTTTTTGCTTTACCTGTATGATGATTGTAATTTATTGACTGACTTCTAATGTTATATTTTTGTTTAGGCTTTCCCGTGGAATGAGCGTTCCATGCAGCATCCTAGGTATGAATGACGTGGCCTGGCAGGAGACAAGAGGTGGGATGCTGCATGCAAATGGTGCTCCTGAGACTGGAGGTGTCAGAGTTCATGGTGGCGGGCCCCTAGCCACAGTTGGGGGTGCTGGACAGGCACCCGGGGTTCCACATTTACAGGGCATGGACAGGGTGGTTAATGCTACCCCAGGTACCCCGCAGCCTCCACTGAGTGGACGATCTCAGGATGACGCCACAGTTGGATACTTCTTTCAGAGGCAGCCGGAGAGCAGCTTGGAGGTTGCACACCCAGCAAGCATCGCTGGCCAACTGGAGATGCCAATCATGTTGATCAGGTAAAGTATCTTCATTTAGAGACCAGTCATTGTAATGTAATTAAATTCACAGCTGTATATACACCTATAATAGGATAAAACTTTATTAATCCACAAGCAAATTCTTGTGACAGTTTGCTCCAAAATTACAGTAACACAAGTGTAACAACAATAGAGAACCTGATTTATTATTGCTGCTTCCTTTTCCACAATTTTTAGAGCTCACCCTCTTTTTCACAAGTGCCCATCAGACATACATGCCAACCCCAGAAAGCAAAAAAATGAAGAAATTCTAAATAAGTTTGAATTCAAGAAACTCCACTGGATTAATTGTCAGCGGGCTTGTAACTGCTCTTTAGGTTCTCGCTCTGTGAGAGTTTGTGTTTGGATGCAAAATGTGATGTGTTGCCCAAACAATAAGACCCTGTTAGTCACCACTGACACTAGATCACGTATTTTCACATGCTCAGTTAATCTGATGATTTACACCAGGTGCAAGCCATTCATCAATTACCGTTTCCTTCAGGCATGTTTCATTGAAGTTTGAGCAAATTGATAGAGCTGCTGTGGGGTGCAGCAATACATGGACTTTACAGTGTCCATAAATAAATTAATCTCTCATAGAAAAATGGGAGTGTTTAAGATTTCCTGTTTCAAAAGCAAGTACTGATTTGAGGTGGAAATATGGGCTGGAGAACAGTTTTCTGCAGCAGCATTTCAAAAATCCTCTTTTTGATAAGAGAGTACATTGTGTACAAATAATTTAGTAACCACGTTGAGGCAATAAAATAGAAATGTTCATCACAAGCTCCTCAATGCCCAGTGGTTTTTCCGCTGTGACTGTTTTGTTGCTGGGAGAAGACAACAGAGAAAAGGCCACAACCAACTGCTAAAATTATTCAAGTCTAAAATAAATTGATCTACATTCATTTGTTATAGATCATCACATAAAGTCAAAGATCCAGTGTGTAAGATTTATAGGAATTTAGTGGCACAATATGGCTTGTCATATGGCTTTTCATTACCTTAGAATGAGCTGTTTATATCTACAGAGGGTGTATGGGCCCTCTTCCACAGAGGCTGTCTTGTAGCACCACCATATTTCCACAGTAGCCCAGAATTAGGGTTGTTCCTGGTGACTAATTTGCTGTTGCTTAAACAGAAATTTTAATTTAGACTGGTCCACTAGTCTAAAAGTAAGAAACACACAAAACTGAGCAGAATCTATTAACTGGTAATGTTAAACATTGCCTGATGTATGTACGTATGTATCAAGAGCCATTTGAAGCACTTAATCAGATCGTTCAACTTTGTGCTGTGCATTTTGAACATTTCAAATTATCCTACAGAACACGACAAGTCACTAAATGCGTTAACTTTTCCGACCAAGCAGGATCGCAGCGTCTGCAGGTAAACAACATTGTTTACCAGGAGCTAATGTAAGCTGCACAGTGTATAATCACGCACATCCCTACCCAGAATGAACAAACCAGACACTGGCTCTAGATTCAGCCTTTCACGGCCACCACAGGTTCTTGTACGGGCTTGGAAGAGGAGGATGAGACAATGTTTTTGCAATCTGTACGCTCACTGCTCACTAGTAATTAATTTGATCTTGGCCTCCCACGTTATTTAAGCTGCAGCATCCAGTCAATAACACGAAATAAAAAGTGGGTCTGTCCAGTTAGACTTTCTGTGTAGGATGCTCTTGTCTTTCTCAAGCCTTCTCACTCCTCCATGCAAATTAAAAGAATTGCTTCACAATTGTGAACCTGTTTGAGTTCTGGGTCCAAACATGCTTATATTTGCTTATCCAAGTAGATATTGGATGAAAGGTGGTGTGCACCATGGACAGATAACAGGCCTGTCACAGGGTTAATGCATATAGACCCATGTTGGTTAAAGCAGCAACTGTTTTTTATAAAAGCGCAGCCTCCACATTTACAGAGCATAAAACGTGTGAGACCACTGCTTTGGCTGCTGCGTTAATGGCACAGCAGGAGTGTGACTTTTGCTGTGATAACTGGCCATACTTTTAATATCCTGTTTTACAGTATTAACCTGCTGTGCAGTGTCTTGGCAGTCTTTAAAGTTATGTATCTGATACCCAAACTGGACTTCCTGGATTAGATTTGATCTTGCTGGCACCGGAGGTAACACACCCATCTCACCTAACCTGCATTACTTTAGCATATGGAAGGACAAAGGATAAGTACTTGGTGGAGCATAATACAGCTTTCATTAAAGCCACTACATGGCGTTTTCAAGTGATGATTAAACCATCTCAATTTAATAATGATGCCTCTATATGACCTACATAAACACACAAGACTATCTGCAAGATTGTTGAATATTTTTATGTAGTTGTTCTTGATTCCTGCCATTGAAATCAGATGAAAGGAGCCTGTGTTTTCATTTTCCCAGCTAAAGTTACAGTGAGTAGTATGTTAGACAGTTAAAAAGAAGGTGGTGATTTTTATTTCGATTGTTTTATTTTCAACAATATATTATAACGCTTAACAATATGCAATATAACGCTTTTGTCCACAGCAGCCCCCAAAATCAACAAAATGTGAAAGTTCCTCATAGTAGCTTTAAGTAGAAAACTTGATACAAAGGCTGGGTGGGCAAATGGCCTATGTTCTAGACCTCAGATAATGTGGTTGGAAATGCTAAAGAAGGTAGAAGAGGGCAACATTGGTATTGAAATGATCTCTGGTATGGATCCATTTTAGAGGCCTTGTTTCTTTTACATAGTCCAATAAGGTGATTGATAATAAGACACCTCAGCTAATAAGCTCTGTTTCAAAAGAGTCTTGCTGTGTTTTTTTTTGTGTTTTTTTTCACCTCTTTTTTACAAATCCTGAGTTGGGATTTGTGCAGATTGTGCATTTGTAATGTCCTGGTTTGAGACCAACATTCTAATTATTGAATTCTGGAGACACAAGGCCTCTTAATCTCACTCTCAAGCCAATCACTGTGCAACAGTCCCTCTTCAGTTTGTATGTTGGGTCTCCATTACCCATGCATGTCTGAGACCTTTTGTTCAGCAGGCCCTCATGTTTACAGTAGATTAGGCATGGGGTTATCGCCCAGCCTGATGAAAAGAAAGATGCTATCTCCAGGTCTCCTTTTTTCATGTTGTTTGTTACAGCAGATACTATCCAGGCTAATGCTGCTATACTGCTTTTGTGTTCTTTTTTCCATTTGAGATGACAAAGCCTCAGCGGTCAGGACAGAGTGAAGTTTTTTTTTTTGTAAGGCACACCTACTTTTTACTTATACAGACAATCAGGAGGGACAAGAGTGAAGAGACATTGGGTGTAGCACTAATGTGTGCTTTTTGTCTTATAGTGTTATTATGCTTAAATGATTCTAATCTTTTATGTGTTGGCAACCTTTTAAAGGTCCAGTGTGTATGATTTTTGAGGTTTATTGGCAGAATAAGTCTGAAATGCCGTTAAATATTCACAAATATTCAAGTTTTCATTAGGGACGGGGCAAATACTCGATTCTTAGAAACATCACGATGTGGACTTGGACGATTCTGAAATGATTCGTAAATCTTAAATGGATTTTCTAAATGTCAATTAACATGATGCTGATAGAGCAAAAAAGGCAGAACTCTGCTGCGAGGGCAATGCAGCACCTGGTCTGCTTACAGCGCGTACACACTTGAGTTATCAGCGGTTAACCGAGAGAGATGAATTTCATCTTCTCGAAAGGCAACGGTTGCAATCATGTTATAATTTAGTGTCTAAATAATTGTGTTTGAAAGACGAAGGTGAAACGTTTTGTGACTTTTTACCATTGCCCGGAGACTAACGTTAAGTTATTATCGGAGCAGCAATCAGCTGTAACAAATGAGAGCGGCTGAGCAATACACACTGTGACATTAAACAACTTGGTGAAGAAAATAACTTTCTGCTCAGTCTGTTTACCTCAGAAACTCTGTGCCTGCTCTGCATGTTGGACAGCATTGTGTTTCCCTGGAGCTAACAGTGCAGCAGAGAGGCCACTCTCCACTGCTGGAGACATGACGTTAATAACAACACACACAGTGGAGCACCCCGCTTCCCCCTCACTTGTTATTCTCATGCAGGCAGGAGACTGTATGGTGCTTTAAAATGGATAAGTTCATTAATTAATGCAGTTAAGTTTTTAAAATAAAAAGGCTGGCAACCACTTAATCGCAATTTGTTTTCATGTTGTATTTCAGGAAAACTGGAATAACAGACTGAAAATGGTGCTCCCTTTTCATCCAGTCAAAAATAGATTTTCCCACCCTGAAATGTACGTGAGCAGCTGCAGATATATGAAGTCCAACTGGCACCCCATGGCTTAAAAGCTTAAAATTTCGATGCATCAAGATGCACTGGGAATCGTTTTTATCATCGAATCATGGCCCTCTGAATCATGAGGTACCAAGACATTCCCACCCCTAGTGTATAATCACCTGAAAAGAAGAAGAAAAAAGGCTGAATCCCGCACTTCTAGAGACTGTATATAAAGAGTTATATTCACAAAACCTTGCACATCACATGCCAGTCAATCCATCATTGCTATACTGCTCGTAAAATAAAATACTAAACTGCCAAATGTAGCTGTTCTTGCTCAGCAACCTAATGCTGAGTAAATAATAAGATGATTGATAAGATTTTAGGCCAAAATAAATTATGCACATAGCACAAATGTGAGTTTTGGTCCTTTGATTTTACTGTGGCTGGTCAGTTAGTGTTGTGTTGAAGCCAGAGTAGCAGGTTGAGTTGGCTATGTGAAGTCAGTAGCTATTGATTCATTTCCACATACCGGTGGAAATAGGTGCATTAAAGTATGAGCGCACACACAATGTTTGATGTTACACGTGGAGTAAAATTCTTTAAGATATTACCGCAATGCTAAGTTCCATTAGCATGTTAATAGGGATCCCTGCTATGTGTTAGCATCGAGCTAATGGACTAAATGCTGGTTAATTATAGAAAGAAAAGTTTCAGGAATCATAATTTCATAACTTAAGAGAATCTTTTTTTTTTCCTCCCAGCACTAGTTTTTACCTCAAAATGAGTCATTTATATCTTTAAAGGGTGCAGGTCCTCTTCCATGGAGGAGGAAGAGGACCTTTCTGAGGAAAAAATATTGTCCTTGTACTGCACTTGATGTGACGCTTGTCTTGATGGTCTTTTATTATCTAATATCACTAGAAATAAAATGTTCAAGAAAAGGAATGAGGGGGAAAAAACAATGGCTCTAGATATGGCCTTTCATGTTTTTTGCGTGTCTTCACGTCCACTGTAGGTTCTCCTGCATGCTTGAAAGGGGCGAGGTGTTTGCAGTCTGCAAGCTCACTGCCAGATGCTCCTAAATCATCCTACACACTGGTCCTTAAACATCCATTGTATGAAAATTATTCTTCACAGTGTTGTACTTTGGTGATTGGATAACTAATAGATAGAAATTTAGGCATAAGAATTACATATTCCAAAGCAGGAACTGTTGTTAGTCCTTAGGTTTCTTTTCAACAAAATGTTGGTGGTAATTGTTTGTAAGTGGTTGTATTGTGTTGGCTATTCAGAAACTTCATGTTGAATACCTCTGTATTGAACAAAAAGTCTTTTGTTTGGAGGGCTCTTGAAATAATGTGTAGGCCATATTTTGTAGTTAGCTTTTTATTTCAAAGAACAGTTTCATGGAAACTCTTAACAAAACTCACTGAGAACATAGCCTAATTGGTTCTGCTCTGCAATTAGTGAAACTGGTTCTGCTGTCTATTTTCTGGTCCTTCGTTGAGTGCTTTTTAGCTTTCTGTTTACAGTCCAGCTTTTCTTCCCTTTGTTTCAGGTCCGTGCTGTGGATGAAATGAACTATGACTTCCAAGCTCTTGCGTTGGAGTCGAGGGGCATGGGAGAGGTAAGGGGTTTTGGGTCCTAACATCTGTCCCTTTCTCCATCATAGTACAACAATAAATCAAAATAAAAATTTGTATGAAACACTCCCTCTATCCTAGGCTTGAAACATAGGCCTAAGACATCTGAAGTTTTCTCCTTGACAAAAATCAAATTGAGCTCAGAGAGCACAATTATTGTGATGAATGGAAGAGCAGAAGATGGACACAAACATTCTCAGGCTCATGCTTTTATTTGACTTTATACTCACCATAACTCTGCTCTGAGGTAGTGCAGTTATTAATTTCCCACTGGGGGTCAATAAACCAATAATGTGTTTTCCATGAAGGAGCAAACTGCAATGTCTACAGCCACCTCAAAGTGTATAGGGATAAATGTTGTTCAAGTGTTCATAGTCAGCTTTGCATTTTCTCATTTCACTGAAAATCTAACCAAGGCTACAGTAAAATCTAATATTTAAACTTCAGAATTGTAAACACAGCACTATACATTTACTTTAAATGGGATGTGGGTGTTGCTAGTTGCATACTTCAGATATTGCATCTCACTTACACATGCTATTATCTTACAGATGCTTAAAAATATGTAAAATTTATTTGTAGCTTCTACCAGCAAAAAAGCTCTGGGATTCTGATGAGCTGGCCAAGGATGGAAGAAAAGGGATGCTTCTTGGCGAGGAGTGGAGGGACAATGCATGGGGATCATCTCGTGAGTGGCACTCATATCTGTTGTGTTTTCATGCAGCTTTTCTCTATTCGAGAAAGGGTTCTTACCCAGCTATAGTTTATATACACAAGTATTTAGATATTTGCTCACGGCTTTTCATTTAGATCATTCAGTGTCTCAGCCAATCATGGTGCAGCGGCGACCAGGCCAGAGTTTCCATGGGAATGGTGATGCCAATTCTGTGCTTTCACCTCGCTCAGAAGGTGGAGGCCTCGGGGTGAGCATGGTGGAGTACGTCCTGAGCTCCTCTCCTGGTGACAAGATGGATGGTCGCTACAGGAACGGTGGCTATGTAAGTCAAGCATCTGTCTCACTTCTTACTGGAAAAAAAGAGGCTTATCTTGTTTATTTACAACTTATTCTCAAGGATGGCATCTAGTCTTACCTTATCTTTTTATGAATACAGGGTGGAGGAGATGTTGACCAAGATGGAAGAGAGAAGAGTGATGCCCAAGAGAAAGTGTCCCCCTTTGAAGAGGACAAGAGCCCAGAGATGAAGGTGGGAGAGGAGAATGACCCAGCTAAAGCTAATGGGAGAGGTCTACTAAACGGCATGGACAGAGACTGCAAAGATTTCAAGTAGGTTTTCTTTTTATAGTAATAAAATGAACAACTGCCTATTATTTTTAAGACTATGGTGGTTTTGAAACTATGAACTGTAACTGTTTAACCCCTCTTCTGCAGCCCTTCTTTTAAATAAATTTGGCCCTACTCCAATCCAGGCCCTACACCCGACCCCCACCCACCTACCCACCCACCCACTCTCTCTCACTTTGTTTGCACGTTTGTGTGGAGGGTCCGCCACATTGTAATTCGAGTGTGTTATAAAGCCCTCCAACAGCAAGTCTGCATCATTATTGGCTCACAAACCGCACTCCTCTCAGGTGCAACAGCTGTTTTGTGTCCAGGGTGGAGGAAACGTCACAACCATTAGTTCTGTGCAAGATGCAGTTATTTCCAAAGGATGAGTAATAAGTTACCTTTCCTCAAATAGACATTCGATCGATATTATTCATACTCACATGACGGAATTGCACGACAAAATATTTCAATAAAACAGATGTGATTAAAGAAACATGGGAGTTTTGCTTGTTACGCATTTTTCCTTTGACAAGCTCACTATGCCATTAATGTAAGAGTATATCATATCATTACCACTTACATCTTTGTCAGTGCTGTGTATAAGATTGCCATTTCAATATTATTTAATTACAATATCCATCATGACGAATGTTCCTGTTTTTTGTCAGAGGGAGGTGAGAACGTCCCAAATATGACAGTGTATTTGTACTTTCCCTCCACAATGACCCTCCACATGGTGTTACACTCTGCCATGGAGTGTGTAGGCCTTCCTAAATCCCGCCCCCTTTTGCTTTTTGCTGCAATAACAATTGAGCAAGCTTGGTACCCCACGGAACCTCTGTTAATGTTCTCTTTTCCTGTACTTAGATATGCTACATGCCAGGCTCATCTTTGTTGAAAAGCAGAACTGTATAAAACCAGAATGGGCTGCGAGGGTGTGGGAGGGTTCCAGTCAGACAACAGAGTCATCAGCTGGTTTTCAGCTTGTCGCCGATGAATTATACATATTTTATATCTGTGACTTGTTGCTGACGGCCAGCATCAACTGAAAGCATTTAAAGACTGTCAAATGAGATTGGCATGCTCTCTGCTCTGCTACTGAACAAATGACTGTGGTGGTAACCACTTTAACTGAGTGTTCATTGTAATACAAGGCAAGCTAGCTGGGCTAGCCAAGTAGCTTATCACTTGGCGAGGCTAATTTTGGCATAATTATTCAAACAAGTCTCTCTGACTTTACAGTGGTACAATTAATACGCGTAACAGCGACAAGATGAAATACAGCAAGAGAATACGGTTGTTGTGCTACATGGACTTGACAGCACATAGTCAGTGACTTCTGCACCAACAGCAGAAACATAGTGGCATCTGTAGGTTCTGCTACACATTTGAAAGGGGAGAGCAAGATGACGTGTTGGCAGTCTGAGCTCTCCACTAGGTGCCACCAAATCTTAAACACTTGTCCTTTGAGTCAAGTAATGCTAGCTATGTGCTAGCTAATGTTTGACGTAGATGTTTTTGCTACAGAGCAAAGTGCAAGCTAACTGCTTGTGCTGCTAACTAGCTAACGATTGATGAAGATTAGCTAGCTTGTTAGAACTGTTAATGGAGTACAGAGCAAAAGGATGTGACACACAGGAAGAGTCAGTTGAAGTTCTTCTAATGTTTTGGTAAATTTGAGGATTGCAGTTTTATGCAGCAAAGTTTTATTGTGTTTATAGTGCTTCCTGTCTCAGAGTTTGCACTAATATGGTGTGTGTGCCTGTGTTTCAACTTCTTTGCTTTCCAGTCCAACCCCTGGAAGCCGTCAAGCTTCCCCCACTGAAGCTGTAGAGCGAATGGGTCCCAGTCAGACCGGTTTGGAGATGATGGGACAGCACCACCCTCATGCCCTCCAACAACACAACCCCGCCCAAAACAAGGCCCCAGCTGAGGACTTCCAGAACCAGGAGGCCCAGAACATGGGAGGTATGGAGCAGCAAGCCGGCGTGGAGTCCCTCCAGTTTGACTACGCAGGGAACCAGATTCAGGTGGACTCGTCGGGGACTCCAGTAGGATTGTTTGACTACAACTCTCAGCAGCAGGTCTGTTGAAAAACAAAACCTATGTATGAGAAAGATCTAACTGTAAGTTTGCTCAACGTGTTGTGATCCTTTTTATGTTTGTTTTTTTTCCAGTTGTTCCAGAGATCTAATCCCCTGACTGTTCAGCAGCTCACTGCAGCTCAGCAACAACAATACGCCCTGGCTGCAGCCCAGCAGCAGCATCTCGGTAAGTCAGTCTGTTTGCCTTCCTCGGTGTGTCGTGTAACACAGTAACACACTGCCTTTTGTGTCAAGTAGTCTAGAGATCTGTTGCAGAGTCATTTGAATACAATTTGATATGGAAATCATGAATTGCATTACTGTTCCTCATATTACCCAGCTGGCCTTGCTCCTGCTTTTGTGCCAAATCCTTACATCATTAATGCTGCCCCCCCTGGAACCGATCCCTACACTGCCGCTGGCCTGGCAGCAGCAGCCACGCTTGCAGGTGAGTATGCAGCATGTTTTAGAAAAAGAAATGAAGTATTCCCATGAGCAGTTGTGCAAGATGTGCATTTAATATCAAAATGTTCTCCTCAGGCCCCACAGTGGTTCCACCACAGTACTATGGTGTTCCTTGGGGAGTGTACCCGGCCAATCTTTTCCAGCAACAGGCTGCATCAACTGCCAATCACTCAGCTAATCAGCAAGCATCCAATCAGGGACCAGGTCCAGGCCAACCACAGGTAGGAACTGTTGTCCTTGATCTGAGAAGCAGGGCTTATCATTAAAAAGCCTGCTGAGAGAGACGCACCAACTATATCACAAAGACAAAGCAGAGCTTATGTGGGCAAACTGCTTACATCATTTCATAATGAATAAAACTGCTACGTCTTGAATTTTAATAGATTTCTAGGTGGATATATAATTTTGTTTAGTGACATTTAATGAGACAGCAAATGGTGTGATGATGTGTTCATTGGCTCCAAACTGGAATGAGAATGAGGTTGAGTTAGAAAAGGGTTGGATTTGGCAACTCACCAGCATTTATTCTGCACAAAACCCAAAGTATATAAATATAATCACAATAGTTAGTGTACCATGGGACATATCTGTGAGTACATTTCCATACAGCTGTGACGGACACACATACCATCCAGTATCACACAGTTTAGGGGGCTTTCGTGTAACAACAAAATTAGCTGAGCTTATGCTGCAGTAGAAGCAACAAGTTTCACAAAAAGCAAAGTGACGTCCCACATCCAACCTACTACTCTGCTTATTTAATTAGCTGTCCCAGTCTGTGGGAGTATAACCAATGCTCGTAGCCACAGCCCTGCAACAACAGCCAAACCGGCATGATAAACAGTAGAGCAACATAAAAATAGTTAAACTCACAGCTTTAGTTTGAAGTGAGTATTGATCGATCTTTAAGCTCCAGTTTTGAAGTGAAGCTTGCTTTGTACTGGCATAATTAAGAAAGCACTCAAAATGGTTAACTTAGCCCACATGCAAGAGTTTTCCAGTTGCTGTGGGGGCATTTCCATAAAAAACAGTTAATCCACTGAGTCTTGAAGTCCTCTGATGGTGGGAGTAGATAAAAGACTTTGTTTTGCTTCATGCAGCTGATAACAGAGAAATTGGCATGCTTTGATTGTAATGTTAACTTTCATATTATCTTGTCACATGATACAATGGGGTTGTCTTCAAGAGGTTAACCCGTTTGAAGGCACCCTCAAGTTCACAACATCATGACCTGGAAGATTTCTGTTAGCTTTGAGTTCACGTTCTTTTCATGACTTCATGTCGTGATTACAAGTCCACAAGTTTTGCTTGAATGCAGCAGTCAGTTCTGTGAGTACATGCATAGCCTTCTACCTGCAGGTTATCACAGCTACACTAATGCTAAAACATTTATTCTCAAATACAAATTGTGATTGATTTGAATCTTTAATGAAGGCCCTAAAAACATTTTTCCCCTTTGAGAATTTTGTATTGAGCAACTGAAATTGTTCAATTTAGAATGGTTTTGTTTTTTCATGTGAATAATTCCTGTATTTGTCTGTCCGTCCTGGGTGTGGTTCAAAGTCGGTGTGGTTTAGCTGGAAAAAGATGATGTCACATACTTCTATGCACCAGAGTTTGGCAACATTCGAATCAGTATGTGATGAGTTCGGGAGTTGTTTATGTTGCTAGGCAACTGTCAGTCAAATCCAGCACATTAACTAATCTTAAAATATTTAGGAGTAAATGACAAAACAGTCAAGTTTATTGCAATATAGAAATACCTTAGATTTTTGAAGTTTTCAGGAGGTTTCAATGGAAGTCATTCTTAACCTTCTTTGCCAGGTGATGCGCACGGGAACCAACCAGCGACCTCTTACACCTGGACAGGGCCAACAGAGTCAGCAGGAATCTCTAGCTGCAGCAGCTGCTGCAAACCCTGCATTGGCATACACAGGAATGCCTGGTTAGTGGACCACTTCATTCATCCCTCTTACAGCCAAACAAATTTATCTTCACTGCTTGATTTTGTCATTTAAACTGTTTTTTTAAGGAGAAATCTGTAATATATTTACTGTAATAAATTATAAAATTATGATATGCCATCAGAGACTAAGGAAACATGCTAAGTTGAAATACTTGCTTCCCTCACAAGAAAGCTACACCCTTCTTTTAAAATTTAGTATAATTGTTTGCCTGTTTCATGGTAATTAGAGTTCACATTTATGCTGAATGTTTGCTAACTAAGTCTGATTGTCACATATAATCTTGTAGAAGGACTAGATGCTTATAACTGTTAAACTGAGCAATATGTTAATGGTGTCTGGCCTGCAGTAAGGCAGATCGTCACTGAAATCAAACTCCAGGGTGTGTATTTTCAGAGCTTTTGTTTTCAGGATAATGGGCTTAGCTTTACATTGATAGAGAACTGGCAGTTATAAACAGCTGGTCAGCTTACAGGGTAGGACTCGTTCTTATTGTTATTTTCAAACTACAGTGTTGCACTTGTCTTGTGCTTCAGCACATTCCTGCCTCCTCAAACTTGAGGGATCAGCTCTAAGGAGGAGGAGGTGGCAGGAAACAACTTCCTTCAACCATAGCTCATATATTAAATAGGAATTTAACCTATTTAATAGGTATATAATAATTTATTTTTGGACACAAAATTGTTACATATTGATTTAGATATTGTTCTAACACTAAAAGTCACGTTATTCACATATCTATAATTGCTGACATCTTTTTTTTATGTTCCTAACTTTCTCAGGTTATCAGGTGTTGGCCCCTGCAGCCTATTATGACCAGACTGGGGCGCTGGTGATGGGCCCTGGTGCCCGAACTGGTCTAGGTGGGCCAGTTCGTCTAGTCCAGACCCCTCTCCTCATCAATCCTGCCGCAGCACAAGCTGGTAAGTACTACTCCTCCACGTGAGATATAATTTTCGGTGTGTGCATCCACTCCACCCTGTTATTACTTAATGAGTACCAGTGATGTCAATTCTGACCTCAGCTATCCTTTCACCCCTCACACTTCCCTTTCTGCCTCCCCCAGCAGCTGCGGTGTCAGCATCTGGCTCTGGTAACAACATGTCTGGTCCTCCAGCCAACGGCCTGTACCGCTCTATGCCTCAACCTCAGCCCCAGCCGCAGCAGCAGCAGGCTCCCCCACCCAGCAGTGGTCTGCCCTCCAGCTCATTCTATGGCTCTGGATCAGTCCCCAACACATCTCAGAGCAGCTCCCTTTTCTCACACACCTCTGCTGCACCTCCACCAAGCTCCTCCCTCGGCTTCAGCAGTACAGGCGGCTCTCTTGGTGTCGGTCTGGGCTCTGCTCTCGGAGGCTTCGGGTCTTCTGGTCAGTGACTCTGCTACAAGTTACAAGGCGATCAATGAAATGTTTTATTTTTAGGACTTAATTCTTTATGCTGGTTCTGTTCATTTTTGTTCTCTCGCAGTATCCAGCTCCACCAGTAGCAGTGTATCTCGCAGGGACTCCCTGTTGGCAAGTTCTGATCTATACAAGCGCGGCGGCAGCAGTTTAACTCCAATTGGCCAGCCATTTTACAACAGCCTGGGTTACTCCTCTTCACCCAGTCCCATCGGCCTAACACCAGGTCACTCTCCACTCACTCCTCCACCTTCTCTGCCCTCCTCTCATGGATCCTCCTCCAGCCTTCACCTAGGTAAGCCTAATATTCATGGAATAGTGAATGGTTTATGGTTGGTCCATATGGAAGGACCAACCTCAAATTCAAAGGCTTCATGATCAAACAAATTTTACATCACATCGACACTTCTATCCATATTCACACGCTGCCTCTCCTGTGCTCTCTGGTGGGAGTCATCACACAGAACAGCCTGGTGGTTTTCCAGCTATTCATACAGTGCGAGTGGAACATCAACACTGCTGTGGCTGCAGGGAATATGATTTGTTTTAGGGGCATTAGGCTGAACTGAACGGACATGACCACTGTGAAATTCCCCCTCTGACGAGCCATGTCTGATTTAAAGAGTTTATAGGAGCCAAGTTGTGTCTAAAACAGAAAACTGCGTAAAACACTTGAGGTGTTCATGAGTGAGTTCTTTTAGCTGCAGTTTGTTTTCTGGGTGAAGTGTGCTGACCGGTTGCAGCCATGTGTGTTGGCAACATGCCATTGTCAGTGATGTCATGACGTACATTGGACTGACCAATGGTGTAACTTCATCACTCAGCTATTTACTTACTTACTTACTCAGCCACTCAGCAACCCATAGGGCTGGCGCCTGTGGTCCAGCCAAAAATAGTTGCAAAAAGTTCAGAAAGGAGAGGTCAAGTTCCCCATTGAAGCCAGGGTATTGCATAACTGCCAATGTATATATCAAAACAATATTCTTTATAAGAGTTTTAATCTTTTGATTTAATCCCTTATTGAGTTTTCTCTATGCTCTCTACCTGACTCTTTACTGCTGTGGTCAGCCTCTTTGTAATGTAAAGACCTCATAGCATGTTTTATGTGCAGCCAGTCTTGGCTTCAGTTTGAGTACGTTTTATTTTATTTGAATTTACTTTAACATTAGAACATATTTCTCAAATTTGCCTTGCATCCTATGGCCTCCATTTTTCACATGCATAACAATTCTGGTCGACTGCTGCCACAATTACAACAGAATCTGGTCATTCTGTAATCCCAGGTGGCCTGACAAATGGCAGCGGGCGTTACATTTCTGCAGCGCCAGGAGCTGAGGCCAAGTATCGGAGTGCCGGCGGGACATCTAGTCTCTTCAATTCCAGCAGCCAGCTGTTCCCTCCTTCTCGACCCCGCTATAGTCGCTCTGATGTCATGCCGTCCGGACGCAGCCGCCTACTGGAAGACTTCAGGAACAACCGATTTCCAAACCTCCAACTCCGTGACCTGCCAGGACACATGGTGGAGTTCTCTCAAGACCAGCATGGATCCAGGTGACAATGTGCTTTCTGGCTTGTAAATCCTGCTTTATTCTGGCATTTTAACTGTAAACTTTACACAGGGAATGCATTGCATCGGTCTTACAATCTACTTTCTTTATTATCCATCTCTACTCTTTGATCCAATCTTGTCCGTCTAGATTTATCCAGCAGAAGCTCGAGCGGGCCACTCCTGCTGAGAGGCAGATGGTGTTTGGAGAGATTCTGCAAGCAGCATACCAACTGATGACTGATGTATTTGGGAATTATGTCATCCAGAAGTTCTTTGAGGTTTGGAAATGTTTAAAGTTTATCTAGGTGTCATTTCAGCTTCATTAGAGCAGAGACTCTATTTTCTCGAGAATCTGTATTACAATAGAGTTTGTGTTCTGTGTTGGGCAGTTTGGAAGTGCAGACCAGAAGCTGGCTTTGGCAACACGTATCCGTGGACACGTCCTCCCCCTGGCTTTGCAGATGTATGGTTGCAGGGTCATTCAGAAAGCCCTCGAGTCCATTTCCTCAGACCAGCAGGTAATTGTAAGTGAGATTTCACTTCTTTTAACAATTTGGCCAAACTTGTTTTATTAAGATATTTTTTTTTCTTTTAATCAATCAAACATATCACAATCTTCAATTTCAACACAGTGACATCTGTTGCAATTTTGTTCCTCAATTTCATCACTTCAGAGCGACATTGTCCGCGAGCTCGATGGCCACGTCTTGAAGTGTGTGAAGGACCAGAATGGCAACCATGTGGTGCAGAAGTGTATTGAGTGTGTCCAGCCGCAGGCCCTACAGTTCATTATTGATGCCTTCCAGGGACAGGTGGGTTTATTATTATTATTATTATTATTTATTATTATTATTATTATCATTACAATCATTACAATCAATGGTTCAGTTGCCTGTCACACCCATAGTAATAATTTAATAATGGAAATGTCAAATGTTAACAAGACCTGTTCATGAATCTAAATATCGACCATTTGCTTTGACCAACAGCATTGTTTGATGTAAATACACGACTGATATGAAAAAGAAACGGATAAAACATCAGTGAAACATGACGTGACTCCAAATAGAGAATCAGTCACAAGAAACTTTGTTTCTATGCATCCATCACATAAACATTAAAGAGTAACTAAACCCCCAAACCTTTTTTTACCTTGACATTTCAGTGCAAAGTATTTAAATTCTACATATTGTGTCAGAAATAGTCATAGGGACTGCCCTTTGCTGGTTGAAACCCAGCTATGCAAGGATGCAAGGATTGGGCTGTGTCGATTTGTCGCCGCCACTGATTACGGAAGTACATCAGTTTGCCTAATGTGTGTTGACATTTTGCAGTTAACTGCTGCACTTGGTCAAGACTATGGATTCACCCGGACAACAAGCTGTAGTTAACAAGCCTCACCCGCCATTGTCAAAAGTGTGGGAGTATTTTAGACAGACACACAATTTCTGCAAAGTGGAAATATCTTATCACAGCAGTGCAACTGTTCTGCACAAACACTTGGAAGTGAAAGCCCTGGAGTGCAGCAGCAGCAACTTAGCAGCATCCTGTTTACTTTTTGTCAGATCCTAAGCACGATATATTTGGATTATCAACAGGCAGAACGTGTTTCTGTTCATAGTCGTCACTTATAATTGATTTTCTAAATGTTTCTTCATTATGTCAATTTCTGCACCGCTGCTGTTAACGTCACATCATGCGTCATCTAACATTTTTGTTCAACTGTTCAACAGTCATTGTGTCACAAATTCATGGTCATTAAAGTAATATAAAATGACATTACACACTGTTGTTACAGTCTATAAATAATAAGTGATGAAATAAATCCATGTCATAACCATCTAAACTTTTTAGACAAGCAATTGAGCAAAAATACTGATTCTCTAGTTCAAGGAATGGGTTGATGCAGTGACTAAGTTACTATGCGACACAGCAGTCTTTCTGAATTTGAGGTCTGGTATTTTTCTTATCAAGCATCTTACAAATAGGATCCATGAAATAGAGTGGAAACTAGACTAATTTTCAAATATGTGACCATTATAATTATTCTAATGTTCTCTGTGTTATGATTTAATTATTTTTTTTTACATATTAATGAAACATGTTTTTTGCATGTGGCTAAATTAATTGTCAATTAATCAAGTAATAAAAAATAATCTTAACAATAATCAACAAATTATTACTTAGATTAGTTGACTAATCGAAATTATCGTCAGATAAATATTTTAAAAAATGATCATTTGGTGCAGCCCTATATGGATAGTTTGATTTACTGTAGCTGGTTTTGCTCCTCTGAGTGCTGGTGAATCTGTCTGTCTCTGGTTGGTGTGTCTTTAACCCTCAGGTTGCACACTGTAGCCATGAAGCCATACCCCGATGCAGCGGTTGTCATGTCTTATCCATTGTTTAGCATTTTTCAACACTTACTGTATAGAGCTATTGAAGACTGAAGCTCCATAGATAAAAGAATCAGCTAAGAATAAAAACGAGTAATAAGGCATCTTAATATTACCTTTTAATCCATTTTAGTGGTAATATTGTAGTTAGGCTATAATTGTTTTGAAACTACCTGATGATATGGTATATTGAGCTGCTCTTATTTTCACTTCTTTTCGCAGGTGTTTGTGCTTTCCACACACCCCTATGGCTGCAGAGTCATCCAAAGGATTTTGGAGCACTGCACCCAGGAGCAGACTCTGCCCATCCTGGAAGAGCTGCATCAGCACTCTGAACAGCTGGGCCAGGTGAGCACATCTGTCTTCAGTTCTAAGCCCACATTGTTTGCAGATGTCATTTTTCTGTTTGCTAGATGTGACTGTTGTTGAGACGTGTTCTTGTTGTTGGCGTATTTGCATGTCTCCTTCATGTTTGAGCATTTCATATTTTCAGTCTGTCATTGTTCCTGTGTTAGTTGTGGTCTGCTAAGTGTAAAGTGTTAAAGATGAATGTAATTGTACTGTTAGCTGTCATTACATCTGACATGTGATTATTTAAACATCCACCCTGCCCCCTCACTTATTTCATCTAGAAATATCAAGGCGTATCATTGGAGATGACACCCAAAACATATTATACAGTGTCCCGTGATGCACTGTTCAAGGTCAGAGCAATTTGCCTCTCTCTCGCGGATGTCCCCGTGCTCCCTTCCTCTTTCCCTTTTTTTAATCTTTTTTTTTGTAAAGAATCTAATTTAACATTTAGATAGTTCCTCCAACTCCCAACTTTTACAGGCCTTCTCCTAACCCACTGAGCTGCCTCTTTCTCACCTTTTTCCTCCTCTCTTGCTTTATGCCACAGAGGATTCACTTGGCACATGCTTCCCTGCTGTCTGATGATCCCTCTCTTTAGCCTCCAGCATCTCCTGATCAATCTGTTTTTCGTTTCGTCTTCTTGATTTCACCTTAACTGTTTGGTAGAAGCTTTCCGAGAGTTTGAAACTCTTTGAATGATTAAAGTGTTCATACGTAGTGCTTAAATCACTTGTAACTTTGAGTACTTGGTTATAAGTAAAGTCCATGTGCAAAATAATGTCGTTCTTGTTAAAACAGATTGACAGGAAATGGATTTGAAGGCAAATATTTCCAAATTAAAGGTGGAGATCACATTCCCTACCCAACAAATTACTACTTTAACAAAGATCAAGTCAGAGTGGTTTTATTTGTTGCTTGGTCAGGTGAGTTCTTGTCTCCATCTTGTCACACTAAAATTACACCCATAACTGTCTATCACCCATTTCTGAAGGGGCAAAGATGCTATTGGTTGTGTTGTCTGGTCAGCAACACTCCAAACCAGCAGCATCTGTTTTGTCTGACCTTCCGCAGTGATGACGTAAAGGGTATTTCTAAGACTACAAATGGGGGTGTCACTCATTCGTCTACCTATCATTGTAGAAATGCATGATTATCTCACACCAATTAAGACCAATGGTGAACAGTAGTGCATGATGAGTATCAATCAGAGCAAAGGGTGTCGCACAGATCCTTTTGTGATTTTTAATCAATGCTAAAATGGCTGTTTACCCTGATCTCACACCTCCACTGCCTCCTGCAGGATCAGTATGGTAACTACGTCATTCAGCATGTTTTGGAGCACGGCAGACCAGAAGATAAGAGCAAGATAGTCGCAGAAGTTCGTGGGAAGGTTCTGGTCCTCAGCCAACACAAATTTGCAAGGTGAGCTATGAATTCATGCAGTGGCAGAGATGAAGACTTTAACTGAAACATGATGTACACACCTAATGACCACAGTGGCAACCAGTATCTGTGATAGATCTGTATAAAATTATCTCAAATCAATATTGAAATAATTTTATTTTCACAGTTAATGAAACTTTTACTGAATTTTAAGTCTTTTGCAAATTTTTCCACATTTACCTTTTCTTGTACTACAGCTCCTTGACAACTAAGTGAATGTGAGCATTTCATGCAGCACTGTTAAAAGACTTTATAACATGATATTTTAGCAGATCATTCATTCAACAGACAGTGACCATAGACCTCATAGTGTGATGAATTGAGTGCTCCTTTTTTGCCAGAGTGCACCCCTAATAGTGTTGTCAAAAATATTGATGCATATCAATTCTGGATATTTAAAATGCTTTAAACATTCATTTCCCACGGTATCAATACAGTGGTAAAAGCTACTCTACTTTTCTTAATTTCTGTGGTAAGTTACTTAGATAATTTAGTTATTTTTAAAAGTCCGATCTAAAGGGAAAAAAAAGCAAATGTCCCCCCAAAATTGGGTTTCTCATTGTCATGTTACAGCCTAGTTATATTTAAACTTTTATGCCCTCCATGTTGTGTCAGTTTTTTCCTGCGCTATTGAATATCATTATTTTTTGAGGTATTGTATCAAAGTGTGAAATTCCAGTATCAGTGACAACACTAACGCCTGTTGGTCTGTCAGGCTGCCTACTGTCATGCTTATATAGATAAAAAGCCCATGCAAGCGCAGGCCTGGGGAAAAAGCAGTGGCTCCTTCCCCAAAGCATCCTAGAGGAGAGAACATAGCCAAACATAAAGCTCGATTCCACCCACACAGACATCAGAAAAGTTATGTCAGTGAGACTTTTAATGTTAATGGCAAGTTTTCAAACACCATCCACTGCTGCAACTTGAAAACATCAAGTTGTAGTATTATAATATGTCACAAATACAATGTGGACATAAAAGAAAACTGATTCAGACAGAAGTAAATGCATCCACTGTGGCTGGTCAGTGATTTAACTCTTTCAGCTCACTTATGAAGTTGTATGTGTGTAATAAAAGCTGTTCTGTTTCTCTTTTCCCTCAGCAATGTTGTGGAGAAGTGTGTGATCCACTCCTCGCGTGCAGAGAGAGCTCTGCTGATAGATGAAGTGTGCTGCCAGAAAGACGGGCCCCACAGTGCCCTGTACACCATGATGAAGGACCAGTACGCCAACTATGTTGTCCAAAGAATGATTGACATGGCGGAACCCGCTCAGCGCAAAATCATCATGCACAAGGTGGGTAGACAACTTAATTCATGTTATCATGCAGATTATATGACTTTTTGTAAGATACTTGAAACTTTTTGTCCTAGTGAATTCATATTATTTGGACCAAAGGTCTAAACAACTTAACTTACATCCTCTGTAAATACAGTGTAGCACTGACTACATTTACATGTACACGAATTTTCCACTATTATTCCAAATGTGGCAATATTCTGAATTTAATACAGGTCATGTTAACAGCAGACTCTGGATATTCCTAATACAACCTTCATCAGAATGTAGAATTTTTGATTAAGACGTGGGATATGCCGATTTTATTCAGGTTTTAGGAGTGTTCTTCACATATGTACACAAGACATTTAGTGTGTCTCAGTTTAAACTATCAGTTAAGGAAAATGCACATAATTTGTAACCCTAGTTTGCAAGGCTGAGGTAGAGATGCATGCACAAAAGAAAAGCCCACATTTCTGGTCTGAAGGAGAAACGCACCTACTTAGAAACATTATGAAAAACTTGGATATCAACAGGTTTTTGCATATGATATATAAGCTATGTGACATATGTCATTAAAGTGAGTAAAGAGTATGTACGGCTGCATGTAAACAGGACTATCAGTGGAATATTCATTAAATATTGTCTTTTCAGTATAAGGCCAAAAACCAATTTATGAGTGAAAACAAGTTCCAGGTGGTACATAAATTGTCTTTTTAAACCAATTTGATTATTTTTGTTGTTTTTGCTGCCCTTCATATTGTTTTGACTTGGTGTTAAGATTGAAACACATTGACTTTGAGTTGGGCTGCAACTAACAATTCCTTTTAGTATTGATTATTATGTCAGTTACTTTCTTGATTACTTGATTACTTTCTCACAGCTGCCATATTGATATATGAACAAACATGCGCAATAGCAGGACCCTGATTCTGTTCAACCTAAATGGAAATGAATCTTCATCAGTATCATTGGCAACTCCTGTGTTTACCCCACTTCACTACTATCGATGCAAATCAAGTGATTGACTAATCATTTCATCTGGACTTAGAATTTGCTGACCTTTTGCCATCTCTCCCTTTTTCAGATCCGGCCTCACATTGCCACTTTACGCAAGTACACCTACGGGAAGCACATTCTGGCCAAGTTAGAAAAGTACTACATGAAGAGCGGATCTGAACTGGGTCCCATCGGCGGTCCCACGAATGGCCTCATGTAGGCACGTCAACACCCTTGGTCCCCTGAAGAAGTGGAGGAGTAGGAGCCCCAAAACCCCCCCTGTTCTGTGAGAAACGCTCCTTAGCCATAGGGGTTAGCCTTTGACACCCTCTGTCGACCCATTTTTGGGGAATTACCAAAAAAAAAAAAAAAGACAAGTCAACTTTCACCTAAGAACGCTGTGACAACTGAGCCCTGCCACTCTGCCACCCCTGGTGCCGGTCCCCCAGCGTGGCCCCCAGGGGACGCACAGTCAGCAGGCCGATCTTTGCCTGGGTAAAGCACAAAGCCCATTGTTAATGATGTAATTGATGTATTTGACTGGTTTTCATATTATCTTGTACATTTAGTTTTTTACCTTGTAAATTCTCTGTAGAAAAAAAACTTATACACATTTGCTGAAATTTACAATTCCTACAATTTAACACCAGCAAGTGATTTTTATAAGGCTAAACTGAGTGATCCTTTTAAAGAAAACAATTCCATTTGTTTTTGTAACCAGACTTATGTCAGCTGTTCTAATTCAGTCTAGGCAATTGAATATTATATTTGTATATTATCCCACGCACAGTAAAAGTGTTTTCCCATGCCAAAGCAGCTGATGGATTAGTTTTCAAATAGCACTAATACATAGTAATGGATGGACATAAACCCCTCCGTCCACAGGTGAGTACTATGTGTCACGTGCCACAGTCACCCAGAGGTCTTCAGGACCGGTTTTTGCGAGCTTGGCTTTGGGGATTCGGTGCTTCAGTCTAGGGTAGTGTGTTTTTTCCAGTGGTGGCTTTTTCTCGCCTCCTTTTCCAGGGTTGTGTGTGTTTACCGCAGCAGCTCGTAGTCTGCCTGGCGTTTCGGTACTAAACTATTAACAGACTGACCAACCGGAGCTGCTGCATCCACTGAGCCCCGTTTTGAGCCGTATTTTCCCTCATCCAGGTGATCACTCGGGGGGGTTTATGCAAGATAAAAAGCTACCATTAACTTATAGATGCAGAGCATGAGGTTTGGCTGTACAGCGGGCGTGTAACCTGGTATAATCTTAACATGAATTGACTGTAGTTTGGGGGGCTTTTTGTGGGGGATAGTTGGGTGGGAGCGGGCTATGTGTTGGCATGCTGTGACAGGTTTTAATCCTTGGAATGATTTTTTTCTTTATCATGTTTTGTGTAACATCTTATCTGTCTTGTAGTTTGAGATGAACACTGCCCTAGAAAACGGTATCTTTATGTACTGAATAATCATCTCTTGCGTAGAAGTAGTTTAGCGATGTATAGCATCTTTATGTATGAGTAAAAATTGTTGCTTTTGGGTTAGGGGGGCAAATTGCAGCAAATGATGGGACCCCCACCGCCTGAAGGTCAGAGTCCAAAAAAAAAACAAAACAAACAAAATGTCATGAAGTGGAGCTTATCCCAGCTTTTGTACATCTGAGGTGAAATGAACTAGACCTAGTGGGATGAGTTGAAGAAAGGGATGCTGAAAGAACCTTTTTTTAATGGTTCTGTTTTTGTTTTTTAATCTTTTCATTTTGGTTGGGTATGCAAGTGCATTTGGTGGAGGCCGGTGGGGCCATCGAAAGCTATACAATTCACCTGCAATGCTCGTAGTGATGGCTTCTTTGCTTCATATGAAATAATTGTAGAATACATGTAGTATATGTGCAGTTAATAAGTGTAAGATTATTAGTTTAATTGAGGAAAAAAAAATGTCTAGTCGTGGTGTTTGACAGGCCTTGCTCTAAATTTGTAGTGATGCTTTTATTTCGTCTGTACAGTTGTACATTTGTAAACGTTTATGCTGTAAATGGGATGTCTTTTACACTTTTTGGGGAGAAAAAGGCAAAAATGTGCATTTTGATGTGTGTATATTCATCACTCCTTTCCCCTTGAATATAATGTATACAGTTTTATTTGATCAAGTGTTATTTTAAAGAAGAAAAAAGAAACTTTATGGCTTCACAATCTGGCATGGTTTTTGTTTTTAATCCGCTATGGGAAAGGCCAGCCTCTATTTGTACCGGAGCTGTAACATCCACTGTTGATAGTCTTTCTGATGTGTGACAGTTTAAAAAGACGAAGAAAAAAGAAAAAAAAAACACTCTGTACTAAAACTGAGGCTGCATTTAGTCCTCTCTGCTACCATGGAAACTTCACAGGATATGACAAGAATTATTTTTGTACAGAAGAGTGCTGTATTTTGGAACAGCTACTACCTTGTAAGCAAAAGCAATGTAAAATATTGTCAATTATATAAATATGAACATATGAGTTTTGTCACACTGTCAAAGTCATGTACATTTTCAGGTGGCCTTATGTACATTTCCAGATGTTAGATGAAGAAAACAAACTCATTTTTGGAAGCAGAATTGTGACTATGTATGATTAAACTGTTCTTCTAACATTTGACCAGCATTGTTGTGCTTTTTCTCATGTTTTGTTCCTTTTAAATCATTTTTAACTAATTAGATTATTAGGATTTAATAATGCTTCTGAAAATCTGAGGAAAAGGTCACTCTTCATGTTTGTATCACAACAGTAAAGTAATGTAACTTTACAACATAACATATAGTGATTTTAGGGGTGTAACTAATGATTCTTTTCCTCATCGATTGATTGATTGTTTTTCCTAAGTTAATCAAATATTGGTTTGGTCCAGAAAATGTCCATACATAGTGAAAAATGTTGATCAAAGCTGAAGATGACGTCCTCAAATGTCTTGTTTTTTCCACAACTTGAAAATATTAAGTTTATTGCCAGAGCGGAGTAGAGATCAGAAGAAGAAATTAAAGTATTTTTACCTTTTTTTTAATTAAAAAAAATTACTCTAACAATTAATTGACTTCTTTATCCTGTTACAATCTTGTCAGTTTTAAAATGGCCCAAACATGTGGAGCACAGATATTTTTAAGTATTTGAAGTCTTTTCTGTAATGACTTCATTACTGATTTTCTCCATTAATCAATTAGTTATTTGGTCCATAAAATATCAGAAAATTGGTGGAAAATGTCCAAGATGACATCATCAGATGTCTTGTTTTCAATCAGACCATTTTGACTAAACAGTGACTCAAAATTATTAGTCTTATCTACATAGATGCAGATTAATTTAATAATTGATTAATAATAGATTAACCGTTGCAGCTCCAGCCTCTGGTTTTATATTCATTGTTGGGTTTATTAGTTTTCCCAACTGTTCCTTCCTTTGTTGTGCACAAATTATTGATTTATTGATTTAAAGACCTAAAAAAAAAAGCGAAATTTCCACCCACTTAAAGCATTTTTTTCACAAGAGACCATGCTGGTGTAACTGTCTGTGCACTGTGCATATCATTCTTTATTTTAAAATCTTAAAAATTATCCCTATTTTTACTAAATGTATGTAATGTAATTACATTTTTTTTTTTAAATCTGTAACTGATTTAATCCAGATTATGTAATCCCGTTACATGTAATCTGTTACTCCACAAGCCTTGTTTATAGGGTTAAAGCAAAGCTCTTCTCCGGCTTAATGTTCATAATTGAAGACCTCCCAAAGAACAGTTGTCTCTCGCAGGTATAGTTTTATTCTGTCTTTGAAACGTTTGGGGAATATGCTTATTGTTATCGAAATAACCACCATTGTGTCCCGGTGCAAAGTGTAAACACTGTTATCATCTAAAGGTCATAGGTGGTGTTTTATTGGTGGGCGGGGCTTCGTCATCCCGACAGAGGAGCTCGAGGTTCAATCTGAATACCTGCTGAGCTCCTGTGAAGAGGAAGAGGACAAAATAAACCGTTCACCAACTCAACCAAAACATGAGGATATGTTTAACAACATCTTTATTTTTAGTTTTGGGATTAATACACCCAGTTTTTACACGGTAAGTTTTTTTTTTTTTTTTTTTACAGTGTAATTACACACCTTTCTCACTTCCTCGAGTGAGACGAAGTGTAATGTTGCGAAATGTCTAAGCGGTGCCTATTTCAACCACTTTATTGATTATGGGATCATAGTTCCAGTTTAATATTTGAAACCTTGATTGGTTTTAGGTGCGGTTACCAAAAAATTGAATTTATTAATTTACAGTAGTCGAATTTACACGTGCTCGTTTCTTCCTCTTGTCTATTTTAAATTCAGTAGTTGGTCTCACAGGGATTATTTTCTGTCCTCGAGATTTCAAACCAAATATTTATATCCAGAGAAGTGAAGATATTATCGATCAAAGCCAGTGTGTTTCAACAGTGAACATCACACTCACCACACTCAACGTTTTCTATATCACCTCTCAATGTAATCACCAAGGCTGATGGCCTTTTGGTCTTCAGAAGAAATAGTATCAGTAGAGCAGAAAACTAATTGTATGTCTATTTTTATACATTTCTAATAGTTTTATTATTGTTATTATTATTATTGTTGTTGTGTTATTGTTATTATTATTATTATTACTATTGTTGTTGTTGTTGTTGTATCATTACATTTTCTTTTCTTTCATTAGCACAAATAGCAATAGTGGAAGTATTCAAATTAAAAACACCAAAATATAAAATAGACTCTGTTGCAGGTGAAAGTTCTTAATCCCAAATTTTACCTAGATAAAAATGTATAAATTAAAGTATTACCATTTTACGTAACAAAAGTACAAATTCTTATCATGCAGAATGACCCTATCTCCACTGTATTCCCATGTTATGTATATTTTATTGTTTTATTATTACTAATGCATTTGTGCGCAATAGGTCTGCATATCGCAGTTATTTTGACAGGTATTATGATTGTGATATAATTCACTATTAGTGGAATTTTTCATTTTTGCATCAGAATTTTCATTCTAACCGAAAACAGCTTAAAATCATCATGATGTGACATTTTTTGGGGCCTGTACCAAACAAACATGAGGACAGTATTTATAGGCCAGGGCACCTCTGCCGCACTACAGTAAATAATGCAATTTCAATATTATTGTGATTAATTTTGCAGCCCTATGTGTAAGCAACATTTGAATTTCAACGTCTGTCAATGTCAGGAAAATAAAGTACCTAAAGTAATTATTATGTATATAAATTGCATATTAAATAGTCATGCTGTGTATATTATTGAATGGTTCATACTGATGCATCAGTGTGTAAGCATCATTTTAATGTTGTATCTGATCGAGGTGGAACTTCTTTAAGTACAAAGTACAAGTGTTCAGAATTACTCAGTGTTGGAAAGGTAATTACAACATGTCTGAAAGTTCTTCATCCTCAAAGTAACTAATCACTACAGCTCTCAAATAGGTCTAAATATTAAATAAATGTAGTGGACCACAAGTACTTAAAAACTGCACATAAGTATAGTACTTAGTTAATTTCCACCTCTGCATTTTGGCCAGCTGGAGCTCAGTGTGTTGCCGTCTCTCCTCTTCTGACTCCTCTTTTACCACCACAGCAGAATGAATTCACCTCTAAATCAGCCATCCATTTATACCTGCAATTAATTATCATATTTATTATCAATTAATCAGCCAGTTATTTTCACCATTTATCATTTAGTCTAAAATGGTCAAAAGTTCACATCATATTTTGTCGGACCAACAATGCAAAAATCACAGAAATTCAACTTCTGATGATATAAAGGAGCAAATCCTCACTTTGTAAACGCTTGAATCAGAGAACGTTTGGGGGGGTTTCCTCAAAAAAATGACTCAAACAATTAATGTTTCACTTACAGTTTCAAATTCATCCTCTACCCACTTATCCAGGTCTCACAGTGCTAAACTAATTACGTAGTAAACAAGAGCTCAGGCCAAGTGGCTGGTCCATCACAGAGCTAACACACACACACAAACAAAATATTCACACGTATGAACACCTTCCACTCATGTCTGTGGACTGTGGAAGGAAACCCATCTGAACATTTGGAGAAACAAACCAAAAACAGGTATGCACCACAAAAAGTAGAAACAAGATTAGAGTTGGTAATAAGCTTCATGTTCTCCCTAACAAAATGTAGAACTTAGTCCATTAGGATCAATAACAAGTTAAACACAAGGTTTGCTGCATCCCTTTAAGCATTAGTACTGCCTGATAGATTGTTTCTGGTAGTTAACATTATTGAAGTGCATAATTACAGCTTGGCAGCACAGACACTGTTGATAAAATCTGGTTAAAAAAAAACCCAACCTGATCCCGGAAGTGCCTCACGCACATTTTGTCTTCTAGGAGGGGTTTTACAGAGTGACTGTTCAAACTGTTCCTCCCTTTGAGTCATCGGCAGTTTCCATCACCCAATCTTAGTTTCAAATATTCACTTCCTGCACGCTTTAAAGCTGTCTGTAAAACGTCCATAGTTGTCAACTTTAACCTCTTCTACTCCACATCTCTCTGCCATAGACCCATTTTTGTCTTTTTTTTTTTAGAAGGGGTGATCTTTAGGGAAATACTGCAGATCAACAGTATAGTACAGTACATATCATCTGAAAGCTGGGAACCTGAACATTAAATTGAGATCTCAGTGATCAGTGGGTCAAGTTTTTCAAGTCCAAAATCTGTGATAAACATTGTGTTTTCTTTAGGTGCCCATTTATATTCTGAAAGTTTAGAGCACATAAGGACTAAGAACATTATAACTGAAATATATGGTGGCTCTATTATGTAACATAAGTTGTTACAGCTGTTTTTGGGTTGATTCTAGTTATTACACAGATCTGCAGCAAAACCTAACCACCTTAACCACCTGAGAATTGATAGAAATGGCCAAAATCCCTTCACGTTGAAAACAACACGTTAACATGCCAAGACATTGAGCTCAACCATAGAAAAGGTCATGCTATGATTTGGTATTTTTGGTGACAACAAGTGTTGCTGTTCTGGGAATTGCCCTGAAACTTCCTTATTGTCAATATACCTGGGAAAGCCAGACATCGCCTGACTGATCCAGGTCTGTACTTTGTTGTTATAAAGTTTGCTGAGGCTGTGATTATCCTGGAGGTCACAATAGGTCTTTTTTTTTTACAGAGAGATCAAATTTTGACGACAATGAAATGGCCACTATGGGCACTAACATCATCACACATGAATATAATTGGGC
Organism: Lutjanus argentimaculatus; assembly: GCA_034769285.1. Lineage (NCBI taxonomy): Eukaryota > Metazoa > Chordata > Actinopteri > Lutjaniformes > Lutjanidae > Lutjanus > Lutjanus argentimaculatus. Next base: position 54,448,813 of record JAWZSL010000001.1, read on the forward strand.
TCCTTGAGACCACAAGAGTCCCAGGTTTCCACTCAGACCCAATTTATGCAATTTCTGCTACTGTTTAGGGACCCCAGTATGTGGGAATATGACAGAAAACTGAAATAACCAGTTTATACTGCATGCAGATTTTTTTTCCCCAAAAACTGCATGAAATTAGCATAAAGTCGGTATATCTGTAAAGGGGAGATTCATGGGTACCAATAGAACCCATTTTCATTCTGATACCTTGAGGTGAGAGGTCAAGGGACCCCTTTGAAAACTCCAAATGCAGACTGATAAGTGGAATATGGGCAATTTCTTTAAAGGGACAGTTCACCCCAAAATGAAAAATACATATTTTTCCTCTTACCTGTAGTGCTGTCTGTTTCCATATAGATCGTTTTGGTGCCAGTTGCTGAATTTTGGAGATATCACCTGTCGAGATGTCTGCCCTCTCTCAAATATAATGAGACTAAATGACACTTACTTGTGGTGCTCAAAGTGCCAAAAAAGAAAAAAAATACCTTTGAAAAACTCTACAGCAGTGTCTCTTTCCAGAAATCATGACCCGGTCACTCAGGATAATCCATAGACCTTGTTGTGAGCAGTTTACTGTAGGAACTACTTTATTTCTGTACTAGAATCTACCAGAACTACTTTCTTTCTGCTAGTTCCTACATGAAACTGCCCACAACAAGGTCTGTGGGTTAGCTTGAGTAACTAGGTCATGACTTCTGAACAGAGACATTAGTTGAATGTTTAAATGTGTCTTTTGGCACTTTGAGCACCGCAAGCCAAGATTTAGTCCCATTTTATTCAGGACAGGCAGACTTCTCTACGACCGATATCACCTAAACTCTTCAACTCACACCAAAACAATCTGCATGGATAAATAGCACTACAGGAAAAATATGTATTTTTGATCTTGGGATGAAGCGTCCGTTCAAAGATCAGTACTGTTTGAGAGTTTTTTAACTTCATGTTGAGCTGTTACAGTTCTGTTCAAACACTGAAACTGTAAAAACTAAACACTGAAAGTGTTGAATTCACATTGCTCACAAAAGATTGTGTGTCCTTAACTGCTCTGCCAAATGGGTGGAGTGATATAATCATTTAGTTCAAGCTGTATTCAATACTCATTACACTTTATTGGTGATAACAATGTGACCATTATGGGTTTGTCAGCCACAGTGCGTCACAGTGAGACTTTGTATCCAAGGCATGATTAATGTCTTTATTGGCCTTTGAAGGAAAGTACCTTCACAGGCTTCCTTCACCTCTTGTCTGTTTTCATGTATCTGATAATAAGTCAGGAAACAGTATTGTGATGCTGTTATTCTGCAGTGGTCTGCATCTCTTCATATCCTCATTCCTCATTTTCCCATGAATTTAGATTTCTGGCCTTCCTGAAGACATGGAGGGCTCAGGATCTGACCTGGAGAGTTCTGGCTCAGGGGATGGGTCAGAACAAGGTAACGCCTGAGCACCAAAAACAATGACTTTAAAATGGCCATGATCCACTTTACATTGTATCAGCTGTTCATATTATACAGGATACTTCAAACAGCACTGCTGCCACTCCAGAAAAAGATATTACATACGTTATAATGTGAAAAGTTTGTAGTTATAGCAGATGTTTTCGATTACTGTGAAAAAAGCTTGTTATACCATGAAAAACATCCTGTTATAACAATAAACTTTTCACTTTATAACCTGACATTGATCCTTTTTTCTTTTTCTGGAGTGGCAGGTATACGCCTCTGTAATTTCCTCTCTAATTAATTTATTTTCAGTCTCACCAGGTGAAACAAATGTCGAGGAACAATCCAAATCCAGCAAAGACGGCAGTTTATTTGGTGCAAACGGAGGAGGTGGAACTAAGAATACATCGCATGTATGGCACATGATTTTTTTTCACGAGTCTCAGTATTTCTTCACCTTATAACGTGGGTGACAGCACAGGAAATAAACTCATACAACTGTTCCTTCTTTTGTCCTCAGCGTTCTTCAGTCTTGACCTCTGACAACACACACTGGCCTGGGAAAGACAGCGGATCAGGATTTGTTGTTATGGCAAACAGCAAGAGTATCTTGGAAAGAGAAGATGTCTTTGCCGGTAATTTGCAGTCTGGTGCGCTGAATTTAAGACAGTGATACGCGAGTGAATTTGTATTCTGACACAGTCTGTGTTTATGTTTACAGGTGTTATCGCAGGAGGAGTAACAGGAGCAACACTTGCAGCTGCTCTGGCAGGAATAATAATCTACAAATGGCAGAAGAAAGATGGATACACTCTCAGCCAACAGAGGGCTTCAGATGAATATTATCACAAACACAACAGGGAAGAAGTAGTTGTGTAACTGTCCACACTTTTGCAAAACAACGGAGGCCAGGCCAATTTCTGTACCTTGGGAGACACAATAAACGTACTTTTTCTTCATATTTTTAGAGGGGAGGGGGGGAGTAGCATGAGGGATGATGCACTTAATGCAAATACATCTGTTGTTCTTTGATAATTTATTTATATTTATGATAAGAAATGAAGAATTGTCTTTATTTCACAACCAAAAGCATACTGTTGCCTATCTTTTACAGAGCCTACATGTTGGGCTTATGGCTATTGAGACCTCTTCTTAGGACATGGCACAAAAAATACTCGATTGCCCTTTTTGACATGTCACAGTACTCAAGCACTGCTGTACATATTAAAATTAATGATGCCTGAATACTATTTTGCTGCTTCAGTTTCAGGGTCCTGATATTGCACATGCTGGCTCCATGTAACACTGGACCTGTGACTGGAACAGAAATAATTAATGTTATTAGTAACACCTGTGCTTGTAAACATGTCTGCCGTGAAAATGGCCTATCAGGGCCTTTCGCTGCTGCATGCTGGACTAATAACTTCAGTGCTTCTAAAATTCTGGCTACACCGCTGGTTGTACTGAAATGATTTCATTCACTATGTTAAATAAGGAAACCTAATAAATCTAATTGAAGCTCATTCGAGGAATGGAATGACAATGATTAGGTAGTGATGATCAGCTGCTACAATGAAACACGTTATCTTGTCTAGAAATTACGTTTATTTTTTTTAAATTCTATAATTGTTAATAAATAAGCTTTATAATCATTTAGATCCTCAGTGTATTATTTGATGTTTTATGCGCTTATATCAACCTGTTGTTATATGTCCAGTATATAGTCTGTTTAAATGTACATATTACAATTTAAAGGCTATTATGTACATGCCGTTGCATAGTGTGTATTACCATATAATATGTAGTACAATAAGATGATTTACAATGCTTGTTTGTTTGTTTGTTTGTTTTTTCAGGAATTGCTCTAACATCACATTGCTAATTTAACTTGATGAGAGCAATGGCATGTGGATATTGTTTATTATCTATAATCAGAGCTGCATTATAATACTAAACATCATTTCTTGAATGATGAAGGGACAAAAACTCAAGGTTATAGATACCAAAATAATATCATGATGAAAAGCCCATGGTATGATGTTTATTGCAATATTAATACACAAAGGAAAATGACAATGTGAAAAAATGTTTATCCATCCATCCATCTTCTTCCGCTTATCCGGGGTTGCAGGGGCAGCAGTCTGAGCAGGGATGCCCAGACTTCCCTCTCCCTGGACACTTCCTCCAGGTCTTCCGGGGGGATCCCGAGGCGTTCCCAGGCCAGCCGAATGACATAGTCCCTCCAGCGTGTCCTGGGTCTTCCCCGGGGCCTCCTCCCGGTGGGGCATGCCCGGAACGCCTCCCGAGGAAGGCATCCAGGAGGCATCCGATATAGATGCCCGAGCCACCTCAGCTGGCTCCTCTGGACGTGGAGGAGCAGCAGCTCTACTCTGAGCTCCTCCCGGGAGCAATTAATTAATCTAATGTGCACAGCATTTTTTGTTCATGTTAGTTTTACCTTGTAACTGAAAGTGTTTCTGCTCTCCTTCTTAATAAAATAAAATAAAAGTAGTTAGCCATAACCTAAGCTTGAGCGAAAAAAAAAGTCATTAATTGTCTTTGGCTATACATGCTTGAATTAACATAAAATTAAAAAATAAAAATAATTAAAGATATAACATCATGGCAGATGTTGCCATGGTGGGGGGGGGGGGGGGGGGTGGGGGGGAAATGTGTATATATGTATTACCTAGTAATTAGTAATTACTTCAAGGTAACTAGGTTAAGAACATTTATTTGGTATCATGAAAAGTAAGGTGAGATGATTAAAACCTTAAAACTAAGTTTTTAGCTCATGGTCCCTGCATAAGATTAGGCCTCAAGAGTGAGTCAATAATGCATGTGTTGTCTTATCCCTACAATCTCTGCAAATCCATTTTACAGAGCAGTTTTTAAGAATTGTTCTTTAGTATAATACACACTTGTGTATTCATACTTTGTGAATATTATTTATCTGTAAAGTATGTTAAGTGTATGTAGTCTATGTAGCGTTTTAGTTTTATTTGTTCTTTTCTTCATCACTTACCCTGGTCTACTTCTGCTTTTAACCTTTGAGCTGCCTTAGCTTGTGAATTCCCCAATGTGGGATCAATTAAGTTCACCTTATCTTAATTTGCCCCTCTGTTGCAGAAATAGCGGCACACTATTAAATAAACAAATTTGCAAATAATCAAATTGCCACAGGTTAACCTCCACACTGTGACATGAGGCGTTCAGGAAGAGATCCAGGAGTGAAAGCTTTTTCTTTTCTCTTGTTTTTTTGTGTCAAGCACCTACTCTCTTTTATTGAGTTTTTTTTCTAGCTTGCTTTAACATAGCCCGAGGCTTATTGGTTGTGCTTGTAATTTCTTCACGGCCATTGGTTCAGACCCCTGTCAGTCAAAGGGAAGCCACTGGTCCCCGCCTCTTCCGCTCCGTCAGAGCGTTTGTTTTTATCCGCGTTGTCGCGCAGGTAGTCAGGGAAGTGGTGGGCGTTCCTCCTCCTCCAGTCCGTGTTCGTCCGCTGACTGTTGATGCTGAGGGAAAATTTGCTATCCTCTTCAACCAGCTCTCCCGATGTTTCTTCCTACGCTTGTGGAGGACATGCATCATTTTAAGCCTAGTCGAGACAGACTGTATACAACCAGGTGTTGTGGATGTTGCCATGTCCGGACGGGAACGATCATCCTGGGGACATGGTACATGGTGCGTAAAATGGTTGATGGGTGTTAGCAAGTTCATGTTAGCTATCTCTGCTTATCCCGTGTGCTAAGTTCGCATAAGTAGTTATATGATTGATGTCAACCAGACAGTATTAACGGCTTCCGAGAATGTAGTGGTTATGAATGTTGTGGGCTATCCCTAATATTAGCTGGTGTTGGGGCTATTTTAAAACACGCCGAGTTAACGTCAGAGACGGGGTCCTTTGTAAGAAGGGAACCCAAAATATGCGAAACTCTCGCGAGATTTGTACGCGCTGTTGGAAACTTTGTACAAATGAATTCATGTTTTATAATACGGTAACACGACGTTAATAATCCAGTTAGGTGTCTGGGCTAAAACATCTTATTAGGGTTAAGCAAAGATCATGGTTTGGATTAAAATGATTAAGGCTCGCGAGATCTTTCGCGCGTTCGCGGTTCCCCCTCCTGGGAGTTAATGTCAGAACCCTAGCGTTAGCAATACAAGCTAGCCGACATTCCGCTGACTTGCTAACGCAACGGCGGTGAAAGCATAACAAGCTCGACTGTGAAGGAATCCGCGGTAATATTTGCTAATAAAAAGGAGTCTGGTTTAAACCTCAGTTCTGTTATATAGGATTATTTGTAATGTAACGTAGTTGTACTTAGCTGAAGTCAAGGAATTGTGCTTCATAGGCACTCAAGTAGCTAACTGTTAGCTACCGTTAGCCGTCGCTGCCCTTTACACAGTTCGTCATCTCTCGTCCAGCTCACAGTTGAACTAATCCGCTTCGCTTTCACCACATCACACGACAGATGTTCCTGGTTTCGGTTACATTTCTAAATCCTCGGAGTTTTTTTTTTTGCCAGCTGGACGATATCTGATGCACAAAACACGTGAAACATGTTCCTCTGTTTCCACGAAAGCACCGTTTTCACAGTGATAGAAGCGATCTAAAACCTGCTTAATGCACTTTTGGCAATCTCATTTTCATCTGTTTCAGCATTTACTGGGATCCAACAGACATAACTATCTATTCCCTGTTTGCTGTAGATTCAATTAGATTATTATTAGTATTAGACTTTGAATTGCAGCAGTAGAATCTGAACATATCACTATTATTATTATATGGTTAAACCTTTTCTACCCACTGGAGATTCATGGTTATTGTCAGTTCTGGTGTGTATACCTTATAAGCTGTCTTAAATTCTCTTTACAATTTGTACTTAAATTAATGTACATTCCTACTTCTAGATGTTCATGATTTGGGTGTCATTCTCAAAGCTGCTTACAATGGCCATGAAAAATCTGATACAACTAGACATGATATTGCAGTTAGGAACAAGGTGATCATTTGTTGCACAGTGTCAGCCATTGTAAAAAAGTGAAAAGCTATAAACAGGAGATCTTTTTCTGTGTGCCACATCTCTTGTTTGCTTTTTAAATTATGTAAAGAGCCTCAAAAACAAAAATATACTCTAAAAAGTGCCTATGTAAATACAGATTGTGGGATTTCATGGAGTGTTTCTTAGGGAAATCACTTTTTACATTTTAGTCATTCTAGTGAATAGTCATTCTTTTAATTTGTGTTTGTTAGTTGTTGTTAGTTGTTTGAAGCCAAAAAGAACAGTTGCATTTAATGATCTTTTGCACTAATGACATGTAAATATTATGCCTTAAATCCTTATTGAGTAGTTGTAGTTTGTTTTTATTATTTTTTTTTATTCAGACAATCTACTGTTTATAATTTTAAAATCGTTTTTATGAGTAGTAAAAAAAAAAAAAAGGAAGTATATCTTAATCTCACATACAACCCTGTATTGTATAATGATAAATAAATCAATTTTGTATCTAGTGTGAAGACTGTTGCATAGAAAAGAAAAAAAACACAAGTGTATGGGAACAAGCAAAGAATCCAGCACGCTAGGGCTTGGTATTGATACCTTTAAGGTATCAACTGAAATAACCCAGTACCAAGTAATATTGAAACTTCATTTGATCCTTTTTGTTCCAACATGTAGAAAAAAAGACTATGGTTTTTCTCACAGTCAGTCATTGCAAATGTTCTTTAGTTTAATGGGATGGTGATGATTGGCCCACTAGCGCAGCAACTACAACCCAAACATTATGTGGTGTGGTGAATTCGAGCACAGCACATAATGGATATCAGATGAAGTAGAAAAAAGTGACAGACTCTGATACTGGTAGCGCTTCAAGGGTACTGGTGTTCGTACTGGTCATTTTAAAAATGACACATAGCCCTACAGCAGCACTGCGCATCACTTTTTTTACTCACTTTATTTACAAGTGTCGCATCATAACAGTGCTTCAGCAAAGTTAATACCAGCTTGCCTGATTAAGGTCTGAGGACTGAAACATTGTCAATAAATATGTACAGTGGATTGAGGATTACTGTTTATCTGTGACTGTCGCCATGATTTTTGGAAGCAGACTTTGGAATTTTGACTGAGAACACAATTAAACATAACTGTTGTTATCATATGTACCTGGTGGTCACAGTGGGTGTTCCATAGGCCTGTTGCTGACTGTTGGGGTAACAGTGTACTGTTATACCCAGTTTTAACAAGTGAATTTGCAATATTATTATATTCTTCTCAGCTAAATTATCAGGATTGAAGTGCACCAGAAAATTTTATCTTGTGCTTTCCCAACTATCTCCTCCTTAATATTGTCAGAACATATAACTAGTTCAACACTAGTGGTTTACTCACTGACATAAGACTTTTCTGCACTTAAAACTGGCCTACATGTCCAACATTTTTTTGCATAAGGTTTTAGTTTTGTGCTCTTGTGAGTTGGTTGAATGTTGTAGATAGATTGTGAACTTGACAATAACATTTTGTTTCATTGAGCGTATTCTTGGTCCAGTTTGTTCAGTTCCACCTAAAAGGTAGTTTCTCAATGAAAGTGTAGTTTCAGTTCATGCAAGCATAATGTGATTTCCTGTTCACTGTATTTACAATTGCTTGTTTGCCTTGTGGAATTTATTTTTCAGCAACACACTATCTTATGAATGCAATCTCTCTGAGGCTGAATATTAATGTTTGAAAGCTGGAGTGTCCTTCAGTTCTTTCATGGTTCCACTTCACTAATGCATTCCCACATGATGATGACCTTGACAAAAAAGGGTGATAAATTGTTCATTTTAATCTTCCCCACCTCATCCATGACTAAGCAATTTGATTTTTCCCTACAAAACTGATATGAACTGAAACCAATGTCTGTCTGTAAGGGAGGAACTTGGTCTAAAGCACTTTTAACAATGTATTTGGAAGATATTGTTAATTATGTAAAGTATTGCTAGAGTCCTTCCTAAAAACCTTATTTTCTTTTCCTCCTTCCTCTCCTCAGGTAGTCAACCTGTTGATGGGCATCCTGCTGACTGTAGCTGTGACCCATCCAGAGAACGTGCCAACTATCGACTTGCAGTATGAAGTCATCGACCATTACTTCGCCTCAGACAGGATGTCTGGTAAGCTGTGAAATCTATATAAGAGTTACTGTAAGGGCTAACAAACCATGTTATTGAAACAAACAGGAATTTTAATGAGTTTATCAAACCTGCACACATCAAACCAGTGGTGGGTAGAGCACTAAAAACCTATACTCCAGTAAAAGTGCAGTTACTCCCATAAAAATGACTCAAGCAAAACTGAAAATTACCTTTTGAAAAACCTAGTCAAGTAAAAATAAAAAAGTACCTAGTTAATAAATCACTCTAAGTACAAGTTACTTTCCATTGTAATATTTATTTGAATGTTCTGCAGTTATGAAAGTAAAGTCAATGTTAAACAATCTCAACGATCAATTTAAAAGTCAAACAGAAAAACAGACCACTAGCTACAGGAGAAGTTCATGTGAGTAACATCGAAACATTAATGTTACATGTGAAATATTAACATAGCTAATGTTAGCCAGAAAACTACTTTTTTACCTACAGTATGTGCAACTTACTTAAATGTGCTTGGGGAGATTAAAAGAGGAGTTTTTAAAAGTGGAGCTCTCTGTGGTTTTAGAGAGGCACAACATGTAACTGTTGTATTTTTTTTAGACTTTGGTATAAAAATTGTGGCTAGGGATTGTCACTGGAAGCTGCCGCTTGTTTTTGGTTTTGCTCTGTCATAATCACATCGTGGTCAAAAGACAGGCAGTGATTATTTTTCTTCCAGTCAGCAGCAACTTGGTAGAAGTGCTCCTTGCACGCTCTCCCCCTCACACTCAAACTCTACCTTTAGAGCACAGTAGATGTAATGAAGGTATTAATGGCAAATGTAGCAAAGTAAAAAGTAGATTACTGGCTCATAAATGTTCTCGAGTAAAGAGCAAAAGTACAGTTTTGAAAAAAGAACAAGAAACTATGAGGTTTTTTTTTTTTTGTAAGGCATTATTACCTACCCTTGCATCAAACATATTCTGTCATGGTGGGTCTTTAATTTCACTTTGTCAAAATGAAGGTAGTTTGCCCTCTGAAACATCACTGAATAAATATTCTCTGTGTTGTATTTAGTAAACCTGCTTTTTTCACGATCCCATGAGCCGCTGTTATGCTGAGGTTGAACATGTGATTCATTTTCCACAGGGAGCACAACTCCCCACTGACTGCAAAACAAAACAACTCATGAGGACAGCAGAGCACTGCTGTGTTGGTACATGTTGTCTGAAAATGTTGTTATTGGTATCATGGCATCGGTGTTGCTCCTTTGTTTTTCCTGAAGGATTTCTTTTGGTCCTCTGTGTTTGTATTTATGTGTGCCAGGGCAGGGCTGGCAGGACCATCAAAGTGCCTTTTCTTTTAGCAGGCGGTTGTTTTGTTGTTTTGTTGGCTTGGTGAAGGCCTCTTCGTTTTTCTGAAACAGTGACTCAGCGGGAGAGGAGGGGAGACAACTGTGGTGGGTTGACCTTCCCACAGCAGGCTCATGCCAGCACACAGGAGGGCGGCGGAGGTTCTCCACAGCCCGCAGAGGCGATGTTAGCATATTAGTGAGGCTTCACCAGCCTGTATTCATGTTTAAAATTATTTAATAATATGTAACATTTCCACAGTAAATGTGGAAACGGCCTATCTTACATATTTTGTTGAGTTGTGTGCTTATATTATCCTAAATGTTTTCAACCACATTCAAACTCAGAGAAATCCTGCATTTTATTCAGGGTGTTTATTTGGCGGCCTGATGCTACAACTTCCAAGAAAACACAGGAAACGTCAGAAAGTGAGGATGGACGTCAGTGAACATAACTAACAGTCAGATATTTACTGGCAATGGTGGCTGTTAAATAATGAAGACAACAGCTCTCATGGTCCCACGCTACTTCGTGACATCATCAAACTATGTCTTGTTCTAGGATAGTCATGAAGAGGGTCATGAAAAGTAGGAGGCAGACTCATGAGGTTTGGCTTCCCCCTCACAACAAAATAGATTTCCCTAACATACCTCCCTGTATGCTACATTCAGGCCTCTCCATCCTCACTCAGGGTGGAGCAACCTGAACATCTGAAACCCAACTGTCTGGTAAATCTCTAATTTTCTGCTCTCCTTTGTCGTATGTGGTAGTAAACAGAATATGTTTCTGACTGTTGATTCGCACAAGAGTTTTTGACTGTTGATTCACACAAAACTGTGTTTTGCAGAGGTGACATTTGGCTTAAGAAAACTGTGATTGATTAAAAAAAAGTGTGATTTTCACAAGTGTGTGACATTTTAAAGAGTAAAATACAACTAATTCATAAAAAAAATAATTAGTGCGGCCCTATCCATCAATTATAACCTATAACTAAATAATACAGGAAAAACATGACATGAATCCAAAAAATAGAACATATCAGACCTGACCTGTAAGTTGATCAGCTGTTTATAACTATCAGTGGTCTGTCAACGTAAAGCTGTTATCCGGAAAACACAAACACACTGATCTGAAAATTCACACTCAGGAGTTCGAGTTTAGTGACTGCCTGCCTTCTGCCTGACAGACTCCACTAACATATTGCTCAATTTAACTGTTATGAACATCTATGCCTTCTAAAAGATTCTTAATGATTTCTTGTGGCTCATAAACAGACACTTAACTCATTCAGGAAACAGCATTAATTTAAACTCAGATTAACATGAAACAGGCAAACAAAAGTGGCCATTGCAGCCTGGAATGGAAACTTTAGAGGAAGACACCACAGCTATAGTGTTGTTGTCAAAGTAGCAATTATATCAACTTGGTTCCCTAATTTCTGATGACACAACATGGTAATTTTAGAATTTATTACAGGAAATATATTCGATTTCTCCTTTAAGCCTATTCAAATTTTGTTTTAAATAACCTAAAAATGATCCCAGACAGTCCTCTGACTGTTTCATTAATTGATGTTCAAGTTGTTCTGCTTGAGCTCCTGAATAACAACGAAATGTCTCTGGGCCGCATTGCTGCAGTAGCTCTTTCTCACAAGTGTCATCTCACCAGTGCAACAGGCAGAACAGTTTGAGGAACCGAGAGAGTGAGGAATGGAAAGAAGATATGAAAGACAGGCCTTTTAATTATCCCAGACTGAGTTTCATTGTGTCTTTACCCACACTGTACAGCCGAGAGGAGAGGCTTAATGCTCCCCAGAGCTGGCCTTTTAAAATGGAGTTAGCTGGAAAGAGACAAGCCCTGGAGATACTGTATGCAAATCACTGCTGCTTCAAAGAGAGCAGGGAAATATACATTCATCCACACTCACAGATGTTTACATCCAGGCTAGAGCTGAACTAAACTTGTTACAAATCTGTCCCCGTGTTTGGTCAATTTATTTATTTTCACTTTCTCTTATACAGAGAATGCCTGTGTTGGATTTGCCATCTCTCTGCTGATGCTCACCATCAGTGCCATGATGGTGTATGGAGCCATTACTGTAAGTCTGCACAGTGGATATGGTGCCTTTTTAATTCTCTTTTGACAGCATACATTTTATTTAAAGCTCTGTCATGGTTTCTTATGCAAATATGTAATCCCAGAATGTTCATGAATTTAAAAAGCATCCCTTTCAAGTCGTATATTAATAGCACCAGAGTTGAGAGGTAAGCAAGACGTAAGAGGAAATACCAAAGCACCCTCCCTGCCCTGTTTTTTTTTTTTTTTTTTTTTAACCCCAGTACATTTTAGCTGGATGTTCAAAAGAATCCCGACACAGTGGAAGTGTAGCACACAATGCTGTGTTTTCACTGCCTGTCGTCTTTACCCCACAGGCTGCCTGATGGCATCAAGACTGACAGGTTTGGTAGCCTTTTGACGTGGCCCTGCAGTAAGCTGCTAGTTGGGATGACTGCACAGTTAAAGTATGACACACTACGTTACACTAGGGCTGTGACGAGAACCGCATTACTGCAATACTGCCGTCATGTGATGTCTGCTGTGTGGTTGAGCTCCTTACCGTCATCACCGCTCATTTTATTTTGAATCTCATGTTAAGATCAGCGCTTGAATCTATTTATACTTTTGTGGATCAGTGCTGTCACATACAAGTCAGGAACATAGCGTCTAATTGGTCAACAGATTCAACCAAGGCATTTTGAGATTGCCAGTGAGCAGCTAACAACATCCTAGCAACAACAACTATTTTCACCTTGGAAAATGGATAAATAACTACAGAAGATATTTGACGTTGGCTTTATAATTATGAATCTCTTTTATCACGTCTTCAAAAAGACTGTTCAAGGCTGGATTACAAAGCTTCTGAAAGGGATACAGTTGCCCCGGAGCAGATGTAAAGTACAATGCTCCTGCTCAGCTTACTTCGGGGCTAATCTCCTTCACTTTTCCAGGAGTTTTGAAACAACCATCGAGACTTTTCTTGGTCTTTAGAAGCTGCTGCGTTTAATAAACTGACACGCTGTCACCTGAATTGTACATCTACTGCCAGACAGACAAGTTGCTGCTCTACTATGGGCATAGCCGTCACTCTCAGTCTGCCACTCGTTTTCACTCGCTTGCTGCACACACATTACATACTTCCCTTTTCCTTAAAGGAGCCACACTATGCTTAGACAATATGCTTCAATAAAGTGAAATAAAATTTAATGGCAGTTAAGGCAGTCTCCATGGACTGCAGTCCTGCAGGAATATGTTGCTTGTCACAGCCCTAGGGCACACAGTTTGTGTAAGAGTAATGCTTTAGCTGTGCAAACAGAAGCTCCCAGACACCTGTAGTAGATACCCTTTTACCAAAGCAATGTGGTGCTACAGAGCTGCTGTTAGCGCTGTAGTGTCCCAATGAAATACCCTAAATGTTTGAACCATGATCATAATATACCAAAGATAATCAGTACTTTGCAACGTCATGTTGGAGGAGAGTAAAGTAGATTTTTGTCAAGGCTGGAATATACTGTGCTTTTGGTAGAAAAAAACCCACAGACATGAATACGTAGACGCTGCATTGGTTTTTGGATCATACGTCAACATTGCTGTCATATTGGACAGAGCAAGACTGTCTTGTAAACAAATACAAGTAGAGTTGTGTTTTTTTCTGGATGAAAGCACTATGACGTCTATATTTCGTAACTCATTTTAATGAGTTGCTTTTATATTCAAGGGTTTATGGTTTATGTGGAGTATGTTGGAAAAAAAATACTTTTTTCTTACTCCAGATTGACCATAAACCCTTGAAGATAACAAGGCTTGTTTATATGAGAAATTTAAACGTTGTAGTGCTTTTTATTCAGAAAAACCGCAGCTACTCTGTTTACATGTATTTGTTTACAGGCCAGTCTCTGACGTACAATCCAAAGGCCAATGCACTGTCTATGTATATATGTCTGCGGAAAAAACACCCAATATGCCTGTAGAGATTCTTGTGAAGTGACCCAGTTAAAGGACCACTTTGCTTGTTTTCAACCCTCTGGATGTATTTGTTTCAGCAAGACATGCTAGTGTACACAATTACAGTGTCAGCACTCCCTGTCTCTGTAGGCCAGCTCTTTTCATTTACCTCAAACTACTTCTAAGGTTACAGTCACAGCCTCAACAGCAGGGAAAATGTTTTCAATTTGTTAATCTAAGAAACGTGTGTGGAGATGAGGTTGAAAACAAAGGCAGCGTGGTCCTTGTACATGAAGGCCTCAGATAGGCCCAGTTGATGAGCTTGTTCATAACACGACTTTATTTCCACTTGTTTCGCTCAGCATCGTGATGGCTGGCTCATCCCATTTTTCTGCTACCAGCTGTTTGACTTTGCTCTGAGCTGCCTGGTGGCCATCAGCTCTCTCACCTACCTTCCAAGGATCAAGGACTACCTGGACCAACTGGTCAGTGCCACCAGTCCCACCTGTTGACATTATGAATCAATCACACTACTGCTGCCATGTATATACAGAATACAGATTTTACAGGGTGTCCACAGGTCTTATAAAGTCAAAACTACAATATTCTGAATTTCAGGCCTTAAAATGTCTTAAAAGTGATTTTGACAGGTCTTAAAGTTGCATTGTTCGGTCTTACTTTTAAATATTTTTCTTTATAGTATCAATATATTGCCCAGCCCTAATACTAGGTAAACATCAGTCATATAAAAGCAATTGACAGGTGAAGTGTTGGAACCTGCAGAAACCCTGTTTTCATTTTTACCAAACACACCAAGGTTTATGTAAAGGACCAAAGTTATTCTGATTTTAATGTTTATCTTAGATCCACACACATTAAGTTTGTTCTTCACCCTACAAGATGACACTGTTGGCATTTTGGAATATCATTCCACATTCATAGAAGGAAGAGGAGAGAAATTGTGAAAAATCAAATGAGCTGCCGACTATTCTGCTCAAGTCAGAGTCTCTATACATACTGTACTTAAAACTTACTTGATGTAATATATGTTAAATAAATACTGAAAAAGCCTCACTTCTAGCATTTTGCTGTTGCAGTAGCCCCAAGGCCCCGTGGAGATCGTTTTTTTCCCATTAGTCTCGGTAGTGTTGATGGTGATGTGAGTTGAATCGGTTTAAAAAGGTTTTATTGATTATCTGACGTTGTCTGTTCTTTTCTTCCTCAGCCGGATTTCCCATACAAGGACAACCTCCTCTCTCTGGACTCCAGCTGCCTGCTGCTCTTTGTGCTGGTCTTCTTTGCCTTCCTCATCATCCTCAAGGTGAACTTTTTGGTTATTGTTTGGCAGTTAAACCTGGTTTATTCAGTGTGTTTGTTCATCTGATTTATATCCCTCTAAAGCAAACTAAAACTAAAAATAAATCTAATGTTGTAAGATAAGAAAATGTTTCTTATTTTTTTCTCTGTGGGTTCATTAAAGGGGTGAGTCCATTTCAAATACAATTTTATCTTTGCCTTCCAGGCTTACTTGATCAACTGTGTTTGGAACTGTTACAAGTACATCAACAACAGGAACATGCCAGAGATTGCTGTCTACCCTGCCTTTGAGACCCCTCCCCAGGTATGAAAGCTTCCCGAGTTACTCTGTCAGTGTCTGCTGTGTCAGTGTACTCTGTCACAAAAACACACGTGGCACTGTCTGTCAGATGACTGACAGAATGTAATACTGAAGTTAAGCCAGCAGGTGGCATCTGGTCCACACACTGACAGTCTGACACAAGACAGTAATTATTACATCAAGTATCTGTTCATGTGAGTTTTTCATACCAGGAAAAAAATACATTAATTGCAGCTAAATTTACAAAGAATTGTAATGTACAATTTAAGGTTCTCTAGTTTTAACAGATATCACCAAAAAATATTCTTTAAACCTTAAACGAGGTTTAAATGTTTCTCACTCCCAAAAGGATGTGTTTCCCGGTGCCAGAGCATACACTTTACCAATGTTAAACTGAGTCCTGTTGTGAAAGTATCGACTACACCCATTATCAATTAATCAATAATGATACTGTTAGTTTAGCAATTGATTGATTGTTTGGTGTATAAAATATCAGAAAAAGTCCATCACACTAATCTTTTTGGACTGTTTGTTGGACAAGACACACTATTTAAATATCTAAGTTTGCGCTCTGGGAAATTATGATTGTCATTTTTTACTATTGTCTGACATTTTACAGACTAAACAATCAGAAAAGTAATCAATAGTGATGTTCAATAATATATAATATATAATATGATCTATGAGCGTCTGCTCACAAACATCACTGTTTTATATTGTGTGGCTCGTAGGTGTTTTTTTTTTTTTTTTCTTAAACGGCCTCTATCTTTTTGTCTCTTTCTTCTTCAGTACATCCTGCCCACTTATGAGATGGCGATGAAGATGCCAGAGAAGGAGCCACCTCCCCCTTACATGCCAGCTTAAGCACCAGCCCTGTTGCCAAAACACACATACACCTGCACACACATACCATTATATGCATTCCTACCTTCCCTCACCAACCCTTTCTGAACACCATTATGTCCTTACCCCTCCTCTCTGACCTACTGTGTATGTGTAAGGCCACTGAAAATGTTTTGTTGCACCCTTCCCTACCTGTGTTTCTATAAAGCATCCTGGAGGTGTGAGAGGAGAAAGAAAGGTGGGAAATGGTGAAATCTGAGTGAATGAATGAATGTGATGTTTGAAAAGCGACAGAAGCTACCAGCCCCCCTCTGGCCTTTTTTATGTCTTAGTAAAAGGGATACATGTGAAAATTAAATTGCTTGAAATGCTATCATCAATCCAGCACCATCCTATCTATAGATTGATATATGAAGTGTAAAAAAAAATATTATGACAATCCACTTATTATAGCTCTCATTGTTGAATTGTGTTATTTCGCCTCCCTAATTATTAAGATCTAGACTATTCCAGCTCAGTCTTGAATGGAGTCTGTAGCACTTTTATGTCTGTTATTTATTTAGCTTTGCTGTGGTTCAGTTCACCACCCGACCCCCATCACCCTCTGCTGCCCTGACGTGTTAGCAAAGCTAGTGAATAGTTTTCCAGCTGAGACTGAGACAGCAGAGGGCACTGATGATGATGGATCATTTTTCTCTGCTTCTTCCTCACATCTGGAGCAAACAGCTAGTCTTGTGAACATAAGTAGTTGCATGCTTATCGACACCTCCCCCCTCCCCCCCATTACTTTACTTGTACTATGATTTTATCCTAGTGGAAAAACATTTGACTTCAATAAACGTTTCAGAACATTTATATCATCATGACTCTGTATAAGTCACATATGCTGAAGAAAATCTCACACCAAACTCAAACAGCCACTGCTAGCTTTTCTGGAGCTAGCATGATGCTCATCAGCAGATGTTGTCATGGAAAATTGATTTTTTTTTTTTTTTTTTTTTTTTCCTTTGTTGAAGTTTTAAGATTTTTTTTACCAATGTTGGCTGCAAAGTAGCTGTTCTGGGTCCTAAACGCATCTTCAGTTGTTTTGTCAGTTGCTGTTTCTGAGGTGAAGAATATCTTTTGAAACTCTAATCGTGGAAGGTAACTCAAAAATGAGGATAAAAAAATGTGTAAAAGAGTTGACTACAAAGTATTTTCAAAATAATCAAGTACAGCCCCAATTCCATAAAATTTGTGAGGTTGTGTAAAACATAAATAAAAATAGAATGCATTCATTCATTCATCTTCTGTAACCGCTTATCCATGAGGGTCGCGGGGGGGCTGGAGACTATCCCAGGTGACATTGGGCGAAAGGCGGGGTAGACCCTGGACAAGTCGCCAGTTCACCACAGGGCTGACACATAGAGACGAACAACCTCTCACTTTCACATTCACACCTACAGGCAATTTAGAGTCACCAATTAACCTATTATGCTGCATGTCTATGGACTGTGGGAGGAAGCCGGAGTACCTGGAGGGAACCCACACAGACACGAGGAGAACATGCAAACTCCACACAGAAAGGCCCTGCCGGCTCGGGGGTCGAACTAAGGACCCTCTTGCTGTGCGGCAGCAGTGCTAACCACTGCACCACCAGAATAGAATGCAATGATTTACAAATACTTTTTGAATTGAATACAGTACAGACACAAGATACTTAATCTTCAGACCGATTAGCCTAATTGTTTTTTATAAATATACGCTAATTCTGAATATAATGCCAGCAACATGTTCCAAAAAAGTTGGGACAGGGACATGTTTACAACTGTGATATAGCAGTTTTGGGGACTGAGTCCATCTCAAATGAGCTTGGACTCAGAGAAGTCTGCAGCACAATACATTGAATATACTATATATATATTAACTTTTCTCTGCAAAATGAGCATTTTTAGCACCAAAATTTCCTTTTAGATTCATAAAACACTACAGTATTTTCATTTTAATTTAAGATGGTGAGTTTTCACATTGGATGAAAATGTGTTTGATCCTGCAAGTAAATAGGTGGATAAATGATTATCCTCCATTTCCACAATATTATTTCCTGTTAGATAACGCAAAAATAAAATGGTGGTTGAAATCCAGACTACAAACCACAAGTGTTTAACAGTTTTGGTGTTAAAAATCAGTAGGTTTTTTTTTTTTTGTAACAGCAGGTGGCAGACTTGACTCAGATCTTGTTAAAACAAGGAAGTAAAGTCCAGTCATCAGTGCAAGTACTGTAGGTGAAATTAAAACAAGTTTAAAATACAGAGCATGAAATTATAACCTAAATTCTAGTTAGTGGTTTAGTATGCAGAATTATATTATCCCAATTAATGTAGCAATGAGGTTTGTTTTAATTTAAAGAAAAGAATGTGACCCTCAGGCTCAAACATCTGGGACCAGTCTCCGGACAATGTGGAAACTCGCTGCAGTAAATACACAACAAGGAACCATCCCATAAGCAAACTGGTGAGAAATTCTCAGACCATCTCCCAGGTGAAGAAGTCAACTATCCTGGTGAAAAATGACACCTTAAGGAAGTATAGGTCACTGCCCTAGGCGTGCACTTCCCCTCTGCGGCTCATTTATCTCCAGACTCTGTGAATGAGTTGGAAAAAGAGATCAAACGAAGGCCAGTTTGACCCAGTGGAAGAAGATGTACTCCACTGGCTGCTGACACTGCTGAGGAAATGCAAATAACATACAAGCTGTGGAAAGCTGTAGGTCATCATTACATCACATGAATCAAGGAGTCTCTGCATTCCAAAACATCCGGGGAATCACAAAGTTGACTTAACAAAAATATAAACAGAACACTTTATCTTTCTCCCATTTTTCATGAGTTGAAGTAAAAAGATGTAGCCTAAGTCCTAAGTATCTCAAATTTTGTTCAGAAATTTGTTAAAATTTGTGTTTGCGAGCACTTCTTCGTCAAGGTAATTGATCCACCAGACAGGTGTGTTATATAGAGATGCTGATTAAACAACACAATTATAGCACAGGGGTTCCTTGGACTGGTCACAGTGAAAGGACTCACCTAAAATGTGCAGCTTTATAATGAAAAAACAACAACACATTTATTAATAAATGAATGTGGCTATTTCACATTGGGCTACAGGTACCAATTTTTTTCTCAGAAGGGCAAAAGTCATGACCCACCCTACTGTGCCTCTGATTCTCTTACCCTGATATTCTTACCTATAACCAATCACTCCGCAAGACTAAATCTAACTAACTCAACCAACAAAGGCGACAAATACTAGCCAATCAGAGGCAGAGCAGGTCATGACTTTGTCCTCCTGGAATACAATACGGTATCTGTAGCCCTGTGTGTGTTTCCATATCCTTAGTTCAGTGCCTAATAAATGTCTTTTTTTAAGATC
The DNA here is from genome assembly GCA_034769285.1 of Lutjanus argentimaculatus. NCBI lineage: Eukaryota > Metazoa > Chordata > Actinopteri > Lutjaniformes > Lutjanidae > Lutjanus > Lutjanus argentimaculatus. The sequence continues at coordinate 54,468,609 of JAWZSL010000001.1, forward strand.
AAGCTAGTTGGCTCATCTCCAGTAGTTCTGTGACGTGGAAAATGGGAGGTTTGTTTATCACTGAATCGTCATCTATGAAGGTTAAAAACAAATTTAGCTCCTCATGCCCCTTGTGAAAAGCAGGCTAAATCTTTGAGAGCTGCAAATCAGAAATGGCTACAATCGGCTATGTTGGAAATAATCTTAGCTATCTTATTGATGTTGTGATGATTTTACCTATTTTTGGTCTTCAAGATGGCTGCCTATTATCAGCTCCAAACCAGGGATGACTCAATTAATTTCTAAAAGAAGAAAAAATGTTGAGTGTTGCACAGGCTCAAAAAAAGTGTTACTGGTAATGCAAAAAGATAAAAAAAAAATCAGTTGCTCCTCAAGGATGAGGCCACTGAGTGTCCAACTTACTGAGGATAAAAGTGTAAAGTGATGTCTTCATTAGGGACTTTTATGGACTTTTGCCTCAGATCCTTCCAGACTGCCGTCCATCACTTTACACTTTTATTGTCAGCAAGTTGGACAGTCAGTTTGGTTTATTGTCATTAATTTCTAAATTAATTAAACTGAATTGAATGATAAAGGTATTTGCATACGTTGGTGTACATTTGTACATCAATATCCACTTTATAAGTGCAAAGTATTATATAAGGTATTTAACCTGAATTTACAACTTTAGATTGATTTGTTATTTAAATAATGGACCCCTTGTCTTAATGTGACCAGTTCAAGTCACACCTGTGCAAGAATTGTGCTGTTCAATCAACATCTCTATATGCCACACCTGTCAGGTGGATGGATTGTCTTCGCAAAGGGGAAGTGCTCACTAAAACAGATTTTTTAGCAAATTTGGAAACAAAATTAGAGGAAAAATTAATGTTTTGTGTGCACAGGAGAAGTCTTAGATCTTTTATTTGAACACATGAAAAACAGAAACAAAAACAACTGTTCTGTTTATATAAAAGATTGAGAAATACACATCTCAGAATTCATTAAATAACAAGACTCAAGTGCTTTTTCATGCATTAGAATGTGACAAAATGACCTGGTTGTTCTGTGTGAGTTCTTAGAGCTCAGATTTGTTTATCTGAGGCCACTTACAGTAAAACTCCTTGAAGCTTTGGAAAATCATAAAAAGGTTGTTTTGACATCTTGTACACCTGAAGCAAATAGTTTTATGTTTTGCAGGCTGGGGAGCAGGTGCTGCTTCTTGCACCCTAAAAGTTACTGTTTGCTGAGAGACTTAACACGAAGTTTCAAAGTCCACTTTGGTCTGGCAGAACGAGGACAAACATCCATCACACACGTTCGTCCAGGGGGTCGTCTTCACTGACGCACCCACAGCACCTCCACAATGCACACACAACACGACAGTTCACCTCTCACTGCTGCCAAAGTGTCTCAGTGCTTTTTCATTTTCAAACAGAAACTGAGCGATCTGTTTCGGTTTGGTTCACCCAGATTGCAGGAAAAAAAAAGAAAAAGAAAACAGTGATACAGATGCACATAAATCAGCTTTAACAAAACAACCCTCAAGGGCTCTTTTTTTTCCAGAGCTTACTTACAACCACATTTTCTACAGTGGATGTAGTTGGAGATTTCTGTATTATTTCCACGGTGAAGAATGGAACGTGATGCTCAATAATATTTTAAAGGAATATTTAAAACATTTAAGTCTGTTTTTGTCATTTTCTCACAAGAAAAACCTTTTTCTTAACAATGTATTTTTTAATTGTTTACAAGTGAAACAAACTGCAAAAGCTCATTAAAATTGCATTTAAAAAATCAATTGAATATTTTAAGTAAATTATTCAAAGTATTTTTTTGTACCAGTGATTTTATCTGCTTTACTAGACACAGTTGAGACACGGTTGAATGTTGAATTCCTGTTGTCTTACTTTTTCAGTTTTTCTCTTATTTTGTTATTTTAATGGGCTGTTATGTGCGGCAGCCTCTTCTCTCTCCTCCCCTCTCTCTCTCTCTCTCTCTCTCTCTCTGTCAGCCTTGTCTCCCTCCTCCCTCGGCCTGCTGTGCACCTGAGTGCAGGTAGAGAGAGGAGGAGGAGGAGGAGATAGGAGGGCTGTAACAGGGGCACATTGTGACAGATAGTTGGAATAAAAAAAACCACAAAGTTTCTCAGTTTATTTAATTTGTTATTATGCTGTTCATCTGTGTGACGGGCAGAGTTTTTTATGCTTTTGAAAGGAACAGGTATAGCTTGTTAATTAGATAGCGCTTCATGGTACAACCTGGCACTAAGTAGGATCAAAACTTCTCCCACTGAACAACACCAGCCACAACCCACACAGTCTGTGGTGTGGTGAAGTCAAGTGTGGTGTATTTGTTTGATGGAGCACCAAAACATTTGAAAGTATGGCTATATGACACACCTGTCACGTAAAATGCATAAAATGTGGAAGGATTATTTCAGGACTGCTTCTATTCACATGATGTTCTCGAATGAAGTAGAAACAAAGGTATCAAATGAAGTATTCTATTAGTACCTGTAGTACTTTGATGGTATTGGTATTTTATGGGGTTTTTTTTAATGATACCCAGCCCATGTGTGCATATTTTATATCTTTGGATGGAGGTTAGCTGTTTCCAGTTATGCTAAGCTAACTGGTTGCTGGTCATAGCTTTAAAAAGTGTAAGTCTTCTCAACTGTCCCTGGTCAAGAAATCAAAGACAACAACAAGTGTTAAAGCTTCAGATGCACTGCTCTTCCCCTTTTTGTAAAACCACAAACATCCTCAGTCTGTTTCTCAGATCATTAGTTGCTAAGTAGAACCATACAGGGTTCTTTGGCTTTTCCCCAATCCCATTTGTTTGTGGTAGGAACTTCTGCAAAGGTTTCACTAGAAACCTTTTCAGGAGGTTCTACCTAAACCCAACATGAAGGGTTATACCTAGAACCATCTGTGAAAGAAAACCCTTTTATATTCCAAGGCTTTCATCTAAAACTACATTTTTATGGAGGTTTCACCTTTACTCCTCTTGCCTTCTGAGGGTTCTACAAAGAACCACATTATATTCTACAAATGAGGCAAAAACACAAGAACACAGGTAAAATGATTAATTTAAGGGGATTCCTGATAAATCTATATGTAAAAATACCAATACTTGAAGAGGTCTTTCTTCCAAAAAGGGTTCTTTGGATGAAAATGGAGCCTTTAGTTTTACAAAGAACCCTTGACAAACATTTTCTCAAGAGAATGGTTCTTCAGAAAGAAATGGTTCTAGAGTTCAGGTACTAGACTGACCTGCCTGCAGTCCAGACCTGTCTCCCACTGAAAATGTTCAAAATACAACGAGCACAACAAACACCTGAAGTCGTATATCAAGCAAGAATGAGAAATAATAAAATTAGTGTCCTCGGTTCTTAAACGCTTACTGAGTTTTGTATCAGTGTTAAACAAACCCTTTGTCAATTTGTGACCCTTTCAAAAACACAGAGCACTGTTCAACTGTTTGGAGATATTAGGATATCAAACCCTCTGAACAGGGAAGCGTTGCACCAAAGTTTATGTGTCTCTTCCATTTCTCAGAGGCGTGTGAGTCCCATTCATCTTATTCCTCTGAAACACTGGTGGGCTCACCTCTCCGACCGCCCGTGTGTGTGGTAACCATGAAAGCCTCTGAAACAGCAAACAAACATAAAACAGCTGTCTGCTTAAAGGAAAGAGGGAGAGGATCCAAACCAGACTGGAGGTAAACGTTGGCGTGTTGACTCTCTGCCTCACACAGGCGGAGCAGACAGAGACGCTCTGTTGTCAGCACTGTTTCAGGCAAATAAGTCGACTCATTCCAGAGGTAACACGCTGACCCCTGTCTGTTGTTTTCCTGGCAGTGCTGAAGGTGTAAAAAAGACATGATGGCAATAACAGGCTGCAAAAACAGATCGTGCACAGTGTAGGAGAGATGTTAAAATAATTTACCTGCTGATTAATTTATCAACTCAGTCTCTGTCAAAGTAAAGGAGCATTATGTAACAATTGTGTGTCCAGAAATGAGCGCAGCAGTCCAGATCAGGAGACAGATAGCTAGAACCACAAAGCGTTCTTTGGCTTATCCCCTTTGGAGAAACTTTTATAAAGGTTCCACTCTGAACCCTTTTTGAGAGTTTTATCTAGAACCCAACACCCCAGTGCCCCATCTATGAAAAGTTTCACCCAGATGCCCCTATGAGACGATCTACAGAGAACCCGTCTATGGTGACATGGTTCTACCCAGGGGGTTCTATCCAGAATCTTTCTACCTTCTAAGGGTGCTAACAAGAACCATCCCGGGGAGTTCTACTGAGAACCTATTATATTCTAAGGGTTTTATATCCCACCCAAACTCCAACCTCTACACACAGGGTTCCACTATCATCCACCGGGCCACAGCAACCTTTTTATAATCCAAAGCTCTCTGAGTTTTTCCAATTTTATCTAGACACCAACGACATCTCTAGACACCTCGGGGTTCCACCAAGAACGTTTTTTTATATTCCAAGGGATTTTTCTAGTATCCACCGGAGGGTTCTATGGAGAACCTTTTTATATTATCGTACAAAGAACCCTTGATGAAAGAGTTCTTCAAGGATTTTCTCTGGTCAATCATTCGTACAGTGCACATAGCTTTTTTTTTGTATGTTTAGTGACTGAATGTCTGCTCCTGAGTAAGAAGGGTGAGGGGTTAGGAAGTGATCGTCCCCTGACCTCAGATATCAGACCGGTTTGACTGCCAGAGTGAATTATAACACATTGTTAATAGAAATGTCAGAGCTCGATCATCATGTTTACCTTTCTATATTGACACAGAAATACATATATGCAGTGGCGCCCTCGGAAATTTTTCATACAGGTGGCCAAGATGGAGCCACTGAAAATCTTGGGGTACCAGAAGCCAATGAATTTTAGGAATTCTCTCCTTGGCGCACGTTACATATATGGCATTAAAGTCGACAGTTATGTAAAGAAACTGATATAATGCCTCTTTTGTGTCCACAGAAACCAATTTGCAAGAGTGATATGGCAATTCTTGCAAATATCTGTATTATATAACACCAACTGCCTTCACTTCAATGATCAGAGCTCATCATAAGTCAAAAATAATGTTTTCTTCTGCACTAGAAAATACACGTTTACAATTGTTGGTAATGTGTTCATAAGAAAAAGTACTTTAAGGTTACAATCCTTAAGATTTAAATCAATGGTCAGCATTTTTAAATAATAGCTACTCATTGTGCATCTCCAGTTCCAAAAAAGTTTAGACGTTGTGTCAACACAAATAAAAACAGAATGCAAAGATCTGCAAATCATTTTCAACTTGTATTGAACTGAATACAGTATAAAGACGAGATATTTGATGTTCAAACTGATAAACTTGATTGTTTTTTGTAAATATAGACTCACTCTGAATTTGATGCCTGCAACACTCTTTTTTTTTTTTTTTTTGAGTTGGGACAGCAACAACAAACGAGTGGGAAATTTGTGGAATGTTCAAAAACACCTGTTTGGAAAATTCAACATGTAAACAGGCTGATTGGAAACAGGTGATGTATGATTGGGTATTAAAGGTGCATCCTAGAAAAGCTCATTTGCATGAATGGGGTCAAAGTTTTTGCAAATCATTGCATTCTGTTTTTATTTACATTTTACACAACATCACAGCTTTTTTGGAATTGGGGTTGAACCATATAGGTGTTTTCAGTGTTCGTGGCGGACTCCGCCATTCCCACGCTGGCTTCAAATTGCTTTGCACAATTAATTCAGTGGGTACAATACATCCATATTATATAGCATGACTGTTTTTAATCTATTTTATCATTTTATCACAGTTAGAAGGTGTGATTTCCCACATATTATAAATTATTAGTATTACCCTCTAGTTAAGAACTCAAAATGATAAAAGCATGTGCAGCAATTTCCTTTGTGATTATTTTATTGTCAAATTTGTCTGCTTGGTTACATTTATAAAACTATGTGATCTCATAACATTCAAAGACATTGAAGATTAACATTTATCATCCGTAATACATAATACAACTTGTAACAATAAAAGTTTTGTTTGTTAACTTCAGCAAAAGAGATACAATCAAAATATTTAATATAGAAAACATTTTTATGGTTGGATGCTTAAGAGCATAAAGTCATTTTTCTATTAAAATCTGTTAAGTAAATCCAATTAGACATTTTCATAAAAACTATATACAGTATGCAACTTTGTACAAACAGGACACAAAACACACAACACAGTACAAGAGAAACAATGAAAGTAATACTTGTTTTCTTTGGTTATTACATCACACTATGTTCATATAGGTGTAAGGAGCTTTTACAGCAGTTTCAAAACATTGCATTCAATGTTCATAAAAATCCCAGATCCACTCCACAACAGTCGTAACTTAATGGACTCATTTTCTGAATCACAGCTTCACTCGACGTGTGGCTGATGTCCATACAGCAGTTCTGGGAGGTTGGATGGCAGGAAACACATGTCCACAGCAGCGAGCTGTCTCTGCAGAAAGTAAATAAACAAAAGGTCAAACTGTGTGGTGGGTGGGAGGCTTTTACTACAAATCATCACAGAGAACAAGCTGTCAGCACCTACCACTGTGTCCAGCTTTAAGCACGGCCCACCATGTTCTCCAGACGCTCTATTCTCCCAGACACATCGGCTAGTGAGAACAGTCAAGGAAACTCTTTTACAGGCACAATTAAATACAGAGGAGTGAGACATGATGGTCATATTGCTCTCTTTAACATATACAGGGCACACTGTTTAAACTATGTGCCAGCAGGTAGAAATAAGCAGCCTTCACCTCAGTGAAATATGCTGCTGAGACTGTTTATAATAAAACGTCTTCCATCTGAAACAACAGGAAGGATATGCTTGGCTGTGAGCTGCTGGATGGCAGCCTGCGTCTGCTTCTGGAAAACCAGTCTGGCTTCACATTTGCAGGGATCCTCCTTCACCTCCACCTTCACCTCTTCACCGGGAGAAAGCAAATTTCACATCAGTTTAACAGACCGTGTAGAGAGTGAAAAAGCACACAGAACACCACCCTTTTTTCCCAACTAGGCTGCTACGGCTCAACAAATAGAGACACACTGACTGGGTTGCACCAGCAAGGATTGATTTTTGAACCTGATTAAAGCACGGTTTAAATTAAAATTATTTTGCACCAAACTTTTAAACTAGCTCAAAACTAAAAGATAAAATTAAAACCCTCTTTTAACCACAGTTTAGTTTTTAAGGTTTTCTAAACCTACATTCATTTTAATTCTGTTGCACCAAAACTTTAAACTTTAAATTTGTTAACCTTTTAGCTAGCTACCAAACAAAGTAACCTTTTTTAGTAAATACAGGGCAACTGAAAGTTAATGGTTTTGTGCACATTTATTATTTATCTATTTATTTTTGAATTTGATTAAGCAAACATCTCCATATTGATTAAACTCTATTTAGTTACTGTTTAGGTAAATATCTAATTAACTAGTGTCTGTGCAACAGAGCTCTGCTTAATTTTAAATCTGGATTTAAACATTTTAAACCAAGGTTTGCTAAACTCTGATCAGAACTAATCTTAGATTGAATTAATCTATGTTGGTGCAACTCAGTCTTAAAGACAAATACTTTACAAAAATACTTTACAAAATATTCTGCTGTATTAATTTACCATTTCCATTTTACCACAAATTATAGTGACTCAATTCTATAATATTACCCGATAATTGTCCAACAAATACTACAGTCAACAGTGAATTATAGTCAGGAATTATGCAGCAGTTGGTTGTGATGTTGTGAAGCCCTGCTTAGAAGCCAAACATTATTTCTGCATATTGCCTTTAAAGCATTTATATCACATAAAAATCACAGCAAAGTGTCACATTTGCTGCAGGAATCCATACAGCTGGTTCTTACGTTTCAGGGAACATGTTTTCTTGTCCGTATTCAAGATATAACCATCCCGGCACTGGCAGTAATAGGAGGCATTGCTGTTGACACATATGTGTTCGCAGTCATGTCCCATGGCACAGGGGTCCACACCTAGAATAAGCCGGGATTAAGGGATGGCGCTGTCAAGATGGCAGCATGGATGCAGTTTCATGTGCTAGTATACAGTTTACTATATCAAAGTAGTTTGTGTTAGGTAAGGTAGTGCTCTGCAGGCTGCAAAAATCCATTAAACCATTTGATCATTATCAGAATCTCTTTCTAATGGAGGATCTGTAGACAAAAAGAAGTAAAATAAATTGTCTAATATTCAATTTGTGATACATGTTTTTTTGTACAAGCGTAATAAGAATGACTTCTTAGTTTGTACTTGACCACATGTCACTCGCGGTGTAAAAGTTGGTCCATTCTTACACCTTCACCACATCTCAGCCAAGGTCATTTGCGAACTGCTTATGTTCACTGTGTGTTGGACAACACAGGTAAAATCACAGAACCCTGAAGTACAACAGTAAAGACAGTTACATGGACAAATGAGTTCATAAATAACAGGAGGACAAGAAAAATACGGAAACATGGAGAAAATGCACAAGTTTACAGCAGAACCTCATTTGTTCAAATCTTCAAAGTCTTCAAAATCTTTTGGGGTTTCTTATGCATGTAGACAAGTGTGTTATACATTTGGAAAAGTGTGTTATTAATAAATCCAAACCATACAAAGAATAAAGTCTATACACATGTATTTCAGTCAGATTTCGTCAATCTGGATTCTTTAATTTCCATTTTGAAAAAGTGAGGGTCTACTGTACATTTAAATCATTTCAAATAAAAAGAAATACATTCAAAGCAATCATCATACTCCTAGGAAAAATGTGCTAACTAGAACCATAAAGGGTTCTTTGACTTGTCCCCATAGGAGAACCATTTTTGGTTCCTGGTAGAACATTTTATAAAGGTTCCACTTCGAACCTTTTCAGAGATTTCTACCAAGAACCCAACATACTGGGTTATACCTAGAACCATCTGTCCAAGGGTCCACCCAGAACCCCCTATGAGAGGTTCTAAAGGAGAACCCTTCTATGGTACAATGGTTCCACCCAAAACAGTCTCTGGGGGCTCTCAGAGAGGGTTCTTTCCTCGGGTGTAAACAAGAGCTCAGCCAGGGGTTCTACCAATAACCCTTTTATATTCCAAGGTTTTTATCTAGAACCCACTTAGAGGGTTCTACTTTTATATTATCATACAAAGAAGAAAGTTCCACTTGGAACCCTTTTGAAAAAATTCTTCCTAGATCCCAAAATAAAGGGATATACCTAGAACCATCTGGTCAAGGGTATACCTTGAACCTTCTATGAGAGGTTCTATAGAGGACTCCTCTATTGTGTAATGGTTCCACCCAGAACCCTTTGTTGGGGTTCTATCCAGAACCTTTTCCACCTTCTAAGGGTGCTAACAAAAACTCACCGAGGAGGTTCTGCCAAGAACCTTTTTATTTTACAATTGTTTCATCTAGAGCTTATCCAGGGGGTTCTACCAAGAACTCCTACACACTCCAAGGGTTTTGTGAAGAAACCAACTACCAAAAACCCTTCCACATATTGCTACAAAGGACCATTGATAAAAGAGTTCTTCAAGGATTTCAACAATCCTTACAAAGAACCCTTGACGAACCGTTTCTTGAAAAAAGGCTTCCTCAGAAGAAATGGTTCTGGGTAGAACAAAAGTCCTTTAAAGGTGCATAATGATGCTTTGATTGTGTAACAAATGAATAAAAATCACCATATACATGTTTTGTTTTTAAAAAATAAGCTCAAAGTTTAGGGCTGCATAGCCCCAAGACTTTACATTGGTTTAATGTATGCAAGCAGATTCTAGTGCCGACATCTGCAGTCCATGTGGGGATTGAGAGCATCTGGTATTTTCCGTTGTGATTTCAGAGTTTATTATTCACCTATAACACAGTGAAAGACTCACAGTCTGCAACAAAACCCCCTGTAGACTGTAGGTGCCCCTTACTGAGGAACTAGAACCAGGGTTAATGGTGGGAAAAGGGTCTCGCAGGTCTCTTTGTCCTACCGCACAGCGTCTCCCTGAACTTGGAGGTGAGCTTCTCGATGACGCCGTAGGTCTCCACATAGAAGACGTGGTCATCCAGAGGGATGCTGGCCATCAGCTGCAGGGAGCGCATGTCAGCACGGTCCACCCCAACAGCGTAGATCTCGATGCCTGAGGCCCGAGCTGCAGCAGACACCTCCTCCACCTGGTCTTGAGGTCTCCCATCTGTCACAATGATGGCCACCTTGGAGATGTTCCTGGAGCGAGGTCGGGCTCCAGACTGCTCAGTGAAGGCTTCATTCACTGCGGTTTTGATGGCAAGGCCAGTCATGGTGCCGGCCGCCAGGGGCTCGATGCGGGAGATGGCTTTCTTCATGTCGGGTTTGTTGAAGTGGTCTTTGAGCAGGAACTCGATCTTGACCGTGCTGGCATAGTTGACCACAGCCACTCTGGTAGCGTCCGTGCCCACGTCCAACGTGTCGACCATGTCGGCCAGGAATATTTTCACCTTCTCAAACTCACCAGGACGCACGCTGCGAGAGCTGTCAATGATGAAGACCAGGTCCAAGGGACGGCTCCTGCACTGATTGTCTGTCTCTGGTGATCAACCAAACCACGGCAGGATTAAGTCAATTTAAAAACCCAGATCATCACTCAGAGAAACAGTCGAGCTTGTTGGTTAAACGGCCACAGTGAGAGTGACACAGTTAACAATCAGGGACAAAACACAGGGATGCACAATATACGTTCCCATGGTAACAAAAGGAAATTGTGCATCAGTGCAGTGGTTCAGGTGACATGATACAGTATGCCATAATTCATACTGTATCATTTCAGTGTTTCAACAGTCCATCAGAGACGTATCATGGGACATATCCTTTATCTCATTTCCCTGAATGAAAAGGATGCTTGATGTCCACACATAAAAAGTGACAACAACACCTAAAGATGGAGACAGTGTTAGAAGCCCTGCCTGTCCAGTCACATACACATACACTAAACTACATGTTTGCACTTTAGTGTCAGATCCTCTCTGCTTTTTTTTAAAGCAAAAATACTGACTCAGATTTTTTAAAGACACTATTGTCTTATTTTAAATTTCAAATGCACATTTCAAAGAGGCCTTTTTGTAGCTTTTAGTTTTCAGACATCTTAATCGCTGTCCACATCTCCCATTGTGTCATTAATTCAAACAGGAAGACAAATAAATTATTTATTATTATTTCCTACCACCAAAATATATCACCATGATATCACTTTTAAATAAAAATTACATCTGCTTTAAAGGAATAGTTTAACATTTTTGGAAATACACTTATTTGCTTTCTTGCCGAGAGTTAGATGAAAAGATCAGCACTCACACACTCTTGTATAGTAAACATGCCAGAAGATGGTTAGCCTAGTTTAGCTTAGCACAAAGACTGTGAAAAGGGAGAAAACTCTAGCCTGAATCTGGACTTCCTGCCAGCATCTCTAAAGCTCACTAATTAACATGTTATTTACACAACTGTTCAAAAGCTGAAGTGTAAACATGGCACGTGATTGCACAAGGGCTTATGTGCTTTTTCTTGAAGTAATAACTTCCTGTAATTTCCGCTGGTTGTCTGGCAACCTCACAGTGTAAACCAGGAAGTTACTGCAACAGGCTGAGTACCCCACCCTGTTCAACCACAACATGTTGTTTTTACACTTCGATGTACAGATTAAATATAACAAAATGAAATATGAAATATGACATGTTTTTAGATTGGTTAGATTAGATGGGTCATGTTCGTGTGTGAGCTTGTCCGCAGCTAATCTCGCATACTACTGGACCAATTAGCCTAATATTTATTGTGCACATTTATGACTGTATGCTCAAGGACATCTCGTGGTTGTGGTGATTCACAATTTTTGAAAAACCTTCAAAAATTTATATAAAACCTATATATATCCTATACTAACTCCTGACTCCTCACTCCTCTTAACCAGCCATAAGGAGCTGTTAGTCCACTACTGAGAGCACTCTTCTAGTTTATCATTTTTGTTTAAACCTGTAAGTTTCTTGAGATACATTACGTCTTTTACAAGATAGACCAGCGGTTTTCAAAGTGGGACCTCAAGGGATTTTTAAAAAATAAATCTAATTATCATTTATTATTATAGAATATATTTCCAATAATGTATAACATTGCTGTGCCCATCGTTCTACTTGCCTGCCAGTCAGAACATCATTGATCATGTCAGTGGACTACTGCCTGCCAGGAAGCTGCTCTGCTCCTTAAATTTAGTGCGAACTCACAAAAAAGGACATGTTTTTGAAAAGGGAAAGACCTGACAAACAGAGTAACAGCCCAGCTGACAAATGCTCAGTTGAAAAACATCCAAAGAACTCCTGACCAAGTGAAAAAGATTTACTGCAGCATGTAAGAATGGCTACAAGGGCCACAAATACGTCCTCTGCTTTGAAACCCTCTCAAATGAGTGACCATCTAAACTTCAGCCTCACTTGAAACAAAAGCACCCACAGAGGCTGAAAAAACAGTTGACTTTGGGTTTTTATGGACATCTTGCAAAAGGGGGCCCCGGACATAAAGTGATGCTATTTGGGGGGCCTTGGCATGGAAAAGTTTGGAACACACAACATTAATTTAGAACAATGACATATAACACAACAAAAGAGAACCTGAGACTTATGAGGAAGATTAAAATTGACTATGTAAAGGTGCTGATGGTGGACTTTGTTCCCTGGGTAAAGAGCCAGGCTAGCTGTTTCCCCCTGTTTCCATTCTTTATGCTAAACTATGCCAACAGTCTGCTGGCTGCAAGTTTATATTTAACAGAGTCATAAAAGTGGTGTCAATCTTCTCATCTCACTTTCAGAAAGACAGAGAATAAATGTATTTCACAAAATGTCTGTTTACTCCTTTAAATAAAATGACGTGTGCGTTAAGTGGCGTTTGCATGTTTCTATTCTTTCTCGATGCGAAACACACAGATCTGACCTGGAAAGCATTGAGGAGCATTGGTTGGGTTGGAAAGGAAACCTGACTGGTAATATTCTACCTGTCTCCACAGCACTGACGGTGGTGATGAAGCCGCTTTGGGTACTGACCGGTAGCGTCACAGGAGGAGTGGTGGTCTCCACTGGCGCCATAGTGGTCACCAACACTGGAAGGACGGTTGTCAGCGGTGCCACTGTAGTTGCTGGCGGAGTTGGCTGCAGAGTTGGCAGCACTGTTGGCTCTGGTAGAGTTGGTGGAAGCGTAGGAGGGAGTACCACAGGTGTTGTTGGTACCGTTGGGTCTGACTTTGTTGGGCATGGACCTTTCATTTTGTAAGGGAACGGGCCTTTGAGCTTGTGATGGGGGTGGTGAACTACTGGTGGAGATAGACCTTTGTATATGTGGTGCATTTGTGGCCCTTTGAATCTGTGGTGATAAGGCAGCACAGGACTGAGGGTCTGTGGTAAGTCACAGGAGGAGGTAGAGGAAAAGGTCGATACACTACCGGCGGAGGGATCCGTGGTGGCTGGTAGTGGTAGTGATACCCTCCTCTATACGTGTAATCACTTCTGTGAACTACAGGGCCACCAGAAAGGAAAAGTGATAGAGAACATTAGTAGTTGAAAGTACAGGACAGATGTGTCAGTTGACATTGTACAAGTACAACCCAAATTCCAAAAAAGTTGGGACGTTGTGTAAAACATAAATAAAAACAGAATGCAATGATCTGCAAATACTTTTTGACCTCTATTCAGTTGAATACAGTACAAAGATGAGATATTTAATGTTCAAACTGATTAACTTTATTAACTGTTTGGGAACTGAGGACACTAACTGTTGGAAGCTTTTACCGTTAAGTTCTTTCTTTTTGCGGCGTTCAATAGTTCGGGGCCTCTGTTGTCATAATTTTTGCTTCATAACACAACACATTGTCAGTGAGAGACAGGTCTGGACTGCAGGCAGGTCAGTCTAGTACCTGAACTTTTTTACTACGAAGCCACGCTGTTGTAACACATGCAGAATGTGTCTTGACGTTGTCTTGCTGAAATAAGCAGGGACGTCTCTGAAAAAGACATCATCTGGATGGCTGCAAATGTTGCCCCATTAACAGGGCCTTCACAGATGTGACAGTTACCCATGATGCCATGGGCACTAACACACCCCCTTACCATCACAGATGTTGGCTTTTGAAGTTAGTGCTGGTAACAATCTGGATGGTCCTTTTCCTCTGTAGCCCAGAGGACATGACGTCCATGATTTCCAAAAACAATTTGAAATGTGGACTCATCAGACCACAGCACACCGTTACACTTTGCATCAGTCCATCTCAGATGAGCTCGGGCTCAGAGAAGTCTGCAGAGTTTCTGGATGTTTTTGATATATGGCTTTCCCTTTGCATGGTAGAGTCTTAACTTGCATTTAAAGATGCAGCAATGAACTGTGTTTACTGACAACAGTTTTCCAAAGTGTTCCTGAGCCCATGTAGTACCCTTTCTACAATTATGTGGGTTTTAAAGGCAGTTTTTCCACGCAGTGCTGTCTGAGGGGTCAAAGGTCACAAGCATTCATTGTTGATTTTTGGCCTTGCCCCTTACATGCAGAGATTTCTCCAGACTCTGTGAAAATTATATTATATATTTTATGATATTATGGATTGTAGATGGTGAAATCTCTAGATTTCTTTTGTGTTGAGAAATGTTGTTCTTAAACTGTTTCACTATTTATCTGCACAGTTTTCTACAAAGTAGTGAACCTCAACCCATCCATGCTTGTGAACAACTGAGCCTTTCCAGGATGCCCCTTTAATACCCAGTAATGATACTATCACATGTCATCAATCAACGTGTTTACCTTTTGAATGATCCAGACAGGTGTTTCTGAGCATCTCACAACTTTCACTGTCTTTTGTTGCTTTTTAAAAACATGGCATCAAATTCAGAATGAGTGTATATTTACAAAAAATAACAAAGTAAATCAGTTTGAACATTAAATGTCTTGTCTTTGTAATGCATTTAATTACATATAGGTCGAAAAAAATATTTGCAGATCATTGCATTATGTTTTTATTTACATTTTACACGGCATTTCAACTTTTTTGGTATTGGGATTGTAGGTTGTAAAGACATATACAACAACAGACAAATTATTAGTTGAAGCACGAGTGTAAGTTCAGCCACCTGGTTTGTTTGTTTACAACAAGCAGGGATTATCCCGAATAGTGCTTGTGAAACACCCAGTCAAGAATTTCAGATTTCATGCATTTTGTGTTTAGAAAAAGGATAAAATCCTGTTGTAAAACTTTTGGTTAGATTACTTTTTTGAGAGGTGAAAAATCTAGTCTTACTAGAACATTTCTAACAGTTAATGTTTTATTTTAAACTAATAACAATGATGGTAATCTGCAAGAAAAACAATTTGCATTATTTTTTATTTAAACAAATCATAACTGGAGACAAGTACTTGTAATTTACTTTAGTCCATTTTATGCATGTATAATTCTACTTCACTACATTTGAGAGGGAAATATTAAACTTTTTATTCCACTTCATAACTAGTTACTTCACTACATTACTGCAAAATAACATTTTACCTACAAAAACAATGATGAGCTCATATAATATAATGCATTTTTTTTAAATTACCAAACAATATAAGAAGTTAAAGTGAGCTCCACCTGGACTGAGCACTACATTAGAATACTGCTTACACATACGGCAAATATTCCAATAATCTGATATACTGGTATTTAAGGAAACGGACATATTCTGCAGAAAAATGGTCCCTGTGATTGATTTACAGCTGGTCAAGCTGAGTTTGACCAATTTATGCACTATTAGTTAGTTAAATGCTGTGGTTTTCAACCCAGGGGTTGTGCCCCTAGTATTTTAATTGGCCTGGTTTATAGTTTATTTTTAGCAGCAGGTCTACATTTTATTTTGTAAGCTTTTCATTTGTTTTATCATGTAAAATTTAGAAACAGTAACCACACCTGACCAGTAAAATTACAGAAAAGAAAAAAAATATTTCTCACTTAAATGTAGTGATATAGAAATACTAAGAAATGTAAAGAAGCCAACAAGTATCTTCCCTCAAACTGTGCATATTAGGCTCAATGTATGCCGTATTACGACTTCTTCCATTACTGCTAGAAAAATAAAAACTATAAAGTAAAAAAAGTAACATAATGATCAGTAAGACTTACTTGCTGGATTGAGGGTCCTATGCGGTGGTCGGCCATTATTTCTGGTCTGTGCGTAGCTTTGAGCGGCTATGACCTGAGGGTCCCCCGCACTGAGGTGATGATATGTGGCCTGAACATCAGACAGCAGCAGTGAAGCGCAGTACAACAGGCTCCACAGTAAAGACTTCATCGTATCTGCCTGCAGCGGGTCCTCCGGTGGTCTGTCTGTCCCCTGTCTGCTCTCTCTGTTTCTGAGGGTCCTGCTCAGCTCAGCGGGGGTCTGACTGACCGCCTCCACATATGAGGGGCCTCTCAGGCCAACACGTCAACCTCACTGCCCAATCCAAAGTTGGGACATGACCTTCAGGCCACGGTAAAGAAGTGCGTAAATAAAACCAGTCAAATATCTGTGGCTGTAACCACGGCTTTCACAAACAGAGGTTATGAGTCTCCAGTGGCGTCGCCTGGCCTGGGCATCCGGGGCTTTAGCCCCGAACGTTTTTTCTTTAGCCCCGGATAATTCAACTTCAGAAGAAATAATGATAACTGTACATTAACGAGCCACGAAAGAAGTTGTAGTTTTCCATTTTCAGTGAATGCAACACAGGATGACGTCTCGACGTCAAGACCAATCAGAGAGGGGTTGCGTGCTGATCTAAACCGTTGGCGCGCACGATTCAGCGAGACGTTTAAGAAAGAAAATAACGACATTGATATACCGTTACGAAAACATGGATATAAGGCGGTTTTTCAGAAAGAAGGAGGCTGACTCGGCTGAGGCTCACGGCTCTCAAATTCGTACTTCGTAATTTGACAGTGCCCATAGAGAGCCTTTTGGGGGGCGTAGGGATTAATATTTTCCATAAAATTGCATTTTCTATCCTGGAAACAGGATAGAAACTATCCTGCACTATCCCAATGTATGTAGGTTCAAAACCTGATCACTTTAGTGTTTAATCTGAAGGTATTAATAATTATTGGTGAGGCAGAACGTCATTTCAACATTAATCAACAATATAATGAACATAATATAAGCTGCGCAGCTGCGTACAGCTCGACCTTCGCTGCGGCTGCATGTGAGGATGAAATGCCAACTTCAGCCTGTGATCTGTCGCTGTCTGAATGAACAGCCTCGTGGAAGTGAGATTTTACAGTTCTACATATTTTAATCCAACGGAATTCGTTGAAATAAGTCATTTGGTGTTTTCAAAGTCATGATATTGAGCTGAAACAGGTTCCACACTTCGTTCCCATTCACAGGCTGCTGCTGAGTGGAGCAGACGGCTCGCACCGCGCATGCTGCGATGTTCAACATCGTAGTTAATTATCACTGAAAGTTAAAAAGCAAAACTCTAAAAAAGCTCTCACTCACTTGTTCTGGGGCTTTGGATACATTCTTCGGGAGATTTTGGCGTATTTCTTCAGTGAGGGGCGCTTTTTGCCACAACCAGCTGCTGACGGTAAAACCATTACATGCAGTAGCCTATTTCACCTGACGTGTTTTGAATAAAGTATAAATCCAGATGATCTTGAAGCTCCGAGCTTCACCTGGAAGTTTATCTGAGATTCTAAAAGTTGCAGCAAACATCAGTCCAGTGGATTTTATTCCCTCCAGCGCAGTTTGTATCTTCATTGTTTAATTTTTTAAGTATTTTCACACAAAGTTGGTGTCAGACATGGCGTTGTGTGTCTCATTCAGATGATAGAGCAAAAACCTTTCTGTATTAAGTGCATTAATGATCAGAAGTGCTTGAATTCGTGGCGATTTGTGATCGCTGATTGATTCATAAAAGCACCAGGTTTGCTTGTAGCGCATAGAAGTCAGAAAACACACAGTACCCGCTTGAAAATTAAATCTTAAGAATAATATAGGCTAGCTATGATATTATGATGATATAGTAGACTAAAAGGTATGTATTATTTATTATTGTAGCGTGTATTTTAGCAAAGTATCCACTCTAATGGGAGATGTGAAGCAAAAATAAATAAATAAAAATAAAAAATGCGCCGTTGCGGCGGTCAGAGGGGGTACTAGAATGCTGGCTGTCCAAGTGTTAAGATTGTGTGGTGTTTTAATTTTGGAAAGAATAATAATTAGTTAAAAATATTTTTATCAGTAATTTTTTTTTTTATCAATTACTAGACATTTCAGGCAACGAGTTTGGAGGCTACACAGCGAGCTTGGAAAACTAGCTGTGTTGTTATTGTGCATGCAACTTGTGGCGAGTCTGGCGACTTTTGTATAGATTAATAAGAAGTAATGATTGAGACTCCTGAGTCTTGATTTATAGCTCACCTGTAATTTTCATCTTTTTAAAATACTCCCTGACATCGCGTTGTCCAGCCGCTCGTTTGGCCATGCTGACACTGCAGTGCAGCGCAGCTTGTTCCGCATGTTTGCGTGCCCCTGTGCCCTCAGATTTTATTATTTCTTTTACTCAACATGCGTACTACTTTCTAATGATGAAATAATTATATATAATTATAAGTTATATTTCCAACATTTACTGTAAAAAGGGAAGGGATGGAAAGGGGGGATGGCAGTTTTACAGGGGGGATGATTTTGATCGTTTTTTATTTCAGGGGGGATGCCATCCGCCCTCATCCCCCCTCAACTCGAGTACTGGGTGCAACACAACACAGTGGGGGGTGGGGGGTGGTGGTTGGGGTGGGGGTTAAGATTAAATATATTTAATCTTAAACTGACTCATGTGATGTGCATTTTTTGGGGGAAATATGGCTCCTGATATAGTCTGTAGGCATCATCACTCAACTTTTTCACATGGTCTGGTGTTAAAAAAAGCAAACTAAAAATTGTAAATCATGTAACTTCTAACATTTTTTTAAAATTGAGGGGGAATATGACTTGGCTTCAGTCAAAATATTTACAAAATATTTATTTTTTTGGCTTTAATTCCTGTGTTATCTATAAGTGCATCATCCTGTTTCTATCAATATAATCTAATTTAATTTTGACACATTTTGAAGTACACGTTGGCAGTATTTGGCTCTAGACAAGACGCAACAAGGCTCAAAAAAGCATAGAGCTTTTTTCCCGGGTGGGATCCCCCAAACTTCCCCATAAGGGTCTGGGCTCAGCCCCCAATGTTCTCAGTCCCAAGAAACGCCCCTGTGAGTCTCCCAAAAGCACCAATTTCCACTGCACTTAATTTGGTGTCTAATAATACTTACACTGGGTCCAAAAGCTTGTTTTTTTTTTTTTTTTTTTTTTTAATGGAAGACCGAAACGGCCAAAATTAAAAATAAATAAAGAAATAACATGTAAAAATATGTCATTAAAATATTTTATGTCATAAAGTATATCCTCATTTACATATTTGGAAACAGTTCAGAAACAAACAAATAAATAAGAGGAGTAAATAAGCTTGAGGAAATAAATAGGGGCATTCAAAGGGGGAAATAATACAGAACAAAAAAAAAAAAAAAATCAATACATTAATGAATAAAATGGAAAAATTGGAAAGTAAATAAATATGGGAATTGATCAAAAGATAAATAAATGCAGAAGCAAATTATAACAGAAATATTATTTGATTTCTCTTTCTATTGGTTACATTAATTTATGCCCACACTTATTTTTAATATCATTTTGGTGCATTGAATGGAAAATTAATCTATTTATTGTGCCATTTATTTATTTATTTTGGATTTTGGTAGTTAGTGCACCACAGTTTGAAAGCCTTTCCACACTGTCAGAAATATAAATATAAAGATAAAATATTTATTTGGTATTTCTACAAGTTGTAAAATTGAAAGCCTAAAAATACTGGAAAAACAAAAACAAAACAGGTGTATATTTTAATCACAGACTGTGCCCCGAGAACCACTCCCAAATTCACCAAACAAATAAATATAATACTTTTTCCCCATAGATCTTAGTCGGCTGACGGTAAGCCTAGTCGTGTCTAGCAGGGAACCCTTGATTTGTGTAACTCCCGCGAGATTTGAGAGTTGTTTCGATATCATGTACTTTTATTACACTTAATTATGTTTGTATGACGAGGAAATGCTGTCATACAAATATAATCTGGGCGCGTTTAGAGACATAAAACACCTGGGGGGTAAGATCACGGTCAATGTTAAAACGGTCGCTCGCGAGATCTCTCGCAGGTCCGGGGTTCCCTTCTAGCCAAACCACGCCCACTCGAGACGCCTGAAACACGATTGGACGTCGTCTCGCGCGGCGTCACATCCGCAGTTGGAAAAACAACACAGACTCGAACTCATGGAGGAAGATGAGTCACAAATACTCGAACACGCTCACTCTGAGTTTAAAGGGCAGGATTTCGCACAGGCAGAAGAACTGTACACGAAATTCATCTCGTCCTGTTTACAGTCCAGGTGCTGGTTGTTTGTTTGTTTTTTTTTGTGAAGTTAAACCTGCTAACGGTCGCTGGTGTTACGCCACATTCTGTTACCCGTTAAATTCTGTGACTTGACGTTAACGTCAGCCTGCTGTGAACTCTGTTTCTCTCTCTCTCCGGTGTCACTTAATTGCATTTATTGCTACATAAGTCAGCTCCAGCTGTGTCGTATTTCCACAGGGAATGTGAAGCTAGTGATCTGGCCACAGCTTATAACAACCGCGGACAGATAAAGTACCTCCGGGTGGATTTCCATGAAGCAATAGAGGACTACACCTCCGCCATACAGAGTGACAGCCGCTTTGAAATACCTTTCTACAACAGAGGACTCATCCACTATAGACTAGGTGAGGATACATGAACGTCCAGTCCAGACCTGTGACCCCGCCCACTCCACTGAATAAAAGTGTTAATGACAATTCAGTGACTTCCGCTCAGGACCTGCTTCAAAATAAATGTCAGATTTATCATGTGTTGCAATATTTTGTCTTTTTTTTTTTTTTGTTTAACTGTTAATTAAACTCCAAATGGAAAGTACAACCGTATGTGAGGAGGAATCTGTAGTAATTAAAATGAAAGTTGTTTTGGTGCAAAGACAGTGCCAAAATTAAAAATAAAACCTCTCAATAAGTAGGTACGCACAATGAAGATGCTTTCATGCAGGCATGTGGGGTCATTGAATGGTTTGGTCAGTGTGAAAATGGTTCTAATCATATGTGTGGCAATATTTTTTGCTGTCCATAGATAAGTGTGGGCAAATGTTTTTCAAACATGCTAATTTTTATTAAAATATTTGAATTGATGGAAAAAATCTCCCAGCTACATTTTATATATTTTTTATTTCATATTCAGACATTCCCTTTTATTCAGCTCCATGATATTACAGTTTAGTCCAGTTAAGTCTTAGTATATAGATATATTCTTGATGAAAAAGAGTGTGAAAACACTCAATATACAATATGATGCAGTGGAAATAAAGAGAGTAACCTGTAAAGATGAACAGAGAGCTCAGGTTACAGTGGATGGTCATGGTCTGAAAGGCTGGGATAAGATTTCTATAGGAGTTCTTGATCAAACAGATCAGAAAAACTCCTTTAATCCTCCTTGTGACACACTAGATACTGAGATTAGTGAGCCAACATGTGAAAAAAACGTTGTTCATTGTATATTTTATAAAATAAAAATGTGAGTGTTACCATCATAACTTTTTCTCAAGCTTCTTGTTGGCCCTTTTTGTACAGTACTTCTTGATTTTAATCAAAATGTATCTTGACAGTTTCCTAGCAGCAGCTGACTGGACAGTCAACCAGCTGTCTTTTAATATAGATTAGAGATTAGATACAGCCTTAAAATCAATTATTGATTAGCTGTAAGGATTCTGTATGTGCTGAGTTTGGTGTGTTCATTCTTGAGACACTAGATGGAGCTGTGTGTTCGCTTGTGCTCATGCTGCCTAGAAAACAGAACTGCTGACTCCTATCAAGCCAGTTTGGCAGTATACTACAAATCATAAACTTAAACATTTTTTTTATTATCTTACAGGGTTTTTCGATGATGCCAAGAATGACTTCCAGCAAGCATTAAAGCTCAATCCAGATTTTGAAGATGCCAAAGTGAGCCTGCAGCAGACACTCCTGGACCAGGAGCAGAAGATAAACAGGGGATATTGACAACCTCATAAACTACAGAGTGCACGATTTATTCATCCTGAAATCTGAAAAGATGTTCATTCTGTCAGTTGTTGGCAATTTACTGAAATTTCACAGCTGCTGTATAACAAATTGAGATGTCATTATTTTAGTTATATAATTTAAGACATCATCATGAAAATGAACATAAAGTGAAACCAAAAAACAAAAAAAACAACAACAACAATCTGCACAGTCAGTGTTACTGATGAAATAGAAAGCAGACATCCTACTGGATCAGGAGCAACACTTATCTGGATTTTTGTTAAGCAGAGCATTGATAACTCCTTTCCTGCATTGACTCGAGACTGTTCCAGTTGGAAAAATTGTATTTAATGGCCTCATAAATGAAAGTATATCATTGTATAAGCCTGTGAGTGGACAGTCCAGACTGATCGACCCCGGCACTCCAAGTAAAATGATGAGCTTGGGTTTTACTGTCAGTAATAAAGACACTGGCATACAGTGATGATCTCTCAGCTGTAAAGAAGAAACGGGTTTTGTGTCTTAAAGGGATAGTTTGGACCTTTTTAAGTGGGGTTATATAAGGTGCTTATATTATCTACAGTAGATGACGGTCGACATGCCCCCAGAGAAGCAACAGAGTACTGGTGTAGGAAGCTAAGCAATGTACTGCAGTGGACAGGTTCAGCAGCAACATGTATTTTAGCCACCTAAAAAAGGACCACTTTAAAAATCAATATTTTTATTTTATGTAATTTATTATAAAAGATGTTTTGTTTTTCATAACACAGAGAACAAAAGATTGGACAGACACATAACAAAGTAGAACAAAATGAAACAAACAGACTGCCAGCTCACAGAAAAGGTGCACATATGCTTGTCAGTCTGTACGATGACTGCAACTAATGAATATTGTCATTACCAATGAATCTGGTGATTATTTTCATGTTCTGTCAATTAATCATTTAGTCTATAAATTGTCAAAATAGTGAAAATGCTCATTATAATTTCCCAGAGCCCAAAGTGACGTCTTCACATCATTTCTTTTGTTCAACCAGCAGCCTAAAACCCAAATCTTTATTTACTCTCATAACTGACAAAGAAAAGCAGCAAATCCTCACATTTAAGAAGCTGGAACCAGCAAATTGTTTCCATTTTTTCTGGACAAATAACTGAATCGATGAACTGATTATTAAAATAGTTGGCAAATATTTATCTTTTGTTTGATTAATGGACTGATCGTTGTAGCACTATATACCACATACAACGCTACTTTAAAAAGTCTGAACTATCCCGTTAAGCTGAAGGCGATGTATGGTTTTAATGAAAGATACTCTTCTTAGATTCTTTTAACCACATGGATTCCTTGAATAATTAAAGAATGGATATTTCTGATGTCAAGCACAAATGTATATACGTTTCTAATCATGAACAATAAATTATTTTTATCACTCCACTGACTGATGTGTATTTATTCTGCACATGTACGGATTTTTCAGTCTTTGCACGAGAGGCTGGATCTGATGTGGGTGAAGAATCATTGATGAGCCTCACCTGTGTGTTGTGATTAGCTGATATATAACACAGCTGGTGGAGGCTCAGTAAGGCAGTCAGCCCCGTCACTTCAGAGTTGGTTTGTTCGGTGGGGGCTTGCTGGGGTTTCAGTGCCAAATTCTGATAGTGATTGGATTCTGCAGGTTTTTTTTTGGTTTGGCTGCACACAGACTGCAACATGAGGAGGCATGAGAACATGTAAGTTTATTTTCTTGTTTCTTTTTTGATGACTTGTTAGCTGTTAATGTTTCTGAATAATGTGTTTATTTGTTCCAGTTTGTTATGGCACTTGATGGCTGCAGTAATCACTTTGGGTCAAGCAAGGCCAAATGTGAAGCTCAACTCGCAATCAAGTAAGCCTTCATTCAGTCACATGAAAGCACTCTTATATCACGTTTTTATGTTGGGTTTGCTTCCTCACAAGCCTTTTCTCTAACAGGCAGTGGCTTAAGGTCAGAGTGTGCGGGGAATCTCATGAAGCTGTCGTTGGACAAGGCTCTAGCAGTGGGGAACCAGCTTGAGGTGGAGGCCATCAGTGAGTATAAAATCTGCTAATGATGAGCAGATTGGTTCATCACTGGGAGAAGTGATCCCTGTCATGTTTGCCTTTTTTTACCCCTCCGTCCTCCAGATGGCACCCAGCATATTGTGTTGACACCCAGCCTGGCTGCTCAGTGTGGATACAGCATGGAGTCTGACCCGTGGGGGAACACGAGAATCTACACGTCTCTGCTGTCCTGCTATGTGGACAACAAAGTATGTTGAGCCAAAGATATTTGACAGCATTTTTCCAGTGATGAAGCACTTGGTATGGTCCACGTATTCTCCAAATTATTACCAGAGACTGATTTATTGGTGGTTAAATTATCAATGCATGATTATGCAGACAGATGGTAGTTATCAATTTTATGTGCTTTCATTTTCTTTTTTAGGGAGAATGACTTCACTGAAATTGTTAGCTTGATTGAAAATGGACCCTTCCTATGTTGAAATTACTACACAAAGTTACTCAGAGGTCACATGCCAGCAAAAAATCCCCTCACTTTGAGTTTATTGCAGAAAGTTCCCACTTGTTCACAGGTCACACATAAACAAAAATAAAATGGCAAACTATTTATGGGATAGTGCAAAAAAGTCAGCTTTGATGCTGTGAACATTGTCCATCAGTCTGCAGAGAGGCAATGGTAAAATAAAATAATTGGTTTCATGGCTCAATAATTTCTATTTAAAGCTATAATAAACTTTCATACTGTTAATTTTGGAGGCCAAAAACAGTGTTTCCACCAAAATGACCACAAAATTTAGCATCAAAAATAAAATTTGTATGTGAAAAGTCCTCAATTTAACCATACAACTCACTACCTTTATCTGGGGAAAATGCAAACGGTTATTTCATCTGATCGCAGTCTCTGACCCAGTGGCAGGCATCAACTATATATTGTAGTTTAAGCTACACAAATGGGGAAAAAGCCAATAGAATCACTGCAAGTACAAATATAGTTGAACTACCAGCAAGCCACAGCAAAATGTAGTTATACTACAAGATTAATTACATGTAGTTCACTACACAATACTGGATACAAGTGTAAAAATTTTACCACTGCAACTGATTTCCTCCATTAATCTGCTGCCATTTTCTGAACTCTTATTTATTTTGTCCATATTGTGTCAAAGTCCTGAACCCAAGGATCCTCAAACTGGGGACACCAAAATCTTTACACTGCAAAATTTCCTGCAGCTGTGAATATATTTTTTGTACCTTCATTTGTAGGATGATACAACCTTTAATGCTGGCCTGAGACTCAAGATGTACAGCCAGAGTCCATCAGATGTAGTCAGTCATGATGTGATGGAGACGTGCAGCTACACTCGGTGGGCCTCCAGAGAGATTCTCTGCGACCGGAACTACATGGAAGTAGGTCACTTTACATTGATGGTTCTACCATCTCGTTTGTATCATTTATGGCCTCACACAACTGCTTCCTGTTTTAGGTGTCGAACCACATGGCTACACCTGATGCACCAGCTGGAGCTAAGGGGCAGGCTCAGGAAGACTCAAAGACCAACGCCATCCCTGATGCAAGTCTTTTACATTTTTAGTTTTACAGTTGACTTGATGCCACTCTGCACTATTTGGCATCCTCCTCAATAGAAAAAAAAGTGATCAAGGTTTTTTTTCCCTCTTCCTCTGCAGGCCTCTGGGGCAGAACATGGTATCTGGAAGATGACGTTTTACACTCCAGAACCAGTGTCAATGGTGCTGAGGGAGGCTGAACAGGCTGGATATGGTGCCATGATGACCTGGAACCGCTTGGTTATGCGAAGCCCGTACAATACAGCAGAGACTTATTCAGAGGATGTAAGCAACATGCCTCCATCTCCAGTGTTCATTTCTTTTCCTCCTCTTTGTAAGTGATATTAAATCCTCTTCTTTAGGTGGCTGGAGTTCCCATGGAAGTTTTCCGAGTGAGCGCTTACTACAAGGCTCCACATGGTCTCAGTATGGTGAACTTGGCAGCTGCTTGTCCCACAGGTAAGTCTCATGGCACTCTAGATTTCACAGTAAACCTCCTCTTCAGCTCCCCTGCAATGTGGAGTCTCTCCAGGTTCGGTCCAATCAACTTGTTCTACAGGCTTCAAGGTTTTTTTTGTTTGTTTTTGTTTTTTTGTTCAGTTGTTTTCAACACCTGTCATCAGTTATGCAGATGACATTTGTTTCTATTTCTCTACCAAACCTAATAACCTCAATCAACTGTCCTTTCGCCATGTCTGCTTAACCACCACCAGATATTGGCTGCCTAATACTTTCCTTCAATTAAATCTTGTTCATAGAACAGATTCTCTTAATTGGACCTGACAACTTTACCGTTGATCAGTTTATTGGGATGTTTCACTCAAATCTCCTATCAAATCCCCTGAGAAGAGTCTTGGTTTCATCTTTATCTGTATGACTTTTAAACATCATGTAACTAAGCTTGACTTGTGTTGCAAAAATCAGATGCATGTGGTTCAAGACAGATCTCAAACTATTAAACACTTCTGAGACTCCCAAAGTTGGTTCAAATGTATTTTCTGGAGGAGACAATGATCACAATGTATATTAAACATCTGCAGTAACAGACTAGGCCAATAAAGTAGCATAAAATATATCCTATGTTACTGAATCACTCTTAGGCCATCATGCTAATTTAAGCCAACATGAGAAATGGGTGTTAACGTGGGCTGCTAGAAGCTATAACATTAGAATAAATTCACAGTAGCAAGCTAATGTGTGCTGGCACACATTTGAGGTGTCCTAAACATTTGTTAAACCATTGTTACCATAAAAGATGGCAGTCCTCCATTCTACATCCACTTCAAACACTGGCCATCAGCAAAATGAGAATTGCAAGCTAGGTAGACTAGCCAGCTAGTTTAGTATGAGATTTTAAAAGTAGACTCTTCTATTAAATATTTAATTGCAAATAATTTGATTATTTAGAAGTCACTTATTTGGGAGGAGGACTTAGTTTTGTCAGGATCTGTCTACATTTCTCGGTCAGTCAACTCTAAATCACCTACAACTGGTTCAAAATACAGCTGCCAGGCTATTAACTAAAACTAGCAGTTGGTCCCACATTACCTCTTTATTGCATCCCTCTAATGGCTTCCTATAAAATACAGAATGAACATCAAGATTGATTACATAAGGCACTGATGTCACTCCCAGTTACATTTCCAATCACCTCATTCTGTAGTCTGCTCTTAATTTACTCTTATCCTCCAATCTCAGCCTTGACTTAAAGAAAAGGTAACCACACCTTTGCTGTTTTGGTCTCAACTCTGTGGAACCACCTCACTCACTTATCAGTGTTGCTGAATCGTTGGACTGTTAAGCAGCTTCTAAAAACCCATGTCTATAGTCAAACCAAAACAAAAAGGGAAGGAGCATAAGGGTTTTAAATTGGTGAGTCTATTGTGCTGTGTTCTATATTGTATTTTTACTTTTAATTTATATATATTGTTTGAAGCATATGTCTTTAAAGATAAATAAAGCTTGCTTGCATAACTATTTGTTGCACAGCCTTAGTCAACAGTTGCTTTTATCGTTAACAGGTGGCGTCCTCTTCACTGAGGATGTGATCTCGTGGCATGTGCCTCGCCGTGTGACCCCTGTGATCGACGGCAGCTTTAAGATCGTAGAAATGCACATGGGCATCAACGGGCAGAGGCTGGATAAATCTCAGATGGCCACACGGGGGTACACACTATCCACCACAGACTTCCACATCGTCATTGAGATCCCAGTGGGATCACCTGATGGCTACTACAAGGTGGGGAAGTCTCGATTTGATATGCAAGACTCTGGTCACTGGTCCATTTGCATGTTTTATTAAAATGGCATGAATAATTGCAGAGCCATGCCCCAGATTACCAGTACCACATCACGTACACTGTGGAGCCTATGCTAGAGGTGCTGTGGAGGGCAGATAACACCCAAGATGACACCAGATACAAAGTTTTGTTCCCTATTACCACCCCTCTGATGCCTCGACCTCCCCACGCCCAAGACCGTAAGAACCATCTTTGGTAGAGTAAAGAAAATCAGTCTTGTGGAAAAGGTGTAAACCTGCCACTCTGCTCCTTTAGATACTGTCCCAGAGGCCCGGCTGTTCAGTGTTCACGTGGGGAGCTTCCTTCATGATGTGGAGCTGAGGAATATCACCTTCTCAACTGGTGTTCTCACTGTGGAGGAGTGCAGTGCCAAAGGTTTCACTGTCCAAGAGCACAGCTTCCCCAACGGCACAAAGAGCTTCTCTCTACAAGTGCCCTTTGATGATGACGTTGTCCTCAAACATGTATGTGAAATAACACCAGTACATGCAAAATGTCCGGCTGAAGTTTTTCAGTGGAATGACTGAGAAATTTTAATATTTACAGAATCCTGAGCCCCTGGTTACATCCTACTTCATCCCTCTGATCTTTGGGTTCAGCATCCAGCCTGAAGAGACTCCATTTGCCTTTCCAGTGGACCTGCAAGCCTCTCTGCAGGATGTTGGTGAGATCATCTTGGTTTTGTTCTGTTTTTGGACAAGATCCTGTTCATGTGCTATAAACCCCAATTCTTCCATGACATAAAAACTTGGTGCAAGTCCATACAGATGTTCAGGATTGTCTAAATGACATGAAAACTTTGTGCATGTGACAGCTTCATCCCTTGTGAGACTGACTTTTGTAAATCCAACAAGTTTTGAGCTCATTTTACTAAGATTTATAAAGTTGATATGCCCAATTCACTACAAGACAAATTAACACATTCATTTTGCACTCAGCATATATTGATAGTTGAATGAAAGATTTAAATGTTTTGCAGTATTTGTCCATTTGACATGTCTCAATGAAGCGAATAATTTGCGTTCATTTAATGTACCGAAAACACTATTATAACACAAGAAAGCAAAGATTTGTGCACAACAATGCACCTTAACATAAAACTGCAGCGTTTCTTGTCTGTTTATCAACTTATTTGTACACGAAGGGTCAAAGCTACATTTTTGAGTGCAGGTGCAGACTTTCAAGCATCAATTAATAGTTAAAACTCTCCTGAGATCTTTATTTCATATGGTTTGACAAAAACATAATGATGGAAACTTGCAGTGTCTCAGTCTTTAAATGCAGGGGTATAGGGACTGAACTCAATACCAACCTTCACCATGGTTCAGTGTTTACATTGAGAAAACCATGACTTATATTAAAAACTAAGTGAAATTATGTGACAAAATAATGAAAAGGAAATAAAATATTAGGTTGATCAAATCTATGAATCTGAAGTATGGGTCAGCAAGCTAACCATCAAATTTAGACAGATTTGGCTCCAGACAGACTTGTTCTGAGAAGTTTTTTTCTTTTTTTTTTCTTGATTTGGCCAAGGGGGAGGGAGACTCAAGAATAGCCACTGGCAAAATTTAGAGGAAAAGGCACTGAGCTGGAGATACAGGCTTTCTTTTCAGCATATAGGCTACACTTTTTTTTTTTTACAATTGGAAAATGTAAGAAGTTTAAACGGCTTACACAACTTTTGTGCTCTAAATTTAAGTGGAGTGGCTCAGAATTAAAGTTTAGTGAACAAATTGTTTATAGTGTAAAGGCTGCTTTTTATTAAGCATGAAACTACAAACAGTAATCCCACATGGTGGAACTGGCTATACAGCCAAATGATTACATTCTTCTTGCTTTTAGTGCTACCCACCATCACTGGCACATGTGACGAGAACCAGTTTTACATCAGCGTCAAATACGGGAATCAAGGCAGCAATTTCCAGACCATGGTTGGACCTCGACAGCTGACGCCTGAGCTGGCCGAAGGCTACAACTTCCAAGAAAATGGCACACACTATAGCCTCATAGTGCCATACAATGCTGAGGACACAGCATTTGAGGTTCGTCAGGAGACTAAACTGTAGCCATAAATCATCTGCACTGGATAACATCACTGTCTGTCTTACAGCTGATCGCCTCAGACTCGGTCAGAGCCAGACTCGACCTGCTTCTGTATGATCCCAACAACAACTGGGCGCTGGCTGATCTCTATCTCTCCTGCAACTTCCCCCTGACAGCTACTAGTAAGAAATTTAAAAAAGTTGTATTTCTGCTGCTTGGATTATAGGACATTTTTGTGAGCTGTTGTCTCTTCTACCCTCAGAGTGTTACCCCAACGGAACAATGACTGCTCTGGCTGTGAAGGTGGAATCGGTGCCCAATCTCATCCCCAGCTGGCTGACTCTGAGGGACCAGTCCTGCAAACCAGTGTTCAGCGACGATCGCTTTGCATATTTCTCATTCAGTGTTGATTCCTGTGGGACCACCAGAACAGTAAGTTTATATATTTTTTTTCTTTTTTTCATGGGTTTTCAAGGACACAGTGTTCAAACATTTCATTACTTTTTATTTCAGTACAAACTTCAGGTTGTTTTCAGCTCTGTCAAAATGTTCTCCTGGGTTTGGCCAGTAAAAGGTCAAAGGTGGTAAAAGTGCACACATTCTTGACTCAAGTAGAAGTAGATACTTTGGTAAAGTACTGATTCAGCTTCTTTACACAAGTAAAAGTGAAGTATAGGCTCTGAAATGGGCTCAAAGGCAGCCCTCTGAAGGACATTTATGCACTGATGTATGGAATAATGGCGCTTAAAGGATTTTGTGTCCTC
Organism: Lutjanus argentimaculatus; assembly: GCA_034769285.1. NCBI lineage: Eukaryota > Metazoa > Chordata > Actinopteri > Lutjaniformes > Lutjanidae > Lutjanus > Lutjanus argentimaculatus. The sequence continues at coordinate 54,499,539 of JAWZSL010000001.1, forward strand.
TAGATTGAAATCAGTCTTTATGTTGGGAACAAATCTGTTCAAACAAGCCTGTTTGGAAAATTGTAAAAGAGTATACATTAGAGAAGCCTGGAAACATCTGACAGCTTTATGTACAGGAAAATTGATGGTAACTTAAGTTATTTCATTGTTTAACAGTGAAATGAACGGTAAGAACACTGTTAACTAATTATTAGAAGTGCTATAATTTAATCTGATCTGTGCTAATGTAATGTTATCTCAATCAGCTATGATAAAATACTGAATTTTTGGGTCTGATAATGATATTGGAGTAAAAAATTCTGTTAGTTTGAGCACATTTGAGGAATCATTGCAATATCAGCTATGTGACAAAGATGCAATGGAGGCAGGATATTTTACAGTTTAACACCATTTTATTTATCTGAAATATCAGGGCATGAAGTGCTAAAAGTTCACTGGTATTTAAAAACAAGAATAGAAAAATATATTAAAGTTGAATTAAGAGGATCATACATAAAATTCAGTCTATAAAAAAACATCTACATTATATTCTGAAGTTTTCATATTTGGCAACATACAAAATGTAGACCACTGTAGCTGTGGGCCAGTATCAGCCAACAGAGGCAAACTTGTGATAAAACGGCATTAATAGTTTATAGACAATTTTTTAAATATGCATCTCTGGTTCTAATGATAAAGTAACTGTTACAGTGACATAATAAGCTATCGATTGCCATTCATTTAATAATGGTCATTTATGAGGATTTCTTTTGGCTGAATGGTTCTCATTTTCCTTCCTAAAGTACATCCTTACGTCCTTGGAGGTGGGACAGCAAAACCAATTTGAACTTCATTTTCAGTTTCACCCAGCTCATTCAACAAATTGAACTTCATTCTCTGTTTCACCTAAGGCCAGCAAAACAAAGTCTGTCATCTAAAGTGGCATTAAAACTCTGGTCTCTAGTGTTGATGTTAATGTAACGGCTCAATGTCGCCTTAATTCTGGAGATTAAAGTGCATTTTTTAAAAGTTTTAATGTCACCTGTCTTTTAGTTCTTTGACCACTACATGCTGTATGAAAATGAGATTGGCCTCTATTATAACAGCCACAACAGCAACAAAGGAGCAGCCTACACGTCGCCAGTTGATCCTGATTACAGGTAGAAAGACTCATTCTGTCTTTTATCCTTATGTGCCAGCCAATCAGTGATTTACCACAACTTAATGTATGCTTTTGTTTGTTTTTTAACTCTCTTCCATAGGCAAACCATTTCCTGCTACTACATGGTGAATGAGACTCAGACTGTCTCCTTCGGTTATAAACCAAGAAGCACCGAGCCCACAGCAGAGATCGGCTCAGGGCAGCTGATGGTGCAAATGAGGCTAGCCCAAGGTGAGGAGGACTTTTACTGAATGGACATGCCTCAACTCTGTTTCACAGGAAATGCACTAAATGCACACTTAGTGTCTGTGTGGTCAGATTCTTTTTTTCTCTCTAATGGGTCTCTTCTCCTGCAGGTCCATCATATGAGCTCTTCTACCAGGCAGAAGACTATCCTGTGGTGCAGTTTCTGAGGCAGCCTCTGTACTTCGAGGTGGAGCTGATGCAGTCTAGTGACCCACACCTGGAGCTCATCTTGGAGAACTGTTGGGCCACCCTTCATCAGGACAGGACATCTCTGCCCAGCTGGGACATCATTGTGGACAGGTCAGAAACAAACCCCTGTCTTTGAAAAATATTTTAAAGCAATCTCAAACTTTGATAATAAAAGCCATTTAAAGTAGTGGAAATAAACCTGAAATGTTGCAGTGGGCTTTACTTTACAGGGTTGGGCAGCAACAGATTAAAATCAGGATTATATAATCAGACTACAAAAAATGAGTAATCAGCCCAGATTAGAACTGACAATGTCACTCATCTACACTTTTTCAATGGTTATATTTTCAATTAAGTCTACAAAATATAGCAGGTTTAAAATGATACTGTTATTTCGTTTTAGATCCCCATTAGCTGCAGCTATTCATCCTGGGTTCCACACCAAATGAAATGCCATGTACATGATCACAAAATCCCCCCACAACAATAATGCAACACAAGACAGAACCAAGCGTTTGTATTCTATATCTTCGTAGAAGTCTTGTAATGACTAATGTACTCCAAAGATCGCTAAAAAGGTTGCATAGCACTTAAACCATACAGCATAATTTCATTGTAGTGACTCTCACCAATATTGCATAAGACATATTTCATAACCTAAGCTCTTAACTCATGACAAGCATGCTTGACAAATGGGGTCTCTGAGAAAAGTGCCCCTCATTTTGGTGGACCTGGTGGGAGAAGAAGGAATCAATGCAAAATGCATTTTATTTGCAAAAGAATCTGAACTCCTACTCAAAATGCAGCACTTTAATTTAAAGGATATGACTTTGAAGTATTCCAAAAGTATTCAGATTACTATTTTGTATTGCAATAAATTTACAAAAATTGCTATGTGGTTTTTATTCTGTAATAGTAATGGACTACATTTCAAAATAATCTGGCCAACCCTGTAATGTTTTCTGTGAATAAGATCTTGGATTTAAAAGCATGTTCAAAAGCAGGGATGTACAGATACAGTATTGGGCCGATATTGTGCTCGTGTACTCGTACTCATAAATTATTCCTATACCACTCTGATAAAGCATTTAAAGAAATGACTCGACACAAATTGCTTGTATAGGGAGATACAAGAGTTTGCTAATGCTAGCAGCGAGTAATGGCAACAATTTATTACATATAGAAAGTGAGGGGCATCTGCTGAAAAGGTTTTAAAGTCATAAAAACTAATGACATGAAGTACTTGTATTGGCAAGTACCCAAGTGTGTTGTAAAAGACTTTTGAATAGGGATGCACTGACAACTTTAGACATTTATTTGTGAAATGATGTTTTGTGACTGCACAAAGTAAAACCCAAATTTGATGGTTTCAAATGCTGCTATAATGCATGTTTTATTCCTCCATTAGCTGTGAGAACCGTGACGACAGCTATGTCACCATCTTCCATCCTGTTGTGAGTGACACCAGGGTTGCAGTCCCGTCTCACGTCAAACGCTTCTCTATAAAGATGTTCACCTTCACCAAAGATGAAGAGGTTCTGAAAGACGAGGTAAAAAAAAAAGACTTGTGCACCCACAATGAGGCGCCTGTTTGAGACAGCTGCATATAGCCCTGCATGATGAATCCTTCTGTCTGTCCAGATTTATGTCCACTGTGATGCAGTGATTTGTGACACAAACAGCCAGGCAGACGGCACCTGCAGAGGCCAGTGTGTATATCCTGCAGGCATGAGTACCTTCAGACATCATGGGATAAAAGGAGTAAAAAGGGGTAAGAGTGACTGGATGTAAAAGTATGAACTGAAACACTTGGAAAAATAATTTACAGTATCTACAGTATCGGGTGTTGATCTATACTTGTGTTTTCAGAGCAAAGAAGTACAGACTCCATGCACCAAAGACAGCTCTCGTCTGGACCCATTCTTCTATTAAATCCTCAGTCAAACCTCTGAATAAACAAAGTTTCTTAAAACTTTTCCTGTCTAATGTTTTGAATATGTCTGAAGGTCATACTATAGTCAGTTGCAGTGGATTTTGGCATAGTCATGGACTGATTGACCTTTTGTACTTTGTCCCTCTATGGGAGCATTGTTGCAGATTGGCCACATCCACAATAGGTGACTCTGAACAATTTATAAAATGTCTTCTTGCAGCCAAATGCATTTGTCTGTTTACTAGAGGATTAATGTAGCCAAAATTTTATTCTCTACAGTAGCTTGAAAAGTTGTGCACTTAAACTTTTAGTTTAAAAGTCCCATGCATTTGATTTCTGAAAATCTGAATTGTGGCCTCATTATCTCAAAGGATTAAATCAAAGGCAACTTTGTCTTTGAAGATGTTTTTCCCCCTCCAAGAAGCTTCATCAGTTCATGTGTGTCAGACTAGTCTGAGCTAGTCTGTGTGACTAGCTCAGACTAGTAACACAAACTAGCAAGTCCAGTTGCCTTTGATTGAATCCTTTCTTGAGATTACAATGACCTGGACAAATGAGAACATTCATGGACGTGGCCTCAGTATCTTAACATCTGGGCCACGTTAACACAATCTAACATCTAGGTTGTGATGCAGAAAACTGGTCAGTTTTGGAGTTGTAGGTCTACAATTGACCAAAATGTTTTGGTTTTTTTTTTTTTCCACTTATGTCAGCAGTATCCAGCTGTGTAGATTATGTTGCCAGGTTTTCTTATCTGCTATATCTCCAATGTGGGTGAATGGAATTTCATTGTTGGTATCAGAATTTTATTGAGAATCTCAAACTGTCACAGTTTCCTGGTTACTCTGGATAACCCAGACTTCTCTGAACAGTTTCCACTGAAACTACTGTACTTTCTTCCAAAAAATGGCCTCAAAAGTTTGAATTATCCAGAGTAACAGAATGTTGCTGGAAAGATGGGGTTTAAAGTATCTCAAAATATAATTGAGGCCATTTTAGTGTCAGACATTTTGTACAAAGGGGAGTGAAAAGAACCTCAAATTTATCAGGTTTCCTGTTGTAATGTGTGTTACCCATAAAATTCTCCTTAACATGAAAATGTAAAAGTTCTAAGAGATCCCAGTGATGGTTCAAAGGTATTTCTTAACCATTCCCTGATGCCACTCTTGCTTCCTAAAATAATTTAAATTAACATCACTATATACATATCACCCCTTGAGAATTTGGACAAAACCATATTTTGAGGGGGTTTCAATATTTACTCTTCAATCATTATGCTGGGAAATATATTTTGAAACATCAAACTCTTGGCTAATAAACCTTGTAAGCACAAGGAGTTTGGCCCAGTACATTTATTAAACGTGGATGTTAACTCTGTCAGATGGAAAATCTTATTTCCTCTGCTTGAATTTCTTAAGACTTGTCATTTTTTCAGCACATTGATGTGTCCAGTTTGATACCAGGAACAGTTGAAAGTTTATGTTGCAAATTGTGTCAGTTGGTGTCACGATGTCTGTGCTATGAGGCACCCCAATAGCTCAGTTGGTAGAGTGTGTGCCTCATGTACTGAGGATATTAGTCCTCTGCAGCAGTTTGACTCCCACTTGTTTTGGGGCAGCAGTAGCTCAGTCTGTAAGGACTTGGACTGGAAATCAAAGGATTGTCAGTTCAAGTCCCACACAGACCAAAGTACAGAGTGTTGACTGGTAGCTGGAGAGGTGCCAGTTCACCTCCTGGGTACTGCCGAGGCACCAACCCCCTAACTGCTCAGGGTGGCTGACCATATGCATGTGTGCAGACCCCTTACTCTGACATCTCTCTCAGATGCATGTCTATATGTCCTGTTTGTGTATTTCAGGCCTGTGTATTTATGTACAAAAAATTACAGAGTGAAAAGAATGCAATTTCCCCTCAGGGATTAATAAAGTATGCTTTCTTCTTCTATAAATGGTTTGGTAACATTTGAAAGTTTATATACTAAACAGCTGGAAGCCCTGAGATGATTCATAAACTGATCCTACCACAGACATATTTTAACTTTTAGTATGAAATACACAATAAGACCAGAGTTATCCTCATTTCTGCATAACCTTTACATAAGTTTTCCTCTGTAGAGCTCACCATCTAATCCTACTGCACTTTACACACCCTGAAAGGTCATCACACAAAAGATCAGCCTTCTGTTCATAACAGTCTAATTGAAAACAAAAACTTTGAACAGATATGGCAGAGAATCTAAACATTTTCACCATGAATTAGAGAATGGTGAGAGGCCTTCATTTGGTCCACAGGCCACAAGCTGAGTATCAGTGGTCTAGAGACTTGCACTAAGCTAGCTGCGCTTTTGATTTTAAATGACTTTTTTTAATAACACAGGAATTTACCAAGATGCAAATTATTCTAAAGTCTATAAAATGTTAGACTTAAACAGATGACCAACTGTCACAGTACCTAAATGTCAAATAGCAGTTGCATAAGTTTCAGCTGAAGCCACCATTGTCAGAGCTCATCTCCAGGGCAATATTTCCAAGAAAACAATGCAACTGAATTCCTGTTAAAATTTACTTTATTAGGATTTTGTTAACTTATAAGTATGGGTCCTGATGACACATGTTGGAAACTGAGGCCATCTGAAGCAGCACGTCTTTGGCCTGTAGAAGAAAAACACATATCTTAGCCACTTAAAAAAGTGTTTGTTTCCTTAGATAATGAGAAGTCAAACCTTTTAGTCTATTTTCCTGGTTACACTGCCTGATACAGGCTCCGCCCAGTGGATTTCTGGCATCACAGATCACCACATCACAGTGGACAAAGAGCTACAGGATATGAGCACAGAAATATGAATATTATGATTGATATTTACAACTTTATACATTAGTTTTCCATATCTGAACCATGTATTTTGCTGCTGGAATTACCTGGCCATTCAAGTTATCTTGATCCTCAGCAAAGGCAAACATCAAGACCTCAAATCGCTTGAAGTGAGAAGGATACTGAACTCTGGCATCAGCCCAAACAGGATGGAAGATCACCTGGTACGGGTCCACTGGATTTACACAGCTGAAAGGGGAGGAAAAAAGTTTAAGTTAGTGCCCATTAATTAGTTTTAGATTGAATTAAAGAAGTCCAGGTCTGAATTCATGCCATGTTCCTCATTTTATCCAGATTGTTTACTTCCTGTCATTGCTGCAGTAACATTTGCCTACAGACTTGCAGCCCGTAAAACACAGACGTCACTACATTGAGGTTTTCACCAAGGAATTCTCTGTTTGCACAAACTTAATCTTTCATCCTTGGTTGCTTCACTTCTCACATTTAGCTTGGTGCATATTGTTAAATGTATTTATGCATTTGATTTGTTTAACATTTTGATAGTCACCTCAGTGTCTTAGATAAGAATTAGCGATGTTAGCAAGCTAGCATCGTCTTTAAGTGAGTTTGTTTATTTCCTGTCAATGCCAAAGTAATGTAACCTTTGTCTACAAACTTTGAGAAAAGTAAACAGACATGCAGCTCAGAAAACGGACACACGTCACACCACATTGTTCAAAAAGAGTACACAAAATGTAGCTGTCAAATTTAAAGAATAGGAACTGAAACGTTAAGAAGTTACCCGTTAATGATGAGGTTCCATCTGGTCTGGGACGTCCTGTCATCGTCGAGCGTCGCCCAGCAGTTCTCCAGCTCCAGGGATACTTGGGGGTTTGTAGACCTCATCAGCTCCAGCTCAAAATACACTGGCTGTTGCAGGTACTTTGCTATGGGGTAGTCCTCATCGCTGTGAAACACGCTGTAGGAGTCGTCTGGGTGAAGAGAACACGAATTATTAATGATTCAGTGTGTGTTTGTCTGTTCTGGGCTACTGTAGAAACATGGCAGCCTCTGTGGTGGAGGACCTGTGCCCTCGGTAGATGAACAGCTCGTTCTAAAGGCAACAGAAACCCGACTCTTATTTTCAGGTGATTATACACCAATGAAAACCTTTATGAATGCACCATTTCTGCCAATAAATCCCCATGAGTCTTACATACTGGACCTTTAATTTCAAAGTACATTGCCCCCAATTGTCCTGCTTGCCAACTCGGTCATTAAGATGATTAAGTTTATAGACGAGTCGATGAACTTTATGTCAGAAGGCCAATTACTTGACCATTTCAATTAGTTCAAAATCAATTTCTGAGATTGCCTCCCGACACATCAATTTACAATTTAGGAACATCCAGTCACTTTTCTGCCAAAGGCATCCATTATGCAGGTTAGCGACAATCTGATTCATGTCTTTTTGCAGTCATGTCAACATTATGAAACATGCAAACATCCATGGATAATGGAAAAAGTAGAATTTTCCTTGCCTCTTGGAGAGTTCTTAAACACTGCTTTTACAGCTTCTACGCAGCATCTTTTAAAGTTAGGGAGGAAGAAAATAGATTTTTTTTTTCCCCCTCCACACTTTTGTCTCCCAACATTAAAATCTAAGAATACAATTCAGACATTCTTACCCAAAGCAAGTCTCATCACCACCTGCAGCTCTCCTCTTGCATTTTCAGCGTACGGTTCACTCCTGCGAGGTCTGGTGTGGAAGGCCACAGCGTGGGTTTTGTTGATGTCATAATAACAAGCAACCTTTAACCTGAAGAAAGGAAGGGACAAACCACGAGAGAAGATTTAAATTAGTCCACAGAATTTATCAAGACACCCATTTCACATATAGGCAAAGTTGTGTAGAACATTAGCCCTGTCAAAAAGCAGAAGATTTTCATTTGGATCATTTTAATTTTGACGTTGATTTTGTGGTTATTAAGGTGGAAAGGTTCAAAGGAGTCTCCAAAATCAACTCCATGTAGTAGGTTTAAGTTATTCTGACATTAATGAAGTGTTTACAAACATGATTCTATTATACAAAATAATATAGCATTACTAATAAACTAAATATATTCTGATAACATCAGTACAGATCTGGTTATAGCATTACCAAGAATTTTATTTTCTTGAAAAGGACAATTAATTGATCATCAAAACAGATTAAACAGTTACTTGATTCTGACACTCACTCATACTCCGGTTCATCAGTTGTTGATTCCCTTTTCATGTCAAGTTCATCTGGCAGAGAAATTTCATTTTCGTACAGCATCATATTGGGCAAAAACTAAGAGGAAAAAAAGAGAAGGAAAACTAACTTTTACCCCAGGTCATATTTTGGTGTTTGCATTAAGAAAATACTGAGCTGCATGCTACCTTTCTGGTCGTCCCACAGGAGCTCCCAGAGAAGACGAAGTAAGCGTAGCGGTCGTCGCTGTAGGAGGGTCCACAGGTGGGGTCTTTGAGGGTCAGCTGACTGGGGTTCAGACTGGGAACAGACTCTAGTTTCACAGCCAGAGCCGTCATGGTTCCATTAGGAAAACACTCTGAAAGATGACAGACATTAGTATCTCACATGGTGTTTTGTTAGACAAAAAAAAAAAAAAATTGCTTGTTTTCTCTAACAAACCAGTCAGCGTTGTGTAGAAATTGCAGGCCACGGAGAAATCTTTGATATTTTTGTTGGTTTCTGGATTCCTCAGGATCACGTCGAGTCTGGTCCTGATGGACGACGACTCAACAGCCTAAAAACACGTCAGAAACAAAAGCACAAGAATTAAAGAGGTCGATAATGTCTTACAGCAATGTCACAGGGTTTCAATAAGCAAAAATATAAGACCATTATGAATGCAATTTAAAAAGGTATAATATGGAACATTGTCTTTAAAAATAATGTATTGACTCAAACAAACCTATTAACACCTACGACCCAACAGAAATGAGTGGCTCTGCCCTCTGCTTGTATTTCTTTTTCTTCTCATCATTTTGCTGTGCTTTGATGCTTTACTAACCCACAAACTTCGGTATTGGTGTTTATGAACAGCTCTGTCAAATCCTACCCATTCTACCTCCTAGAAGACCTATTTTACATTCATACATGGAAAAAGGCATGTTAATTAATCTGTAAGTATATCAATTCACCTTTTATTGGAATATATCAATCCAAAATATTTTTCCAAATCAAGACATTGTCCTTTCCAAACTTGACTGTTATTGGTTCCATTGGTTTCCTTTTGTTGTGGTTCCAGTGTGATCATTACACTTTACCCAGCAAAACTGAATTTAATGCAACTTTATACACAAACACATTTTTAGAACCAGTTAAAATCAAGAAATTCTAAGGCCTTAAATTCATTTTTATTGTAGACTTTAATGACCCACATGAACCCTGATAAATCCCTGAACAGTAATCACTTTGGTTAAGAAAATAAACCCTGATCGTACCTCAAATGCAACATCAGGGGATGTAAACGGTACTGCAAAACTCAAGTGCGTTCCGTTCTCCATGAAGTCGTACTGCTGTGCCAGAGCCTGGGTCAACAATTGTTTTCCCACTATGGTCTGAAAGTTGAAGCCGTGGGTCCCATATTGCACGAGGACGTAGAAGTTTTGATAGTCGCAGCCACCAGAGATAGATGGAGGCACTGCAGGAGGGGAAGAAAAACAGATTTTAAAAAAGACAAATGCATTAACTTAGCTTTTGGTTTACAGTCAAGATGATTAAGGCCACTTCGCTTTACTGAAGTTGCAGTAAATCATTTAATTTGTGTGCTGTTACATCACAGCAACAAATGCTAAAATGTTAATATGAATAAATCATCTACAAATGCATACCATTGTCTACTAATTTAGCTTGCAGATAAGCAGTATAAGAAAATGGAGTAAACTCTGGCAGGACCAGTAAGCCAAAGGTCACATGAAGAGTGTAGACAGTCATCCCCATTTCTCTCTGTTGGGAAATACAGAGAGAGATTAGTGGTCCAAATTAAAGAAAAAAAAACAATATTTCATTTCCCAAGTTGAGAGCAAAGCTCACCATTTGTAGTACGACACGGTCCGTGAAAGGCACTTCAAGTGTGAAGACCTTGGAGCTGCTGTTAGGGGACATGTGCTCCAGGACGTTAAAGCCTCTGACACTGCAGTCAGACACAGACAAAACCTCAGAGGGGAAGGTGATGTTCATCAGTGCCACATCAGAGCCGAGAGGCCCGAGCAGCACTTTAAACATCCGCTCCTCGGGAACAGTGTCTGTGTGGGGGGGACAAAATAAATTATGAAGCCAGCTTGCAATATTTAACAAAAAACACAGGAGCACCAAGGTAAAAAAGACTCACTGTCAATCACTTGCGGAGGACGAGACATTAATGGTGTCGTGATGGGAAGGAGGACTTTGTATCTTGTGTCCTCGTGAGTGGTGTCCTCAGTCCAGAGCAGCTCGAGCATGGGCTCAATGGTGTAATAAGTGAGGTACTGATCATCCTGTACGTGACTCTGCAAAATCAAATATCCTCAATGAGGCCATCACTGAAGGACATCTTGTCAAAACCAGATTTAAAAGGACACATTTTAAACTAAAGGTTGGCCCTGAATCTTGGTCATGTAAAAGCCAAAGATCTTAAGGGAAAATTCTGCATTTTTCATGTGGATGTCCAGTCGGTGTTTATGGTGAATGTAGTCAAGTGAAGCACTAAATTCTTCAGTGCATGTGTGCTACATCAACCAAGAAAGGGGAGCTCATGAGTAAAATCTGTTCTTCCATCTTCCAGTGATGTCACAATGATATTAAGAATTACAGCCTAATTCAGCTTGGATTTCTAGTCTCGTCTAGATGAGTATTTTTGTCACTTAATGTCATGTTTTGGCCAACAAAGTTAATAGCTATAGAATATGGTGTTGACGCATGGAAATGTGGGTGTCTGAAACTGTCGTGCAATGCATCCTGGTATATGTAGGCACTGCTGGCATGACACCGTGAGCAGTGAGTACAGAAGGAATTTATTACTTCAATTGATTATATTTACCATCAACACTGGCTGGACCTTTACATGAAAAAACCGTTAGTCTTCTGATACTGAAGCTGGATTCAAAATATACACAACAGCTATTAACTTTTTACTGTGCATACTATAATGATTTAAAAGTTATTTTCCATGAAATGGCTCAATAAAACCCCAGATTTTCTTATTCAAAAGGATGAAAAAGCAGAGCGATTGTTTGGATTCAATCTATTAAATTTAACTTTGTCTCAAAAGTATGAAAATGTCACTTAGAAGTTTGGGGTCATGTTTCCAAGGCCAGAATTCTTTTTCTAATCCACATAACAAATTCACTTTTGCACCAACTATATTAGTCTCCATTTACTTTAACGCAGTCCAGCAATAAAATTTCATATTCTGCACATTTTAACAAATCAAGAAAGGAATGAAAACAAGAGCCACTATATTACAGTAGCTAATCTAGGTAAATGTTATGCTTCTACTCCAACTTTTTTTGTACAGTTCTGCAGTCGAAATGCAGACAGATTCGACAGAAGATCCAAAAAATGAAGCAGAGAAATTGCTTAAAACATGAGGCATCTTATAAACCTAGAGAAAAACCAGGACGTTTCCCTGCACATTAGCTGAAGGGTAGGTTAGCCATGCATCTGATTTACATAAATAGAAAACAGGACTCTGTGAAACTTTATTACATCTGATGGTGGTTTTGCAGTACAAAGAGTCATGGTGCTCGCTGAAGCATGCACTGCTGAGTGCATGACAAAAAGTTGGACTGAGTGGCAAAGAACAGGTTAGTGTTTTTTAGGCAAACTAGACTGAATTATATATGCAGACATTATGAGAGGTTTGATGTTTTGAAGCCGTTTGGACAAGATACACAGATAGCAGCATTCAGCTCCCACATCTTAGTACATATTTGTTGACTTTAGCACCATTTAGTTCTTATTAATTTATGACCTCTTGTGAGCCCATGCAGTCTGGGCATTAGTTCTATCCAGGCCGCCATAAAAACTTATTTCATATAAAACTGTTCTTAAAAAAGGTAAATCCCACTGCCACTGACCTTAAAGTAGCCTCCGTCAGCCCCAATAGGAATTTCAACAATGATGTGTATGTCATTGACAGTCAGGGAATATCGCCTGGCCGCCATCTCAGTAGCGTCGAGCCTCTGGCCATCAACACCCACATGCACCTCCAATAGTTTAAACTGGCCAGAGGAAATCAGGGGGTCAATGTGCTGCGGCAGGAACCAGCTGATTGTGTTTTGAGTGAAGAAAACGCTACCTGTATACAAAAGCAAACACATACTGAGAGAAAGATCAAACATAGATATATTTAACATGTGTAGTCAGGGCCATAGCCAGAATTTTAGATACTGAAGTCGTGAATCCCTACACCAAAGTTTGACCAGACAACCAGTCTATTAAAGGAATAGTTTATTTTGGGAAATGTACTTTATTTGATTTGTTGAGAGTTAGATGAGACAGTTGATGCTGCTCTTAAGTCTGTCCGTTTAATAACAGCCAGGAAATAGTTATCTTGGAAACAGCTAGCCTGGGTCTGTCCAAAGGACATAAAAGCAGCTTACAAATACTTCTGGTAGGTTGTGGGCGATGATCGAGAGGGACTATTTATGTACAACTCTATGGATTGTTTTGTTTTTGGGGGGGTGGGGGAGTACTGTATAGTTTGCCTTAAAGGGCCGTTTTATTCTTCTGAGTTCATAGTGATCAAATCTAAATTTATCAAGTCTGAATACTGGAATCAGACTATAAAATACCAGCTTTGTGTATAATTAATTCTCTTAACACAGTCCCAGTTGCTAAAACTCCAAATTCCCAAAGTAAACACTAAAATCATGACCTCTGTGTCTGCTACAACTCTGCCTACTGTCCTCCAAACATGCTCATTACCCTCCACTGATGGGCAAGCGACTGCTGCATCGATCTGAGTCGCCAGCCACTTCTTCTCAAATATTATGGAGGTTTTCAGCACTGTCATGGTCACTCCTGCTACCTGTGGGGTGAGGTTAAAGAACATTATGTATACATGTTTTGTTTAGTCCATTTAATGGCTCAGTATTCAGACTACTAGAACAAAAGATAATTTAATTCCTAAGAATGTGGGTAATTCAACATAATGGAGGATGTAAATAAAAGCAGCCAACCAATGGATTTAACTGAGCCAACTGGATTTGAGACAAAGTAATGCATTTAAAGGCAGTCTGATTACATTATTTGATCCAAATCCAATAGTTTACTGGCTGCAAGTGTAAGCAAGTAGTGAGTTATCTAATGGGCTGCAAGTAATTTAACCAGAGTCTGCCTGGAGTGGAAGATATCACATCAGGCTTGTTTGAAATGTGGTGAAGTGCGGTCCACTTACGTCCTGAGTGTATGTTTCAGGTGAAGTCTGTGGACTTCTCAGAAGCAGCCTGGTAGCCGTGTTTGCAATCCCATAACCATTTCTCTGGGCCTCAGACACCTTCATGATCTTCTCCACGGGAGTGAAGAACACGAGCGTTGTGATTCTGAAACCTGCGTCTATGGGCTGTTTCTGTGAGGCAAATTAAGACACAACACTAAAATGAGTTTGTTGAAGTGTTGGTACTTACAGTAGATTGTAGTCGTCATCATAGACAAATTAAATGAGGGAGCTGCGTTTTTTCTGGATAAAAAGCACCAACATTTACATTTTCCAATTGATTTCAAAGAGTTGTTCTATTGGAGGGTCTACATGGAATAAATTCCAACTTTCTTTACAAATATTATGAACCCTTGAACATACAAGTGACTCAGAGAACGTTAGTGCTTTTTAATCCAGACAAAAACTCAGCTTCCCCGTTCACATGCTATTTTTTTTTTAAAACAGACTTTTCCAGTGGGAAGTTGTGGTTATACAAACCAAATATCACTCGCCCCAAAACAACCTGACTCCACTGGCCAAAACTGAAATTTTAACCACAAGAACAAGGAAGTTGCTGTCTGCTGTGATCTTGATTGGTTAGCTTGACTAAACCGTTAGTCCGGATTCACCTTAATCACCCAATAAACAAAACGAACAGACTGGAGCAGTGATAGACCGTGATCTGAGGTGAAATTATTGATTTTGCCATTGGAGTCGAGAGATATATTTGTCTCATGTAACAGCCGTTTCCTGTTGGAAAGAGACCGACAGCAAAGTGAAGTGAAAATATTAGTGACGAACACTTAAAACTGAAAAATTCGTTTTGCTGCCGACCCTGTTCACTGCAGTACATTGGCTCAGCTTCCTACAGTGATACTGCTGCTCTTCTACAAACTGGAGGCATGACTGCCATCTACTGTAGGCAGTCTTGGGCAGTGACACATTGCATGCAACAGGATTACAATAAAGTGCAATTTACAGATCAAATGTAACTAGTAAAAATGAGGATTATTAGCAGGATTGCAGTCTTGGTGACCTGGATAGTGTATGGCTAAAACAGAAGTCCAGGAAAATGTTTGAAAGTTTACTTCAAGTTTGAGTGTGAAAATCATTCTGAACAAAGTATATTTAAAAGTGCATAATTACTTCCATTAAATAAAATGCATTTGAGCACAAGAAAGGAAAAAAAATAGCCGGTCAATCAATTAATAAACCTAACAAATATAAAATATTAGGACCAACAATTTCACCATATTTAGTTTTGAGATAATCCAAAAATATATGAAGTTACATTACTTTAATATTATGATACAAAGATATTTGCAGAATATTAAAAAAGGGACCAAATGATCTCAAACCTCAGCAGCTCGTCGAGGATCACCCAACTTTGAATTAGCCCCTGGGACGGGATGTTCAGGCAGGGCGTAGTCATCTGGAGCTGCTCTCGCCACAGACACCTGGAAAATAAGGCCACTCCATAAGTGATAATCAATCTCTCCCTCCACGCTCTGCACTGACATCAAACCCACCAGCCTTGATGCTCATATGGGAAATAAAGCCACTTATCATGTAGACTGCAACATGACCCCTGAGAGCCCTGCTGCATTCACTTGCCTCCATGTAGCTGCGGTCACAGACAATTTCCCTGGAGGCCCAGCTAGTGTAGTGGCAGGTCTCAGCCACCTGGTACAGCTCGTCTTCAGCCATCTGGTTCCCGTAGAGGCGAAGATTTAATGTGGTTGTGAACGTTTTATCTCCCTGCAAACACCAGAAATAAGACTCAAAATTATTACCACATTTAAAAATGCATTTGGTGCCGCTCTGCAGGATGATATCTGCGGTCTCGTTACCACATTTTGAGCAAAGCAGTTCTGAAGGGAGGCATAAATCATGGCGTTCCCCAGCTGGTCCATCGTCATACCGAAGCCACACTGAGAGGCTAAGCTGGGTGTAAGAGGGATGGCAGAGTTGTCTGAGGAGGAAAAGAGAGAAAAAAAGTTAGAAAAAGTGGGACATAGTAAAGAAAAATGGTGAATCCAGAGATGTGAGCTTACTGGAGACAACTGCAACGTCAAGAAGTTTTCCCCCAAGTGGACCGACATCCACACGCATGATGTTCCCCAGGCATTTTGAGTGGATATCTGGAATAAATTAAACATTTATATTAGTATGAAGGATGTGTGACCATGTTTAGTGAAGACTAACATCAAAACCTGACCAAAAAAAAACTTACTTATAGAGGGGGTATTGTGAGCCTCTATGTTTACAGCTGCTATCAGGAGAATAAACCACCTGAAAGAGATTCAACCATTTTCAATGTTGCAAGAAAATTCTCAAAAACTTTGAGTCAAAACAACGATTAAAAACAAAAACTACAAACCCCAATCCAACTAAATGAGGCATGGCACAAGAGGTGGGAAACTGGTAACCACAGAGGGCTTGTTTTCTCAGTTTTTAATGAAGTTTGTGGTGTGAATTGACTCTGCAGGTTGAGGGAGGTTCCTGCTCCACAAATACAAGCACGCACAGGTGGATCTTATTACAGCCTGATGGAGATAATTGTGTGGACCCAGTGACTTGTAATCTGGCCTCAACTGAGACTTCACATGCAACATGCTGACAGGTTGATTGTCCCCCCTCATTTATATTTAAAGAAGTCAAGTTTATTAAAACTTCATCATGGTCACTTGATGTAATAAACAAATTTTGAGTTTTCTGTTCTTTCTTTTTTTGAGTTTTCTTCTCTTCCACCGCCCGTTACATAACTCAACAAGCAACCTGCTCCATTCTCAATAGTGTTCTATGTATTATAAACTGTGATTTATTATTATTATTATTATTATTATCATTATTATTTTCATGATTTTCATGATTTCATTCCTCATTTTAAAACATCCATATTTTTCTCTTTTTATCTCAAGAGCATGTGTAATATTTTATACAATACTATACTATAATACAATTTTAAAGTGTATTTTACACATTTTACTCTATATCACCTCTTCTAAATTGTATTTTACACTTTTTTAAATTTTACTCTAAACATTTTATCACTCATTTACCCCCTGTTACACCTTTTAAAGTGTCATTCTACACATTTTTATTGCATTTTACAGTGTTTATTGTATTTTACACATTCTTATTATATTTTACAGATTTTCTTATGGTTGTGTATTTATTATTGTGTCCTGGTTTACTACTGGGCTCTAAGTTTGTTTACGTCCTTTAAGTCTGTCAAATTTATATTATTGATCTACACAGCAGTCCCTGAATCGATTATTAGTTATGGCATTACAACATGGTTTGGTAACCTGTCCGTCAATCTCAGATCACAACTTCAAGCCCTGATCAGAAGAGCTGGAAAAATAATCGCCCCTGTCGTTTCTACAGGAGATATTTGAGGAGAGGCAAAGCACATCCTTCATAAAGAGTATAAGCTGCCTTCAGGCAGAAGGAACAGAGGGTACAGGTTACCAAACTGTAAGCTGAACAGGTATAAATTTCCCTCAGTTCCACTATCAATCAAACTAATGGACAGTACAGTACACAGCGCTGTGTGTGTACAGTGTGTGTGTGTGTGTGTGTGGTATACAGGACAGGGGAGTTGTGTCGAGCATCTGTTCAACACTTTGCACCTGCTTGGGTGCAGGGTTTCATGCAGTATTCTTGGTGTGTGTGTTTTGGTGTGTGTGTGGATCTGATTGTGATTCTGTGTGTTGATTGTAGTTTGACCATGTGCAGTTATGTCACCTGTGCTCTCTTGAATGTCCAAGACATTTTTTTTGTTTATTTGTTTAAATGTTTGTTTGTTTGGTTGGTTATGAACTATGGTAATTGATAATGAAAATAAAATGTGAAATGAAAATCTGTTTTAATTAGTATCATCATTTTTTTTTAATGTTTTTGGTGTTCAGTTTCCTTTATGTTTAATGTTCATAATCTCATCAGATGTTCAGGTCATAACACAAAGAGTCACAGTGCAAAATTGATGAGTGTAAAAAAGTGTTGAGGCAAAACCAAAACAAACAGAAAAAAAAAGATATTTTTTGAGTCAGTGGAGAATGAAAAACAAAAACAATAAAACAATACATAATCAATAAAAAAAAGATCTTCCTGCCCTCAACTACAACCTCACATCTCAACCTTCACTGCTGAAATGAATTTAATGATCTGCATGTTTGTGACAACAGCTGGATTAACCTGTTAGGGTGCAAAATTTGCTGTTACCATCAAATAATGCAAAGAAAATCAGTGAATTCTCACAACTGAAAAGCAGTGAAGAGATGGTGTTTTCTTGATAACAGACTTAAAGAATTCACTGTTGAGATATTGATTAATCTTATGTTAAATGGCTAATAATTAAGCTATAAAATGCTCTTGAAGGGCCACAAGATCTGGAGCTGTTTCAGGTGACACTGTTGTCCTGTTGTTTTTCCTTTCCACTGTTGCCTTAGAGCTTGCTCTTTGTGGGAACTGTTGGTCTAGTCTAGTATGGTTTAGACTTCCTCTATATGAAAGGGCCCTGACCTAATTTCTGTTATGTTTTGGCTTTATATAAATAAAACTGACTTGACTTGCAATAAAAAGGATTTCTAACGAACATGCAACTCACCGAATTACCAAAAAAAACAAGCTGACAAGCAGTGAATTTGTGGGTCTGTGTCAGTAATTCACCCCTGGCTGTGGTACAAAAAAAGCACATAACTTAAAGTAACTTTAATTAACAAACCCTAAACTGAGAATGTGCGTTTACCCTAATGAGATGCTGAGATGTTAAAATGCCACATTAATTTTGAGAAGCAGAGCAGAAAAAGTTCACAACATCCTGCAACGTTTAGTAAGTTTATGTTGGTTTTATGCTGTAAGCAGCTCATCTGGGAGATACTGAGCATGTTTCTTATATTGAGGTAATAAATACTATGATGATGGATTACAAATTGTCAAACAGCACTCTCACAACGGTTTTTAAAATATCTGTTTGCACTATAAAGGTATGTTGCATTTACCCTCTGCTGCCAAATACAGCGTTACTGCCTGGTTTGGCAGTTCGCCTGCCAGCAGTGCTTTCTCACAGAGGATTGAAATGTCAGTGTGATTTTACTTACTTTACTCCCTCCAGCGCTGCACACAAGCTTGTGGTCAGCTGCCTTTAGTCGCAGCAGTTTCACACAAATAGGCTGCAAATTATCAATTTAAAAACATTAAACATGCATAAAACTATTGCAGGTGCACTCCTCACTAAAAGAGAGTCACAGAGATTAAATATCACAACAGAACTACTGCTTTGTTTTATGCCTCACTTCCCATTTATGCCACTAAAAGAAAAAAAACATATCCCCATGGTAAGTCATAATAATAATGAGCTAAAAAGTCATAAGATAAAAAGTCAATTATGACATAAAGAGTTAAAAAATTAAATTTTATCTTTTATCTTTATTATTACATATCTCATAATTTTGACTTTTTATCTCATAATTTTTTTTAAAATTCATTTTTATTATTTTGAGTGCTTTGCACATATATGAACAAATGTAGAAAGGACAAAACAAAAAAACGAAAACAGCACACATAACCTCTGTCAAATAAAATAAAATAAAATAAAATAAATATACAAAGGTATATAGGCTACAGAGAGTAAAAAAAACGTAGTAAATGATATGTTCTTTGGCTACAACATCATTAGTCCTTGCCCTGAATAAAATTAGCATAATTATGATTTTTTTAAAATCTCATAATTATGTATTTTATCTCCTAATTTCGACTTTTCATTGCCTAGTTTCTACTTTTTAATGTCATAATTGTGAATTACTATCATAATTTTCACTTTTGATCTCCTAATGGTGAATTTCTATCATAATTACGATTTTCAATCTCCTAATTTCGATTTTTCTATCACATAATTGTGCATTTTTATCATAATTTTGACTTCTTTACCCTAAAATGTGGACTTACCCTGGGGATATTTTTATCCTTTACTGGTGGAAATGGGATATTATGGGCGACAACAGTAATTTCTCTCAGGGTGTTCCCACATCTGTGAACAGCACTCTTCCTCTCCTCTCCTCCCTCCTCCCCTCTCTCTCCTCTCCTCTTCCTCTTCCTCTCCTCTCCTCTCTCCTCTTCCTCTCCTCTCCTCTCCTCTCCTCTCCTCTCCCTCCCTCGCCCCTCCCTGTTCCCTGTAAAAGGGAACAAACTGCCGCCGCGCTGCTGTCCCGCCTCCAGCTCTTCTTGTCCCGTCCGTGAAGCTGCAGCAGCACCGCACTCCTCCCTCCTCCTCCGACCTGCTGTGTGCGTCTCTTTATTTACCAGAATGTGAAAACAAAACCAGCCGGATAAAAGTTATTTTCATGGAAAGAAAGGCTCCAAGTGCAGGTACGTGACTCTTTGCTTTACATTTAGTAAAATTAAAAGTAATTTGCTTATTTACAAAAAGGGTTTGGTGGGAAAATGTTAGCTCTTGTTTACATGAATTCAAGAGGAGTAAATACTGGGACAATAGAGACATCTACACATGCTGGTATACAGGCTTTAATAATGGCTTTCAATGATGTGTGGGTTCAGTTTCAACTTGTTGCCTCTCATTTCCTCTGAGTTAGTATAGTCCGCGGTGTAATTTGATTCTCTTGGTGATAATCCTGTACTTGAGCCCTCAAAGAAGTGACACTACCTCACGCCTCCTCTTCGCTCACTCCAGCTCGAGCCATTTCCTGTGTGTGCTGTATTGATTTTTTTTTTTCCTTCAGAGGACTAATGTGTTCTACAAACAGTGCAGTCAAATATGTCTTAATAGACATCTCTCCACATAAATGTACCACTTACAGTCCTGACTCTATATGCATGTGGGGCATTTTCTTGTCATAAAAATAATCTATAAAACTGACAGGCTTCATTTCTCGCTGTAATGTCGTCTCTGTCTCATCAGGACCATGGGCTATGGGCAAATCCTCCACCGGCGGGGGAATAAGGAGGACCAGGTCCACCTCAACGTGGGAGGAGTACGGCATGAAGTGGATCCGGACACGCTGCTCCGTTTCCCCCACACGCGCCTGGCCCGCCTGCTGCGCTGCCAAAGCGAGGCGGCGATCCTGGAGCTGTGGACGACTACAGCCCAGCTGAGAAGGAGTACTACTTCGACAGGAATCCGCGTGTTTTCCTGTGCGTGCTCAACTTCTATCACACGGGACGTATCCACATGATGGAGGAGCTGTGCGTCTTCTCCTTCAGCCAGGAGATGAGTACTGGGGCATCCAGGAGCTGCACCTGAGCCCCTGCTGCAACAACTGGTACCACGAGAGGAAGGAGTACATCGAGGACAGAGACTGGGACATCAGGAGCGATGACCAGCAGCAGCCGAGCTTCGACTCGTCTTTCGAGGAGCTTTCTGCGCTCGATAAAGACCTCGCCAAGTTCAAAGGCGCCTGGTGTGCGGAGGTGCGGAGCTACGTGTGGCTGCGCCTGGAGGATCCAGGTCATTCCAGAGGTTCAAAGATCATCGCCGTGGCGTCCCTCAGCCTGGTGTTGACCTCTATCGTTGCCATGTGTGTCCACAGTATGCCTGAGTTTCAGCGCGTGGACGACAACGAGAGACCAATTGAGGACCCTGTCCTCGCCATCCTGGAGGAGATCTGCATCGCCTGCTTCTCCGCAGAGTTCATCATCAGGCTGATCGTTGCGCCCTCCCGCAGGAAGTTCCTCGGAAACCCCTTAAACATCATTGATGTTGCCGCCATTTTGCCATTTTACGCCACTTTAGCTCTGGAGACGGCCGACGAGGAGAGCGCAGAGGAGAGCGAGGACTTGGAAAACGTGGGGAAGGTGGTGCAGATTCTGCGCCTCATGAGGGTTCTCCGAATCCTCAAACTGGCTCGCCACTCCATCGGGCTGCGAGCGCTGGGCGCCACCGTCCGCCACAGCTACCATGAGGTGGGCCTGCTCCTCCTCTTCCTCTCGGTGGGGATCTCCATCTTTTCCGCCCTCATCTACTTTGCGAGAAGGAGGAGGAGGACACAGATTTGGGGACCATCCCGTCTGGCTGGTGGTGGGCGACGATCACCATGACCACGGTCGGTTATGGTGACACCTGCCCGACGACGCTGGCGGGGAAGATCGTGGCCACCTTGTGTATCGTGTGTGGCCTGTTGGTGGTGGCTCTGCCCATCACCATCATCTTCAACAAGTTCTCAAAGTACTATCAGAGAAACAAAGCCATGGAGGGGAGGTGTATCACTAAACCCGAGAGACAAGACCCAGAACTCCCTCATTATAACATTAAAGACCTGTTCACAGGGAGCGTGTACCCCTTCATAGGAGCGTTCGCCTTCAGGAACAGTATGAGCAGCGCAGGAGACGACACAGACGCCTCCAGTCTCCAGGACATAGAGGTATATGACAATGACACTTGTGAAAATGGGGCAGCAAAATGAGATTCCTGCCATTTCACTGGCTTTATGACTGCAAGTCACTCCGTGCCTCTCAGGGCAGAGCGCTCCATCACCGACCCTGCCCTGCCTCCCCGCACCGTCTTCCTCCTGCAATTTGACAGAGAAATATCGTGGCCATGAACTTCTTCCATTTTTTTTTTCTACAAAGGGAATAGCTTGTGAAATATACAGCGTCGCTAAAACCGGGAAATCTAGGGGGAATTATCTGAACCTTGCTCAGAGGTTTGAAAGCCCATTTTCTGCTTGAGAAAACTGCAATGATGCATGTAGGAGGCCATAATGTTAATGTTTTTCAAAGTAATGCCCCGTTATTGATTCGTCTGCTCGCTGAAAGTTCAGACTGAGAATTCGGCGGATGCAAAAGTCTAGGATGACAGCAACACTGTTTGATGTTTAAAAATGGTTATTATAGATCTCTAAGTTGACTGATATTACGCAGTCTGCATGAACAACAATGAATGCATTTTGGAAGAGAGTAATATAAAAATAGTTGTGTAGAATTATGCAATATTATTGATGCTGATGAAGAGAGGTCACACAACTCTCCCAGAGCACCGTGGAAAGCACTATTCTTATTACATCTTTGTTTTGGACAGTTGTTTTGGCATGCTGGGTGACTCCTGGGGGGGGTAACTCATGTGGACATCAAATAAAACTCAGTGAATCAGATGAAATGTGCCTCTCATTATGTGTGACATTGGTCAGAGGTGACAAAACTACACACCTTCTTTACTGAAGTAGAAAGACAGAAACTTGTGTAAAAAAAAAACAACTCTGGTAAAAATAGAAGTGCTGATTCAACTTCTTTCATCAAGTAAAAGTGAAAAAGCACCGACTCTGAAATGTACTCAAAGTATAAAAGTAAAAAGTCGCCCTGTAAGGGACATTTTACTACAGGCTGTTTCTCTGCAAAGCTAACTGAACCTCAACTTTTCTCCTCAGTCGAGTCTCCCTCTGTCTTTTACATCATTTTTTATTGTGTAACGTCTTCTTCATCTTGTTAC
This sequence comes from Lutjanus argentimaculatus, assembly GCA_034769285.1. Lineage (NCBI taxonomy): Eukaryota > Metazoa > Chordata > Actinopteri > Lutjaniformes > Lutjanidae > Lutjanus > Lutjanus argentimaculatus. The sequence continues at coordinate 54,522,755 of JAWZSL010000001.1, forward strand.
GTCTTCTACATTGTTTTTCATCTTGTTATATCTTTTTTGTTGTGCAGTGTCATTCTTCGTCTTGCTGCGTCTTTTCGTCATGTTACTTCTTTTTTCCTCTTGTTATGTTCTTTTTCGTCTCTGTCTTTGTAATATTTTTTCTTCCTGTTAACGTCTTTTTGGGTTGTTACAACTTTTCCATCTTGTTATGTCTTGTTACTTCTTTTATGTTGTTTTTCCCTTGTTACCTCTTTTTTGTCTTATTACATCTTGCTTGGTTGTTTTTGTATTGTTATGCATGATATGCACTGATGGATACACCAAGGAATCATCTTTCCTATGTGTTATTGTCCCATCTTTTTAGGTTGAAATCCATCTTGATGTTGAGAAGGAGGCATGCAATGATGCAAAATAAAACATAATCAATAATTCCCCTCAGATGTATTAAAACTGAAGCAACAAGCCTGTTTTGACAGTTGAAGAAGTAGAAAGCACAGATATTTGTGTTAAAATGTCGGAAGTCAAAGTAAAAAGTTGTCTGAAAAATAAATACTCAAGTACAGATACCTGAAAACTCTACATAAGTACAGCAACAAAGTATTTGTACTTGGTTACTTCCCACCTCTGGATGTGGCAATCAGTAAGTTGTACTACTCACTCATTCAGATAAGGCTTTCAGCTCAGGTTTGTTGCATTTATTTATGGCCATATGTTCAGACTGCTGCTGTGCAACACTTGGCTGGGTAAGATGAAATAACCAAGCATGTCATTTCTTCAGCGGTGAAATGCACTGGAACTGTGGAGGAAACTTTCTTTACCTATGTTCCCTCTTTTCTGCTCCTGAAAGTATTGATTTCCTGTCCCTTGTTATAATTGCAGTTGGATGAGCTGCTGTCCTCCTAGAAAGAGAGAGATGTAAAAGATCTTTTTGCTGCAGCGGGGTCTCAAAGGTGTTGACCTGATACAGTTGAGCAGAAGGATCTACTGTCAGAGCTAAACCCTCCAAAATGTTACCTCAACCATTTATTTTCAGATTTGGATTTATGTGCAGATGTTTGTTTTTTTTTATCTACTGGTTGAGTTCCTCGGCAGATGAGCAAATAAAACCTGTTAAAATGAGAGTAAAAGGGGGTCAGCTTGGAGTTGAGGAGGTCGGTTTCTACAAGAGTTGGGTACTGTTCACATTTAAATTGATATGGTACCAATACCTAGTAGGGCTGCAAAATAAGGAACAAAAAAAATCATTTAGGGATTATTTTCACAGGTATTGTGATTGCAATATTATTTACAATCAGCAGAACTTGTCATTTTTGCATCACTATTTTCATTTTCACTAAATAATCTATTAAAATCCTGACTGATGTGACATTTGTTGGGGTGTGTACCAAACAAATATGTTGAACATCTGAAGAACAAGATTTGAGGGCCAGGGACAACTCTGCAGCACTAAAGTTCTTAATTATAATGCTGTTTGTTTTGTCACACATTTTATTGCCATTTCAGTATTATTTCAATTAATTGTGGAGCCCTCTGCACTACCTGGAATCTGGTACAGGCACTCAACAATACCTTTTTTTGGTACTTTTTCTGTAATAACAAGAAAGTAATTTCTTTTAGTTTAAAACATTAGTCCAAACCTCTCTATTTCAACATTGCTATTTATTTAGAATATTTTGTTATTTACTTAGAACATTTTACACACCACAACCAATCCCTGCATCCTCCAGCCTGTCACAAATGGTTATTAAATGATGTTGTGTGTCTTGGACAAAGCACATCGTATATTGTTCTTGGCATGTTGTTGTTGTCACAACTGCAGTGCTTTGTATCCTGTAGTATTTACCCATACCAATTTACATAGTGTTGGTTTCATGCTAAGGTTTCAGATATACATCTACAATACTGTTTTAAGCTGCTAAATTGCATATGGTAAGGAATTTGGATGCAGCCAGTGACTGATGTTGGTTAACGCTAGTAAAAGTGCTAAGCTATCGTCAACCAGGATAGTGAAAAAATCCCATCTCCAACAACTTATCCAAAAAGCTAAATAATTCCTTGAAGGTGTTGCTGAAGCTATCGATGCCTCACTTAAATTTTTGTCATTCAGGCGTGCTTATGTTAGCTGCGGCTGCTAGGGGAGACTTGGCTTTCAGGCTGTTGAACACAGTCCACTCTTCAGGTGTGAGATGGTGCTTGACCAGGTGCTTCCTCAGATTAGGCCTGTTGCTCTGGCCAGCCTTGCTTTTTGCATTACAAATACTGCAGGTAATGCTGTTCCGTGTCAAGTTTTGAAAAGCTTAACCACACCTGCAACCACTTCAGCTCGCCACTGCCCTGACTCTCTTTGTGTCTGTGAGGGGGATGAGTCTGTTGTCTCTCTTTCTCTCTATCTGTTATGACAAAAATACAATTTCAGTTCTTAATACATCAGTTCAAACTTCTCTATTTCAACATAGTTATTTATTTAGAGCATTTTGTTATTTATTTAGAACATTTCGCCCACTACAATCCATCCCTACATCCTCCAGCCTGTGAATCTGTCACCATGTATTTAACCTTGTCATGTTTGTGTCTTGGAGGAAACACGTGATATCCTTCCTGTTATGTTGTTGTTTTTGTTCTCATTGCCGTTCTGCATGCATACTGTAATATTTCCCCATGCAGGGTTATGCAAGTAATGTACTATTGGTTTCATATTAAGGTTTTGGACGTGTCACATACTGTTTTAGCATGCTGTTGGCTTAGTAGAAATGCTAAGCTAACATCAATCAAAACAATGAAAAAAAACCCCAGTTATCATCGACAATAACTTATCCAACTAGCTAATTAATGACAACTGTCAGCAGCATCACTGCCTGCACCTGCCTTATTGGTTGGAACTGTGTGAGACCCCAATCAGATGGGCTGCTCTAACATCAAGTGGGTATATTTTAATTTATTTATTTATTTAATTTTTCTCTATATTTTTTTATTGTGCTGGTGGCCTTGAAGCCCATTAGGTGGACCGGCCCATCTGGGATTTGCCAGACTTGCCGGTTTACCAGTCCGAGCCTTGGGTGAGTGGAGCGGGAGGTGGTGTCATTTGTGTGTCAGTTTGTGGGGCTTATATAAATGCACATCTGCGAGCATGTTTCAGATTTGGTCAAAATCGCAAACACAGAAATGGTAAACAACAGTATAACAGTCTAACTCCATAAATTTAGTGCTACACAGTTCTCAGCTTTTTCACATGTTTTCAGCAACTCTTTACTAACATGTATAATGTGAACAGATGAAAAACTTTTGAAAACCTTTTTTCTTTACACAGACTTTAAATTGGAATCAGTGCTTTAGTACTGACGTATTTTGGTCAGAGTTCAACCCTTCGTCTCTACACAGGCAGACAGTTCTTCGACTTCACAGCAGGTTGTGTGCAGACTAACTGCAGCCTAACCTGAACAGATAAGCTCATTACTGTCTGATCAATTGTTAATAGTAGTAAATGAGTTTCGATTAGTGGGTTTATTGTATCAGGTGTGCATTACATAGGATATTAGCATATTGCTTAATCCACACTTTCTCTTTTTTTGCCTTGGTCAGCTGCCATTTATTGTAATGACAAACAAAGAGTATTGAAACAGACAAGCATTGATTTTAAGTAAATAGTGCACTTGATATATAAATAATATATAACGATGCAGAGTCGATACCCGACAGTACATGCCAGTGGCTTTGCAGAAGACAGTATGCATCTTTACGTGGATAAAACTGGATGTATTTGTCAAAAAGAAAGTTTTTAGGGATCACCAGATGAATGAAGAGATAAGAAATAGTGTTCTGTGACTCAAAATTGTGTCTATTTTATGGCTTTTCTTTAATTCCTGCTCTATTTGTAAAAATTACTGCATAAGTTCAACTGTTCTGGACCTTCTTAAAATTAATTCTTCAAAATAACGGTAGGGTCCATTACGTGTAGGCCTGCTACATGCAAACCGTTGATGGAGGGGGGCCATCAGTTCTGTAACCATCGTCAACCCTTTCTACTGACCACTGAATGAGAGCCTCAATTTGAAAAACCCGCAAAAGAAAGCAGATGGAGTTACCATTTAAGTAACGTGAAAGGAAAAATCACTCTTTGGTTGGCTGCTCATAACTCATGTCAACACTGAGGCTTTAATTTGTGATGAGGGGTCAAGGGTTTTCTTTATTTTAAGGGCTTGTGAGCCAAAAAGCTTTGTGAACCACTGCAATAACAAAATAAAGGGAGGTAATGAGGAAATATATTTGATGCATTGTTGGATTATCGGCTGTAAAGTGTAAACAAAGGTGTAAAAATGAAGTATGGGTGCTATGAAATGATAATCAATGCATATAATGATCATTACAGCTGTTATACTGACACTTTGACTGATGCTGTTACAATGAGTGTACATAAACACCCCTATAAGAATAAAAGACTAATTTAACACCGTGGAAAGCTGCTGAAAAATGCTAACACATGTTGCATACAGTGAAATAAGAAAGAAACTATTGGTGGAAAACAGCATGAACTGATATTCACACGGGTTAAATTGAGACTCGTAGCGCAAATCAGTAACCTTTATGTGATATTTGTGTGAACAGTGATGTCTTTTGTTGAAGAATCCATCACAAGAGTCACAGATGACCATCCAGCACCGGCGGCAGCAGATAATGATAGTTTTGTGTTCCTCACCATTATTCCCAGCATCATGGCTTCAGGCACGGGTTCTGTTGAGAGGAAGTGGATGTCAATATTCTGTCAGCAGAAATACATTCACTCATTGAACTTATGCCAAGATGTGTATCTTTGTATTTCCCATCATTTCCCGCAGCAGCTGGTGTCTTTCATCTCACTTCCAAAAACTTTGGTGTTTTATGAGGGTAATTGTGGTTGTTACAGTTGAGTTTGCACTACAGAATAACTAGTAACACTTTTCAGAGGCTCTCAACCTTTTGTAACTTAAAGAAACAATATGTAGCAATTGCAACGTGCAAAAATGAGTACTAGAGTCCAGATAGCGAGTTGGAGCCAGAGACTGTCTATTAAATTGGTTGATATCCTATTTAATATAAGATTTTTGGCTGAAGCGAGTTGTTTCCCCCTCCTGCCCCCCTCCTCTCCAGACTTGGGGAAGTTCTAAGGCTGCAGGAGCACGACGTCTTAAATTGACAAAAACAAGCAGCAATGAGTCCTCCGCTGTGAGTTGATCAACTGTTTATAACTGTCAGTTGTCTGTCAGTGTAAAGTTAAGCCCGTTATCCTGATAACAAAAGCCCACTGTTGCAAAAATACACACTCTGGAGTTGAGGTTCAGTAGCTGCCTGTCTTCCTCCTGCCAGACTCCATTAAAATATTAAACATGTTTAACATATAAATATCTTCTCCTACAAGATTGTTCATGATTTCTTACGAATCATGAACAGACACGTGTACACATGTGCAGATTTCCCCTTTAAGGCCCACTTCTTATTGTAATAAAGAAATCTAAGGACCACCTTCCCAAATAAAGTCATATTTCCACACCACACACGCTTTTACTGACACAGGGTTTTCTCCAAATAAACTGATTAGATTTTGGTGGTCAAAGGTCACTGTGACCTCACTAAACACATTTTATGGTCATAACTCAAGAATTATGACAAAATTACACACGAATATCTAATAAGACAAAATAATGAGGTGATAACATTTCATATCCAAAGGGTCAAAGGTCAACTTCACTGTGACATAATAATGTCCAGCTCTCTATCAGTCCACTGTCCTCTGTAAAAATAGTCTGTAAGTAAAGATGGCATGTTTTTACCTGGAAATTTTCACTAGAATCACATGTATAAGTAGCTTAAAATTTGACAAAAAACTATTTTTCATTATCTTACCTTTTATTAAATTCCTTCCAAGTTACAGGTCGATATAGTGGTAAGTTCTATATTATATTCCTTCAGAGTCTTCACTACATACATTATATGAATCTGGACAGACATGGATCCTGATCAATCAAGAAGCAATGAAATAATAACTATTTTTTTCATCTCCCCAGGTGTCAAGTTATTTGTGTTTGCACCAAAAATGTTGCAGCCAATCAGAGTCCTAGGAGGGACTACTGGCAGGTATGAGGGTGTGACGAAAGGAGAAGTATCCCTGGAAGCATTGATCTGATTGGTTGAAGTTAGCCCACGTTAGATGTGACAGACAGATGGTTCATCCAATCACCTGCCAAGTGTTTTTTTGAAAGTACCTGCCCTTTTCCAAATAGTTTGAGGACATCTGCACAGATGGCTCAATGAAACAAACCATCTGGCATGTCAGGACCAGGATCAATAAATAGTGTAATAAAGTTAGTGTACATGAAACATTACTAACTAACTGCTAACTTTTTAAAGGCAGCAAGATACCATGTTGTATACTGAACCACATAGTGGTCACTGCACAGGGCAATGGGAGGGGTCCTCTTAATGTAAAGGTAAGAAAAAAAAGCCTTTTACCTGTAAAGGTCACGGTGAGCGTGTCAGCACAAATGTCACTGTTGCAGAAATGATTAGGAGAGTTCCGCTATAGGCTTTTCCCCCTTCTTCCATTAAATGAAACAACAGCCTTCATTACATTAAGGCTGATGTGAAGCTGCATACCACAATAGTTCTGCTGGGTCAAATAAAGTCTCAATCCAAGCAGATTGGATGCTGTGAAGCATTAAACCACCAGGATAAAAGGTGTCACTGAACAATCGAATTCCTGTCAGAAGTACTGTAGTCAGTTTCAAGAGTAGGAACTAAAAATAATCAATAAAATGTATCCAAGCTATTTTTTTTTCCTCTTTGAGATTTATATTTGTAATCACCGGCCAGAAGTTTGATGCTGATTTAAAGAGAGTTGTTTGTGTACAAAACACAGACGGCTGATGTTTCTCAGCGTGGAGGGGATACTTCTGCAGAGTCTGGAGGATATTAAACAAAAGTCAGTGCAGAGAACGAGAGAGCTAGACATGGCAGGCTTTCACACTGATCCATGTGTGCAGCTTATGTGTACTTGAAGAGAAAACATAAATCTTTCTTTGCAAACCTGACATTTGTTTTCAGGTGAGAGTATGAACTTGCATATTACATAAAGCCTCGGGGTCCACAGAGGCATTTGTCCCTCTTCCTCACACAAAAGGAAAAGGTTACCACGGTGATGAATGTGCAAAAGGCAAAGGGGCTGTTGGAGCCAGTTCACCAACTGATCAAAGTTCAAACTTAGCCTGATTAAGTGTTTAGTAGTAATGGAGTAATGGAGATTTATTAAATAAAAACAGGCTACATCACAAATAAGTTCTTATGTTGAAGAGTTTACTCATACAAACCGCCAAGTGTAACTGTTGTGTAGCTAACAGATTAACAGAACAAATGAAACTAACATTAGCTTGCTAACATACAACCTCTTTATACTGAAGGTCAAAAGAGTCTAATATTAAATATGGTTGACATATCCGACCTGACACTTGATGAAAATAGTGTTTAATATTAAATGACAATCCACAAAAATAACACATTACCTCAGATTTCAACACATTGTGGTGATGACCGTGGACAGATTATGAGACAACAGGCCCCTCAACCCTCCTTCATAGGAGCACACCCAAACTGAGAGAGACACAGTGTCCCTTAGTCGTCATTTTGTGTCTCTTTGTGGTAGATGTGTGTCCCCTCACAGTCATTTGTTTGTCTCCTTCTGTAGTTTTATGTGTCTTTGTGGTACTTTTGTGTCTCTTTGTTGTATTTTATGTTTCCTCATAATCACCGTTTGTCTCCTTGCAGTAGTTTTACGTCTCTTCGTGGTTTTTTTTTAAATCTCTGTTTTGTGCATCTTTGTGGTAGTGTCATCTCTCCTCATAGATGTTTTTTGTCTTGTTGTGGTAGTTTAAGGTATTTTGTGGTACTTTTCTGTCTCTGTAGTCATTTTGTGTGTCTTTGTGGTAGTTTTGCAACTTGTATTTTGAATCCTAAATGTTAGCAAGTGTGCTATAGACAAATGTACTCAAGGCTCCAATAATAAGGACTTAAAAAGAGAAAAATAACAGAAAACACTAAAATATATAACTATATATATATATTTAACAGATTAACCGAACAAATAAAATTAAAGTTGGCTTGCTAGCATACAGTACAACCTGTTTAGATTGAAGGATAAAACAGCTATATTGACATATCTGACCTGACATTTGATGAAAATGGTGTTTAATATTGATGTAATAAAAAAAACAAAAAACAAAAAACAAAAAACAAAAAAAACACTAGGACTGGTTTCATCCGCATGATGGCTGCTGGAAAAAAAAGCTATTTTTGTACCACTTTGTTCTGCACCTTGGGACTGTAAACCTCCACCCAGAAGGAATATGTGGAAATTCACTGTGCAAACTGTAATTGTCTGGGGGGACGCTGGGTTAAGCATGACTCACCAATCAGCCTACTAGACCATTTAACAGTTTAATTCAGAGGGTTTCTGTTCCAAACCATAACACTGAAGAAAAAGATGAAAGCAATTCAATAAAAGCTCGACTGAATAAGGCCATCGTGGTTTTGTCAGTGTGAAAAGACAGTTTCCTCAAACAAAATAAACGAAAAAGATTACACACATTCTAGTGTCTGACCTTTAATGGATAATACTTGAATCAATTATCATGTCTTTGATTTTAGAAATGTTTAATTGAAGACAGGACTCCTCACAACACTTGACAAAAAGCCCTTTTTTACACTATAAGTTGATGTTCTAAAATGCAGCTTCCCCAGTCACTGCAGCGTGTACGTTCATGTCTATGACTGTGAATATATCAGCTTTTTATTCATGCATATTCTAAATTTATGATGAAAAACGTAGCATTTACTGAAAAATTCACTTTCAAGGTCTCCACCATTTCTGAAAACATCAACAAACACATCACTATTTGTGAACTTGGAGCTTTCCAAAAATGTCCCCTTCGGACGTTGTGAATAACTCAAAAGGCGGGCGCTCATATTCACTTGAAGGCAGCATTTCTCCTGCAGACTTTGAAGGGGGGGTGAGGCGAGTGGTACTCGGTTGAAATCTACAGTACAATCTCACCATTAGATGCCAATAAATCCTGTGCGCTGGTCCTTTAAGTTTTAATGGTGTGGCCCAATTTAAGTAATTACCACTTTGAAACTAGCTTTAACTGATAGACTTAAACTTCATAAGCAAGTCGATGACCAATTATAAAAATGTATTGTTATGTGAGGGGAATATGTTGGTGGGACAGGGTTGTGTAATAGTAAAACAGCTTGTGCTTCAACGTTTGACGAGATAATGACTTTACTCTAAAAAGAAAACACACTAATGTTTCTGCATTTGTAAAATGTTAATGAGCTGGAACACGATTCTGTGACGCCTGTCTGGAAAAAACACGAGTGGAGGTGTTTCTGTTTTTCCTGAAGTGAATTGAAGAGATTCTGGCTGGGAGGGAGAGTTTTAATATTTCTATTGGCCTCTGTATTTAAGCTAATTTGTAATGTTTAGTCATTACATGCTCACCACAGAGTACAGGCGGATCACTTTCACTCTGCCATTACCAGCAGCTGTGTGGTTTCAGCTCAGGGTTAGATATTACAAAGAAACCACTTTGTTTATATTTGGATCCTGCTTCATTTTCCCTCATGCAGGTTTATTACAGTGAGGCTAGATGGACATTGTTATTGTGAATGTCCATAATCATTTATTACTTTGACGCAGGTTGAGTTTTTGGCCGGACAACACATAAATCTGCTGTAATTCAGTCAGACATATTGAGCCTTTTTTTCATTTTTACATTGTGCACAAACCATGTATTACTCTAGTTGTCCTTTAGCCTACTTACTCCTTATTTTCACTCACAAACCAATGAAAATTCATCTTTGATGTGGGTTGTTAATAGGTTAAAAAACACAGTACTTATTTATTTAATGTTCATTTTTGTGGGGACAAATACATGGACCAGTGCCACATACCACAGCATTTATAGCCTCAGCTAGCCTGCAGTGCCAGGCCTTAGATGGGTCTTAATACAAATACACACTGCTCACAGGGAAATAGATGGCACAAACATCACAAACTGTTTCAGCTTGAGTTTAAAGGAGAAATCTATAATATATCTACTGTAATAAATCATAAAATGACTATGATATGTCATCAGAGATTAAGGGAAATATGCTAAGTTGAAATACTCGCTTCTCTGACAACAACGCCACACCCACGGTGTCCTCCTCTTTCCATCCTGGCCTGTAACTTTTTTTTTATTGTGTACCCACTTCAGGTTCATGAGGGTTCAAATTATTGCTGAATGTTTGCAGAATGAGTGAGTGTCTGTTTATGAGACATAAGAAATCATCAATAATCTTTTAGAAGCAGTAGATGTTTATAACGGTTAAACTGAGTAATTTGTTAATGGAGTCTGGCAGACAGTAAGACAGGCAATCAGTGAACTCAAACTTCAGAGTTTGTATTTTTAGAGAAGTGGACTTGCTTTCAGCATGACGGGCTTTGCTTTACATCAGACATTTGAAAGTTAAACAAACTAAATAAACAGCTGATCATGTAGGATTTGTCATCGCTTGTTATTGTCAAATTACAATTTTGCGTTTGTCTTGCACTCCTGCAGTGTTCCTGCAGCCTGCCTGAGCTTCCTCAAATCTGGGGAGGAGGGTGCAGGGGGGAGACAACTTGCTTCAACCATAGACTGTATCTTAAATAGGATTTCAATCTATTAAATATTCCGTCTCCAGCTTGCCACTTGGACTGCAGTGCTCATTTTTCAATGTGCGACTGCTACATATTGCTCCTTTAAAATAATCTCAGTTATGAACTAATTGAGTTATGTGTTGGAAAGTCCACATATTGATCATTTTAACAAAAAGGCACAGGACCGTACAAAACCCGATTGACACATCCAGAGTTACTGAGCCAGAAATCCTGCGAGGTTTCACCATGTCACTGCTGAGCCCCTGAGGAGCAGCCTGGTTATTGATGGTTTAGTTTGATTAATGTAGCGACGTCTGCAAGCTAGTTCAGGCAGTGAACTAGAGCTGCACTGCCATCCACACATGACATGCCTCACTCCTCACAATGTACTAAACGCACCCTCCGAGTTTGTATCAGTATCACTGCCTGTTCTCTCAGCCCCACCGCCACCCCAGCATCCACCTGCAGGCTCCGGCGCGGGAAGATATTGCTCATAAATCCCCAATATCTGTATATGTGCAGGGAGTGATGAGATCGGAGCCTAGACGTCAAACTCTAACTATACTCTTAGAAATAAGGATTTAAAACTTTCATTTCAACTTCTTTGTAAGACTAAGTGTTACATTAAGAACCCTTATCTTTCAAAGAACCCTTTTTGGAAGAAAGAGTTCTTCAAGGACTGTTAAAGTCTTTGAAGAGCGCTTTTGTCGAGGGTTTGCCAAAAGGTTCTTTGTCATGTAATATAAAAGAGTTCTCAGTAGAACCCCCACCTTTAGGCCCTGATCAGACAGCGCACAATTTTGGCTGTGAAAACTGTCTTTTTCCAGTTCTTTTCTATAAGCAGGAAGCATTTTGCGTGCAGCTAATGTACCCTGCACACCTCGCACTTTGGACACCTGGAGCGCTTCACAATTATGCAGGGCTCTGAACACCTTGAGCTGAAAAAAACTGAAACACGGAGCAGAAAAGTGCCTGACATCATTCATGTTTTACCTGGAGCTGTATGATTTCACCAACCATAGTCACCGGGATTTGAACAGAAAGCAGCAGATCTGGAGGCAAATTATTGCAGCACATGAAAACGTGGGTAAATTGTTTTCATTCAAAACTGTGCTCTTCATGGTTTATGTTAAGCTAACGTAGCTCACTTCCAACACTCACACTCACGTAGCTCACTTCCTGGGCAAGCTGTCTGTAATTTCTCCTCTTTATGAGGCTTTCACACAGATGTCTGTCTCCCTGTGTCCAGCTTACGGTTTGGAAACAGCCTCTCAAGCTTGATCAGAGCCAGCGGCCTCCACCTGTCTGTTTTTTATGCAGCTGTTTAGGTAACGAACTGTCTGCCAACTATAAAGTTAACTACTTCTAACTAACCAAAATAAAAAGGTACAGATCTGAGTTTACGTCACAGGAAAATCACGGCCAGGCTAAGGACAGGACAGCTGATTTGTTGCCTAGCAACAATCTTAAAACAACAGCTTCAACAGGTGTGCAGTGCAGTGTGCCTTACCTTAGAAGATGGAAAAGTTCTAGATAGAAACAATCACATGATTCAAATGATCAAATTTAAATAAACAATCATAACTTAACAAATGTAGTTTGACAAAATGATCCCTGCTCAAGGCCCACTTACTTGTTTTATTTGAAGCTTTCAGCTGTATCACTTGGTCCTCATCCATTGGAGTTTGCAAGCTGCAAACTTGACATGCTATAATTAAAAAAAAAACAACAAGTGTGTTTTAGTTTAAAAGTTTAGCATGAAAGCTCATTGTTGACCTTGGAAATTAGCAGATCGACCTCCATGACAACTCAGCAAACTCTATCTGATGATGAAGACTGTTTGATTGTTGAAAGCAATAGAAAAAGTCAGTTAGTGGGCCTTTAGTTGGGAAGATCTCAATATTTTGAACAATATTTTCAGTTTGAACCCATGAAACAGTTTGCAGTATAAGGGTTAAAGGGTTAAAAGGGTTTTGGTGAGTCTTTGACTTAGTATACTTATGAAACCTGTTTTTTAAATAAGATTTTGGGGGGTTCTTTTGCCTTTATTCAATAGCGTCTGTGTAGATCTAATTAAAGGTCCCCAACCAGAATCATGTTGCAATTACAACGTCAAAATCATTAACCTCCATTAACCTTTAAATTCATCTTATGTTCTGACGTGGGCTGGTGCCTGGATGAAAAGCATATTGACCCACTTATGTTAATGTTACGTGTGACAGACAGACGAAGATAAAGTAAAAGCATGTTGGATTAAAAAAGAGTAAGTATTAACAATGAAAAACATAAGAATTTTCTGACTCTGACAAAAGAAAATAATCATTTAGGGCCAAATTACCTTCACCTCACCTTGAACACACTGCAGTGTGACTTATCCCGTTAAGAACAGGAAACGACTGAAGCATTTCAATTACCCTCTTTGGCCATGCCTATTGTCCACCATTACAATCATGCCCAGGAAACCATCAGCAATTAGGAGGGCAAGGATAAGGAGATAATCCACGGTCCCGTGTGCAGCCTGGTATCCATCTCAGAGGGAGGTTCAGGCGTCTACATAACCTGACCTCAGTCCTCTGCTCTCAACACGACTCCAATTCACCACTTACAGCAGCCTCGGCTCCCCTGGGCGCTCGCCTTTGCAGAAGGATTCAGTTCATGTTTGTTTGGACAGGTTACGTGAGGTCACAGCCGAAACAGCGCAAGGTTGTTGCAGGGCTTAAAGCATCCCAATAGACCATGTAAGCAGTAAGAAGATACTGTAGCGCTCAAATTTAGAAAAAAGCATGCCATTTACAAGGTGGGAGGGTTACTTTAAAAATGTATTTTGATACAATTACTAAGTACCTAGGAAACAGCTGTTATATAAGCTAAATATCACGCTCTCCAACCCAACCAACCTCCATAGGGAAAAGTGATTTTACCTCAGAGAACACAGGAGCTGCTGGTCTACCCCTGTCTTGACCTGTTAGCTTGTTTGTGTTATTGTGTGACTTTTGTGTTTTAAAAGGTTAATTTGGGATTAATCTAAATCACACAATGCTAATTATGAGATCAAGGCAGCGGTGGACCAGCAACTCTTCTGCAAGGTAGAACTGTTGATTTCACCTCTTAAGTTTGGTTGATGGCTTATATAACAATTGTTCTTGTCAGAAAAGTCTGTCTGATAACAAAGTAAAGTTGTGAAAATATTAGAAATATAGCCTACCCTCAAACTGATACCAGTTCTTTTTAGGTGGACCATTTAATTGGCTAAAATAGTTTTGCTGCTGACCCCGTCCACCGCAGCTCATAGGTTAGCCTCTGTGCTGGTACTCCTGTTTGCTTATCCACACTGTGAGCGTGCCAGCCTGTGTCAAATAATCTAAATTCTCCCAATAGGTACTTTAAGGTAAAGCTGCTGAAATGATCTTTTGTTAAAGTGGTTTGTTCCAACGTTGGGATCTTCCCCAGAATTTAGAATAAATTTCTATAATTTGAAGCAATATCTGGCTGCACAACATGAGTTTGACTGCCCCACCAGCAGTATTTCACTTTTAAGCTTTGATTCGTCTCTGTGCACAAGGATTTCCCAACATTAGTCACTCCCAACAGTTGAAATTAAATGGTTTATAATGCACTTTACTCCTTCTCAATTAATGTTTGTGGGACATTTTATTATCTCTTGTCCCACTTCATTATTTACTTTAATCAAACAGTGTGTATTTCTAAATACAATAATATTAATTAAATGTTTCTTTCAGTTTTTCTCTACAGTATACACAGTTGTTGTAAGAGTTTCAGACATACTGTATCTTTCAAACTGTTAATCACAGGCTCACAAGCATCATATGAATTGAATTTACATTTCATTAATGTGTTTCGGAGTGACAAAGAGCTGAGCTGGGTTGGGCTGGGCCTAAGTAAAGATAAAGTGGATAGAATGAAAAATGTTGAGTACACGGCTGCGGCTCTTAGCTCGGATGATGAACTGACGCATTCGCTATCCATGGAGAGTTGCAATGGAGAAGCAAGGATTTAATGGAGGCAGTAAAAGAGGGCAGGAGGGCTCTGAGTCCTGCTAATGAATCAGAAGAAGGGAGGAGGAGGAGGAGAGAGAGGAAGAGGGGATTGAACAGAGGAGGGATGAGCCACTAAAAGACACGAGGATGAAAACACTACTATGTTCTGCAAAGCACCACTCTGATATGGACACACATGGATTCTCAAATTCCTCTGTCCTCATGAAACTCCATGAGCCAAACACATTTCCAGTAAAGCTTGAAGGCAGAAGTTGCCATCTTTATGAAGCATTTCAGCATCTTTCAATTTGTTTTAGTTTTAATTTGCACAACTTTACTGTTTTGGTTCAGTCTTATTGCATTGTTTTTTTTTTTAACATGACAAAGTTAGTGACTATAGCTGGTGAACATGTGGTGCTTTTAGAGGCTAAAGAGCCAAATGTTTCCCTCAGGAGGTGGTTGAGACCAAAACTGAGCTAAAAGGAGCGTGAAATAAACTTACATTCATGTATGCAGGTTTGAAGCCTTTTTTTTGTTGTTGCTGTTTACCTTTAAACTTTAAAATATGAGCACATGCTCCTGATTTCATCTATCCAGCTTTTCTCTTTTAAATGTCTTGTATAAAAAATTACACTCAAACTCTATTTAAAATCCTCAGCCACTGTTTTCACTCCTTTCATGAGTGAAAAAGTAAGTCCAGCAGTGCTCTGGATTCTGCACATGTAGTCAGCAGATAGATGTATGATTTCAGTACCTTTAACCTATAATGATAAAATGCATCCATGCATCCATAAAACCCATCAGGGCCGAGCCTTAAAGTTACTGCAGTATGTCTTTTTTTAACCTCGACTGCAGATTTTACAGTCATCCGATGTTAACTGCCTGTGCCATGTAATGCACGCACTACGTAACTGTGCCCACTCAGCCTTTCAGAGCAGCAATAAATTGTGTGTAATTAAAAATCAATAAGAATCAGCAGCTTGATTGAACTCTATTTTAGCTGTAGTTTAGTTTAGTTTAGTTTTATGCAACATGCCTTAAAAGGATACTCCACCCCAGAATCATAATCCACTCAGTATGTTCTCACCCCTATGCCGATGTGAGGATGGGTGAAGATCTTCAGTTCACAAAACAATCCTGGCGTTTCAGCAGAAAACAGGGTTGCAGCCAAATCCAGTACAATGGCAGTGAATGGTGACCACGGATAAAATGTAATTTCACACGTGCGATATTTTCACACGTGCGTCCACTAAGAGATATACGAAGTCTCGCGAGATCGACGCCATGTTTACATGCTACCTGCTACATGCTACAGTTGACATTTCGGCTAAAAACATGGCGTAAATTACATCTTTTGCGGTTAAATTTTAATGCCACGGCTCACGGACACTTGGATTACACCACACGAGCAGGATGGAGACATTTTGTGTTTGTTTTGTGTTCTTTTTTTAACGTTTTATCCGTGGTCTCCATTCACTGTCATTGTACTGGATTTGGCTGCAACCCTGTTTTCTGCTTAAACTCCAGGATTGTTTAGTGAACTGAAGATCTTCACCCATCTTCACATCGGCATAGGGGTGAGTACATATTGAGTGGATGATTATCTAAGAGTGGAATATCACTTTAATCTCTCTATAGCTGTCTGTTTGATTTATTAAAATTGTGTGCATTTGTCTTTACTGCAGAATCTCTGGTGAATGACTGCAGACCAAGGTAATTCATGTGATTAAACAGATGGATGGGAACATTCATCTCGTAAAATTAATATGAATGATGTTGATATTATGACCAATGCCCTCAATTCTCCCAGAAGTGATTAAAAAGTGGAAAAGGAGACATCCATTAAATGTAACTTTTGATCTATCTGTCTGTCTACAACTCTGATTCCACAAAAGAATTTAATGATTTGCAAAAACTTTTCAAAATATATTCCGTTGAATACAGTACACAGACAAAATATTCAATGTTCAACTGCCTTTATTGTTTATTCTGTAAATACACTCATTTTGAATCAAGAAGGTTGGGACCTTTTTCTTTTAACAACACTCACTCGTTTGGGAACTGTGGACACTAATTGTTGAGGTTTTGAAAGTAAAATTCTTTCTCATTCATTCATTCTGCTTGTTATATAACTTAAAGTGCTAAATAGTTTGGGGTCTCCATTGTCGTACTTTGTGCTTCATAATGCACCACACATTTTCAATAGGAGACAGGTCTGGACTGCAGGCAGGTCAGTCTAATACCTGAACTCTTTTACTATGAAGCCACGCTGTTGTAACACCTGCAGAATGTGTCTTGGCATTGTCTCACTGAAATAAGCAGGGACAACCCTTAAAAAGATGTTGTCTAGATGGCAGTATTAGTGATGCCTCCATAGATGTGACAGTTACCCATGATGCCATGGGCACTAACACACCCCCAAACCATCACAGATGCTGGCTTTTGAACTTTGTGCTGGTAACAATCTGGATGGTCCTTTTCCTCTTTAGCTCAGAGGTCACGACGTCCATGATTTTCTAAAACAATTTGAAATGTGAACTCGTCAGACCACA
The DNA here is from genome assembly GCA_034769285.1 of Lutjanus argentimaculatus. Taxonomy (NCBI): domain Eukaryota; kingdom Metazoa; phylum Chordata; class Actinopteri; order Lutjaniformes; family Lutjanidae; genus Lutjanus; species Lutjanus argentimaculatus. The sequence goes on from JAWZSL010000001.1 coordinate 54,539,989, forward strand.
GCACACTTTTCTACTTCAGTTAATCTCAGATGAGTTTGTGTCCACAGATGTCTGCAGGGTATCTATCTATCAATGATAAACTGATTAAAAACATGTAAATTCAGTAAAAAAGGGCCTTAAATTCTGTCATCGAGTGATAAATGTGCCATAAAGTGAATCTACAAATCACACAGTCACGATGTGAAAGTGAATGAACCTGACAACTTTAATGGTGACAGACTATCAGGTACATCTGTTGCACCTCCCCAACTAACCACAGTAATGATGGTGAATGGAGAGATGCCGTCTCCATTACCTCCTCTATAAAAGTTTCTCTTAAAGTTTGAGGGCAGGCTGGCCTCTGCCTCACAGGGTCATCTCTCCGTCTCTCTCAGACTAATCTGCTGTTGTTGTCTTCTTCTTCGTCCTTGCTTTCTGATATGACGCAGCAGGCTCTCAAGGTCGCTTTGTCCATATCAGGTTTCAGTGTGTCAGTATCAGATACAAGCAGCGTTGCTTTACATTGTCGATTTAACATTAAAATGGAGATTGACTTTGCAGTGCTGTGAGATCAAAAGCACTTAACAAGGTACTGAGGGCATTATTCAGTGAGTAATTGGTCGCTGCACTGCTGAGCATTATTGTGCCCCAGTGATTGCTTTGATTAGCCCAAGATGACCTTGCAGATAATTGATTAGTGAATTTTATTTCCTCTTTTATATGATTAATGCCACTGCAAAGCTTATGTGCAAAAGGCGAAAGTACATCTAGTTACTGTGTGCACATTGTTCCTTTTTAAATGTAGGGTAGACCAGGGACGGTTGTAACGGGGGAAACGGTAACACACTCAGTTCCTCCAATCAGAAACAAGCTTAAGTGATGACACACATGTTCAGTAGGGTTCCCTCTCTCTGAAGACTAATGTCTCCAATGTTTTCAACAGAAAAAATGATGCCATTCACGTGATGTAACGTAACGAATATAACATGATGTAATGTAGTGTAACAGAACATAATATAATGGACTGTAACGTATATTACGTACATAATGTAATGTACTTATTTTAACATAACATACTTATTTTAACGTTATGTAACGTTACATGCATCATGTGAAGGTGACTTTCATTTTGCAATTCACTTCACTGATGTCACATGGTGTAACTAATGTAACGTAACATAATGTGATGTAATGTAACGATGTAATGGAATATAATGTACATAATGTAACGCAATTACATAACATGATATAATCTAATGTAACATACATAATGTGATGTAACGTAATGTTATGTAACATAACGTGATTTAAGGTAATGTGATATAATGTACATAACGTGGTGTAACGTAACGTAACCTAACGCAACATAACGTGTATAACGTATTTAACATACATAACGTAACGTAATTGTTTTAACATAACATACTTATTTTGATTTAACGTAACGTAACACAACGTAACGCAACGCAACGCAACGCAACGTAACGTAACGTAACGTGGTTGGAATTTTTAGTTTTTAGATGTGCAGAATTTCCTTCTGCTGTGTAACATATGGATGACTTATCTTTTAAATTGACGGTGGGGTGGGACTATGCCTCTGTATATGTTTCTTATATCAAAATATGAATTTTGTATTTCAAGTATTTTTTTTCAACAGTTATGAAGGAAAATGTAAAAAAAAAAATGTTACAGTTGCCCCCGGTCTCCCCCTAATGCTGAGCATACACTGTGTGATTTTAGAGATGTTGTTTGTTGTTTTATTCCAACAACACTCTCTTGTGCAGGTGCAGTGAGAAAAAAGGCTCTGATGTTGGAGAATCAACTTGTGGCTCCGCTTCAACTGTGTGAGAGCCTGAAAACCAGAAACCAAAATTTCATCTGACTGTCAAACTGCTGTTCAGGAGTAGTTGAGTGCCCCCCGCTCATTTGAGTAGATTTTATCTTTAAATGTAAGATAACTGGAGGCAGCAGTGTCATTTAAAGTAAAGCACAACCAGCCTGGACTGCTGTTCTGGTCTGATGATCCATAAAATTATTTTGCGGGGGTTGTTACCAAAGTGATTAATCAGCTAGTTTGGGGGATCCTGCATTTTCTTAAGACATAGCCTGAAAGCAACAAACCCCTTCACTGTTGTCAGCAGACTATTGATTTACATTTTCTTGATTAATTTAATGAATTTATCTTAGTTCCTAATGTAATTTTGTTCTCAGACTTCAGAAAAGTTTATGAAATGCACCAGCACAGTCAGCGATGACCCTGTTTCCCCCATGATCATATATTTTATAACCCTGTAGATTTATTGCAGGGCCGTATTTTAGTGTTTTTTGCTTGTACCAACAAACTTACTGCTGCTTATTGTTATTCAGTGAACTTTACTACGCATTTAATCAGCAAGGTTGTAGATGGTGTTGTGCAGAGCAGTCTCCACTTCATCCTCATGACACTGATATTGTATTACATAACATGTTTTCAGAGTCCATACACTATTACAAACACAAAATCTTTGCTGCTGCAGAGAACGAGCACAATTGTTTATGTTGGACGCCAGATATGGACGTTATTGGAGTTGTCAGTACAATTTAAATAAGAGCTGAACAAGAGCGTCCCTGTGTAATGGAGAGCGACAGTGTATTTACCTGAATGTGTAAACAGAGAAAGCACTCTTGGACAGGACGAATTGTCTTGTCTAATAACACACAGGGTGCAAAATGTAGCCACGGAGCAGAGGCTGATATAACAGCTTTCTGTGCGGTCATTAGGAGACAATAAGTCTGATTTAGATCGCTCCCAGGAACCAGAAAAAATGTTCCTATTGATCGAAAGTACAATAATGTGTAACTAAAAGAAGATTGATGTGGTGTCATCTTCATTTCTGCATACAAACGTGTCAAAACAAAGAAATGAGCCAGGGCTATGAGGAGATTGTTGGTTTATCAGTAAATCACTTCTGTCATAATGCTGTCTGCTATTAAAGATGAAAACCACAATTTATGATTTTCTGCATTTTATTGATTTTAGTCCCATACAATCCAGACAGAAACTGGAGTACTAAGAATAAAAGCTGTGCTGTAAAGATGTAAGTTCAAACTAAGTTGGTGTTGTCCTGAAGAGATGTAGGAAATACTCGAGACAGACCCATATATCAGTCAGTCAGTATTAGTGCCCTGATAATATTTGTGTATATGTTGTCCAGTATTTTTTTCCAGGGTATAATGCAGATTGTTGTTCATTTTTAGGGCCCAAGCACTACTGGTGTGAAGACCGTACTGAATCTCAAGGAATTATTTTTCTTCCGTATTTTTCTTTTACCCAAAAATGAATTTTGAGGGGCTAAATATGCACGAAAAGTCACCAAACTTGGCACGTGTCAGTCGTGGTCTAAACCCAACAGGAAGTCGTCCATTTTGAATTAAGTGGCTGTTTTTTGTGATTCACCTGCGTTGTACTAATTTCTCTTGCAGCATTAATTTACTTCAAAATTAGTGTATGTCATCTTAAGACCTTTGCACAAAAGTTTATTAAAAGATTACATTGTTGTTGAACGCTGTGGCCATGGCATGATGTCAAATGTTGATATTTCACCATGAAACAGGAAGTTGTACAATCTGCCCCAAACAATCTATCATGTCCAGATGTACAAAAAAGCTTCTTGGAGCCTTACTCTGAACCCAACAGAAAGTCTGCCTATTTGAATTTATTTTGCCATTTTAGGGGCCTTTTTGACATTTCCAGGTGCTTTATTTCAATAAACTCCTCTTACATAATTAGTCAGATCAACTTCAGAATCAGTGCATGCAATCTAGAGACCTGAAAAGTAGTTAAAAGCTTCATTTTTGCTGAACGGTGTGGCTGTGGTGTGGCTTTGAATCTCAATGTTCCACCATAAAACTGGATTTTGTTTGAAACTTGAATATACATTGTCAAATCTGCCCCAAACATAACGTTTGATAAGAGTCTCAGCCCAGAAACATCTACATGACAATATTCAGTTATAGTCATAGCGCCACCTACTGGCAACAGGAAATGACATGTTTTTACTTCAATGTGCTCCTCCAAGCAAGACCAGGCCCAACTCAAATGTAGTCAGAAAACACGCTAACAACATGCTATCATGACGATATATTGTCGGGGTTGAGAGGGTCCGATCATCACTGCTGGCATCTTTAATTAATTTTCCATCTGCAACATTTTATGTACATTTGGTCTTTTTTCTTAATTCGAGTTGTTCAATTTGTTTTTTATCGTTATTTATAATAATTTAAAATACCAGTGAAAGTTTACTGCTTTAGTGGACTGAGGCAGTGGGTCTTGAATCACCTGGAAGAGGTTTATTTCACAATAATGACCTGTGCACTGCACAAAATAATAATTTAAAAATTATTTATTGATTTAAAAATAAATTTCCTTGCCACTCCAGAGTCTCTAATCAGAATTGGATCCATAGCAACGGTTTGTTTTCACATAACAGTCTGCGATTCATAAATAACAGACCTTAGAATTAAATATTTAACAAAGCTACATAATAAATAGAGATAAAGAATATCAGCTGACATATTGATAATGGAATTTCTTTTACATCCTCAATATTTGCATCAGCATCAGCCCCAAAAGTCCAGTATCTGTTCTAATACTGATGTTATTTCCACAAAATAAGATGACAAGTCTGCAGGTCTGAGCCAGGATTGTGTTGTTGTTGTGAAAGAAGTGTTTCATGTTTAACGTATTGAGGCACCTCCAGTCACAACAAAGATGTTCTCTGAAACATGAAACCTTCAGAGAGACGGGAGGGGTGTCTTACTGTCTGTTGACTGATTGAACAAGACTTTAAGCTGTAGAGGTTCCAGATAGGAACAATCTGGAGACTGCTCTGTAGGAGCATATAGAGAACTATACTGGAATTTGCCTGTTTTAGCCCATTAACTCTTAAAAATTAAGATTCAGGAATGGCCATTTCTGGTGGCATATAACTGAGTACGTTAACTCAAATACTACTTAAAGGGACAGCACCCCAAAATCAAAAATCCATATATTTGCTCTCACCTGTGGTGATACTTATCCTGATTGTTTTGATGTAAAATGTATGTAATGTAAGTTTCTAAACTATGATGCATTGCTACAGATTAAAGAACCAACTTAAAGTGCATAAAGTAGTTAAAATTAACTTCACTTCAAACACCTACAACAAATAAACCTTAATGCACCAGTAATTGTGATCCAACAAAATAACATATCAGGCACAAGTGCTTTCATTTGTGCTACTTCAAGTGATAATACACTTGTACTTTTAGTTTAATGGGATTTTTTGAATGAAGGATTTTTGGTGTAATGAAGTATTTTTACATTGACATACTGGTGCCTTTTCTTCAGTAAAGGTGCTTCTTCCACCGCTGCCTCCACAAAACAGTGTTTCTCAACCGGATGAGATCTGTGAATGAACATCTGTGAATGTGTGAACTGGTAAAAGGAACCATCGACACACTGTTCACAAATAACGTGGATATAAAATTAAAATCGGATCATTTTTGCATCATAATTTTCACCAAAAAGCAACATTAAATTGTGAGGATGCGACAAACAAATATGTTTTCTTACATCTGCAGAACAAGATTTGTAGGCGATGGCATCTCTGCAGCACTATAGTACTTCATTATAATGATGTTTGTCACACTTTTTCAGTTTCTGCGATGTGTATATTGCACTTGTCCATATTGTGAGTTCAATAATATCTAGATTAATTATGCAGTCCTAAATCATATAGTCTAACCCATACAACGTATGCACCCAAACAAGTAATGTCCCCCTTTAATAAAACTGTTAAAAAGGCCCATATACAGTATATTTAATCTAATTAATGTATGACTTATACTTTGATGAACAATGGTGAAGATGTCAAATTGAGGAAAGCCCCTGTGAGAAACAGCGCTGGTCCCTCATCATGCAGCTCTCAGTACAGCTTGTTCACTAATGGAGCTCTGGCTGCATGCCTGTATTGATCCCACGACCATAATGCTGAAGAAGAATTCCTGATTTCAACAAATCAGAACCCATCCTCCAGTTTATGCCCCGGCTGATGTAGGCTGACACTCCATCACGTCAGGATGCACGAGAGCTGCTTAATCACGCCGGTGGTGTTGGAGGTGATGGAGGACAGGTGCAGGTGAGACAGAGGGGAGCAGGCAAACGCAAGGTGAACAGAGAAAACAGTGAATCACAGAGATAAATCAGAGCCTTCTGGCCACTACATCACCTCTCTTCTGAGAGGAGGAGGCTGCATGTTGATGACTTTATGATGGATGGCTGATTCAGGATCCATCAGATCTGGTGATGGATCACAGCGAGATGGAACAAGACATTGGCCAAGCTAAAAAACTGTTTGCTCAGGGTTTTGAGAGACACATCCTCATGCAGAAAGAAACATGCTGATGCAGTTTATGCATATCAACTCTGAGCTCAGTGGAGAATTAATTTGTTTTGAGTGATTTATCACATTTCTACTCATCAAATATGTTTAAAGTTGGGAGAGATAGATGCGACCGTAAACACCCTGAGAGTTGTTTAACTAACATTTTGCAACAAGTACGAGACAGAGATAGTGAAAGGTAAACCCAACTAAAATCTGCTGACCCCACACTTTTATCTGCAGACTGTTTTATTTAAAATTATTTACCTTTGAAGGCTGAATGGAATCTTTTCAATATGAAATTAATATCAACCAGATGCAAGTTATATGAGAACAGGGTCTAATAAGTTTAAACAAGATAAATTGATATTTTTCTGAATATACAGCAGTTGATTGCTTAATGATGCTCCTCAAATGGAGAAAGAGTGTTTAGGTAAGGGATGACAAGCTTATTATCATTGCACATTTCATACCAGGCCCAGTTCCAGGACAAAATGACTGAAAGTGCATCTGAAATCAATGAGGGTGCACTAATATCTACAGTGCTGGCTGACACCAGCAATGAAGAATAGTAGATGTTATAATCCCGGTGGGGTCCTGATTATGCTGAAAGACAACTGAAGAAAGTTGTAATCGAGTAAGTGAATTCAGCCTGTTGTTCTTTTCAGAAACACTTTACTTCATGAGTCAAAATGGCAACAATGATATGCTGATAAACCTGCGGCCTCGAAGGACTGCCGAACTAGAGTGCAGTGCTAATACACACGGTCACATGAAAAGTCTGGGGATCACCACAGTCATTAGGCTTCATCCTCTGAGGACCATAAATATCTGTAAAAAAAAAAAAAATCAGAATCCACTCAATATGCGAGATATTTCATTCTGGACTGTCATTGTTAACCCTAAAGCCACAACACTGGCATACTAATAAAAAATACAGCATAAGATATTAAAAGACAAATTAATTAAAAACAAAACATTATTTTTCATATAACAGTACATCAAAACTACTAATTACCATTTAGTCAGTGTTGGTTTTAACAACCTTAAAAGCAGGGTAACATTACAATATATGAGTCACACCGCCAAAATGACTTTCTTTTCATCATATTGTGTCTGTTAAATATTGCTAAGCGGAGAGTGTTCCCCTCCTAAAGGGTAAGAACAGATAATTTACTTTCTCCAGAGTGTGCCAACAGGTTAGTAACATTTCAGCCCAAACATGACACTCTGATATGATAAATCAAACAAAAATGTTAAGTAATTGTTTCAGGACACTACATGATGGAAAGTTTATAAAATATAGAAAATTATAGATTATACTTCCCTGTAATTATGTGACAGCAACTGAGGCGCCTCATTAAATATGTAATACCTGAAGCAAAGACTTAATTACCTTTTAAAAAGTACCAAAAGGTCACTACTCAATGCAAATGTGTTTTTGTGATGGTCTTTCTCCCATTTCTAGTGATGCAAGACAGTTTTATTGCAGCATAAGCAATAAATAATGTCCTTGTCTATAGACCGTCTTTGTCAAAGCGGTGACTCAGTGAGGAGTGACTGAGGATGGGCCAAAAGCTCTTGTTCTCTCATGGGAAGACTGGCAGGAGTCAGGAAATGAGGACTGAACTGAGAGCACTTACAGTGAGTGAGTGCATTTGGCAGAGCTACAGCCACCATTGCTTTCACCCCTGCCCAGATAATTTCAAATTTCAGCAAGGTGGCTTCCCAAGCTGCTTATTTTGCAGAGTCATAACAAAGGAAGAGTCTCGTGTAATAAACAAAAAGTGACTTTATTGAGGAGGGAGGACGGGCCAATGGCCACAGCTTCACTGATATTGTTAAGCAGTGATTTAAATCCTTCTGTTCAAAGGTCTCACTGTTCAAGCTAGATTAAGTTCTCATTCCCTCACCCTTCACACCTGGTGGGTTTAAATGTCAGGTATCCCTCTCTTCACATCACGCTGCAGCAATGCACTTATTCTCTTTCCTGCCCTGAGTTACATGGCATGATTGATTGATATCAATCTCACATCGCTGTAAATATGAAGCTACATTAAGCAAGAGGTTAGCTTAGCCTTGAGACATCAAAATAGCAATGATATCGAAACCAGTGCAGGGTTTGTGAAAAGTCCCCCATTATTTTGTTATTTAAAAGCTTTTATTAGAAATCAGCAAAATCAGGAAATGTTGGGTTTAAAATGAAATAGATACCTGAAAATGCAAACAGCGACGCAGGAGAGACACTAAACTACAAACCACAGAGATTCAGTCAGAAGCTACAAAATTACTGAGAGCTGAACACACAGAGACTTTTAAAAAACCTCCTTCTCTCTGCTCTCCTGCACACACGAGTTGAGTCTTGACTTCCCAGCCAACATCAGAAAAAAACAACAACAAACAAAAAGGCGAACTCGTCCACTGGCAAAGGGAAAAGGGTCAATCACCTATTTTTAGCAGGTTTAAAAAACTACATATATGCACTAATTTTGGTGTAAAACAGTGTGAATATTGCTCTTCTTAGAGCCCCATGCACGCCACTTAAAAATGTAGACGATGCAAAGCTCAACAGGCCTTCAGTGCCTGATTGTACAGTTACTGTTCAGAGGAGAGGCTTAGCAAAGGGTCAGTTGTTAGTACAGTGACGGCCGGCCCTGTCCATGGTGCTGAATCGGCAGGGGTTTTGCCGTTAATAGGCTATTTTTCTGGCCTTACCCCAAACAACATCTCAAATGATTTTTTATGTTGCAGAGAAGGACTAGGGTTAGGTAGAGTGTGTATTTTTGGAGAAAATGGGCTTTTGGTTCAATGAGACACTTTTTTTAGACTATTGTGGTTTCAGAATAATGGTCTGTCAGAACAATGGCATGACACTGCTGTTTCCAGTCTCACTGCCAAGAAGTAAAAAGAAAGAAAGTAATGCTGGTAATATCTGCCTATATCTTTAAGCTGCTGGAGCTCAATATCGTCCCTCAGGGAGGATTTGATGGGCTTGGGACCCTGGACAAGGTAATTTCCCCTTGCTGTGGCAGGGTAAAGAGGCTCTTCATTCAAAAGCCGAGGCAACACTTCAAGGTAAAGATTGAGGTCGAGATCTATATGTTCCATTAAAATGAGCGGTGATACAGATCTCACGAAACATGCCAGTGTCAGTCAACAGCAGCCAGCTCCTCGTATTTCTGAGGCATCACGTCCTCGCTGCACACACTGGAGATGAATGGACTGGTCTGCGGCCATTTGCATAACCATGAGGGAGTAATGCTGCTGACTCCAGCTAAAATACTGACAGATGGGTTTAATTCCATTATGTGAGCTACTGTGTAAGGATGGAGTAGCGGCTGACCTGCAGCAGAGCGCGGGGGTCTCTTTAATGTTCACTGCACCAGACCTGACTGTAAAATGTGGGAGAGCAGTGGATAAGGGTGACAGACAGATAACCAATCGAAGCGAGAGGTGTCACAGGCCAAGAGGTCGACCCGGCAGATTACATCCCTCAAGGCCGGTGACCGCACGCATTGAAATTGAGCTGAGCGGTTTGTCAGTTATATGGCCACTATTGTCATTACATGAAGCAATTTTGGCTCGGCAGCAAGGACAGCTGGATGTGAGCAATGCTGAAGAGATTATTTGCCTTACATAGAGCAGAATGCAGCATCTTATCTTCTATAATGTACTTAAAAGGTCTTCTCGTTCCAATGTAGTATTTTTGACATTACATTCTTCAAATCTGTATTTTTACTTTGAAGTGAGATATAAGAATAGACATTTATCTAATAGCTTTATTTATTATTTTGTTAATAATTCACAATTCCATAATTACCCATAAGGAATCTTCATCTTCCTTTGTATAAAATATACCGTGATAAGTTTTATATCAAATATCCTCTTTTAAATTTTGCATAGACATAAAAAAACCTTTACTGATTCCATTGCCCCATTCCTTTTTCTCAACATATATACAACATCCTCTCAAATTACCATTCATACCACCAGTTGATTAAAGCCACACTTCCATTACAAAAATTATAAAGATTTATCTATAGTGAGAGCTGCCCCGTATCCTGTTGAATTTCATTGGTTGTCCTCTCACACTGTACATAATTTTTTTCTGTGGTGCAATGTGACATGTTATTAAAAGTATAGTTTGTTTTCATGATTATTAATTTATTATTTCTACATCACCCAATATAGATATTTGGGGGTCCATTACAGGAAGTACTTACATACTTTCTGTAATATTTCTGACATATCTTTATAGATATTATTTTAAAAAAATAGTCCAAGTATGCACTTACAAAACATGTGTATGATATCCCCCTTTTCTGCATCACATCTTGGGCATTTAGGAGGTGCATTGGGGCTGATCTGATGTAGCCTGTGTGCGGTAAGGTACACATAATTAAATATATTAAACTGGGCATCTGGTGTTCACCCAAACTTTTTGAGAGTTTTGTAATAGATAAATAGATTTTCTAATTCTTTCAGCATATGTTCATATCCCACATTTTCCCCTTTGTGCTTATGCTGTGCAGAACTGCATTTCACTGTCTGTAGTATTGTATAATTTTGATATTTGATATTAGTTTGTGTTCATTTCTTCTTTCTTTTTTGAAAAGAAATCTGAAATTGATACCAGAGGTGCACAATATGGCGATATGGTTAAAAAAAACTTTTTGAAATTATTTTGACAGATTTCTTTGCGATTTCAATGATTTACAATTAATGTGAATGATCGTTTTTCATCACAAATTTTCACTGAAAATCACTGAAAAAAACCCCCCATTAAAATCATGGTTACGTGACATTTGTTGGGGTCTGTACCAAACAAACTTGTTTTCTTACATCTCTAGAACAATATTTGTAGGCCAGAGCATTTCTACAGCACTACAGTACTTCATTATAATGCTGTTGTGTCAAACATTTTTCCTTTATCAAAAAATTGCAGCCTCTACGATTTGTATATATGTTTCAATTATTTGTGCACTCCTAATGGACACAAACGCTGTCCATCAGATTTCTGTCTGTTCAGTGATGGAGAAAGCAGCATTAAAATTATTTTTTAAATTTTGAATCTCAATATCTTTTAATTCAACCTCTCAAAAACCTCTATTATATCTAAATAAATAGTATAGACCTAGAAAACATATAGACCTTTTTCATTAATCTTTAAATAATGAAATAACGATATCCACATAAACATTTAGGGTTATTTTCACTCTTGTCTTGTCTTTCAGTGACCAAAAATTCAAAATTTAAAAATGATTGATTCACTAATTTTTAACCCCACAAATAAAGAAAGAGTCTAGCTGGTTGATGAAGCTGTGTTGTATCTGTGTGCAGTCACTTTATGAGCATGTTGTAAACTGTGACCCACGGATCTGTCGGTGTACTTACTGCAGGGATGACATTGACCTGCAGCTTCACAGGTCACATCCAGAAAATGATCAAAGTTTTACAGCCGAGTGGCTGAACATAAATAATCTTAATGTACATTTCTGCTTTGCATCAGATTGAACCTCAACCCTGCTGGAGGAGAACCATCGATCTTCACATTTGTCTTCCAGACATTTAGTGACATTGATCCAGCGTTTTGCCCTTGTCTCCATTGCTACACACCAGTCTGCCTCGTAACTTCTTCATCGGCTCCTCTATCCCTAACCTATTTTGCTGTGTCCATGTAGCTGGGTTTCTAATGGGGCCTTATTAGCAGGCCCACCGCTCGGGGAAGACATCTGATCCTCACTGTAACCTCCAATGCTCCATCACAAGCCCCGGGGTAAAGAAAGGACCCTCTGAGGACATTGAATACACCACACAGTCAGTTACATCTCATGGCAAACACTCGATCCAAAATGTGGACGACATGTCCATAATGAGCTGCCATACTTTAAGAGTGACAACCAAATATCACTTGCTGTCTCTTAACATATGTTTTGTTTTAGTTTAAACTCAATTTGAAAGGTTTACAGGATCAGTTGGCCTCTGAAACTATGCTCTAACTTCCCAAAAGGCTTTAAAGGGACGGGCCTACAGTTATTTTGTGGTCAGAAAAGAGGGAGGGTTGTGTACTTTTTCTTGTTGTAGAAGGGAGGGTGACGTGAGGGGAGGGTCCTTGGCCATATGCAGAGGACAACAATCCTGTGGGGGACTTACCATTAAATAGAGGACAGCAACTGCCTCAGGCCCCAAGCTACCATGAGCCCCACAAAAAAACTCATAAACTTGTGGTTAAGAAAGTTATTTAATTCAACTGCAGAAACAAAACAGCAACAACAAAAAACAATGTTCCCGAGTTCATATGTTCCAGGGTTCCTATGTTCCCAGTGTCCTATGTTCTCAAGGTCATATGTTGCTGGGGATCTTTGCTCCTAGGGTCTTTAGTTCCCAAGGTTGTGTGTTCCCAGGATCTTAGGTTCCCAAGGTACTGTTTTCCCAGGATCTTAAGTGCCCAAGGTCCTAAGGTCCCTAGATCTCATGTTCCCAGGGTCCCATGTTGCCAGGCCCTTATGGTCCCAAGGCCCCAAGTTTTCATGGTTGTATGTTCCAAATATTGGATGTTCCAGGGTCCTAATTTCTCAAGATCCCTAGGTTCCCAGGGCTCCAATTTTCCCAAGGTCCTGGGTTCCCAGGGTCCTAATTTTTGAAGGTTCTATGTTCACAGAGCGCTTTGTTTCCAGGATCCCAAGTATCCAAAGGTTCTGTATTCCCAGGATCCTATGTTCCCAGGATTGTCTGTCCACGGGGTCCTTTGTTCTCAAGGTCATATGTTCCCATGGTCCTAAGTTCCCAAGGTCTTATGTTCCAGGATCCTAAGTTCCCATAGTCGTGAGTTCCCTGGGCACTATATTCCCAGTGTCCCATGTCCCTAGGTTCCTAGGTTCCTAAGTTCTCAAAGTCCCACATATCCAAGGTCTTATCTTCCCAGGGTCCTATGTTCTGTGCTGATGCCAAACCCAAACCCTAGCCCACTGTTTGCTACACAGACCTGGGGAACATGGAACCCTGGGAGAGTACATATTTAGATCTGGAGAACACAAAACACTAGGAACATAGGAACAACCCCTTTAGCTCAAAGCACCGCTGTCCCTAAATAGAACCTTACAGAGCTGCTAACGTGGCCGTTAGTCTATTTTAGTTCTTATTTTAGTTTTTTAAAACAATCCCTAACTTAAATATTTGAGAGATGGTGAAGACGTAAGTTTGAGTTCTAACTGGATTGGAATTTAAACCAGAAGTGTTATAATGACTACATTTCCCTTTTGTGGTGAACTGTTCCTTTGGGTTCCATTAGAATGATTAAGGCCAGGGATTCCACATAAAGCAGAGAAGTCAGAGGATTTTCCTCTTGCCCTTGTCTTGACTGAAGATGCAGCAGTGTGTGTGTGTGTGTGTGTGTGTGTGTGTGTGTGTGTGTGTGTGTGTGTGTGCGTGTGTGCAACCCAGCTTCCTCAGCTAATCTCTGCAGGAGCAGGAAAGTAAATGAGAGCTGTCAAGGTCCAACTTGTCAGCGAAGAGTGGGAGGCAGAAACAGGGCCACTCTGTCCTTCGTGATCTCAGGGCAATATGCCTTGTTGCATCTCATCCCCTGAGGGCAACAGCCAGGCTACACTTCCCTTTACCGAGCACGCTCTTTAAATGGCTGAGTTATGTCACCACCGATCAATGCCAAATTTCACCACACCCTCATGACTGAAGACAAGTCGGCTTTTCCAGCCCTTAATCTGAAAATGATAGGCCTGTGGAGCCTGTCTGGCCTACTGAATCAGACCTATGAATACAGTATTTTACATTTATAGCCTATTTTATTACGGTACTTCTTTCTTGCTTAGTAGGACCGCATTTTAAGGAAGAAGATTTAGGATTTCAAGATTTTAGGAGATAGTCTGGTACAATGACAAATGCCTCCACAAAGAATCTCATTTCAGTTTATCTTAATCTATTCACACAACCACAAAATCTCTATGAATCTACATAAAACAAAGTGTGGAGGAAAGAACATACTGAAGCACTGCCTCCACCTGCTGGATGCCTTGCAGTCATACACTGACAAATAAAGACAAACCTCTCAGAACAGTAGAGATTTTTAATAAACTTTTCAATTCACAATTCATATTGCAGCTGACATGATTAGTTTTTATATTACCAAAATCAATGCAAAAATGCAGTATCATAAATATATGGCAATCTCATATATACTTTTTTGTACATATTAATTTCAAAAGGTCCCTTAGTTGAAAAAAATAAGTGTAACCAGCCTAAAAGTCTGATGGAAATCTGCAAAATTCAGCACAGTATTTTCCTAGGAAAGAGATTTTAAATATAAACTTTTACTCTATTTAAAAGGGCTGCTTCTATAAAGTGAAAAATTGCTTTGATCTTGATGTTTTATTGCCAAACAGGCATCCTGATTATCTTATGAAATATCACATATAGCCTTTAAGTCCACTCAATGAAAGTGTATATTTTGACATATATTCAATTAAATAAAGGATATAAAAAGGCAATATTGGCAAAAAGCAGAAGCATACAGTATAAGTGCATTTAGAAAAAATAAACTTCCTCTGAATATTTAAAAGATACAAATGTGTGAAACTGTGGAGTGTGACTGCCTGGCTGATGGATAAGGCTCACACAGAGCCATTGTCAGCCAGCGAAGGAGTGTGAAGGTTAACAGGAAGACTTATTCTGCTCTCCATGAGGCAGTACATATTTTTTAAATTCGACCTCCAACCTCTGATTACCC
Organism: Lutjanus argentimaculatus; assembly: GCA_034769285.1. Lineage (NCBI taxonomy): Eukaryota > Metazoa > Chordata > Actinopteri > Lutjaniformes > Lutjanidae > Lutjanus > Lutjanus argentimaculatus. The sequence continues at coordinate 54,555,112 of JAWZSL010000001.1, forward strand.
ATCAATCCATCTTCTCATTGATCTCCCTCCTGCCTTTTTGTCTCTCAATGCCAGTCTTCATCGTCGTCATCCTCGGCCTCAGACGAGTCCTCCTGGCTGCTGACCTCTGCCTGCTCCGTCTCCCCGTTCCCATTATCTCCCCGATGAGCCGCTGCCGCCGCTGCTGCCGCCGCCGCCGCCTTCCTGGCTCGAGCTTGAGCTGCAGCCTTTTCCTCCTCCTCTTTTTGACGGAGCGCTGCAGCCTTCTTCTCCTGCTCCGCATGACTCTTCATGTGGGCACTTCGACTCTTCACTTTATAAAACACCCTGTGGAACAGGAAGACAATGATACAGCATCAGACACAATGATGCAGCAGTAAATGTAACTGACAGATTACGAAAGCCGTGTTTCCACCTAAAGTAATTGGAACTTTTAGTCCCAGGAGCTACTTTTCAAGGACCTAAAAGGCTCCTTCAGCCGGTTGTTGTCTGTTTCCATCGTTTTTTTAATACCTGCAAAGATAATCCACTGACAAATGAAAAAGTGACGGCTACAACAAAAATGATGCCACATACAGTGATAGATGGAATGAAATGCTGTGAGTACTTGACCAATCAGAAATGTCTGACACTGTAATCCCCACCCCAAAGGTCCTGTACTTTTGGAAAGCACTACCCTACCGAGCAGAGACTTTTTTAGGGGTAAAGTAATGCCCCCTCACATAATAGGCAAAATACACTGTTTCATGGTTTTTCAACAAAAATATGCACCCCCCGTGTCTCTAAAGACCCCCAAAATATGAGAAACTGACATCTTCTCTCTTTTCTGCTTGCTCGCCCTTTCAGAAAAACGTGTGTTCCAAAACACCTGTCAGATTTGCCTCCCCTAATGATGTCACAAAGGGCTAATCTCAGCGTGTTCATGTGCCTTTATGTCAAAGTGGGAACATGGACACTACTTAGAATAGAGGATACTACGGGTAAAGTACGGGACTTGTTAACAGGCTTAACGCTAATAAATAACATTTCTAATAAATTTAAGTAACTCTATGTGGTTAGCGACTAACAGTTACAACTTAATACTTTATTACAAATTACATGTGACCAAAAAATGATAGGCAACACTTGAATTCATAAAAAGTTATCAACCAAACATTTAGTCTCGCCCATTATATTTCTGTATATTTGACATCAACAGACAACAGGCAACAACTACATAAACAAAGAAATGATAATCTGTTGACAATTATTACTGTTAATCAATAAATGGTGCTTGTAAAGCTGTTGTATAAAAGCAAAATCACACAAGAGGGAGTGCTGTTGTACTATTACCTACTATATATAAGCATGAAATTGGGGGAAAAAAACAAATACATTTTCAATTAATACAGTGGAAAGTGTAGTAATCAAGTAGTCCAGAGTTCATTTTGGGTCTTCTCATACATGCCAACATATGGAAAATAAAAACTTTGGTGATTCTTTTTTTTTTTTTTTCTTTTTTTTAACTTCATTTCCACATTCTTGCCTGGCAGCAACTCATCTGCCTCCAGCTGCTACCTGATGCTGCTGCTGCTCTCAATGAAAAATGTTGTCTCCTCAAAAGTTATGACAAACTTACCCTCTAACTGATATTTGTATATTTATTACATGAATATAAAGCAAAAGAAAGAAATTCTGTTGTAATAATTATTCGCTTGTCGTGTATCAATTCGACCGGACAGAAGAGATTTCCACTGTAATCAAATAAAAACTATTTTTAGTATTATGAAGTGTTGTTTCACTCTGCTTATTTTCACAATAACAGCATTTGTTGCAGGTAATCTTTTTATTCCAGCAGTTCTTATTCCAAAATGCATTTTTTGTTTTCAAAGTCTTTTTTAACTTCTTTATCTTTCTCTGTAATTCAAAACAAACAGGGCAGATTATTTCACAATTTAAATGGCCAGATTATATATTTTTCATCAGTGTTTGCTCATACAATTATTCATTTCATAATGTCTCATTCGATCTATTATGAAAAACTTTGGGTTTCCATATTTACACATGAAGTTCAACATGATGAGGTGAACCACATGATGGGCTATTTTAACTGAAACCAACCATGTTGCAGCCTCACAAACATTAGTGAGTCTGCAGCACTGGATGAACAGGCCAACAAACTGTATGAAAGGACCATTCAGTTTCAGTTACTGATAAAAACAAAGTGAATCTCTGTGACGATTTGTCCGTACCTGCCACATTTCTTGCATGGAAATACTGCGTCAGGATCCTGCGGGGGCTTCACTGGAGCTCTGCTCTTCTTTGCCGCGGGCTCGGCCCAGGGCCTGTGTGTCGCTGCTGTCGGTTGGTGAGCTTCCTTATTCACGGTGTCCGGCTCTTTGATCATCACCATCGTTCCTGCCTGGGGCGCCACAAATAAACAGATGTTACTTTGATATTTTATTACTTCACACATAAGGGGCTCAACCAGGACACACATCCACATCAAACGTAAGAGAAAATGTGGTCTGAGTTGTGTTTAACTGTTGTGAGAGGTGCACTACTAATCAACAAACTGCTGTGTGGAATATGTAGTGAAATACGTACATAGTCATGGGCCTGTAGTGACTGAGCAACCCTCGCCTGCTGGCTGCTCTCATGGCTCTGGTCATTAGAGACGTCCTTTTTGTCGTCCCCATCCGTCAGTTTTGACTGCTGTGAACCCTGAGTTATGAATCACACCAGAAAAAAAAACACAATTATTGCACTAAATATTAGAACCACCTTTAAGATTATATTTTAATCACCCTCAGGGCTTTAAAAAGGATTATTTGGCATCCATCTTCTTTGTGACTGAAGAAAATTCACTGTTTACATGCACAAAATGTTCTGTTTTACACCCTTTTTCCAGGAAAATGACAATATTCCTTCTAAGCTGTTTACATGGCTGATGAAAATGAATACTCCACTAATATTCTTGTTTACATGCAGCCGTGTATCTCTCAGTAATGTCATGACGTACGTCGGACAGCTTATATTACCTATCATATCTAGAGCATACAAAAACGTATCCAAAAACATGTTGATATCCAAGACTTTCAGTGTTTAAAAGCAGGTTTTTCTCCTTTTGAACACCAGCCTTGCAAACTGTTGGCTAGTTGGTTTGTGTACAACGCACAGAGCTGAACATAAGCAAGCAAGAGGTTGAGAAAAATGCTCTTAAAACCCGAATAACATCGGCATATCCAACGTCTTAATCAGAAAATACTTCATTCAGAATCAGGCCTAATTTGGAATAACCAAACAGAATATACCGTCTACATCAGTCATGACCAATATATATTTTTGTATTGAACAGATTATCGAAGGTTTACCACCACTTTTCTCAACCCGATTGAAAATTCCTTCTAATTAAGCCAGTCTCCTCTGATCAAGGTGGAGGCTCTATATAAATGCCATTCAGCACATACATTCAGCACATTAAATGGAGTGAATTTAATGCTTTATGACACATCAGCTTGGTACGCTTGAGCCACTCTACCTTAACGTCCACCACGGCCTCTGTATGCTTCTCCACCGGTGAATCTGGAGGGCCGAAGGTTAGAATCCCGTTGCGACCGATCTTCACCTGTTTCTTGTATGTGTAGTAAAACTCTACACACTGAGCCACAGTCTTGGTCCGAATCTTTAAAATCGGTCCAAAAAGAAAAAAACAACAACAACAAAATACAAATGCAGAATTTTACATGTCATTAATTAACCTTTTTCTTTCTATATTGGTGACAAATTCAGTCATTCATGTTCATGTTAATACACTGTGTGAATACAAACAATCTCTCATGCCAGTGGTTGTTATTACTTCTTTAAAATGAAGACCACATTTCCCATAAATCCAGTTGCTTCGTTTTACAAGGCTTGTTTAGTCTAATTTTCCTCTTTTTTTTGCAAGTTTGGGGTGTGATGAAAAGCAGCCTTGTCTTGTATTTTCCATTACATCTGAATCTGCCTTTATATTGTCAATTGCAGACAGAAGCCAGTAGTGGCTGAAAAACTGTTTAATGGTCTTTTTTTGTTCAAAGTAATTACACTAATGCTTCAAAATTTACATAATAATGATTTACTGGTGTTGGAATGCTGCACAGAGCACATTTAATTATATTTAAATGTATTTTTTTAGATTTATTTACATGGATTCATAATCGTTCCTGCAGGGAGGGTAAAATTAAGGAGCGTACCAGTTTCTGCACCATAATGAAGTCCTTCCTGTAGGCAGAGATCCCCTTATTGAAGTAGCGCTTCTCTTCTGCAGTCCAGCAGTCGGAGCCTGCAAGTAAATCAGACACAGTAAAATTTATTGTATGCTTACAGGGGAGAATAAGGAAACATTTAAAGAGAGGTAAATCAGAGAAAAAGACAGAAGGAGGAAGAAGAGACGGAGGTAGCTTTTATTTTCCTGTCACGTCGATACTCACCTGAGTAGTGATAACCTGCCAGGTGATGGCCTTTGGGAAAAATTGGGTCTTGATGCATCAAACGTCCCAGTGTTTCCTTAAAAAATCAACATGATTAAATACAGTGAGTCATTATTCTTCATTTGAGTACTTTAGCTGTGCAACACAACAGCAACAATTATGAATTTACTGTGAAAATAAAAAATATATATTTCAAAAATGCAGGTGAACTGATGACTTGGACCCCATTTCCCATGTATTTGTGTCTAGGTGACAATGGGGACAACATTTTTTGAAATTGGTCCAGCATTAAGGGAGAGTGCTGCAGCCAGCAGATGCAGAACTAAGCAACAGTGTAATCACTCCAGGCAACTGCGCACTGTCACACTAAACTCACTAAAAGTGCTTGTTTTTGCCACTGGTGGGCTCAGATTGTTATTATAGGAGACTGACAACAATATGGAAAGAATTGCTACAGAGACAGACCTTTTTTAAAAAGAGTAAAGTCCTTTTTCTTTAACCAGGAAGTAGGATGTTACCTAGCAACCGACAGCACTTTTCTAATCTCACCAGGGTAAAAAAAAAAAATGTATAACTTGTTTTTTTCATTGAAACCTACAAAAATGATGTAAAAGCAATTGTGGGCACTTAGCTTCAAGACAGATGAGTTACAAGTTTTGGTAACATCTGCTGGCTAACACTTCTGTTGACTACTTTGGGCTAACACTATTGTTAAATAGTTGCTAACAGCTATCGCTACCGTTAACTAATACTAACAGCACTAGCACCACAAGTTACTGTTAGCTAACTCTACAGTTAGTAACTGTTAACTGCTAACATTACCATTTCCTACTGTTAGCTATCACTGCCTTTAGCTGGTGTTAACAAACACTACTTTTAGCTACCATTAGCTAGTTAGTTAGTAAGTTAGCTACTACTACAGGTGGAAAAGAGCACGTTCTGTCAGCTTAGGAGTTTATTTTAAAAAGTTAGGATGCCTGTGTAGTACACTTTGTCAATATTCAGTTGGGATAGGAACATTGACTTAGTTACTGTTCAGTGACTTTTTTTCCCCCTAAATCAGGTGCTCACCCAACCATAGTTACTTATCACTTAAGATGGGATCTGAAAGTTAGGAAGTTTCTGCAATACGGCCCCAGGTTGAAAAATACTTTTGATTTTGACAAATTCTCCTGCTGTCATGTTTTAGGAATTTGATTTAATAAAAACAGGTACAGATTCTTAACAGGTTTCCTGTTAAGAATCCCGCAAACACAACTGTATTAAACTGAGTGATTCATTATGAGTCATTATACTCACAAGGAAATCACCTCCACATTCATGTAAACAGTGTAAAACCAGCTCCTGGTTGGTTCCTCCACCTCTGAGCACACTGGAACAAGCCATGTTCATCAAATCCTCCACTAAAAGAAAAGAACATGACATCGATTTGAAAGAATTAACAGGGAGGAGAGCTCACGTTAAGACAGAGGGTCAGTGGATGACGGATAATGTGAGATACTAACTCCTCTCTTGATCGCCGTTTTTGAGGCGGGACTCATCCATAGGGAGCCAAACCAAGTCAGCCTTGTGCTGGTCAAACTGGGAGCAAAGCTGATCTTGCAACTCTGGTATTTCTGCCTGGTACTTCAGCCCGATGTTGATACGCCTGGACAAGTAAAAACAGGGCATGAACACAGAGAGTTATGGTGATGCAAGCACACTTCTGACAACCTGAGTGGCCTGTTTAGGTGGCTGTACTCACGGTTCAAGGCTAACAGGTGTGGCATCAGTGATCAAAGGCAGAACAGGAGGTGTGATTTCTGAACTTGCTGAAAAAAACAAATCATCCTAATTAGAAATTATCTGGCCTCATTAATATAATTCATGTCAGACAACACCCGTAGACGCTACAACTAAGACTTACAGGAGCGCAACAGACTGCGTGTTGCAGATTTGGGCGTAGCCGGTGGTGCTGGCAGGATTTGGTTGCTTGCGATGTTGGTCAGGAAGGTGGAGAAGTAGAGTCCTGAGCCCTCACGCACAGGAGACAGGATGGGGGGAGGCGTGTACGGCGGCAAGGTGTTGTCCGGCAGGCGCACTGGGGAGCGCAGGTTGCTCTGATAGGTGGTGATACTGGAGTAGAGGGGTGGAGGGATGAAGGTGGATGGTTTGTGTGGAGGGATGATGAGAGGCTCGGGGCGGGGTCGGCGCTTTAGTTTGGATTTTCCATCCTCGTCCAGCCCTGCATTGTTTTCCCCGTCCTAGAAAGAAGAAGGATTGAGGTGCATTTTAGAGTTGTGATCAAACCTTTAGTTTGTTTTCTTTGACACAAGTCTCACAGAAAAGTTTGACTTTTTTTGCTTTAGATCATGGTACCCAATTGACCTGTCCTAAGTCCCGCTCCCAATAATGGTTGCGCAAACTTGGTACCTTCTTCAACTTTCCCCTTTTCCTGTAAAAGTGAAATAACATATAAGGTCACATGTAAGTTAGCTAATGATAGCCAAACGCTAGCTAACTAGCTTCCTAATGATTTTTTTTTTGTTTTTCCAGGTCCCTCAGTAAAATCTTTTCACCATCTTCAAAATTTGGTTTACTTTTCGACATAGACAAGCCAAGCACATAGCATATCAAAGTACTGGAAACAGGAAAGGAGAAAGTTCACCAAAGTACCAAGCTTGCTCAACTGTCATTGGAGCATAGGAGGGCGGGACTTAGGAAGGGTCAATTACAAATGAACCTGCAACTGAGCATGATGAACTTGTAGGTTAATTTGCTATAATTTACCCCCTTATTATCAGTTGAAACGACCTAATTCCTGACCACGTGGTTCTGCCACGGTCAACTTTCTCCTTTACTTAGATATGCAATGTGCTCTACTTGTCTATATTGAGAAGAAAGATGGTTAAAAGATGTTGCAAGGGGACCTGTAAATGACACATCTTACATTAGCAGCTAGCAAATCCACAGTAATTGTTTGTTAGCTAGCATTTGCTAACATGAGCTAACTAAAATGTGACTTATGTTTTATGGTACTGTATTGATTCTAAAAAACTCTGTATCATGATATTGTGATACATGCAAAGATTCATTTTGTGTTGTGTTTAGCAGTGTTGTTATCTCTACTGTTCTGACTGCAGAAAAAGTTAACTTTTTTAGCTAGATTAACTAGATTTTATGCATAGATTGGTATATATGGTGTGTTCTTTATACTAGTGATTCCCACCCTTTTTTCTTTGGAGCCCCCCCCTACTTGTATCTAAGCAAAGCTGAGACACCCCCAGCCCGTACACATGTGCACATACAACAAAAGAATAAGTGATTCATTCCAAAGTTTTACTGTCAAAAATAAACATCAATTAAATTGTTTCTATTCCTAGAACTTTTACCATTGTGCATTATTTCTTTTAACTTCCCAACAGAGTCGGCTGATACACACTCATCCTTACTAATAATGTGTCATTATCACAAAGGTTGAGAGGTCACAGAGGTGTGGCCCATGAAGTAGCCTCCTATTTTTAACTGAGGACAAAGAAATGACTCTTTTTAAATAGTTTTGTATACAGACATTAACATGTGCGGATCTAATTTTGATAACCTCAGACCCCAGGTTGGGAACCAACGCTTTATACTATGACAGTTGAAAATTAAAATGAAGTAAATTAAAGATGTCCCAGCATATTGAATTTTAACCCCTTATGGTGACATGTATCATGATTCTTGCCAATACACAGTCTTAGACCAGTGGTTCTCAACCCAAGGGAGTTGCCAGATGATTGTGGACAATAAAATAAAATATTGTCGCAAGCAGCACTAAATGAGAGCCAGGAAGCAGCAGAGGAAGCAGCCTCTTAAAGACTCTCAACAAAAGAACAAGCAAAATACAGCCTTAACAAATGTAACAACCACCTCACTCATGGTTTAAAACTATAAACCAGCATTTTCTAACATAAACTTAACCTATTCAGTGAGCATGAAGGGAAACGAGGACCATATTTTAGACGAGGATTGGTTTTTACATTACATCGCCTGTACCAGTTATAATTTGCCTTAGAATAGATTTTGTTTAGTGTGTTTGTCAGAACCAAAGCAGTTATGAGTCAAAGCAGTTGTCTTCTTGTGTGACTTTGGTGGCTGTCATGTCTTATAGAGTAATCCCTGAACAGTCTTGGGCCGCAGGTGGTGAGGGTAGGGGGTCCCCGAAAACCAACCTGTTTATTCTGGCGGGGTCACGCCTCAAAAATGTCGAGAACCACTGCCCCAAACTAAATGTCACTTTCCTAGGAAAGTTCCTAAGCATACGACATAAACACAAACAGGCCTAGCACATGGCATATCTGAGTACAGGAAACAGGAAATGAGAAAGTTGACCAAGGTTCTGCCTGGGAACAAGCAGGACTAAAGCAAGGGTCAATTGGCGTCAGTTCAGTCTGCTCGTTTGATGATCATTTTCCGTAATTTTTTTGACAGTGGATTAGTTTTAAATATTGCTGAGAGTCCTGAAAGACCCGTTCACCCGTCAGATGACGAACTGCTGAACTCCTCAATAAGGTTACCAGCTTCACTGTGCGCCATTGGCGTGTGTGGAAAACTACTCGCTCCATGTAAAGCATGTAATCAGATGACAGTTACAATAATTACAGTGTTTCCCCTTGGTTGACTGCTTGGGGGGGCGGATGGGCTGCTAACCCAATTAATTACAACATTACAGAACCTGAACAAACAAAACAGTTAAAGGAGTCGTATTTTACAAGTCTTCCCACACTTTTTTTTTTCTCTGTTTTTTTTTTTTTTTTTTTTTTTAACACAGTCATGTGCATTAATGATTTCAAAACCATCTTTCTCCTCTTTGACTTTGTTTTGAGTCAGCTTACTTTTCTAGTTCTATTTGAGTGGAAGTTAAAGCGAGAAAGAAGTCCGGTATACCAACTAACATCTAACATAATTAGTTCACCAAAGGCAGATTATATCGCATGTTGACACATCAAACATTCTCACTCTACCATCACACTAATTTCAAATTTAACACTTTAAAGGAGAATTCTCTACATCTGTTATTTATAATAAAATGACCATGATATGTCAACATACTAAGTTTAAAATACTAATTTCCTCTGAACATTATTTTTTCCTCATTTCATATTAAATTAATGCCAAATGTTTCGCTGAATGAATAAGCATCTGTTCATGAGTCACAAGAAATCATTAAGAATCTTTTAGAAGGAGCAGATGTTTATTATAGTTAAATTGAGCAATATATTAATGGAGTCTGGCAGGCAGCAAGGCAGTCACCCAACCCCAGATTGTGCACTTTCAGAACAGTGGACTTTTGTTTTCAGGATAAGAAGTTTAGCTTTACATTGACAATTATAGTTGCACACATGGTGCCCTCCTGCAGTCTTCCTGCAGCCTGCCTGAGCTTCCTTGAGTCTGGGGAGGAGGGGGCGGGGGGAACCAACTCCCTTCAACCATACACTGTATATTAAATAGGATTTCAACCTATTTAATATACGGTTTATGGCTCAAACTTGCTATTTGGACCGCTGTACTAATTTTTTTTTGACATGCTCCTTTAATAACTACGTCATAAGCAGGAAGTCCATTACACACTTGCTGAATCAGGCCTCATTGTAAAGCTACACACCCAGTTTAAAACAGATGCTCATATAGTTCAGGATTTGGGAGAGTTGGTGAGTCACGTTATCATCTAAACCACTGAGCAAACACCAGCTGTTTATATGGGTTAAAAACTCAAAGGCTGGAATCAGTGTGACGGTACTAATACTCATGAGAACTTGAACTTTGAGGTTGCATTTCAAGGGGGTCTCGAGGCGGTTACATAATGTGGTTTGAGTCTGAATAAACATCTACCACCACGTCTCTTGAATTTGCTTCACTGCGAAAACTGACAATCAGAGGCTTTTTAGTGGTGAAATGTAACACAAATGTAAGTACAATTACTGAAGCACTGTATTTAAAATTTAGGGACACTTGTTCTTCACTGGAGTATTTTCATTTTGTGTTACTTACACTTCTACTTCACTAAAGGAAGGAGTGTAAAGTGCACGAAGATGAGGCTAGCAGCCAGTTAGCTTAGCTGGAAACGGGGAAACAGTTTGCCTGGCTCAGTTGAAAGGTTAGTGCCGGGCTTGCTGAGCAAGAAATAGTGCAGCACATAACCATAAAAATGAAACAAACAAGACACTGATGTGTAACTCAGCAAGCTTTCATGGTGCCAGCAGGCAGATTTTGTAATCTTTAGACAGAGCCAGGCTAACTGAGAGCTCTTTATACTAAGCTAAGCTAACCGGCTGCTGATTGTAGCTTCATGTTGAGCTAAGAAAGTTGTATCAAACTTTCTTCCTAAGACTTAGCAAGAAAACAAATAACAGAAAACTTAAAATAAAATAGGCTCACTTTCATGCAACTACAGCAATAAAATTCTGCTCACACTTAATAAATCAGTAATAATAATATATATCACTCAAGGAGAAATTCTACTTAATAATTAATTTCTTTATTTTTGAATGCAGGGCTTTTACTTAGAATGCATATTTAAATTGTTGTACTGCAACTGAGACTTCAGCACCAGATCACAAAACATCCTCTTCCACTGGAGGCAATACTGACATCTTAAGAGGCTGATCAAAGCAATGCAAATGTCATCTCCTCACAGTACTAACCTGGCCAAAAGTGTCCGTCATGTTGTTTCGGTGTGATCGCCGACGAGCCACGATGACAGAGGGTTTGCGATCAGACTGTCCTGCAGGCCGCTCACCGGGGCCAACTCGTCCGGGAGCCCAGCCACCCTGAGGATCTGTTTGACTCCTGTGCACGGGCACAGAGACGGGGATAACCAGAGGCACTATGGTGGCCTGTCTGCCTGAAGGACCATCCTCCTGTTGAGGCACAAAGAGGCGGAAAGACGAGGAGAGGCGGAGAAGAGAAACAGGGAGATTGGGGAAGTAGCAGGAAACATGGAAAAGGGATTGAAATATAAGAGTAAAATGGAGTGAGTGTATATAGTAATTTACACATAAAAAAAAAAATCAACAACAACATTAATTAATTTTCTCCCTATTATTTTATAATAAAAGACATCAGGCTGCAAATTAGGGTTATTTTCATTATATATCAATATATTGACTATTTTTACAGTTGCAACTAACAATTATTTTCTTTATCAATAATATTGTTGATTAGTTTATGTCAAAAAATGGTGAAAAATGTCAATTAGTGTTTCCCAAAGCCCAATATGATGTCCTCAAATGTCTTGTTTTGTCCACAATCCAAAGATATTCAGTTTAATGTCATAGAGAACAAAAGAAATCAGAAAATGTTCACATTTAAGGAGCTGAAATCAGAAAATTGTCCTTTCTTTCTTCAAAAATTACTCAAACCAAATCATAAATTATCAAAATAATTGGAGATTAAAGTAATTGGTTAACAAGACATTTTCAATTGTCTTGTTACCAAAAGATTTACAAAGAAAAGCAGCAAATCCTAACTTTTACGATGCTTTAACCAGCAGAAATTGGGCATTTTCTGATTATTTAACAACTTAAATTGTTGCCCTTTAATTTTCTGCTGATGGATAAATCGATTAACAATTTCAGCTCCAATTCACATAATTGTAAACCAAAAGCTGATTAGTGTCTACTTTCCATTAAAAGCTGCATTTACACAGCAAGAAGTTGCAGGAGTTAATCCTGCAGATTAAAAAACAAAAAAGCCGCTGTCAACTTATTTTAATAAATGAACATGGTTGTTCTATTACTGCTTATTTCTGCAGAATTCAGAGCAGTGCACACGCCTCCTTGGTATTTCTGGTCAAGCTGATAAAATTTTCAGCTATCCTAAACTCTACTTGTGAGAGTGAAACATAAATCAGTTTTATGATTTCCACTTCGGGCAGCGGTGAGAGAGCCACACTTTGAATCTCATCTCCCGACCTAGAAAAGTGCTGCTTGTAAACTAGACAACGAAACAACAGCTCTGGGTTGTGGATAGCTATATTAAACCTGTTTGGTGTGTGTTGGGGAGTAAAGGAGTGTAGCTGTGCAGGTTGACAGCTCGGCCCCTCCCTAGCTCTGCTGAATGACTGGGAAAGAGCCTGAGGAATGTGGAGGTGTGCAGACATGCAGCCGCTCCAACTGTACATCCAGCATGCACACGCTGCACAAAAACTATGACAAGCCTGATAAACCCCCTCAGGGTAGAGCGCTTAACGCCCTTGCGCGGGAAAAAAAAACTGAATTTAACTAGTTTTTGTGCTCTTCTGTTTAACAAAGCTGCTAAAGAGTAAATATAGAAGCTAGCTGCAGTGGGTGTGGCACTTAGAATGTAAACAGTGTAAATCCTGAATAACAAGGTTAAGGTTATCGCTTTTGTTACGATGATAAAATGAGAAATATTTCAAATGCGAAACAAGGAATTTTCAATAGTAGCAGTTTTTCAGGTTGTGCAAATATCTGGTGCACAACAATGTACTGTTCAATATGACTGAAAACTTTTAAACAGCCTGCTTTATGCAGAGACTTTGACAGCTCTAGGAATCGAGTAAACAAGCCTAAGAAAAGAGTTTTGTAAACCATAGGGAAGTTCTGCATAGAAACAGGGTTCTTCCTCTTTGTACAGCTGCTTGCCAACTTTACCAAATGAGAAAATTTGCTCTTACATGCACAGAGTAGCTGATCGAGTCATTCTTCTTCAAAAAAGAAAGTACTTAAATGTAGGGTTGGGCACTGAGAACCAGTTCCAAAATTTAGATTCCAAAGGAATCCTGAATAAAATTTTAGTCTTGAGTCTGCTTACTGGTTCTCCCTGTATTAAATCCATAATCAATCCAAATAAGCTTTCAATTTCAATAATCACAATGAAAGGCAGAATCTGTGATTCTCCCTGTATTTTTTTTCTCTCTACCCCTGCCTACTTTGGGTGTCTGGCATGTGTCCAAAAAAAACAAAAAAACAGCCCTTCAACGATGACACATCATAGCTCACTAGCAGCAGTTATAACACAATTGATACCATATAGACTGACTTTTTAAAGAAGAAAATCTAAATGATAGTTCTCAGGGCATAAAACCAATGATCTGTTGATGTTTACAACTCAATGGCATAGCTGTCAGAGCTAAAAAACAAACAAACAAACAAAAAACTAATCAAAACGTGACGTAAAAATGTGACCACTCTAGTGGCTCTAGCATTATTCTCAGTTGCTCAGCTGTTGCCAAGTTGCTTGACTAGCAAGTAAATTGCATAAACAGCAACTGTTTTATCTTGGGTTTTTTTGCATGAAAAATGACGATTATCAAAATAATTGCCAAATAAAGTGATACAAGCATGGGACCCATTTTGATCCGATCCTTCACAAGTTGGAATTGTTAAGAACCAAAATCGATGAGCAGAATCAGAATCACAACTGTTAAAATCCAAACAGCCTTCTTTAAATGGCTATTATGCAGTAAATAAACAGAAAATTAATTACAGCAGCAGATTAATGAGTGATTTTTTTTAACCTTGACCATTTTCTCCATTTCTGATGCCTGCTGGGCCAAAGTCTCCAAATTTATCTCCTTAGATGCTCTCCTCCTCCTGCTGGTGATCTGAATGACCCCTCCTGTTGTCACTTCCCCTCCTCTCACAGCCTGAACTCCGGTTACTCCGTTCTGGGATGGTGGCGGCTCTTTGGATGCTTGAGACCACATGTTTGTTGAAGGGGGACCCAGTGGGGACTGTCCGTCTCGGGAAAGGCGACGTGAGCGCCGAGGTGCAGCTGGCGTTGCGTCTGAAGGCACTGGAGGACTGGTGGCGACCTTTTCGGGGCATGGATCAGGAACGGATGGTGCATTGCGGGTTTGAACCTCTGGCTCCTGCTGGGGCTTCACTGACTGGACGTCTTCCTTTTTAGGCGCAGCGTCAGGCGGGCACGGCTCAGGAAGCTGATACGTCACAAAGTTTTGGGTTTGTTGCTGCTTTGGTTGCACCTGAAGTTGTGTTGTTTCTTGCTGTGTCACATTTTGTTGTTGCAGTTGCTGTTGCTGATGTTGCATTTGCTGAATTTGTTGCTGTCGCTCCTGTAGCTGCTGCTGGTGATACTGTTGCTGCATCTGCTGCAGCTGTTGCTGTTGCATTTGCTGCTGTTGCAGTTGTTGCTGCTGTTGCTGCAGATGTTGCTGTTGCTGCAACTGAAGTTGATGTTGCTGATGCAGCTGCTGCTGTTGTTGTTGTTGCTGTTGCTGCTGGTGATGGTGATGCATTTGTTGCTGCTGCATCTGGTGGAGCAGCTGCTGTTGAGTTTTAGGCTGCTCGCCGCCGTACGCCAGACTTGGCACTGCCTTGTTGCCTGGAAAAACGGAGTAATAACCGGATGAAAACTGTTGCTTGTTGGGTCTGAATGTCGCCTGGAAGGGCTGCAGCATGGACCCCTGCAGAGCATGATGGGGCTGACCCTGCAGCTCCACCCCTTTGTGGGTGTGCTGGTAAGCATGCAGCTGAGCCTGGTGCATTGCAGCCGCAGCTTGCTGCTCCCACTCAAGCCCCCTGCCCTGAGCTTGAGTCTGGGTGGCATCTCGGTAAGCCTCGACGGGCCCCGGAGGCTGATTCTCTCCACCCATCGGCAGGGCTACGCCCTCATGGGCTCCCTTGTGGAACGCCATCTGACCCCTGACATTCACGCCGCTCATGTAGGGGCCAAAGTTCTGTCCCCAAGCTGACACAGGGGCCTCCTGAGACCAGCCGGGGGCCTGTATGGAGTCCTGGTGCACCCACTTTACTGGAGCAGCCTGTTGATAGTGCTGCAGACTTTGAGGCCCTTTCTCTGGGTTGTAAACACCAGAACTGCTGGCAGAGTCACTGTGGCTGGACTCTAACGGCGGAGGTCCCATGCCATAATAAACCTCCCCTGAACGCTGCACCGGCTCCTTCATGGCTGCAGCCCGGTGCTTGCCACTCTTGTCAGGGTTAACCTGAGGAGGAAGACTCATAGTAATATTATAAGGTGGGGAAACTTTGGAGTCTGAGCTCTCAATCTTGATCTTTGAGCGTGCAAACTGCTCAGTTAGTGTGCTTTCACTGCCTGTGGCGGAGGAATTCTTTGTTTAATTGTGTACACAGAGGTGTTGGAAGGAAATATAAATCCCAGAGGAAAATGCAGGGTGGGGAGCATGAAACCCTCCTCTTCCAGAATCAAATCTGAGCTCTGCTGTCCATTCTTCTCATCCTCTGTGTGGTGCCAGCCAGACCTTGTGGGAGAAAGGAGGGGTTAGACACTTTCTTTTTCTCTCAGGACAAGCACAGAAAAGTTTTCAGTTAACTCAGTGTGCAGCAGCAAAGAGGAAATCGAGGCCTACACCAGCAGATGGCCAAGTCAGTACAATGAGAATCAGTCAGACAGTGAGTGTTGAGGTAAGAACTGGGAGAGTAAAACCTACATTTCGATAATCACGTCCAGGTGCATGCAGAGAGGACGTTATGAGCTGAAGAAGTTTGGAAACAGCAGCAACAAGGAGGCGCCTACAGTGCAGCTGCCATTTGGCATAACAAGAAATACAGGAAACGGAGGGAGTCGTGCAATCAGCCGAGCGATAGCCACTGATGTTCTGTTAAAATCAGCAACAAGGAAGCGCCAGAACAGCAGAGAGCTGTTGGGTAACACAGCAGATTAGTGAGCATTAGTAAAACACACAGTGTGTACCTGATCACTGGTGCACAGAGCTGTCCATGGCCAGCAGCTCCATGGAGTCACTTTGGTTTCGATCAAAGTCGACTGCATGCAGCTCCATGAAGGGATTGTGCGCAGCTAATGTCATAACTCTGACAACTTTCCCTCGAGTTTCACTGCGCACAATATGGCGATCAGGCGAGTTTACAATCCCACCAAAACATAATCCAAAGTCCGGGGCGGTTGGAGAGGCTGAGTAACGCTGTAGTTACACTGTTGCACAGAGTATCCGTGAAGCCGTGCACTTCAGGAAAACATGTCCACAACTTTCTCCCCGCATCAGCGAGTAAACCGCACATGAGACGGTGACAGTGAGGCAACTCCGCCGTGCAGCGGCCTGCGATGGTATTTTCACTGATCTGCACACTGAGCTGCAGATCTGAAGTCCGTGCGTCGGTTTATCCACAGTGGATGAAGCGCAGCGAAACTGCGCAAACACGCAGAAAGTTGTGCACCCTAGACCGCACCGCCTCACCCCAAAACAGCTAAACTCACATCCTGTTATCCAATCCGATTGTCTGGCCACTCCCATCACCGTGTCCGTGTGCGTTTGTTTTTGCTGTCATGGCTGCCCTGGAGAGCGGAGTCTCAGCCCTGCACACGGAAACAATCTGTTATGCGTAAAAGAAGGGCTGTGGAGAGGATTTTAAAAATACTGAGGTCAAGTTCAACAAACCCCTCCATCCTCCCAACATAGTCTACAAGAGACCTTTAACTTTAAATTTGATTAATTGTTTTGCTACAGGCAAATAATACACAGAGCATTCATGACAATATAAAGATATGGAATAAGACAAAACAGAAGAAACATAAATACAGAAAAGAAATAATTAAAAACCTGAAATGACCCCTTCAGCTCAGGAGGGCTATAGCCATGTCACAAACCTGAGTAGCCCCAATTACCTTTACCTTTCAAGAATTTTAGTATTTTTTTTATTGTTTATATGTGAAAGATAATTACCAGCCTGCATGTTTTAAACAATGAGTACACAGTTGACTGGCAAAGGGGTGAAATCTTTTATCATTATTAACATTACAACCCATGCATAGCAGGATGCATGTACAACCCCAATTTTTTTTTTTTTTTTTTAAAAAGGGACGCTGTGTAAAACATAAATGAAAACAAGAATGTAATGATTTGCAGAAACTTATACTAGTAGACTTGTATTCAACTGAATACCTTGTAAAGTTACACTGATTCCAAATTCAATGCCTGAAACACATTTCAAAAAAGTTGGGACAGGGGCAACAAAAGACTGGGAAAGTTGTGGAATGCTCAAAAAACACCTGTTTGGATCATTCCACAGGTAAACAAATTATCTGGGAACAGGTGACAGTATCATGATTGTGTACTAAAGGGGCATCCTTGAAAGACTCAGTCATTCACAGGCAAGGATGGGGTGGTGTTCACCACTTTGTAAAAACTGCATCAGCAAATAGTCCAACAGTTTAAGAATGTTTCTCAACACAAAACTGCAAGGAATTTATTTCATCGTCTGCAGTCCATAATATCATGAAAAGATTCAGAGAATCCACAGAAATCACAGTATTCAGAAAAACTGAATACCTATGACCTTTGACCCCTCAGGTGGCACTGCATTAAAAACCCACATAACTGTATAAATGACACTACATGGACCCTGGAGCACTTTGGAAAACCTTTGCCAGTAAATACAGCTTGTAGCTGCATCTACAAATGCAAGTTAAGACACATGCAAAGAGAAAACCATATATTAACCACACCCAGAGGTGCTGCAGGCTTCTCTGGGGCCTGAGCTCATCTGAGATGGACTGATGCAAAGCGGAAAAGTATGCTGTGGTCTGAAGAGTACAAATTTCAGATTGTGTTCAGAAATCATGGACGTCATGACATCCGGGCTAAAGAGGACAAGGACCATCCACCCAATATATGCTGCCATTCAGTTGTCTTTTTCAGAGATGTCCCTGCTTAGCCCCGCTTAGACGCCCTCACCAACACAATGCCAATGCCATGTTTTACAACAGCACAGCTTCGTAGCAAAATAGTTCAGGTACTAGACTGACCTCCCTGCAGTCCAGACCTGTCTCCCACTCAAAATGTGTGGTGCATTATGAAGGTGGTGCAGTTTTCCTTTGATATGTGTGAATATTCCTGATCTATTTTTCAAACATGATGCACACGCACTGCAGTGTGTGCCTGTGTGGCGCGCACAGTGGATGTGGATGAGCAAAAGAAAAAAGAAAAATAGAGCACGCCAGTGGTGCACTCAGAGCAGACAGGTGTTGGTTATCAGACCAGAGAGATAAAAGTTTAGCAGTAAAGTTGTCTAGTGGCAGTAAATGTACAGTTTGCCCACAAAAAAACACTGTTGAAAAAGTGCAAATGTACAGTTTGCCCACAAAAACACTGCAGAAAAAGTCCAAGAAGTTCCTGTGTCTCGTGTCCCAGCTGCTAGAGCAGAGTTTGCCGATAACAGGCTCTGAAGCACACTCTGCTCTCCCTATGTTAAAAAAAAAGGATAAATAACATTGTCAGTGTCTTTTTATTGGGCACATGCCTAAGTTTAAATAGAAGCTTTAGGTCCCTTTATGCCCGTTAGAGGCAGTTGGAACACAAGACGCATAGAACTGGTGCAGACAGTTGCACTGTAAAAATGAAAGTGTTTCTGCTGTGTGAGAGGTACAAGTGCAAAACGTCTGACTCGCTTGTGGTCGAGACAGGGGGTAACCCTCAATATCTGGTCAGGGGCTAGAGAATTCCCCATTATAGTCGTGCTACTCTGACTTTTCTGCTTTATTTTTCTGCAATCATGATCACTTTGAATGGTGACCCAACAACGCTACCGGTTCAGTGGCGCTTCCCACGTCTATTAGGACCACATTTTGTTGTGTGTCCCTGTCTGTCACTCTCTGCTTACTGTTCTGTAGGTTACAGTTGCTCAGTACCTCAGTGGATGCAGCAGGAGTTTGTGTATGTCATAGTACATAGTGTTACTCAGCACCTCGGTGGATGCAGCAGCAGGAGTTTGTATGTTAGATCACGCAGTGTTGCTCAGTGTCTCAGTGGATGCAGGAGGAGTTTGTATGTTGCAGTACGTAGTGTTGCTCAGTGTCTCAGTGGATGCAGGAGGAATTTGTATGTTGCAGTACGTAGTGTTGCTCAGTGTCCTCAGTGGATGCAGCAGGAGTTTGTGTATGTTAGAGCACGCAGTGTTGCTCAGTGTCTCAGTGGATGCAGCAGGAGTTTGTGTATGTTAGAGCACATAGTGTTGCTCAGCACCTCGGTGGATGCAGCAGGAGTTTGTGTATGTTAGAGCACATAGTGTTGCTCAGTACCTGGGTGGATGCAGCAGGAGTTGTATGTTAGAGCACATGTGTGCTAGCACTCAGTGGATGCCAGGAGTTTGTGTATGTTAGAGCACATAGTGTTGCTCAGCACCTCGGTGATGCAGCAGGAGTTTGTATGTTAGAGCACATAGTGTTGCTCAGCACCTCGGTTGATGCAGCAGGAGTTTGTGTATGTTAGAGCACATAGTGTTGCTCAGCACCTCGGTGGATGCAGCAGGAGTTTGTGTATGTTAGAGCACATAGTGTTTGCTCAGCACCTCAGTGGATGCAGCAGGAGTTTGTGTATGTTAGAGCACATAGTGTTGCTCAGCACCTCGTTGATGCAGCAGGAGTTTGTGTATGTTAGAGCACATAGTGTTGTTGCTCAGACCTCGTGGATGCAGCAGGAGTTTGTGTATGTTAGGGCACATAGTGTTGCTCAGCACCTCAGTGGATGCAGCAGGAGTTTGTGTATGTTAGAGCACATAGTGTGTTGCTCAGCACCTCGGTGGATGCAGCAGGAGTTTGTGTATGTAGGGCACATGTGTTGCTCAGCATCGTTGATGCAGCAGCAGGAGAGTTTGCGGATCAATCAGGAGAGACTAGCGCTGTGACGTCAGCGCCGCCGCTATGAGAGAGAACACGGGGCATCATCGCTCCCCATCCATTAGCAGCAGGCTAGCTGGCTAACTGTAGCTAACGTCAGCTATGGTCCATCACCACAATCTCATTTCTAAATTAAACACCCTGCTGGAATGACCTGTCTTAGCGCGAACACACTGGGAGCATGGGGACGTTTGGATTTCACGCCATATTAACTGGGATCGTAATGCTGCGACGAAGCGAGGTAAGAGGTCAGAGAGGTTCGTACCCGACGGTTATCCTCAGCAAACAGCTAGTTAGCTTGTTTACAGCGGGACCACCGGAGCCGCCGCATTGAACGCAGTCACCTAAGCTAGCTAGATTAGCTTCATAGCGGCTAATCCTCTCAAACGGCCGGTTTATGGACATTTATGACCAGCGACTGCCGCTGCGCTGGGCACGGTTGTGTTTTGGCACAGAGTCAAACAAACCAGGTAATGCTAGCTGCTGTCTTTCTCTGACCATCCGGCGCTGGTCAGTGTCTTAAAATGAACACGGGGGGTGTTGAGGTGTAGCTAACCCTCTGTAGCCGTTTAAATGGCTGTCAGGCACAATAACATGTGTGATCATTAAAAAGTAATGCCTGTTTTGCGTGCACATTAGCATGCAGTGCACAGTGATTGTCAACACAGATCAATCAAAACTTTATTTGTACTTCGCCTTTGATTCATTTTGTATTGTGTTTAAAACCGCAACAGCAGGATTGTCATCTGTCATCGCTGTTCTGATTTAATTAAAAAATAGTTTTGTTTTTTTTTAAACTCGGATTTCGTGCATGGTGGTGTGTTCTTTACACAACAAAAATAAAACAGATATACCTAAAACTTAGGGATTGTAATATATTGAGTCTTAACCCCTGTATTGTGATATGTATTGCATTGCCAGATTCTTGCCAATACACAGCCTAGAAAATATTCACATCTAAAAAGTGAAATCACAGAATGACTTGAATCAGAATGGTTGGCAATTAATTCAGTAGTTGACAATTAATAGATTAATTGACTCATCATTTCTGCCTTAAATGACATGAAAGAGTCATGATAATAAGAAATAGAATTACCTAGACTAAGATCTACATTAAATAGATCAAAAAGGCGTAACAAAATGAAAACAAATAGAATCGACAAAAGGGATGAAGACTAAGCAATGCCGATAATAATAAAATAAAAGATAATGTTGCATAAAGTGAAATAAAGTAAAATTATACAACATAAATACAATAAAATAAGTGAATACAATGGGTGATATGGCTGATAAATAATATCTCAATATTCTTTGGCTATTCTGGCATATGATATATGCATTTTCTCTAAAATAACATGCTAGAAATTCTCAAATACTGCAGACATGGGCAATATGGACAAAATCAAATATCACAAGATTTTTGACCATATACCTCAATATTGTCTTTTTGTCAATATTGCAGAGACAACTATTGGTGCTTTCCTAAAAAAATATTAACACAATGTGATTTTTGATAAATAATCATCAGTAGTGTGGCTATAATGACTAAGTGAGTAAAGGCAAATAATAGAACAGCTAGTAATGCAGCCCTTAAAACCACATCACAAATGTCACATCATAATATAAAGATATCCAAAATCTAAGATGTGTCATGTCACCCTAATCTAGACTAAAAACTAGATAAAATAGATTAAAATGACACAACTAGAATCGCTAAAAGGGAAAAAAACAAAACAATACTGATAATGCAATAACATAATGTTTAAGAAAATACATTTGAATAGAATCAAATTATACAGCATTTATACAATACAATAAGTGAATAAATTAAAGTTAATCATGTCTAGAAACCATTCTTAATCAAAAGGAGAAAGGAGGAAATGGAGAGTCATGGAAAAAGCGGAACTGAATTTTAAAATGTGTTCCCTGTTTTCAGTGAGGGGCTTGCGTCACTGATGCCAGGTGCAAGCTGTAGCTGAGAGCACTCAGGATGAGTGGGGCTGGAGAGCACACAGACATCCTGTCAGTGGCAGACGTGGTCAGAGACCGATGGAAAGTGGTAAGTGTCGCTGAAGGAAGAGAAGTCACAAAATCACAGAATTAAAAAAAAAAAACAGATGTCCAAATGAAGAGGAATGATTTCTCCACGTGCATACACAATGAACGCTCCCTTCTTTGCTCCCTTCTTTTCAGGCGAGGAAGATCGGTGGAGGCGGGTTTGGGGAGATCTACGAGGTGCTGGATCAGTTGAGCCAGGCCACTGTTGCCTTGAAGGTGGAGTCTGCTCAGCAACCCAAACAGGTGCTGAAGATGGAGGTGGCTGTGCTGAAGAAGCTTCAGGGTGAGTGGTGCTAACGCCTTGTCAGTCATGGCGTAACTAAAAACTCTCAGGGAATGATTGAGAAATAAGGATGCATGATATTGGCTTTTTGCCGATATCCGATATTTTCCAACTCATACTGGCCCATTGAATATTTTTTTCTACCTAATTGCAGAGACCACCGAGTCTCTCCTGTTGTGAAATTAAAATATTATTATGCCTGCTCTTTCGTAATGGTCCCCTGGCAGATGCAGACGTAAAATACAATGTTTTTCATTACACAGTCACTGAGAACACTATAGCTTACGTTTTTTTGTTTTTTCTGGTGCCTGTTTCTCTTCATTCGTCACAAATTCAGTACAATAATTGGGATGATGGCTTGTAAGACTGGCAATTAAATTTGCACGGCTTAAGGAATGCAGTTTGGCTCTTTCTTGTTTGACAAAGCCTGAGAAATCATTGCAAATACAACTTTGCTATCCATTTCGGACACTTAAAGACCTGACTCACCGTAGATATGCGTGTGTTGTGTTCACGTCATCTTATTGGCCCGTCAGAAGAAGATTAATTTCAGGCCGATACCGATATTTAATTTTAAAGCCTCTATCAGTCTATATTATTGTGCATCCTTTCTGAGTAACACTGTTTCCCCTGTTGTGTAGTGTGTGTAGCAAAGGTGGTAACCCAGATCATTTTTTCCAGTTTAGTTTAAAGATGGGGCCGATGCCATCTACTAATGGAATCAGGGTCCATTATTGATCTATGGCATTCATCAGAGTCTGCCATGTATTTCCTACTTGGAAACATTACATTAAAAGAGTGCAAAGTGAGATCTGAGTTGCACTTCTCGCCTATAGTAATATAAGTGAAATGCATTCTTAATTATTACACCTCTCATACTATTTCAACCCTAGATATGACGTTTTCACCACCATATTTATAACTAATATTTTTGTTGGGAACAGTGTTAATACATATAAATGCTGAGAAATGTAAACATGTGGAGAATACAGATTTTGTCTCTTATGAACAGCAGTAATCAACCAGTCTGCATATTGATAACATACGTGTACTTTTTTGACAGGCAAAGACCACGTGTGTCGCTTTGTGGGCTGTGGCCGAAATGATCGTTTCAACTACGTGGTGATGGAGCTCCAGGTAGGATCTTTACCAAGTGTTTCATCTGACCCTGACACCAAATCACTCTGCATCATGGATATGACACACAATTCACTGACACTCATTTCCTCTCTGTAGGGGAGGAATCTGGCAGATTTGCGCAGGACCATGACCCGTGGCACCTTCTCCGTCTCCACGACTTTGAGACTTGGCAAGCAGATTTTAGAGGCCATTGAAAGCATCCACTCTGTAGGCTTCCTCCACCGTGACATTAAACCCGTAAGTTGACCTGAAAACTCTTGATGGTTTATAAATTTGTTGTCATTATACGTATGATGTGCGTATAAACTCACTTGTGTTTGTCTGTATTGGTTAAATTGTAGTCTAACTTTGCGATGGGACGACTAGCCAGTACCTGCAGATGCTGCTATATGCTTGATTTTGGTTTGGCCCGTCAGTTTACCAACTCCAGCCAGGAAGTCCGTCCAGTAAGTACTCTGTGCCAACTTGTTAGAGCGTCTTTTGGCTTTTTAAAATCTATTTAATCAATATTTTACAATTTACTTATCCTCTGAGATGGATAGTCTGTTTTTGGTATAACATTTTAATACAAAAAAGTGTCATATCCTGTATGTTGTAAGTGTCTGTTTAGCTTTAAACTAACTCCTCATCTGTTTGCTGAGAATTGCTTTATGTTCATATGCAGATGTACAATTTTTGCTGTCTTGGTAAAATTCTGCGTTGGTGTTTTACCAGAGAATATTACTGGGGCGGTTGTGATAGGATATCTAGAAATACTGAGTTAAAGGCACACAAATGTCCACATTTCACACTAAGTTGAAATTTTATTCATGTGACTGACAGTTTTCACATGACCGCTGTTTGACCTGTTGGACTAATGTGATCTTAATGACCCTCATGTGACACCAATGTGTGAACATCCCAGAAAGGTTTAAACGCCCAGGAAACATCTTTAAAGGATAAACCTGTAATATATTTTCTGTACTAAATCATAAAATGACAATGATGTGTCATCAGATATTAAGGAGACATGCTAAATTGAAATACTGGCTTCTCACAACAACTCTACAGAACATCTGTTTTTGTTTGCCTGTTTTACATTTATTTGAGTCAAATTGATGCAGAATGTTTGCTGAATGAGTAAGTGACTGTTTATGAATCTAAAGAAATCGTCAATAATCTTTTAGAAGGACTAGATGTTTATAACAGTTAAATTGAGCAATATGATAAATGGAGTCTGGCAGGCAGTAAGATAGGCAGTCACTGAACTCCAGAATGTGTATTTTCAGGGCCGTGGGCTTTGACTTTGACAGACAGCTGATCAACTTACAGTGTAGGACTTGTCATTGTTTGTTATTGTCAAATTACAATGCTGTGTTTGTATTACGCTTCTGCAGCATTCCTGCAGCCTGCCTGAGCTTCAGATTACATATTAAATAAAGATTTCAGCCTATTTAACATGACGTGTGTGGTTCCAACTCACTATTTGGACTTACATATTGCTCCTTTAAGACCAAAACAGTGAATCCAGACGCCTTTAACATAGTATTCAGAGATACCTTAGAAGGTATTTAGGACCTACAAACATGGTATAAAGGGTGTACAATTCACTCTTTGGATAGTGGACTAACCTCACTGATCCAGACTCCATAGTCTGATGTTTTTCTGAATATATAATATTGCAATTTTAAGCCCATAGCCAAAATGTTTTAGCACAAATTAAATGATCAGTAATTAAACAGTTATACAAAGACATCCAGAATTATCATTTTAGTAAACACATAGAAACATATCGAAACACAGAAAAAGAATACAGAAAAGCAAGATTCAGATCAGATTGGACTGAAAAAAGTGGATTTGTACAACTTTATGATTGTTTTTCTGCTATTACAGCTTAGCACTCATTTTCCATTTTATTTACTTTATTTTATATCTTAATTCTCTTTCAGCCTCGTCCTGTGGCAGGCTTCAGAGGAACTGTGCGATACGCTTCAATCAATGCTCATAAGAATAAGGTGAGCATGGACCAAAAACATCTCTTTTAAAAAAAAAGCATTTATTTTATCCCTGAAGTCACTCACACTTCTGTATCTTGATCTGTAGGAAATGGGCCGTCATGACGACCTGTGGTCCCTCTTCTATATGCTGGTTGAATTCATGGTTGGTCAGCTGCCCTGGAGGAAAATTAAAGACAAAGTATGTGACTAATATTATTTGCTTTAACCATTTACTGTTGAGGTGACACTATCAGTGTGAGAGAACTACTATTTTCCTTTGTTTTTTCTTTATTTCATTTTGCTTTGTTGATATTGTTTACTGCATATAAAGTGATGTTTGAATGTTTTGTCTTACTGTGGTAATAACTAATAGGGATCCTAAGTAAAATAAAATAATATGATAGTCACTACAGATTTGTATTTTACAGTTTGTGAATCCTTCCAGACTCTTATTTTCCCCTCTTTCTGTTTTCAGGAACAAGTAGGAAACCTAAAAGAGACGTACGACCATCGACTCATGCTCAAGCACCTTCCCTCAGAGTTCAGCACTTTCTTGGATCATATCTTGACCTTGGACTATTTCACTAAGCCCGACTATCAGGTTGGTCATGTCTTGTTTGGCATATTTTGCACGCACTGTTTATTCCTCTCCAGCTGCCGAATGCTGACGCCTGAGTTTTCTGTGTGACAGCTCCTGATGTCAGTGTTTGAGAATGCCATGAAGAGCCACAACGTGCTGGAGAACGACCCGTACGACTGGGAGAAATGTGACTCCGAGGATATGCTGACCATCACTGCCGCAGCAACCACTGCTCAGCAGCTCACTCGCCTCACGCCGGCGTACTTGGGGTATTTACAGCCAAAGAGAGCTCCCTCACGTTTCACATATAGCTGATTATTCTGTTACATGCTGTAGGCTCATTGTAGATTCACTTCAAACTTCCTTCACAGTCTGTCAGACATGAGTTTAAATATATAGCTGCAGCTTTTTTTAGACCAGAAAGCTGCACAGTCAGAGATCCCTGAGAAATGTCTGCTCCACATTGTGCTGAAATGAGCCGCAGGGTGACCTTCCTTCTCTTCCACAGCATGGCCAATGCTTCAGTGCTGCCGGGCGAGCTGCAGAGGGAGAACACCGAGGATGTCCTGCAAGGGGAGCGCCTCAGTGATGCCGACAACTGCCCCCCCATCCCTACACCAACCACCCCCGGTGGAGATGTATGGGAAGAGATGGACCGCAACCGAAACCATAAACACGCCCAACCGATGATCAGGAAGGTCGGGGACAATGTAGTTTACTGCAGACGCTCAGCGGAATGTTCTTACCTACTGCTGTGATATTACTCTTATGTAACTGCTTCTCCTCCTGCACAGTGAGATGTGAAGTTGAGCTCAAAGCTCCCCAAGACGACAGTCACTTTGCCTAGAGATATAATGAACCCAGCCAGCCTCTATTAACACAATTACTCCTCCTGGGCTTGAATAGAAACCCACCTGCTGTCTCCCACTGTCTTCCTGATACTTTAGTGAAGAACAAAATTTGGGGCTTAGCCTACCTCCCTATTTAAAGGGTAACCTCTGTATTTTTCAACCTGGACCCTATTTTCCCATGACTTTTTTGTGTTTAAGTGACTAATGGCAGAGGTGGCAAAAGTACACACATTCTTTACTTAAGTAAAAGTATGGATATGTATGTAAAAAGAGATTCTGGTAATAGTACATGCACAGATTCAACTTCTTTACTCAAGTAAAAGTGAAAAAGTTCAGGCTCTGAAATGTAAAAAAGTACAAAAGTGACAAGTAGCCCCCTGAAGGACATTTCTACCAGCTGTTTCTGTGCAAAGCTAAACGAACCTCACCTTTTCTCCACAACTGAGTCTCCCTCTCATGTCTGTTTTGTCTTGTTACATCTTTTACGTTATGCAAAGTTACATCTGTTGTGCGTTACATGCACTGATGCATACACCAAGGATTTTTTTTTCTATCTGTTACTGTCCCATCTATTTAGGCTGAAATCAGTGTCGATGTTGGGAATGTGGCGTGCAGTGATGCAAAACAAATGTAATCGATAATTCCCCTCAGATGCATGAAAACTTAACTAATGAGTCTGTTCTGAAAATGTAAGGAGAAAGTACACATACTTGTGTTAAATATATAGGAGTAAAGCTAAAAAGTTGAAGGAAAAATAAAGAGGAAAAATAAATCCTCAAATAAAGTACAGATACCTGAAAACTGAACTTAAGTACAGTGACGTTAGTATTTGTACTTGTCCACCACTGCCTAATTTCTGAGGACACGTGAGGCAGCCATGATGCGTAGAGTTGTGTACGTGAATGCGTAGTTAAAAGCAAGTATATCTCCAACCTAACCAGACACACTTTACAAAATGGTCATTGTAACATTGTTGTCTTCATTCATGTTTCACAAACAATATAAAACTCATGTCTTGGCTCGTCTTTCCATTGCTTCATCAGTCACCATCATCAGTTTGTTTGGTTGAAATAAACTCTTAATTCACCGCGTTAGATATGAAAATATTCTGGCTCTTGACCATGTCTCTGATGTCCAACATCCCTCTCCCTGTGATCTAATGTTTAATGTGGTGAATTACGGGATTATCTCTACCTAACCAAAGCTTGTGATTGTTGGAACAGTGGAAAGACAAGCCAAGATGGTTTTGGTGAGTTTGTTTTTGTCAAGTTTGAATGAAGATGATGATAAAATTACTGTGTTATAAATTGAGTCTGGTTACTTTGGGGAGAGCAATAAAACAGCTGTTTCTGGTTAGATGTATCTTACTCTAAAAAGGTCTACCTCTGTAGTGATCCTTTTTGTAATGTTGCCAGACACTTATAATAACAATGTAAGCCTCAATGGCAAAAACAAGCACTTTTAGTGGACTGCCAGTGCCAGAGCTGACCCTCAATACTGGACCGATTACAAAAACTTCTCGCCAATAGTCATTAGATGCAAAAATGTGATGTCGTGCTGCAGCCTTCTGGGCATACAGATGCAGTGCTTCAGTTTTTGAGCTTTCTTGTCATTTGTTCTCTTCAGGTAGTGAGTGAGGATGAACACAGTCAGAACCAGGGAAACCAGAGCCCCAACACCGGCTCAATGCAGAGTTCTCCTCGACGGGTGCGATCAGAGACCATGTTCCTGGACCGGGCTGCTCCACTGCTCCGGAGGATGAGACACAGTCAGAGCTTGGCGTTTGAGAAGAGGCTCGCACCCGAACCCAAGCCCACCATCGAACGCTTCCTTGAGGCCTAGTTAGTACTCAGTGCACACAGAATTACAAAATATACACTTGTGACAGCTTGCAAAAATTTTACTTTATAGAAAACAAATAGAAACTCACCATAACACATATGATGTGTGTTTCAGCCTGGGCAAACAGCGTCCTGTCCTTTCTCAAGTTGGGGAGAAGTCCATCCCTGAGAGAGGACAAGGGCAGCAGACACCGTCCTGTAACGAGGAACACTCTGGCACGGCGACCCCTGACCCAGAGGAGGGTGCAGCGAGCAGCGGCTTTGTGGCCGTAAACCTCAGTCCTGTGCCCCAGGAGGGAGACTCACAGGAATGGGTGATGCTGGAGCTGGAGCAAGGCAGCGGTTCTGGAACCAGCAAGCCTCCAGGTGAGCCGTGCATGAGGACAAGCCCGGGACCCGCACGCCCGCTGAGACAGAGAACCAGTCCTCTGAGCCACAGGATGGCCAGTCCACAGCAGTGCCGAGCAGTCCTGTCCTGTCGCAGATGTCCATGCCTGGCACATGGTTACTGGG
Source organism: Lutjanus argentimaculatus (assembly GCA_034769285.1). Taxonomy (NCBI): domain Eukaryota; kingdom Metazoa; phylum Chordata; class Actinopteri; order Lutjaniformes; family Lutjanidae; genus Lutjanus; species Lutjanus argentimaculatus. The sequence goes on from JAWZSL010000001.1 coordinate 54,584,402, forward strand.
CCACAGGAGATTGCCGGGGATGCTGGGACAAATGCCCTCAGTGATTATGGGAAGACCCCAGATGGACCAGGTAGGCATGACCAAGCATTTTGTTGTGCATGAACTGAAAGCAGCATCTTGAAATGAAGCTCATGAAATTAGTTGTGTACCACTTGACAAAACAATCCAAACTCAAAGGTCCACTTGGCTTACTTGCTTTTTCTGGAGCTTTTGACCATTTTACAGGGTCCTCATCAGCAGATTGAGTGCAAGTTTACATCATCTGCATTGGAGCCACAAAAACCTATACGATTAATTTCTTGTAGTAATGCACTCTGAAGTTAAAAACCACAATCTGAAATTAAAATATAAAAACAAAGTGTATAGTTAAGAATATTAAATATACATGTATAAATGTCACTCATGTAGTGAGAAATGTAAACGACACATATGAAAAGACATATCATTGGCACATGGATATAAGCTGTACTACAACAGTACACAATATAGTATTGCACTTTGGGTATGGTAGGATATTCTGCATTCATGACAAATTGTTTAACCCTAATTATGAGCAACAGAGTGGGGAAAATGGTTCATATCAGCCTCAGACTTGTAGTTGTAAGTCAGAGATATCAGGATTTTCTGATGATATCTCCCACTTGTTGAAAAGAATTACAGACATGTCAACAAATTGTTGGCAGAGTGGCTGCAGATGCACCACTGCTGACGCTTGCATCCAAATAAAATCTGATATTGTCACTAATACATGGATTCAACTTTTCATGATACTTAGCTGCTTTATAACTTAGAATTTGTGTATAAAGTGTTTTTCGGTTTTTGTTCTTTTTTAAGATTAAAAATAGGATGGAATTTTTCAAATATAAATAATATCAAGATTTTGTGTCACAACTTAAAAAATGTGTTTTTCCCAATGTTTTTTTTTTACTAAAATGGCATTTAGATTTAGTTATATGTTAGTCATCTAATTTTTTTAGTTTTAGTCTAGTTTCAGTTGACTTAATATCATAAGATTTTAGTCTGATTTCGTTGAAGTGTAATATTTATTTTAGGGTTTCTCTAAAACTTCCCAACACATTATATACTCCTGGAGGAAACACCTATTAATCAGTTAAAATTATGTATGCTGTATTTCAGTACTATTCAGTTGTTTGCGTCTAACGTCCCTACCAAACAAAGAGATCGAATCTCTTTCCAACTCCTCCCTATCTAACAATTTCGTCTCATTTTCATTCACTGACAAAGTGTTAATAGATTTCATCACAGTTTATGTCATCAAAAATTTTGTTTCATCTCATTTTCATCAGTGAAAAAATATGCCAAAAAATATTAGTCAACGAAATTAACACTGCCTGTAACAGTCATTCAACTCTTGTCAGTCCTCCAGCTGTGGGCCACAGTCCCCAGTCCAGGAGAAGAGTGATGCAATACCACTCGAGGCACCATCTGGTAAAAGTGAGAAAGTCTCAGAGGAGATCTTAAAGGATGGAGGGAGGTTGGAGTTAGCTCCAGTGCCAAGTCCAGCCAAAGGCCCCACTGCTCACCTGATAAACGACAGAGACCCGGAGAGTGATTCTGGTCTGCCCGACCGCTCCATCGGAGCCCAATCAGCAGCCTCAAGCTGACACGGCAGGAGGTGCTATGGAGAGCACCGTCACTGTCTCCTCCTCTCCACCCCCAGCCCTGCTCAGGCGAAGAGACTCTCCCTCATCCCCAAGATTGAGTCGAATCCCAGTGCGGGACCCCCACAACCTCCTGGACTCTCCGAGCAGAGACCTCAACATGGAGAGGCGTCATCGCTGGAGCAGTCCGGTCCCCGGCTCCCCCACCCACTCACCCTCACCGTCTCTGTCCTGTGACAACCTGCCGTGTGCTCTGCCGAGGGACCGGCTCTCCTCAGAGCGAGGCTCCAGGTCCGACTGCGCTGGAGAAGACCCTCTGTCTCTGTCCTCCTCATCAGGTAGTAAAAGTAAGATCCCTCGTCCTGTGAGCGCCACCTTCATACCCGAGCAACTCACAAGCAAGTTTCTGCCTCGACCACCTCCTGGAAAACCACCCATCCGCCCGTGTGTGGACAACAGGTACGACATACAGTATGTTCTGTGAAGGTTTTATAAAATTCACAGTCCTCATAGTTGAACAAGCTCATTTGCCACACAACACAGAGCACGCTGCAGCAGACGGCTCACAATCTGCAGTGATAGTTTTGACATCTGCTGTTTTGTCTGCACTCCGTGAGTAAATCTAGCAGGAAAACACACTGATAATCTACTATAAATGATATAAAGGATATATATGAAATAAATGATCTGATTCTGATAAATTATTAAATATGCATCCCATGCTGCAACGCTCTCGCTGCTGTTCTTTTTTACCCCCACATGAGGAAATACGACAATCTGCCATCCACTATTTTTATTAGAAATAGCATCAGTACTGTTTGTGATGGTATTCTTGTTAAATTTTGTGCTTATTCCACATATTATCAGTTGTGAGAGGGACAGAGAGGAGCAGAGCAGACAGGAGAAATGCGCCTCCTAGCAGATCATTATACAAGCCGATGGTCTGCTTTTTATCCAGGGACACATAAAAAGCTTTAAATTCATGAGGTTATTAAAAGATTAGCTCTGCATGTGATTAGAAAACTGAAGATAAGCAGAATCATCTGTTCTAATCACAGCCTCGCCTCCTGTGTGCCCCCAGTTATATAATAATATGTTAGACAGCTCTTGTCTTTTTACATGCAACCAAACAAAATTATTTTGTTTTAAGATGTCATGCATGCCAAGCAACTGCAATCTGATTTCATGCTGCAAACAGTGTAGTAATAGTTTTCCAAGCATCAGCACAGCACAGCACAGTAATTTCTATTAGAGGTGTGCAGCCTTTTATCTGAAACTCACTTTGGCCACTCACTCTAGTTCTGTTCCTCCCTATTTAAAGAAAAATCCCCCCAAAAATGCAGAAAATGACTGCAGTAGTAATTTTTCAGTTTGCAGTAACTTAATACATCTCTGATACGGGGTACTAGGAGAGTGAACAATAAAGAGTCAGGTCGTTAACAATGAGAGAAAATGACAAACAGTGACATTAGATTGCATGTTGTGTTGTTTCCAGTGAATCTCCTGTGTGAATCCAATGCAGGAATGGCGGACTCTGCCATTTAAGCAGGGTTTCCGTGGGTCCTTAAAAAGTCTAAAATCCAATCATTTTAATTTCAGGCCTTAAAATGTCTTGAATTTGATTTTGACAGGTCTGAAAAGATGATTAGATTATGAAAGTAACGTTACTTCTATAAAGCTTTATTAAATTAAGTATTGCTTTTAAATGAGTTTTTGGGAAAAATTTGAATTGTCAATATGGAACCAATAACCTTGGACTCCATCATATCCTTCATACTTTTTTGCCAGTATGGAAATTAAATAAATATTGGTATGAAAAAGGTCTTAAGATTACTTAAATTTAACTTGTTGAAACCTGCAGAAACCCTGTGAAGGATTATGAGGAGGAAAAATCACCATACAGGAGGCATCGTGACCATATTGTCTTGTGTTCTTTTCCCCAGACGGCGGCGGTTAAGAGTGCGAGCCAGCAGCACTAGTGATGCAGATTTCTTGGCCAGTCTGACTCAGCTGATGCAGGACCGCAGCGGGTTGCTCTTCAGCCCTCCTCCTCGCCCTCGAAGCTCCTCCTCCTCCCTCCAGCGCTCACTGAGCTCCTCCCCCTCCCGCCAGGAGCTCCGCGAAGGCGGGGTGCTACAGGGACGTAGCCGCTCTCCATCCAGCTTTTCCGGCTCCCCTCCTGCCCGACACCCTCACCCACAAGACAGGCCCGGTCAGTGGGGCCACAGCTCCAGGGGACGGGGCCTGATCCACGAGGGCTCCGGCAAAGTGAATCGATGACTGAATTTGACTCAAAGTGACTGATCCGGATGGTGCAACTGTAGCGAGAGGCTGTCTCACATCCAGTCCCTGATAGCATGTGTAAATACGGTATTTACTCAAGGGAATGTACTGTATGAAATGTAAAATGTATGATAAATTGTATTTATTTATTTATTCATTTGTTGGATGTCTCTATCAGAATACTTGACGATGTGGCTTGACACCTGCAGTTGAAACAAAAAGGTTGAGAAACCTGAAGATTGCCAACTCTTTACCTCTCATTTCGCTCCTCTCTTAACACTCCATGTAGGCCTAAATATGAGACCAAAAAGATAATGTTTAATACTTGAGGGATGTAAAAATGATGCTAATTGTAGATATGTACCATTAAGACCATGGTAAACACTAATAGAAACCATGTAGTCATGTTAAGAACACTAACAGTAGATAAACACCACATGCAGCAGTATACCAACATCAGCATTCATGTACAGAACATGCAGGGCATGCAGCCCCATATTGACCTCACTCCTGTAAAACAGCTAGATTAATTATTGTATGTAACGATGAACTGCTCATCTGGCATATCACAGTGTAGTAGTGTGCTTTTACTTTGCTAGAAAATATTTGTCATGCAAAATGAATCAGCAGCATATTAGAATGTACATGTAAGTGCACTCATACTTCAGTATTGTTAAAGTGCATGAGTATCATTGCAAATGTTTTTTTGTTTTTTATTCGTTTGTACAATCCGCTGAGACATCTGTATTTTTATTGAGCAGCTTATGATCAAGATATGTTCAAATGTAGACCAGCAACAATGTGCATTTTTGTTTCATTCATCAAGTAGATGGTAAGGGAAGAAAACTGATATAAATGGAACCTTTTCATCATGTCTCATTGTTGTGGCATTTTATTCTTATCACAGTTTAAAAGAAGTCAATTCAATAAATGCCAGATCTCTAAAATATTACTTCCTGGCAGCTCATGCTGTAGTATTCATTGTGATTAAAGGGTCAGTTCACCTAAATTTCCTCAGTCACACAGAGTGGTATCTAGCCATGCAGACAGTTTTAGTTGCTAAAGTTTAAAAGTGATAGTTCAGGTTTTTGGGGGGATTGTATGAGGTACTTGTCTATAGTCAGTGTATTACCTACAGTAAATGGCACTTAGTTAGTTGGAGAAGCAGCAGGAGTATCTACCAGCTAAACTACCAACTAAAACTCACTTAAACTAACTTAAAATGTGCACTACATTTAGAATATTTTCACCACTTTTCCTTGCCCTTGGCCTTGACAGGTTAGTTTGTTCGTGTTGCTGAGACTTTGGTGACTCTGAACTAACCCTTTAAACAGTGGTTTTCAAATAGGGGTCCATGGTACTTTGCCTGAGATAAAAATTGTCAATTTTTATGTCAACAAATATTTAAATTTTTTGAAACAACAATCTATAACTAATTACTAATTATATAAATCCTCCTTCTGCCAGTCAAGCAAGTGTCACCCATACATCAACCATTAATGGTCCATTATATATTCAAGTCCCTGGCCAGGCTTATTGATCTTTATATGTTTTTATTAGGCCTATTTTATATATTTTTATTGTACCTTATTTAAAATGATCACAATCTGCATTTTATTTTATGCCAACATGTTGGTAGGATTCATCTTATAGGGACCATGGATACTTGTAAATAATTTCATGGTAATCCATTCAAAAGTTGTTGGCATTGCACTAAAAAGTGAAAAAAAAGGGGTGCCCCTGTAGCTCGGTTGGTGGAGCGTGCACCCACATGTGCTGAGGCTGTTAGTCCTCTGCGGCAGTCACCGCTTCAACTCCTGCATGCAGCCTATTTGCTGCATGTCATCCCCTCTCTCTCTACCCACTTTCTTGTCATATCTTCAGTCGTCCCCATCGAATAAAGCCAAAAAGCCTGAAAAATAATCTTGCAAGAAGCGTAAAATAATAGGTCAGGCCTGTCAGATTATTCCAGTGGCCCTACATGAGGGGGTGCCCGGTATATTTTCTATCTTGTGAGGGGTCCTGGGCTGAGAAAAAATTGAGAACCTCTGCTTCAAAACACTGAAGTCACACAGTAAAGCAAACTAACAGGTTGAGGCAACGGAACACCAGCAAATCTCATGTTCTGAGGTAAAATGACTGATTTTGCCAAAGCAGCCTGGTGGCTTTGGAGAGCACGATCTGGCTTATATAATAGCAGTCTCCCATACTAAAGGCTGCCTGACAGCAAGGTATCCTGCTGACCCTGTCCACAGCAGTACTCTTAATGCTCCAAACTGGTAGTGTGCTCACCGCCATCTAATGTAGGTAATACACCGACTATATGTAAGTACCTCATACAACCACACTTCAAATAATCCAAACTATCCCTTTAAGTGGTCTGAGATTTTGATGCAATTGAATTTGTTTGTAGCAATGGAAACTAAGATTTAAAAACCTGTAATTGCCCCAGCGTCCCACTTCCTCTGGATGATCCACAGATGTCAGCTGTGAACGTATCTTATTAGAGCTACTTTCTATGTGAGAAATAGTGCCAAGCTTTGCAGCACTGTCACTGATCAGATAAATGGGGAAACAGAGTTAAACGTGGACTAAACATGCTCGAATGATGAAGTAGTGGATTTTATACTCGAGTCACACCAACTGAGACTGCAGTATGCCCCCTGAGAACAGTCACTTGTCAAATTCTGTCCAAGCAGCTGTTTTCTAAGATGGATGTCCCTGTAAGCACAAGAGAGACTGCTGACGAGCTGGTGACTGAATGGAGGGGGCGGCGGGGTCCAAGATGACAGCCACAATGAAATGAAGCCTCCTGCATCTGTGGGACAGCTTGTGGCCACAAGTTTCACAGCAGTAATCGACAGGAAGTAAAAGACCATGTGGACAAGGACAAAGACCGATTACATTTGAACAGAGATGGGTTCTACAATATTTGGAAAAAAAGTGAGATGAATCATCCTATGGGCTTTTTAAAACAAAAACCAGGGTTATCAGTGTCTGCAAAGGAGGAAATGGATGTATTAGACATGAGGATTCCAGTATGGTTGAAAACAGCAGATTATGAATCTTGACTGCTACACAGGAAACTGAAACCACAACAAATGGCCAGATGTTGAAACTAAAATAAGCAACCAAATTAACAAGAACAATCTCACAAAAAGGTCTACTCAGCAGCTGTTCTCTTCAAATTTTCCATTTTTTCTCAGCACTTATGTTGGCTTACAATGTAAATTTCAAAGTTTGTTCTCGACCTTGTGGAGCATTTCTATGTTAGCTGCTTATTCCAAAGGGAGGAGTAAACTTTCAATCTCATGTAACTTCACTAATAAGTTCTTAACTGTGTTTAACATAATCAAAAAGCACTCCAAACAGTTTGGTGGCTATAAGCCATGCTATTCTGGGACAAGCTTTTCAGCAAAATAAATAACTTTGAACCACATAAACAGCTAAATTAACTTTTGTTTTTAAGAATTCCTGACATTTGAACTTAGTTAGTGTTTTTTAAAAGGCAGTTCCATTATTTGGGGTTTATTTGTAAGTTTTCTTCACCATTCTGTAGCTTTCCACTAATGTTGTTTATGTATTCAAATCCAAGCTTTCAATTTTGATTGTCAGGCGTTATGTTTTAGCTTTAAAGTGCTCTTTTCCCAAACCCTTCTAAAAAATTTTCCCACATTACATTTTTGCATGCTGATGTTGCTACATAAAAATCTTACGTGACACATACATCACCACTTCTTGTTAACAGCTTCCATTTTAAAAACCCAGAAAAGAACACAGATGGAGACGCCCTTTAAACAAATTATAGCTATTTTTGATCTTTTGTTTTCTATAGCTACATAGATGGCTCTCTTATCTTGTCATTCTGACTTTGTAACATCAGATGTGTGTCGAGCAGTAAAATGCAGGCAGTAATAAAATTCTTAGTAGTAAAAAAATGTTTATTTAAAGTACATTGTCAATTGACACACATAATATCTGTTGTCGTCATTGAGGGTAATAAAAAGTTATATGTCTTACTCATTTGATATCAGTTATACAGTAGTTCATAAACAGCTAAGACCTTAAAATATGGTGCACATAACTGAAGATGCGCGTAACAAGTTGAATGCATGATAGAAATCCTTGTAACCCTGAAGCAGCAAGTAGCATGTCCATGGTGGTGACACTCTGGTGACTGCAGGTCTGAGGTCTAGAAGAGAGGCGCAGACTGTCTGGGGTCATCAGGTAACACACTGATGGAGTCCTCTGCCTTTCCACACAGCATGCAGAGCATAGTGTACTCCTGCACAACACAAAGCACACACATGTACACTCTGAAGGACGAGACAGTGGCAACAACTAACCATTGAAGGGATAGTTCATTTTATTTGAGGTGGGGTTGTGTGAGGTGCTTATCTATATTTGGTGTTTTACCTGCAATAAATGGCGGTCTGCACGCCTCCAGTGTGGAGGGGCAGAGAGGAATAGAAGCTACGCAGTATACTGCCGTGGACAGGGTCGGCAGCAAAATGTATTTTAGCCATTTTAAAAAGGTCAATTATCAGTTTAAGTGTATGCCGCATTTGGAATATTTTCACTGCTTTACCAACTCATCCGACAGCCTTTTCTAGCAGGAAACTGCCGTTATATAATGCAAAAATCGCTCTCTCCAAAACAACCAGACTCCTTAAGGAAAATCTGTAATTTTACCTCACAGAACACAGGAGTTTCTGGTCTACTGCTGCCTTGATTGTTTAATTTGCTTGTGTGATTTCCATGTTTTAAAACATTAGTTCACACCAAAGTCACAAAATAACAAAAACAAACTAACAGTTTAGGGCAGCAGAAGACCAACAACTCCCATTTTCTGCAAGATAAAAGTACCGATTTTGCCTATGGAGTTTGGATGGTTGGGAGTTTCCTGTTGGAAAGGCCTGTCTGGGCTGTACACTTAAACTGATATGTATTTTTTTCAGGTGGCTAAAATACCTTTTGCTGCTGACCCTGTCCACAACAGTACATTGTTTAGTGTCCTACACTGGTACTCCTCTCTACACCTCCAAACTCGGGCCGTGCCAACTATCCACTGTAGGTAATACAACTGACTATGGATAAGTACCTCATAAAACTCCACTTCAAATAATCCAAACTATCCCTTTAATGCTGAGTGCTAATACTGTGTAATATCTTAGATAACAGGTTTTGGCCCAATTAAAAACCTACAATATCTTCCTCACTTATGAATCTACTTAATTATGGTCATAAACCAGCATACAGATACCTTACCTGATATTCATCAACAACAGAGAATGTGTATTCGTGCCTGGCGATGACATGGTCACAGTTTTTACAAACATCTGGAAAGACAAATAGAGTTAATTATTAGAGGATTATTTTTAAATATGCTGTAGATGAGAATCTCAGAAAGATTACAGAATTGCCACTAGCCAATAACTTTTGGAAAGTTGTGAAAGAGTCTGATAATTCTCTCTTCTTCTCAAAATCCTTATGGCAGGAAACCAAGTACACTATATGGCCAAAACCAATTAGACGCCTTACATCAGCATTAACATGCTGCTATAACAGCCTCCACCCTCTTTTAAAGGATTTTTACAAGATTTTGGAAGCTTGCTGCAGGAACTTGATCCCATTCAGCCACAAGAGCATTAGTGAGATGGGCCAGTGATGTTGGACGATAAGGCCTGGCTCACACTTAATATTCCACATAGTTCATCACAAAAGTGTTGAATGAGGTTAAAGGGATAGTTGGGATTATTTGAAGTGGGTTTGTATGAGGTACTTATCCATATTCAGTGTATTACCAACAGTAGACTGCCATCAGCATACACCACAGTTTGGGGAAGCATAGAGGAGTACCAGCAGGGAGGCTAAGCAATGTACGGCTGTATACAGGGTCAGAAACAAAATGTACTTTAGCCACCTGTATATGCTATATTTAGAATATTTTTTATACTTTACCATGCCATCAGACAGTCTTTTCTGGTGGGAAACCGCCATTATGTAATCCAAATATCGCTCTCGCCAAAGCAACCAAACTCAGTCAGCAAAAACAATCATTTTAGCTCACAGAGCACAGAAGTTATCGTCTACCGCTGCCTCGATCTGGAAGTTTGTTTGTGTTATTGTGTGACTTTGGTGTTTTAAAAGGTTAGTTCAGATTCACCACAGTCACACAATAACACAAACAAACTAATTGATGAAGGAAGCAGTAAAAGGGCAACTCCTGTGTTCTGCCAGGTAAAATTGCTGTTTTTGCTAGAGGACTCTGGTGGTTTTGAAGAGAGCGATATTTGGCTCCAATCAGAAAAGGCGATCTATCGACAAGGTAAAGGTATGAAAATATTCTAAATATAGTATGCACAACTGACCTTTTTAGGTGACTAAAATACATTTTTCTGTGGAACCTGTCCACAGCAGTTCATTGCTTAGCTTCCAACACCAGTAATCCTGCTGCTTCTCCAAACTGGAGGCATGCTGACCACCTTCTACTGTAGGTAATACACTGACATCCAAGCCTACTTCAAATAATTCTAACAATCCCTTTTAAGTGTCCCTGTGTTGGCCATGAAGTTCTTTCACACCAAACTGAGAAAACATTTCTGGACCTTGATATTGTCATGTTGAAATAGGAAAACCATCTTCCCCATATTGCCACAAAGACTATTGTCTGAAACTAAAATATCACTGTGTGCTGTAGCACAAAAGTTTACCTTAAACTGAACTACGGGGCCTAGTACACCTCATTAATATCCCCAGAACTGGCTTAGATAAACTGCTTGTACCGTTTTATCTGGACATGAAAACAACTGGTTTCCTATCCTAGTGGAAACACAAGAAAAGTGACTAACGGTCATATGTGACTATCTCCTCTCCATCTTCATCCTCTGTGGCTTTATTGCTGATCAGCACAAAGTCCCTCTGATGGCAGTTGGCACAGCCCAGGTAGTTCATCAGGTAAGAGCCGTTCTCCAGACATGTGTTCCCCTGAGCGGGACATGACAGCAACACTCAGTTTGATACCATCACATTCAACTCTTTTTTTTCTTTCTCAAAAACATCCTGAATCTTATACTTGAGCATTATCCAAGTGCATCATCATTTGATGTGGTTGGTTAACCTAACTCAGGGGTGTCAAATGTACAGCCCGTGGGCCAGAACCAGCCATCATAGGGTCTAATTTGGCCCACTGGATGACTTTACAAAGAATAAAAACTGTGGGCATGTTGAACATTATGCAAAATATTGTCAGTCAGCATCTTACAAAATAATCTGTATCAGACTTCAATCTTAAAACAATATTGGTGGAACCCTGTTGCTAAGGATTTACCAAAACCTTAGTTTTTTTTCAATGGTTTGTATGGCAGAAGTGATGCCAGCATTACTACACACTGTAAATGTCTAGCAAATTAAAAGAATTTCTAGATCTAAATCTAGAATTGTTCAATTAAATTATAATAAATAAGTATTACTTCATTGTTGTTCAGTCCCAAAATACATAAATGTTTTGTGCATTTGTAGATCCACTGTGATCTGTATTTTGTAATGCAAATGTAATGACTAAATATGGAAAAACTGAGACCTTGTGGAAATTGTAGGGGAGAGCGGGGCATCTTGTCGCACTTTTTACTCATTTTCCATATTAAATTAATTAATAAATTCTTGTACACAAATATATAATATTTATATTTTTGATTTCCACTGTAGTATAGAGTTAGAAATGGTTATATACAGAATGTTACACTATGGGGGGTAAACTGTCACATTACATTTTTCAACAAATAAGAATATGTCTAAAAGCAAAACATTTACACACTCATTGTTGCTGTTAAAAGTCATTAAAATTTTAACATTAATTAATATTAATAACCTGCCTCACTGCTTTTGTTTGCCTGTTTCTGGGCAGCATCCATCACTTTGCCACCTCTCTCACAAACTGCATGTGCATATGTGTGTACGAGCAAATGTGTGTGTAAAATAATTAACAATGGAGTGAAAAAATTTCCCCCAAGGGGACTAATAAAGGACAGTCTTCTTCTTAGCATTATGTCAGGAGGTGTGCTGCCATTGTTGATCTTTCGTTTATAATTTTTAACCATTTTAACTGGCTTCCTGATGTTCTTCCTTCTTTCTTTCTTTTCTTCCTTCTGTTTGCATATCCCTACAAAAACACATTTATCATTATAATTATTATATTATTAAAGACTTGTTACGTACCCTGCCGTGTATTTTGACCATTTTGTGGTGAAATAACAATTTAATTACTGCTACTAATACTGAGTGAAGCAGTATATCAACACACATATTGTTGTTTACATGTTGGCACAAACTTTAGCAGCTAGGGAAGTTTATTTCTTCAGGGCTGCAGCTGGATAATGCACATGAGGTAAACTGTCACATGTGACAGCACTGACACAACTTGTCCCAGACTGACATCTGTGCAATTGCTAGCTACACCACAAGCTAAGTTTAGTACAAGACCATTGTTTAGGTATCAAAATACATTATTTTCTCTCCTCTATTATCTGTAGAAATAATATAACTGAGCATACACAGCTTTATTACATAAATAGTGCAGCTTTGTTTTTAGTTTTTTTTACTTTTATAGTTGACAAATATGAGAATTGTTCTAACCTCACATTACATATACTGACATATAGTGTCATATAGTATATCTGTTACTACTGTTCTCTCTGTCTCTGTTCTTTTCTCTCTCTCTTCCACCCCTCCCACCTCTCCTCTTTCCTCCCCTTTTCCTCTTTCCCTCTCAACCCGACCGGTGCCGTCAGATCACCGCCCACCATGAGTCATGGATCTGTCCGAGGTTTCTGCCTGTTAAAAGGAAGTTTTTCCTCGCCGCTGTCGCCAAAGTGCTTGCTTATGGGGGAATTGTTTTGTCGGATGTAAACAAAATTACTGAGTGTGGTCTAGACCTACTCTATATGTAAAGTGTCTTGAGACGACTTTGGTGTGAATTGGCGCTATATAAATAAAATTTGATTGTTGATTGATTGATTGATAGTGCATGTCAAAAGCAAAATGACCTCAGAACAGTGAGTTGTTCAGACAGCAAGACAGAATCAGTGTGCCAACATACCCATGTGACAAGATGCCCTCCACTCCCCTATTTATTTTTTGTTAAGACACCTCAGGCTGTTCATCATCTGTTTCATAGGTGGATAGTTCAATAATGCTGTACTTTGACTACTTCACATTTAAAAGGGCACAATAATTTGGAGGTGCTGTTATTTGTGTGTTATTATGCAGTGTTTTTAATTAACGTTACTCATAGCTACCTGTGTTAGTAGGTAGTTAGCTATATTATTACTAGTATTGTAGTTCAGCGTTTGTAGTTCAGTTTTCTTAACTTACCCGGTCCGGATACTCTTTTTGCACGCAGCCGTTACACATTTTAACCTCAAACCGTTTTTGTTGTCGATGACACACTGTAAACAGCTACTTATTTATTTATTTTTTTTTAGCAAAAAACTCCTCTTCCGCGTTGAGCAGCGATTCCCGAGGCTCATCAGAGGCGCACAACACCCTCAATCCCAGAACACCGCAGCAAATGTGTCGCGTCTCATGTTTTGTAGATCGAGGAAACGTCCCGCTGTCGCACTTCCGGTCTCATCTTCAGCGAACGATTGGACGACGCAGACGCGACGTAGACGCGACGCAGACGCGACGTAATTTCACGCAGCCAAACATGGCGGTCGAGCAGCGGTTGAGTCTTCTTGCCATGTGAAATTTGTCCGGTAATTATGATTTATTTCCAGTTTAACCCTAATATTTTGTTCGCTGTAAAGAATTTATCTAAATTCCGTTAACTTTCTTTCCAGAAGCTTGTGTTAGTTGTCGCTCAGTGACCGTTAATGTCTCGGACGTGTTAACCTCTCAGTGGACGCTCAGTGGCTAGTTTTAACTACACAACCACGTTGTGCTGCTGTCCTCTGTTTACACTCGATAATCAACAGTTACAGTGCCGATATAACGCAAATGCTGTCAACATCGATTATCTATTAGCAGTCTTTTCTCTGCACAGGGATTTGGGCAGTAATTCTAGTTTTGTCTCATACCTGTTGCTGTTTGGGTCTTAGTTATGCTTAAACTTGAGGCTCTGATGTTTAAAGTATTATTTAGAGATGCACGATTTTTTTTCAACCGATAGTTATAACCAAAAAAAAAAAAAAACCTGCTTCTTGTGGTTGATACTAATAAAATAACTGGCAATTTCACCTGTTGTGTTTTAGAGAGAAGTTCATATAACCTGTAGTTTATGCACACCTGAGGCTGAGAAAAGTTAAGAGATAGTGAGCAAAGTGGATGATTTAATGTTCCATCTCTGACCAAACTAAATCTAACAAAAACAAAGAACAGTTGTAGTTGTAGTAGCCGGGAACTAATTGTCTTTCAATCAGCTGATCGATTAACTGACTAATCGTTGCAGCGCTAATCGTTTGTTTTTGTTTCGCCTGTTCAGAAATGGCAAAGGTTCCAACCCCGCGTAAGAAGATGGGTAAAACCCCTGTGAAGAACAGCAACGCACCATCAGCACCGTCCTTCCCACAGAAGAAGAAGAGGCCCAAATACGTCTATTGTGTTCTGTGTCGCAGGTCATATTTGAAACATGTAAGTGGCTCTTCCTTCACAGAGGCATTTAAGTGAGTATCAGTGCTGGCTAATGTGGGATTTTTTAACATGTTACAAATGATCTATAATCTTGACAATATGACTCTTAACTGCAGGAAGGACAGGAGCATATGCACAGTATGCTGCATCACAGAGAGCTCGAGACCGTCTTGGGCAAGTGAGTAATATTTGTCACATATACTGTTCTGTTTTTCATGAGGGATGCAAAAATACACCAGTACTTGCTAATATATTTTGGTCTGAGGCATTGCTTCATCTGAGACTTTTAAAAAATCCATTTGTAGAAAAACATGTTTATATTCCCTAAAGGTCCAGGGTGTCAGCCTATTTAATATACTATTTATGGCTTCAACTTATTATTTGTACTGCAGTACTCATTTTTTGAACGCTAGCGTCAACATTGCTTCCTTAAAGCAGGGACTCTGACATCTACTTATCTCTGACAAATCTGTTATGTTCTTTCATCAACAGGGACTCGCGGTCATAGTTGTCAGGCGTGTAAGGAATCGTCCATGGGTTTAATTGAGTACGCTGAGCACATCTCCACAGCTCAACACAAAGCCAAGTTGAAGAGCTTGATGTCCAGAAATGTAAAGCCTCCTCCTCTGATGAAGATTCTGAGCGCAGAGACCATGAGTCAAATCCTGGAGAGAAACAAGCAGCTGAAGCAGAAGGCGTAAGAGTTTCACCTGTTTATCTGTTATTGAGTCAGTATGACAGTACTAAGCCTGTATACACTGTGCGATTTTGGGCTGTTCCAGACGAAAGATGACCAAGCATGAAGGAAACGGGGGATATCTTTGGTGTTGGCTCCAAAACAGTGGTCCTGCATCACACTGTGAGAGAGGTTCAAGATGGGCATTGTCACAGCAGCCAAAAATAGGCTGGGACAAAAGTCTGACAGATTTACAGACAGATTTTTGCTATTGGAGCTTATTATAATTGTGATAAAAATCAATATTAATCAAATGCAGAGGCATTTATGTGATATAGATACAATTGTATTGTCTTACATTTACAACTGGCCCAAGATGAAATTGAGTTTGACACCTGCTCTAAAGCAAAATAATTGTTGTTGTTTAGTACAACTTGATCAGTCACAACACAATGTGTTCTGTTCATTTCTGTGTTCTACAGTATATAAGCTAGTAAAGCTACAATAAGTTTTGCCAAGTTAAAACAAATAATCCTGAAGTTACAACTACACTACACAGGAAGTGCTTTGAGTTGTTACTCAATAAAAGAGTTAAGTAATTCAGCAACTGACTGTTTTTTTTAATGGTGCAATAACTTTGTGGTGTATTTTGGATTACTGTTGTCAAATGGAAACGCAATAATCGCTAATCGAGAATCGTTAATAATCAAAAATCGGTTGGTAATCGAATTGGGACCTCAATAATCGTAATCGAATCGGATCGGGAAATCAGACAGATTAACCACCCCTAATACCTAGCATACTACAAATATTTAACATTGTCTCTTTTTTCCATGCACATAAGTACCACTATTGCAAGAGCTCAATTCTTGCGTAGCTTCCTTGTTTACCACTATGGCAGTGCAGATGAGTGATGCACACTGATGTAGTTTTCTTGTATATTAAGTTGCATCAAAGCCTACAATTCAATAGGTGTAATCATCGTACAGTCAAGCTACATCAAACTTGATGTTGTACCCAAGGTGATAGATCTGTGTCGCACAGTGTGGCGTGCAATTAACTTTTAAGACTGCTGAAATCTTGCAGCCTTTCGGAGGCTTTAGATCTTGCATTTTATTCTTTCCATGATATATTATGTTGTTATTTTGAAACACTCTGTCTTCAAATCACAGGAAGAAAGCAGGAAAAAAGAAGAAAAAGAAATTGAAGCAGCTAGCCGGGCAGAGGCATGTAGAAATGCTACGGGAAGCCGCCAGCAAAAACACGGTGTCGTCCAAAGTGGTAAGGCAGGAAAAATCGAACAAGTGAGCACGAGAGTCATAAAACAGGAAGCCCACCAGGGAGGAAGCAACAGTGCTGTTGTTCAAAACAAAGAGAATAAAGTGTCCAGTTTGCAAAGACCTCCTCACCAAAGAAAATCAACTCTGCAGAATCAAAGCGGAAAATCAGCTGCCGGTCAAATTTGCCATCACTCTCATGTTCGGGGCCAGTTCACCCAATCAGCTCACCACTTGAACTTTCTATCAACAATCAGAGCTAGCAAAGTCAAAACAGACACACCTGTTAGAAGACCACACAACACCCAAGGAGGTACCACTAACCGCCAGAACAGACACCGTGGCCTGACATCAGCCAGCACGACCATTACAACAAGCAGTACAGTAATGCAACAGACTTTACCAGTGATAACCTCCCTCAGAACGGAGCCATCATCTTCGATCACGGACAGAATGAGAGTACGGAACAAGAAGGTTCAGCTCAACCTTCTTCAGCAAACAGATCTGCCAACGCGGCTCCCATACGGGACGTCGACGTCAGTGCGATGCTTCGGCAAATCAGAAGAGCCCTGGGTGTGAGGGAGCCGTGTAGGGCAGATCGTGAAGCCCGGAGGCAGAACAGTGAGGCGGCTGTGCGTTTGGCTGGAGCTCAGAAGGAGCAGCCAGCAGGAGGCTCAGTCAGTACCTCTGCTTCTTCGTCATCCCATCCTGGTGTTCATGCGAAGCCAAAACAGATGGTTACAATAACACAAGAACAAGCTCAGTGGTTGCAAGTGACTCAAATGGAGCTTCAAACAGCAGGGAGAGCGAGCCTCAGGGACCCTTAGAGAGCCAATATTCAGGCAGGTTGACATCACCTGAGTCCAACCCGAACATCACCCATCAAGGTTCGAATCGCCCACAAATCAAGCAAAGTTCAGGGGGAGAAAGAGGCCGAACTCAAACCAACCTCGAACAAGCTGCTCAGCTTAACAGGGCCAAAGAGTAAGCTGAGCTGGAGGGAGATGAACGAGCAGATGAGGAAGAAGAAGAAGCAGGAGAGGTTGAAAGGCATGCCCAGGTAAGCCTCTTCTCTCATGCATCAGTTTTACCCTTTTACCCAGGATTCATAAGTGTGCTTGAAATCCTTGAAAGCTCTTGAATTTGAATGCAGTGTTTTCAAGCTTTGAAACTATTGGATATTATTCTTCTACTTTCATAGTAAGTCACTACCTGACTGAATAGTTTGCTTTTAGTAGATAAAATTAATTAATATGAAGTTGTAATATTTGAGTCACAGCCTAGGCTGTGTTGTAGTTGGATGCCAAGTCAATACTAATTTATTAGCAAAATGTTCATAGAAAATATGAAGAACAAACTACTATATGCATAACATTTAAGTTAACTAACTAAAGTTAACTTTTTTATGCAATCACAACATACACTGCCTGGCCAAAAAAAAAAGTCGCCACCAAAAAAAAGGTCATACACTCTAATATTTCGTTGGACCGCCTTTAGCTTTGATTACGGCATGCATTCGCTGTGGCATTGTTTCGATAAGCTTCTGCAATGTCACAAGATTTATTTCCATCCAGTGTTGCATTAATTTTTCACCAAGATCTTGCATTGATGATGGTAGAGTCTGACCGCTGCACAAAGCCTTCTCCAGCACATCCCAAAGATTCTCAATGGGGTTAAGGTCTGGACTCTGTGGTGGCCAATCCATGTGTGAAAATGATGTCTCATGCTCCCTGAACCAGTCTTTCACAATTTGAGCCCGATGAATCCTGGCATTGTCATCTTGGAATATGCCCGTGCCATCAGGGAAGAAAAAATCCATTGATGGAATAACCTGGTCATTCAGTATATTCAGGTAGTCAGCTGACCTCATTCTTTGAGCACATACTGTTGCTGAACCTAGACCTGACCAACTGCAGCAACCCCAGATCATAGCACTGCCCCCACAGGCTTGTACAGTAGGCACTAGGCATGATGGGTGCATCACTTCATCTGCCTCTCTTCTTACCCTGATGCGCCCATCACTCTGGAACAGGGTAAATCTGGACTCATCAGACCACATGACCTTCTTCCATTGCTCCAGAGTCCAATCTTTATGCTCCCTAGCAAATTGAAGCCTTTTTTTTCCGGTTAGCCTCACTGATTAGTGGTTCTCTTAAGGCTACACAGCTGTTCAGTCCCAATCCCTTGAGTTCCCTTCCATTGTGCGTGTGGAAATGCTCTTACTTTCACTATTAAACATAGCCCTGAGTTCTACTGTTGTTTTTCTTCGATTTGATCTCACCAAATGTTTAAGTGATCGCCGATCACGATCATTCAGGATTTTTTTCCGGCCACATTTCTTCCTCAAGACGATGGGTCCCCACTATCCTTCCAGTTTTTAATAATGCGTTGGACAGTTCTTAACCCAATTTTAGTAGTTTCTGCAATCTCCTTAGATGTTTTCTCTGCTTGATGCATGCCAATGATTTGACCCTTCTCAAACAGACTAACATCTTTTCCACGACCACGGATGTGTCTTTCGACATGGTTGTTTAGGAAATGAGAAGCAACTCATTGCACCAGTTGGGGTTAAATACTTGTTGCCAGCTGAAAGATAATCGCCCATGCAGTAATTATCCAATAGGAGGCTCGTACCTATTTGCTTAGTTAAATCCAGGTGTGACTTTTTTTTTGGCTGGGCAGTATAGAAGATAGATAACAACACTGCTGTCTGGCGGTCAGAGGTTTAAACACAATACAAAATGAACCACTAGCACGAATCTTTGCATGTATCACAATATCATGAGACAGTGTTTTGAGAAGCGATACAGTATCACAAAACATAATGTTGCAATGCTCAAAATTTTGATATTTTCTTACACTCTTAATTTTGAGACATGAAACTTTGTTTTGATGTCCTTTGATTTGTCACCCCTCTGTAGAATTTTATTCTGAAACATAATTTCGGTTGTTTAGAATACATTAATATCTGATTGAATGTGATGAAGAAGTGAAATGATCATTTTGAGTACATGTATATACATATGTTATTTACCACAGCTGTAAGATGCTGGAAAGCTCAAAAATGCACCCTGAAAATTCTTGAATTTACCTTGGAAAAGTTGAAGGGGACCCTTCCTGTTTTTATATTAGTGATGTTGTTTTAAATCTGTGTGGTAACAGGTTTGGAATTGAGTTGGCGAACCCTCTGTCTGACCAAGAAACCTCAACACAAGCAGAGGACTTGCCTCTGTCAGAGGGCTTCCACTGGGAGTCATTCCCAGACACTCCTTCAGGTGCACACTGGGCCGGACTACCTCCTCCTCCTCCTCCTCCTCCTCCTCCTCCACCCCGGGAGGCTACAGACACCACAGGCTCTCACACAGAAACACAATCAGATTCTCAGACGCAGCCTGGTGCAGCACAGGAAGGTTGCAGCAGTCAGAAGATCAAAGCCGTCTCCGTGAAGGTGGAGCCAGACTTCGAGGACGAGAGTGGAGACTTGAACAACCACAGTAGTGCCAACAAGCGGAAGCAGAAAGTGACAGTGAGTAGTGTACAGTGTTGTTAAGTGTAGGGCAAAGCTGAAACATCCACCACATTTACACTATGTATTAACATGTGTTTTTTCCTTTTCTGGATAATATGTCCATGTACAGTTCACATTTTAATACCAGGTTTAAAAAGGGTGATGTAGCTTGCCGATATGTTTTTATTGTTGGAATTTAATTATTTTTTATTCTTGCAGCATGAAGACATTTATGATCAGGAGCCACGAGGAAAGAAGAAGAAAACAAAGTCACACAAGGGTAATTCTGATAGTTTGTTTTATTTCGTTTTCAATAGGAACCCTTATGCTATTACCAGATCCATATAAAATAACTGCTTGGCAATGTCTAATTATACCAACATATAATTTGTGGCATTTTCAAGTATTAGGATTTTAAATAGAGGTGTAACCGTACGCACATCACATGTAGGTAAAAGGTGACTGGAAAACAGCATCAATGGACAAATTGATGTAGATGGACGAAGTTTGACGTTGGATAAAAAATCTTTTTTAAATGAATGAAGATGTTTACAAAATGACCATAACTTGCTATATATGGGGAAGAAAGTAGCTTAAAACCTTTAGTGGCTCCAGACGGAGCTGCGCAATGTCTGATGGATTGCCTCAAGTGATGTCACTTGAGTCAACATCAGTTGGGTCTGAAAAAATCTGAAGGTGTGAAGTTAGATAGAAGTGAGCCAGTGAAATGCTCAGCTGGTGCAGTTCTCCTTTAAAGCATTTTGATTTTGAAATATATGTTGTAGCTGATGGTATGTGGCAGCTAATCTTGTTATATTTTGAGACTGTAAAAGCTGTGTTGTTACTTAAAATAGATGAGTGCCAGCTCAACTTCTCACTGATGTTTGCGAATATGTCCAGATATCATGGAGTAAATCTCAGTTTTCTTGTCCTACAGACCAGGACCAAATGGACCAGCTGCTGGCCGTGTCTCTGAGGGAGGAGGAGCTGTGCCACGCGTTACAGGATTTGGACAAGTCGCTGATCCAGGCCCGCAACACCCTGCAAGCTGCCTACGCAGAAGTCCAGAGACTTCTGCTATTTAGGCAGCAGGTAGAAAATAGAAAATATCACAGAAATCTTTTTTTGTAACCCTGTCCTCTGGTGCCTGTTCACGAGTTTACATTAAAATGTTCTTTCTGCTGTTTTAGTGTACTGCTGAGGTCAACAGTCTGAGAGCCGAGCGCATTGAGATCCTGCAGGGCATGCAAGGTACTGTTGGTTAACTCTTTGCTTTAAATGGCTTCATACACAACATATAATTTACATTTTTCTCTCTTGAAGGAAGAGTTCGGATTATTTCAAGTGTGGTTATGTGAGGTCATAGTCAGTGTATTACCTACAGTAGATGGTGGTTGGTATGGCCCAGTTTGGAGAAGCAGCAGGAGTACCAACACAGAGGCTAAGCAATGTTGTGCAGTGGACAGGGTCAGCAGCAAGAGGTATTTTGATCACTTTCACTGCCTGAAAGTCCGTCAGCACCCCAGAGCTCTTCGATCGGACCAACTGCTTCTGAAGTCCCTAGGACTTGTCGCCTACGGTGGGGGGATCGGGCTTTCGCTGTGGCCGCCCTAAGCACTGGAACCTTTTGCCACCTGAACTGCGAGCCATCAATGACCTGCAAGTCTGGTCTTAAAACATTTTTATTCAGAATGGCTTTTAATAGTGTGTAATGCTCTATCTCTTTCGTGCCTGTTTTCTTATCATTTTAATGTCCCTTTGTCTGTATTGTTCTTGTTTTTATGTAAAGCACTTTGTCCATCATTTTAGATGTTGCAAAGTGCTATATAAATAAACTTTGATTGATTGATTGATTAAAAAAGAACTACCCAAAAAAATCAGTGTCAGTTTACGTGTATGCTATACGTGGAATTTTATTTACTTTGCTGTTAGACAGCCTTTTCTGACAGGAAATGATCATAATATAAGCTGAATATCATTCTCACCAAACCAACCAAACTCCACTAGCGAAAAACAGAAATTTTACCTACCTAACCCTAACACATGAGTTCCTGGTCTACCGCTGCCTTAATCTGTTAGTTTTTTTTGTGTTATTGTGTGATTTCAGTAACCCATACTAACCCTTTAAAATACCAAAGTCCCACAATAATACACAACAATCTAACAGATCAAGATCAAGGTTCTGTGGGGTAAAATTACTGATTTTGCCTCAGGAGTTTGGTTGGTTTAGAGAGAGAGAGATATTTGGTTTGTACAATGACAGTTTCTTGTCAGAAAAATCTGTCTGATGGCAAAGTAAAACGTGTCAATATTCTATTTTTTTTTTTTTTTTTTTTTTTTTTGGGTGGACCTTTTTTAAGTGTCTAAAATAACTTTTGTTGCTGACCCTATTTACTGCAGTACATTACTTAGCTTTAGTGCAGTGCCCCTCTCTGCCTCTCCAAACTGAGGGCATGCTGCACCACATCTACTGTAGGTAGTGCACTACCAACAGGGATTCATACTACCCCACATCAAATAATCAGAACTATCCCTTTAAATGGCTTAATATGCACACAATTTATTTACCTTTTCCTTTTTTAACCTCTTCCAGGGGATACTTGGGAGCGTCCAGTGCAGCAGAGAAAGCCATCCACCTCCTCAGCAGCTGCTGCGTTCAACCAAGACTCTCTCCCCTTCCTTCCTCTAGTGCCTTCCCCACCTCCTCCAGCCAGCAGCCACCTCCCACAAACCCGCCATCTTCCATCAGCCAACCGCACCAGCCCCCCTTGTCTGCCAACAGTGCCAGTAAAGAAAGAAATCTGCCAACCGTCTGCAGTTTCTTGTAACCCTGACACACGTCAGGTACCTGTGAACCAGCCTGTGTCTCTGTTTCCCTCTGATTTGCTCCCTTCGCTGCTGCTTACATCACCACACTTAGCTGCCCTGCCCCAGACAATCGCTGTTAACTCTCTCCCACAACTCAGAACAAACAGAAAATACTAATCCTTCTCCTGTCAGACAGCAGGAGCAAGTGACAAGGGACAAGTTAAACACAGCGAGGTCAGTGAGAGAGCAATCTGACAGTGATTCTGAGGAAGAGGCGGGAAATCTCAGGCCAGCGGCAGAGAAGCAAGTCCCGATTTTTGTCACTGAAAGAGATCAAACTGCTTCGGCTGCAGCACTGGACGACGATAGAGGGAACGAGAGCGATGACTCTGTTGAATGATGGAGCCCTCCAACCAGGAGGTCATTGATATTGATGAGTCAGACAACGAGGAGACCATCTCAAACGTTCCCGTCCCCAAGAGCCTCCTCAGAAGTCTGTCAGCGTGGAGTTCAGCTCTGCAGGCACACAGACGCGTCAGCAGGAAGAAGAGAATGGGAGGTGAGGTCACTGAATTAGATATTATGATATAGATTTTCCTAAGTTACTACATGGAGTTTTTAACTGGTTACAAAACAGTCTCAGTTTAATACAGATTTCTCTATTTAACGTGCATAAGCAAATGAGGCCTGTTGTGGGAAGATGGCTTTTCTGTATAGCTGCTCTTCATGTCTGCCACGGGGTAAGATTATCCATGAAATCAGATGAAACGAGCATATGTTTGCTTTTTTCCATACAAACCTACAGTGAGTATTACATTAGCCAGTTAAATGGCTAAAGAAGGAGATTTATTTAGACAATTATTTAGACTTTTTGAGGTCATATTTTGTGGAAACACTACTGCTTTTGTCCACAGAGGCCTCCAAAATCAATATAAAAGTTCCTCGTAGTAGCTTTAAAGTCAGAGTTAAGTTCCTTAAAATAAAACTGTTTGCGCTGGTTTAAAATGTTCACTTAAGGATTTCCTCTTAATTTGGTCTTATACTGAAGGGATCCCTTAAAGTTAGTTAAAACAAACTGAAGGTTTGGAGTGTGCTCTGTTGGTAGGGCATGCACCCCATGTACAGAGGCTATCAGAGTGCTCTTCAGCTAACTAAGAAATTTTTTTAGGGATTTTGTGCCACACCCTTAAGTAAATTCCTCAGCGAAGGAGAAACTAAGCCTTAAGTGTCATACTTAAGGAGAAAACTTCAGGTGTTTTGTGCAGCTGGCCCCTGAAAATGACAAGGATGTTTTACTCTCAAGTGTTAAATGTGACAGATGTTTTTTCTCTTTGTCCCACCAGAAAAGTTCAGCTGCACTGCCAATGAAAGATTCCAGTGTGATTCCAGGTGAGTGTTGTGTCTTCTGCTTGCATTAAATGTAAGTTTATATGCTAAAATAAAATAGAGCTGTAAAAATGTTGCCACTGTAATTGCTGCTTTTTTTTCAGATTCTGGTGGTGTGATTGAGGATGAGGAAGCCTCCTTGGGAGCTTTTCTGGACCACACAGGCCCCGTCCACGGCCTACAAATTCACGAGGGGCTGTTGTACACATGTTCAGGGGACAACACAGCTCGGGCCTACAGTCTGATGGTACGTTGATCATGGTCCAAAATTTACGCCCACTGCAGACAGCTGTATCCTACCTCAGACTGTAAGCAAATGTAACCAAACCAAAACAATCTTTCTGTATCAAACACGCTGTCAGTTGACTGCTTTTTCCACTCCTCTTCCATGAGCAAATAACCACATGAACTCTGAAGTAAAATAATAATAAATTTTTACTGCTTTTCACTCCTGTTAAAAACCATATAGTTCATCATTTTTTGACATAATAAGCAGCAAAGACAGTGAATCCATTTGTAATATGTTCAGTAATTGAGAATTGTGATGTTCAGTATATATATATTCTGTGAAATAATATATTTGTTTCTGTGTATCCAGAGCAGGGAGTGTCTAGCAGTGTTTAAGGGTCACACAAGCAAAATCAACTGTCTGCTTGTGTCATCCCTCCCAAACATGCCGGCACGCCTCTACACTGGGTCCAGTGATCAGACAATCCGCTGCTACAGCATAAAGGTACAGAACGTCTCGTCGAGCCATGTTGTGCAAAAAGAGAAATCCTTATTCACCTGTTGAATTTGTCCTATTGGTCACTGAGCAACTTTAACCTTAACTAGGATTTCAGTCTGACACCCAGAGTATTTGTTTATGTACTAATGGGACATTGCACATAAATTAAAGATCTGTAGCCAAGAGCTCTACTTTTCTTCATTAGTTCTGGACTGGTTATTTTTCAAATAGTAACACTGAAAAAAAACAGAATTTTTCATCAGGACACCATTACAATAGATTGCCCAGATTTTATTTAAAATATTGCAGCACAGAGGCACGTACCAGTAATAGAAGACATACAAAAAACTTATATGGGGGATACTGGACTGAACAAGACAACATTGTGCTGCATTATTATAACAAATTGAAACATGTAGAGCAGAAGCACTGCATGCGCAACAATACATTAAAAGCGTGTACAACGTATGATAAAGAATATTATAAGGACATTCATGGAGGTACATGAAGACAGACTGGTGATTGGAAAATAGCGACAGGTGACAAATTCACAGCACAGGCAGGCTGAGGACAGTAAGGTGCCATTGAGTTTTAGTGCTGACAGCCTGGGTACTGAATTAAACTTTTCTTTAGGTGAGTTATAAATAAACCTCTTCTCTAGTCTTCTGTGATAGAGTTTCGTTCTAGTGCAGATTTAACACAGAACGCAGACTGACTAAAAGCAAGTATTTGTTGATAACACAAACTGTCTGCAAAAATTATGTACTTGCAACACATGAAACAGTCACTTCCGTGGATATTCACTATCATAGCAACCAAAGCTTCTCATCTCGAGAAACACTCAGTCGCCAAAACACTCTCGAGGGTTCCCACCTGGATTTTTTCAGAGGAGCCGCCTGTGTTTTCAGTATTTGAGCGATGATGAAAATGTACTGATTTCTTGTCAAGGATTTTCATGTTGTTTGTGCAAAGACTGTAGTGGTTTTAGAGTAGTGGTTCTAGTCTGTTTTTATTTGGTAATTTATTTTCTCCTCTCTCCTCCAGTCTAAGAAGTGTCTGGAGCAGATCTCTCTGTCAGACAGAGTGTTGTGTTTGCACGTTGCCTGGAACATTCTGTTTGCTGGACTCGCCAATGGATCAGTGGCCAGCTATGACGTAAAGGTGAGTGAAATTATTTTAATACTGTGGAAGTAACTCATAATTTCAATACCATGAGTAGTTGGCGATTATTATGATTTGACATATGCAGTAACTTGAGTAAGCCAGCTATCATTACTGTGTTTATTTTGTCAGATTATGTCAAGTGCCCTGGTTGACCTGTAACCAGAGCACTTGAGCCATTGATTTTGCAGTGGTTTAGATGATATTTTCAGAGCATCTTGCTTTTATCTTTGTCTGCTGCAGTAATTTGTTTGAGAGCTGTTTAAAACTTAAGTAGCACTTAGACTGAACTGCACCAACAAAGATCAATTTAATTTAAGATTAATTGTAACTGGAGTTTAGCAAAACCAGGTTTAAAATGAAGACATTTTAAACTAAGCAGAGGTCTATGCACAATGAAACACTATTCTCACTTTAGTAAATCCAAGATTTAAAACAAGTGTAATCAATATGGAGACGCTTGCTTACCCAAATTAAAATAAATTAAAATTTGAGTGCTGGTGGTACCTAGTAAGTATATAAGAGGTGGGACAACTGTTAAATTCTGTATCCCTTAAGAAAACACTGCATTTGTTAGCTAGCTAAAGAGTTAACAAAATGTTAGTTTGTTTGCTAGCTAGCTAAAATGTTAGTTAGCCTCCTCATGATGGCTCAGCAGAGAAGCTCTAATTTCTGCTCCTTTGAGAAAAACTTATTGGCCAAATTATCAACTGCAGTGAAAGAAAGAAGAAACAGTAGTCTAAAAGTTTCGGTGCAACATAGTTTAACTCTCATATTTTCTTCACCCTCATCCTGATCAAACTCTCTGTCTTATTAGACTCTGAAGCAGTTAGATATATTTGAGTGCCATGGCCCGCGGGGTGTCAGCTGCCTGGGTACAGCACAGGAGGGCGCTCGGCGAGTGCTGCTGGTCGGCTCCTACGACAGCACCATCAGCGTACGAGACGCCAAGAGCGGCCTGCTGCTGCGCTCGCTGGAGGGTCACACCAAAACTGTCCTCTGTATGAAGGTAAGGAGATGAAGCCACTTCTAAACACTTAAACTGTTAAATTAAAAAAAAAGTTTTGTCTAGATAAAGAGACAAAATAATCAGAGATTTTACTTGTCTCCAAATGTAAATGTGTGGTACTGTTTATTCTGTCTTGGGAAACATTCAAACTGTCTTCATATTAGGGTCAAAATTCAGATTTTGACATTTCCAGATGCTTCTCATAGTGACTAAAAATTACATTTACGTATTCTTAAGGCTATAAATAGTTTGCTCTTTTTTTAAAAGCTGTTATAAATTACTGTATTTTCACTGACATTTGGTTTAAAAAGGTCGGTTCTTCTATTTCCTGTAGTAAAATGTAGATCATCAAAGATATTAATGCTTCTATATTACATGTACTTATTCTTCCTCCTTTGCTTGTTCTCAGGTGGTCAATGATCTGGTTTTCAGCGGCTCCAGTGACACGTCTGTTCATGCCTACAACATCCACGTGAGTACCAACGAGTGTCTGTGGATAGACACCTCGGTTTGTTTTGATGCCTTTAACATCACAAATGTATTAATCCGAACATTTCTTGTGCCTTTAAAGTTCAGTTCAAATGTAGTTGCACAACAGAAAGTTGAGATTATTTGGATTCATAACCTTAAAATATTTAAATGTTTATTTAAAGTGTCTGTCTGGGTTTGTGTTTGGTTTGCTTCTTTCATTCACTGTTATTTTTGTCTTCCATCTTCTACTTGTAGACGGGTGAGCTGGTTCGTATCTACAAGGGTCACGGTCATGCCGTCACATCGATAGTCATCTTGGGGAAAGTGATGGTGACGGCCTCTCTGGATAAACTGGTCCGAGTGTATGAGCTACAGGTATTTATCGGTATTTTTGTCTCAGTTTTACAATTCCATTCCATTTGATGCTGATTTCTGAGCGTGTTTCACATTATAATTTGTCATCTCTCTCATTTAGTTCACATTGCTTCAGCATCCATTGTAGAATACTCCCAACAAGCTCTTTTTCCTTCACTAATTACCATAAGACTTCTCATAAAACTCTTTCACATGTGAACTCTATCACTGAAATGTTAAAGAACATTTTTCCTGCATGGAGCCATGTGGGAATGGAAGCAGAGATCAATATTCAGGGGACTCTGTGCGCTAATTAGAGCCCGAATTATATATCGACCCAGTATTGGTTTTTTGTTAATTCGTAGTTATTTAAAAATACTAGTGAAAATTAACTGTTTCAGTGTCCTGATACCATTTTGAAGAATAAAGTCTATTGTTAAACTGTAAAATATCCTTTGTCACAAGTCTTTGATAAGCACATTTGAGAGATTATTGCAAAAATCTGTGTTTATATTCTTCACATAATATTGTGTATAATGAATATCGGCCAATAATATCAATATTGGATTTTATTTACTCCCAAATATTGGTATCACATTGGCTCCAAAAGTCCAGTGTCAGGCAGGCTCTGCCGCCAATATCTCACCTCAAGACATAGCAACATTTCAGGAAAAATGCAGGTAATACTGTGTTGTATGTGGAAACAGTAACATTGCAAGAACATGCACATGTATAAGGGTTTACATCCGTCTGTAAAAAGTGACTTTCACATGGAGTGAATACCAAATCACAAGACAAGATGTAACGAATGTTTTCTGACTCAGATAAATCACAAAAAACATCACTTGTCTTATAAACTTGTGGAGTATTAAACATTACAAGAGCACCTGGCAAAAACAGCTCCTTACCTGCATGTTGAAACCTGCTGAAAACAATCTTCCACATACACATAAATCCAACCGTGCCCCCCTCCCATCTTCTTCCTCTGTTGAGTTTTATGGCAGTTGGCATCCAAGTGTTGAATTACCCCCATCTGCTGGACTGTCCCTTGCTGTATCTTTTAGCTTTGCCTTGGTATGTGTGAAAAGGGACAATATGGAAATGTTGCTGAATGTAGCTGCATGTGCAAATAATGAAAATCATGAGCAGTCTGTGACAGATTATCCCAGTAATTTGACAGGAATTATGTGTGAAAGAGGCTATACT
Organism: Lutjanus argentimaculatus; assembly: GCA_034769285.1. Lineage (NCBI taxonomy): Eukaryota > Metazoa > Chordata > Actinopteri > Lutjaniformes > Lutjanidae > Lutjanus > Lutjanus argentimaculatus. Next base: position 54,613,519 of record JAWZSL010000001.1, read on the forward strand.
TTGAATTTGCAGTGTTACAGCATGAGGTGCAGCCATGTGTTAAATGTACCTTTATATTCTGGCCACCATTTGAAAATACCTTAAATCTGACTTCTTGAAACCAGCAGATATTAAGTGTAATGTTGTTGAACTAAATGCATCTGTCTTCTTGTGAATTATCGATACATTATTTATGTGAACTTTGTTTCTGTTTAGTCCCATGACCGCCTGCAGGTGTACGGCGGTCACAGTGACATGGTGATGTGCATGGCCATACATAAAAGTGTGGTAGGTGGACTCATACTGGCACAACTATGTTTTTAAAATCTAAACTGGCATGACAGATCTTAATTCTGGAAAATGATAGTGATATTGTTATGTGTCTCCCATCGTTTGTCCCGCACAGATCTATACCGGCTGTTATGACGGCAGTGTTCAAGCTGTGAAACTCAACTTGATGAAGAACTACCGCTGCTGGGTAAGGACAGTAAGAGTTAATAAGATTTATATAAATCTAATCCATGAAAGTACCACTGTGCAATAACACTACGCTTATAAATGGTTCTTAATTAGGTTATTAAATAGGTTGTAAAGACTATAAATCTTTAATAAACATTTATAAACAGGTTATAACGCATTTTTCATCTGTGAGCTCATTATTTGGCAAGATCCAGTTGCAGCGTACTATCTTACTAATGATGTACTAACATTTATAAGTGGGGAAAATGGAGCCTGTTTGTTAAGTTAAAACTCTTTGAGTTCTCTGAAAAGCGCTCGACAAATAAAATGTATTATTATTATTATTATTATTATTATTATTATTATCATTATTATTATCATATGTTAATTTGATGCCAAATGAAACTTGTTGGCTATTACAATATGTTGATGTGTTTAAATGCTGGTAACTTGTCAACAAATATCTGATGAAGGTATCAGGTATAAATGCTGCTGATGGAGAAGACTAAGTAAGCTAGTAGCACTGCAACTAACAATTATTTTCATTGTCAGTTCATTTTCTTGATTAATCGGTTAGTTGTTTGGTCCGTAAAATTTAAGAAAATGGTGAAAAATGTCCTTGAGTGTGTCCCAAAGCCCAATACGATGTCCTCAAATGTCTTGTTTTGTCCAAAACCTCAAGAGTTTCAGTTTACTATTACAGAAGAGCAGGTCACTGTTGCCCTTTTTATCTACTGTGTTGTAACAGCTAATTAATGAGTTCTAAAGTGATTAAAACCTAATTAATAACCTAACTATAAACCAGTTATAATCATATCATTTATAGGGGTAGTCTTCTTGTAAAATGGTACCATAATGGTTAATATTTTCTGGTCACCTTGTGCCTTAAAATACATCTTTGGGACTTTGTTTTCTCTGTTCAGTGGCAGAATTGCTCGCTGATCTTCGGCATTGCGGAGCATCTTGTGCAGCACCTCGTCAAAGATCACACCAACCCCAATCTGCAGACGGTCACATGTCGCTGGAGAGGCTGCATAACTTTTTTTGCCACACAGCAGTCGGTCAGGCAGGTAATGAACAGACGCCATCTTAATTTAAGATTGTAGTGAAGATCGGCTCATGGGCAAAGCAGTGTGCTATTTAGTCACAATATATTCTGACTGTGATAGTTTTGTTATTAAAAATGAGGATCCCAGAGTGTCTCCAAGCCATTTACATGAGTAGACTTGGGCAGGTTGGACATTATCATGAGAACATCTCGTCAGTCTTGTTTGTATTTTTCCTGCAGGAGCTGCCTGAACACATGAAGAACCACGGGGAGAACGACAGTAGAGTGCAGCCTTGACAACAGTGGTGAAGTGATGATCAGTTCTCCGTTTTATTTTCCAGTGGAAGATCCTTTTTTTTTTTCCTTTTGTTCCTCTGGCTCTTCTTCAGGTGCTGATCACATCTCTTTGGTCTTGTGCATACTGTATGACTGTGACAGTGAGAGGGACAGACCACGCGTTATTGATTGTTATTGATCCCTGAAGCTGTTCGTGTCAGGATTTAGATGTTCAGTTTGTGACACTCAATCGGTCCCACTGTTAAAATAATTATTTATATAATTATCATCATCAAATATTTTCCTTTTTAGTTGTTATCAGTTATTAAAGGGACTGTTCACCCCCAAATCAAAAATACATATTTTGCTCTTACCCGCCATTTATCCATTAGATTGTTTTTGTGTGAGTTGCAGAGTTTTAAAGTGCCATTTAGTCCCATCATATTTTAGAAAAGGCCAACATCTCTATGACCAATATCTCCAAAACTCTTAAACAAAACAGTCTAGAGGGATAAAAAGCACCATGGCCAAAGGAAAATATGCATTTTTGATTTTTGGGGTGAACTGTCCCTTTAAGCTTCAACTGATGAGTAAAATGATTCATTGCTCTACTTTGTGATCGGTTGGTCAACACGTTTCTTCTTAAAACATGGCTTTAAATACCATACAGTACTGTATATTATACAGTGCACCTACTCAGAACTGTCACAGTATATGTGCAGTGACGTAAACACCTCAGAGCAGTTTATATCGTGAACTGCCTTCAGTATCAGTCTTGTTTAGATTTGTTTTGGCTCTGAAGTCGAGGCAACAGGTTTTAATGTTGGCCGAATCTGTTTAGGAACAGCAGGGATCCCAGGGACACCCAGTTTGTAAAACTGTCCCTCTGTGTGGGAGAGGCGTACATGGAGAACAGTTCATTTGTGGAAATAAACAGGCTTAACATGCTGGTATCCTGTATTATTGATGGAGGTGCAGTTTGAGAAGAAAATGCAGCATTTAAAATCCAAAGGCTAATATTTTGCAGTCTATATTTTATGTATAAATGGTAAAATTGGCACCTCTGCTCTAGTATTTTTTTCCTGATGTCATGGTGCCATGTATATGATTACTTCCTGGCTCAAACTGTTGCCTCTTGTCACACTTTGGATTTGTTTATAAAAATATGTTTTGCTCCATTAAATATATTAAACCATCTATCAAAGGACCAGTGTGTAGGATTAAGCGGCATCTAGCAGGGAGGTTGAAAATTGCAACCAACTGAATACTCACCTCCCCCTTCCCCTCTTAAGAGCCAGTGTTTGGTTTGTCTGCTCTGGGCTACTGTAGAAACATGGTGGCAGCATGGCGGCCTCCATTGAAAAGGACCCACACCCACTGTAGTTACTAACGGCTCAATCTAACATATCCTGCGCTCTGGACCTCTATAAATTCTAACTTTTAGTTTTCACATTTCCCAGATAATTATTCTAGGCAATGTTCTTGCCCCCCTGCATCATTTTGTACAACAAATATTTGAAAACTCATCTGTCTTTTTGGACAATAGAAGAAAGTTGTGAAAGTTAACTGTCCAGACAGTAACATATGTTCTAAGAATGCTGCCTTAAATTTTCTATGTTATACTGTACAGTGTGAATTTGATGTATTTAATACCTACTGTTATGTGTACAGCAATAAAAAAAAGACAAATATATTTTACATTGTCCATCTCTATTATATTTTAAAAACTACATAAAGTACATTCAGTATTTATGTAGAGATTTTGTCAAAGAAATTGTTCATTCACTCAATTCTCATTTGAAGACATTTGTTTTCTTCCACACTGACAGTTTTGAGCTTTGCAGCATCAATCACATTGTTTACAACATAGGAACTCTGGGTCAACTTTACATTTGTAAAAAACATCTGTTCACCACCTCTTCTGTCGCTCTCTGTAGAATCTATAAAACTGATGGCTTTTCAGGAATCAGCTTTATTATTAATTAATTAATGAGATGTCAGTCATTTAAAAATAAGAATAAGCTAAAATCAATCTAAGCCATCAGAAAATTAAATATCGCATATAAAACTTCAAGACTTAGATTTTGGTAGAGTCGCAAAATCTGTGCAAAATACTTTTAAAAAATTAAGAGTCTGTCCAGGAGTTGAGTCATGAACACAAGACGTGACTTAAGAATACATGGTCAGCTGAAGCCACTGTGAAGAGAACAAAAGAAAAACAAATATGAGCACGAAGGGTTTCATCTTTAAAATTTACTCAGTACACACTGAGTGACCAGAAAACTACACGGCACTTAACTTTGTGAGGCAATCAAATACAACAGCAATGGTACAGTTTCCATTTTTGTGAAATTTATTTTAAATAGTTGTGCAGGAGAAGTGTTGAGTCAACTTTATAGTCATTTTTGAAGCTGTAGTTTGTCGTGCTGTTGTATTGGGTAGCACCACATAATGAGATTTTCTGATCATTTTGGTCTTCTATATATGAAAATTAAGCGAGCTAAATATTAGAAACACCTGTCGGTATGTCAGCCAACCAGCAGAACCTCAAAGTGCAGCCTCAAAACACAAATGCAATCTAATGTTTTGAGAAATACTAAAACTGGCTCACCTCCAGGACGTTCAGCTTGATTATTCCATCTCCATCTTTGTCAAACGCATTGAAAGCTCCTGCAAGAGACACAACAGATCAGTCTTCATCCATCTTTTTAGAAAACTTGAACTGATGCGGTTTGACAAGGCTGAAAATAGGGGACCTGTAAGTCAAATTTAGCCATGCAAATATGTATAAAATGAATGAAATATTACTGATTTGTATCAGCGATAGTAACATTAAAACACCAGGGCATTGCTTGATAATAAGTGTATAAATTATATACTTAAGTGATGATCAATTAATGCATGACTCATGATGATTTAATGCTTGAATTAATACAGGATCCTGTTGCTCACCACTTACAAATGTTCAGGTTACTATGACTTATGTGATGAGTTCACACTTAATAGATCACCAGTTAACACAGTGGTTCTCAGACTGGGGGAGGATGAGCCTCTGCAGGGGGGGCGTGGATGACCAGGGGAGGGATACAGAGTCAAACACAGTTAAATGAATATGATTTATGTGGCGGAACCTATCATGCTAATCTTTCTTTCACTAAAATTCAACTTTAATCCTTTTTTTCAGCTGCTTCCCCAATTATTGTTAATGACTGTTAATGTTGCATCTGTTGGTTAATTTGATTTAAAAAGTAGATTCATATTTCTATGAGATCAGAAGTAAAGTTTTATGTGACTGGAATCCAGCTAATTTGGCTGCAAATCAATTAATGTATTGAGTTTCTGTTAATTAGCTTCCTTAACTGATTGTCTTAAGTGTGAACTAATCACTTAAAGTCATAGCAATTTGATTATTTGTTCATGGTGATCAACAGGAGTTCATGAATCTTGAATTAATTCATGCATCTAATTATCATGAGTCATGCATTAGTTAAGCATTACATATATATCTGATTTGTACACTTATTATAAAGTGTTAATAACCTTGGTAAAAAGCTAATCTTTTCTTTCAGATGTGTAAGCTTATTTTTGTTTGACAGATCTCCTGATACCACACATCAACAGGCTGTACTTACTGAACATGCCCTCTAGCCTCACAAAACAGCAGATGTAACTGTCAAAGTCGATGTTGAGGTGTTCGTCGGCATAGCGCATGGCTATGATGTCATATAACTGGTTGTTGAGGTGAAACCCTTCGAAGGAGAGAAACAAAACAGAGATCAGGTTCACAGACGACAGTTAATCATATTACAAGTTTCTAACGAGGCTGGAAAGTACGATGTGATTTCTGTCAAATTTAGGACAAAGCTGCAAACAAAATTCAGAATTTAACCATTATGCAGGCTTTTTATAATATTTTTTTACTAATATGAAAAGCTAATCAGTGATGATTAATTTTTGAACCCGATTAAATCATGGTTTAACTTTAAATTATGTTGCACCAAACTTTAAATCGAGCTTCAAATTAAGAAAGATTAAATTTAAACCTGTCTTTAAACCTTACTTTAGTTTTTACTCTAAACCTAGATGACATTTAACTGCTGCACCAAAACCTTAAATTAATGAACAAAACAGCTTTCAGTTAACTAGCAAACAATGCAATATTTTATTAAGGAATAGAGAGCAGCTGAAAACGAGCATGTCCGTACTGATAAAACATATTATTGAATTGCACTTTAGCCGACACCACTAATCTCTTGGATCTACTAAACCCAGATTAGTTTTTCTTTGGGTAACAGAGCTCTGCTTAAGTTTAAATCTGGATTTACTCGTTTTAAATGTAGTTTTGCTAATTAACTCAATTATTTTTTGTCGGTGCAACCGAGTCTAAGTGTCATGAAATTTAAATTTCTAGCTCTGGACAGCGATTGACTCTAAAACTGGAAATAGACAGTATTCACAGAGAAACATCCTGCAGGTGGTTGTTTCTTTATGGTATTTCTTTGATAGTGCTCACCTGCATCATTAACTGCATTCCTCATCTCAAAACTACTGATGGCGGAGCTTTTGTCCTTATCGTAACGTTTGAAGATCAGCTGTAAATACATGAGGAGATGAAGAGTCAGATGAAAACTTGTAGGTTTATTAAACATAAACAGAAGTTAAGGTTGGTAAAACAGTCCCACCTGCCACGCCTTGATCTTCCTCCACAAGTGTTTGAACTCCTGCAGGTTCAGCTTTCCTGTCCCATCAGTCTGAGAAAGAGTCAGTCATGGAAAAACTAATGTGCATTTGAATTTTCCTGTTGTACCCAACAATAAACCACCCCTGACGTGGAATGTACTGTTGACCTGTTATCTCCCCCTAAAGATCCTCTGTCCTCTGTGTCTATGGTAGGGAGCGGTGGACTAGAAGAGGTTTGGTTACCAGATAGAACATTTAGGAAAGATTGTTTTCTTGTTTTGCTGCTTTTCTACAGTTCAAGTTGACACACATTCCTCTGACTTTAACCAACTGAAAGGATACATCCATGAGGGCGATCATACTCCGACACGTCTCAAGGCTGAAACCCTCTGACTTTATTTCATTATCTGTGGGAAAGCACAGCTGTGTATGAATGATCAGCACAGACTACAGACTATAATAACAATTATCTTGGTGTTTACGGCGCGCTCACGTTTGGAGAGCACGTTCTTCATGACCGTCTTGAGTTCATTGGCACAGATCTGCATGTCCTGATAGAGAGAGGATGCTCAAATATTACACTCAGACATCAACACCTGTCCTGTGTCCACCTTTCAAACACTCCCTCCCCTTGTGTACTCACCTCACCAGCAATCTGTTGGTAAATGACTCTGAACTGTTTCTCCTCTTGAGTCTCCTCCTCAGGTTCCAGCAGTTTTTTCTGAGGGACAAATAAAAAAACAAGTCATTTAAACTGTACAGTAAATTTTTGAAGAGTCAGAGAAAATCCATCATTCGATATTTTCTAAAATATAAAGAATCAGTCTGAAGATCGATTCTACAGTTGCAAACAGCATGATTAAAAAAATTAATAATTTGACACAAAATATAAATTTTAAAATTATTTTATTGATTTGAAGATTATTTTGTTGGTTCTCCAGAGTCTATGATCAACCCATATAGGATCACCCCATAGCAACGGTCTATTCTTCATAGCAACAGTCTTTCATTCATAGCAACGGGCATACTAAATGGCGCTGGATATTCAGAAATAACAGACCTTAGATTGCCGTAATTGACCAATCAGAATCAAGTATTTAACAAACCTGTGTAACAACATAAATGTAACAACTTGTTACAGAAAACTGATCCCTGGTTTAAATTCACAAGCGTTTCAGCAGCACATTAATTCTAAAATAAGCCCCACCTTTATTGGCAAGAACATTAACATTTAAGTACGCATTCATGCATAAATAATAATACAAAAAATGGGCCATTCTGCATAATGAGTGCTTTAACTTGCTAATACTTTTACTCAATAAAATATTGAATGAGGGACTTTGTTTTGCTTTGTTTTTATTTTTATGTCTATGTGAATTATCTTATATTTGTTCTTTTAAGCTTGGCTACTTAACTTTAGCTTTCAGCAGGGACTAGTTTATCTCTGTTTTTTTTTTTTTTTTTTTCTCCATCATGATTACATTTAGCCATGGCCTTATTTAATGATGAAATAACAAAACAAATTTTTCAGTACAGAAAACAAGTTGGAAAAAGTTGGTAACTTTTAGCAAAGGCTGGCTGCGCTCAAGCTCACCTTAAAGTGTTGCATTTCTTGCATTAATGAATTGAATTCTGCTGAAGAGAGCCTGTTACTGATTCTGAAAGCAATAGTTTAGAGCAAAGTTTTTCAGTGATTATTTACCCAGAAGACTTTACCAGATCTGTTGTACTTATTTCATGATCAGGAATCTTAAAATAGTAGAACTGTTTTTTAAATTTCTTCTTGCTGTACTATAAATAACACTGCATTTATTGACTGATTATCTGTGGATGCATTTCCTTAAAGCACCAGAGGAGAGCAGCACATTAGAGAAACACATAAACAACTCGGCCTGTGTACGCTGGGGTCTTACTGGGAAAACAGGTGCAGCTGAGCCACATGAGAATTGTTGGCTTCAAACTCATATTGTTTTATTCCCAGGGAAGTTATTTGACCTCATCAAGATTACATTTCAGAGCCGTCAGTCTCCAGAAAAGGACAGGGCAAAGGTCACTATGAGCTATTTGCTGCGTGGCTGCTGAGTTGATGTTTTGTCTCAACAATGACAGTTTATCTGTATCAGATTACCTTTGGTTTCTTCCTCTTCTCCCCCTGAATGCCGTCATGCTCGATTTCTTTGTTGGCTCGTGCTCTGTCTGACACAAATACAATAGGCTGGTGTGTGGGTAATGGCAGTGGTTGGTAAGAGGAGAGAAGAATTATGAAAGACAAACAGAACAGAAAGAGAAAGTTAATTTATAGTTATTACACTGCATATAATCTATATATGCAATGATGGCACAAGCTGTAACAACCAACACTAATAGCCAATACATGATGGAGAGAAGCAGTGGGAAAAGCAGAGTTTAAAAAAAATCAAACAAGGCTATTGCTACATGCATGCATTACCTTTTCTTTCTTAATCTTGTCTTGCTGATGGCCAATAAGACAAGGAAGGACAGAAGGATGAAATGAGATAAAAAAGTGGAAAACACGGAAGTCTGTTAGTTACTCTTGTAGGAACAACAATGAATGAATGTACAGTATGAAGAGGGACAAGACAGAGACATTTCAAGAGCAAGGGTTGAAGAGAAATGTATGTTGCACGGTTGGGGTTTACATTATATCAAATTGAGACAAATATTGCGGTGTGAAAGTGTAGTATAAGAGAGGAGCACATGTTTGCTGGCAACACATTTCTAGCGATGCATCTCTGTGTGATTGCCTCAAGGATCATTTATGTCCTCTTTACGTACGAAAATACAACCTCAATTATATATACAATGATTTGCAAAAACTTTTCAACCTATATTCAATTGAATACAGTACAAAGACAAGATATTTAATGTTCAAACTGACTGAGTATACACTCATTTTGAATTGTTAAAAAGTTGGGACAGGTTTACCACTGTGATACATCATCTTTTCGTTAAACAACACTCAGAAAGTGTTTGGGGAAATTGTGAATTTCTTTATTTCAGTTCTTGCTTGATACACCCCGGAGTGCTCAACAGTCCGGGGTCTCTATTGTCATATTTTATGCTTCATAATGCACCACACATTTTCCGTAGGAGACAGGTCTGGACTGCAGGCAGGTCAGTCTAGTACCTGAACTCTTTTACTATGAAGCCACACTGTTGTAACACATGCAGAATGTGTCCAGCTGAAATAAGCAGGGACGCCTCTGAAAAATCATCTGAATGGCAGCATATGTTGCTCCAAAACCCGTATGTACCTTTCAGCATTAGTGGGGACTTCACAGGTGAAGATGCCATGATGCCAGGGGCACTAACACACCCCCATATCATCACAGATGTTGGCTTTTGAAGTTAATGCTGGCCAATTAACCTGTTTAACTTTTGAATGTCCCAAACACGTCTGTTAAGCATTCTACAACTTTTTTGTCTATATTTAAAAAAGTTTACCAGTTTGAACATAAAATGTCTTTTCTTTGTACTGTATTCAATTAAATACAGGTGGAAGAGTATTTGAAAATCACTGCATTCTGTTTTTTATTTACATTTTACACAGAGTCCAAACTATTTTGGAATCAGGGTTGTACATATTAGAAAATGGACTGTAATGATTGTCACTAAAAATACTAGCATGACAATCCCACCATCAACAAACCATAAAAAGTGAACCTACTCCTCTGTTTTGAATTATTTCACCACTGCAATATCAATCAGAATTATCAACATATATTTTGACCCCTCTGTGTCTTCAATCATGTTGCAAACCTGCGTATGGTCAGAGCCGATTTCGCTCTCCGTTTCCCTGTGAAGAAAAACAAACACGTTAAGATTCCTGGAATTCATTGATGGGCTTCATGTAAAGGCATCGCTATATTTTATCATTTTACTGTCAACAGTTCCCGAAATAACTTCAGCTGCACCACCACGTTTAGCTGGTGACCCTCAGTGATTCCTTACTCGGACGTGCTCTGCTTCTCAGAGAAGACCCTGAGGATGAACTCTCCCTCTTGATGGGGTTCAAAGGTCGTGGGGATGATGACATACTCTCCTGGAGGCAGACGGAATCGCTCCGTTACCTCCCGCAGATTAATGTAGGTCTTGCATTTAGCTTTGGAGGCCGTGTAGAGGAAGAAGTCCTTCTGCAGATGTTGGTTCTTTCCACGCATCTACGGATGGAAACAAATCAGAGAAAGAGTGGAAATAGTAACAGTTGGTAAATGGTCAATACTGAAAAAGTATTGAATGCAAAGGAATTGTTAAAAATTTTAGGGGGAAATACACTTATTTGTTTATTTGCCGAGAGTTAGACGAGAAGATTGACGCCAATTTCATGTCTGAATAGTAAATATAAAGCTGTTTAGCTTAGCTTAGCACAAAGACTGGAAACAATTAGCCTGGCTCTGTCCAAGGGCAACAAAATCTGCCTAAAACTCACTAATTAACACGTTATATCATGTTTCTTTAAGCCCATACAAAGCCCGAAGGTGTAAAAACATAAAGTTGTGGTTTTACAGGGGGTTATGTGCTGGCTATTTCTAAACCAAGTCTGAATGCAGTAATTTCTTGGACTCTTGTTATCACCATGAGGTTGCCAGGCAACTAGTGGACACTGTGATGCTGTGATTATGCCCAGCCAAGAAATACGCCATGTCCAAAATCATAAACTACACACTATATACCCAAAATGTGTACTATCGTTCAACATATTTTTGTGTAAACAGCAGTGTGTATCTTTTCGGACATGCTGCTCACCCCGTCACTTTCAGAGAGCCTCCTTGGTTGCTTTAAATCTTGCTGAGTTAATCAGCTGATTGTGTTAGCTTTATATTTACCGTACAGATGAGAGGGGTATCAATATTCTCCTCTAATTCATGAAAGCAAAATACAGTTTTTACAAAAATATAAAAAATATTCTTTTTTTTATCTACATTTAGGAGTAAAACCAATATTGATACTGTGTTGTACATCAGGTCTCTGAAACAATTAATCAATCAACTGAAAATTTCCAGACCCAAATTCTGATAGTCAGTATAATCAGTTTTATCATTTGAATCATTTATCACGCCAAAAAAAAAAAAAAAAGCAAAACAAACAAAAAGACATTTTATATCAGTGGAAATGGAATATCTTTTGTTTTTTAGGCAATTAAAATAATCCTGTTTTCCCTTTCACAAGAGCCTGAACTACTACTACTGTACTAGTCAGTAAGTGACTTGTTAATTTTTTACAAGGGGGGATGCCCTGACCTTAACCCTAACCATATAGTAAAAACTATATCTGTAGTCATGTCTTCTCTAAGATATTTTGTTACAGAGTTGGTCTGGGAGATATGTTTTCGGCAGCACAGATGTTACTGAATGATCAATATAGGAATGTTATAGGAATACTACTGGCAGCAGTGTGTCGTCTTTGACTACATGATGCTACTTGTCACTTTGATCATGAAGGTGGCTCTACTCTATAGAGTATATAGGCAAGAAGATATTATGGATCCAAGACAACAGAGGGTGGGACTCAGAGAAAAAGGTGCAGTCACTAATCTGTTTGCTAATTCAGCACCATGGACAGCACCATGGATTTATCAATACACAGCAGCGTGGCCAGATGGGAAATTTTAAAGTATCATACCAGAGGCTCAAAATTATCATATTTTGCGCAAAATTATCGTACACAACTCATAATCAAGAAAACAAATGTGTAACTCCAGAAAACACGGTCTGATGCCGCTGGTTGTGCTGGCTGCAGGACTTGCTGCAGGTTAAGGAGGAGGACCCATTTTGGTCATTTTGCTAACGAGGGGAGTAGCATCCCTCTCAAATCTCCCACTGCATGTATTACACTACTACGCACTACACACGTACAACTAATTCAAACACACACACAAACACAACTCTCTGGTGCTGACTATATCAAACTAACGTCCTTCTCCAAGATGGTCATACCTCCTTCGGCACCTGCAGAGACAAAGAAGATAAAGATGGAGTTCAACTCTAGCAAATGTTAATCAGCTTATCCACTGTCAGAGTAAAGTTGTGTATCATGTGATCAGCACCTCATAGATGGAAAATCCAATGGTGAGGAATTTGGCCCCTTGTTGACGCTGCTTCCTTCGACCTTTCTGCATCAGAGCCACGACGAGAGTGCACGCCACCTGCCCGTCCTCCGGGTCATCATCCTCCTCATACAGCTTCATCCGATACTGAGGGTTGGTCCAGAATGTGTCTGTGAAAGACAAACCGTAAATCTGAACGAGGGGTCATATAATACATCCTGAGAAAAGACACAAGAATTTAATTAATATTTCTTTTTAGAGGAATACAAGGTGCTGATTATAAAAAAAAATGAAGGTCTACCTGGGAAGTTCCTGCAGCCGCCAGCAGAGCTGCCTCTCACCCAGCGACCCTGATTGACCGACACCGTCCAGCTGTGTCTTTCATCACCCTGCAGTGTGTCGGGGGTCAGGTTACACATCTCCAGCTTTGTGAAGTTCTTCAAGAAATCATCAAAAGACATCCTGGTGGGGAGCGTTAAAGAGGAAACTTGTAGGAGACGAACTTTTTGGAGGAAGGATTCTTCCTCTTTTGCTGAGGATGAATTGTATTGTGTCAGCCTCAAGTGGGATTGGAACTAAATGCTAACATGCTATAAGTACCATTAATTGTTAAATCAAATGTTTGTTTACTTGCACGTGTATAGCTATAATGTTAACACAAGTGTTAGCATGTACTGTAATGTTAAAGCTCAACAACTTTGACACAAAAGTGTGTTTTGTTTTAAGAATCACAGTAGATCAAGAATCAAATAGAGAACAGTAATGCTGTGCAAAGAACATATCAAGTACGCGATAAAATAAACCATTTGAACAGGCCATTATTGATTCTCGATTGTTACAGCTTGTGGGAGGCAGCGACTGGTCAGTAGGAAGTTTGATCATTTTCCCAGTAGGCAGGTCTTGTGGTGGGCTGGTCATGTTTTCCCTAACACCTACTTTATATAGCTTATGTGTGGATATTCAATAGGTCATCTTAGCTGCAGAGACAGCAGGCAGCAGTTGGCATTACAACTGAAATTGAAAGTATTTAGCACTCATTAAAAGTGTCTAGCACTCGTTGCCAAAACATGGTTAGAAATAGAAAACCTGTTCCCAGCAGTGCAGAGAGAAAGAGAAAGGATTTGTTGGCAGATGCCGCATAATGTGTAAGATAATGGCTTTATTTAAACAGTCTGCAGGCGATAACGAGGACAGTGGAATTAACGTGTTGTGTCAGTTTGAATTAGATGCATCTAAGTTGGGATGCTTGACAGTAAATTCCTGGGCTGATTTTTGTTGCCAGACTGTCCCTGGTGGGAGGCATCTTCAATACCGGTGAAAAATATAATTAATATTTTATTATAAGGAAAAAAAATCAAACATAATTGAGCATGTCAGACTGACAACACCTATATAGTTATTAGAGAATGTTTAGCATGTTAGCATGTTATCGTAGAATTTAAAGTGCAGCTGAGGCTGATGGTCTGTGGTTTGAGGATTTCGAGTGAAATAGAGACTTTGACTTGTCTTGGGTGGCTAAATGAATTTCGTGGCTCAATAGTTGTGAGATTTGGCTCTGAACCAAAGCGCTGATTGAGCCAGAATTAAAGATGTGAAGACGAGTGTGTCACAGAGGTTTTACTCACCAGAACTCACTCTCCTCGACAGTCTGTTTTTTAAGGTTTTCCCTGTCTGCGATGGAGATGGTCGACCATTCCTTTGAACTATGGGACGACCAAATCATATTAATACACACTCACCACAACATATAGATAGACTCTGCACCAGTACAACATCAATTAAACTGGGTCACATAAAAAATCTGTTTTTCAACATCAGGGCAAAAGCAACACTATCAGTTATTGTTAATCCTTTCATAATAATACAGTATCTATGAAGCTGGCGGATGCAGAAGACTTTCACATACATATATATTTTTACAACAAGATAAAAAGCTAAATTAACATTTCTCCAAATCTTACTTGGCAGTCCACGGTCCCTTCCACAGCACCCAACCCCAGGGGTTCCGCAAGCGAATCAGGCGAACTTTGGTGTTCTTTCCAACCTCGTCACACTGCAAACAACAACCAGCCTGTCAGGATTACCTTAACATGTCATCTCTTACAAAGTATACAACATCTGCATTTACAGTAAGAGGACGCTTTACTGTACCTCCGCCAGGCCAATGATGGAGTAGGCATGACCCTTGACCAGCCCCTGTTCAGTCCGAGCCTCCATTTCACTGGCTGAGAAAATCTGATGGATACAAACGCACGTCAGAGCAAAAGTCAGACTGGATTTTGAGGCAAAACATCTTGCTAAAACAAAACTTTCATTTTTTCATTTATTCCAATTTGTTTATTCTGAAGTCAAGTTTAAAAAAAGATGTGCTAATGGGATACAGGCAGTGGTGAAATGTAACTATAAATAAATTTATTTATAAATTTGAGGTACTTCAGTTTACTACTTCAGTATTTTCTTTTCATGACATTTTCTACTTCTACCCAACTACACTTAGAAATAACAGTTCCAAAAGGGTCCTTCCTGAGAGGCTGGGGTTCTATGGTCCCATGAAGAACCCTTTTTAGAAGAAATAGTTCTTCAAGGATTGTTGAAATTCTTGATAAACTTTTTCCTCAAGGGGTCTTTGTACTACAGTATGAAAGGATTCTCTCTAGAACCCCCCGAGTGTGTTCTAGATAAAACCCTTGGAATGTAAAAATGTTCTCAGTGGAACTCCCTTAGTCGGTTTTTGTTAGCATCCTTAGAGGGTGGAAAGGTTCTGGATAGAAACCCCACAGAAGAGGTCTTGATGGAACCATTACACGACAAAAAGGTTCTCTGCAGATCCTCTCTTAGGGGGGTTCTGGGTGAAAACTTTCACAGATGGTTCAGGGTAGAACCTGAGCCCTCTAGGAAGAACCCTTTTAGAACTGTCTAAGAGCGTGTATCTGTCACAGAGCTGCTCTCAGTGCGACGTCTCTCCTGCTCATCTTTGTTTGTTTTACTCTATCCAGCGTAAATCTCTGACACCATTCCACAGACTCATCCATGCACGCACAGTCACCGCTGACTGGACTGACTACTGCACGCACAGACACATCAGAAAATCAAGTTACTCCACAGTTGCAGCTGTGACAACTCGCCTCAGTCACAAAATATATTTTTTTGAGCCTCGTTGGCGCAGTAGGCAGCGCGTCAGTCTCATAATCTGAAGGTCGTGAGTTCAAGCCTCACACGGGGCAGACGTTTTAAGGCCAGATCACAACACAATAGCAGAGACACATCATCTATATCAGGGTTCAACAACCAGGATTGCCCTGGGCAAGTAAAATGCCACATCAGTCCAGCAACTCACCTGTCCAATTAGGCAAGGAATAAAACCCCGATACATCAAACTCACCATGACCACACATTCTCCACTGACTGCTACATGCACTTTATTGTTATTTCTTTGTTGTATGACAAAAAGCATCTGAGGCTGATCAACACCTTTGTGTGAAGATTTTGGTTTGTTGATTCATTCTCATTGTTGAGCACAGAAAGAATAGTTATTCTTCCATAATTGTTGTTTATGAGGTCACGAATGAACCGTCTTCTCGTCTTTGTACTTTTGTACTGGGGTTGTTTTTTAACTGTTCTGTTTTTTTGTCTAGTGTCTACTGACTGCAGGTCGAGTTTTTCACTTGAGATAATAAAATGGCAGAACTGAACCGGTGATCTCTAACTGGCTTGTTGGCACAGCAGGCAGACATTTAAAAAATCAAATTAAGCCACAGTTGCAACTGTTACGATTCCTGTCAATCATATTATGCATTTTCAGGCCTCGTTGGCGCAGTTGGCAGCGTGTCAGTCTCATAATCTGAAGGTCGTGAGTTCGACCCTCACACGAGGCAGGTGTTTTAAAGCTAGATCACAACACAATACAAGAGTGGAAACAGAGGATATCACCGCTCAACAAGGATTACTTGAATCAAGTAAAATGCCATGTTTGACTAATAACTAGCAACTCACTTCCCTGATCAGGCTAAGCCTAAACCTCTGTCAAACTTATCAATGAGCCAACGTTAACAACCACATGCATGTCATTACTTCTTTGTTGTAGTTGTATTCTTAGTCTAGATTCTGTTGTCGTTGCTTTAGTTCTGGGTCATGACACAAAGAATCTAAGGTTGACCACAGCCTTTGTGTGAATATTTTGGTGTGTAGATTCATTGTTGTTTTTGAGCACAGAGAATGACTTGTTATTCTATGACTTTTTTCCATTATTGTTGTTTCCGTGGTCAAGAATTAACTGTCAAGGTGAAAAGTTATTGATTACATTCTAATATGTAACAGGGGCTGTAGCTGCCTCATTGGCACAGTGAGCATACTTTAAAAAAAAAAAAATCAGTTAAGCCACAGATGCAACTGTGACAATTCCTGTCAGTGATATAATAATGCTTTTCAGGCCTCGTTGGCGCAGTAGGCAGCGCGTCAGTCTCATAATCTGAAGGTCGTGAGTTCAAGCCTCACACGGGGCAGGTGTTTTAAAGCCAGATCACAATACAATGGGAGAGATACATAATCAGCGGTCAACTATAAGGACCGCCCAAGCTCCTGGAGCAAGTAAAACACTACATTAGGCTAATAAATCCAGCAACTTAGTTGCCCAATTAGACTAAGTCTACACCTCTGGTATTTCAAACTCATCCATGTACACACATTCCTCACTGATGACCACATGTACTGGTAGTACCTATCAGGGCTCAACAATAAGGCTGCTGTCATACATGCATGAATGAGGTAAACAACAAATACTTGTAAGGCTGTGATTCTGTCAAAGTTTCTCTAAAGTTGAACTCCATGTGAAGACACAAATTCACACATGTAAGACCATGTGATTGCCTGAGGCAAGTAAAATGCCATATCAGGCTAGTAAATCTTGCAACTGACTTGCTCAACTGGGCTCAGCCTAAATCTCTGATACATCAAATACATCCATGCACATCATTCACCATTGACTAAACTGACTACCACATGTACTGTATGACAGTTTATTTGTTGTAGTTATATTCTTAGTCTAGTCTCTGTTGTCATGGCTTTAGTTCTGGGTCATGATACAAAGCATCTAAGATTGTTCAAAGCCTTTGTCTGAATATTTTGTTGTGCAGATTCATAAAGAATTAACTGTTATTCACTGACTTTTTTCCATAATTGTTGTCTCCAAGGGTTGGGGTTAAACAATAAATAAACAATAATAAATTCTCAGGTTGGATGGTTATTGCTCACCCTTCAATATGTGACACAGTTCTGACTGTCTCGTGGGCACAGTAAACAACAAATCAAGTTACGTCACAGTTGCAATGATGACAAGTGCTCTCAGTCGCAAGTTGTGCATTTTCAGGCCACGTTGGCGCAGTAGGCAGCGTGTCAGTCTCATAATCTGAAGGTCGTGAGTTCGGGTTAGGGTTAGGGTTAGGGAGAAGAAAAAAAGATGTTTTTATCAAAAGTTATTACATGTCCTGATTGGACCTCCAAAAAGCACGGGCACACAGAAATCCCAAACTCCTTTTCTAATTTTCTTTTCCCTTTTTACATTTCCTTTTGTCCAAACAATTCACAAGTCACAAGTAGTGTAAAGTATCAGCCCAGAATACCATCGATGGTAGACTGGGCTAAACTAATTAAACCCTCAACAACCACATGGTCTCCGGCACAACAAAGAACAGACAAAAAGCAGACAAGACTGTCTCAATGCATCTCATTAAGACCGTTTGGAACCAAAGTTTTTAATTTAGTGATCCAACGTCTCTCCACTGCTAGTCTCTGCGCCGTTGACCAACCAATACGCGACTCAAGGCCGGCAATAAACATGTTTTGGACCCCATGCGCCCGAAAGTGAGCATACAGCTCAGTGTTTTTAACCACTCGACCAACGTGATAAATGTGTTGTTTTAAACGTTGTAATAGTGTGTTTTTGGTCTGTCCAACGTACAGCTTCCCACACAATTTACATTCAATCACATAGACGATATTAGACGAGTGGAGTTGAAATTGCTGCCACACTGGAGCACTAGAGCTCGTGTGTTTATTCCTAATGTACTTAAAAGATTTGAAATGAACATGTTCAGGTGGTTGTTTATTATTGTTGTTGAGCGAAGCATGGACCAAAAGATCCTGTAAGTTTTTGTTACGCTTAAAAGCAGAAATGATCTTAAAGTCAGAGAGAGGACGAATAGCACCCTGCAGGTTTTGGAAGTGAGCCTTTGCCACCAAGTTAAGTCTTAGTGAAGCTGGAGAAAAGGTAGAAACTAGAGGGATTAGATTTTTATTGTCTTCCACTCTGTTTATTACCTGTGTATTACTAAGATTTTGTTGAACCTCCACTTTAATAGACCGCAGAAAAGTCCTGCTGTAACCTCTGGACCTGAGAGCTTTAAAGAGGGTACCAGTAGCCACTTCAACATCTTCAGGCTTAGTACATATCCTATGGAACCTTAAAAGCTGAGACTTAATAATCCCTTTGAAGGTGTGCCTAGGATGATAGCTGTTCTTATGTAATAAAGCATGTGTATCGGTCGGCTTAAAGTACACCCTCGTTCCCAGTGTCCACTTCTCTGCATCGTCCTTCACAATAAAAACCTGCATATCCAAGAATTCGATTTTTTCTGTTTGTAAGTTGTACTTGACATTAATCGATTCATGGTGGGTGTTAAGGGTGTTAATAAAATGTTTAAAATCGTCCTCTGTGTAATTCCACACTCCAAAAATGTCGTCCAAGTATCTACAGTAAAAGGCCGGCAGCTTGGTGCATTTGGGGAAGAGTGTTTGCTCCCAGTCCGCCATGTACAAATTAGCATAGGCGGGGGCAAACCTCTTCCCCATCGCCGTGCCGTGTGTCTGCAAATACAGTTTTAGAGTCGAACTCAAAATCATTTCTGGTCAAGCTGATATATAGAAGTTGGAGAAGGGCCTCGTCCGGCCTATATTTGGTCAGGATATTGGGCGAAAGTTTGTTTAATTGCTTGTAGACCAAGCTGAGTATCAATGTTAGTATAAAGAGCGTTAGGGGTTAAGGTTAGGGTTAGGGTTAGGTCGTGAGTTCGACCCTCACATGTGGCAGGTATTTTAAAGCCGGATCACAACACAATCGGTACATATTGAAGCTTACCAATAAGGCTGCAGTTACACCTGCAGTGATTAAGGGGAGTGGCCATCGCCTACTGAAGTGAACGACACTTGCAGGTTTGTGACTTGTCCAATTTCACCAAAGTTGAACCCCACTTGAAGCGAATGAAGATGCAAATTCACGTACGTGACCCTGGGGAAGTGTTTTTTTTTTTTTTTCCAGAGCTGATGATGGAAGCTAAGGATGGAGCCATCTCACTTCTCATGCAGTACTGATCGGATACTCGCCAGAATATGACCAGGTCAAGGCCAGGTAAAGACAAAGGTTATGAGCTGAAGCGCAAGCGAGCATTTCAGTCAACAGTTTAGTTGGGTGGCAGATAAAATGAGGCATAGACCCTAGAGACTGTTGTTACAGAGGAGGACATTATGATGTCACAGTGAAGTTGACCTTTGACCTTTTGGATATAAAACATCATCACCTCATCATTTTATCATATTAGAAATATGTGTGAAAGTTTTAATTAGCATATGAAGTGTAGTTGAGTTGTAGAGTCCAAGTGGACGTTTGTATTAGATATAATGAAAATCCCTCCAGGTGCTCCATCAAGTTCATGAGAATGGGATGGACTTGAGGTCACAGTGACCTTGAAGTTTGATCTTAAATGACTGAAATCTAATCAGTTCTTCCGTGAATCTAAGTGGACATTTGTGCCAAGTTTGAAGAAATTCTGACAAAGTGCTCTTGAGCACAGTGACCTTTGTCCTTCAAACACCAAAATCTAATCAGTTAACTCTTGAGTCCAAGTGGATATTTGTGCCAAGTTTGACAAAATACCCTCATGGCGTTCTTGAGATATTGTGTTAGGGATGGATGGAACAGGATGGATGGGCAACCCGAAAACACAATTGTTCTCTTGTTTGTGTGTTTGTTCCACGAAATGGTGTGAATTTCATCTGTTTTCTGTGCTTTTTATTTTACTCTTTTCATGAACACTCACATCTATGGAGCAGCCCATCAGCGAGCCTCTCTCCAGCGCCTTCCTCATGATGTTGTAGAGCTCTTTGGGCGCCTCTGACAACTCGAAGAACTCAGTAACTCCTCCTGTGAAATCCTCCATGGCTTCCAAAGTGTTGCCCCCTTTCAGTGCCTCATAAGACCCGTGCAACCTGAGAGAGAGGTCAATCATCCTGGTCAATGCGCTGACATGTATGTTCTGTAAGGATTAGATTTTCACAGTGTCTGCAGCCAAGTTGTGAAACATGAAGACGGAGGAGATGTGTGTCTAGTTGCACTGCAAAAAATACATACTGTGTCAAGACATTTGGTTCAAAATTGGACCTTAAAACTTGTTTCACTTGAAATAAGGTCAAGAAAATTTGTCTGTGAGGTGAGAGGTTAGTGGTTTCAGCTTTCAATCATCGTGTTTGATAGATGATCTGGAACCATTTACAGTGGATGGATATGAAATCCGAGCTTGTTAGTAATAGTATGGAGGTGACGATGTGCAGAGCTGCACGACTTAACTTTGCAGTATTAATAAACGGTGCTTACTTTGCATATGCTTTTTCCAGAAGAGCGCTCCAGAACTCGTTCTTTCTGAAGGATTTGGTGAAAACCAGCTGGTTGTTGCAGGTGGGGATGCGGTCGTCCACAATGACATCGATCCATTCGCCATAACGCCAGAACTGAGAGGAGACAGAACAGAATTTAAAACAGGAAGTCAGTGATGAGACAGACAGAAATATTTATCACTGGGTGAAGAAAAGATTCATATCTGTTAAGCAAGGTAAATTACTTATTTTGTTTTGTCCCATCAATATTTGGGTTGGAATAGGAATAGGAATAGTTTGACATTTTGGGAAAGACATTTAATTTCTTTCTTAACAAGAGTTAGATGAGAAGATTGATACCACTCGCACGTCTGTGCTGTAAATATGATGCTACAGCCAGCAGGTAGCTAGCTTAGCTTAGCATAAAGACTATAAATAACAACATCTATACAGATCACTAATGAACATTTTATATTTTATTTATTTAATCCATACAAAGCTCAGTTTAAAAACTACAATTTGCTGTTTTTTCAGGGGGATCTGCTCTATAGTAAACTATCAAACAATAAAAACGAACAATATACACATACATATATACATTAATGTTCAGTTGTTTACTGCACAATGTGTCAAATATCCATTGAAAAACCTGGAAATGGAAGATGCCGGCATAGTTTTCAGTGAAGCTCTGATCTGGGGGAATCACTCTGTACAGTAGCTTCTCGTTCACTGTCAGACAGGCGATGGCAGCCAGCAGCCAGCAGTCACCTGTCAACAGAAGATTCATGAGCTATGAAAACACTTGATCCATGCATATGGCTTCATAAAGTGCTGCACAGATTGAAGAGACATTGCTGCAGCAGTCAGTCATCAACAGCAGTGAGGTGAGGTTAAGGCTAATGCTCAAAGTCATTGCAGTTGAGTCAAGTGGGATGTTGTCAAAATTAAGCAGAGCGGCGCGCACTTTATTTCACATGTTATGACAGGTGTGTTAGTGTCAATGTCACAGGCTGGCTGCTAGAGATATTCGCCAGCTGCGACAGTGTAGCTGGTATTAATATCACCTTGTGTGTCATCATGGCAAAATGTGGTCCTGGAGACGAGCACTGTAGCAGGAACTACTGCTGAACTGTTTTTGACTTTGCCAGGTGTTTATGTGTGTGTGGACAGATTTTTATTAATGTGACACCTTGAGCGCAGTTCCAACCCACCCATGTCCACTCCAACTTTCTAAAAAAAAAACATGCAATTATTTAAAAATAAATGATGTAATTGAAAATATATATTTAATAGAGGCCATCTCACTCACTTTACACACACACACAACCATTTTTGAAGGTTTTGTTTTTGTTCTCCAAAGTGGTTAAGTGGTATAAACAGCATACGTTGTGTTGTGGGGTGAAAACATTTAGTAATGACATGTGTGCTGATTGTCTCTGTAGATTTAAGTACTGTAAACCACATGAGAGCCTTAAGTTCTTAATGTGAAAAAATATGACCCTACTATAAAACACCTGCTTTTAGAATGGAGTTTGGTTTAACAGTCTGTCCACTTGAAAGACCACCAGGAGCAGAGGGTATTTTAATGCCAATAATTCACATATGTTGAGCTGACTTATCTCCTAATAATGAGCCCTGTAAAGGGCTTGGAGCTTAACCCAATCTGTTTTCTACTTCTCTCTCTGCTCATAGTAAAAGTTAATGTATGTGCTGTGGTAGGAGGTAGTCAAGGGGCCACTGCCCCCAGACTATTTGCCCCTGGCCCACATTCGTTTAAAGTCGCAGATCACTGTATCACAGTTTCAATCATTCCCGTCCACTCTAAGACATTAGATAAAACTAAAGACCATCTTGTGATGGGATCGCACCTGCCATGACGCCTGCCAACCTGTTGACGTTTGACCCATGAGTACTCAATATAAGCACTCAGTTACCATGGGTTGGACCAGACCAGAGGTGTGAGTAAGTCACAATGTGCAAGTCACAATTTTCAAGTCACAAGCAAGTCCCAAGTCACTGTGGTGAGAATCGAGCAACCTATATTAATTATAGGTCAAGACAAGTCAAATCATACGAAATTCTGACGATCCTCCAGTTTCCACATTTAAGTCAGTTAAAAGACAGTGGTCATGAAAAGTTAGGTTTTATTTTAAACATTAAAAGAAACTGGTGCAGCCTGCTTACACTTTATAAATCTTACTGATATCTGACATTTTGTGGCATCAATAACAAACCTCCTAAATGAACAACAATGGAAAGCGTGGCTCTGAAATTAATGAAATCCTTTCAAGTCATCAGTCTTAAGTCTAAGTCAAATCTAAAATGATGAATACCAAGTCAGAATCAAGTGAAATCTTTTATCGGTGTTAGTGATCAGTGTTTATCAGTGCTTTATCAGTTACTTGACTGCATCCTGAACGCTTGTGGCACTATAACGTCTCTGTCAACAGACAGACAGACAAATAAACACCAGGAAAAATACTCAAACCTGCCTCTAAGTGGTGGTCTGGTAGCTCAGTTGGTAGAGCACGCGCCCCATGTGCTGAAGCTGTGAGTTCTCCACAGGCAGCCGCAGGTTTGACTTACATCTGCAGCCCTTTGCTGTGTGTCATCTACCCCAACTTTCTCCCCCTGTCCTGTCATATCTTCAGCTGTCCAAAACATAAAGTCATAAAAAGGCTTAACCTGTGGTAGTTCCCACTGGTGTGCATGTTTCCAGGACCACATTTTGCAGTGATGACGAACACATGCACATAGTTCGACCCATGATTTGATGGACTTCACAGCTGCTGTGATCCCATCACAAGATGGTCTACGTTTCATTTTCTTTCGTTTCGTTTCCCCCACAGGACTGTTTCTGCTAGTATGGAAGGTATAAAGAGCTGTCTGTGGCTGAGACACATCTGACATTTTTCACCATTAAAACTTAAACTTTACAACCTTTTGTAGAGCATCCAGGAGGCACCAAAAGCAGCTGAATCTTAACCTTTTTTCTACATTTTCCCTGCCATATCCTTATTTTCTGTTGTATTATTATGAGCCACTCTGCCAGTGTTAGCCAGCTGGCTTACACTGGCACATTTACAGAAATGTTAATTAAGATGTGTTGTCCTTATAAATATAATAAATGAATATGAAATTAAGTATAAACATGCAGGCTTTTATAAGCAACAAAATGGCAACATCTTGTCAAAAAAAGGTCTGTGTATGCACCATAAATGTTTGAAAGTAAACCAGTTATTTTATGTATCAAAACACTAAATCATAATATGTCAGCCAGTTTCACATTGCCAGGCAGCACGATGTAGTTTTTGATCAAAAGCAGAAACGGTTTAAATGTTACCCAATTCTCCTTGACAGATGTCAGTCCTGTTGGCTCCATCGACAATGAACTGGGGGTTTTCACAAATTTCCTGTCATAGAGAAGAGAGAGTGTCAGGGTTTTATTTCTGAGCATGTTGCAAAATATCAGTGCCAGAGTTCATGTCAGTTTTCTCTTTGTGAAATACCATGTAGGATGAAATGAAATAAGCATTTTACACATTTTAAATGTATTGATTCAATCTGTCATTTCCCACAACAAGGAAAAATACATGTGTCATGCAAAATAACATGTACCCCGGGTTAGCTGTCAGGTAATGTTGCTCCTTGGTCAAAAAAAGAAGAAAATGAATAACCAAGTAACTGTAATTTCCCTGATTAATCACACATATTAATCAGACTGATTAATGATGCCTTTATTAGAGCTGGGTATCAGACCTCAATACTTTTTTACATCAACTAAAATTTGTAAAAGTTGGCTTTGAAAGAAGAAGAATACATTTTTCATGTACAGATAACATCAAGGAAACTAATTTTAAATTCATCCATAAACTCTATCTCACTCCCTTAAAAATGCATAAAATGTCTTAAGATAATACACGTAATTTTTTGGCATTGTCACACTTTGGTGTATGACTTGGCACATTCATGTTGATTATTGTATGACTCAGCACTTTATTTTATTATATCCAGCACTCACTGTATTTTTGAACTTTAATCGTATTCTTTGTATTGTGTTGTTGGCTGTGTTGTGTGATGTGTGTGCATCAGGTGTCCATACACATGCACATTATGATTGTGTTTGTGTATGGACTATTTCTACAGTGTGGATCTTATGGGGTGATTGTTATGTTTGGTTGTTTAAATCGCACATGTGCAGATCTGTGATGTTTTTAATATATTGTAGTGTATCAATCTTTTGTTTGTTTGTTTGTTTGTTTTGTTACTTGTCTAGGGACTAGGATAAAATTAGCATTTTTGCCGACTGTGGCATATGTACAGTCATGTATTCTATGCTGATGTTCATTAATGTGTGCTGCCCTTCTTAAATAAATAAATAAAAATAAAAAATTAAATTTGTTGAAAGGTTTTTGGAATTTGGTCCATTCACTCACTACATCAGTCCTAAAATTAGAATTTAATTTAAATCCATGTTTGTATTTATTAAATGATTTTCCAGATTTCCAATTAGATTTTTAAAAAATGCATAATATTAACTACCATACACACTTTGCAAAGAAATGTATACTTTGTGGAAAAATAAATCCTCTCCTACTTTTCAGCTGTTCCTGGACCAATTATCATATATACATATATATATATATATATATATATATATATATATATATATGATAGTTTATTATATATATATATATATATACATTATGTATGTATATTATATATATATATATATATTACTATAATACATGAGGAAACTCAGTGCACTCTGTTATGATTGTATGTTTAAATATTGGTGCTGGTTGTTTATGGTACACTAATTAGAAATAAAAAAAAAAAGTTCAAGTTTTGAATTCATAGTCTTGTTTCCCTATAATATTTTTTTTATAGATTTGTGTTTTATTTAGGCAAAGTTCTTGAACGGCTGTTCAAGACAACATTTGACATTTGGCTTCTTTTGTTAAATGAGATATGCATAAAAACAAATTTATATTTATGTATTTTTCACGGTAGGCTATAAGTAGGGTATTGGTAAAGATCTGAACCCCACAACAATTTAAAATCTGTATTCACAAATCTACAGCTGACATGATTGACAATATGAGGATTTGACCCTGAAACTGGAAGCGAGTTAGAGAAATTTCTCTGACTGAGTTGCATCTGCTGGGACCATGAAACCCCCTCTGCATTCGCTGCATATTTATGCAGAAGCAGCTGTTGGAGGTCCCCCGGTCACGACCTTTTAGTCGTCTGAACAAGTGATAACGTTGTGCTGAATACAGAGAAGCCCTCACCTCATAACTACAGATCTCTGTCATGGTGGAGTGATTGACTGTGTCTGGGGTACTTCTCGAAAGGAACAACTTATCATCCATCTATAATATATATTCACACATTTATTAAAGGGATTTAATGATTTATTCTTCATAATGTTTGACTTCAGGAAGGTATTAATAAGTATGTTTATGCTCATACTGGGGAACATACTGTTTTGGAGCATATATTACTAGTTGCTGTGACTGTCCCTTTTTACACCTGGTGTTGTGGGATGCTTTGTATTATTTGTGGGGTTGTATGAGATATTGAGGCTATTAACTACAGCAGATGACAGCTGGCACACCCCCAGTTTAGAGACACAAAGAGGAGAACCAGCATGGAAGCTAAGCAATGAACTGCTGTGGACAGGGTCAGCAACTTAAAGTATTTTAGCCACTTAAAAAAAGGTCCACTTAAAAAAATCCATATCAGTGTAATATTAAGAATATTTTCACTGCTTTCCCTTGCCGTCAGATAGCCTTTTTCTGACATGAAATCAACATTATATCAGCCAAACATCACTCTTTCCAAATCAACCAAATCCATAGGCGAAATGAGTAATTTTAGCTCACAGGCCACAAGTTGCTGTTCTACCCCTGCCTTCATCTGTAAGTTTGTTTTCGTGATTGCATGACTTCTGTGTTTTAAAAGTATAGATAGGATTCACCAATAGTCACACACAAATGACACAATAACAGAAACAATTTAACAGATCGAAGCAGTGGTAGATCAGCAACACCAGTGTTCTGCAAAGTAAAATCACTGATTTTGTCTATGGAGTTTGATTGGTTTGGAGAGAGTAATATTTAGTTATATAACAGCGGTGTTCCTGTAAGAAAATATTGTTTGACAGAGAAAGTAAAAAGGTGAAAATATTCTAAATAAGCATGCACCTAAACTGATATTGATTTTTTTTATGAAGACCTTTATAAGTGGCTAAAATACCTTTTGTTGCTGAACCTGTCCACAGCAGTACACTGCTTAGCTTCTGAGGTGGTACTCCTCTTTGCTTCTCCAAACTGGGGGCATGTTGACAGCCATCTACTGTAGCTAGTATAGTACTTCATAGAACCTCATAAAACATCACATCAAATGATCCAAACTATCCCATGTTGGATGTGTCTTGGATGATCCAATCACAAGTGTACAGCTCTAAGTACAGATCCAACCGTTCAGACCATTCAAAGTGGTCTGAGCCGCATGCAGATGTTGATTTCACCATTTACACTAAATTTATGCATGAAGACATTATATTGACAGTAAAGTTTTACAAATACAGTAAAGAGTAACCAATATTTGCTTCTTCCTTGTCACCCGTGAAGACAGTCGTCAGACTTCTTTTAACACATTTTTGTGAGTTGTTGAATGAGGAGAAACTTTATAAACTTTGTGAAATGCTGTCTGTGACAAATTCTTAATTGTTAGGGCCTTTTCTTAAATTCGGGAAAAGTTACATTAAAAAACTGGTGTGTGCGTGTGTGTGTGTGTGTGTGTGTGTGTGTGTGTGTGTGTGTGTGTGTGTGTGTGTGTGTAAAAACATGGTGGCCTAGCATACTGTTGGGCCGCTGGTCAAAAACAACAACAATGCCTTTAATCTTTGCAAAAGGATGTTGAAGGATTACATAGTCTTCTAGGAATAAGAATGAAAAACATATATTCTATTACACAGATGATGCTTATTTTTCTTGACTTTTGTATTCCTTTTTCTGGAAAATATTGGATAATTTCACCTCAGTAGGCCTCTACAAGTCCTTCAAAAAAAGCAATTAGAGAAGAAAAAGGTAAAAACGTGAAGACGGGTCAAAAATCAAAATGTTCATCTTCATGGGTTAAAAAGAAAGATAAATATATCAGAAATCAAGTCTGACCATAAATAAGGCTGTAAAAGTGCAACCTCATGTTCTAAATTTAGATCATGCTCTACCACTGACCCCATGGATCGGCTTCATGTATCACTAATCTGAGCTAAGTGGCAAAACCAGGATTTGTTATCATCCATTAAGCAACAATCAAGTTTCAGATTCATGTACATTGGACTTTTTTAACCACAAAGTAGAAATGTGAAAATTGAATCATTTCTGTGTTCCGTTTGTCATTTGTGTTTACTAGTAAGAATAAAACATAAAAGTTTGGACCCGATTTATGCTGGGAGAATATAATAAATTAATGTTGTTGTTTTTTTTAAATAAATAAATAAATGTTTAATTATTAATCTTCACACTAATCACATCAAACTGTAAGGAATTTACTGTCATGCTCATACTGTTCATGTAAGTGACTAAATACTAAGTACCGCACTTCAGTATAATCTAAAGTTTTGGTACAAAGAAACTCTCTTGATTGTTCAACATTTTAGGAAATAAGCTTATTTGTTTTCCTACCAAGAATTAAATGAGAGGGTTGATACCACTCTCGTGTCTGCAAGGTGAATATAAAGCTACAGCCAGTTAGCTTAGCTTAGCATAACAGCTGTAAAGAGGAGCCTGGCTCCGTCCAAAAGAAAAAAAAAATCTGCCGACCAACACCTCCAAAGCTCACCAGTTAACACGTTGCAGCTTGTGTGTTTAATCCGTAAGATAGTTGTTCCTCTTTGTTTCCAGTCTTTGTGCTAAGCTAAGCTAACCAGCTGCTGGCGTCAGCTTAATATTTACTGCGAGAGAGGTATCGATCTTCTCATTAAACTCTCAGGAAGTGAATAAGCAGCAGACTATTCCTTTAATACATCTACTCCACTTGATCTATCTGACATCTGGAGTTACTTGTTGTTTTTGAAAATACGATGCATTACATAAAGTATACCCGGTTAAATAGCCCCATCTTGACTAAAAAAAAGTAGCGACAGTAATGCTAAGTATGACTAAGCAATAATCTGATCATATACATGGTTTAATCCATATTGCCTTTACAATGGATGCCAGACACAGTGGAGACAGTGTCTGTTGTAAATTTCCCAAAAAGAACATCTTTGCGTTTCTCTACAGATGTTATCAACACCTCTAACTCATCTGTATTTAAGTTAAGTGCCCGCTGTTGTTTTTGCTCCATTTTTGTATGTTTTAAGGTCACCAGTAGACTATGTTTAAACAAGAAAAAAAACAACCATTACAAAGTTGTTTAGCTCTGTGAGGTGAGAAAAGTCGTGTTGGTTGCTAGGTAACAGACATTAAAGTTGATACGGATGTTGGGTTGGGTATTTAGGATATCCTAACCTAAAATAAGATGAAGTAGGCTAAATAGGATTCCTGGAGTCTTACTTCTGTAATACCAAACTGGGAGAAATCCTTAGACTCTTTGCTTGAGACTTAAGATGGTAAGTGTCTGTAATACAGCCCACAGGACTTTTATTTTAGTAAGTTTTGAACAGGAGTTATTTTTCATTTCAATTGTTCTATTGCTAAATCAGTGTTGGGTCTTGTGTAAGTGTTTGCGTCATTTGTCGTGTCTGCATTTCTGTCAATGAGTGTTTGTATCTGTGTCAGTGTGTTGGCAGGTACTTTGAGTCAAGGACATGTGTCTCTTCACGTCGTTTAATGTGTTCTGCCAAAAGTCCTGCTATCAGAGCTACAAGTCAGAACCATTTGGTGTCAGACGCAGAGTGCTGGAGGACTACCAGGCCCTCTTGCAAATGCATGTGAAAACTATGACACTCTGAAGCCAACACTGAGTTGCCACTATGTTTCCCTGCAGAGGCTGACAGTGTCCTCCTGTGTGAGAGTCAGCTGCTTGTGATTGTAGAAGGTGACAACCCAGAGCAATGCATCCACAAACATGCAGCCATATCAGCTTGACACCCCACCCATGTGCTGTGGAAGAAGTGATGAGACACACAGGGATTTTAGAGAAGAGCCACTTTCCCTTTTAAGAGAAACTCGGCCTCAAAGGTATGATGACGAAAGACTGGCACTCACCGAGGGACGTTTCCACTCAATCTTCATCAAGGGTGTGCGACTGTAGAAGAGTGAGGAGTTATTTGCGGGGAACAGAGGGTCTTCAAACACCACATTCTTCTTCACGTATTTGTCTCGCAG
Organism: Lutjanus argentimaculatus; assembly: GCA_034769285.1. Classification (NCBI taxonomy): domain Eukaryota; kingdom Metazoa; phylum Chordata; class Actinopteri; order Lutjaniformes; family Lutjanidae; genus Lutjanus; species Lutjanus argentimaculatus. The sequence continues at coordinate 54,644,015 of JAWZSL010000001.1, forward strand.
TTCCAAAAAAGTCTTAAGTCGCTTGGCATCCTTGACAGCCTCATTTCTGCTTAGAATCGCAGAGTAGATCGAGTTAGTCCCAGCTGGAGGGTAATCAGCTTTGTCATCAGGCCCGAAGGATGCTTCAGATTCATAAAGTACTTTCACCTTTGTATCCTCAACAAGAGGCACTTTACCGTTATATTCCTCGTCCCCCATCGTACCAGCGAACGCCTCACTGAGCCTTTGGTGTTCCTGTCTCAAAATCAGTGTATAAAATGAAAAAAAAAGAAACACCCTAAGGAGTCCCTCCTTATTTTGCGGAAATAGAGCTTGAACTTGCAAAACAGCCCAAAGAAACTTCCTGTGTCCTCCCTGACTCTGATAATCTCTTTTAGTTCCCTTATTTGCTGGAAGTACTGTCACTGCTCAGAGGCAGTCACCAACTGACAGCCTCTCACACCAGCACTCCCACTGACACTGTTGTGTCCCTGGTGCTGGCTGGACCTAAATATAGGCCTATTTAAAGGAGGAGGGAAGAGGCTTCTCGAAGAGAGACCCTGACCCGGTCACAAGATTTTCAGGTCACAGTGTGCTGTTCAGTGGGTACTCTCCAAAATAAAGACATGTGGGAACACTTTTGGAGAAGTGTAAAATGTATGATGTAAGTCATGGATCCAGTGGCATTTGCAATATGCTTTTTAATATATGTGAATGCCTTTGGGATTTAAGGCCTGTGATTAGTGCTTATAATTAGCAACAAATCCCTGTTGCATAAAATCACTTAGGCTAAGGTTTCCCCTAAATATTCATCTAAGGATCCCTTTGGAAGAACAATTATGGAAATTCCCCCTAAGGATTTTAGGGAAAGGGAAAACATTAAGTGTCAGTTTTGGCTCTTGAGGGGAAAAAGTTTCTCCACCCATGATTTAGATATTCCAAACAGTCCAAGTTCCCTCACAAACAGCAGTGAGCACAAGTTAAACCTCTCTGAAGTCCTGGAGCAGCTCTAATCCTCCATCTTGCAATCCAGAACAGGGTAAATATGTCTATTATAAACTAAAACAGTGCAAGTCACTTTGAATTAAATTTGAATTAAGTTTAAAAAGGTGTTTTAGTTTGGGACTAGTTCTGGGCCTTTTAATATTTATTCATTTTATCTGATAAATAACGTTATTGTCAATGCTTGTTTATTAACTGGCCCCTGGCCTCCTGGCCTTGACAATAATTGCCCTCAGGTTTACAGAATGTTTGGACTGTTAAAAAAAAAAAGAAGAGCCAAAGCGATTGAGAAAAGCAGCTATTATTTTGTAGTTGTTCATCATGAAGATGTGCAAGCCATTAGTCAGCTAAAATATGAAAATAAAAGGTTTACAAGTGAAAAAGAATAATAAAGAATAAAATTATATTTTAAAAAAAGGAAAAAAAAAATATTAATAAATAAAAAATAATACAATTGTAAAGAATCAATTTGCACTGATATTAGATTTATTTAAATTCTTTATGAAGAAATGTTATGATGTTTTATTTGTTTTCAGTTAATGATTTCATGAAATTTCTATTAATTATATAAATTTTACTGTCCAGCTTTCTTTTGTTGTCATTTCTTCATAATGCTTCTGAAAACTTTGTGATATTGAGCTTGGCATGTTGCCTGCAAAGGCCTTTTTAAGCAGTGTCCAGATTTCAAAGCGACTTGTCCCAGATGATCAGTTTCTTTACTTAAATTATTTAATTCTTAATTTTTGTATTGATTTACATCTGGTCAGGGACTACCAATAAAAACAAGCCTTTTGGCTAATTCGGATATATTTACATTAATCTTAATTAATTAAGCCCACGCCCCTGTCACCTGCCCATCCAGACAGCCAATCACGTACCGGTTTTCGAGTAGTCGGCCCACGTCCCTTCCTCTGTAATGAAGGTAAAAGGGAAGTGATGGTGTCTGAATACGGGCGTAAGAAATACAAGAAGTCGGTCCTCTGAAAAGACCAAATATCTCCGGAACCAGCCGATCAATAATCTCCCTTCATGGCAGGTGAGTTGGCGAACGCCAGGTCTTCATTTATATCCTTTTGTCATTTATTTCCTTCGTTCACAAACTTTTGCAGTTTGATTTTCTGTTTGAGCATGAACTGAACTGAACTACTGTCAAGTCTAGAAGAGAACCCTTGATTTGTTTAACTCTCGCGGGATTTGTTTCTTCATTGTGCACCTTGTATAAAATAATTTTGTTTAAAATGTGAGAACGTTATGGTTAAATAAAGATTGTAGGTTAAGGACAGAAAACACTTGGTTAGGGTTGTGGAGAAATCATGGTTTGGGTTTAAATGATGACGTTGTTGGTTGGTTGTTGAGTTCTTGCTTCACAAATAATTTATTAGATTGTTGTTAAAAATTATCCAGGTGTTTTGTGTGTTAAAACCTGTAGGTCTATCCTTTTGTGTGGTTTGATTCTGATTAGGGCCTTTTGTCCTGTGAACTCGAAGACAAACTGGCACCTGGAGTTGACTGTGACAGTGTGAGAGTTTGCTTTGAGAGATACATTATTAATTTATTTGAGATGTTTTAGGTTTTACTCTGTGAAAAACTGAACCAAACAACTGAAACCTGGCCAGAGATCTCAAATGAACTTTGCTGGGGAGGTGAGTTAGCCTACTCTTTGGAGTAAAACCTAAAGTAAAAAGGGGGTTTACTCAGGCCAAAATTTGAGATACTAAACTGAACAAACTGAGTTTTTTTTGCTGTTTATTCCTGAAGCCCTGAAAAGTGGTGTTTTTCTGTTGAACTCTGAAGAGTTTCAGGGAATATTTATTTTGAACAGAAAGCAGCAACTTACACACTTTAAGTTCTGTACCCTCGACTTCTACATCAGTATTCATCAGTTTGATAAATAACAAATTTGTTGATTCTCTGTATGAAGTTTTTGTTTACAACACTCATGGCTCTCTTTTGAAGTATGAAAATTGGATTTGTTTATATGCATTTCCACACAATAAGTAATGTATGTCAGGATAAACAGTATAAGGTGTATAATGAGGCTTGATTTCGAAGATCTTTAACTTTATAATATTGCAGTTGACGTTGAAATGTTGGCTTTAATATAATTTATGTGCAGCTTCCAACATGGTTTATTATCTATTACGACTCCTAGAAATTTAATTTCCGATACTCTTTCAATTTCAACTTCATTTGTCATGAGTTTGCTGTTTGAGCTGGCAACACATCTACCAAAAAATATAAATTTTAAGTGAAAAGTGTTAGTTTATTAGAATCAAGCCATCTCTTTATCAATTCCAATTCTCTCCCCCTTGTATCCAAAAGTTGTTTTAAATTGAAAAGTCACTTCTTAACCAGGGAAGTGCTACCCCCTCTGATTCCATGTTTTTGTAGTTTCTTCAATAATAATGAACTGTGTCAAATGCTTTTTTTAGATCCAAGAATACACATTCTATCTTGTGTTTTGTGATAAAACCATCAAATCTTTTATAGAATTTTTTTCCCAGTATTTTAGAGAACTGAGGGAGCAAAGAAACTGGTCTATAATTACAGAATGTGCCTTTCGCCAGCTTTATATGTATTACTTTAGCTATTTTGTAAAGATTGATCATAAATATAGGTCAGTGGTTTCACTATGCACTCAATAATATTCTTTTACTATAGCCACATCAATGCCATTCCAGTCTGCTGACTTCTTACTCAAATGTTTTAACAATATGAATAATTTCTTTTTCATCTGTTCCCTGAATAAACATTGAGGTTTTTATTTGAATATTTTTACTTTCCATGTCATCTCTACTACCAGGCATAGCAATCTCTTTAGCCAAATTAGGACCAACATTAACAAAAAGTTATTAAATTCTTCAGTAACTAGTTCCATTTCTTTGATTAGTTCTCTCATTATTGTCAAGAAGTAGGTTGGGTATCCCATCCAGTGTTTCCCCCTACCCTGGTCCTCAGGGCTCACTGTCCTCCATGTTTTAGATGTTTCCCTGCTCCCCACACACCTGATTCAAATGATCAGCTCCTTATCAGGCTTCTGCAGGGGCTTCATGACGAGCCGACCATTTGAATCAGGTGTGTTGGAGTGGGGAAACACCCAAAACATGCAGGGCAGTAAGCCCCGAGGACCAGGAGAGGGGAAACACTGCCATCTTCCCTGTTCCATTTTTAATTATATCATTCAAAATTTTTCATGTATTTTTAGTGTTATTTCTCTTATCCTCCAATAATTTACTTTAATAATCCCTTTTCCTGTATCTCATTATACTTGTCAGTTTATTTTTATATATTTTGTGTGTGTTCTTCTTCTCTTGTTCTTTTCTTTAAAAATTCTTAATATAATTTTTTTTCTTACCTGCTTTCTGTGCACCCTTGGTTAGACTTGGCTTTTCAACAAACTTCTGGTTCACTATTTTCTCCACAAGAGGACAGTGTTTTTCATGTATTGTGGATGTTATGGACAAAAAACTGTCATAGGCTTCATTTACATCTTTCCCATATACTTTACTCCAATCTTCTTTAAAAGAAATAATTGCATTTGGTGTTTTATGTCTGATTAGTTTTGTTAAATTTAACGTCTTTGTTGACCTTAATGTAGCTCTGAATGAATGCAAAGATCAGCAGATGGTCAGTTGTGTCAATTTATAAGTAGTCCACTTTCTACTTCTGTCAATAACATTGGTGAATTATATTGTCTATCAGTGTAGCACTATGTGTTGTTGTTCTACTCGATCGTGTGATTGAGGGATATAAACTCATATCATATACTGAGTTGATGAAGTCTGTAACTGCATCATGCTCAAATGGATTTAGCAAATCAGTGTTGAAATCCCCCACATACTAAAACCACTTTCTTACTATTTTATGCCGTCATACAGCCCTTATAGCTGGTCCCTGAATGTATCTGCAAGGTCCTGGTGTTCTATATACACAACCTATAATGATATTTTTTGATTTCTCCACTTTTCTACAGTGACACATTCTACAACATTATTTATAACAAGTGATGTACTATTCACCAATTTACTTTTATACTTTTTATTATAGTATTTACTTTTGGTTCCTGTTGATGAAAAGCCTCATGTCCGTCTATTTCAACCATAGCAGTTTGTTTCCTCATTTGCCAAGCCTCAGATATCCATGTGATTGTAAATTTCCTATGTAGCTGTCTTAGCCAGTATAAGAATCTTTGAGAAGTTTGCATTCAGACTCCTACTATTAAAATGAATTACTGATGCATCCATCTTAACGTTCTTATTAAACTGATCTTCCGTGAAGTATTCACAATAACCACACACACACATTGGGTCAGTATCGTCGTCCAAGTCATGCAGTTTTTGCTCTCAAATCAGAGGTGACTGTTCATTTATACCTGTAGAGTTCTACTACCATGATTACTTTTGCTTCCCCGGGTGATCCATTCAGCTTTACCCACACTTTTCAGTTCTTTGTCCATGTTGCTTGTTTTGTTTTGTTTTTTTTAGGATGCATGCTTGTCTTGCTATATTGGCATTCTTTTTAGTTAGATGTTTATTCAGGTACACCTCAGTCCCCCGCAGCTGTCTGGCCCGCCTCAATATTTCTGTTTTGGCTTTTCTGTTCACAAAGTGCATTATAGTCACTGGCTTTTCTTTTGCTGTCCTTCCTGGGGAGTGTATGGCAGGCAGAAATTGCAGTAGTTTGTATATTCACAATTTGACTTTCAAAGAACTGAATCACTTTCTTTTCCAGTGAAAGTAGTTCACTGGGTGAGGCATCTTCGCCGTTCCCACCAGCTGCAGCTTGAACATATGTTTGAGGTCTCATCTTGAGCCCACTTATAATCAGATCTTCCATATGAGAATATTGTTCTAGATCGTCCAGGTCTGCAATCTTTCTGTCCTTTTCCTTGATTGCCAACTTGAGCTCCCGGACCTCTTCCATTAATCCAAGCAGTTTGGCTTGTTGATCAGCCACCTGTACTCATTTCCTCAGACATGAAGTTGAGAGACTTTCTGATCTCCTCCACATATAGCATTTAGCAATTTTAAAGCCTCGGTGAGTGCCTTGAGCGCTCCAGCTAACAGACTAGGTTTAGCTAGCATGCTCACCAGCTTCGCTTGATTAAAAAGTCTGTGTTCCACAATCAGTCCAGGTGAAGGTAAAGACCAAACTAGAGCTAAATCCAACGCAAACAGTGCGAGGACAAAAATCCAAAGCCAAGTGTAGCTAACAAGAAAAAAACAGCTGTCCAGATGTTAAGGTACAGAGACGCAGTATGACTTATCTCTGTTAAATGTGTTTTTTCCCGTCATTACACTGACAACAGTGTTGCAGAATCTCCCAAACAGTTGAAGTCAATGGTGACCAGTTTTCAAATGTAAAAAAAGAAAAAAAACAACAAAATAAAAGCATGAAAATGACTCCATACTTCCTGTCTAGTATAATCAAAGTCCCATAAAGCCCCGACATGCCAAGTTTACTAAAACAAATGTTATTTACACCATGTTTTTAGCCTAAATTCTCACTGTAGATCCTCAGCTTGGAGCCACGTTCATGTGTACATGCACACTGTCTGAACTGGGTGTGACGATGTGCAAACGGCATGTTGGAACTTCAGAAAATTTGGATAACACCAGATGAGCAGTATGGTGGCTTTAATGTTTTTTTTTTTTTTTTGTTTTGTTTTTTTTTTTTCTGTTTGAAAACTGGTCACCATTCACTTAGATTGTTTGGGACATTGTACAGCACTGTTTTCCTGTGAAACTCCAGCAGTGTTTTGTGGACTAACAAAATAAACCCAACCCTCAATCAGCATGAAGGTGAGCAGATAATGACTGAATTTCCATTTTTCAGTGAACTCTCCTTGATTGTTGCTGAACATTTGCTGTTGGGGCAGTGGGGGTTAATTAAAAGTACCTCTTAATATACACTTTGTTCTCTGTGCTTCATGTTGTAGCTAATCAAAATCAGTAATTAATAATAAAGTGCTTCAATGACAAAACAACAAAATATCTCAAGTTTAATTGAATAACATTAATTTAATATTTATTTATATAAAAAAAATATTTTTTATATTTATTTACATACATTTCAAGGGACTAAGTTTTGAAATGTATCAGTTTTGTTTCATTCAATATTTTATTTCAGCCATATACATTTTTCACACTGGCATCAGTTACCATGGTAACTGACCCAGAATTTAACTTAACCAAATATGCTAAGTTCTGTCCTTTTGGGGGATGTACAAAAGGTTTGTTTCCTGTCCTGACAGTAGAGCCTGCTGATTTTTACCATATCATTACATCATTGTAACTGCTTTGTATTATTGGGTGTTTGTCCTTTATTTCTGTCTGGCATATTGTTGGTTAAACTTTCTCACAAATAAAGAACTTTGAAAAATTCACATGTCCTTGTCCTCATAATAGCAATGTGCTTTCATTAAAGAAGATGATTGAAATATATTGAGTTGTTACTGCTCATTTTGTTAGGTGAATGATTCACCTGTGACAAGTGAGTCAGGTAAGAAGGGAAACAAAACATTAAGAGAAACAAACTGAGACATTTCAAAACTGCTTGTATTGAAATACAATCAATGTAGGTGTTATTGGATTTATTAACATACAGTGTGCATTCCAGCAGAGATAAACATGCAGATTGTTTGCAGATTATCATGTAATGTTGATTGTAGACAAACTATTAATGATTTATTTATATGTTGTCTTGAATAATTGTGACTGTTAGTTACAACAAGAATAACTGAGTCAGGTAAGTCAACGCAACGCAACGCAACGCAACGCAACGCAACGCAACGCAACGCAACGACGCGCCTCCTGTGTCCGGCTGGTGTCTGATGGGCGCCTGACCTCGCTGCGACGGTCGCGGGCTCGGCCGGCGCCTCCTGTGTCTGGCTGGCGTAATGTTACTGAGTAAATGACGTGTGCCAATTGTGCTTGTAGACTGAAGTGAATCAGAAAACAGTCTTACTGTTGGTGTAATTAAAGTTTTTACTGTGAAAAAATATCATCAAACCATAAAACGCCTTCTTTTAGAATGGAGTTTTGGTTAGTGTGTCCACTTTAAGTCCAGGACTGAATTTCACCACTGCCCCCCCCAGTGCCCAGTTTAATGAGAGATGCAGCCTCAGTTATTTTCAACCCACACACTTTACATAGTGCAGTTTGTTTTTGTTAACCACCACATAGTTTTGCACATGTACGGTTTCATTTCATCCAACTGCCACTCAGTAACTTAGTGTTGGTTCTCTCCTGCAACCTGACTGGATTCTGTTGAACTGGTTCAAACTAACTGAATCTGGTGAATTAAGTGTCGACTTGCTGAGAATTAATAATGTTAACATCAGTTGATTCAGAAAATCAATTGATTTGTGGCACTTTTTAAAGTAAGTTTTTAATCTTAGGACTTGGGAGAAGGTAACAAATATTTTCAAATCAAAAAGGCTCAAGTCCAAGTTAAGTGACAAGTCACTGGTGTTAAAATTCAAGTGGAGTTGGAAGTCTTATGTGATTCAAGTCTAAAAATCGTCTGATTTTTTTTACTTTAGGGTGTCCCACTAGCTCACTTGGTACATCAGTCCTCTGTAGCCCATCCCACAGACCCCCTTTCTTGTCTTTTTTCAGCTACTCTCTATGATAAAAAGGAAAAAAACTAAAATATATATATAAAAAAATTAATTTGTGACTCACACCTCTGTCCATTACTCACACCTTCATTCAGCTGCATTATCTGCCATGTGTGTACTCCGGTCTGGACAGCAGAGACTATAGTGTAACCTTCATAACCTGACAGCTCAACTCTGAAGATACTCCTCTGTGACAAATTAACTTTCTCCCTTCATGCCACCGATCACTCTCCTATCTCCCCCCTCCACTTGACTCTGCTCAAAAGAAACTACTTTTACTTATTAAGAGATTCATCACCACTCTGACCACGGCAGTGATGACTAATGTAGAAATTAGGTGCAGAGGGGATCAGTTCAGTCATGACCAGCATAAAGACTCGGGAATATGACTAACATTGTTATATGATGACTTAACTCTGCACTATTAGCTGCTTTTACTGCTGGTGTTGTTGAAGAAATAAGCTTAAGATACTTTCGCTCATCACTCAGGGTGACCGCTGGGTTAATGCATTAAATGCAGTATTGTTTAAATGTAACAAGAGTACGACGGCAGGAGTGATTCAAATCCCAAAATGTAGAGTACTGAGCCAAAATCATGTGTCATCGTTTTAAGGAAACATGAGAGAGGAGATTACAAGAATAATAGAGTTCTACATATTTTGTTTTGATGTGTGGAAAACCAGTATTTTCCCTTTAAAATCAAGAGTATACTCACACTACACTGGAAATAAAGGTGCTAACAAGAACCTTAAAGGGTTCTTCAGCTCAGCCTCATAGGAAAACTCTTTACGGCTCCTGTTGAAACCTTTTATAAAGGTTCTAGTTGGAAACCAGAGAACCATGAACCAGACATAAAGGGTTATACCTAGAACCATCTGTGAAAGGTTTCACCCAGAACCCCCTACTAGAGTCTCTACAGAGACCCCCCTCCCCCAAAATTGATTGTATTCTTACTGTATCGGGTTTATATAAAATTGGGAAAGCTGATTGGATGAATAGTTGAAAAATGGGGGTAGGAACAAATAAGTGTTCCTGTTCCTTTTTGAACATGTAGGATTTAATTTGTGTTGCTTCAGTATTTGCTTATTAAGTTTGATGTATAGGTTTATTGTTTATTGAACTTTAGTTGTTCTCTTGTTTTTTATTTGATTTCTATTGTTTTACTTATTTTTCTTTTCTTTTTTTTTTTACATGTTCAAAATGAAGAATTTTCATTAATTCATTCAAATGTGAAATTTTGGCACCGTTTCATCTCTAGATATATGTGGACTGCATGGACACAATGTATGAGATATAATCAATACTGTACATATGATAAACAGGTAAGTAGGTAAAAACAAAGCAATGATGTATTGTGATAGGACATATACTTTTAATATATGAGGAATTCATTTGTTTTTTGTTATATGGGCAATTCATGCAAACTGCTGTCCCACAACCAAAAAAACAAAATTTAGTTATTAATTGAAACCCAAAATAGTCTTTGCTATAGCATAAGAATAATTTGTATAAAAACAAAATTTTTATTACATGGCTTTGTTAAATACTTAATTCTGATTGGTCAGTTCTGTTATTTCTGTATAGCAGACGGTTGCTATGATTAACAGACCATTGTTATGACAACAGACTGTTGCTATGGACACAGTTCTAATCATAGACTTTGCAGGAAAAATAAAATCATTGTTAAATCAACCATTTTGAAATTAATATTGTCAAATGTTTTGACAGAATGATGCAGGACCCTGCAGGATCCTTTACATATCAGTGTTTCCTAAACTTTGTTTCTTGGGAGCCACTCTTTGAAAATGACAAACCATCAAGACCCAATCCACATAGGCCTCATCAATAAATCTTGGGTAGAGTTAATTTGTGCATAAATGAATGTTCCTGACCAGTTTTGCTGTCATCATTTCCAGATCACCTCATATTATCTTGATATGTGTTCTTGAAAACATATTAAGTATTTAAATACTTTAAATCAGAAGGCTGAGTAACAAACAGGACATTTTAGCCTACTATATAAACAAGATAAAATAAGTGAATTGTTGTCCCACATTTTCATGTCACTACCAAAGCAGTGTAAGGTCCCATTATTTTGAAGTACATGTATTCAAACATTACAACCAAACCACTGTTTTAGCAACTTTAGCATTTTAGCAACCTTTTTGGGTGTTATGACAGATTCTTCAGGTTTATCTGTACTGTACAGAACTGTTTCAGAACTGTAACTGACCGTGTGCTGACGAGCATCTTTGAGATCTCGTCAGCACAACTGACTGATCACTGCTTGTCCCCTGATTATTCATCAAACAAAGCATTTAATATTAAATATGACCACAGTGCAACTTTGAATTCTCAAAAACAAATGACCAACATACATGACATTATTTTATTTATTTTATTTATTTTATTTTTTGATGTCCAGAGGTGATATTATTTATTTGTGTGGCTGATGGTGTTTAAATGTGTCTTGCAGATCCAGCTCAGGAAGAGGCGCCCAGCCCAAACTCTCTTGGGAAAGACAATTCAAAGAGAGATCCCCTCTCCACGATGGCTGGGTGTATCTATGTGAGTATGTGCAATTTTCTTTCTTTTTTTTTTTTGGGCAATTAAAAAAAAAAAAGAGGAAAACCACATAAGCACGGGGAGAACATCTGATCTCTTCTCAGAAAGGCCCTGACCCAAGTGCGATTCGGATCCAGGGTCCTTTCTGCTGTGAGGGGACAGTGTTGACCACCGTGCTGCACAAATGTAGAGTCAAGTCTTAAACCTCAAACAGCCGTTTTCAAAGTGCTGTTTGGGGGTTAAAACTTATTAATACTCAGGTTTACAAGTACAATACCTGTGTTTGTATAAGTGCCTGTCCCTGAGCTGGAAGTCAGGATCTGGACTCTGGAAGAGTCTTCAGACGCCACAGAGGAATATACTGTACCACTTCTTTCTCCTTTTCTTTTTGGCTAGCTGACTCTCGAGAGATGTCAGCTCGGAATTCAGGAACAACTCGTTCTTCTCCCACTCCTGCTCCTTTTCCTGGAGAGTCTTCTTGACGTCTTCTGTGGCCTGAAGGAGCGATGACTTTTCCTCCTGCCACTCAGTACGATGTGTCTCCAGCTGCTGTTCTAGTGTTTGTAGGGCATCCACGAGGGTCTTATTTCTCCTGCTTCTGTACATCAAGCTGAGCTATAATGGAGGCCTTATATTTGTCTTGTCTCTTCCAGTAGGGCTGTTTTTTTCCCGTTGCCAGCTGCAGTGCTCAGTCTTGAGCAGATCTTCTGCTTTTTGGAGGGCAGATTTGATATTAACGGTCTCTGCTCTCTCTTCCTCAAGCTGGGCTTCATGAGAATCCTGGACTTGTTTTGACATTCCTCTTTGCCTCCTGTTCTTTTTCGTCGAGAGCCTTCCTGAGGTCTTCTGTGGCTTGAAGGAGGGATGACTTCTCCTTCTGCCACTCGTCATGATGAGTTTCCATCTGCTGCTCAACCTTTTGCAGAGCATCCACAAGAGTTTTGTTTTCTTGTTTCTGCTCTTCAAGTTGAGCCGCAAAGGAAGCCTTTGATTTTTCTGTCTCTTCCAGCAGGAAGGTTTTCTCCTGCTGCCAGCTGTGACGCTCAAACTCCAGCAGACCCTCTGCCTGTTTCAGGGTATAAGAAATCTTCCTGGTCTCTGCTTTCTGTTCTTCTTGCTCAGCTTGATGGAAAGCCTTGGCTCGTTCCAATGTCTTTTTTCATGTCCTGCTTCTGTTTAACAACAGTTTCCTCCATTTTTTTCAATTTCGCTTGCAGCTTCTGAGTTTGATCCCGCTCAAATACGAGATCGGCCTCCAGCTGTTCGGCCTTTGAGCGGGCCTCAAACTCTGCCGTGTCTTTTTCAAAAAGCTGCAGCTTAAGGCCATGAGTGATCGTCTCCGCGTTGTTTTTCAGCCACTGCACGCAGCTGTTGTTCAACACGGACCTCTAACTTCATGGCCTCAACTTCATTTCGAAGGTCCTCGTTCTCTCTCTTTTATTGTTTCCATCTTGGCTTCAAGATCTTTGGTGTCGGACGTCTTCTGCTCAAGGTCTCTCTGAGCTGTCCGCAGCATGAAGCAGATTTTTCTGAGACGTAATTTCAAAGTCTCAGTATCTTCTTGCAGCCTACATGTCTCACTATTCATCTGCTCTTTGCTCTCGTCGTCCTCTCGCTTGTCCTGGAGCTGATCGAGGAGAGCAGTCAGGGAGTCCACGCTGATGTCCAAGTGGAATCTCTCCTCAGATCGTCCGATGGTGAGCCTTGCCTCGCTGTCCTTGAATTCACTCCTTATTTCCTCTTCCAGGGAATGCAGGTAGAAGTCAAGCCGTCTGGATGTGAAATTCCTTGGCCTGACTCGTCTGCTGCTGGACCTCAGTGTTGGTCCTCTTCTGCCTCCTTTGTCTTCTTTTATTGCGTGTAGGTTCCATTGTAAACGCAGTGAAACGTGTTTACGAACTTGTGACAGTGAAATACTTGTCTGAATCCGCAACAGTGTAACTGGTGTCTGATGCTGGTTTGGTTCTGAGGAGGCCTCTTATAGTGTTCTCAACATTCCAGAACTGCCTTTATGACATCATCAAAGCTCGGTTGAGGGATGCTTGAAATTTTTTTTTAAAACTTTATTTATAGAAAAAAACATTTACATTACTTCTCCAAGAAAGTAATCCAGTTACTGTACTGATTACTTATTTTAGTAATTAGTTACTTAATTACTTTACTTACTTACTTTTCAAAAACATGATGCACAACCTGAATACGCTATAAAGCAATAGACCTTTCAGTCTAATTCTATTCTTTCTGCATATTCCATCATAGAAAATTGAATCAAATGAAACAGTGTCTTTTTTAAAACTTGTTTTCTTAGTTTCAGTCTTTTAACTTTATGCACATTGCATCAAGCAAAAATTAAATTAAATGCAACAGTCTCTGACTTGTAGAAAATTGTTGAACATTTAAACCTATTTTCTGCACATTCCAGCATATAACTTTCTTGGAGAAGTAATCAGTAATCAGTAACTAATTACTATTTCCAAGTAACTTGACCAACACTGCTCTTAAGTCTGTTTTCACCTGTTTAGCAGGAGAGGGGCCCTCGGAGGTTCGCCCGGTGGAATTGGATGTGGTAGCCACAGCGGGCATGTCAGTGGAGGGGATCCGGGGGTTTCTCAGTGAGTTTCACATTCCTGCGCCGACTTGCTTGGTGCTTGCTCAGATTTGAGGTGGAATTTTTCGCTGTAGATAAAAGTTTTCTTCCCACAGAGTGTACAGCGGACGCTAATGTTTTTGTCACCTTTTACCGAGTCAAACTCAAAGTAATGTCGGTACTTCCAAGCATTAAACGCTGCATGGTCCTGCTCTCTCCCGCACTCCATGTTGTCTCTTGTTGATCACTACACGTGTCTGTTGTTTACCACTGACGTCGCGCCGCTTATACGTCACTGTCACAAGACAGTCTCATAAAACAAAATCACGGTTTAGTAACGCAGTAACGCAGCCTGCTTGCAGGAAAGTAACAGTAATCTAATTACTGTTTTTGCAATTGTAATCCCTTACTTTACTCGTTACTTGAAAAAAGTAATCAGATTACAGTAACGCGTTACTTCTAACGCATTACTGCCCATCAGTGGCGGTGAGTGACAGGCGCCTCGCATTTGAAAGAGGTCACATGACTCAACCCACTTTGCAGAGTAAATTCAACAATAAAATGTTTGTTGCATGGTTGTATGAAAGAAGATTAGCTGGGATTACGTAAATACATATTAAAGAAAAAATTCACAATTTCTTGTATTTTAAACAAATGCAGTGTGGGGGGCCGCGGGTGATCAACAACTGCATCAATTTAAAATCTGGTTTCAGCTCAGGAAAATGTACGTGGAGGTCACATTATGTTTGGCAGAATTTTGCAAATCTCTGCTGGATGCATCTGGCAGTTTTGGTGGCATTGCAGTAGGTGCTTCACCATCAGCTGCCTGGTGGGATCTGTGCTCTACTGAGTGATCTCTTCTAGTTTGTCATGTGTCATAACTGAAAGAGACTGGCACTTTGGGATTCCATGCTATCAGATGCTATCTGTGCCTGTACGTGTGTGGTGAGCGGCCAATCAAATAATTAACATGATCTGGCTGAATTTTATTCCCTAATTAGCTTTAATCTCTGCAACCACACTGACCGAAACATTATTTCAATTATTTGAAATGGCCAGGCAAGGAGAGGCAGTATCATACTGAATGAAATATCTTGAATAATTTTCTGAGTGAAACAGGTCAATTTGACCTGGAAGATAAGATGTTTGAAGGCAGATAAAACTGCTGATGTTAAATGAGACAGTTTCCTCGAGACCTGCGGCACATGTGAGTGTGGTTGCTGCCAGTTCACTTACTATCTGATACTTCTACAGCACAAACTTTGTGTTAACCGGGATGGAGAGAAATCATTATTTTGCAACTTGCAAGTAAGTCTCAGGTCTATGCACTCAAGTCGCAAGTCAAAACGGATAAGTCCCAAGTCCTAAACAAGTCATGACATGTTCCTCATCAAGTGTAATGCCATTTTAACAGCAGAGCCTTGACCAACTGTTCTTTGTGCAACTTCAAATGTCAAACAAAGATGGATTTTGTTGGTCTAGGTGCAGATTCTGAGGGGGATGGAAGGAACTTGGCCACTCCAAGTTCTTCAAAAACATGAGTATAAATTATTTAAAATAAATGTAATGTAATTGAAAATATCTATTTCAGAGAAGCTGTCTTCACACACAAACACATAAATGCATGTAAACACTTTTTGAAGGTTTTGTTTATGTTTTTGTTAAAGTCACCCCCATCCTGCTAATTGGTATGAACCGCATACGTCACTGTTCTGGTGAAAAGAAGCACTGCAGCGCCGGGCCATTTAATACGTGCACCCGAAAAAATAATTGACCCAAGAACCATGACTTTAAGTATTTTTATTACATGTAAATTTTCCATGTAATTTTATTACATAAGTTTAATTTAGCGTTTAATGCAATATTTTTCTATCATATTGAGTCAGTGTGAATAAATTAAATGCCTAAAGTCAGATTTGATTGAGTTACTGCAAATATATACTTAATATATATACATAAATTGTGTTGGAGTGCGATGCACATAGCCTCCTTATGTTAGAGAAGGACATATTTTCAAATCAATAAGGCTCAAGTCCAAGTTAAGACACGAGTCATTGGTGTTAAAATTCAAGTGGAGTTGGAAGTCTTATGTGATTCAAGTCTAAAATCGTCTGATTTTTTTTACTTTAGGGTGTCCCACTAGCTCACTTGGTACATCAGTCCTCTGTAGCCCATCCCACAGACCCCCTTTCTTGTCTTTTTTTCAGCTACTCTCTATGATAAAAAGGAAAAACACTAAAATATATACATAAAAAATTAATTTGTGACTCACACCTCTGTCCATTACTCACACCTTCATTCAGCTTCATTATCTGCCATGTGTGTACTCCGGTCTGGACAGCAGAGACTATAGTGTAACCTTCATAACCTGACAGCTCAACTCTGAAGATACTCCTCTGTGACAAATTAACTTTCTCCCTTCATGCCACCGATCACTCTCCTATCTCCCCCTCCACTTGACTCTGCTCAAAAGAAACTCCTTTTTACTTATTAAGAGATTCATCACCACTCTGACCACGGCAGTGATGACTAATGTAGAAATTAGGTGCAGAGGGGATCAGTTCAGTCATGACCAGCCTAAAGACTCAGGAATATGACTAACATTATTATATGATGACTTAACTCTGCACTATTAGCTGCTTTTACTGCCGGCGGTGTCGAAGAAATAAGCTTAAGATACTTTCGCTCATCACTCAGGGTGACCGCTGGGTTAATGCATTAAATGCAGTATTGTTTAAATGTAACAAGAGTACGACGGCAGGAGTGATTCAAATCCCAAAATGTAGACATACTGAGCAAATCATGTGTCATCGTTTTAAGGAAACATGAGAGAGAGAGATTACAAGAATAATAGAGTTTTACATATTTTGTTTTGATGTGTGGAAAACCAGTATTTTCCCTTTAAAATCAAGAGTACACTCACACTACACTGGAAATAAAGGTGCTAACAAGAACCTTAAAGGGTTCTTCAGCTCAGCCTCATAGGAAAACTCTTTACGGCTCCTGTTGAAACCTTTTATAAAGGTTCTAGTCGGAAACCAGAGAACCATGAACCAGACATAAAGGGTTATACCTAGAACCATCTGTGAAAGGTTTCACCCAGAACCCCCTACTAGAGTCTCTACAGAGACCCCCCTCCCCCAAAATTGATTGTATTCTTACTGTATCGGGTTTATATAAAATTGGGAAAGCTGATTGGATGAATAGTTGAAAAATGGGGGTAGGAACAAATAAGTGTTCCTGTTCCTTTTTGAACATGTAGGATTTAATTTGTGTTGCTTCAGTATTTGCTTATTAAGTTTGCTGTATAGGTTTATTGTTTATTGAACTTTAGTTGTTCCTTTGTTTTTTATTTGTTTCTATTGTTTTACTTATTTTTCTTTTCTTTTTTTTTTACATGTTCAAAATGAAGAATTTTCATTAAGTCATTCAAATGTGAAATTTTGGCACCGTTTCATCTCTAGATATATGTGGACTGCATGGACACAATGTATGAGATATAATCAATACTGTACATATGATAAACAGGTAAGTAGGTAAAAACAAAGCAATGATGTATTGTGATAGGACATATACTTTTAATATCTGAGGAATTCAGTTGTTTTTTGTTATATGGGCAATTCATGCAAACTGCTGTCCCACAACCAAAAAAACAAATTTAGTTATTAATTGAAACCCAAAATAGTCTTTGCTATAGCATTAAGAATAATTTGTATAAAAACAAATTTTTTATTACATGGCTTTGTTAAATACTTAATTCTGATTGGTCAGTTCTGTTATTTCTGTATAGCAGACGGTTGCTATGATTAACAGACCATTGTTATGACAACAGACTGTTGCTATGGACACAGTTCTAATCATAGACTTTGCAGGAAAAATAAAATCATTGTTAAATCAACCATTTTGAAATTAATATTGTCAAATGTTTTGACAGAATGATGCAGGACCCTGCAGGATCCTTTACATATCAGTGTTTCCTAAACTTTGTTTCTTGGGAGCCACTCTTTGAAAATGACAAACCATCAAGACCCAATCCACAATAGGCCTCATCAATAAATCTTGGGTAGAGTTAATTTGTGCATAAATGAATGTTCCTGACCAGTTTTACTGTCATTTCCAGATCACCTCTATATTATCTTGACATGTGTTCTTGAAAACATATTAAGTATTTAAACTATCAGAAGGCTGAGTAACAACACAGGACATTTTAGCCTACTATATAAACAAGATAAAATAAGTGAATTGTTGTCCCACATTTTCATGTCACTACTCGAAGCAGTGTAAGGTCCCATTATTTTGAAGTACATGTATTCAAACATTACAACCAAACCACTGTTTTAGCAACTTTAGCATTTTAGCAACCTTTTTGGGGTGTTATGACAGATTCTTCAGTGTTTATCTGTACTGTACAGAACTGTTCAGAACTGTAACTGACCGTGTGCTGACGAGCATCTTTGAGATCTCGTCAGCACAACTGACTGATCACTGCTTGTCCCCTGATTTATTCATCAAACAAAGCATTTAATATTAAATATGACCACAGTGCAACTTTGAATTCTCAAAAACAAATGACCAACATACATGACATTATTTTATTTTATTTTATTTATTTATTTTTTTTGATGTCCAGAAGTGATATTATTTATTTGTGTGGCTGATGGTGTTTAAATGTGTCTTGCAGATCCAGCTCAGGAAGAGGCGCCCAGCCCAAACTCTCTTGGGAAAGACAATTCAAAGAGAGATCCCCTCTCCACGGATGGCTGGGTGTATCTATGTGAGTATGTGCAATTTTCTTTCTTTTTTTTTTTTTGGGCAATTAAAAAAAAAAAAAAGAGGAAAACCACATAAGCACGGGGAGAACATCTGATCTCCTCTCAGAAAGGCCCTGACCCAAGTGCGATTCGGATCCAGGGCCTTTCTGCTGTGAGGGGACAGTGTTGACCACCGTGCTGCACAAATGTAGAGTCAAGTCTTAAACCTCAAACAGCCGTTTTCAAAGTGCTGTTTGGGGGTTAAAACTTATTAATACTCAGGTTTACAAGTACAAATACCTGTGTTTGTATAAGTGCCTGTCCCTGAGCTGGAAGTCAGGATCTGGACTCTGGAAGAGTCTTCAGACGCCACAGAGGAATATACTGTACCACTTCTTTCTCCTTTTCTTTTTGGCTAGCTGACTCTCGAGAGATGTCAGCTCGGAATTCAGGAACAACTCGTTCTTCTCCCACTCCTGCTCCTTTTCCTGGAGAGTCTTCTTGACGTCTTCTGTGGCCTGAAGGAGCGATGACTTTTCCTCCTGCCACTCAGTACGATGTGTCTCCAGCTGCTGTTCTAGTGTTTGTAGGGCATCCACGAGGGTCTTATTCTCCTGCTTCTGTACATCAAGCTGAGCTATAATGGAGGCCTTAGATTTGTCTTCTCTTCCAGTAGGGCTGTTTTTTCCCGTTGCCAGCTGCAGTGCTCAGTCTTGAGCAGATCTTCTGCTTTTTGGAGGGCAGATTTGATATTAACGGTCTCTGCTCTCTCTTCCTCAAGCTGGGCTTCATGAGAATCCTGGACTTGTTTGACATTCCTCTTTGCCTCCTGTTCTTTTTCGTCGAGAGCCTTCCTGAGGTCTTCTGTGGCTTGAAGGAGGGATGACTTCTCCTTCTGCCACTCGCCATGATGAATTTCCATCTGCTGCTCAACCTTTTGCAGAGCATCCACAAGAGTTTTGTTTTCTTGTTTCTGCTCTTCAAGTTGAGCCGCAAAGGAAGCCTTTGATTTTTCTGTCTCTTCCAGCAGGAAGGTTTTCTCCTGCTGCCAGCTGTGGCGCTCAAACTCCAGTAGACCCTCTGCCTGTTTCAGGGTATAAGAAATCTTCCTGGTCTCTGCTTTCTGTTCTTCTTGCTCGCTTGATGGGAAGCCTTGGCTCGTTCCAATGTCTTTTTCATGTCCTGCTTCTGTTTAACAACAGTTTCCTCCATTTTTTTCAATTTCGCTTGCAGCTTCTGAGTTTGATTCCGCTCAAATACGAGGTCGGCCGCCAGCTGTTCGGCCTTTGAGCGGGGCCTCAAACTCTGCCGTGTCTTTTTCAAAAAGCTGCAGCTTAAGGCCATGAGTGATCGTCTCTGTGTTGTTTTCAGCCACTGCACGCAGCTGTTGTTCAACACGGATCTCTAACTTCATGGCCTCAACTTCATTTCGAAGGTCCTCGTTCTCTCTCTTTATCTGTTCCATCTTGGCTTCAAGATCTTTGGTGTCGGACGTCTTCTGCTCAAGGTCTCTCTGAGCTGTCCGCAGCATGAAGCAGATTTTTCTGAGACGTAATTTCAAAGTCTCAGTATCTTCTTGCAGCCTACATGTCTCACTATTCATCTGCCTCTTTGCTCTCATCTCCTCTCGCTTGTCCTGGACCTGATCGAGGAGAGCAGTCAGGGAGTCCACGCTGATGTCCAAGTGGAATCTCTCCTCAGATTGTCCGATGGTGAGCCTTGCCTCGCTGTCCTTGAATTCACTCCTTATTTCCTCTTCCAGGGAATGCAGGTAGAAGTCAAGCCGTCTGGATGTGAAATCCTTGGCCTGACTCGTCTGCTGCTGGACCTCAGTGTTGGTCCTCTTCTGCCTCCTTTGTCTTCTTTTATTGCGTGTAGGTTCCATTGTAAACGCAGTGAAACGTGTTTACGAACTTGTGACAGTGAAATACTTGTCTGAATCCGCAACAGTGTAACTGGTGTCTGATGCTGGTTTGGTTCTGAGGAGGCCTCTTATAGTGTTCTCAACATTCCAGAACTGCCTTTATGACATCATCAAAGCTTGGTTCCATTCTGTCCTTTGATCTTGTCATTGAAAAAAAAAAAAACAAACTTTATTTATAGAAAAAAACATTTACAACAATGAGGCAAAAACATTATAGAGCAATAACATACAAGACACAGTTTATAGAAAATAATTCAAATATATATTATAATGCACAGAAATAAATAATGAAAAATTAAACTAGAAAAAAACAGGAACAAAATTGTGAAAAGAAAAATAAATAAAATTAGCAGACAAGAAAAACACAAAGTCGATGTAGGGGTCATGAAAAATTTTTGTTTTTTCTAAGTTTTGAGGAGAGACTTGGCTGTTTTCCTTTCAATCATTTTAAGGCACACAGATGATTGCCATAAGGTCTCTTTTAAGAACTGAGAAGTGAGGTTTCATTTACCTCCATTTAGATGTGTGGATGAAAAATTATGCCAGATGTATAAGGCTGTTTAATATCAAGTCACTTTTTAACGGCTCACAGTTCATCTGTTCTGATCTGCAGAGAGAGAGAAGAAAATACAAAACAGCTCCAGGTCGCCCTGTGTGGTTTTAGATGTCTAATAAAAACATATTATCAGTTTTATGTGTAAACTAATTGTGATAAGTTACACAGAAAAGTTATTTGTCTTATTATATATTGCAGAATACATTATAAGTAAATGGTGGTGTGATTTGCATAAAGGAAAATCATTTTTATTCTTATTTGGCAAAATCCACTGAATATAATTTGAATTATTTCAAAGGCAAATAAACTAATTTAAAGGT
Source organism: Lutjanus argentimaculatus (assembly GCA_034769285.1). NCBI lineage: Eukaryota > Metazoa > Chordata > Actinopteri > Lutjaniformes > Lutjanidae > Lutjanus > Lutjanus argentimaculatus. The sequence goes on from JAWZSL010000001.1 coordinate 54,665,320, forward strand.
GATGATCTGACTGTGGAGGTAAGCTGCATTTTACAGTATTTGTGTTTGGAAAATCTCTGTTTAGTCTTTGATATGCCATTTGTACGCATTCATAAAAATGATGGTGTGTATTTAAGACAAAATAAAATTTTTGATAAATAAATAAATAAATAAATAAATTGGAGGCTGCCTGCAGTAACTGAAGACGCCCTAGGGTAGTTTTTCCCAAACCTGGTCCTCAGGAACCCCTGCTCTGCATGTTTTAGATGTTTCCCTGCTCCAACACACCTGAAACACTGCCCTAGTGGGTCACAGACCCCCTGCTGAAGACCACTGCATTAAATGATGTGCATCAGTTGCTTCGTTGACATGCACACTAGTTTTCCACGGCCTCCTGAGGGGTTCTGCCTTCACCAGCGGCTGCTAGAGGGGTTCCGCCGCCAGCAGCAAAGACAGAGCCTCTCTGGCAGCTGGCGTCTTTCAGCCCTGCTTCCTGGTCGCCCTCCAGACCTGTTCTACGCAGCTCCTCCGCCACCAGATTAAGTTCAGGCCATCCGCTTGATGCCTCCTGCTCAGGCTCTGTCCTGCCCCACAGGCCATCCGCCTGAGGTGCCCGGCTCCATTCTTCAGCTCCCAGGACATTTGCTCTTGAATCCCTCCTCCAGACCCCCTCCAACCACCCTGTGAACCTCTCAGCTTAAGAACATCATTTTGCTAAGTTTGAAACTTATGGTGATTTATGCAACCAGGTTCTGATATTTACACATTATGTCACCTTAACTTATTTTATTTCAGCACACAAGACATGTAGGCTACTACCATGTGATTGATGGACTATAATTACTCCAAACCGCTGCTCCACATCTACATATCGACACCCAGTGGTAGGCCTAAAACAAAACCCTGACATTCACTTCTCCTCAATGGGCCTAGTTGTGGATGACTAAAGCAACCATTCATCATAATTCAGTGTTCAGTTGGTCTATATCACTGTCAGTCTTTGCTCATGTCAAATAAGAAAAGGGAAGCTGTTGAGCATAGGGTTGCCAGGTTTGATTAAAAACCTGCAATCTTGTTTCAGTATGAACCAGGATGTATGGACTTCCGGACAAAATTTTGTAGTTGAACTGACAGAGTTTTGTGTTACATGGTTATAATTACGGTAAGCAAAAAAGTAAAAAAACAAACAAACAAACAAAAAACTTCTTAAATCAAAATTATGAGATGCCAGACTTCATCTCTATCTCATGATTTTACTTGACTCGGCCTACAGTGCATATTTCAATTTTTGTCATTCCAAACGTTTCAGCAGTTTTTACAGTGCCTTCTGCACTAAATCAATAAATGTACTCTTAATAAAATAATTTTACTTAGAATGGAATAGAGTCATGACCCTGTGAGGGCAGAAAAATTAGCTAATTTTGTCACTTAAACATGTTTTCTCCACTGGAAGGGCACGCTGAAGGGCACTTTATCATGTTATTTTCATAAATGAGCCACCCTAGAGGGCATTTAATCATGTTTTATCTATAATTATTACACGGCTTTGTAAATACTTGATTCTGATAACTGTGTTATAAGCAGGATAATGTACAGTGATCAGGTCATTATTGTGAAATAACCCCCTCAGGATGCTTCAGATTGGGGTCCTGCATCCCCCTATATATTTTCCCTTATGTGGTGCACTCATGTCATGTTTTTTTTTTTTTTTTTTTTGAACACTGGGGCACCAGGGAGGGCGATCCCCAGGAGGTATGAAGCAGTTGCACACTTTCTATACTTTATATCTAAATATCATAAGTAGCTAATGCTATGCTAATGTTATATTGAAATATTATTGAATGAATACCCTATAACCTCTCTATAACCTTTTTTTGCATCACTGAGAGAAGGTTGTTATGCAATGTAAAGGATGCAAACTGCCATAAAACCTCATTACTGAGAAAAAAGTTGCTTCAGTCATTTGAATGCCACGAGGCCACATACAAATCAACTGTCATGGCTTATTGCTGATCATATCTACCCTCTCTTACACTGATGTATGTAAATGTATTGTTTGGTTTCACTGAATGTGACTAGAGTCTCTGTTCACAGTTCGATTTGATTATTCGCTTATAATTTTCACCAAATTTTTGTAATCATGAATCCATATTTATAAGCAAAAAGCCAAACTTTTCAAAGCTGTCCATTTTAGGTTTGCACTTTCCTTAATCAATCATTGGTAACATTAAAGGATAACTTCGATATTTTTCAACCTGGGCCCTATTTCCACATGTGTATTTGTGTGTATGATTGATAGGTACAACTCGTTTTAAAATTGGTTCAGTATTGAGGGAGGCGGATGCAGCTGGCAGCCACGAAATGAGTTAGTTAACGGTAGATATGAGGGCAAATGCAAAATCTCGCGGGATCTTTGTTTGTTGCCAGAAAAAAACAGAGGAGCCATGCTGAGAGCCAGTCAGAGCGGAATTGGTTGTCCCGGAGTTCAGTTGAGAGTTTTACTGCATCGATTGAAAACAATGGTTTGTGTTTGTGCTTATCCGAATTGCAAGAACAGGATGTCGCACAACACCCGTACAGCTTTCATAGGCTGCCTTTGGCAGACGGCAAGATGCTGAAGTTGTGGCTAATTGTGCTACAATTGGATGCTAAAACTCCTGTCCAGACACTGCGCCTTGCAGACTATCAGGTCTGCAGTGCACACTTTTCCCAAGATGACTCCTGCCAGCCCAAGAAGAGAAGACATCCAATCCCGAAACACTTCTTTCTCAAAACGGCTGTCCCACTCATTGCAACAAAGACATTCTTCAACAAGCAAAGATCCCGCGAGATTTCATCACACACAGCCCAGAGCAAGTGAAGGGTAAGAGAGACACTTTGCATGCTGTTGACAGAGATTACACTGGCGATCTTAGCCGGACTGTGGTGAAAAAAAGCACTTCTAATGCACGAACTTTTACGGGACGCATTTGCCCTCATATCTAACGTTATAACTCATTTCATGGCTGCCGGTTGCATGCGCCTCCCTCATTACTGAACCAATTGTAAAACAAGTTGTATCTATCAATCATACAGATACATACACATGGGGAAATAGGGCCCAGGTTGAAAAATCCCGAAGTTGTCCTTTAATAATCAATTATTACTGATTATTAATTATGTTTTTGCATATATCAAACAATGCCAAATACATTTTTCCCCAACAGTCAAAAGATATTCTCTGACATTATATAGACTAGTGGTTCCCAACCTTTTTTCCTTGGAGTCCCCCCAGAGCAAACAAATACATTTTTTTAAATCACAATATTTACCCCTTTGAGAATCACATATCACATGATAAAACAAAATAAAGTAAAATATTTATTAAACATTGCTCAGCAAACTTGTGCTTCTTTAAACTACAGAGAAATAAAGTGACTTCTTGCATCATTCAATGTTTTTAAGGGTTTTACAGAGCCTGGTATCAGGCATCAACATCATCTGATCTTTGTGAATGTAAAGTGATGCCAAGAGCTTGTGAATCAAAATAATTTCTTCTTACATAGGAGGACAAAATTGGAATGTGATGAGAGAATTAACACACAACATTGACATATTTTAATTATTATTTATCCCAGCAACCTTGATGAACAGAAAATAAAATAGAACTTAAAAATAGAAGATATTTTAGGGCTTTCAGGGGAGTTTCCCTTAGCTCCCCCGTCATTTGAACTGTGATCATGATCATCCCTAATCCATATCAAACAACACATTTTTTCTTGTATTTCTCAATGTACAAACTCAAAAATTGTATATATTTGAACGCTGCAGAAGGTGGATCCCGCCGACAGAACCTGGCAACCATCCTCGGCTGTGACGTGCTCGGGCTCGTAGCGCAGTGTGCATCTGGAAGTTGTCGCCATCATATCTGGCTAAATGTTAACCTAGCTCTCAAGTCAGTCAGCTGTCGTGTTCGAGGATATAAAGTTAATGACATCAGTCGCCTCTCTTTGTTTCTTCTGACGCGGTTCTGTGAACTGTTGTGATGATATTAATCGGTAAACGCGTGTAGGACCGTCGCAGCGCTGTGTCGTTTCCTCTCGTTAGCAGAGCTGGAGTCTTCTTGAGAAGCAGCGAGGGGCGGCGGGCTGCTAAAACTGTCGCTAGCTAGCAGCGAACCGGCTAGTTACTGGCTAGCGAGTAAAACATCGGGAGACATTTAACTCCGGAGTGAGTGAAGTCAGGGGCTGTGAGCGTTAGTGTGCCGTCAGCTGCTGTCTCCTGTTGTGAAGTTAGCAACGGCCCGGAGCCAAGGAGCTAGCTTAGCTAGCAGCGTCACAAAGCTAGCTGCTGTGAAACCAAGGAGACTTAGCTAACAAAGCTAACTAAATAAAGTGGGACTGATCCGCGGCTGTTAAACTGGAGCTGGCATCGTCACGTTTCCTGTCTTTAACACGTATGTCCAACCATGAATGCTGCTTCTGCTCGTGTTTGTGTTAACGCTGTGTTTAATGTGAGCTAGAGCGCTAAATCTGCTAACTTCTTCTGCAAAGTCTCAACGACTTATTCCTCTGTTGCAGCTGTGTTAGCCAGCTACAGCTACAAGTGCACGCCGCTTTTGCAAAGCTAATTTTAAATGGCATCGTTTTGTATTTCGCTTAAGTTAACAGTTGATAGTTTCTTGTTATGACGGACAGTGATGTTGATGTTGTGATTGTGCATTTCTGTCTCTCGCAGCAGGCTGTTGTTGGGCCTGACAACTAAGAAGATGTCTGAGGGAGAGAACAAGCAGGCCCCTGACACTGCCCAGGACGGGAAGTCGGACCCCGTGGCAGCTGGATCCACAGGTCAAGGAGTGTCTTCTGTGTCTCCTCCTGTGTCCATGGTGACCCAGCCTCCAGCTACTGCTGCCACAGAGGATGAGGAAGAGGAGAGCGAGGATGAGTCAGAGATTTTGGAAGAAAGCCCGTGTGGACGCTGGCAGAAACGCAGAGAAGAGGTAAGGGGGGGGGGGGGCTGTCTGTCTGTGGAGGGGTCAGGTTTACTTTTACCTGAGGTATAGATCAGGGGTGTCAAATGCAAGGCCTGCAAGTCCAAACTGGCAAGCAAAAGAGTCCAGTCCAGCCTCCTAGATAACTTTGCAAAGGCTCAAAAAATCCAGAGCAGCCAATAATTTCAGACCAGAATACAATTTGTGAAAACAATTAATACTTATTGTATTTGCTATTTAAAGTAGAGCCTGACCATTGTGGGATTTTTAAGAGCGATATGGTGGTTTATGTAGGTCGTTATGTCTTTATATGTTTCATAGGCTATGTAATGCTGTCTGGGAATGTGCAGTATGTTGTGTGGAAATAAAGCTTTGATCGAGTGGGATAAAACAATTTTTCTCTGTTTCTTTTAATAATGATTCATTGATTAATTGATCTTGTAAATAAAGCTTTACGAGTGGGATAAACATCTAAGTGTTTTTTAATAATGAATTGAGATCATAAAGGAGAATACAATAGGGAAGGCTTACAATTGATCTAAAGTAGATGATTGGGGGATTGGTAATACATCAAAGGAAGAGACTGTTTTCTTAAACAAATAATTTTATTGAAGAATCTTATACATTTTATATAACATGTTAAATAATCTAACATATACAAATAAAATTTTATTGGTATAGCCAGATATCACAAATCACGATTTGCCTCAAGGGACTTCACAGTCTGAACAGTGTGTGACACCAGCTGTCCTGTGGACCCTGAAGAGAGTAAGGAAAAACTCCCCAAAAAACCCTTTTAACAGGGGGAAAAACAGATGAAGACTCAGGGAGAGCCACAGAGGAAGGATCCTCCTCCCAGCATGGACAGATGTGCAATAGTTTGATGAGTTTGATGACAGAGATTCTGATACATATAATTATAATATAATTGTGAAGAATGTGGATCAAGGAAGACGTTTGACAGCTTCAGGTGTCGCCTGTTGAACCTGAGTCATACGACCTTCTCTGTAGAGTGTAGAGACCTGGAAGAGGACAGACCACAGAATTACATTAACTACAAAAATCTGATACATTTCTGACACATTAAATTATAATGCCAACCTCTAATTTAAAGATAATGAACATTGTGCAAAATATTGCCAATCAGCAGCGTAAAAACAATATTAGTGGAACCCTGATGCTAATGCACGGCCAAAACTTTTGATTTGTAAATGGCTTGTAATGCAGGGGATAACTTCACCTTCTTCACGAGCTTCCTCTTTATTTGCTGTGGTGATGCAGCATTAGTACACAGGAGTGGGAATGCCTGGAAAATTAAAAGAATTTCTAGATGTTGACAAGCTGTTAAGATAATAAAGAAGTGAAATACTAAAGTGTTCATTTCCAAACACATAAATGTTTTGTGCATTTGTAGATCCACTGTGATCTGTATAATGTAATGCATGTGTAATGGCAGTAGACTGACTGAATGCAGAAAAACTGACACACTTTTGAAATTGCACTTATTTTTCTTATGACATCTCAGGCTGATCATCATCTGTTTTGTAAGTGGATGCTTCATTAATTATGAATCTTTTCAAAATGTACTTTTACTTTGTTACTCTAAAAAAGGGAAACATTCGGGGGTGTTGTCATGCAGTGGTTTTACTGGTCGGGCCTACTTGAGACTGAACTGGGCTGTATGTTAAATAAAAATGAGTTTGACACCCCTGTCCTCAGTTATAGATAACACCTTGCCTGATGCATCATTTTTTTTTCTGCCCGAAGGTGAATCAGCGCAACGTCCCCGGGATCGATAATGCCTACTTGGCCATGGACACAGAGGAAGGAGTTGAGGTGGTGTGGAATGAGGTCATGTTCTCAGAAAGGAAGAATTTCAAACTACAGGAGGTGGGTGCACTGCCAGGTCAATGCAGTTAGTTGTGTCTGAAGAAGTTGCTGGGCAGTATGACCTAAAATTAATATCACAGCATCATTTGAAGCACAGATAGTAACAGCATATATCCGTGTATGTTAGGTTTTCTTAAAAAAATCAATATAAAGGTGTTGAAGGGGTAAAGTACTGGTATGGCAACTACATGGCAGCTATTACTTTACTCTTAACTGTTTTACTAATACGTGTTTCACATATAACAGGGTAAAGTTGTCACAATACCAGAATTTTAATCTTCAATAAAATACTAGTATAAAAAGACAATACTTGATACCTCTTTAGATATCAAGGTCATTTTTTTTTTAATTAACAACCTGCGCACAGTGCTGGTACAGACGAAGTTACTCAACACTGTATGGTTTTGCTGCAATCCAAATTTCAGTCCAGACAATAAAGACTGAACTGAACTGTGGTCATGAATGAGCACTTAGATTTTTTTTTTTTATTGCTTCTGTACATTCAATGCTATAATTAACAGATAATGTATTGTTTTAAACATGTGGGATTGAAAAATAATGAAGTATTGATACTTTCAACAATCTTCAAAGTATTTTAAGAATACTTAATGTGCAAAACTGGAAAAATAAATAGGAATGTTGTTGTAGGAATGTTTTCCGCTTACTTCCATATAGTGGAAGGTTGTTTTTCCAACTCTTCCTCCTCTTCATTGTGTGTACTGCAGCAAATTGTTACAAACAAGCTAAAACCAAAGCTGTCTGTGTGTAGTCTGTTTAGCATCTTAAAATTTGGGACAGCTTCGACATTATCCATCATTACAACATTGTAATCTGTTCTGCTGCTCTGTTTTGCACAAACCTAGCGTGCTAGCTCCCTGTGCAGCGCTCTCAGCCATTTCTCTGCTTCAAAACAAAGCAGCATGGGCTCTCTCCTTGTCCAGATGATTAACTGGCACAGACTGATGATGATGATGAATCCTGCAGCAAAATAGGGGTTCTACCAGTCAGCACAGTACAGCCAAAATTATACTGGTGTACTTTCTATACCATTCATACTGACCACCTCTAATGTGCACCACAGTATGAATGAAACTCGCATAATAATGATCATTGTGATGATTATACTTGCCAGGAATAAAATGCCTTCATAAACCATGATACTTAGTTTTAGTGTGTAGGGTTTCTTTCCTTACTGTGATCTCACTAACAATGTAGAAACCTACTGTTTTTCATTCACCTCCTTTGTCTTTAAGCTTCTTAAGCAAGTGGTCAGACTTGTTGCTGCCAGTAGCACAGCAAAGTACACACTGTTCTTGCAGAGACATTTTTCAGAAATTTGGAGTTTGAACTTGTTTGCTTATACCTTTTGGAATTTTAGGCATTCATCTTGACGGTTTTTCATCATTCCAGAGTGGTTTTATTTCCTCACTCTTATTCTGGTGACAGAAATTGCAAGTTGAGGATCCAGTGTGTTGCTTACTTTTTTCAAGTAAAAATAATAAAGTAGAGGTAATAGTTCTGTGTTGAATAGCTACTGAGAGCCCTGGGTCAAGGTTTGTTGTCTACAGCTGCTGAAGTTTGTTGGCAACAGGCAGCTTTTCAGTTTTAATTAGCATATGACTAAAAGAAAATCAAGTGTTCTCAATCTAATTGAGCTTTGAACATATATATTTATATATATTAGTGATGGGGAGAGAAAGCCTTATGAAGCTTAGGGGCTTTTTTTCCATTTGTGGCAAAAAAGTTGTGAAGTTTTGTGTCTTCAAACTCATCGAACACAGTGACATCTGGTGGTTTGTATAAGTTATAGTAGCCCTTCAAGACTGAGGCCTGAGCACCACCACACCTCGCTGATATTCATAGTTTTAGTCTCATACATGTGCAATAAATGTCCAGTAAGCCAGCATGTCTTTAAATCTGTCAGCCAACACATTTGTTCAGAAGTGCTGCATTAAATGTAGAGGTTATTGTACAACACATTGGAATAAAATAATTATGTGTTGTCCAAAATGTCCTGAATTTAAATTATTTTTGCTGACACAAAGCATTAATGTACCAGTATAGTTTAGTATGATTACTGCTTGGAGCTCATGTTTTTAAACTTCATTGTTGATATTTCATATGAGTTGCAATGTGATGTGATTGTAGAGTTGTATTCATTAAATTAGCCTATTACTTTTATTACATTATTATTTATAATGAAGAAATGTTCTCATACTTTATAATTAGGACTATGTCTTTCTAATGTCCCCTGCCACATTTCTCTTATTCTCCTCTCAAAACTTTCCGAAGCACCAGTGATATTTGAAGCTTTGGACATCATCATACACATCGATAGTCTTTATTTGACACCAGTGTATCGAAACAATGTGCCTCACAGGAGTGAACAAATCTTTGGAGCACCGGCATCATCTGCCCTCTTCTCTAATATATATTTTATCAGAAAATAAATGGCTGGTGGTTTGTATGGATTAAAGAGCAAGACCCAGGATCGCTCTTGATGGATTTACATTTATAGCCGTGCAATTTGCATTTGACCACTAGTCTGACCTACTGGCCTAGAGAAGGCCAGTACATTAAAAAGTGTATGTTTTTAAGACATGATGAGCTCACTCGGGCTGAATTGTTCAACATTTTGCAATAAAACAGTAAATCCAGCTTAAATGGGACAACATGGAGAAAGATGCAACATTCAGGCAGGTTTACACCAACAAGGATTAATTTTTAAACCTGATAAAATCGTAGCTCTGCTTAATTTCAAATCTGGATTTACTTATTTTAAACCTAGTTTTGCTGAAGTCTGATTCGAACATGTTTTAGATAAAATTCATCTTTGTTGGTGCAACCCAGCCTTACAGCACTAATTTTATTAATACTTTTATGTTGCTATCAAAAATCTGTGGCATTATTTATCAGTGATTAATCTCTTCCATTTTTTCCGCAGGAGAAAGTCAAAGCAGTTTTCGACAATTTGATCCAGCTGGAGCATTTGAACATTGTGAAGTTCCACAAGTACTGGGCGGATGTCAAAGAGAACAGAGCGAGGGTAGGAGATTGTGCCCGTTTTAATGCCCCTTTTAATAAAGTTCAGTGAAATGGCTTTTATGCTGAATTGTTTGCATTTCTTTTTTTTGTCTGCAGGTCATTTTCATCACTGAGTACATGTCCTCAGGAAGTCTCAAACAGTTCTTGAAAAAGACAAAGAAGAACCACAAGACCATGAATGAAAAGGTGTGAAAGCTCTGCTGTGACTCAACAGATTTTGAAAGGAAATTACTTGATGCTGATTAGTAAATGTGTTTTACATGAACTTCTGTTTTCTGTCTGACAGGCCTGGAAGCGCTGGTGCACACAAATACTGTCTGCGCTCAGGTGAATATAACAAAAATTGTGTTGTAGGACAGTGACACGATTCACAATCCAAGTACAAAAATATGTGCGCTGTGACTGCAGGGATTCTACAGAGATCTATTCAGTTTTAGAAACTCATTTGTCTCAAATGTGGATTTTTACATTTTAGAATTTACCAAATACAGCTAAAAAGAAAATATCATTTTTTAAAATTGACTTTTTAAATTTGTTTGCTTCGCTCACAGCTACCTGCACTCCTGTGAACCTCCCATCATCCATGGCAACCTGACCTGTGACACCATCTTCATCCAGCACAACGGTCTCATCAAGATCGGCTCAGGTAGAGATCATTTAGAAGTCTCAAGTCTTTGCACTAAAGTCTCAGGTCAAGACTGACTTGGTACTTCCTCTGTTGTAAAGCCAGCCAGTGTTTTATTCCTCTTTAGTCTA